>OX465601.1:279770393-281032268 GCA_950022295.1 Bromus sterilis
GTCTTCGGAACTTATCATTTTTGGAGGTAGTTTTTGACAATTTACTCGTGCTTCATAGATATTAAAAGAATCCTCTAAAACATTGGCATAGATTAGATTATGTCCGCGTTGTATCTTCTCTACTGGTCGATTTGTTATCACACTACGATTACAACTCGTCCCTCATCCGACTAGAACTCCAGTCCTGCAGTAGCATTATAAAGGAAACTAAGCGTGCACTCGCCTAACATGAACTACAACAGAGCTGTTGTTGTCCGTATGTTCCTAATACTTTCGCCGCCATCGCCTTTCTACTATAGGTTCCCCATGGCGCCACCAGAGCCGCGGTCGCCTTTCTATTAGCTCTGGTCGCGGTGCCCGTTTGGACGTCCAACTTCAGGCATGAATCCAAAAACGTAGCCGGTCCAAAAAGTAAACATGGGGCAATGTGAAAAATTATTTTTGTATTGAACTTTTACAGTTATTTATAGTAATTGTGTTATATTAAAATTTTCACTTTATTTTCTTATTACTTAGCCGTCACAGTTATACCAATATTTTGAAAAAATATTTAGAATATATCTTGTTATATAATTGTAATATATACTTTCTTCGTATCAAATTATTTGACACGACTTTTTTTTAGATATGGATGTATCTAGATTTATTTTAAGTTTAGATAATACATCCACAGTAAATAAATCGAGTTAAGTCATTTTGTACAGAGGAGGTATATTTTTAAAGTTTTTGTTCTGTGAAATTTAAGTTGTATTATTTTATATTTTTTTTATCTCTAATTCAAAAATAAATTCAATTTTTTTACTATTGCATAAATTGTATAGTGCGTACACATATATTTACATATATCTTAGGAAATTTCTATATATGTTATAGTACTAATAATTATCGAATATCATGGTAGAGATCTTCTAAATCATACACAATACTAAAAATTTAATGGTGGTTTCTAGTGTATTTTAGGCAATTAAAATAACAGAAATTTCTAGAGCATGACAAATATCACTTACAAGTTGAAATCCTAAGAGGAAAAAGGTAGATCTGGCTGTAGCACCAAGCCAAACCTCCTTGCTGTACTTCCCCACCCGAGGGAAGCAGAGGAGAGCCATCCGAGAGCGACGGATCTGCTTCTTCGCAATGGTGGCGAGAGATCTCCGCGCCACTGAGAGAGCCATCGGTCTCCGTACGGATGTGCGTCTGCTAGGTGAGCTGGCTCGCTTGCTCTTCCACCGGATTTGTTGGATCCTGGATCTCCTATCAACAAGTTCCCTTGGCCAGACTCATTTCCTCTAACCATCTCCCTGGGCCCTGGCCATAGAGCTCACCTAATTTGAACTATGGTTTTCTCACACGGTTTTGTTTGTATATGTACAAGAAGGGCCGAGATGGGTGACATACATACCATTAGTGCTGCAATGAATATACCATATCTTCTTTTTAAAAAGGTTACAAAAAACTTCTCAGAGAACAGGGTAAGTAATTGGAAGTGGTGGATTTGGAAAAGTGTACAAGGTATGACCGGATAATGGTATGACCTACTACATAGATTTCGATAGAATGTACGAGCACTAGCAATAACAATGGTCCCAGTTGTGAAGAAATGGGTTCAAGTAGTACAACATTTGTGTTGAACAGGGAGAACTTCATAATGGGGAACTGATTGCCGTGAAGATGCTTCATCCTGTTCAAGGACTTGACGAAGGTCTATTTAAAAACGAAGTTTGTAATAACCTTTTCGAGGTTGATCATCCAAATATTATAGGGCTACTTGGTTATTGTAACGAATTACGTTCTAAATTTTCCGAACACAAGGGTGAGAAAGCTTGGTCTAGACACGTATATATATCGAGGACTCTGCTTTGAGTACTTTCCGAACGGAAGCCTATAGGAAGGCGGTTACACGTCGCGCTTACTCCGCGTCGCCTTAGTAAGTTCCCGAAGAAAGTACTTTAGATTATTTTTGTACTGAACTTTTATACTTACTAGCTAAATGTCCGTGCGTTGCCACGGAACAACCAAATTAGATATAGCAAAAAAAATACGCTTCAATAACAATAAACATAGATGTAGATATATTGGTATCGAAAATCATTTTAACACACTATGCATGTAATTTGAAGCTTATGATTGTGCTGAGATAAATATCATCTTTCATTGCATTCTCACTAACTCTACTATGTCAACCATTGCATGTAATAATGAAACACTTCATGTCGAGTCGCACAAATATCACAGAATCGAGGATAAATTTAGTTCTTAGTTTAACACCTAAAAATACTAACTATGATTGAAATCTAGTAAAAATAAGCATTTCTTTGCATTGAAAAGATGGTCATATGTGACTGATTCATGCTAACAGAAATTGTTGCCGGAATAGTTACTACCGCAAGTTCCAGCATCAAACTCTGTAAATATTTTCATTAGCTAGCTTCAGGTAACCTGCAAAGCAAAAAATTAACAATGTAGTTACCATAAAATATCACTCTTTTTGCGCATCAGTATTGTTTCTTCCACTAAATGTTTTTTTATTTCACATGTATATTTTGACAAAATGCAAAAGCAAGGTTTATTTCACACACATTGCAACTTGTTTCGGTATCAGCTAAATGATAAACTACTTTTCATCTTCCTACCCCTGTTATTTGAGGAGGCACATACAGAGCAAACAACCAGTTTTCAGTGACATTGAAAGAAGAAAGTACAATTCTGATTCTTAATGGTTGACCGCTATTAGTTGATTTGAAAAATATAAACATCTAGCACATGAGCTTCAAAATTAGAAACCTACGTACGCCTAAACTATAGTACAATATTTTTTCTCCCAAGAAATCATGCTTTGTTCCATCTCCTTCAAATAATGTTGAGTTGGAGAAGAGAGACTATATGCAGTCGACCTTAAAGAGAGACTATATAGCTATGCATTAGGGCGATGCATATTCCCGATAACATGTGTATGCTCAAAATAGAAAAAGAAAGAGAAGATAAACAACAAATATTCTGGCATAATATATTGGGTATAAACTGGCCATTTCTTAAGAACACATGAGCACATGGTCTACTTACTTTGGCGCCTAAAACTGGGCACGGTGCCATCCCCTCGGGTGCAGCGCGGTGCCAGGAGCGAGGCGGAGTTCGGTAGTGGGCCGGAGTGCGACGCAGTGGCTGGTCGTGGATGGGAGTGCAGATCCCGCCGATTTCGACGACGGCTCGGTAGCGGCCGGGAGTGGGCACAGTCCCATGGCATGGGTGCAGCACGGTGGCCGAGAGCGAGGCGGTGGTTGTCGCTGGGAATGCGCAGCGAAGTTGCCGAACTGGTTGCTGCCCCGGCCGAGCATGTAGTCATGGATGAAAGATGGCCGTGACGCGCAGAGGTAACCATGAAACAAATTGGACACTTAGATGGGATTACCTTGATGTAGCTTTGTGCGTCTGGTTCATCCCTTTCCTCATGGCCGCTCATTTGATCAAAGGCAGGGATGATTGAACCTGTTGTGCCTCTTCATAGGTTGTTTAGGAAAAAGATTACAATGCGCTAGCTTGAAGAATGCGGGATGGCTTGAACGGATGGACTATGCGAATGGATTCTGGCAGATTGGATGGAATGTAATTTATGGCTTTATTATGATGATTTGATTTGATATTATGGTGATTAGTGTTTTGTAAGGAAAGCGCCAATCAGATGTGTTGGGGCAACGGAGGGAAGGTTGGTCAGATGGGTCGTGGGGCAAGGGAAGAAAACCAGCGAGAACCGGTGGGGAGGCACATGTTTTTTTTGGGAAAAACCAAAGGGAGGAAGTGGTGGGAGGTGAAGGCGAAAAAATCCGTGAAAGACAGCTTACCAACTCCCCCTTTAGGGATAGAGATATTAATTACGTTATATTAAAATTTTTACTTTATATTTTTTTATTACTTAACCATCACAGTTATACTAATATTTTTAAATAATATTTAGAATATATCTTGTTATATAATTGTAATATATACTTTCTTCGCTGGGTGACCCCGGGGCGGTTGCCCCTTTTTCCCGGCCTTTGGGCCGGCCTTGTCCAAAATCCTTCGCTGTATCCCGCCCGCTCAGTACCGTCGCCATTGACGTGCACTATCCGGCCTTGTCGTGCCCCCCCCCTTTGACCACACCGGCGTCTGCCACGTCGCATACCTTCTTAAGATCGTCACAAGCGGTGTTGCGCTGCCGCTCGACATGAACGAGTTCCTCGGCGCCGTGCGTTTTCACCTCGGCGAGCAGGTCTACGACGTCGAGGCCCTCGACTCGAGGGTGGCGGCCGACTGCCAGGCCATGCCGCTGGGGCTGGACCGCTGGAGCGCGTTGCCGCTCACCATGGCTTCCATTCCATCCCCCGTCGGGGAGCCCTCGCCTAGCAGCCGCCGCCTTCCACGCGTCGCAGGTCTTTACGCGGCTGAAGTACGTATGTAGAGTTCGGCGGCGACGTGCATGGATGCCGAGGTCTGCTTCAAGGGCTGCATCACTAGGTCGATCTGAGACAAGTCAAAATTCCTGCAAGGCTGCAACGCATTGATTTCGTATCCCGAGTAGGACTGAATTCGATCGAATCATTTGTTAGAGCATGTTTAATAATTTGTATGTACTACCTTCATCACAGTTTATAAGGCCTGCGCGTATCTCTAGGTCATCAATTTAACTAACAAAATATAAGATTTATAACATAAAAATTACACCGTATAAAAATATAACATTTGAAGTTTCTAATGATATGATCTTTGTAATATTTATCTTATGCTATGTTGGTTAAATTGACAACCTAGGAATACGCGTAGGCCTTCTAAACTGTGACGGAGGTAGTAAGTGTTATTGATAAAATGTCTATGCCATTAATCTATAAGTTATCATACAAGTATTATAATGGTTGTAGTATGCAACTCATCCAATAAAAAGTGATAAAATAAATGTGGTTGTTCTCTATTTTATCTTAGAGCTTGTGTAAGAGGTGTTGGAACTTTGTTCTTCCACCTCATTTATCGCGTGCCACATACAAATTTGCTTCTGTGTGTGTGGTGGTGTGGGGGAGGAGGGGGAGGGAGGGGTTGTCACTGACATATTATATGACAAAACTTTGTCAAAATAAAAAGAAGGCTTGTGAATTCAAGACAAGGCCCATAGATATGATCCTAGAAAGATAAGCAGGCACTGGACTATTGCAAAAGCTTTATCTCGCCTACTACAATATGAAAGGCACCCTCACCCCAAGGGGTTTCCCTTAAGTGTTCTTTCGGTGTCCTTTTTATATCCCATTTTTGTAGTATTTTTTTATTTTTCTATAGATTGTTCTTACAATGACATGAGTAAATGTTTTTGTTGTGGCGACATGAGTATTTTTTTCAATGGTACAACGTAAATTTTATAAAATTACACAAATATTTATTTAATAATTTTAATATCAAGAAACTATATTTGAAATGCTTGTCATGTTTTTATGCCAGGTTATTTTGAACATTATGTTTTTTTTAAATTACATGTAGATTATTTTTACATTGTTTATGAATTTTGAGAAAATATCATGAATATATGTTTGAAATGTGTGAACATTTTTATGCATCCTGACCAATCCCTTAACATGTTTTAAATCGTGTAAACTTTAAAAAATATGTTACAAATGTTTCTGTAACACTCCCTCGACATAATTTCATAAAGGAATAGTATATTCTGAACCTTTCATAAAAAATTACGTTTGTAATACAAATAGTTACATTAATATGGATTCTCTTCATAAATTTTGACATAAAAAAACTAAAAAATTGGTCATAAGATCAAATTTTTTTACATTTTATGTATATTTTACACCATACTTTGTAATTTTACGTAATATAAAATATATTTTACGGCGATTATATTTTTTTACGTTCTCCTTTTACGTATGAAATAAGACAAAATTTACAAAATGTAAAATTACGGTGCATTGATGTGAAAACAAAGGGGGGTGAAGAATAACTATATATATATATATATAAGATTTACTGTTAGAACATAAATATAAGTAGTAAAGAAACAAAATGAAAATTTGCAAGCGAGATTAGAGAAAAGGCGGAAGGATACTTCTCGGGCGGGCCACTATAGGCGAGCGGGCGTATGTTGAATCCCTAAAAATAACTTCCATTTCAAATTTGCTACTCCCTCCGATCCATATTAATGAACTTAAGTTTGTCTAGATACATATGTATCTAGTCTAAATGTTTAACTAGATACATACGAATCTAGATAAAATTAAGCCCATTAATATAGATAGAAGGTTATATAAAAAAACTGTCGTTTCAAAAAAAAAAAGATCCTGTGAAAAAAACATGACGGACGGAGCGACCACGCACGGCCCGGTCAATCCTGCGCGTGTAAAACCGACAGCAGATGAAGCCGCGTGGGTGCGCGCCACCCAAGCATGACATGGATCGGATGGATGCTGAGGTGTACGCGTTTATACATGACAAGGTGTGAAGCAGCTGACCGCGCCAACGGAAGGAAGAACTGCGCGGCTGTGCTCGAAAGCAAAAGCCAAACCAGATCAGATCTCCATTTGCTCACACTTCCGTTATTTCTCGACAGCACATTTTCTACATATGCAGGCCGGCCAGGGCCATATCTTTCGTCGACAGCACATTTTCTCACTCAGGTGTCGACCTCCAAATATCTTGTCTGTAATTGTACTGCTAGCTGGATTAGGATTACGTTGCGTGCGTGCACTACTCAAATCAATCAGTGTACATATATATATGCCGGAGAAACTCACATTCAGAGAAAGATGGGACATCATGTCTCAGTTGACACAACAGAACAAACACTGCTATGCTAAATTCATAGCTAGATTCATCAACTACTCCTAGCTAGATTCATCAGTGTATCATATGTATTTCTTTTCTCAGTACTCCTAGCTAGATTCATCAGAATCATCGTAGTCTCGTAGAGTTGGCGGTGGTCAATTGAGATACTGTCAGTCATAGTCGGTCGGTAGTAGTACTACGTTCTGACGTCGACTGCATGTCTGCATGCGACCCTTCTCCTTAAAATGGGTTATCGAGGGTCCAGGGCATGGCAATGGGGACAATTTGAAACAATAGTTTGTTGGTCACATCAGTGTGGGTGGAGAATATATTAGTTCCGTGTCAGCTGGTCTCTCTCTAGATCTTGGCCAAACAAACATGGGATCCGTGACTCCACACTTGGGATATCAAATTTGACACCGATGGTTTCACCATATGCATGCACATAAACTATTGCTTAATTCAGGAGAAGCGTACGCACTACTACCATACATCATGCACATCCAACCGACCCTTTGACATGCAATATTTTCATCCAACTGCCAACTCCTTTTTAAGAAATTATAGCCACAGTGTGAAAGCAAAGCTAGTCAGAAGAACTGCATGCAAGAGTAATTTTTCTGCATCATCTCAAGTATGAAATCAGTCAGTTCCTAGTTTCCTACCACACAAAAAAAAATTGAGAGAGAGAGGGAGAGAGTATGAGATCAATTTACTGCGATATATGGTACTCCCTTCGATCCATAATAAGTGTCGCATGGATCGAATGGAGCACATAAGAAGTTATCTCTTACAAATAGTAGATTTGTAAAAATATATATGTATAATTGGGGCAATGTGGAAGATGCATAACACTGATTATAATTAAATCCAACCAAGTAGATAATCTCAAAGTAGCTTGATTGAATATCAAATCAATCACCTAGGCTTGACTGTAATCAATTTATTTTGTCTCCTATCTGATGTTGGGGACAAATCCAAAGAATCGTTCACAAGCAACATACATGTCGTCCTCTGACTCTGCTGATTGCTTGTTGCCATTGTGAACACACAAGATCACGCGCGGCCATCGAAAGGGGACAGTGACAGGTCAAGAAACCTCAACGCACCAAGTAGCAGCTAGTCAATTTGCTTAAAAATAAGACTGCAAATTTTCTTATAATATAAGATCATACTATGTGCTTATATATGACGCCACCTTTCTCCTTGTTTCATCAAATATATATAGCCCTCTCCAAATAAAAAAAAACTATGCTTAGTGTGCCTCAAGTATTGCGGATAGAAAAGGAACTGAAATGGAGGCATATTAATTTTGTATATAAGCATGCATTTCAAGAATGAATTATAGGCCCCTCAAAAAAAAACAATGAATCATAGGCTTTTCACAGTGCTTACTTTTATCCTTAATGTTGTAGAAAAACAAGTATACAATCCTTACTGTTTATCACAGTGTGGTTTCTCCTCCGCTGTTGTCAATACATTAACTGTGTGTTTTTTGGTGAAAATAATCATGATCAGGCGATCAGCGGTTTCCTTCATCCACACAACAAGTTATTCTTGTTGATCAAACACTGTTGAGTATGTTAGAAGCCATACTAACTACACATGTACTAATTAAAGTTAACAGCTCGCATGGAGGCCGAGCTGATCTGAAAGTCTCACATGCAATTGATATCATCAGCTGGCTTTCACACAAAGATTCACGCCGCACTTATATATCCTTTCACATATATTGTGCACATGTTTTGGAGGATGAAATCTTCATATAAGAATGCTAATACTTTCTACTAGAAATAGGCACGAACTTTCTACTTCATATCAATTGATTACTTGTATAGTACATTTTCTCCAACAATTTACTTGATTTTTTTTTGAAATTAAAGGCACAGGCTACTTGATCAACTGGTCAGTAAAACTCTCTATATATAACAAACAAGGCTTGCAATTTTCTTTCAGAAAGGAATGTATCTACTCTACACACTAGATTGCATTCATACTCTACTTTACTATGTACACACTGTGTAGACCCATGGTTTCATACCTGTCATACCCTTCATCAGTTCATCTACATCATTAAGGAAAGTCCACTTCTAAATAAGTCCTTACTTATTATCGTCAAACAAGCACGAATCTAGTATGGATGAACGCATGATGCATTCAGAGGGTTCTTCTAGTGGGTTCTGGCTTCTGCGCACACACACATGTGTGGCAAATCAGGCATACATATACAACAAGCAGGGCATCAATACCCTCCCTGCACTATAAGCAAAAGCAAAGCAAATCAAAGCGGCTGCTGCACTTGACTGCAGCTAGCCCCCATCACGCACCTCCTTTCTTTCCTCTCACTAGACGAAAAACTTTTCAGATGCAAATCTCTTTAGAGCATGCAACTGAAAAAGAAGGAAAGATGTAGAGATAGATATGTCGATCATGTTGCGCAAAAGCCACACATGCAAACTGCAGAGATATATCTGAAAAAGAAGCCAATAATGTATGTAAGCAGAGCAGACCCACGTTGGCTGTGAGATGAGATTCCATAGGAGACCATCCATCCACAATGTGGAATGATGAGGAGAAGAAGAAGAAGGTAGCAACATCGATCGATGGATGGACTAATTGATCATGTAAAGCCATGCATGAATCCATGCATTTGGAAAGCTGCCTACAGCTTCTGAAGCTAGCTGATAAGACCAGTGAGTGAGTGTGTGAGTTTACAGTTGCAGGTCATGGGCCGGCTAACTAAGGAAAGAAAGAACTCTTGGGTTGCAAAACCCTTTTCACCACACCAACGCGCCGCCTTTCCTGACCTCTCACTGTCTAAAGAAACCCTAACAAAGACACTAGGCATCATGCAAGATCGATCATGGGTTTGATCTTGATCCGTCGTCTCTACAACTGGCCTAAAAGAGCTTATCCGGCCGGCTTTGCGCGCTGCTTTACGGCGATTGATTGATGGATGGATATCATCGTCCTGAGCAATTAAGAATCCAAGAATTACGACCGACCTCCATGAAATCAAATGAGAAGCTTGTCTTACTAGCTAGCTTTACAATGTCTAAAGGTGAGAAGGAGGAATCGATGGAGTAGCTAGCTAGGTAGAGTAACATTGATCCGTACCAGGGTCCAGGGCATGGTGGCATGGAAGGGCGATCGGTGGAGCGGATTAGGTGGAGGTGTCGCCGCCGCCGAGCTTGGCGAGCAGCGCGGCGACGAGCCGGTGCCGGCGCTCCTCCCGCTCCTCGGCGCGCGCCCTCCACGCGTCCTCGCGCTCGCGCCAGCGGCGCACGAGCGCAAGCCGCTCCTCGCCGAGCGCGACCATGGCGGCGCGCCACTCCTCCTCGCGCGCCCTGCGCTCGGCGTCGCGCGCCTCCGCGGCCTCCATCCACCGCTCCTCCATCTCCATCTGCCGCCGCATGAACTCCCGCAGCACGGCCTCCACCTCGCCGATCTCGATCCCTCCTCCTCCCGCCGCCGCCGTCCGCCCAGGCGCGGCCTTCCTCCTCCGCTTCCTCCTCGCCTCCGCCGCGTCGGCCCTGCTGCCTGTGCCCTCCTCCTCGTCGAACATCTCCGCCTCCTCCTCGTAATCCTCGCCGCCCTCGTCTCCGCCGCCATCGTCGTCGTCCGGACCGCACCTGGTTGAGGCGTCGACCTTCCCCTTGGCCTTCTTGGCGTCCAATGCGCGCGCCCGCTCGACCCTGGCGTCGAAGATCCTCCGCATCTCGTCGTGGAACGGGAAGCTGCCCCTGGCCGCCGCGCCCGCGCCGACGTGATGGTCTCCGCCGCCTCCGCCAGAAGAGCCCTCAGCGTGCTGCGCGGCGGCGGAGGCGGCGTCGCTGGCGGTGCCCTTGAACCTGGTGACGAGGTTCTTCCACTTGGACTTGCACTGGTCGGGGGTGCGCGCGAAGCTGGAGCCGTGGGCATTGAGGCGGGCGGAGACGGCCTCCCAGAGCGCCTTGTTGCGCTTGGTGGAGAGGAAGGAGTGGTCGAGGTCGGCGCGGATGGCGAGGAAGGCGGCCGTCTCGGCGTGCGACCACTGCGGCAGGCGCTCCCGCTCGGGCGGGTCGGCGGCGGCGGCGGGGGGCGGAGGGGGAGGGGGAGGGAGGGGCGGAGGGTAGTGGTGGGGAGGGGAGGGGGAGGAGGAGAGGAGCGGGTGGTAGGGGCTGGAGAAGGAGGTGTTGAGGTGGTGGAAGGGATCCATGACTGGACGGTGGTGGCGGTGGACGACGGGAAAGCGGAGCAAAGTGGAAGATGAGAGAGAGAGAGAGAGGGGAATGGAAAGGAAAGTCAAGAGGGTTCGAGGGGGATAGAGAGAGAGAAAGAGGAGGAGGAGGAAATCATGAATCAGTTTCAACGCGGAAACGGCTTGCTTTCCCACTGCTTTTGAATTCAAGATCTGGATCCTCTGCGCCGCCAGCCACCCCTGCAAACCGCGTCTGTCTTCTGGAAGGGCTTGCAAATACCACATACAATGCGTATCCGGTCCAATCAATTTTGTTGTTTCAACATTACAGACTTGATTGAAGGACACGATGTCATGAAGCATTTTGAGGTGTAATATTGTTACAGCATTGTTCTTAATGAGGTGTTAAGAATCACTCCGCATGGTGTCTGAGCTTCGGAGTCAAATTTACACACTAGTGATGTTCCACAATATCATTTTGTTGGAAGCATTGCTGGAATTCAAACCTTTTCTTGGGGGTGAAAACCCAACATCTAACCCCCACTAGGTGGACCTAACGATAGCGGCTCACACGTGTTTTTTAGGTACCGTTGTTCTCACGACTGAATGTTCTCATTGATCCCCTCAAAAAGAAAATATTGCCATTGGCGATGATTCACGTTGAGGGTACCGATGCATATTAGTATAGTTCGCCCCATTAAAAGTAATGAAGGTCATGTTTTTTTTTTCTTGTATGTGTGTCAAAAACAATTGTGTGCATCTTAATCGTACAAAGATTGATTTTGTGTTTATATATAATGTTTGATTTTTTTAATGTGACGAGCCAATATAAACAGTTTACTAAAAAAATGTCAATGTGTGTGTTTCGTGTTTCTTCAATAGAAAGATAAAACCTCATGCTTATGAATCCTCAAATGGAAACAACCATAATTATTTTTATCAAATAGAAACAAGATAACAACAACGGTTTACAAATAGAGTACATGATATAGACAACAATAAATTAATCACAAGAAGATAGAACAATCCATCTATGACTAGCTCATTATGCTTCCATGAAAATGCCTTAAAAAACATAATTAACGGGCTTACATCGACGTAGTCTAGTCTAGCCTACGAAGGCCACAATGTGATCATGTATGTTGGATCCAATAGGTAGAAGACATCAACATAAATACAGTGTCTTGAACAAAAACATAACACATGTGTGTTATTCCGACCATCACAATCCTCTGATCAAGGTAATAAAAGAGACAGCCCAAGAGTTTAGCACGTCTATGTCAAAGATTCATTTTATATTTTCATCGTATTAAAAATGTTTAGCACGTCTACCCGCTGATCAAGCACAACTAAATAAAATAAAATAATATATTTTTATTAACAAATCGTTAGTTTCGGTACTCTATTTAGTACTTATTTTGTTTTTACTGTTAGATTGACTTGATTCAACAGCTATTAGATTCTCCAACCATGGTAAAAGTTGTAGACTAATAATACTTTTAATGTACATTCCATATGTTTTTATTTAATGCTGTGAAAGATGGCTTTTGTTTACACCCTAGAACACTTTATGTCCCCATAACATTTCCCAATATAGCTAGCGTATCACAACCCCAAAAAACACACCAACACGCCTTCGAATATTTGATTTTATGGATACGCTATTCCTTTTTACGCTTTATGTCGGTCGAGCCGTAGAAACCACACAGTAGGCCTCACAGCTGCTCATCCGCACGGGATCAATGGAGGCGCAGGTCCTGGTCCTGCGGGCCCCGATCGGCCGAGGAGGCATTGCGTGGGGCGTGGCGTCACGACGACGACACCAGGTCGTAACGGAAGCCTTCTCTCGTTTCCTTGGCCACGAAGGATCCGCCCCGTTGCCCAAGAAAACTCCAAATGGAGGGAGAGCGCTACGTATACGCCGCGCGCCATGATTGCCGCTTGCTGGCCGGTCGAGCACACGTTATGTGTACGTGTACCGGCAGCCGAGCACGCATGTACTGTATGTACGTAGTAAGCTTGCCATTTGACTTTCAAAAAAAAAAAAAAAAAGCTTGCCATTTGCTTCGCACTGCTTTCTCAATTTTTATTTCTATCCTTTTTGCCTTCTTCCCTCCTCCATTTCTGGACGAGACTTGCGTGCGTGCATTGCATTTGGCGGCGATAAAATGGATCACGATGCATATGTACGTAGGCTGTAGGGCGTGTCCTGGAAGTTCCATTTAGAGATGGAGTAGACCGACATTGATTTGGACGTTTCTTGGATTCTTCCTTCGACCAGCTCTAGAAACGATGGACGGTCGAGCAAGACACACTGCCACTGGCACGTGTGAGAGGGCCACGGTACAGTACGTTCACATTTGGGGGCCAAAGTGTGGAGACGCCACCGCCCCTTCACCTTGAATCCTTAGTACCAATCCAAACAGTCCCAAATTTATCTCACACGATCGTCTCTGTAATCTGTCTGACTGGACCTCTTTCACGTAGTAGTGGCGTCGGGCTGTGGGCCCATAGGATCGATAGGGAGGGACACACGCTACCCCGCGATTGCACGTTACACGTACCCCTACGCGCTCGTTTCTCTCGCCAAAGAAAATGGAAATGGTCTCCAAATAATAATGAAACTAAAGGAAATGAAAAAACGTAGGCGTTCGTCAAACTGTAGCCACGTCTTCTGGTCTACAGTTCACTCTAACTTTTCTGCATCAAATAAGATACTCCTCCTCCTGACTACTTTCACTAGTGCCGCACGCATCAATGTCAACGGGTTGTCAGAGACTTCCCCACAAGCAAGGAAACGGAGGGAAAAAAGAAGTCATGTCGGGGAGAAAAAAAGATACAGTACGTACTATAGGGCGTGTTTGGTTGCCTGGGGTGCTACAGGCTGCATCGCATCAGGGATCCTGGCTGAGCGTGGCCTGACCCACTGATGTAAAGATGTGTTTGGCGAGCTCCAATTTTTTGGGGATGGCGAGTCGAGGCAGGGAGGCGCGCCGGCGACGGGTGTGGAGGCGCACTGGCGACGGAGCTCAGGCCAGTGCCCGGCGCGGGCTCGGACCGGCGACGGGGAGGCGCGGGCGTGGAGGCGCGGACTCGGACCGGCGACGGAGCTTGGCGCGGAGGAGACGGGCGGCGCGGGGGGAGGAGGACGGGCGGCCCGGCGCGGCGAGCTCGGCGCGGAGGAGACGGGCAGCGCGGCGAGCTCGCCGTGGAGGAGGACGGGCGGCCGATGCGGGGGAAGGAGGATGGGCGGCCTGTGCGGGGGGAGGAGGAGGAGGAGGAGGACGGGCGGGCATTCGCCTCAGCCTGGCTCGCGGAGATACGTCCTACTCGCGTTCGCCTCAGCCTAGCTGGGAGGCTGCTTTTGCATCCGTCGAGCCTGGCCCAGTGAGGTATGCAGTGTACCAAACAACGGAAAAATTGCATCGCGGGTACGAGCCAGGTGCAGGGCACGAAACCAAACACGCCATAGTAGCTGACACCAACCAAACTGACCCACCCCACTTTACGCATTGTTTCAAACTAATTGTCACACAACCCAAGTGTAGCGAATAGAAACAAGGGCGCCATTGTTTTTGCGCATCACCAACATTGCATTGCATCGTTTGTTATTTTTGAGATGGAGGTTAATTTAGAGCTTTCCTACATGCTTTTAAATGCTCCAGAAAATAAAATGATGACATATGTACTTTGGAAACCTTGGAATGTTTATCGTGGCTTGTTGTATACTTTATTTGCTTACAAATATAATATGTTGTACATATATACATAGTCTAGGATGGCTAGAGGTGGCATGGCTTGTACGGACAAAGGGCGCCGGCGACCGGAGCCAGCACACACACACACACACACGGCCATGGTCGTCCAGGGTCAGCAGCAGGCGCGCAGCTTGCAGCCTGGGAGACGTGAGTTTGGGGCGCGGCTAGAGCGCGCTGGGCGCAGACAGAAGGTGCGGCGAGGCGTGTCCAGCCATGGCGAGCACGGCGTCCACGACGATACGGGGCACGGCAAGTGCGCGTGGGTGCGTTGGGTCCCTGGGATCACTCTGAGCACGACGCCGTGCTCGGTGTGGCTCGACGGCGAGTGTCCATGGCGGCGCACTCGATGGCGGTGATGCGCTTGGGTACGCCGAATACGACGGCTACGGTGAAGTTTAACGCTCGGGGACAGAGGGGAAAACTGCGGCTGCTCACCGCAGTCCTGCAGGTGTGCTAAGCGGGCTCGGGGAAGGCTCGACGTCGGCGAGGTTGCGGCGGCCGAAGACAAAGAAGAAGATGACGAAGGCGAGGCTGCAGGGATCCTCTACTCGATCCCTTCGGCGAGGTGGCGTAGTCATCGGCGGCGAGGCTCTTGGACACTTCAGCTGGGTCTGGGGAGGATGATGGTCGCGGGAGTTCACGAGGTGGTGGCTCGGGATCTCGGGGAAGACGAAGGCGAGTGGGGGGATAAATCTAGGGTTTGCAGGGGGTGGCGCGGGGCAGTCTTATCCACGGGGGGCGGGCACTATAGCAGCGCGACGCGAGGTGGCTCTACAGCGACGAGCGGCTCGGTCGCCTTCCATGGCGACGCGACACTGGGTGAACAGGAAGAAGAAGGAGAGGGGAGTGGGCTGGGCCTTGGGTAGGCTTTGCCCTGTGCGTTAGATATGTTTTTCCTTTATTGTTTTTGTTTTCTGATGTAGTTTTCCCTTTTCATTTATGTTGCTATTTTATTTAGACCTCAAATGGTTTTTGTATAATGTTTATATTTCTCCAATATTAGTGTTACATAATATACCAATGCAAAAAAAAGTTTGGGTGCCTAATAAATTCATTTGAATTTTATTTATATAATATTTGATAAAAAGGGGCTATTTTAGCTACTGTTTAATTTGTTTAATATATTTAAACTTGGTAATAATATCCCATTGCTATAGTTACATGACCTACTTATTGTTTGTCATTTAATAAAATTGTTTGCACCATTTTTGTTTCACTTTTATATCCACTTTTATTTTGATTTTCCGGAGGCAATTTAATATCCCAAAATATTGTTTTCAATTTTATAGTTGTCTTAGGGTTACCTACAATATGAAGAATATTTTTTGTTTAATTATTTTTAGAGATTTTTATCTTAACTTACCTTTTAAAATGCATTGAAGTGGAATTATTTTCTAATGAAATTTTTAATGAGGATGGTTATCATGACAAGGCAATCTAATTAGCTTAATGACAGGGCTAAGATCCGGGGGTGTTACAAGGGGCGGTGTTGATGAAGATGAAGTTGGATTCCCCCTCTGACGGAGTACCGGATCAGAGCAAAATGAATATTGCCTCGAAAAAGTGATGTGGCAGCGGAGAAAATGCCTGATGATTATGCCTGAGATGAGGGTGTATATATAGAGACAGGGGCACCGTGGGGTGGCCAGGGGGTGGCCCAAGCGCCCATAGCCTAGAGCTCCTCCACGAGGCTCCTACAGCCCGGGGGTGGCCCATGGTGTTGGGTCTTGCCCCCATGTCCCCTCCCAATGTGAATATTATGGAACTATTTTTCTTTGATTTTTATTACCCTTTCTCGATGATTTTTCTAAAAATAAAAATCTAGAAAATAGAAACTAGCACTGGGTACTAAATTAATATGTTAGTCCAATAAAACTGCGCAAGGCGAGGCTTGACTAACACTCAAGGCGAGGACTACCAACAATCCCAGTGCATCGGCAGGGAAACCCTACAGAGCCTTGACGGGAACCTCGGTGACGGTTGCGACGAGGGCATCCGTTTGAGCACTCGCAACAGGGAGGGAGAGCGAGGAAAGTTGTCAAGGAAGGACCCAATGAACGTCTGAAAGGGGGATCTGTGTGGGAAAAGGGTACTAGAAAGGGAACAAATGCCAGCGACAACGACAAGATAGACGGTGGACACCCCTGTCCCTAGGTACTTAACACCGTCAGAGCCCACCAAAAAAGCATCGCAACACCTCTCTCCGCACGGCCATACACCACACATTTGTTATAGCGCGTCTTTTGGGTCACTATCGAGCAGCGGTCCACACCCTTAGAAATGGATCTGGGTGACAACAAGGACATTGCCATTTAGATTTGCCGAAATGGCAGAGCCAACCGCTGTCCGAATTTCCGGAATGTCCGAGCACCCTCACACGATGGACACAACTAGGTCCCGCGTTGAGTGAAGAAATGACCACCGCCAGATCATCTTCGACGGGTGTTGAATCGGACGGAGGGAGCTCAGATTCGGCAGCCCACGTGGCGTGCGCGGTGGCAAGATCTTGGACTTCCGAGATGACGGGCCAAAGGGACATCGCGCGGCTGCCAGGGAGGGAGGGTAAGAACCTCCGAGACGGTCGACGGGAGAGGGATGCTGCCCCCATCGCCACAGTTGACGCTACATATTTCGCTTGACACCCTCTCTCTCTCTCTCTCTCAATTCCCTTGCTACATCTAACATGCACATCAAATAAAGATACCACAGTAGTACGCGGTATGCCTGTATGCAACCAAGATAAATCTTGTTGTAAAAACCAAAGAACCGTGTAAAAACTTTACTAGCCATAATTATATAAAGTATGAATTTTGCCAAAACCACGATCGATCTAAATCGTGGCTTTAGCAAAATTCACCGTTTGTTAAGTCTGGAACCGGGCACGTAAATTCAATTTTCTTTCGATTCGGACGCGCGGCGCACGATTTAGATCGGCCAGAAACGAACGAATGCAGGGATACAATATACCGTTGGATTCACCAGATATGTTGCCACTTATATAAATTCTTGGATCCCCTATAAGCACCCTGACATGAACATGCAGACAATATGATATAAAAATATAGGGAACGTAAAAAGACTTGATCCAACATCTGATCGACATAGCAATCTAGTTTGAATGATGCATGCAAACTGGACTGGAGGATAGTTTAGTCGCAGGAAGGGTGGGTGCGAGAGTTGACTTGGATGAGGTATTTGTGTCATCCCTTTAGCGTTCCTCAACAGAGCTCTGTGTGTGCATGGAAAATGAATGAAGTTGTATGTAATACAAGTTTTTTTTTTTGCGAACTCGTGGGTTTAGGAGAGATTTAGAACTAGGATTTCATTTCTTAGGGTGGCGTGGATTGATCTTTCTGTAAGGAGTTTTATTCTATCTTAATGAAATCAAAAAGAAAAAAAATGTATGTGTACGCGTCAACCATCCGTCCCACAATGTAAAAAAAAAAAGAAATTACAAACAAACTACAATGCAATGTAAAACGTTTACAATGTAAAAAACTCTTGGGATGATGGATTGCTTTAAAAGAAAAGAAAAGGGATGGCTAGGTCGCACGTGGACGTTGGACGTGAGATACATGCATGGGAGAGAATGAATAATGGAAAACAAAGTAACGTGGCAGAAATGCACCAAAACATGACAAGTGTGTCCAGCCAGTTGAAAAGCTGCCTAACGAGTGTGACTGAGATGGACCGATCGAGACGAGGCGAGCGAGAATCACAACAGAACTAAGTAGCTAGCACGTGCTTGGCCTTGGCGACGCCATTGCATTGCTTGCTTGTTCCAGGCAGCTCTTCCGCACGCACCTTTGCTTTGCTTTGCTTTTCAGCGGCGATGGCGGTGAGCGCCGGCGTCACCCCGGCGGCGGAGAGAAGGCTCCTCCGATTCATCCGCTGCGTGACGCTGGTGGAGCGAGTGGGCAACGCGCTCGGCACCTTGGCCTTCACTTGGGCCACCGTCATCCTGCTTGACGCGTACGCTACCAAGATACAGTACGCTGATGCTCCTCGTGGCCATGACAGTTACGATCCCATCGGAGATCTCGGCGCAACCACCATCGTTTTCTTCCTCGAAACCACCAGGTACGTACGTCACACGAATTGCATCCTTGGTTATTCAAAAAATTCTTATTTGAATGGTGACTGAAACTTCAGGAGACGCACATCACATCAATTCATAGATTTGGCAGCAAGATCCAGCAGATTCCCAAATCGCTGCTGCTGTGCTGACAAGTAACAACATCAAATCAGTATTTCCATATGCATAAGGGCCTAGTTAAGAAACAAAACGAAACATGAGCAGTTTAGGTTCAGATTTCTTTGTTGTTTTTCACCCTGGATGGCTAATAAAGTTTCTAAGCACTGACGATGATGGAGAAAAAGGTACACAAGGATAGAGCAAACTCACCCACAAAAAAGCAAAAAAAGATAGAGCAAACTGGGGCATATAAGCAGAAACTAGCCCTAAAATTAAGCACAAGAACAAACACCAACACCCTCACTGGTCAGGTGGAGGACAGTTAGCATCTCAATCAAATACTGTAGTAGATCAGGCCGAGGCATTTTTCAGCCATTTCACCCCACCTAGCTACATCGCTGCAGTTTGTCTGTCTCCTCGCTAGCTTGCCCCCAATCAACTTGTTTTTCAAACATCATGTCATCCCCCCCTAAACCGATCGTACCTGAGGGAACTCTGTTCCAACTGAAAGACATCTCTCACCACTGTCCTGACAAAATTCGCACAAGACTTGGCTGGCTGAATATAACCTCAAACTATGAAATTGATCACTACTTAGTAAACTCTAAGCTTTCAGAGAGCTAGCTGTTTGCACCGGTACTGAAATGCGATTTTGTGTCTTGGGCATTTCAGAAAGATTTTTTTTTTAAAGAAACATGGATGCAGGGAATGCTATGACATGGCAACCCACAAAACTTGTTCAAAAAGTATGGTTATCTATGGCATGATAAAAAATATTGTCTTTTGTGTTTTGTGTATACAACAAAAATGATCATATTGGTTGATGATTTTATTTTTCTCTTACTTTATAGCATTCTCCATACCCTGAACTGCTTCAGATTGTTTAGAACCTTGAATGCAAAAACATCTTCAAAACCTTAATACGTTTATTTGGGGTGGTTTTACATCTTTCAAGTTTCAGAAAAAGGTACAAATAATAATAATTCATAAACATGGGGGATGCTACAATTTAACATAGTATATTTTTTTTAAGAACTGGTTTTGGTTCAGTTTTTATTGTTTTTAAAAGTTTCACAGCTAAGACAAAACGGTTTTCATAGGATAGAGTTGAAGACAGAGCTACCACAAGAGTTCAGAGTTCAAGGATAGAGTTGTTTCATAATTAAAATAACTAGCAACCTTGCAAACATGAGGCAGTTCACTAACTTGTACTACGTATTTTAAGCTATAGACGATTCAAAATCGAAAAGGCCTCGTTTTCCATTACTTTCGTATCAGAATATTCCGCACGATATTATTTCATTTTTTTCCTTAACCAAGCAATAATTAATTGTATGCATATTTACTTCAGGATGTTTAGCATCACCAGCAACAGAGTGGATTACCATTTGTTCTTCAGTACCAAAGAAGCATTAAAGCCTCTTACATGGAATGGGCTAGTTGCAATAGCCTTCTTTTCTGATGTCTTCATGTGTGTATTGATCTGGTCTCCGTACCGGCTAGAACCAAATGTTTATCTTCTGGTCATACTGGTCATATGGGTGGCCTGCCAGATTCTATGTCCGAGACTGCATGTACGGAATCTGCTACGCCGTGCCATATCGCTATGGGGCCCTGTGATTGTGATCATATTTCTGGGTCCTTCTGTGCCATATTACTTTGACAGCTGCCGAGTAGATTATAAACCTAGCCCATCCACCTTCACAAACTCAGTTCCGAAATGGATAGCATACCTGGTGTTGTGTGTGATTGTGCTCCTACTAACAATCAGCAGGTTGCGGTTCCCAGGTATTATCAAGCTGGCAGATTCCACAATTGGTAGGAAATTGGCATTTTGGCACAGAACTATCATAAACCTGTGTATGCTTGCTGCAATGATTTTGTTGGTGGTCACTTCTGGCTGTCTCATGAATATGATGATGACATTGGAAGTCTGTTCTTTGATGATAGTGTTGGATGCTAACCTACAAGTTCCAGCAGCTATGATACGCATCTTGGTTGCAGCAGATGGCATTCAGGCACTAAAATTTATTTTC
The DNA here is from genome assembly GCA_950022295.1 of Bromus sterilis. NCBI lineage: Eukaryota > Viridiplantae > Streptophyta > Magnoliopsida > Poales > Poaceae > Bromus > Bromus sterilis. Next base: position 279,791,349 of record OX465601.1, read on the forward strand.
CATCTTGACGAAAACTCCACTGAAATAAAAAATCTTGCGATATCTCTTGGCATCTTCTATGTGATGGTGCTTGGACAAGGGATACTCTACATTGTGGCATGCATTGTCCAGGTCTTGTCCTTCATCCTTCGAAGATTTCTCGTCCGTGGAGCTGGACTCAGAGGTCAACGGGGATCAGAGTATGTCGATTTGTACTATTCGTGTGTCTTCGAGAAACACATGGAAGGGCATATATTTTCTGGAAAAAATACCAGCATCATCACATTTGCAATGGAATCTTTGAAATCGGACAAACCCAATATACAGCTCCAAGGGGTTCAGATGCTCGACAGTTTTCTGAAAACACTTCTTCTTCGGTACAACCCCCCCTAAACACATCGATGGTTAAGATTAACCCATACCCCTTCATAATAAAGGGTAGGATTGTCTTTTACTAAAGTATATATTTTATTTTTTATTAAAGTATGTTTTCAGATCCGTCATGGGCCGGCCCATATACACCCTTTTACTCTTCTGTTAAAATTTTAAAAAATTGCTTCCAAAGTGGTTCGAACTAAGGACCCGGAGGCTACACACAAACAAGCATAACCGGCGGGACACCTTAATTGTTGCGAGTTAGCAACCTCTTTTCGTTTTATAATCAAGCTAGAAAACGCATTTATTGCACCTATTTCTGTTTTTTGGCCGGTTTTTTCTTTATCATTTTTTTTTTGCTTTTTTTAGTTTCTTTGTTAAATTCGTCAAATTTTCTTAAAAAGTTGTGAAATTTTAATAAATTCATGAAGTTTTTGAAGAAGAAAATATATATCTGATTTTCAAAAAAGAACATATTTTAAAAATCATAAAAAAGGGGGACAAATATATAGTAAAACAAAACCCCAAGTGAAAACCAAATAAAAACCGGGTAAAACAGCTAGATAGAAAAGAAAAACTAAAGTTAGTTTTTCACTTTAGTTTTTCTTTTTAACGTTATATTTAGCATACTACAAAAAAGTAAAATAGAAGAAGTTGGCATAGAACGAATGGTATCCCAAGTGGTTGTTGCGTTTGGTTATGAACTGGGAGGTTCCAAGTTCAAATCTCATTTGCCGCACTTATTTTTGAAGGCTCTAATTAGAGAGAGCGAAAAAAAGAAGTAAAGTGGGCCGAGCCCAAGTGTACAGCCTATATGCATATAGGATATGTGAAAGGACCATCCTACCCTTTATACGTTTGAGAGGGGGGGGGGTGTGTACCGAAGCACTCCTCTTCTGAAAAAGGAGCCCTTCAGGAATATGACCATCTCCAACCTCAAAAGCTCCACCGAGACAATTGCTATCTTACTCAGCAAGTTTGAGTGGACAAGTGAAGCGGAACATAGAGATATCAGATCATTTGCTGCAAAGGTCCTCGCTGAGCTTGCTGTGAGCCTCCGAGTTGCCCCTATCCCTAGGAGAATACAGAACATACAATCACTTCTGCAGACTGGTGTTCACCAACTGACAATAAAAGACTATTTTCTGGACATTGATGGTGAAGAGCCAAAACAAGAAGCCTCATCTCAGCCAGTTGACAGTGAGGATCGTAGTTCTCCGCTTAAATTCTGGAAACAGATGGCAATATACTGCTTGATTCCCATGGATGATCCATCTCAATTAATAGATGAACAAAAAACCAGCTGGTATTGAAATTTTGGAAGTATATTACAAGATGGTGTTCTGTTCCAGAGGAGGAGCCACCGATGGACCATGACTTCCTCCCTGTACTAGGCATGTTAATACTTGAACGGTTGAGTTACTTTGATATTGAAAATTGCACGGAAATCAGCAAAGCGGGCCTTATCTCGATGATTATAGAATTTACAAGCAACAGGATCGTCCTTCAAAATATAAACAAGGAACATCACAAGCTGCTGAAAGGTTCATCGTTGAAGGTGCTGACAAGACTTTCAAGCATCGAAGGGATGTTTGGTGTACAATTGCGACACAAGATTTTAGAGAATCCTTTCCTTTTGCCCAACCTTGCAGAGATCTTGGACGAGAATGAAAGTTGCAACCAACAACTCAGGGAGTTGGCAACAGAGATCCTTAGAAACCTTGCCATGGATGAAAGCAGAAGGGAGGCAATTGGGCACTTCCATGCGGTCACTAGCATGCTGGTGCATGCATTTCTTAGCCAAGATGCTGCACCCTCAGTTACAGATTCAGACAAGTCACTGCAACATATTGCAGGTCAAGCACTAGCAGTCTTAACAATGGAGAGTCCTGGTAACTGTTTGGCTATCTCAGCGGAAGCAGGGTATGCACTCATCAAGGAACTCACAACTATGATCCATGTTGACAGGCACAAGTACACAGCAGCAAGCCTGTTGCAGAATATATGTGTGCATACTCAATCCATGCTCAGCAAAGCAGACCTCAAGGAACTCTTACACATCTTGCCACAGGTACCTAATTTACAATTTACATATTTATCGCTATGAAAACTAACATACATCTATACAAGTGTAGACATTAATTGTTGGCACAAACATGAAGTGGACGTGCATTCCCTTGCATTGCACTTAAATAACCTGAGGAGCACTGTGACTTTTAATATGTACTCCCTCCGTAAAGTAATATAAGAGTGTTTAGATCACTACTTTAGTTATCTAAACGCTCTTATATTTCTTTACGGAGGGAGTAATAAAGTAATGGGTGTACATAATGCAACTAAATATGGAAATATCATGGATCGCCACATGACTAAGTAGCTAGGTACAATTGTAACCCAAGCTCGGCAAGTTATGTTTATACAATAAAATTGGCATACAAACGACACAACGTAGCTATTTTTTTACTACAGGTGCTGGAAGGCATTATGGATGTGGAAGGCACAAAACTAAAGGTCCTTGCTGGCCTTGGTTCACAAATATGCAATGTCATGCCTGAAGACTTTGCTCAAGAACTAGAGCACAGCCAAACTAAGGAGATATTTATAAAGAGGCTGGTCAGTTACATTAATGCTAATATGAAGCCCGCTGCTGGTTGCCCCGGAGTCACAAGGGAAATAGTTAATTTAGCCGTATGCATGATGGAGTGCAATCCCAGCTACACAACCTGTTTCAAGAAATACCAGATGATGGAAGCACTGCTACTGGTAGAGCAGAGAGACTCCGAGGCTGAAAACTACAGGTATTTCTCAGAGGGTGTAGGACTCATGAAGCACAGCGTACCTCTCTCCGCTCTTGTCGCAAATGCAAAGGAAAAAATGGGTGGCAACAACCTATACTGCAGGTTGGATGTGGCAGCAGGCTCAAGATAAAACTAGTATTGTTGTATTGGCATTGGATGCTAAAATCATGCAACCGCTGATGAGAAAAACAGTAGCAGTTGGGTGTTTGTGTGACTAAAGTATTGAGCTTACTATGAGCTGATTGTTCGACCCCTCCCCTTTATAATGAACGGAGTTTCTATTTGCAGCGAGACTGAAGGCTGATGTAATTGTACCTATTAATCATATACAATCCCCTATTTGTGTACTATGGTACTGCTGATTATGTAAGTACATTTGTTTTAGTCTTTCGAGCCCATACGTAATTAAGGTGCATTTATGCACTTCAGGCGGCTTGATCCAACCACGCGCGAGGCGACCGATGGGGTCCTAGCGCTGTTCTAGTATTATACTTTTGTTTGCGTGAGTAGACCAGCATGGCAGCATCCATGAACGTCGACCAGTAGGGAATACTACTACTACCTAGCTGGACATCTATCTGGAGTGGTTTTCAAATTCTCTAATGCTTTATTTTCTTAGCATTAGCTAGTAAGCATGGCTTGCTGAAATAAACAAACAGTGAACATGGCTACAAAAACAAACTTACGAACTGTAGCTTCAAAATTAAACTTACAAGAAAAATCCATTGAAATTGTGACACAGCACCAGCAGCCTTTACATCTTGATGCCCCTTCCCATCTGAGCTCTTGAAATGTGGGCAGTGCATATATATCGACAGATTTCTTTTCAAAAGTGAATATGCTTCTCCACCATCATCAGCTGTAACGTATTGAAGAGAATGCTCTCCCTTTCTGACATTATGTGAATCTGAAAGAATATGAGCAGGCCGCAAGGTCTCTCCGTCAACGCCGGGCTGAAGCAATTGCTGGCTGCTATTTCTCCCTGACGATTCCATTGGCCTATTGGATTTCCGCCCATTGTATGTGTTTCCTGTGGTTGGCGGTTTCCTGTAGTTGCTGCCAACTTAGATGCATTTGGGGGCAACTTTCGTGAACTATGCTTACTTTCCACTTCATTGTTTTGACAAGATCTTTCATAATCAATCTCCTTGAGATATTTCTCTGTCAGTAAGAAACGATGACTGTACGAACACTCATGCTCAAATCCCACATATACTACAAACTGTTGTACGGCTTGAGCAGCTTCTTTAGTCTCATTTCCAACAGTAACTGGCAGTATGTTGCTCCCGGTCTGTAGAAAGGGCTTCCCATCAGCAGTTTTGCTACTCGTACTTTTGCTCATCTTCTCAGATTCATTTTCAGCTACAGGTCCTTGACAGAGAGCTGCATTGATTCGTCCATTAGTATGTTCCGTTACACTCACTTGTCGTTCATCTTTTTGGCTAACAGATTTTGGTGGTCTCTTCAGCTGGAGAGCAGGAAACTCAGAATCTTTAGTTGTGCTGCCAGCAACAACTTCAGCAAAATGCTTTTTCATAGCAAAATTTGGAAGACCTTTACCAAAATTAATAGCAGTGTTGTTTGTTGGCTGCACTTCGGGTTGTTTTCTGGAGTTTTCAAGCTTCGCAGATTTAATTTCTGATGCAACTTGGGTCGTAATGGACTTCAGTTCTCTAGAAACAACAGGTGGAACCTGGGGAGTCACATTAGATGTCATGAAGGAAGATTTAGTTGTAGCATGGGTGACATTTTCCCCATGTCCTTTGCCACGAGATATTGTCCACTTCAAAAGATACTTGTCCTTTGAACAAAATCTAGCTTGGAGAAACCCTTTTGTTGTCTTGTAATATCTTGCTCCTCCAAGGCGCACCAAACACCAAGAGGATGCCAGAAATGAACCAGCATCAACCCCCCTCGGTAGCACAAGGGTAGATTGTAGATCTTCACAACTGGAGAAGTAGTTAAATGATATGCTGGCTGTCTTGAAGTCAAAAGGATCATCTCTAAGGCGACGTCACCGTCAACAGGCACATGCATGGAGGAAGACGTATCCACTAGAATGTTGTTCGGCTGCATCTGATGAAGATAATTTACCATGTCGCTGGTGCTTACAAGGTCTCCCAGTAAGGCTGGCAGCATTGCATTGCTGCCTTCCAGCTTCCCAGATTGTCTTGCATTCATCTTCTAGCTTCTTGGAGAAAACCTTGACACCCGGTCCTTTGACTTTGAGTGAAAGGATCTGAATGCTTTCTGTAGCTGCACTTCATGTACACCTGTTGGTTAAAAGTCAGGCATATCTTTCAAGTACACCTCCTTAGCAACTGGAAGCACCATTTGGCACCACGAAAAGTTCATGTTAAGCCCCTTGTTGCTTTCCAAGCAAGATAAAGCAGTTTCAAACTTTCAATAGCACTAGATTGCTCGTTCTTCAAACTAGAACTTGTATGAGTACGTGATCCCCTAATACTTTCGGAGTTACTGATCCCATCTTTTGTACTAATCAGTCCAGAATTCCAGATAGAATAGATGTACTAATGGAGAATCGTTTATCAAAACTAGGGAGATCAGGAACACTAACTGGCTTCCTAGATGATGCGGATGCAGCTGCTGCCATTGTTTATAAGGCGGTAAGGCAACCTAAGGCGAGCACCACCTGCTCTGACGCCTAAGCGATGCCTAGGCGCCTAAAGTGGACGCTTAAGCACCTAAAGTGCCATATTTGTAAGGCGCTGCCAGGGCGCCTTATCACCTAAGCGTCTAAGGCAGGATGCATTAAAAACAATGGCTGCTGCAGCTGCTGCCGCTGCCGCAACCACCATACCGACACCAGCAACAGAGCCAGAAGACGCATTGCCCGAATACCCGCCTTTCCCTCTCAGTCCATCAGACTGCCAAAATATAAAATCCTTGATGAACTGGATATCTTCATGGTTTGCAGATAGGCAGTTATTTTCTAATGAAGCAACATCCAACGGTGACTTGGAGCTGAATGAATCTTCAAACTGCCCTGAGATGATATCCAGTAGCTCTCGTTTCTTATTAATTGACCGGTCCAACAGGGGAACAACTCTAGATGTATCAAGTGAGAACAAAGGAAGATGGCTCGTTAACAGCGCCCCTTTGACCATTATGCCCTGACTCTAGACCGGTAAGTGTCCGACACTTCTTCAGCAAGAGACGGATCTGACCTTCCAGAGAGGAATGCAGCTTCTTAGTGAAATTACCTTCAGCTTTGCTGGCTGGTCGGGCAAGCATTACTACCGAGCCAGAACTTTTTGAAGTTCCAGAAGCCTGATTTGATGAAGACGTCTCCCCCTTATCATCTAAACTTGTTGTAGAACTTGGACCATCAATGATATCATCCACAAAGCCAAAAAGGACAACAGGGATGCATTTTCCTGGCAACTCAGAAATATGTGAACCGGTTCCTGACATGAACGAGATAGCTGAGGGTTGGCGGCCCGAATGACCTCCACGACGTGCCGGAGGGGAGATTGATGAAGCCCTGGGGGTAGGCCGAGTCGGGGTGCCGGAAGGAATGGCTTTGGATGTTGTCCCCGGTGTGCCAGAACCAGAAGGAGCAGCTTTGGATGGTGTTCCTGGTGCTACTAGTGACCTCACAAAGTGAAAATTCTTTGAAGATTGCAGCAGCCTAAAATTCTTTAAGATCTGTGTATTGAACCAGAGGCCTTCTTGGAGAAATATTATTACATGGAAAACCTAGAATTTTCCCCCAAAAAAAAGTACATATCAGAATCAACCTTCAAATAAGTGAATCTTAAACTTCGATTAGTCAGCTCTGTTCCCAAAGGTATTTATCATTACATTGGTGAATGAAACAAACAGAATAATAATAAGGGAAGTATCATACTGAAGTCTAACATCTTTATGATCAGCACTAAATCTTAGAAGCCATTACAAGCAAGCAAGTAAAACTGTTGGAGGTGTGGCTCTAAGATGCCAGCTCTACATGGACCAAGTAAACCAAAGAAAGTTTCCAGTTATTATCATCAAAGCTACTAGTAATTGTGTTCCCTCAAAAAAAAATCCCTTTCCCTTTCCCTAAAAAAAACTACTAGTAAATGTAATTGTCTGCCATGTCTGAATCACAGGAATTTCCATGGGCTGAGCATACATTTGCGAACGTATTAGTTCCCCCATACTCAAGTCAAGATGATGCAGTGTGATACCATGGAAATAGCACTAAACCTTCCACCTTGGCATCAAATTTCCATAATCAGGTAAATTTGCAAATCAACACTTGCTTCATGTTCAAGTTACATTTTGCAAATGAGGATGAGAAAACAGTGCTATTTGCAACTAATCACTGGAAGACTAGAACATTTAGTATGTACTCACTTGAATAGCTCTGGAATAGTCACTTCCATAAGAATTGTAACACCCAGTCGGACAGCCCAAATGTCAAAGCAAGCATAAGAAATACAGTTTGAATTTTGAATACAGCATATCAAAATTATGCCCCCCAGCTACTCAAGTTTTGCTCTTTGCTACTGTAGAAATTATTGCGAGAGAGTCTTATATGACAGAAGACAGCATAGCACAATACATCACATCAGGCACAGGCAGAGCACAAAATCTCGGCCTTGAGCTTAATCGCGGTAAAGATCCAGCACTCACCGAGAACATGAAGAGCTTCTCCGGCCTCCGGGAGGCCGCTGCATCCGTCTCCCGCCTGGCCGCCTCCCGCGGCGGCGGGGGGAGGCGAGGTGGAAGAAGACCATCCTCTTGTCACCGTCGCGGTGGTACCTGAAGCCCCCGGAGAGGGGCCTGGCCGATCCTCCGGCAGGTTACACGGGGGGCGTCAAGGATCCGGTCGGCGAGGCGGGCGGCAGCGCTCCCCGCACCGCCAACGAAGCCGGCGAAGACCACTCCGCCTTCCTGCGGCGGAGAGGAGGGGGCGGGGGCGCCAGCAGGCGAGCGGGAGAGGACCCGCACGGCAGAGGATGGGGACGCCTGAGGCGGCGACGGCGGCCGCGGCTCCATTGCCGTCGGCGGTCGCGACGCGCAAAGAAGCCAAAGTCAAGTAGTAGTTCCGTTGGGTTTGCCATAAAAACTTCTAGTACTATTACTTCAGCAAAAAAAAAGATACGTAAATCTATGTGAGTTAAACAAAATAAATCCATGTGATGTTAAAATATTACTAATAGTAATAATAAAATCTACTGTATGTGCTAAGCCAAAATTGAGGCCTGGGTGTATCTTGAAAGTTTTTTTCTTCGATTTTGATGTTCTAGGGTTACTTGATAGTGTTGTGGTGATATCGACCGTAAGATGGTTTCTATGAAAGTGCAAAGAAAAAAATGTATGGAAGAAAACGAAAGAAATATGTGAAGTGGAATTTTTCTAACATTTTTTTTATATGTAACAATTCATTTTGGTAAGATTGTAATATTCGTTTTGGCTTCGAAATGATATTAGTGGAACAGGTGCGCCATGCCGCACACGCTTATAGCTTTGTTTGGTCTTTAAAGTAAAAAATCTTAACTAAATTATGTTAATTTGGTTAAATCGCTTACACCACCAAAACTTGAGGAGGGCGTCTGATGTGGAGAGAGTTTCTTTGATCAGTGTGTCGTTTATGTTGACCTTGTTAAGAAATCTGACACTCAATTACATAAGAAATCTCATCTAATATTATCTATGTTCATGAACCTATAGATAAATTACCCACACGTGGTTGTAAGCATCATTAAACTAGCGATTGAGAAGGATTGTGATGACGATGGTGATGAAACCCACTCTTCGAAGCCAAAACAGACTCCAGTTCAGGACTCCAGGTGATGAACAGTAGATTGCGGCCGCTCCACATCGAAAAACGCGATGGAATTTTCTTTCTATTTATTTTCCAGGGATGTGAATTTATGGTGAAGGAATCGACGTTAGTGTAACTCAAATCCTCTGCTTTGCCAAAAATAAATAATAAATAAAGTCGCAACAAATGAGAGCCTGAAAAGAAGATTGGCGGATGTTTGATAACTGACACATGATATCGGGCACATGTTCAAAATATTTTGAGAGACACTCGTTCATAAGTATGCACAATCCATAAGTGAGTTCTTTTTGAGCAATAAAGAAGGGTTTTTTTTCCGCTATATGCAAAATCATATCGACTATCGCTCTATAGGTGGATCGTCATAAACATTGCTATAAGTTACCTCTCGAATTCTCAGCTTCATCTTTAGGCCTCATTTGTTAGGGGAGTATTTGGAGGTTTTAGGGGGGAGGGAATTTGGTGAATCACTCTCTTTCACCCAATCCTCTCAAATCCCTTTGGATCCTTAAAATCCCTCTCTCCACAATTCCCTTTGTACAAAATTGTTGTTTGGTAGACAGAGTTTGCATATTAAGATAAAATGTGCAAAATAACTAAAAATGTAATCTTTGTAAGTAAAACAACATCCTATTACAATTCACAAACATGACCCACAACACGTACTATGTTCATGCATAATAACAAGCACTAGTTTACACGCAAAAAAATAAGCACTAGTTTGTTCATGCATCCATCACACACAATCTGGTTCAATAATACATCATTACAAATTAATTAATATAGTTGCTCAAGAGAAGCAGAAACACTTCTCAAGCGAAATAGTTTCTGAATTTTAGAACAACAAATAGGAAGTCGGTGGCACTCTGAAGAAGTGAACTGGGAAGCGAAAGTCAGAAGATCTGCTCTGGTCTTTCTCTATGCTGCATGGATATCAGGGTACCTCACCGCCGCATGGGCTGAATTTGAATTTAGAAGGAAACAGGGTCAATAACAAGATGAAGAAGAAAAATGATATACAAGACTTGAAAGCACTATAACGTCCAGGAACTAATTTAGCCATGTAATGTTTTGGGATACACCATGCTGGTCGGTCTAGATTTATATTTTGGAGAAAGCTAAGTACTGCACCCTAAGTCTGTAGGGAAGACTCCCCGTACAAGAGACTTCTTTGGTGCTACTGGAAAGAGAAACCAGCTAATATTTGTTTGTTTGTTTGACCAATCGGAGACAAGTGCCAGATATTATGCAGTTAATATTTACTACTTGATCAAAGACAAATATTGCTTGCTGGCATGAAGTATGAAGACAATAAGAAAAATTAAAAGAAAATCTTGATATACCAGAAAACGATGAAGCAGATCGAGCCCCTCGAGAGGATTAGCCTGACTAAACCACGTTAAACAAATGGGCCGAAGCGCTGAAGGGAGGTTTTGGGCCCCCGCGGGGTTATTCCCCTCCAATCCCTCTTGATCCCTTTGAAACAAACGAGGCCCTACGTTAGCTGCAGCACGGGCACCCCGCGCTGCTGATGGCCTTTTTCCTAGTAGTGTACTGATTGTAGTGGAACCTCTTCATTGATTATTATTTTTGCGAAGGCTTGATTCTCCATCCGTTCAATCTCGGGAACTTCACGTACGTCTTGAGCTTCTTATACAGAAGCGGCATCCATGTATGTAGACTCCGGGGCAACTTCTCCATATAGTGGAAGTGTGGAACCCTGACATATACAAAGCTATAACATTAGGCAGAAAGTTATACTAGATAAAACAGCGCAACAGCACAATTATTGTATCAACTAATTTGATGACACAATGTGCTAAGTTCATTTTGTTGAGTCTTGAGTGACTTCTCTAACAACTTTCTGGTGTTTGCACAGATTATGTAGTACTAAACCAAATAAGTTGCAAAGTAATGAGATTTGCAACTAGCCATTGCTGGAGAGGCATGTAATATTTACCTGGTAATTACACTTTGATACGATGCTAATTAATCACAATGCGCACATCATTACATAATATACTATGCTCTAACTTCGAAGTATTGTTATCAAGTAACACCTCAAACAACACACGCTCATAGCTGGGTACCCAGCTTACCATAGAGGCCAGGGACATATCAAAACAAACAGCAGATTCCAAGGGTATAGGAGTGTAGAAGCTGACAACTGAAACCAAATTACAGAAGCCATGATCATCGCACACCTTGGTCACCCGATTTGATTGTAGTTCAACATGGAAGAGGCCGGTAGTCGTGGTCACGAAAATGACATTTTCTCCCTCGGCAAAGCCCAACACCTTCACTCCACAATATGCATCCATAAGTCCACCATTATGGAATAAACCTCCCAAGTATATGATCCGACCCGGTACCCATCGAGCAGCAGTCACCACCTCTCTTGACCACAACTTAATATGCGGATTACAATTCTTGAGTGAGTCCCAATCCACCGCCCTCGGCCAGCATTAGATTGAAACTATGACCGTAGGTGAAGTCATCGGGGTACGGTGGGTCGAATGCGGTCAGGACGTGTCTTTCCAAGTCATACTCCATGATCAACCCACAATCGGACATGAAGTAGACCTCCCCACGAGCACGCCCGAAAACAAAGTGAAGTACGGTTTGAACTCGTTGTGCCACAATGTCGGCTCGCTCCAGGCGTCCGTCTCCGACGAGTATACGCATTCCCACGTGACATTTGCTCCTCGGCGATGGAGGGGATGAAGATGGCGCAGAAGGGACCCCCAAGGCAGTCGCGTTGGTCGCACCCGTCCAATGCACAGAGCACGACCGTGGTCGAGTCGCGGCTCTCGAACGCCGGCACGCGCTTCTGGTTACCTGTGATTGGCTCCCACACGAGGAGTTCCTGAATGTCTTGGCCAAGGAAGAGGGCGAAGCCGTGGAGAAAAATCGACGGTCCGCCAGAGCCGGCGGTCCGGCACGACGAGGGAGAAGGGCGACGCGGTGGCGGGGATGAACCTTGGGATGTCCTCGTCGTCCCAGTCGTGGAGGAACCCGATCACGGGTGGCGCCCCGTGGAGACAGTGGAGGCGGCGCCGGGACCCAGGGCGGAAGGCGGCGCGGCTCCAGGACTTGTAGGCGAGAGAGGCGCGGAGGACGAGGGCAGGGTCATCGGGAGACATGCGGAGTAGGATCTCTTGGACGAGGTCGTCAGGGAGCTCCGGCGGTGGTGCTGCTGCCAATGCCATGGTGTCCGCTAGGTCTAGGCGTGTGTCCAAGCTCCTGTCTGTATGTACATGCGACGACATTGATAATGTATGTTAGAGAAACTCTAGCGGAACCCGTATCCATGGCGGACCCTTATAATAACCGCTAGTTTAAGGGTCCTCCGCGGAAAAATGACCAGAACAGAGCCTGTAAAACCGGCCGGCCCGTAAAAATTTTTAAGGGTCGCGGCAAATCGCCCCCTCGACCCGTAGAAACAAGGGTCCGCGCCCAGACCCGAGCGTGCCCAGTATCCTTTCTCAGATTTGGCGGGAGGACATTTCCGCCCGCTCGTTCCCGCTTCCACCTCGCCCGCCGCCGCCCTTATTTCCCCTTCCGCTCCGGTCGTCGCCCTTCTTTTCCCTTCCGCTCCGTTCGCCGCCCTCCTCCGCCATGGACGCCCCCCAATCGACGCTTATGACAGTCAACGTGGCGCAGGGCGGGAAACCCTCCCGTCGGCGACGGGAGCAACGTCCGCAACGGTGACGGGAGCAGCGTCCGCGCCAGTGCCGGTGCCGGGAGCAGCCCACGCGCCGGTGACGAAGCAGGCGGCTGCCGGCGGTGTCTAACGCAAAAGGCTTGGCAACGTTGGCGGCGTGGTCGCAGCTACAGCCGCCGGCAAGACTCGTCCCCCCCCCCTTGGGTCCCGTCACCGTGGCGGTTGAAGAAGGCACGCCGAGGAAGAAGGCGGGGAAGACGCTGAAGCGCAAGAGGGTGGCTGGACGGCCCGCTGTCGCCGGAGAGCCAAGCTCCGCTACTCCAATCGGAGCCACACAAGGCGCTTCCTTGGACGCACCCACATGTTCGACGAAATGACGCAAAGGTAAAAAATCATCACCGGCGCCTCTCTTCGCGAGCTTGTTGGAGCTGTCCATTAATGTTGGGGGAAATTTTTGTAGCCTTGGAGGTTACGACGAGCTGAACACATTTGCAAGCATGTTGGACGAAAGCGCCGTGGATATTGACAAGGCTCCAATTGGCCATTTTGGCTATGATGAGTTGGATGATGGGGAAGATGGTGGCGGCGAGGAAGATGACGAGGCCGAGGAAATTGAAGAATAAGTATATAAGGGCTCGCAAAACACAAACCGCAAGCCGAGGAGATTGAAGAGCTACTCACCATTTGAAGATGAGATTTTGATCAAGGCTTGGCAAGAAGTATCCATTGATTCCGTGAGCGGTAATGATCAAACCGGCAAGAAGTACTGGCAACGCATAGGAGACAGGTTCTTTCGGATGATGGAAAACGTTCCTTCGAGGACTCCACGGACGTATCGTTCACTTCAAGGCCGTTGGGACATTATCCGTGCGACTTACACACGTTGGGCTGGATGCTTGGAACAAGTCTGCAATGCACCTCCAAGTGGCACCATTGCGTCCGATTGGGTTAGTTTCATTCCTTTGCAGCCATCTATTGCGGCCATTGTAGATGCATTGATTAACATTGTGTTTTATTCATTGCTAGCCATCTATTGCGGCCGCGAGGTACAAGGATATGAAAGTATCCAAGGGCAAGTCATTTGCGCTTGATCATTGTTGGGTGTTGCTTGAGCATTGTGAAAAATGGAAATTGAAGGACAAAGAGACACCATCATTGAAGGACAAGGACACACCAATGTATGACGATGAAGATGATGATGGACCAAGAAACAAAAACAAACCGGATGGAAACAAGAAGGCAGAGGACAAGATCAAGAGAGAGGCCGAGGCGGCAAGCTTGCGGGAAAATATTGATCACATGTTCAGGTCAAACGAAGAATTGGTGATGAAAACGTTGGAAGCGAAGAAGGAAATGGCCGAGAAGAAGGTGCAAGAGAAGCACGAAAGATGGCAACTAATCAAGAAAGAGTCCATGCGCAAGAACGCCATTGAAGAGAGAAGAACCGCGGTGAATGAGAACAAGGCCATGTCAAAGCTTCTTGCCGAGGAGAACAAGATCATGACGATGAACCGCAATGATATGGATGAAGTCACCAAAGAATGGAATGACTTTGCTAGGAAGGAGATCTTGGAGAGAAGGAGGCAAGCCACAGCCGCGAGGGAATAGATGTCTTTTGGACACACAATTTATATTTTGTGTGCAAAAACCCTTTGATTCGCTGTTTATGGTTTGCGATACAGGTTCGGTTCGGCTGCGCGCGGAAGGATATTCCTTTTTAAGGGTCCGTTTTGCGGATTTCGTTCTGCCACGACCATTTTTGGCCCGTATCGCGCGGTTTTCTTGACCCGTATCACGTTTTTAAGGGTCCATGGGATACGGGTTCTGCTAGAGTTGCTCTTACGGAGGTAGGTTTCTAATTCTGTTTATTTTTTGAGGATTTTTTTTGCTTTCAATCAGGTTTGTTATGAATTCGTTGTGTGTATTGGCTGTGTGGTAGAAGGGGGCTGTTTTCTAGCATGTTTTATCCGAATGTTTCTATCCTCTTCACAAAAAAAACCCTTCTTATTTCGTCTTTTCCATAATTTTGCTCTATCCCAAGCTATCTTCTCCCCCACAAGGGCCTTCCCGAGGAGTCACGAGGGGCGGCGGTGGAGATTATGGAAGGAGTCGGCATAGGGTTGCGCGCTCTTGGATAGTGACCTTCTCATCGTCTCCACACCTGAGCTGTTCGAGGTCATCGACGGGCTCTGCTGTCTTGTGGCCTTTGCCGCCGCCAGCCTCTTTGCGCGTGAGAACGTGCTTTTAATTCCTACCTCCATCAAGGGTCGACCTTGGTACACACACATAGTGTATTTGGTCCGTGATGTTTGCTTCCTGGTGCCGATGCGCTGGCCCTCAATGAGCGATACCATGGGCATTTGTATGGTTACGGCATGAGCGGCATGATTGTGATTTTACCATTATATTTTATGCTATGCCAACAATAAGTTTTTTGAAACCTAAAATTGTTGGTTGTAGAAGTGTATTAGTATGTCATGCTTCATTTCTAAGAGTTTTGTTGCATAAGAGAGAGTACAATAAGGTGATGTAGGCGGGCTGTAAGCATTAAACTATTATATTTTTGCTTAAGTGGAGGAGAGAGGAGAGGAGAGAGAAGAGAAGAGAAGAGAAGAGAAGAGAAACGGGCACTTTGTGAGGATGAAAGGTGGGCCATACATCATAAAAGTAGTATATATTTTTAGCTAACTATTGTACTTGTTGACTATAAAATGGACTATAAATGACATGACAATAGCTTATAGCCAGCAGCTTGCTATACGATTAACCATGCTCTAATGTAACTATGATTGTGGCACACAACAATTGCTCCATCTCTTAGTAGTTCATTGACATGCCAATTTTGTTGGAATTTTATAAGAGTTATGATGTGTTGGAAAAGCAAATGACAATAGTACTACTCCCTCCGTTCAGTTATATAAGATGTTTTAGAAAATTAAGATAATGCTCCAAAGCAAACCAACTTAGTACAACAAAACTCAAGCGAAATACAAAAGTCATCCTATATCGGATTGAGCATCATGCAACACTGACCTTTGCTGCCGCCAGCCTCTTTGCGCCTGAGCACATGCTTTGACTTCCTGCCTCCACCGAGGGTTGGCCTTGGTGCACACACATAGTGTGTGTGGTCCGCCATGTTTGCTAGCACCGATGTGAATCGCCCAATCGACAAACAAGCCTCAGGAAACTGTGGATTGGCCCTCAATGAGGGATACTATGGACAACGTGTGGTTATGGCATGAGCGGCATGCTACCCCGGTCACTCTCAAAAGATTGAGATTTTACCATTCTATTCTATGCATGGGCGAATTTGGGCCCCAAGCAGCCCAAGGCATTGCCTGCCACGTGGGAAAAAATTAGGCCTATGTTTCAAAAAAAAATAGGCCATGTCTGATCTATCTTCCACCCAAAGGACCATATATACTAGGAGGATGGTTTAGGTGTTGTAAGCGCATTGACATAGCATGGACGGTAAGGAAACGCAACATTGGCACCATGAAATGACCAAGGATCTCTAACAAGCTGCTTTCTTAGTTATCGGTGTGATTTGTGTGATTTGTGAGACTCCCAAATTGGGGCTTCTAGGAAATTCCCATTGATAGCAGTATCTAAAATGAACCTATTCCAAGGAGTAATCCCAACATAAAAATTTCTAAGCAGGATAGTAGTGGATTGCTTTTTGGTGGCTCTTTTCTGAGAATCATTAATTCTATACCAAGCATCTTTTAAACTTTCACCACCTTTTTGTTTAAAGGTGAGAACCTCTGTCTCAACAAAGGCAAAAGGACCAGACATAATGACAGCTAGTAGCAAGATAATTTTTTTTTGTGATTTTTGATAAAGGACACAAAGATAAAAACTGAAAGGTAAACTAACAATACTAAAAAGCAAAGGTAAAAGGTAGTGGACAACTCCCCTATATTAGCACTCAGAGTTTCGTCAACGGCGCCAGAAATTTGCTTGATGTGCGAGATGATGATAATGGTTTCTCGTCCTTCGTTGGTTACCCCAAGTAGAAGGTGAGATGTAGGATAGCAGAAAATTTCCCCTATTTAGAGGATAGGGTTTATCTTCCGTAGGACTCCGGAGATGATAAGTAGGTGGCAACGGCGCAACTGACGTGGACCTGCACACAACACAAATTGCTCCCAACGAAGTTCAGAGAGGTTGTCAATCTCTCCGGCCTTGTTGTTTACAAAGGATTAAACGCAAGGGATAATGATAATGGTGATAGCAACTGAAAAGTAAAACAGGAAAATAAATGAGCGTATAAACAGCGATGAGAATATGGACCGGGGTCCCGTGATGTTCACTAGTGATGTCTCTCTCGCAAAATACGATAAAAATGCTATGCGAGGTAAGCAAATTACAGCTGGGAAATTGACAGGATTAAAAACGCACCGCAATGCTAACTATGCTACAAAGAAAGGATGAGGCTCAAAAGCATGGGAAGTACGCCAAAACAAGTAGACCGAAATCCAACTGCATCTACTACTAATCATCCACCTTGAGATGTCTATCCAGAACATCTCGCTGGTATTAAGTTGCGAGCCCCACCCGAAGTGTAAACCCAAAGAAAAAGACAACTGCATTAAAAGCACTTTGCGTAAAGTAAACAATCCTTGCAACAGCGGTTACAAGCACCGTTGTTTTCCCCCTTGTGGCAACAGCACATCCCCTAGACTCATGTTTCTGTCACTCAAGCGTGTCATCCAGGGGCATGAACCTAAAATCGAGCATAACATTCCCTCTTGGAGTCACTACCTACTACTTGGCCAAAGCAATAAACAACAACAGAGAACATGCAAGAATTACTTAAATACAACAATATAAAAGATACGAACCAAATATATTACTCAATCACAATCTAAAAATAATCTAATAATCCATCAGATCCCAGCAAACTTAGCATAGCAACAGCAGAAAGATTACATATGTGCCTCGATCATGTAGGGCAGCTCACGAGGACTAAACCATGAAGAACAAAGAGGGGAGGAGAACATCACATAGCTACTGATCACGGACCCATGGTCCAAAGATAACTACTCACGACACATTCGGGAAGCGTCCATGGTGAAGGGGAAGTTCCCCGGAGGTCAATCCTCCCTCCGGCAGGGTGCCGGGAAGAAGTCTGCTGGCGCTCCCGATCTTGGAAGCACGGCGGCGGCGGAACAGAGGCGAGATCGCAAAAGGGGGTCTGTCTTCGAGGGTTTTGCGTCACGGAGATTAAATAGGCGAAGGGAGCAGCCAGGGCGGCACCAGGTGTCTAGGCGGCCACCCGGCGCGGCCAAGCCCTAGGCCGCGCCACCTGGCCGTCTGGGCACCAGGTGGGGCCTCTCTGGCCCTCCTTCCGGGTTCCGGAAGCTTCCGTTGCGCTGATTTTTATCTGATTTTTTCCGAATTTTTGGAGCACTTTTAATATGGGGGGAAACTGAAATAGAAAAACAACAGAAAACAGGAACTGGCACTGTGGTGCACTGAGTTAATAAGTTAGTCCAAATATGATCAAAAGTGTATGAAAGTGTATCTAGATCATAGCAATATCACACAAAACATGCATGGAGCAAGAAGAAATTATAGATACGTTTGGGACGTATCATCATCCATTGCATGAGTGTTCAAAATATCGAAAGGGAGTGGATCAAATTGACTTGTAGCTGGCTAGTGGTCTGGGGACGAGTCAAGATAAGATTCCAAAGAAGACTAAGTGTGAAACTTTAGTAGATTGAGTTCCCAACAAATATAAATTTTCTCGTATTCCCATCTCCCACTTCTTGCACGCAAACACCATCTGGAGACATTCGAGTCACGGACAGCGAGAGCTCTTGCACCTTTATATTCTTATGTTGCTTGTTTCAATGCTAATATAGACTCTTGCTTGTTATGACTTGAATTGAATTACATACCTTGATTGCTTTACTTTCAAAGTTCTTATATGGTTGCTAGCATGTCACCAAAGAAATTATGCTTGTTATCATTTACCTACTCGAGGATGAGCAGGAATTAAGCTTGGGGAAACGTCCCAAACGTATCTATAATTTCTTCTTTCTCCATGCATGTTTTGTGTGATATTGCTATGATCTAGATACACTTTCATAAACTTTTGATCATATTTGTACTAACTTATTAAATCAGTGCACCACAGTGTGAGTTCCTGTTTTCTGCTGTTTTTGTATTTCAGGTTTCCCCCATATTAAAAGTGCTCCAAAAATTTAGGAAAAATCAGATAAAAAATCAGCGCAAAAGAACCTTCCTAAAACACTTGGGTGAGGCCAGAGGGCCACCACCAGGGGTCCAGGCGCTCTGGTGGTGCGCCCTAGGGCTTGGTCGCGCCAGGGGCGCGCCTGGACACCTGGTGGCCCCCTGGCTACCCCCCTTCGCCTATTTATTCTCTGTGACGGGATTCTTCTAAAGACAAAACCCTTTTTCGTGATCTCGCCTCTGTTGCGCCGACGCCGCACTTCCAAGATCTGGAGCGCCAGCAGACCTCTTCCCGGCACCTTGCCGGAGGGAGGATTGACCTCCGGGAGCCTCTCCTCCACCATGGACGCTTCCCGGATGATCCGTGAGTAGTCTACCCTGGACCATGGGTCCATGATCAGTAGCTATGTGATGTTCTCCTCCCCTCTTTGTTCTTCATGGTTTAGACCTCGTGAGCTGCCCTGCATGATCGAGGCACTTATGTAATCTTTCTTCTGTTGCTATGCTTAGTTTGATGGGATCTCATGGATTATGAGATTATGTTCAGATTGTGATAGAGTAATATATTTGGTTCTTATATTTTATATTTATGTTCTTGCGTAATTCTTGCATGTTCTCTGTTGATGTTTATTGCTTTGGCCAAGTAGTAGGTAGTTACTCCAAGACGGAACATTATGCTCGATTGTGGGTTCATGCCCCCTGATGACTAGTTTGAGTGACAGAAACATGAGTCTAGGGGATGTGTTGTTGCCACAAGAGGGAAAACAACGGTGCTTGTAATTGCGGTTGCAAGGATTGTTTACTTTACGCAAAGTTCTTTTAATGCAGTTGTCTGTTGCTTTGGGTTTACACTTTCGGTGGGGCTCGCAACTTAATACCAGCGAGATGTTCTGGATAGATATCTCAAGGTGGATGATTAATAGTAGATGAAGTTGGATTTCGGTCTACTTATTTTGGCGTACCGCCCATGCTTTTGAGCCTCGTCCTTTCTTTGTAGCATAGTTAGCATTGCGGTGCGTTTTTAATCCTGTCAATTGCCTAGATGTGATTTGTTTACCTCGCATACCAGTTTTATCGTCTTTTGGGAGAGATACATCACTAGTGAACATCACGGGACCCCGGTCTATATTCTCATCACTGTTTACACGCTCAATTTATTTCCTACTTTTACTTTCTAGCAGCTATCACCATTATCATTATCCCTTGCATTTGATCCTTTGTAAACAACAAGGACGGAGAGATTGACAACCTCTCTGAACTTCGTTGGGAGCAAAGTTACTTGTGTGTGTGCAGGTCTAGGTTATGCTAGTGATTCTTTTCAGACGGCGCATCACTTGCCGAACCACTTACTTCTCATTTTCGGAGTCCTACGAGAGACACTCCAAACCTTGGCATCTTTGCCAAGGGAAATTTGCTGCTATCCTACATCTCACCTTCCACTTGGGGTAACCAATGAAGGGCGAGAAGCCATTATCACTTCCTCGCACATCAGGTATGCTTTCAGATCTTTTTCCCTCGTGGATTTTCTCTTCTTGTTCATCCGTTTGTCAGGGGATTGCTTTTTGCGTACCAACTTCAGTTGCATGACTTGTGTCCGAATGGAATACTGCATATTGCGTGATCTATCATGCTCTGTGAGGGATTCTTAGGGATTTGGGGGTTGATACGTCCCAAACGTATCTATAATTTCTACTTGCTCCATGCATGTTTTGTGTGTTATTTCTATGCTTTTGATACACTTCCATACACTTTTGATCATGTTTGGACTAACCTATTAACTCAGTGCACCCCAGTGCCAGTTTCTGTATTCTGCTGTTTTCGTATTTCAGTTTTTCCCATTACTTAAAGTGCCCAATAAATTCTGAGAAAATATACAAAAAAATCAGCGCGAAGGAACCTTCCAGAATCACCGAAGGAGAGCCGGAGGGGGCCCACCAGTCACCGAGGCGGCCACCCGATGCGGCCTAGGGGGAGGCCGCGCCCACAGGCCGCCCAGGCGACTGGGACCACCCCCGGTGCCCCCCTTTGGCTCTTATTTATACTCCCGTCGCGAAAACCCTGATTCAAGAACTCCTTTTTCCAGAAGCGCTCCCAATCTCCGCCGCCATCGAAACCTAGCTTCGGGGGTCACAAGGATCCTGCTCCAGCACCCTGCCAGAGAGGGCCTGATGGCTTCTCGCCCCTTCGTTGGTTACCCCAAGTGGAAGGTTGAGATGTAGTGCAGCAGCAGTTTTCCCTCGGTGAAGGTACCAAGGTTTGTCTCCAGCAGGACTCCAGAGATGATAAGTAGGTGTCAGCGGCGCAACTGACGCGGACCTGCACACAGACAGATAACTTTGTTCCCAACGAAGTTCAGAGAGGTTGTCAATCTCTCCGGTCTTTTTGTTCACAAGGATAAAATGCAAGGGATAATGATAGCAAGTAAAAGCAGTAAAGTAAATATAGCGTGGAAACAATAATGAGGATATGGACCGGGATACGTGATGTTCGCTAGTGATGTCTCTCTCCCAAAAGACGATAAAATTGCTATGTGAGGTAAACAAATTACAGAAAGGCAATTGACAGGATTATGTACGCACCGCAATGCTAACTATGCTACAAAAGAAAGGAAGAGGTTCAAAAGCACAGGCAGTACGCCAAGGTAAGTAGACCGAAATCCATCTGCATCTACTACTAATCATCCACCTTGAGATATCTATCCAGAACATCTCGCTGGTATTAAGTTGCGAGCCCCACCCAAAGTGTAAACCCAAAGCAACAGACAACTGCATTAAAAAGAACTCTGCGTAAAGTAAACAATCCTTGTGACCGCGGTCACAAGCACCGTTGTTTTCCCCCTTGTGGCAACAGCACATCCCCTAGACTCATGTTTCTGTCACTCAAGCGAGTCATCGGGGGGCATGAACCCACAATCTAGCACAACGTTCCCTCTTGAAGTCACTACCTACTACTTGGCCAAAGCAATAGACAGCAACGGAGAACATGCAAGAATTACTTAGGAACAAAAATATAAGAGATAAAAACCAAATACATTACTCTATCACAATCTGAACATAATCTCATAATCCATCAGATCCTATCAAACTCAACATAGCAATAGCAGAAATATTACAAAGGTGCCTCGATCATGTAGGGCAGCTCACGAGGTCTAAACAATGAAGATCAAAGAGGGGAGGAGAACATCACATAGCTACTGATCACGGACCCATGGTCCAAGTAAAACTACTCACGAGACATCCGGGGAGCATCCATGGTGGAGAGGAGACTCCCGAAGGTCAATCCTCCCTCCGGCAGGGTGCCGGGAAGAGGTCTTCTTGTGCTCCCGATCTTCGGAAGCGCGGCGGCGGCGGAACAGAGGCGAGTTCGCGGAATAGGGTTCCTCTTTTGGAGTTTTCCCGTGACGGAGAATAAATAGGCGAAGGGGGGCAGCCAGAGATGGACCAGGGGCCCTAGGCGCCCCCCTGGCGCGGCCAGGGGTGGGGCCGGGCCGGGTGGCCGCCTGGGCCCCCCTGGCTCCCCTCTGGCCCCTCACGGGCTCTTCGCGAAGCTTCCTCCATGCTGATTTTTTATCTGAATTTTCCCGAATTTTTCTGGCACTTTTTATATGGGGGAAAACTGAAATAGAAAAACAGCAGAAAACAGGAACTGGCACCGGGGTGCACTGAGTTAATAGGTTAGTCCAAATATGATCAAAAGTGTATGAAAGTGTATCTAGAGCATAGCAATATCACACAAAACACATGGAGCAAGCAGAAATTATAGATACGTTTTGGACGTATCAGGGCCTTGGCCCCCGGGGCCATCTTCATCAACTCTTCTTCACCCCATGATGGATCGTGAGTAGTTCCTCCTTGGACTACGGGTTCTTGGAAGTAGCTATGTGGTATCTTCTCCCCCTAGATCTTCAATACAAAGTTCTCATGATCTGTCCTACATGATTCAGATCCATATGATGTAATTGGTGTTGTGTTTGTTGGGATCCGATGAATCGTTACATTGTTATTCAGTCCTAAGAGGTTTATGAATTATTGTTGCTGCAATTTTGTTGTTCTTAATGCTTGTTACTAGTGCACGAGTAGCATAATTTCAGAACAGAGCACGTTATGTTTGCATGATTATAATTGTTGTTCTAGATCTTATGTACGGTTGTATGCACCTTTTATAGTCCGGAACCGGCGATCCCAATGGTGACAGCTTGGGAAACCAAAGGGGATGAGCTATAATTTGAGGATTACATGTGTTCATAGAGTGTTAATGCTTTATTCCGGTGCTCTTTGCCAGGAGCACCTTAATCTCCATAAGTACCTTTTGGACCCGTTCGTAGCGGGATGGTAGGACAAAAGATGTTGTGCAAGTTCTTATTGCAAGCACGTACAACTACATACGAAACACATGCCTACGTTTGGTTCTTAGACTAGGATTGCTCTAGTTTGTTCTTTGGCTAGAGGTAGTGCAATTTTGTCAATTGCCCAACTACAATTTGTTCACCCAACACTTGTTCTTTTTTCTTGGAGAGTTACCACTAATGAAACCTTGAACCCTGGTCCATCATTCATCTTCATTGCCTTCCTTGTTACTATTGCTCTCATCATTGCTGCTACTATTTTGTTACTACTTTGTGGTGTTGGTGATTGGGGAAGTCTATAAGGCTACACCCGTCAACACACCGTTGCTACTAAATATCTTATCTAGTGCTTTTTCAGGTGTGGTTGAATTGACAACTCAACTGCTAAGGCCTATAAGTATTCTTTGGCTCCCCTTGTGTCGAATCAATAAACTAGGTTATACCTACCCGTGAAGACTGTTGCGATCCCCTACACTTGTGGGTTATCAGGGGTGTCTGTCTCTCTAACATTAGCATTGCGAAGACGTTTGCAACGGAGGGCCCCGACAGGGGTATAATAGAGACAATTGCGGGATTGGTGGTGTGGTTATATGTTCGTAGGCTTGGAAACGGTTCTATCTCGAAAGCCCTAGCAACCACGTATTACTTGCAAAAGATAAAGTAGAGGCGTCTAAACTTTAATTTGCAGGGGGCATCATAGTTAGTATGATTTATATTGTTGAATCATGTTTTGCTAATATGTTAGATATACGACGATAGCATTATAGGATGATTCCTCAGTAATCCACCAAAGTGTCCTTTCTTAGTGAAGCACCATCTGGAAAGATCCGCATTATGGAGGCATCACGTGTCACACGGGTGTCAAACATTTTAACATTCAAATGAGATGGGTGGAGAAAGCCTAGCATGTCCAGAAACATGGTCTTGCATACACGGCATATAATCACTAAGGTTATTGTGGCGAGCCTAGCATATGCAGATATGGCCTCAGGACACAAGGATCGAAAGATCGAGCATGAGTCACATGGATGATGTGATTGGCATGATGGCCTACCTTGATAATATACTGATGGTCGTGTCCCACGGGGGTGGTATAGTTCTCAAGGATTGTGTAATCACTTAGAATAAACTATGAGGGATGTTTGTCTAAGTGGGAGTTCCAGAATTGTTTTAAAACACAAACTCCATATTATGTACTTAATCTTCATGTCTTAGCAAATATCATTGTAGATAATGTCATACCCAAAATGTTCATAACTATGGCTCTTTTAGTGTGATGTAGAACTTAAGGTAAACATTTCTTACTTCATTGATTGGTACCAACATCGTCAGTGACATACTCATTAGTAATGACTTGCTAAACATAATACGAGAACTGCTAGGAGATACACCAGAGAACTCCATAATTAAGGACGATGATGATGAGCATCGTACTCACTGTCACTTATAAATGACTGTCCAATACACCATACTTCATTCTATGGAATCTGAATTGTGAATGCATGTTAATGACTGATATCTCTCCTTGTTGGTTACCCCAAGTGGAAGGTTAGATGTAGCGTAGCGGCAAATTTCCCTTGGCAAAGATGCCAAGGTTTAGAGTGTCTTCCCGTAGGACTCCGGCAATGATAAGTAGGTGGTTCGGCAAGTGTTGCGCCGTCTGAAAAGAACCACTTGTTTCTCCTGGACCTGCACACGACACAAATAACTTTGTTCCCAACGAGTACAGAGAGGTTGTCAATCTCCCCGGCCTTGTTGTTTACAAAGGATCAATGCAACAGATAATAATGATAATGAAGATAGCAATTGGAAAGTAAAAGCAGGAAAATAAATGAGCGTGTAAACATTAATGAGAATATGGACCGGGGTCCCGTGATGTTCACTAGTGATGTCTCTCTCCCAAAAGACGATAAAACTTGTGGGGCAGCTCGGACTATATGTCTGAAGCGGCCAGCTATGCATATCGTCATGCTCCCATGATTAGTGTCGCATGACGCACAACTCGACAATGGATATCACAGTCACAAGTTCATACAGTACCGAATACAAAGTCATACATAAACATAGTCTTACACGGCCTCATCGGGCTCAAGTGGCAGCGGAATAAGCAAAAGCAAGATAGATAGTAGCATCACAATCCACAGACAAAGCTCAGAGCGTAGCACATCCTAGTACTCGTCAGTCGCGTCATCGTCAAATACCTGCTCCTCCAAGCCTGGCCGATTGAATAACCAGGGACAAAGCCGTGAGTACATACAAAGTACTCGCAAACCACCTAAAGAAAAGAACAAGATTTTTTACAAGAAAATAATGGGATGGCTATATGGTGGAGTTTATCATGGGGAAATCCTAACTACTCATAATTAATTAAGTTGGCAACATTTTAATCTTGACAAATTTTAATCCCACAAATATATTTGATTTAATCATGTCCAACCCTTTTCATAATACCAACATCATCATCGTGAACCATAATCTCAGTACTAGAATTTCTCATCTATTCCCCACAAAGTGTGGCATCACGAGCTGTCCATGACCGTGGACTCCGTCTACTCCAATAGTTTTCACTCTGCAGAGGTTGTACACTTTACCCACAACATTCGATACATCCGCCGTGAGTCCCCACGGTTCGTCATACCTCAGTATGCGGTTTTCGGATAATCGACCGTAGTTTTCCCCTTGTCTATCCTAGTACAGGTGAATCTATCCCTTGCGTACTACATGGACTGTCCGCGTGCCAGGTCATGCTCCTCTTGGACCCAAGCCTGCACCGTAGTCGAAGAGCACCAAGGTTCCCTCTGACGCCAAGCCTAGCGAATTTCACCACTCGACTTCGAGGGCTATCGGATTCGTGGAATCAAACATCCATGTGTAGTTATAAGACCCCCGTACTAAGATAAACAAGTTTCCAACTAGCCCTGTCCCATACCAGAGTATTGTGGTTGTACTGTAAGACTAGGTTTCTGCGGCACTTATAGAGATTCCCTCCAGACTTTGAATATGTCCAACGATGTTTCCAACAACCACAATCTTGGCCATCACATCTTCTTAGATGTATGCCAATTCATTAGGGTGGAGCAAGATTAATCAAATTATTATGTTGTCATTAGTTCTTTAGCAAGGCTAGGGATCAAGATCATCGGTGTCTAATTTCTTTCTCCCAAATAGGTAGGCTTACAAGGTATGTGGTGTTTCACCTAATAAACTAATACAATCCCATCCCCAAAATGATATAACAGTAGCATGATATATAATATGGTACAAAGAAAGTAAAAATGTAGGACAAGGGTTTGAGTTTTTAAAAATGGCTTGCCTTCCTCGACGGTGTCTCCTGGTACGGCTTCTTCGGCTTGGAAGGAGTCTTCACCTGCAACGTCAAGCGTCTCGTCTACACGTTGTGAAAAATAGCACACAATTACCATCACATCATTCAAAGCAAACATTCATCCAACAAAACAATCATTTAGCACTCAATCAAAACAACACATGAGTCATACCAACACGTAATCAGATTAACACATGTGGGCAGAAGTTTTAATGGTGGTTTAACAAGTTTAGGGCTAAGCAAACCTTTAAGTAACACACTACATAGGAGTTTACACAAGTTTTTATTCTTATTTTTATTGCCTTAGGTCATGTTTTTATTTAGTAAATTTAATTAAATAATAATACCATAATTAGCTAGTGTTCACAGACAAGCATAAAAATATTTAAACATATTTAATCTATTAACAGAGAATAAACTAAAATTACCCTAAACATTAAATACTAGCAATAATAAAAATGTGACCTTTAAATTTATTTATGTAAACAATAATTTCACCTTTGCAGAAAAATAATGCATAATCACATGATCACAACAAAATTTATTTCACATTTTCTGTTGTGTAGTTATTTTTCTAATATTATTTTAGTTCTGTGCGAATCTAATAAAGACAAGTTGCTCAGCCACGGCCCAAGTTAATATTTTGCTCAGTGTGTAAGTTTTGCAACAGTGGGTTGGGCCAGTGTAATCAATCTGTTTTCACACTATTTGTATAAATAACTTGCTAATTAATGCATAACAATTATCTAATAAACATAATAAATAGCTACTGTTTAGAACTAATATTATAGGAATTTAAATCAAACTTATTTCATTAATAACAATTTAAATAAATATATATAAGACATTAATGTGTACAACTATAGATAGAGTATTATATATACTTTTATTATTAACATAATAATAATTATTAAACTTTAACTTAATTAGATATTAAACAAAGATAATATTAATAACTTTTATTTTTACTAAATCATTAACAGAAGCTAAATTTTTTTAACTAAGCAACAAGTAAAGAAAAAAACAATAATAATTAAAAGAAATGACCAATATAATATTTCTAAAGAAAAATAATTCCAACAATGCAGAAAAATAAAGAACAATTCCAGGAGCACAAAACAATTTACGACATATTTTTCTGAGTCCTACTGATTTTTCTACAAGTGTTTTGGTCTTCACGGATTAATTAAAAGAAGGAAAATAAAATGGGGGCCGGCCCAGAGCTATACTGCGCCCACGGGCAGTTTTTCTTTTATTTGGGACGAGCCCGCGTAGCGGCTGTTGCTTCAGTTTTTCTAACAGAACGAAGGGGTAAGTTGGCTCCCTGGCCGTTAGATCAAGTTAGATCGGACGGCCAGGGGCCATCTTCTCCAACGAGCAGGGGGGCTCGGGCCTGTGCATGGCAATGGCGCACGGGAGGATGGGGAGGGCTCACCGGAGGCCCTCCGGGCAGCGGCTGCCGGCGTGGAGAGGCGGCAGGGGTGCGGGCCGGTGTGGGGGGTCCATTTTTTATGGAAACGGGGGTCGAGGACGTCGGAAAAAAAAACTGCTCGGGGTAGACGTGGCCGACTTGGGGCGGCGGCGTGGTCCTCCTGGCGCGGCTCCTCGCCGACGCAGCTCCGGCGTACGTCGGAGAGGCGCGCCGGCCTCCCCTCCCGCCTCCTCCCTTCCCTCTTCGTCTTCTCCTCCTTCCCTTCCTCCTCCTCAGGCCTCCTCTTCTCTTCTGTTTCTTTTCTCCTCGGGCTGGCAAAGCGGGCGAGGTGGCTGAGTGGTGGTGAGGCGAGTGTGGAGAGGAGGGCCGGAGTGGCCTCCTTTTATAGGCGAGCGAGGGAGAGCTCCAACGGGAGGGAGAGCTCGAGCGGCTAGGGCCCGGTACAACGGGCAGGAGCGCCACGGGGGCGATCCGTGGCCTCGCCTCTGGCTGGGCGAGATGGGCGGCGCGAGTGCTCGTGAGAGGGCTCCGGTGGGTAGGTTTGGGGCGCCACTGTCTCTGGCCACGTAGCGGGCGGCGGTTGGGGGTGTACGTGCGGGCTAGGCCACGCCAGCGATCCTTGGGATCGACTCCGGTTGGGCAAGCGAGGGTGACGAGGCTGACAGTGGGCTCGGGAGAGAAGAGAGAGAGGTGGTTGTCCATGGGAGAGAGAGAAATGAGAGAGAGAGAACCGTGGGAGAGGGAGAGATCGTGAGGGAGAGAGAGATTAGGGGGATTAGTGGGGGTAGTTAGGATAGTTTTTTTTAACTCTTGTTAATATATTTTTATTATTAACTTGATTAAAAAGGAAAATCTGGGTTAACACATAAAAAAACACCCAAGGAATTTTTGTTGGAGAAATTATAAATATACATTTTTTAGATGTATTAAGATAGTCATACATTCATCTCATTATGATTTTATGTATTTAGGTATTTTTATTGATAATTGTTTTAGTTATTTCTAATGAAGAAAAGTTTAATGCCTAAGGATTTGTGGTGGTTAAGATTATTAGTATTATTATTATACATAAAATTTATTAGGTTTTAGCATTAAGGGTTTTTAGGATTTATCAAGTTGCCATCATATGATCATCTCAAGATGAGTTGCATGCACCACAAAATGATCATCACCACAAGTTCATCATCAAGAAACAACATAGCTAACCCTAAGCACACAGGTTCAAGCATTGAAACAACAACCTAACATTTCATGCAAGGTTTTTGTTGGCTCCAAATTTTGGCTACCTAAATTAACAGGAGAGTAAAAGTTGGGATGTGATAGACCTTCCCCCCTTAAAAAGAATCTCGTCCCCGAGATTCACAAGCTAGTGAAGAGATGCGGGAACTCGCGCTTGAGGTAGTCCTCCTGTTCCCAGGTGGCTTCCTCCTCTGTGTGATTTGTCCACTGGACCTTGTGGAACTTGATCGCGCGCTTACGGGTGACTCGAGTGGCTTCTTCCAGGATACGAAGGGGTGTCTCGCGGTATGTGAGATCCTGGTTGATATCCACCGTGCGGTGATCGATGTTTTTGAAAACATCAGGCTTGTCCGGCACCTCCAGAAATTTCCGGAGCTGCGAGACATGGAAGACGTCGTGCACATCGGATAGCTCTTTGGGCAACCTCAACTGATAAGCAACCTGGCCTCGTCTGGCTGTCACCTCAAATGGTCCAATGTAACGAGGTGCTAGCTTTCCCTTCACATGGAATCACTGCATTCCCTTCAGTGGGGTGACTCGGAGATACACAAAATCTCCAACTGCAAAAGTCACCTCTCGACGCTTCGGGTCGGCATAACTCTTCTGACGAGACTGAGCGGTCTTGAGACGCTCACGAATCAACTGGACCTGTTCTTCGGCCTCCTTCAGAACATCGGGTCCGAAAATGTTCCCTTCTCCGGTCTGAGACCAGTTTAGGGGCGTGCGACACTTCCTCCCATACAAAGCTTCAAATGGGGCCATCTGCAAACTCGACTGGTAGCTGTTGTAATAGGAGAATTCTGCATAGGGCAAGCAGCCCTAGCACTTGGAACCGTAGGCTAGAGCACATGCACGGAGCATATCCTCTAGTATCTGGTTTACTCGCTCGGTCTGGCCTCCAGTCTGCGGGTGATAGGCTGTGCTGAACGTAAGCTTCGTGCCTAGTGCCTCCTGAACTTGCTTTCATAACCTCGAGGTAAACTGGGTACCTCGGTCTGACACAATCTCCTTCGGAACTCCGTGCCGGCATACAATCTTCGACATGTACAAATCCGCCAGCTGATCTCCTCGATAGGTGGTTCGCACAGGAATAAAGTGCGCTACCTTGGTGAGTCGGTCGACGATGACTCAGATAGAGTCGTGACCCTTGCTCGACCTTGGTAGTCCTGTGATGAAGTCCATGCCTATCTGTTCCCACTTCCATTCAGGAATTCAGAGTGGTTGCAGCAATCCTACGGGTCTTTGGTGCTCTGCTTTCACTCTCTGGCAGATGTCGCACTTCGCAACATACAAGGCAATCTCACGCTTCATACCGTGCCACCAAAACAAGTCCTTCAGGCCTTGATACATCTTAGTCCCTCCGGGGTGGATGGAGTAAGGTGTATCGTGAGCTTCCTTCAGAATAGTGAGCTTCAACTCCTTCACATCAGGCACACACAATCGGCCATCAAACCAAAGAACTCCTTCATCATCTATCGTGAACTTCGGGGCCTTGCCGAGGGGCATCTTCTTCTTGATTCCCTCGATACTGTCGTGTCCCTTCTGTGCCTCCTTGATCTGATCAAATAGAGTCAGAGTCAGCTCGAGGTGAGCAAGAAAACTGGGTGTAACAAGCTCCAATCGTAGCTTCTCGAACTCCTCATGCAAAGCTGGCTGCTCCTCTCTGATCATCGCATTAAGTGTGCAGGGCTTGCGGCTGAGGGCATCTGCTACCACGTTGGCCTTACCAAGATGGTAGTGGATTTCGAGATCATAGTCTTTGATCAGCTCGATCCATCTCCTCTGCCTCATGTTCAACTCCTTCTGTGAGAAAATGTACTTCATGCTCTTATGGTCTGTATAGATGTCGCAACGGTGACCCATCAGGTAATGCCTCCATCTCTTGAGAGCAAGAACAACTGCGGCTAGCTCCAAGTCGTGGGTGGGGTAGTTCAACTCGTGCGGCTTCAACTCTCGCGACAGGTACTCAATCACCTTGCCTACTTGCATAAGGACACAACCCAAACCAATCTTCGATGCGTCACAGTACACATCAAAGCTCTTGGTCAGGTCAGGCATAGTCAAAACTGGGGCGGATACCAATCTCCTCTTCAACTCCTGGAAACTGGCTTCACACTTCTCTGACCACACAAAATTCTGGTCCTTCTTCAACAGTTGGGTTATGGGTCAGGCAATGCTGGAGAAGCCTTCCACGAATTTGCGGTAATATCCCGCTAATCCGAGGAATCTTCTAACTTCAGTCTGAGTGGTCGGAGCTGTCCAGTCCATGATGGACTAAATCTTGGCGGGGTCGACGGATATTCCTCCCTCTGACAATACATGCCCCAAAAATCCGACTTCCTTGAGCCAGAACTCGCACTTGCTGAACTTGGCGTACAACTGGTGCTCACGCAAAGTCTCGAGGACTAAGCGCAAATGCTCGGTGTGCTCTTCTTTCGTCTTGGAATAAATCAAGATGTCATCAATGAACACCACCACAAACTTGTCAAGGTACTTCATGAAAATCTTGTTCATGAGGTTCATGAAATAGGCCGGGGCATTGGTAAGTCCGAAGGACATCACAATGTACTCGAACAATCCATAGCGTGTCGTGAAGGCTGTCTTGGGGATGTTCGACTCACGAGCCTTCAGCTAGTGGTATCCGGTCCTCAGATCAATCTTGGAGAAGACTCGGGCTCCGTTCAACTGGTCGAACAGATCCTCGATCTTGGGGAGCGGATACTTGTTCTTGATGGTCACTTCATTCAGCTTATGGTAGTCCACACACATGCGTATGGTGTCGTCTCTCTTGTCCACAAAGAGAACTGGCGAACCCCAGGGTGAAGCACTGGGTCGAATCAGTCCCTTCTGGAGAATTTCGTTCAGCTTCTTCTCCAACTCAACCAGCTCTTCGGCATTCATCCGGTAGGGTCTCTGTGCAATTGGGGCTGTACCAGGCACTAAATCGATGATAAACTCGATATCCCGATCAGGCGGCATACCGGGTAACTCCTTCGGAAAGACATCCGGGAATTCACATACAACATTCACTTCCTCAAGGGATGGCACCGAGACACTCTGATGACAACAGGCTCGGGTCTTGTCGGGCTTATCTGTGTACTCTACCTGAACTCCCTTTGGGCTGGTGAGGTTGACTGTACTCAAGGTGCAATCTAGCCGGCCTCTGTGCTTGGACAACCAATTCATGCCAAGTATCACATCTATCCCTTCGGTTCCCAGCACTATCAAGTCTGCTGGAAATATTTCTCCGCTGATCTTTATTGGAACTCCTGAGCAAGTTACGCTGGCCCTAAGTTTGGATCCAGGTATTTGGACTATCATGGGCTTCTTCATTAGGCTAGGTATCAGCTTACTTCTAGTCACAAATGGCTCCGTAATAAAAGAGTGGGATGCACCAGAATCAAACAGAACAGTGGCAGGTACTGAATTTACTAGGAACGTACCCAAGATGACGTCTGCTGCCTCCTGGGCTTCCTCGGCTTGCACATGATGCAGACGCCCCTTCCCGGCGTTAGACGCACTGCGCTGGGCATTGTTGCGTCCGGGGTTCCCTCTGGCTGGTGCTGGTGCATTGGGGCGCGGAGCAGTGTTCTTCTTGTTGGGACACTCTGTCGAGTAGTGGCCCTTCTGTCCACATCCGAAGCAGATCACTCCAGGGTTGCGGGGAACTCCGCCTGCTGGACGCGGAACTCCAACAGGGCGGGCAGGAGCATTGGGGCGTGGCGCTGGGTAAGGGCTCCTCTGAGGCTGGGATGCTGGCCTTGGCGGCTGTGTCGGACGCTGTCGGGGGTTGCTGGATCCACCCTGCTGCATCATGCGGCGCTTGCGGTTCTCAGAGGCCATCTTGAGCTTTCCCTCCATCATAATAGCAGCATCAGCGAGAGACTCAAGGTCAGGGAACTGCATGGCCACCAGGACAACCTGCAGCTCATCGTGCAGTCCATCCAAGAAACAGTCCTTCCGCTTCTCCTCGGTGTCCACCTCCTCCGGGGCATACCTAGACAGCTGAGTGAAGCGGTCAAGATATCCAACCATAGTCATGCCCCCTTGTTTAAGGTGGCAGAACTCGTCCTTAATCCTCCTGATCAGTGCAGTCGGGATGTGCGACTTCTTGAATTTCTCGGAGAACTAAGCCCAGGTGAGTACTTGCCCTTCCGGAAGACGGGCACACACTCCTTCCCACCAGCTCCTGGCGGTGCCGACGAGGTAGTGGGTGGCATACATGACCTTCTCGTTGTTGCCAACAGCGGCGACAACAAGGTTGTTCTCCATGGTACGGAGCCAATCCTCAGCATCCAGAGGCTCCTTCGTCTACGAGAACACGGGCGGGTTGGTGTTCTGGAAATCTTGGAGCCGAGACCTGGGCTCCTCATTCCCACTAGCTCCTCCGCCTCCTTGGTTGGCATTGGTGGTGGCCTGGACTAGCTGCTGGAGTGCAGCCAAGTTCGCCTGGCGCTCGTCACGAGCGGCCTGGCGCTCCTCCACTAGCAGTCGCAGAAGCTGCGCCATGTTCGGGTCGGGTGGTGGTGGTGGCGCGTCACCGGATCCACTTGGGTTAGCGCGGGGGTACCTCGGCATCCTGAAGTTGTGGCGCAAGATAAGAGAGAATTTAGTCTACAAAGGGGGGGGGGTAAGTCTCTAACAATCTAGTTATCATACACAAGCAAGACATATAAAATAGGAAATAAACATGCGACTAGCAAATCATCACATGGTAGCATATGATAGCATAAGTCTCATACATAACCAAGTCTTTCAGATAACCAACCACACTCTCATCAAACCGAGCCACGACTAAACCCAAAAGTGGCAACTACTCAATGGGACACCTCCTACGCGTCACTCTCCTCCTCATCGTCGATAAAAGCACGATCCTCGGAGTTCGAAACGTCCTCCTCCTCGCCGTGGTCCTCGTCAACACTAAGTTAGGCATCATCCTCCTTCCGGATGTCCTCGCCATCATCCAGAGAAGCAATCTCGTCCTCCAAATCTGCGCACTTGCGCTTCAGGCTCCTGGTCCTCTTCCTCAGCATCTCATTACTCCCCTCCAGACGGGCGACCTGGCCCTGCAGCTCCTCTATAATCCAGTCCCGGGACTCTAGGTCGATGGGGTTGATGTGGGCGTGACCCCCTGTCTGGAGGTTGTAGTCGTGCTTAAACCAGGCTTCATCCAGCTGAGCCTCAGTCAAAGCCAAGTGCTTATCCATAGCAATCAGGTGATCCCTCATGATCGGGTGAGGAATTCCGGGAGTGGGATCTCCCTCTCCATCGCGCATCCCGTAGTGACGGAACCGCGTGGATCTCAGCTCGTACTGGTGGAACCTCACAATGCGAGCAATCGCCTCTGACAAGATTGACGCACACCCTCCTCCCAAGTACAGGCGTACAACTCAAAGGCGATGGTGTCCGACCGCGGA
Organism: Bromus sterilis; assembly: GCA_950022295.1. Classification (NCBI taxonomy): domain Eukaryota; kingdom Viridiplantae; phylum Streptophyta; class Magnoliopsida; order Poales; family Poaceae; genus Bromus; species Bromus sterilis. The sequence goes on from OX465601.1 coordinate 279,825,915, forward strand.
GTAACCTCCGATCCTCGGAGCGCACACCGCACAACCAGGCGAGCCTCCACATCCTTCCTCCCGGAGATCTCGTAGGCCCAGAACTCTGCAACGGGGCGGTGAACAAGCTGAAGCAGCTCGATCAGATCCTGAGCAAAGAGCGTATCCCCAGCCCGAGTCAGCTGCAGGTGGTGCACAGGAACTCCAACCATCTACCTTTTTTATAAGTTTAAGTTAGATGACAAGTGTGCAATATTTTAAACATAACAAAACAGTTATAAATGGTTTACTATAGAAGGGATAAGAGAGGTAAGCATTTTATACTATGCATATTACCATCTCTTTATTTTAGAAAATAGTTTTTGATTTTCCCCCATCCTATCTACCGTCCATTCTAACTAGGCTGCTACGGTCCGAATAGGGGCTCTGATACCAAGTCTGTGGGGCACCCCGGACTATATGTCCGAAGCGGCCAGCTGTGCATACCATCATGCTCCCATGATCAGTGTCGCATGACGCACAACTCGACAATGGATATCACAGTCACAAGTTCATACAATACCGAATACAAAGTCATACATAAACATAGTCTTACACGGCCTCATCGGGCTCAAATGGCAGCGGAATAAGAAAAAGCAAGATAGATAGTAGCATCACAATCCACAGGCAAAGCTCAGAGCGTAGCACATCCTAGTACTTGCCAGTCGCGTCATCGTCAAATACCTGCTCCTCCAAGCCTGGCCGATTGAATAACCAGGGACAAAGCCGTGAGTACATACAAAGTACTCGCAAACCACCTAAAGAAAAAAACAAGATTTTGTACAAGAAAATAATGGGATGGCTATATGGTGGAGTTTATCATGGGGAAATCCTAACTACTCATTATTAATTAAGTTGGCAACATTTTAATCTTGACAAATTTTAACCCCACAAATATATTTGATTTAATCATGTCCAACCCTTTTCATAATACCAACATCATCATCGTGAACCATAATCTCAGTACTAGAATTTCTCATCTATTCCCCACAAAGTGTGGCCTCACTAGCTGTCCATGACCGTGGACTCCGGCTACTCGAATAGTTTTCACTCTGCAGAGGTTGTACACTTTACCCACAACATTAGATACATCCGCCGTGAGTCCCCACGGTTCGTCATACCTCAGTATGCGGTTTTCGGATAATCGACCGTAGTTTTCCGCTTGTCTATCCTAGTACAGGTGAATCTACCCCTTGCGTACTACCTGGACTGTCCGCGTGTCAGGTCATGCTCCTCTTAGACCCAAGCCTGCACCGTAGTCAAAGAGAACCAAGGTTCCCTCTGATGCCAAGCCTAGCGAATTTTACCACTCGACTTCGAGGGCTATCAGATTCGTGGAATCAAACATCCATGTGTAGTTATAAGACCCCCGTACTAAGATAAACAAGTTTCCAACTAGCCCTGTCCTATACCAGAGTATTGTGGTTGTACTGTAAGACTAGGTTTCGGCGGCAGTTATAGAGAGTCCCTCCAGACTTTGAATATGTCCAACGATGTTTCCAACAACCACAATCTTGGCCATCACATCTTCTTAGATGTATGCCAATTAATTAGGGTGGAGCAAGATTCATCAAATTATTATGTTGTCATTAGTTCTTTAGCAAGGCTAGGGATCAAGATCATCGGTGTCTAATTTCTTTCTCCCAAATAGGTAGGCTTACAAGGTATGTGGTGTGTAACAGCCCAGTTTTCAGAAAAATAAAAAAATTTGTTTTCTGCGTGAATTGTTTGATTGCCTGATTTGTTTGCGGTGTTTGCGTCCCCGATTTATCAATCGGTGATTATTTTTCCCCCTCTTATCTCGTATCGGACGGAGACCGACCCTTGCCACCCTGACACTTGACCTTTGCGACACCGGGTTTCACCCGATCACCGTCGCGATAACCGCACGAGACCAGCTGCAGCCAACGGAACGAAAACCCCGTTTAATAATTAAACGGGTTATTTTTATAGCGCGCCGGAATGTGTTTTCGGAACGATTCCGGCGCGAGGTGAACGCCGCCGGTTCGACGCACTGATCGCGCAGTTCGAAGTTTTACCCGAATCGGAGGTACTGCGGACCCCCGACGGTCAAAAACGTGAGCACCGCGCGCGCGAGAGAAAAACCGGAGATGTTTTTGCAAACTGCCAGCCACCGGGGCTATATAAAGACCACCACACTCCCACCCTTTTCTAGGGTTTCCCTAGCCAAAATTTGCAGCCACCCCCCTGCTTTGCCCCAAAAATATCCCATTTTCGCAGTGCTAGCCTTCCCTGCGATCTGGACCGTCGGATCGCCGATCCAACGGCCCAGATGCGCCCGAGAGCTCCACCAACCTCCAGCCTCCTCCCCGATCCTTCTCCATCCCGTGGGCGCCGCCTCCACGCCGTGGCCGCCGGCCACCTCCGCTGCTCCACGCTGGCGAGCAGCCAGCCGCCGCCGCGGCCCGCCTCTTCCTCTCCCTTCTTCCTTTCCCCCCTTACCTCCTCCTCTCACCCGCCCATCTCCTCTCTGTGCAGGTAAGACGCGCCCGCCATGAGAGGCGCTCGAGCCGAGGCCGAGCTCGGCGTTGCCAGCGCTCCCCCGAAGCTTCCCTGCCGCTGCCTCCCAGTCGCCTGGATCCGGCAGGTCCGCGCCCGTCCCCGCCCCCTACATTGCCTGCCTCCGCGGTGGAGCTCGCCGGAGCCGGCAACCGGACGCCGCCGCTGGTGCCTGCCTGAGGTCGGGCACGGGAGCCGCCCGCTCGGCCTCCCCGCGTGGACGCAGTCGTGGCAGGCCGACCGGCCCAGCCAGGCCTCCAGCAGCCAGGTGGGCCCGATCCAGGCCCAGCCAGGCCTCCAGGACTCCCAGCCGCCTCCAGGCCGCAAGTGGGCCTCGGCCCAATGAGGTCGATCCGTTTTTTTTCTAACTCCCTGCCTGAAATTTTTGCTAAGTGTTGTAAAATTGTGCTGCTGAGTCGATTCCGCGTTGACGATAGCAAGCGATCCGTAGCCCGGATGACTTCGCGCCCAAAATACGAATTGTTTAGAATTGCGTGTACTTTAATTCATCTTTTGTGAGCATTTGCATTTGAGCTCATATTGATTGTGTAATTGTGTGCTGAACAGGGCATCAGGCCGTTAAACTGCTACTTTTCCTGTTTAGAGCTGCTATTATTATTTTGTTGCAACTTTGCATGATGATTGTAACAAATCCATGAGGCCTATTGCACTGATTCTTTTTCCATTGTGTTAAGCATCATGTGTACTTAAATTCCATGCTTTAACTTGCCATGTTTGGGTGTAGTAGCTATATTAAATCTTGCTCCAAAGTAGCTATCCTGATGTTATTGTGCTGCTGTTGCTGAAACTGTTATTTTGTTGCAACTTCGGGTGACGATTGCTTCGCAACCGTTTATCGGAATTGAGTGATTCCAATTGCATATTGTTAAGCATCATGTCTAATTTCATCACATGTATTGCATCTTCATGTTATGCTTACTGGTCGTATAGTTATTTAGCTCCAAAGTTGCTATGCTGCTGTTTTTGACAGCCACCTCTGTTTTTCTCTAAGTCTGTTACTTTACGATGCCATGTTGTTTGCTTAATATCTTTTGATCTGTGATGCATTTTTGCATGATTCTTTTTTCCATGCCTTCCATGTCATGTCTACTTTAATTGCAAGTCATTTGTGAGCATGTTTGCATTGATCATCCTGTTTATGCATTTCTCTAAAGTGTGCTTCGTGATGTTGGCAGTTTGTGCCCGTAACTTGTTCTGCTTGTATCTTTTTAACCGTAACTCCGTTTGGAGTGTGCTTTATATGCAACTTGATTAGTTTTTCGTGTACTTTGTGTTTATGCTATTGTTTGCTGTTGTTAACCAACCTAAAATATGGTTTAGGACAGAACAGTACCAAATGTTTTAATCATCGTGCGGCACTTAGTGTTATGCCATGTTTAGGTTGTGCCTCACTTAAATTGACTAGCATAGATAGCTTACTTTGTGCTTCACCTCTTGACGTGTTTGTGTGCTATGCCATGCTTGCTTGAGTTGCCATGTTAATAACCGTTGGTTGATCACCTGTAGCTAAACAACTTGAACCACCGTAAACGTGCGGTATTCGTCGTGTGTGACCGATACCCCACTTAAATTGTTAGTAACCGCTCTCGACGGTAGGTGCGATGTCTCGTGTTGCTTCTTGTTGATGTTTGCTCGTGTTTGCCTCGTAGTAATAGATGCTTGCTCGTTGATTGCTTTCCAGTGTTTATCGTCTTGTGTGCTTCCGCGGGTACCTCTCGGAGACGATGCGAGCTTGCGATCAACTACACCTTCGGAACCCGACTTATCAACAGGCAAGGACTATACATTACTTATGATCCATTCTATTTCAACCAGCGGTTTGCATGCTAGTCTAGTTTAGGTTCGATGTTTGATCCTACCACATGTTTATAGCCTCTTTCAAACCGATACATCCATGTCCCTTCCCAGCAAACCTTGTACTGCTATGTTACTATTGCTCGTTGCTCAGCCCATGCTTAGTATGCATGCTTAGGATGCTACGATGTCACCCTGTTACTCCTGGGTTTGGGATATCACATTATTATATTGTTGTTGATGATATGATTATTATAAATGTTGACTATATTCGACGAAGGATGGAAGGTTTAGGCTATCCCGCCTCGACGCTTTGTTCCATTCGAGTCACCTAGGATCCGAGTTTCGGGTATTGGTTTTAAGAATGAGCGTGCCTAACCGCGTGTGGGATTTTATGGGGTCCCCTCTTCTTACCTATCTAGCTTCAAACATTTCTAGTGGTGGCCCAAGCTGATTTACCATTTGAAAATCGTGTGTGTGTCTGTTGGGTCGCTCCTGGCATATATTATTTAAAACAACTTGGGCCAGCGGAGACATGGTTTCTTTGTTGGTCCACCCCAGGGAGCTAGGGGGCTGTCCACATCTGTTTGGGCAACCTATCCGACCTCATCCAGGCGGTAGAGGCCGATTCGAGAGCGCGGCCGGGTTTTGAGTTGGATGTCGACTCACCGGGGGCCACCCGGATTTGTTCGTTGTTAGATAGGGGGACCTGTCGTTCCGGATCTCTTGGGACTAAGTCATAAAATGGTTGCCTATCATGGGTAGCAACTGAGAGAGATGGGCGTGCGTGCGGAGCCTTGTAATGGGCAGTTGGTACACCCCTGCAGGGTTAAATCTTTTCGAGAAGCCGTGTCCACGGTTATGGACGACTTGAGACCTACTCCTTGTTCATAGACAACAACAACTGAGATAATCTTAATATAACTTGATCAACGTGTGTTTGTGCCTTGACTGCTTCTTCTTCGTCGGGATGCGAAGAGGAGGACAAGGATAGGATAGGTGTTATGTTTGCGACAGTAGTTGATAGCAAGACTTGTTGGAGGCGATTCCTCATCGAATACTTGGCTTCTTATCTTACTCTCTAGATCGTTAGCCACTTCATAAATGCTAGTGCGGCAGCAACCTCACCACTTACCCCTTCCTTACCGTAAACTACTAGTTGTCCTAGAATGACGAGTGATGAAGTCCTTGCTGGGTCAGATGACCAGTACAGTTGGATGCTGAGTACCTCTGTACTCATGATACTACCCCCAAACTCTTTTCAGGGTTCTCGATCAACAACAGGTATGGTGATCGACGTTTCACGTGGAGACTCGACGACGACTAGTTAGGCGGATCCCGGCGGAGGGCCTGGACCCGTGTGGTTATGGGATCGTTGTTTTTCTCTTTGCCACTAGGCATTTGCTTGTAGTCTGTACCCAGACATGTATCTTCCGCTGTTGTATTATATCTGAGGCAGTTGTATGCCGATTGTATGAGATGTTGTATTCTGTATCTGTAATGTTGTGATATCATGTTGGAAATCCGGGGCATATGACTTCGTCATATGTCGCGGTGGGACCGATATGTGCTTCGTCCACGGATCTGGATGGAAACATTTAGATTTGGAACAGTACCGCATATCGGGCCTTACATGGTGTTTCACCTAATAAACTAATACAATCCCATCCCCAAAATGATATAACAGTAGCATGATATATAATATGGTACATAGAAAGTAAAAATGTAGGACAAGGGTTTGAGTTTTTGAAAATGGCTTGCCTTCCTCGACGGTGTCTCCTGGTACGGCTTCTTCGGCTTGGAAGGAGTCTTCACCTGCAACGTCAAGCGTCTCGTCTACACGTTGCGAAAAATAGCACACAATTACCATCACATCATTCAAAGCAAACATTCATCCAACAAAACAATCATTTAGCACTCAATGAAAACAACACATGAGTCATACCAACACGTAATCATATTAACACATGTGGGCAGAAGTTTTAATGGTGGTTTATGTCAGAACCCTCTGTTAGGTAATGTGCTAGGATCAAAGTAACCTTGCATCATGTCAAAATTTCAAAGGAAATCAACTTCAAAATCAAAATGGGAGAAGGAACCCCCCCAGATGAATTAATTCAAAAGGCCAGATAAAAATCTTCTCCAAAAATTCATGTTAGAGTTTTGAAAAGTCTTATAAATGAGTGTGATCACATATCAAGTGATGTGGGACCCACCCCATGCTCATAGATTTTTCAAATATTCAAACAGTGCCTTGGAATTAAAAAATACCCCTATTTGATTTAAAATTCAAATCATTTGAATTTTAAAAATGTTGAAACTTTATAAGTGGATAGTATATTTTATTATGAGGCCACATAAAAGTTTTCAGCATTTAATAAAATGTTTAGCTATTTATTTTAGCTAAACAGAACAAATGACAGAAAGAAAAACAGAAAACAGAAAAGGAAAAAAAGGGCTTACCTCAAACGGGCCCAACTTACCGAGGCAGCCCAGCCCAGGGACAAGGCCGTCTTCTTCCTCGCGCCAGGCAGGCTGCTGCCGCCGTGGCGAGCATGCCGACGACGCTGGCCACCTCCTGCTTCCTCCCCGTCCACGTAGTCGCGTCTGGAAGCGTCCTGGAGCCGCCCCAGTTCATTCCCCCCTCCTCGTCGTCTTCCCCTTCCTCTCTCGCCCGATTCATCGCCGCCCGAGAAGGACGCCGGAGCACCGTTGAGCCCCCGCGTGGCCATTGACACCGAGAAGCCCCAAGACCGTGTCCAAGTTCTTCCTCACCGTCGTTTTCGTCGAGCAGTGCAAGGAATCGAGCCCGTAGCCCGCGTAGACGTCGGATTCTTCCTCGAGCTCACGCCGGCCGCCGTGAAGGACTTCGTCAATTCCGTCGCCGTTGAGCCACCCCAGCCCTCGCCACCACCTGTACTGAGTTCCTGGTGAGCTCGGGTTCAAAACCCCTCTCTTCTCCCCCTGGATTACTCCCTCTAGCCAGATCCTCCATGGTAGCCGAAGCTTCTCGCCGCCGGGATCAATGGAGACGTCCACCCGCTAAGAATTCGAGCCTGCCTTGATGTCCATCATGTTCCCCGTGTTCCTCCTCGTCGAACCAGCCTAGCCCCGTCTCAAGTCGTGCCCTGGAACGAGATCTCGATCACGGCCGTAGCTAGGTCGCCGCAAAACTTGACGCCGGCGAGCGTACCGTGCAGCCCAGTGCTTGGTTTCGGTCCCTTTCGACGCGCGCGAGTGAGGGCTTCAAGTTGATGGTCTCGACGCAGAGTTTGGAGGCCAGGAGAGGAAGAACGAGCAGCGCCGCCGCGACTCCAGTCGCCGGCGTTTAGCCGCCGGCGCGTCAGCCAGAACCCCCCCACTAATCACCTAGTTAATGACCCCCTGGGTCACTGACCAGTGGGCCCAGTGGCTTAATTAAGCCACTGGATTATTTAACCCAGCGGATTAATTTAGCCCAGTCACTGACAGGGTGACCCCACATGTCAGCCCCCCCCTGACGTCAGCACTTGCGCAATAAATCAGTTAAATGAATTTCCAGAGATTATTTGAATTAAAAGAATTCCAGAAATTCCAGAAAATACCCCAAACTTTGGAAATTCATAGAAAATTCATATTAACTCCAAATTGGACAAATAATATATGAAAAATGATCAGGAGAAAATTATCTTTCCAAATATGCAACTTTCAACTATGTTTGAGTTGAATTTAAATTGGGACCAGTAGCATATGTCATTTGGTTTATTTGAATTTAATTCAAATTCAAATCAATTGATCTTGCAACTTGGACCATGGAATTATGCTACAATTCAACCACACATCAGAGGCATATCATACACATTTTAAGATGATTCAGATTGATCAAACCATGTCACATATAACTTGACTAAGTTTGAATTCAAATTGGAGTTTGAATTTGCAATTCAATTTGCAATATACTCCATTTAAATGGAATGGCTTCACACATCAAAGCATGTACATCAAGATTCAAACTTCCATCATGTGTTTGTGCATTGTATTTACTTTGCTACTTTGCTTGTTGTTTGTCGAGTAGAGGTGGAACCGGAGCAGGAGGCTGCCCCCTTCGTTGAAGACCCAGAACCCGAACCTCGTCAGCAAGGCAAGCAAACCCCCATTGATCATGTCGATAAAATCCCACTTCCCTCTCATGTCTCGCTTATGCATTGTTTAGGTTGGTCACCATGCTACGTTTCTACCGCATAGATGAACCCATTCCTTTGCATGACCTATCATTTTGTCACAGTAGTAAGCAAACCACAATCCTAGCAAATGTAGGAGTTGTTTGATATCATGTGGCCCCTGCAATGTTACTGCTTATTGCATGCTTAGTATGATACCATGTTGTACTGTGATGTGAATCGGGATGGGAATGATCATGTTGATGTTGGTAGAAAAGTGTTGGTGAATCGACCCTAATAAAAGGTGAACGATGAGAGGCCGTGTAGGAGTACACGGTGGGTTGTCTCGTTGAACACCGCCCTAGTACGAGTTCTTGTGTGGTGATCCAAGATGAAGAGTACAACCACACATTGGGCTCACTGACCCCTCTCAACTTACTAACTCATCCCTTTCGATGTCCAGATGTCGCAATAGTTCAGAGTTCTGGTAGGTCTGTGGCCTGGATGCTAAGTGAGAGAACGGCTCATCCGAGACCGGCTTATGCACCACGCACACATCACTTGGGTCCACTTCGGTAAACCGGCCGGGTTCACGATAGTGGTAACCAACCCAAGTAGGCGGCTTTCTCGGACTAGATCGGCTATGAGGTAACAGTTGTGGTGAGCATCCTCGCTGGCACCCCTTGAATGGTGTCGAGATCAAAGGCGGTAAATGATGGTCATGTGTGTGTAGCGGTACACCCTTGCAAGGTTAACAAAACTATTCGAATAGCCGCGTCCGCGGTTATGGACTGCTTGGAAAGCTTAGCTTGATTATTAGATAACTTGGATCGGATACTTCTAAAACACACCAAGATAAGTGTGAGTGCTATGGCGTGCTTTCTCGTGGGGAAGTCGAGGAAGGCACCATAGTGGTGTATTGGTTGGAGAAAGTAGTGGACTCGTGTACGCTTCTTACCTCAAAGTCTGGTACTCGTAGTTCAGGATTATCCAAGTCAAAGCTGGCACTTCTGCAAGTGAACCCCACCTCCCTTTACCTTGATACATGTGCATGAGTAGTATAGTTCCTATGTAAGTCTTGCTGAGTACGACTTTGTACTCGCGTTTGCTTAATCTATGTTTTAGATGATGCCACTGACCCCGAAGGTGGCTTCTTCATCGAGCTGGACGACTGAAGACCAACTAGTCTAGTCCCAGTCAGACGACTGGTTCCCTCGTGGAGGGCTTGTGTTTAAATAAGGCTTCTTAAGCCATTTGTTAAACTTGTCTGTACTCAGACATAATCTGCTTCCGTTTGTGTTGTAATGTTGGATCACATGTTTGTGATCTCTGTTTGCACTCTATAAGAGTTATCAATAAAATTGTATACTTTGTAGAGAATTGCAATGGTACCTGCTGTTCATACAAGGCATGTGTGCTGCGTGTATGTTTATAACATGCATGTCTTTGCATGGGTTTTCGAGACCTTAGTTGTGTTCTGGCTGGCGGTCTTTCATACACCAAGTGGCCCTTAGATGTGCGCAGCTTGGGGCATCGCGATGCGATTGTTCGACACTCCGTCTCGTGCATACTTTGTGGTATGATCGAGCCCGCCCTAGACCCAGACTAAGTGATCGGGCTGGAGTAAGTCTATGTAAGAGTTTTGAGATAGTTGATAGTATGGTTGAGGCGACTTGTCTTTGAATATGGGAGTTCACCACCCATATCATTAGACTTGTGTGCGGACGATGAGGACCCATCTCAGTTGATCATCCGGCCTGGATGGGATGCCCCTCACGTACGATGCTTTCCGAGAACGTTCTGTGCTTGGCCTTGTCTGCTTAGACAAGTGGGTACGGTTCTCGGCTCTCCATATGACTATGTCTTAGCTGTACTTGCATACGCTAACCCCGGGTCCCGACAGACTTGGTATCAGAGCAGGACTGACTGTAGGACTAGTAGCCTTGGCCAAAGTTGAGTCTAGCTTGCTATAGTTATATAGTTACTCTGGGTATATAAGGGAACAATGTAAGGCTTCTTTTTTCTCCTTACCCCCTTCGTTCTGAGTTCTGAGTCACCCTCATCTTATTCTACGGGAAGATAGGACTAGGCTCTTCTCTGTCTGATTAGCACATCTCGTTGTTTGCTTCCTTGTAGCCGTAGGAAAGTTGTGATCGGTTTGTTAGAGTGGTTATGCTCCCTGTTTTATTACATCGTATGTAAGTGTTGTTTCCATGTTGTAAGAAATTGTCTTTTCTTGCAATTACAGCTGTTATGCTGTCCGAGTCATTCCAGGTTTATCTCATAATCTGATGCATTTGCAAACTCTTTTCTGTTTCAGATGGCAGATCTTCCCCCTCGGCAGATTGTTCGTTTGACCAGGTGCCTCGGTGTGCGTGGCCATCCCGCCACGTTGATCGAGATGATGTCCTATGTGGGATATCGGTGGTACCCTGAGTACACCGTCGAAGAGCAGTTCCATGACTTCAACCAGACCCAGTTCCACTGCATTGTTCGGATCTACCCGCACCACGTTGGAGTCACTCAGCCTATCCACTTTGGACATGGCATTGGCGTTACCGAGAACATGGCTGTGCAGGATGCTGCATACTCATGTATGACACTGCTGAGAGAGGAGCACACTTTGCTGAGAGAAACTTCTTTCCGCTATATTCCTGCTGCACTTCCAGGGGAAGAGGGATATTACACCGGACTCTACTCAGATCACTCTGCAGAGGATCCAGCACTCCAGGTGACTGCTAGGTTTGCTAGTGACAGAGATCGTGATGCACGCGCTCTCCGTTTCGAGCTCCACGCCACCCGTGTTCGTCTGTATCGAGCACTGACACTTTTGGCACCCTTTGTGAGCGTTGGATCAGTTGAGCATGATGCGATCTACCCAGTGAGGACTCAGATGCCTTCTCGAGTTGCTTGGCCCGAGATTGGAGGCATTTTTCTACCCCGTGGTCCTTTGCTTCCACCCTACGCTGGACCTAGGCCCCATCCTTGCCCAATGGATATCAGGGTCCACAAGCCTCCGTGTTTTCCGATGGTCACCTCCAGCTACCGGGATACGCGGGTAACTTTTATGAGGACTACTATGGAGATGGAGATGAGTGAGACGGCCTGTGGTCTTACTTAGTGATGATGTAGTAGTATCTTAGTGTATTGTAAGCAAGGTGTCTAAGTTCCAGAGGCTTAGATAAATAATGTATAGGAAGTCAGAGTGCCTCTGAAGGATGTATCATCTTCATCACGTTTGTATTAGCTTGGTGCTTGTACTAAAACGATGTATGGTTTGTATGACAGCTTGTGAATATATGGCTCGTATGCTTTATCACCATGTTGTCAAGATGATTACTTCCTTTGCTCTGTAATCCTTCCAGTACTTCAATACCTTGTTTAGACTCTTCAAATCAACTCTGTTTGACTTTGGTTTTCACCTTCAGGATGTCTCAAGGAACCCGTGGCCAGGTTGGTCGTAACCAAGGTCATGGGAATGACCAGGAGGAAGGCAACCTTCCACCCCCACCCACGATGGCTCAGGTTCTGATGGAGGTCGAGAGGAACCGCCGAGACTCTCACCATCTGTTGGAAGTCATTGCTCGCAACACCACTCAACAACGCGATGAGTTGGTGTCCCTGAACGACTTCATCCCCCGGTTTTCAGTTACTCCACCGAGCCCCTTGACGCCGATGACTGGCTTCGCAGCATCGAAAGGAAGCTCCAAGCAGGTCGTGTTGCAACTGGTGACAAGGTCAGCTATGCCACTTATCACCTCGAAGGTGCAGCTAGTTCTTGGTGGGAGAACTTTCTGAATATGCGCCCCGTTGGACCACCTGCGTCTTGGGAGGAATTTTGCACGTCCTTCCACGAGCACCACATTCCCAAGGGTCTTATGGACCGCAAACGTGAGGAGTTCTGCAACCTCACTCAAGGCAGAAGGACCGTTGATGAATTTAGTCGCGAGTTCAACCGACTGGCTCGTTATGCTACCCAAGAAGTCTCCACCGACTCCAAGAAACAAGAGAGGTTCCGTCGTGGCCTCAACACTGGACTCCGTCGTGAGCTCAACCTACATGACTTTGCCTCATTCCAGGTCCTTGTCAACAAGGCCATCAAGGCCGAGGACATGAACACCCCCAACGATTTCCGCAAGCACCCCAGAGATGATGGTTCATCCAACTCTGGTTCCCAGAAGCGCAAGATCTGGATCCCAAACAGCATGTTCCGCCAGAACAACCCCCGAGGCCATCCTATGTGGCGCCTCGTCCACCAACCCAGTTCCACCCAGCTCCACCAAACAACCCAGCTCCACGCACTGTTTTCGGAGCCTGTTACAAATGTGGTCAGGAGGCCACTATTCTTGTGAGTGTCCCCAGAACCAGCTCCAGCATCAGATTGTTCCACCACGTGCCGGAGGCAACATCAACAACAATGGTCGTGGCAAGCCACCCTAGAAGGTCTACACCGCCAAACCCGCTCCTCCCGCCACTCGTGGACGTGTGAACCAGATCGCCGCCGAAGAGACTGACGACACCACTGACGTCATTCTTGGTACGCTCCCAGTCAATTATGTTCCTACTTCCGTTCTTTTCGACCCAGGAGCATCTCATTCATTCATGTCGGAAAGTTATGCACTTCGTCATGAGTTACCCTTTGTTGAATTGTCCACCCCAATGATTATTCAAACTCCAGGGTCAAGATGGAAAACTAATAGAGTAAGCCATGGTAATCAAATTGCAATTGAGGGTTTAGTATTCCTTGCTTCACTCATAGCCCTCAAGTCTTCAGATATTGATGTCATCCTTGGCATGGATTGGCTATCAAAACAGAATGCCTACCTGGATTGCAAAGGCAAATCCGTAAAACTCACCCACCCTTCAGGCAAAACAGTCAACTATACCTCACCCAGAACAAGAACCCAAGTGCATTCCTTGAATGTACTTCCCCTTCCCGAACTTGAGGATATTCCGGTGGTTCGTGACTTCCCGGATGTCTTTCCTGAAGAGCTGCCGGGCATGCCACCCGACAGATGTGTAGAGTTTATAGTGGATCTTGCCCCAGGAACCGCACCAATTTCTAGACGCCCATACAAAATGGCCCCACGTGAGTTAGCTGAGCTTAAAACCCAACTAGAAGCTTTGTTGGAGAAAGGCTTCATCCGCCCTAGCTCATCGCCATGGGGTTGCCCCGTTCTGTTCGTAACGAAGAAAGATGGAACAGAAAGGATGTGCGTAGACTATCGCCCGATAAATTTAGCGACGATCAAGAACAAGTACCCATTTCCCATGATCAATGATCTTTATGATCAACTTGCAGGATCCTCTGTCTTCTCCAAGATGGATTTGAGATTAGGTTATCATCAAATCAAAATCCGAAACGAGGACATTCCCAAAACGGCTTTTACTACTCGTTATGGTCTTTACGAGTACACCGTCATGTCCTTTGGTCTAACCAATGCCCCCGCCACTTTCTCACGCATGATGAATTCGATCTTCATGGAGTATTTGGACCAGTTCATCGTGGTTTACCTCGATGACATCCTTATATACTCGAAGAATGAAGAAGAACATGCCGAACACTTAAGGCTGGTATTGATGAAACTTAGAGAGCATCGCCTGTATGCTAAATTCTCCAAGTGTGAATTCTGGCTACCAGAAGTGACCTACTTAGGCCACGTGATTTCTGCAAAAGGCATTGCTGTGAATCCCGAGAGAGTTCAGGCCGTCCTTGACTGGACTCCACCTGAATCGGTTAAGCAAGTTAGGAGTTTTCTTGGCCTAGCCAGCTATTGCCGTCGCTTCGTCGAGAACTTTTCTAAAGTTGCAAAGCCTCTTACTGAACTCCTCAAGAAAGATAAGAAATTCCTATGGACTCCCAAGTGCGAGGAAAGCTTTCAAGAGCTAAAAAGAAGATTGACTTCTGCACCTGTACTTGCACCTCCAGACACCAAAAGGGATTTCGAGATCTATTGTGATGCATCACGGCAAGAGTTAGGATGCATACTTCTGCAAGATCGACATGTGGTAGCTTATGCTTCATGCCAGTTGCGGCCACATGAAGAGAACTATCCTACCCATGACCTTGAACTCGCTGCCGTAGTTCATGCCCTAACAACTTGGCGACATTACCTCCTTGGTAATCGTTGTGAGATTTATTCCGACCACCAAAGCCTCAAATACATTTTCACCCAGCCAGATCTTAATCTCAGGCAAAGACGCTGGATTGAGTTGATAAAAGATTACGACGTAGTAATTTCTTACACCCCAGGCAAAGCCAATGTCATGGCTGATGCACTAAGTCGTAAGTCGTATTGTAACAACCTCATGTTACAACAGTATCAACCACTTATTCATGAGGACTTTCGCAAGCTCAATCTTGAGATTGTTCCTCATGGCTATCTTTCTACCTTGGTGGCGAAACCAACTCTTGAGGATCAAATCATAGTTGCCCAAAGGCGTGCACGAGGTGTTCGCCGGATCAAGGAGAACATTGCTAGCGGAGTTGCTAAATGTTTCTCCACAGATAGCAAAGGGACGGTATTCTTTGAAAATCGTTTGGTAGTACCTAAGAATAGGGAACTAAGGCAACTCATCCTCAAGGAAGCCCATGACACACCCCTCTCGATTCATCCCGGTAGCACAAAAATGTACCGAGATCTACGCCAGAGATTTTGGTGGACTAGGATGAAGAGAGACATTGCTCAATTTGTTGCCGAATGTGATGTTTGTCGTCGCATCAAGGCAGAACATCAAAGACCTGCTGGTACACTTCAACCTTTGTCTATTCCCGAGTGGAAATGGGACAAAGTCGGTATGGACTTCATCACCGGCTTTCCAAAAACCCAGAAAGGAAACAATGCCATCTTCGTTGTCATAGATAGGCTTTCCAAAGTTGCTCACTTCCTTCCGGTTCGCGAGTCTATAACTGCTAGCCAGTTAGCGGACTTGTACATCTCTAGAATTGTATCCCTTCATGGTGTTCCTTTGGAAATCAATTCTGATCGCGGTAGCCTTTTCACCTCTAGATTTTGGGGAAGCTTTCAGAATGCTATGGGAACTCATCTCTCCTTTAGTACGGCTTTCCATCCTCAGTCTAGCGGTCAAATCGAAAGGGTTAACCAAATTCTTGAAGACATGCTCAGAGCTTGTGTTATCTCATTCGGAAAGAACTGGGAGAAGTCTCTTCCATTCGCCGAATTTTCTTATAACAATATTTTCCAATCTAGTCTGAACATGGCT
This sequence comes from Bromus sterilis, assembly GCA_950022295.1. NCBI lineage: Eukaryota > Viridiplantae > Streptophyta > Magnoliopsida > Poales > Poaceae > Bromus > Bromus sterilis. The sequence continues at coordinate 279,841,631 of OX465601.1, forward strand.
CCTTTTGAACTCCTATATGGACGACGATGTCGAACACCTTTAAGTTGGTCAGAAACCGGCGAAAGACAATTCTTTGGACCTGATATGATCAAGGAAGCAGAAGAGCAAGTTCGCATTGTTCGTGATCAATTGAAAGCAGCCCAGTCTCGTCAGAAAAGCTACTATGATCGTCATCATAGGCAAGAGAGCTACAATCTGGATGAGAAGGCTTACCTTCGGGTTACTCCTCTGAAGGGAACCCAACGTTTCGGTATCAAAGGCAAGTTGGCCCCACGTTACATCGGACCTTTCCGCATTATTGCTAAACGTGGAGAAGTTGCCTACAAACTTGAACTACCTCCGCACCTCTCCCGAGTACATGATGTATTCCATGTGTCCCAACTCAGGCGTTGCTTCAAGGACCCCATCCGCGAAGTCGACCATGAAACGCTTGATCTCCAAGATGACCTTTCTTATCGAGAATACCCCGTTCGTATTCTTGATTCCGCAGAGCGTGTCACTCGTTGTCAGAAGATTAGGTTTCTGAAAGTGCAATGGTCACACCACTCTGAGAGAGAAGCTACGTGGGAAAGAGAAGACCGTCTCAGTGCCGAGTACCCCACCTTCCTCCTGCAGACTTCTGAATCTCGGGAGGAGATTCTGTTGAGTGGGGGCGAGTTGTCAGAACCCTCTGTTAGGCAATGTGCTAGGATCAAAGTAACCTTGCATCATGTCAAAATTTCAAAGGAAATCAACTTCAAAATCAAAATGGGAGAAGGAACCCCCCCCAAATGAATTAATTCAAAAGGCCAGATAAAAATCTTCTCCAAAAATTCATGTTAGAGTTTTGAAAAGTCTTATAAATGAGTGTGATCACATATCAAGTGATGTGGGACCCACCCCATGCTCATAGATTTTTCAAATATTCAAACAGTGCCTTGGAATTAAAAAAATACTCCTATTTGATTTAAAATTCAAATCATTTGAATTTTAAAAATGTTGAAACTTTATAAGTGGATAGTATATTTTATTATGAGGCCACATAAAAGTTTTCAGCATTTAATAAAATGTTTAGCTATTTATTTTAGCTAAACAGAAAAAATGACAGAAAGAAAAACAGAAAACAGAAAAGGAAAAAAAGGGCTTACCTCAAACGGGCCCAACTTACCGAGGCAGCCCAGCCCAGGGACAAGGCCGTCTTCTTCCTCGCGCCAGGCAGGCTGCTGCCGCCGTGGCGAGCATGCCGACGACGCTGGCCACCTCCTGCTTCCTCCCCGTCCACGTAGTCGCGTCTGGAAGCGTCCTGGAGCCGCCCCAGTTCATTCCCCCCCTCCTCCTCGTCTTCCCCTTCCTCTCTCGCCCGATTCATCGCCGCCCGAGAAGGACGCCGGAGCACCGTTGAGCCCCCGCGTGGCCATTGACGCCGAGAAGCCCCAAGACCGTGTCCAAGTTCTTCCTCACCGTCGTCTTCGTCGAGCAGTGCAATGAATCGAGCCCGTAGCCCGCGTAGACGTCGGATTCTTCCTCGAGCTCACGCCGGCCGCCGTGAAGGACTTCGTCAATTCCGTCGCCGTTGAGCCACCCCAGCCCTCGCCACCACCTGTACTGAGTTCCTGGTGAGCTCGGGTTCAAAACCCCTCTCTTCTCCCCCTGGATTACTCCCTCTAGCCAGATCCTCCATGGTAGCCGAAGCTTCTCGCCGCCGGGATCAATGGAGACGTCCACCCGCTAAGAATTCGAGCCTGCCTTGATGTCCATCATGTTCCCCGTGTTCCTCCTCGTCGAACCAGCCTAGCCCCGTCTCAAGTCGTGCCCTGGAACGAGATCTCGATCACGGCCGTAGCTAGGTCGCCGCAAAACTTGACGCCGGCGAGCGTACCGTGCAGCCCAGTGCTTGGTTTCGGTCCCTTTCGACGCGCGCGAGTGAGGGCTTCAAGTTGATGGTCTCGACGCAGAGTTTGGAGGCCAGGAGAGGAAGAACGAGCAGCGCCGCCGCGACTCCAGTCGCCGGCGTTTAGCCGCCGGCGCGTCAGCCAGAACCCCCCCACTAATCACCTAGTTAATGACCCCCTGGGTCACTGACCAGTGGGCCCAGTGGCTTAATTAAGCCACTGGATTATTTAACCCAGCGGATTAATTTAGCCCAGTCACTGACAGGGTGACCCCACATGTCAGCCCCCCCCTGACGTCAGCACTTGCGCAATAAATCAGTTAAATGAATTTCCAGAGATTATTTGAATTAAAAGAATTCCAGAAATTCCAGAAAATACCCCAAACTTTGGAAATTCATAGAAAATTCATATTAACTCCAAATTGGACAAATAATATATGAAAAATGATCAGGAGAAAATTATCTTTCCAAATATGCAACTTTCAACTATGTTTGAGTTGAATTTAAATTGGGACCAGTAGCATATGTCATTTGGTTTATTTGAATTTAATTCAAATTCAAATCAATTGATCTTGCAACTTGGACCATGGAATTATGCTACAATTCAACCACACATCAGAGGCATATCATACACATTTTAAGATGATTCAGATTGATCAAACCATGTCACATATAACTTGACTAAGTTTGAATTCAAATTGGAGTTTGAATTTGCAATTCAATTTGCAATATACTCCATTTAAATGGAATGGCTTCACACATCAAAGCATGTACATCAAGATTCAAACTTCCATCATGTGTTTGTGCATTGTATTTACTTTGCTACTTTGCTTGTTGTTTGTCGAGTAGAGGTGGAACCGGAGCAGGAGGCTGCCCCCTTCGTTGAAGACCCAGAACCCGAACCTCGTCAGCAAGGCAAGCAAACCCCCATTGATCATGTCGATAAAATCCCACTTCCCTCTCATGTCTCGCTTATGCATTGTTTAGGTTGGTCACCATGCTACGTTTCTACCGCATAGATGAACCCATTCCTTTGCATGACCTATCATTTTGTCACAGTAGTAAGCAAACCACAATCCTAGCAAATGTAGGAGTTGTTTGATATCATGTGGCCCCTGCAATGTTACTGCTTATTGCATGCTTAGTATGATACCATGTTGTACTGTGATGTGAATCGGGATGGGAATGATCATGTTGATGTTGGTAGAAAAGTGTTGGTGAATCGACCCTAATAAAAGGTGAACGATGAGAGGCCGTGTAGGAGTACACGGTGGGTTGTCTCGTTGAACACCGCCCTAGTACGAGTTCTTGTGTGGTGATCCAAGATGAAGAGTACAACCACACATTGGGCTCACTGACCCCTCTCAACTTACTAACTCATCCCTTTCGATGTCCAGATGTCGCAATAGTTCAGAGTTCTGGTAGGTCTGTGGCCTGGATGCTAAGTGAGAGAACGGCTCATCCGAGACCGGCTTATGCACCACGCACACATCACTTGGGTCCACTTCGGTAAACCGGCCGGGTTCACGATAGTGGTAACCAACCCAAGTAGGCGGCTTTCTCGGACTAGATCGGCTATGAGGTAATAGTTGTGGTGAGCATCCTCGCTGGCACCCCTTGAATGGTGTCGAGATCAAAGGCGGTAAATGATGGTCATGTGTGTGTAGCGGTACACCCTTGCAAGGTTAACAAAACTATTCGAATAGCCGCGTCCGCGGTTATGGACTGCTTGGAAAGCTTAGCTTGATTATTAGATAACTTGGATCGGATACTTCTAAAACACACCAAGATAAGTGTGAGTGCTATGGCGTGCTTTCTCGTGGGGAAGTCGAGGAAGGCACCATAGTGGTGTATTGGTTGGAGAAAGTAGTGGACTCGTGTACGCTTCTTACCTCAAAGTCTGGTACTCGTAGTTCAGGATTATCCAAGTCAAAGCTGGCACTTCTGCAAGTGAACCCCACCTCCCTTTACCTTGATACATGTGCATGAGTAGTATAGTTCCTATGTAAGTCTTGCTGAGTACGACTTTGTACTCGCGTTTGCTTAATCTATGTTTTAGATGATGCCACTGACCCCGAAGGTGGCTTCTTCATCGAGCTGGACGACTGAAGACCAACTAGTCTAGTCCCAGTCAGACGACTGGTTCCCTCGTGGAGGGCTTGTGTTTAAATAAGGCTTCTTAAGCCATTTGTTAAACTTGTCTGTACTCAGACATAATTTGCTTCCGTTTGTGTTGTAATGTTGGATCACATGTTTGTGATCTCTGTTTGCACTCTATAAGAGTTATCAATAAAATTGTATACTTTGTAGAGAATTGCAATGGTACCTGCTGTTCATACAAGGCATGTGTGGTGCGTGTATGTTTATAACATGCATGTCTTTGCATGGGTTTTCGAGACCTTAGTTGTGTTCTGGCTGGCGGTCTTTCATACACCAAGTGGCCCTTAGATGTGCGCAGCTTGGGGCATCGCGATGCGATTGTTCGACACTCCGTCTCGTGCATACTTTGTGGTATGATCGAGCCCGCCCTAGACCCCGACTAAGTGATCAGGCTGGAGTAAGTCTATGTAAGAGTTTTGAGATAGTTGATAGTATGGTTGAGGCGACTTGTCTTTGAATATGGGAGTTCACCACCCATATCATTAGACTTGTGTGCGGACGATGAGGACCCATCTCAGTTGATCATCCGGCCTGGATGGGATGCCCCTCACGTACGATGCTTTCCGAGAACGTTCTGTGCTTGGCCTTGTCTGCTTAGACAAGTGGGTACGGTTCTCGGCTCTCCATATGACTATGTCTTAGCTGTACTTGCATACGCTAACCCCGGGTCCCGACAGACTTGGTATCAGAGCAGGACTGACTGTAGGACTAGTAGCCTTGGCCAAAGTTGAGTCTAGCTTGCTATAGTTATATAGTTACTCTGGGTATATAAGGGAACAACGTAAGGCTTCTTTTTTCTCCTTACCCCCTTCGTTCTGAGTTCTGAGTCACCCTCATCTTATTCTACGGGAAGATAGGACTAGGCTCTTCTCTGTCTGATTAGCACATCTCGTTGTTTGCTTCCTTGTAGCCGTAGGAAAGTTGTGATCGGTTTGTTAGAGTGGTTATGCTCCCTGTTTTATTACATCGTATGTAAGTGTTGTTTCCATGTTGTAAGAAATTGTCTTTTCTTGCAATTACAGCCGTTATGCTGTCCGAGTCATTCCAGGTTTATCTCATAATCTGATGCATTTGCAAACTCCTTTCTGTTTCAGATGGCAGATCTTCCCCCTCGGCAGATTGTTCGTTTGACCAGGTGCCTCGGTGTGCGTGGCCATCCCGCCACGTTGATCGAGATGATGTCCTATGTGGGATATCGGTGGTACCCTGAGTACACCGTCGAAGAGCAGTTCCATGACTTCAACCAGACCCAGTTCCACTGCATTGTTCGGATCTACCCGCACCACGTTGGAGTCACTCAGCCTATCCACTTTGGACATGGCATTGGCGTTACCGAGAACATGGCTGTGCAGGATGCTGCATACTCATGTATGACACTGCTGAGAGAGGAGCACACTTTGCTGAGAGAAACTTCTTTCCGCTATATTCCTGCTGCACTTCCAGGGGAAGAGGGATATTACACCGGACTCTACTCAGATCACTCTGCAGAGGATCCAGCACTCCAGGTGACTGCTAGGTTTGCTAGTGACAGAGATCGTGATGCACGCGCTCTCCGTTTCGAGCTCCACGCCACCCGTGTTCGTCTGTATCGAGCACTGACACTTTTGGCACCCTTTGTGAGCGTTGGATCAGTTGAGCATGATGCGATCTACCCAGTGAGGACTCAGATGCCTTCTCGAGTTGCTTGGCCCGAGATTGGAGGCATTTTTCTACCCCGTGGTCCTTTGCTTCCACCCTACGCTGGACCTAGGCCCCATCCTTGCCCAATGGATATCAGGGTCCACAAGCCTCCGTGTTTTCCGATGGTCACCTCCAGCTACCGGGATACGCGGGTAACTTTTATGAGGACTACTATGGAGATGGAGATGAGTGAGACGGCCTGTGGTCTTACTTAGTGATGATGTAGTAGTATCTTAGTGTATTGTAAGCAAGGTGTCTAAGTTCCAGAGGCTTAGATAAATAATGTATAGGAAGTCAGAGTGCCTCTGAAGGATGTATCATCTTCATCACGTTTGTATTAGCTTGGTGCTTGTACTAAAACGATGTATGGTTTGTATGACAGCTTGTGAATATATGGCTCGTATGCTTTATCACCATGTTGTCAAGATGATTACTTCCTTTGCTTTGTAATCCTTCCAGTACTTCAATACCTTGTTTAGACTCTTCAAATCAACTCTGTTTGACTTTGGTTTTCACCTTCAGGATGTCTCAAGGAACCCGTGGCCAGGTTGGTCGTAACCAAGGTCATGGGAATGACCAGGAGGAAGGCAACCTTCCACCCCCACCCACGATGGCTCAGGTTCTGATGGAGGTCGAGAGGAACCGCCGAGACTCTCACCATCTGTTGGAAGTCATTGCTCGCAACACCACTCAACAACGCGATGAGTTGGTGTCCCTGAACGACTTCATCCGACTTCATCCCCCGGTTTTCAGTTACTCCACCGAGCCCCTTGACGCCGATGACTGGCTTCGCAGCATCGAAAGGAAGCTCCAAGCAGGTCGTGTTGCAACTGGTGACAAGGTCAGCTATGCCACTTATCACCTCGAAGGTGCAGCTAGTTCTTGGTGGGAGAACTTTCTGAATATGCGCCCCGTTGGACCACCTGCGTCTTGGGAGGAATTTTGCACGTCCTTCCACGAGCACCACATTCCCAAGGGTCTTATGGACCGCAAACGTGAGGAGTTCTGCAACCTCACTCAAGGCAGAAGGACCGTTGATGAATTTAGTCGTGAGTTCAACCGACTGGCTCGTTATGCTACCCAAGAAGTCTCCACCGACTCCAAGAAACAAGAGAGGTTCCGTCGTGGCCTCAACACTGGACTCCGTCGTGAGCTCAACCTACATGACTTTGCCTCATTCCAGGTCCTTGTCAACAAGGCCATCAAGGCCGAGGACATGAACACCCCCAACGATTTCCGCAAGCACCCCAGAGATGATGGTTCATCCAACTCTGGTTCCCAGAAGCGCAAGATCTGGATCCCAAACAGCATGTTCTGCCAGAACAACCCCCGAGGCCATCCTATGTGGCGCCTCGTCCACCAACCCAGTTCCACCCAGCTCCACCAAACAACCCAGCTCCACGCACTGTTTTCGGAGCCTGTTACAAATGTGGTCAGGAGGCCACTATTCTTGTGAGTGTCCCCAGAACCAGCTCCAGCATCAGATTGTTCCACCACGTGCCGGAGGCAACATCAACAACAATGGTCGTGGCAAGCCACCCTAGAAGGTCTACACCGCCAAACCCGCTCCTCCCGCCACTCGTGGACGTGTGAACCAGATCGCCGCCGAAGAGACTGACGACACCACTGACGTCATTCTTGGTACGCTCCCAGTCAATTATGTTCCTACTTCCGTTCTTTTCGACCCAGGAGCATCTCATTCATTCATGTCGGAAAGTTATGCACTTCTTCATGAGTTACCCTTTGTTGAATTGTCCACCCCAATGATTATTCAAACTCCAGGGTCAAGATGGCAAACTAATAGAGTAAGCCATGGTAATCAAATTGCAATTGAGGGTTTAGTATTCCTTGCTTCACTCATAGCCCTCAAGTCTTCAGATATTGATGTCATCCTTGGCATGGATTGGCTATCAAAACAGAATGCCTACCTGGATTGCAAAGGCAAATCCGTAAAACTCACCCACCCTTCAGGCAAAACAGTCAACTATACCTCACCCAGAACAAGAACCCAAGTGCATTCCTTGAATGTACTTCCCCTTCCCGAACTTGAGGATATTCCGGTGGTTCGTGACTTCCCGGATGTCTTTCCTGAAGAGCTGCCGGGCATGCCACCCGACAGATGTGTAGAGTTTATAGTGGATCTTGCCCCAGGAACCGCACCAATTTCTAGACGCCCATACAAAATGGCCCCACGTGAGTTAGCTGAGCTTAAAACCCAACTAGAAGCTTTGTTGGAGAAAGGCTTCATCCGCCCTAGCTCATCGCCATGGGGTTGCCCCGTTCTGTTCGTAACGAAGAAAGATGGAACAGAAAGGATGTGCGTAGACTATCGCCCGATAAATTTAGCGACGATCAAGAACAAGTACCCATTTCCCATGATCAATGATCTTTATGATCAACTTGCAGGATCCTCTGTCTTCTCCAAGATGGATTTGAGATTAGGTTATCATCAAATCAAAATCCGAAACGAGGACATTCCCAAAACGGCTTTTACTACTCGTTATGGTCTTTACGAGTACACCGTCATGTCCTTTGGTCTAACCAATGCCCCCGCCACTTTCTCACGCATGATGAATTCGATCTTCATGGAGTATTTGGACCAGTTCATCGTGGTTTACCTCGATGACATCCTTATATACTCGAAGAACGAAGAAGAACATGCCGAACACTTAAGGCTGGTATTGATGAAACTTAGAGAGCATCGCCTGTATGCTAAATTCTCCAAGTGTGAATTCTGGCTACCAGAAGTGACCTACTTAGGCCACGTGATTTCTGCAAAAGGCATTGCTGTGAATCCCGAGAGAGTTCAGGCCGTCCTTGACTGGACTCCACCTGAATCGGTTAAGCAAGTTAGGAGTTTTCTTGGCCTAGCCAGCTATTGCCGTCGCTTCGTCGAGAACTTTTCTAAAGTTGCAAAGCCTCTTACTGAACTCCTCAAGAAAGATAAGAAATTCCTATGGACTCCCAAGTGCGAGGAAAGCTTTCAAGAGCTAAAAAGAAGATTGACTTCTGCACCTGTACTTGCACCTCCAGACACCAAAAGGGATTTCGAGATCTATTGTGATGCATCACGGCAAGAGTTAGGATGCATACTTCTGCAAGATCGACATGTGGTAGCTTATGCTTCATGCCAGTTGCGGCCACATGAAGAGAACTATCCTACCCATGACCTTGAACTCGCTGCCGTAGTTCATGCCCTAACAACTTGGCGACATTACCTCCTTGGTAATCGTTGTGAGATTTATTCCGACCACCAAAGCCTCAAATACATTTTCACCCAGCCAGATCTTAATCTCAGGCAAAGACGCTGGATTGAGTTGATAAAAGATTACGACGTAGTAATTTCTTACACCCCAGGCAAAGCCAATGTCATGGCTGATGCACTAAGTCGTAAGTCGTATTGTAACAACCTCATGTTACAACAGTATCAACCACTTATTCATGAGGACTTTCGCAAGCTCAATCTTGAGATTGTTCCTCATGGCTATCTTTCTACCTTGGTGGCGAAACCAACTCTTGAGGATCAAATCATAGTTGCCCAAAGGCGTGCACGAGGTGTTCGCCGGATCAAGGAGAACATTGCTAGCGGAGTTGCTAAATGTTTCTCCACAGATAGCAAAGGGACGGTATTCTTTGAAAATCGTTTGGTAGTACCTAAGAATAGGGAACTAAGGCAACTCATCCTCAAGGAAGCCCATGACACACCCCTCTCGATTCATCCCGGTAGCACAAAAATGTACCGAGATCTACGCCAGAGATTTTGGTGGACTAGGATGAAGAGAGACATTGCTCAATTTGTTGCCGAATGTGATGTTTGTCGTCGCATCAAGGCAGAACATCAAAGACCTGCTGGTACACTTCAACCTTTGTCTATTCCCGAGTGGAAATGGGACAAAGTCGGTATGGACTTCATCACCGGCTTTCCAAAAACCCAGAAAGGAAACAATGCCATCTTCGTTGTCATAGATAGGCTTTCCAAAGTTGCTCACTTCCTTCCGGTTCGCGAGTCTATAACTGCTAGCCAGTTAGCGGACTTGTACATCTCTAGAATTGTATCCCTTCATGGTGTTCCTTTGGAAATCAATTCTGATCGCGGTAGCCTTTTCACCTCTAGATTTTGGGGAAGCTTTCAGAATGCTATGGGAACTCATCTCTCCTTTAGTACGGCTTTCCATCCTCAGTCTAGCGGTCAAATCGAAAGGGTTAACCAAATTCTTGAAGACATGCTCAGAGCTTGTGTTATCTCATTCGGAAAGAACTGGGAGAAGTCTCTTCCATTCGCCGAATTTTCTTATAACAATATTTTCCAATCTAGTCTGAACATGGCTCCTTTTGAACTCCTATATGGACGACGATGTCGAACACCTTTAAGTTGGTCAGAAACCGGCGAAAGACAATTCTTTGGACCTGATATGATCAAGGAAGCAGAAGAGCAAGTTCGCATTGTTCGTGATCAATTGAAAGCAGCCCAGTCTCGTCAGAAAAGCTACTATGATCGTCATCATAGGCAAGAGAGCTACAATCTGGATGAGAAGGCTTACCTTCGGGTTACTCCTCTGAAGGGAACCCAACGTTTCGGTATCAAAGGCAAGTTGGCCCCACGTTACATCGGACCTTTCCGCATTATTGCTAAACGTGGAGAAGTTGCCTACAAACTTGAACTACCTCCGCACCTCTCCCGAGTACATGATGTATTCCATGTGTCCCAACTCAGGCGTTGCTTCAAGGACCCCATCCGCGAAGTCGACCATGAAACGCTTGATCTCCAAGATGACCTTTCTTATCGAGAATACCCCGTTCGTATTCTTGATTCCGCAGAGCGTGTCACTCGTTGTCAGAAGATTAGGTTTCTGAAAGTGCAATGGTCACACCACTCTGAGAGAGAAGCTACGTGGGAAAGAGAAGACCGTCTCAGTGCCGAGTACCCCACCTTCCTCCCGCAGACTTCTGAATCTCGGGAGGAGATTCTGTTGAGTGGGGGCGAGTTGTCAGAACCCTCTGTTAGGCAATGTGCTAGGATCAAAGTAACCTTGCATCATGTCAAAATTTCAAAGGAAATCAACTTCAAAATCAAAATGGGAGAAGGAACCCCCCCCAAATGAATTAATTCAAAAGGCCAGATAAAAATCTTCTCCAAAAATTCATGTTAGAGTTTTGAAAAGTCTTATAAATGAGTGTGATCACATATCAAGTGATGTGGGACCCACCCCATGCTCATAGATTTTTCAAATATTCAAACAGTGCCTTGGAATTAAAAAAATACTCCTATTTGATTTAAAATTCAAATCATTTGAATTTTAAAAATGTTGAAACTTTATAAGTGGATAGTATATTTTATTATGAGGCCACATAAAAGTTTTCAGCATTTAATAAAATGTTTAGCTATTTATTTTAGCTAAACAGAAAAAATGACAGAAAGAAAAACAGAAAACAGAAAAGGAAAAAAAGGGCTTACCTCAAACGGGCCCAACTTACCGAGGCAGCCCAGCCCAGGGACAAGGCCGTCTTCTTCCTCGCGCCAGGCAGGCTGCTGCCGCCGTGGCGAGCATGCCGACGACGCTGGCCACCTCCTGCTTCCTCCCCGTCCACGTAGTCGCGTCTGGAAGCGTCCTGGAGCCGCCCCAGTTCATTCCCCCCCTCCTCCTCGTCTTCCCCTTCCTCTCTCGCCCGATTCATCGCCGCCCGAGAAGGACGCCGGAGCACCGTTGAGCCCCCGCGTGGCCATTGACGCCGAGAAGCCCCAAGACCGTGTCCAAGTTCTTCCTCACCGTCGTCTTCGTCGAGCAGTGCAATGAATCGAGCCCGTAGCCCGCGTAGACGTCGGATTCTTCCTCGAGCTCACGCCGGCCGCCGTGAAGGACTTCGTCAATTCCGTCGCCGTTGAGCCACCCCAGCCCTCGCCACCACCTGTACTGAGTTCCTGGTGAGCTCGGGTTCAAAACCCCTCTCTTCTCCCCCTGGATTACTCCCTCTAGCCAGATCCTCCATGGTAGCCGAAGCTTCTCGCCGCCGGGATCAATGGAGACGTCCACCCGCTAAGAATTCGAGCCTGCCTTGATGTCCATCATGTTCCCCGTGTTCCTCCTCGTCGAACCAGCCTAGCCCCGTCTCAAGTCGTGCCCTGGAACGAGATCTCGATCACGGCCGTAGCTAGGTCGCCGCAAAACTTGACGCCGGCGAGCGTACCGTGCAGCCCAGTGCTTGGTTTCGGTCCCTTTCGACGCGCGCGAGTGAGGGCTTCAAGTTGATGGTCTCGACGCAGAGTTTGGAGGCCAGGAGAGGAAGAACGAGCAGCGCCGCCGCGACTCCAGTCGCCGGCGTTTAGCCGCCGGCGCGTCAGCCAGAACCCCCCCACTAATCACCTAGTTAATGACCCCCTGGGTCACTGACCAGTGGGCCCAGTGGCTTAATTAAGCCACTGGATTATTTAACCCAGCGGATTAATTTAGCCCAGTCACTGACAGGGTGACCCCACATGTCAGCCCCCCCCTGACGTCAGCACTTGCGCAATAAATCAGTTAAATGAATTTCCAGAGATTATTTGAATTAAAAGAATTCCAGAAATTCCAGAAAATACCCCAAACTTTGGAAATTCATAGAAAATTCATATTAACTCCAAATTGGACAAATAATATATGAAAAATGATCAGGAGAAAATTATCTTTCCAAATATGCAACTTTCAACTATGTTTGAGTTGAATTTAAATTGGGACCAGTAGCATATGTCATTTGGTTTATTTGAATTTAATTCAAATTCAAATCAATTGATCTTGCAACTTGGACCATGGAATTATGCTACAATTCAACCACACATCAGAGGCATATCATACACATTTTAAGATGATTCAGATTGATCAAACCATGTCACATATAACTTGACTAAGTTTGAATTCAAATTGGAGTTTGAATTTGCAATTCAATTTGCAATATACTCCATTTAAATGGAATGGCTTCACACATCAAAGCATGTACATCAAGATTCAAACTTCCATCATGTGTTTGTGCATTGTATTTACTTTGCTACTTTGCTTGTTGTTTGTCGAGTAGAGGTGGAACCGGAGCAGGAGGCTGCCCCCTTCGTTGAAGACCCAGAACCCGAACCTCGTCAGCAAGGCAAGCAAACCCCCATTGATCATGTCGATAAAATCCCACTTCCCTCTCATGTCTCGCTTATGCATTGTTTAGGTTGGTCACCATGCTACGTTTCTACCGCATAGATGAACCCATTCCTTTGCATGACCTATCATTTTGTCACAGTAGTAAGCAAACCACAATCCTAGCAAATGTAGGAGTTGTTTGATATCATGTGGCCCCTGCAATGTTACTGCTTATTGCATGCTTAGTATGATACCATGTTGTACTGTGATGTGAATCGGGATGGGAATGATCATGTTGATGTTGGTAGAAAAGTGTTGGTGAATCGACCCTAATAAAAGGTGAACGATGAGAGGCCGTGTAGGAGTACACGGTGGGTTGTCTCGTTGAACACCGCCCTAGTACGAGTTCTTGTGTGGTGATCCAAGATGAAGAGTACAACCACACATTGGGCTCACTGACCCCTCTCAACTTACTAACTCATCCCTTTCGATGTCCAGATGTCGCAATAGTTCAGAGTTCTGGTAGGTCTGTGGCCTGGATGCTAAGTGAGAGAACGGCTCATCCGAGACCGGCTTATGCACCACGCACACATCACTTGGGTCCACTTCGGTAAACCGGCCGGGTTCACGATAGTGGTAACCAACCCAAGTAGGCGGCTTTCTCGGACTAGATCGGCTATGAGGTAACAGTTGTGGTGAGCATCCTCGCTGGCACCCCTTGAATGGTGTCGAGATCAAAGGCGGTAAATGATGGTCATGTGTGTGTAGCGGTACACCCTTGTAAGGTTAACAAAACTATTCGAATAGCCGCGTCCGCGGTTATGGACTGCTTGGAAAGCTTAGCTTGATTATTAGATAACTTGGATCGGATACTTCTAAAACACACCAAGATAAGTGTGAGTGCTATGGCGTGCTTTCTCGTGGGGAAGTCGAGGAAGGCACCATAGTGGTGTATTGGTTGGAGAAAGTAGTGGACTCGTGTACGCTTCTTACCTCAAAGTCTGGTACTCGTAGTTCAGGATTATCCAAGTCAAAGCTGGCACTTCTGCAAGTGAACCCCACCTCCCTTTACCTTGATACATGTGCATGAGTAGTATAGTTCCTATGTAAGTCTTGCTGAGTACGACTTTGTACTCGCGTTTGCTTAATCTATGTTTTAGATGATGCCACTGACCCCGAAGGTGGCTTCTTCATCGAGCTGGACGACTGAAGACCAACTAGTCTAGTCCCAGTCAGACGACTGGTTCCCTCGTGGAGGGCTTGTGTTTAAATAAGGCTTCTTAAGCCATTTGTTAAACTTGTCTGTACTCAGACATAATCTGCTTCCGTTTGTGTTGTAATGTTGGATCACATGTTTGTGATCTCTGTTTGCACTCTATAAGAGTTATCAATAAAATTGTATACTTTGTAGAGAATTGCAATGGTACCTGCTGTTCATACAAGGCATGTGTGCTGCGTGTATGTTTATAACATGCATGTCTTTGCATGGGTTTTCGAGACCTTAGTTGTGTTCTGGCTGGCGGTCTTTCATACACCAAGTGGCCCTTAGATGTGCGCAGCTTGGGGCATCGCGATGCGATTGTTCGACACTCCGTCTCGTGCATACTTTGTGGTATGATCGAGCCCGCCCTAGACCCAGACTAAGTGATCGGGCTGGAGTAAGTCTATGTAAGAGTTTTGAGATAGTTGATAGTATGGTTGAGGCGACTTGTCTTTGAATATGGGAGTTCACCACCCATATCATTAGACTTGTGTGCGGACGATGAGGACCCATCTCAGTTGATCATCCGGCCTGGATGGGATGCCCCTCACGTACGATGCTTTCCGAGAACGTTCTGTGCTTGGCCTTGTCTGCTTAGACAAGTGGGTACGGTTCTCGGCTCTCCATATGACTATGTCTTAGCTGTACTTGCATACGCTAACCCCGGGTCCCGACAGACTTGGTATCAGAGCAGGACTGACTGTAGGACTAGTAGCCTTGGCCAAAGTTGAGTCTAGCTTGTTATAGTTATATAGTTACTCTGGGTATATAAGGGAACAATGTAAGGCTTCTTTTTTCTCCTTACCCCCTTCGTTCTGAGTTCTGAGTCACCCTCATCTTATTCTACGGGAAGATAGGACTAGGCTCTTCTCTGTCTGATTAGCACATCTCGTTGTTTGCTTCCTTGTAGCCGTAGGAAAGTTGTGATCGGTTTGTTAGAGTGGTTATGCTCCCTGTTTTATTACATCGTATGTAAGTGTTGTTTCCATGTTGTAAGAAATTGTCTTTTCTTGCAATTACAGCCGTTATGCTGTCCGAGTCATTCCAGGTTTATCTCATAATCTGATGCATTTGCAAACTCCTTTCTGTTTCAGATGGCAGATCTTCCCCCTCGGCAGATTGTTCGTTTGACCAGGTGCCTCGGTGTGCGTGGCCATCCCGCCACGTTGATCGAGATGATGTCCTATGTGGGATATCGGTGGTACCCTGAGTACACCGTCGAAGAGCAGTTCCATGACTTCAACCAGACCCAGTTCCACTGCATTGTTCGGATCTACCCGCACCACGTTGGAGTCACTCAGCCTATCCACTTTGGACATGGCATTGGCGTTACCGAGAACATGGCTGTGCAGGATGCTGCATACTCATGTATGACACTGCTGAGAGAGGAGCACACTTTGCTGAGAGAAACTTCTTTCCGCTATATTCCTGCTGCACTTCCAGGGGAAGAGGGATATTACACCGGACTCTACTCAGATCACTCTGCAGAGGATCCAGCACTCCAGGTGACTGCTAGGTTTGCTAGTGACAGAGATCGTGATGCACGCGCTCTCCGTTTCGAGCTCCACGCCACCCGTGTTCGTCTGTATCGAGCACTGACACTTTTGGCACCCTTTGTGAGCGTTGGATCAGTTGAGCATGATGCGATCTACCCAGTGAGGACTCAGATGCCTTCTCGAGTTGCTTGGCCCGAGATTGGAGGCATTTTTCTACCCCGTGGTCCTTTGCTTCCACCCTACGCTGGACCTAGGCCCCATCCTTGCCCAATGGATATCAGGGTCCACAAGCCTCCGTGTTTTCCGATGGTCACCTCCAGCTACCGGGATACGCGGGTAACTTTTATGAGGACTACTATGGAGATGGAGATGAGTGAGACGGCCTGTGGTCTTACTTAGTGATGATGTAGTAGTATCTTAGTGTATTGTAAGCAAGGTGTCTAAGTTCCAGAGGCTTAGATAAATAATGTATAGGAAGTCAGAGTGCCTCTGAAGGATGTATCATCTTCATCACGTTTGTATTAGCTTGGTGCTTGTACTAAAACGATGTATGGTTTGTATGACAGCTTGTGAATATATGGCTCGTATGCTTTATCACCATGTTGTCAAGATGATTACTTCCTTTGCTTTGTAATCCTTCCAGTACTTCAATACCTTGTTTAGACTCTTCAAATCAACTCTGTTTGACTTTGGTTTTCACCTTCAGGATGTCTCAAGGAACCCGTGGCCAGGTTGGTCGTAACCAAGGTCATGGGAATGACCAGGAGGAAGGCAACCTTCCACCCCCACCCACGATGGCTCAGGTTCTGATGGAGGTCGAGAGGAACCGCCGAGACTCTCACCATCTGTTGGAAGTCATTGCTCGCAACACCACTCAACAACGCGATGAGTTGGTGTCCCTGAACGACTTCATCCGACTTCATCCCCCGGTTTTCAGTTACTCCACCGAGCCCCTTGACGCCGATGACTGGCTTCGCAGCATCGAAAGGAAGCTCCAAGCAGGTCGTGTTGCAACTGGTGACAAGGTCAGCTATGCCACTTATCACCTCGAAGGTGCAGCTAGTTCTTGGTGGGAGAACTTTCTGAATATGCGCCCCGTTGGACCACCTGCGTCTTGGGAGGAATTTTGCACGTCCTTCCACGAGCACCACATTCCCAAGGGTCTTATGGACCGCAAACGTGAGGAGTTCTGCAACCTCACTCAAGGCAGAAGGACCGTTGATGAATTTAGTCGTGAGTTCAACCGACTGGCTCGTTATGCTACCCAAGAAGTCTCCACCGACTCCAAGAAACAAGAGAGGTTCCGTCGTGGCCTCAACACTGGACTCCGTCGTGAGCTCAACCTACATGACTTTGCCTCATTCCAGGTCCTTGTCAACAAGGCCATCAAGGCCGAGGACATGAACACCCCCAACGATTTCCGCAAGCACCCCAGAGATGATGGTTCATCCAACTCTGGTTCCCAGAAGCGCAAGATCTGGATCCCAAACAGCATGTTCTGCCAGAACAACCCCCGAGGCCATCCTATGTGGCGCCTCGTCCACCAACCCAGTTCCACCCAGCTCCACCAAACAACCCAGCTCCACGCACTGTTTTCGGAGCCTGTTACAAATGTGGTCAGGAGGCCACTATTCTTGTGAGTGTCCCCAGAACCAGCTCCAGCATCAGATTGTTCCACCACGTGCCGGAGGCAACATCAACAACAATGGTCGTGGCAAGCCACCCTAGAAGGTCTACACCGCCAAACCCGCTCCTCCCGCCACTCGTGGACGTGTGAACCAGATCGCCGCCGAAGAGACTGACGACACCACTGACGTCATTCTTGGTACGCTCCCAGTCAATTATGTTCCTACTTCCGTTCTTTTCGACCCAGGAGCATCTCATTCATTCATGTCGGAAAGTTATGCACTTCTTCATGAGTTACCCTTTGTTGAATTGTCCACCCCAATGATTATTCAAACTCCAGGGTCAAGATGGCAAACTAATAGAGTAAGCCATGGTAATCAAATTGCAATTGAGGGTTTAGTATTCCTTGCTTCACTCATAGCCCTCAAGTCTTCAGATATTGATGTCATCCTTGGCATGGATTGGCTATCAAAACAGAATGCCTACCTGGATTGCAAAGGCAAATCCGTAAAACTCACCCACCCTTCAGGCAAAACAGTCAACTATACCTCACCCAGAACAAGAACCCAAGTGCATTCCTTGAATGTACTTCCCCTTCCCGAACTTGAGGATATTCCGGTGGTTCGTGACTTCCCGGATGTCTTTCCTGAAGAGCTGCCGGGCATGCCACCCGACAGATGTGTAGAGTTTATAGTGGATCTTGCCCCAGGAACCGCACCAATTTCTAGACGCCCATACAAAATGGCCCCACGTGAGTTAGCTGAGCTTAAAACCCAACTAGAAGCTTTGTTGGAGAAAGGCTTCATCCGCCCTAGCTCATCGCCATGGGGTTGCCCCGTTCTGTTCGTAACGAAGAAAGATGGAACAGAAAGGATGTGCGTAGACTATCGCCCGATAAATTTAGCGACGATCAAGAACAAGTACCCATTGCCCATGATCAATGATCTTTATGATCAACTTGCAGGATCCTCTGTCTTCTCCAAGATGGATTTGAGATTAGGTTATCATCAAATCAAAATCCGAAACGAGGACATTCCCAAAACGGCTTTTACTACTCGTTATGGTCTTTACGAGTACACCGTCATGTCCTTTGGTCTAACCAATGCCCCCGCCACTTTCTCACGCATGATGAATTCGATCTTCATGGAGTATTTGGACCAGTTCATCGTGGTTTACCTCGATGACATCCTTATATACTCGAAGAACGAAGAAGAACATGCCGAACACTTAAGGCTGGTATTGATGAAACTTAGAGAGCATCGCCTGTATGCTAAATTCTCCAAGTGTGAATTCTGGCTACCAGAAGTGACCTACTTAGGCCACGTGATTTCTGCAAAAGGCATTGCTGTGAATCCCGAGAGAGTTCAGGCCGTCCTTGACTGGACTCCACCTGAATCGGTTAAGCAAGTTAGGAGTTTTCTTGGCCTAGCCAGCTATTGCCGTCGCTTCGTCGAGAACTTTTCTAAAGTTGCAAAGCCTCTTACTGAACTCCTCAAGAAAGATAAGAAATTTCTATGGACTCCCAAGTGCGAGGAAAGCTTTCAAGAGCTAAAAAGAAGATTGACTTCTGCACCTGTACTTGCACCTCCAGACACCAAAAGGGATTTCGAGATCTATTGTGATGCATCACGGCAAGAGTTAGGATGCATACTTCTGCAAGATCGACATGTGGTAGCTTATGCTTCATGCCAGTTGCGGCCACATGAAGAGAACTATCCTACCCATGACCTTGAACTCGCTGCCGTAGTTCATGCCCTAACAACTTGGCGACATTACCTCCTTGGTAATCGTTGTGAGATTTATTCCGACCACCAAAGCCTCAAATACATTTTCACCCAGCCAGATCTTAATCTCAGGCAAAGACGCTGGATTGAGTTGATAAAAGATTACGACGTAGTAATTTCTTACACCCCAGGCAAAGCCAATGTCATGGCTGATGCACTAAGTCGTAAGTCGTATTGTAACAACCTCATGTTACAACAGTATCAACCACTTCTTCATGAGGACTTTCGCAAGCTCAATCTTGAGATTGTTCCTCATGGCTATCTTTCTACCTTGGTGGCGAAACCAACTCTTGAGGATCAAATCATAGTTGCCCAAAGGCGTGCACGAGGTGTTCGCCGGATCAAGGAGAACATTTCTAGCGGAGTTGCTAAATGTTTCTCCACAGATAGCAAAGGGACGGTATTCTTTGAAAATCGTTTGGTAGTACCTAAGAATAGGGAACTAAGGCAACTCATCCTCAAGGAAGCCCATGACACACCCCTCTCGATTCATCCCGGTAGCACAAAAATGTACCGAGATCTACGCCAGAGATTTTGGTGGACTAGGATGAAGAGAGACATTGCTCAATTTGTTGCCGAATGTGATGTTTGTCGTCGCATCAAGGCAGAACATCAAAGACCTGCTGGTACACTTCAACCTTTGTCTATTCCCGAGTGGAAATGGGACAAAGTCGGTATGGACTTCATCACCGGCTTTCCAAAAACCCAGAAAGGAAACAATGCCCTCTTCGTTGTCATAGATAGGCTTTCCAAAGTTGCTCACTTCCTTCCGGTTCGCGAGTCTATAACTGCTAGCCAGTTAGCGGACTTGTACATCTCTAGAATTGTATCCCTTCATGGTGTTCCTTTGGAAATCAATTCTGATCGCGGTAGCCTTTTCACCTCTAGATTTTGGGGAAGCTTTCAGAATGCTATGGGAACTCATCTCTCCTTTAGTACGGCTTTCCATCCTCAGTCTAGCGGTCAAATCGAAAGGGTTAACCAAATTCTTGAAGACATGCTCAGAGCTTGTGTTATCTCATTCGGAAAGAACTGGGAGAAGTCTCTTCCATTCGCCGAATTTTCTTATAACAATATTTTCCAATCTAGTCTGAACATGGCTCCTTTTGAACTCCTATATGGACGACGATGTCGAACACCTTTAAGTTGGTCAGAAACCGGCGAAAGACAATTCTTTGGACCTGATATGATCAAGGAAGCAGAAGAGCAAGTTCGCATTGTTCGTGATCAATTGAAAGCAGCCCAGTCTCGTCAGAAAAGCTACTATGATCGTCATCATAGGCAAGAGAGCTACAATCTGGATGAGAAGGCTTACCTTCGGGTTACTCCTCTGAAGGGAACCCAACGTTTCGGTATCAAAGGCAAGTTGGCCCCACGTTACATCGGACCTTTCCGCATTATTGCTAAACGTGGAGAAGTTGCCTACAAACTTGAACTACCTCCGCACCTCTCCCGAGTACATGATGTATTCCATGTGTCCCAACTCAGGCGTTGCTTCAAGGACCCCATCCGCGAAGTCGACCATGAAACGCTTGATCTCCAAGATGACCTTTCTTATCGAGAATACCCCGTTCGTATTCTTGATTCCGCAGAGCGTGTCACTCGTTGTCAGAAGATTAGGTTTCTGAAAGTGCAATGGTCACACCACTCTGAGAGAGAAGCTACGTGGGAAAGAGAAGACCGTCTCAGTGCCGAGTACCCCACCTTCCTCCCGCAGACTTCTGAATCTCGGGAGGAGATTCTGTTGAGTGGGGGCGAGTTGTCAGAACCCTCTGTTAGGCAATGTGCTAGGATCAAAGTAACCTTGCATCATGTCAAAATTTCAAAGGAAATCAACTTCAAAATCAAAATGGGAGAAGGAACCCCCCCCAAATGAATTAATTCAAAAGGCCAGATAAAAATCTTCTCCAAAAATTCATGTTAGAGTTTTGAAAAGTCTTATAAATGAGTGTGATCACATATCAAGTGATGTGGGACCCACCCCATGCTCATAGATTTTTCAAATATTCAAACAGTGCCTTGGAATTAAAAAAATACTCCTATTTGATTTAAAATTCAAATCATTTGAATTTTAAAAATGTTGAAACTTTATAAGTGGATAGTACGAGTTGTTGTGTGGTGATCCAAGATGAAGAGTACAACCACACATTGGGCTCACTGACCCCTCTCAACTTACTAACTCATCCCTTTCGATGTCCAGATGTCGCAATAGTTCGGAGTTCTGGTAGGTCTTTGGCCTGGATGCTAAGTGAGAGAATGGCTCATCCGAGATCGGCTTATGCACCACACACACATCACTTGGGTCCACTTCGGTAAACCGGCTGGGTTCACGATAGTGGTAACCAACCCAAGTAGGCGGCTTTCTCGGACTAGATCGGCTATGAGGTAACATTTGTGGTGAGCATCCTCGCTGGCACCCCTTGAATGGTGTTGAGATCAAAGGCGGTAAATGATGGTCATGTGTGTGTAGCGGTACACCCTTGCAAGGTTAACAAAACTATTCGAATAGCCGCGTCCGCGGTTATGGACTGCTTGGAAAGCTTAGCTTGATTATTAGATAACTTGGATCGGATACTTCTAAAACACACCAAGATAAGTGTGAGTGCTATGGCGTGCTTTCTCGTGGGGAAGTCGAGGAAGGCACCATAGTGGTGTATTGGTTGGAGAAAGTAGTGGACTCGTGTACGCTTCTTACCTCAAAGTCTGGTACTCGTAGTTCAGGATTAGCCAAGTCAAAGCTGGCACTTCTGCAAGTGAACCCCACCTCACTTTACCTTGATACATGTGCATGAGTAGTATAGTTCCTATGTAAGTCTTGCTGAGTACGACTTTGTACTCACGTTTGCTTAATCTATGTTTTAGATGATGCCACTGACCCCGAAGGTGGCTTCTTCATCGAGCTAGACGACTGAAGACCAACTAGTCTAGTCCCAGTCAGACGACTGGTTCCCTCGTGGAGTGCTTGTGTTTAAATAAGGCTTCTTAAGCCATTTGTTAAACTTGTCTGTACTCAGACACAATTTGCTTCCGTTTGTGTTGTAATGTTGGATCACATGTTTGTGATCTCTGTTTCCACTCTATAAGAGTTATCAATAAAATTGTATACTTTGTAGAGAATTGCAATGGTACCTGCTGTTCATACAAGGCATGTGTGCTGCGTGTATGTTTATAACATGCATGTCTTTGTATGGGTTTTCGAGACCTTAGTTGTGTTCTGGCTGGCGGTCTTTCATACACCAAGTGGCCCTTAGATGTGCGCAGCTTGGGGCATCGCGATGAGATTGTTCGAGACTCCGTCTCGTGCATACTTTGTGGTATGATCGAGCCCGCCCTAGACCCCGACTAAGTGATCGGGCTGGAGTAAGTCTATGTAAGAGTTTTGAGATAGTTGATAGTATGGTTGAGGCGACTTGTCTTTGAATATGGGAGTTCACCACCCATATCATTAGACTTGTGTGCGGACGATGAGGACCCATCTCAGTTGATCATCTGGCCTGGATGGGATGCCCCTCACGTACGATGCTTTCCGAGAACGTTCTGTGCTTGGCCTTGTCTGCTTAGACAAGTGGGTACGGTTCTCGGCTCTCCATATGACTATGTCTTAGCTGTACTTGCATACGCTAACCCCGGGTCCCGACAGTTTAACAAGTTTAGGGCTAAGCAAACCTTTAAGCAACACACTACATAGGAGTTTACACAAGTTTTTATTCTTATTTTTATTGGCTTAGGTCATGTTTTTATTTAATAAATTTAATTAAATAACAATACCATAATTAGCTACTGTCCAGAGACAAGCATAAAAATATTTAAACATATTTAATCTGTTAACAGAGAATAAACTAAAATTACCCTAAACATTAAATAGTAGCAATAATAATAATGTGACCTTTACATTTATTTATGTAAACAATAATTTCACCTATGCAGAAAAATAATGCATAATCACATGATCACAACAAAATTTATTAAAAAACTTTACCTGAATTAGATAATATTAATAACTTTTATTTTTACTAAATCGTTAACAGAAGCTAAAAAAATTAACTAAGCAACAAGTAAAGCAAACAACAATAATAATTAAAAGAAATGACCAATATAATATTTCTAACGAAAAATAATTCTAACAATGCAGAAAAATAAAGAATAATTCCAGGAGCACAAAACAATTTATGGCATATTTTTCTGAGTCCTACTGATTTTTCTACAAGTGTGTTGGTCTTCACGAATTAATTAAAAGAAGGAAAATAAAATGGGGGCCGACCCAGAGCTATACTGCGCCCACGGGCAATTTTTCTTTTTTTTGGGCCGAGCCCGCGTAGCGGCTGTTGCTTCAGTTTTTTTAACAGAACGAAGGGGTAAGTTGGCTCCCTGGCCATTGGATCAAGTTAGATCGGACGGCCAGGGGCCATCTTCTCCAACGAGCACGGGGGCTCGGGCCTGTGGATGGCAATGGCGCACGGGAGGATGGGGAGGGCTCATCAGAGGCCCTCTGGGCAGCGGCGGCCGGCGTGGAGAGGCGGCGGGGGTGCGGGCCGGTGTGTGTGGGGGGTCCGTTTTTGACGGAAACGAGGGTCGAGGACGTCGGGGAAAAAAACTGCTCGGGGTAGACGTGGACGACTTGGGGCGGCGGTGTGGTCCTCCTGGCGCGGCTCCTCGCCGGCGCAGCTCCGGCGTACGTCGGAGAGGCGCGCCGGCCTCCCCTCCCGCCTCCTTCCTTCCCTCTTCTTCTTCTCCTCCTTCCCTTCCTCCTCCTCCGGCCTCCTCTTCTCTTCTGTTTCTTTTCTCCTCGGGCTGGCAAAGCGGGCGAGTGATGGCGGAGAAGTTAATAGGTTTAGTTGGGTTGCCTTCTCTGCTAACCGCGCCAATAAACGATTCTTGATAACCCACAAGTCTAGGGGATCAATTGTAGCTTTTCGATAAATAAGAGTATCGATCCCAGGAGGAGCAGAAGGTGTTGATAAGTGACACTGGATAAGGAAAGGGCTGCAAACACTCAAAGGTAAATATTTAGGGATTTTTGGTTTAAGCAACAGAAAAGTAAAAGACAGGTAAAAGTAAACAGGGTAACTGAGGAGTAGCAAGTGGCCCAATCCTTTAACAAGGATAAGCCTAGGAACTGAACTTAT
Source organism: Bromus sterilis (assembly GCA_950022295.1). NCBI lineage: Eukaryota > Viridiplantae > Streptophyta > Magnoliopsida > Poales > Poaceae > Bromus > Bromus sterilis. The sequence goes on from OX465601.1 coordinate 279,865,731, forward strand.
AAAAGCTAAAGCGTTCTCGAGAAAACACGAGAGAGATAGTCAAGTCACTTTCACCATACTCCGCCAAGTAATATGTATCGTGTTGATAAGTGTCGGTGGGTGGATCAATGCTAGTACACCTTCTAGACTAAGATAAGTGTACTCTTATGATTACACACCTTGCAATCATCCGCAAATACAAGGTAGTAATTAAGGCATAAGCCTAACCACAACATTACGATCAAGGATTCATAACTCCCTTGTGTGAAAGTCTGCAAACTGGGTTTCAGGTTTCTGTCACTCCGGCAACCCACCATAAGCATCCTTTGTGCACAATGTATTCCTCTAGGCCCATGAAAGGTGAAGTGTTATGTGTTCGACTCACATAACACCACTAGAGAAATAACAACACAACTTAAGTATCAAAAAACACATAATACTTCAACATCATATGACTACTAACAACTAGACTTCTCCCATGTTCTCAAGAACTAAAGTAACTACTCACAAGACATAAAAGAGATCATGATCAGAGGTGATAGATGTGTGAAAAACAATCTGGACACAATGATATTTCTCCAACAAAACTAAATAGCATTCACCACAAAGTAGTAATCAACACCAACAGAGTAGAGAGGATGGATAGTACGGATTACAACACAAGTTGCAATTGTGAGGTGAGATGGGATCGAGATGGAGATGGTGCTGATGTTGGGGATGATGTTGATGATGATCTCGATGATGCCTGTGACGATGATGATGATGATGGCTTTCATCGATATATGACGGCAGATGCCATGGGGATGGCTGAAGTGAGGGGAAGACACGAGGGAGAGAATGTCGATGGTGCCGGAATCGGGTTGGGCGCAAGCACGGTGAAGACACCACGATGTACCCAGGTTCGGGGCTCTTCGGAGAGATAACACCCCTACTCCTGCTTGTCTCTTGTATATCAACAAAGGAACTACAATAACTGCTCTTCTACCTTCTCAGGGGAAGGAGTACACCGCCGCCATGGGCAAGGTCCTCTCTTTCTTCCCTGAGGAATGACTACGGGCAGTAAATGAACTGAAGGGAGAATGAGTTAATGAGATCTCAGGTGTCGCCCTCCTCGCGAAGGAGGGGGTACCCTGGCTCTTATAGTGTGAGTCCAGGGTACTATGGTGTAAGGCCCCTGATGCGGTACTAACTCTAACTAGTCGCTTTCGCATCCGGTCGGAGTTAGAAGCGCATCAAACGCCACCGGCGCACGACACTCGCACTCGTGTCGCTGCCGGATTCTCGACAACAGGTATAAAACACAACTCTACAAGAAAGGGGAATACATATATAGAGATAATAGAACAGGGCATACAACGCCACTGTCCAAAATACATAACATCTCATTAGTACATCAAGCGGAAGCAAGACATGGACCGGGTACGGTCAAGATCCAAATTGCCCTAGAGAGGGCTACACATAAATCCACCCAAGGGAACGTCTGAGCCCAACTAAGGATCCTACTGGTCGGAGTAGTTGTACTCGTCGTCATCCTCCGGGAGCACCTCCACGAAGTATCGTCCAGTGCTGGGGTCGAGGTAGTAGTCCACTGCAGCGGCCGATCAGGCATAGCGGTAAAAGCGGAAAAGTAAACGGGGGTGAGAACATATCATTACGGAATAACTAACGCTACAGGTAAGGTAAAGGTAAAGACAGTTTGCAGCCGTACTAGCATATATGGTGGCTACACGTTCTATTAGAATAAGGATGAGATCCAAGAGGTTGCGGTGACAACGTGTCGTAAGGTCGGCTATCCACCTACTTACGCAAACATAACACAACCTCGTTTCTCTCTCGGTCCCCCTGGACGAAGAAAGACAACCAAGGTACGCACACGGTTTGTCAAGTTTCATAGCATGATTACATTGATGTTATTCTATGAACAAGGAGTAGGTCTCAAGTAGTCCATAACCGCGGACACGGCTTTTCGAAAAGATTTACCCTGCAGGGGTGTACCAACTGTCCACTATAGACGTCGCATGTACGCTCGGTTTCCACTTGGCTGGGTAAGCGCCTGAAACTCCGGAACGTCAGAGTCCCTCTAACTAACAACGCACATATCCGGGTGGCCCCCGGTGAGTCGACACCCAACTCAAAAGCTGGCCACGCTCTTGAATCGGACTCTACCGTATGACTCCAGGTTTGGATTACCGGTTAGTTCTCTTATGAGACCGGGTCCTCAGCCGGTCTATTTGGGCCAGCCAAGAAACTATGTCCTCCTGGCCCTGGTTTGGTTTGGAAACAACTGGGGATCCAACCAGCACACACACGTTGCAAATGTAAATCAGCTCGGGCCACCACTAGAAAGTACGAGGCTAGATAGGTAAGACAAGGGGGCCCCATAAAACCCCACACACGATTAGGCACGCTCGTCAAGAAACACAATACCCGGAACTCGGGTCCTAGGTGACTCAAATGGAACAAAGCACTAGACGGGAATAGTCCAGCCTTCCATCTTTCGTCGAATATAAATTAACATCATTTAACAATAATAAATATCAACCAACTTCTTTTATAACATGATATCCCAACCATAAACATTTAAGGTAAGCAGCAAGTTTTCTATCCATACTAAGCAATGGCTGAGCAGCGGTAACTTAGTGGAATAAGGGTTTGCTGGGATGTGGGGATCATGGCTATATGGGTTTAAACATGGCCTATAATGTAGATAGGATCAAGCAATAACGTTCTAGATCTACAGCTAGGCATGAGCAGAAAGTTATAAAGTAATGACACAGATCTCCCCCTTGCCTGGTAAGGTAGTCGTAGCAGCACTCACGGTACCCTCGGGCTCGGTGTCGGACAACTCCACGTAAGTCTCCTCGGCGGTCTCAGGTGCTAACGTAAGGTACCGGCAGGAGAAGGCACACAGGTAAGCAACTGAAGCAACCCAAACAAGGATGGCATGTTCAAGTTTTATTTACATGATATGACCCTGCCTAATCAAGTTTAAATGAAGGTGATGGCGACAAGTCATCACTTCCATATGCAATTTATTTACATTGTAATGGCTTTGGTCTGAGCCTTAACTTAGGTGTAAATAGCATGATAGCATGACATGAACAACAAAGCATTACAGGAATTTAAATAACATGAAAGTAAAACAATGATTCCGGAGACGGAGCAGTGTCGGTGAAATTGACACACAGGAAGGAGCAGCAAAGGTTGAGGCCAGCCACTAAGCATATGACAATATGCTAAGGCTGACTTGAAGTGAAAGATGGCATGGAACTGCCTGGACAAGATCAGATGAACAACATCTCCGATGCACTGAAGCTGAGATGTTGTAGACAGACAGACAGAAAGCCTCTGGACCAGGTGATCACACCTTGTCTCAGAAGTTGCTCAACACAACAAGAAAACATCACTACTGAATTCCTTGCAGAAAAGTACCCCAAAACATATATAATATGCCTCCATTTGAATTTGCATAAGCAGTTGCAAATTCAACTGAAGTTCAGGGGGCTGAGTGCAAAATTGCACCTCATGAATTTTTGAAAAGGTTCAGTTGATGAAAAGATTATCACCATGCAACTCCTTGTGCAAAACTACCCAAAATTCATATATGACATGGGCAATTTGCAAATTGAACCAATTTCCAAAATTAAATAAAAGCAACAGGGGGTTTATTTGCAAAATGACCAAACTTCAAACTAGAATGGGTCAAATGCAAAAACTAACATCACAACTGTGTTCAGTAGTTCAAAATACCCCCAAAACATATATAATATGTCACTGTTTGAATACTTGGGCAAAAACAGATTTGAATTTGAAATTCAAATCCAAATTGAATTAAAACAAAAAAAGAAAAGACTAAATAATAAAATAGAATAAAAAGAAAAAGGGAGTCCAGGCCACTTGGGCCGGCTTCACACAGCAGCCCACTGCTGCTGCCCCCCTTGCGCACGCTAGGACCCAATGGGCCTGGCCCAGTTGCTCGCGCGGCCACTCCAAAAATGCAGAAAAAAGGGGGGGTTTAATCGCCGAAGGGGATTCGAACCCGCGAGCTCGCACTGCCGCTCCAAGCACTCGACCAACTCGGCTACAGATCGGCTAGTGACAGGAAACAGATCGCGCTGACGAAAAGCTAGCTACGGCGGCTACGACTGAACTCGAACGCACACTGAACTGAACTCAGTTCAGTCGACTGACGAAGTGCAGAACGGCGGGACCTTGCTCCCGTGGAGGTCGATCTAGGACCCCAGAACACGGCGGCTGCACTGCATCTCCTCGTGCATCTACGGTGGTAGCATCTCGCGAAGAGGAGCAGGTCGAGGCATGGTCTGAAGAAGAAAAGGAGGTTGCTTTCTGCTGACAGACGAAGGTTCAGTCGGCTGCTTCCTGGCGCGACGGATTCCGGCGACGATGCCATCTCCTACAGGGCACCACGACTCCACTGCTCGCTGCTGGACGGAGCTGGACGTGCCGTGATCCCATTTTTGCGCTAAGACAAACTCGCCGCGCTACGAAACGGAGCTACACCTCGCCGGAAAACTACGGTGGAACCGGTTCTTGCAGAAACAGGGGAGGAGGGGAACGGAGCTCACAGCGGGGCAAAAGGAATCGAGCGGGCTCGGAGGAGGTCGTGCTGGACGTTGCTGCCGACGTCGTGGACGAAGGCGACCTGTGATGCGCGGGGTTCAAGCCATGGACCTCCTGTCCATGGCGGAATTGGCCGGAACAGAGGAGGGGATCGGGAGAGGCGGCGGCGCCCGAGGAGGAAGACGGCTAGGGTTGGAGGAGGAATGCTGGGCGCAATATAAAGGAGAGGGAGGAGGCGACGTGGACGCAGCAGGTCCAGGCGTCTCCCCACGGCGCCATGTGCGTGCTGGAAAAGGTGAAGGAAGGAGGGGGATGACAAGCGGGCCCCGGTGGCAGTGAGAGAGGGGCGAAGGGAAAAAGAAAAGGGACGGCGCGCTCTGGTGGGCTGAATCCAAGCGGCCCAGTTGGGCTGGAGGGGAGAAAAAAAAGGAAAAGCAGCCCGTTACCAGAAGAAAATTGAGCAGCAGGAAGAAACAAAGGGAAAAGGAAAAGATTAGGGGTCATAAAAATTATTCCAAATAATTTTATAAATCCCCTAAAAGGATGCTTGATCATCAAAAATTGGTTTGACCATTTTTACATGCAGTGAAAAATGTCCACAAGCAAAACAGTACCTTTTCTATTTAAAATTAAATAGAAAAGGACTTTGAAGAGTTTTTGAGAGAAAAATAAAAGGTTCAAAATTCCATGAGTTTGAAATTCTTAATCCTTGCATTTTTCTAGATTTTTCAAAATTGGTTTGACCAATTTTGGCAACAACAAAAATGTGGCCCTGTTTTTGAATTCAAAACACTTTGAACTAGGGCTACTGTTTCTGCTGGTTGCAAAAATGCCTTGAGGGTTTTAAAACCCTTGCCATATGAAATGAAATGAAATGGCTAGGCCAAGTTTGGGGTCAAGTGAAGTGAGCATGTGGCAAGGAAAATTCCATGACTGCCCCTCTTGAGCCACTTTGCATGCAAAAGAATCCAACCTAAAATGACTCCAATCTCCATGCTAATTTGAATCACCACATGAAAAGATGTAAAATTCCACCATGCAAAGTTTCAAGTCCAACAGAGAAAGTAAAATACATGGTGATAGCAACTTATTACATGTGGGCTGTTACAGCTCTCCCCCACCAACACAGGATCTCGTCCCGAGATCTAAGCAAGAAAAAGCTCGGGATATTCGGAACGAAGATGATCTTCACGCTCCCACGTTGCTTCCTTCTCCGAGTGATGTGCCCATTGCACCTTGAGGAACTTGACGGTCTTGTTACGAGTCTTGCGCTCTGATGAGTCAAGAACACGGACTGGACGCTCTGAGTAAGAAAGATCCGCACTGAGCTGGATCTCGCCCAAGTCCACCGCCTGCTCTGGCTGCTTGAAACACTTCTTCAACTGAGACAGATGAAACACATCATGCACCATAGTCAAACTGTCTGGAAGCTCGAGGCGGAACGCAAGAGGTCCGCGAGTCTCGAGAATGCGAAACGGACCAACGAATCTGGGAGCCAACTTGCCTTTGATCCCAAAGCGGTGAGTGCCTCGAAGTGGAGACACTTTGAGGTATGCGAAGTCACCAACTTTGAAGTCAACACCACGGTGTTTCTTGTCATAATAGTCCTTCTGCCTAGACTGTGCTGCCTTCAGGTTCTCCCGGACAATCTTCACTGTGTCCTCAGCCTCTTGGATCACATCTGGACCGAACAGCTGCGTCTCGCCTGTCTCGGACCAGTTCAAAGGAGTCCTGCACTTGCGACCATACAACACTTCAAACGGTGCTGCCTGCAGACTTGCTTGATAGCTGTTATTGTAAGAGAACTCAGCATACGGCAAGCATTCCTCCCACTTCATGCCAAACGAGATGACACATGCCCTCAACATGTCCTCAAGAATTTGATTCACACGCTCAACCTGCCCACTGGTCTGAGGGTGATAAGCGGTACTGAACAACACTGTCGTACCAATGGCCTTTTGGAAGGCCTGCCAGAACTTGGAGGTGAAAAGACTGCCTCGATCAGAACTGATCTTCTTGGGGATGCCATGCAAAGATACAACTCGTGCGGTATACAAATCCGCCAACTGAGCTGCTGAAATGGAGTCCTTCACTGGAAAGAAGTGGGCAACTTTGGAGAGATTGTCAATGACAACAAAGATGGCATTGTTCTTCTTCTGCGATAAAGGAAAACCTGTGATGAAATCCATCTCGATGTGATCCCATTTCCACTCCGGAATTTCAATTGGCTGAAGTAGCCCTGCAGGCTTCTGATGCTGTGCCTTCACTCTCCTGCACACATCACACTGGGAGACAAAACGGGCAACATCCCGCTTCATACGAGTCCACCAAAAGCTCTGCTTGAGGTCCTGATACATCTTGGTGCTACCAGGGTGGATAGACAGCTTTGAGTCATGGGCTTCTCTCAAAATGACCTCTCTGAGACCTCCTTCTTTGGGAACAACAACTCTCTCCTCGAACATCACGGTGCCGTCATTATGCACTGAAAAGCAACCGTATTTCGGAACTGAGGCGGCAACACCCTGCTTGACTTTCTGAATCATCAAGCTACCAGACTGGGCCTCACGAATCTTCTCACGGATAGTGGGCTCTACCACAAGGTTGGCTAGATAGCCTGCTGGAACTAGCTCAAGATTGAGCTTTCGAAAGGCCTCACACAAATCGGGGTGTATCTTCTGCACCTGAATACTGTTGCAATCACCCTTGCGGCTCAACGCATCAGCTATGACATTCGCCTTGCCAGGCGTATACTGAATATCCACGGAGTACTCAGTAATAGTCTCGAGCCACCTCCTTTGCCTCAAGTTCAGGTTAGGCTGCGTGAACAAGTACTTTAAGCTTTTGTGATCAGTGAACACATCAACCTTCCTCCCTAGGAGGAGGTGTCGCCAAGTAACCAACGCATGAGTCACTGCAGCCAGCTCAAGATCGTGGGTCGGATAGTTCCTCTCAGCGTGCTTCAACTGTCTGGAGGTGTACGCCACAATACTCTTTCCCTGCATCAATACTCCGCCAAGGCCATTCAACGAAGCATCACAGAACACCTGAAACGGTTGTGACTCATCTGGCGGCGTAAGGATCGGAGCTGTGGTCAGCCTTATCTTCAACTCATCAAAAGCTGCCTGGCAAGCCTGTGACCAAACGTACTTCTTGCCCTTGCACAACAGCTCAGTCATCGGCTTTGCTATCTTGGAGAAATTCTCGACGAACTTCCTGCAATAGCTGGCAAGTCCGAGAAAGCTCCTCAACTGCTTGACATTTTTCGGCGGAGTCCAATCTTGAATCGTCCGGACTCTGTCTGGGTCAACAGCAATGCCTTCTGAGGAAATGACATGGCCAAGAAAGTTGACCTTGTTCATCCAGAATTCACACTTGGAAAACTTGGCATAAAACTGGTGATCTCTCAACTTCTGCAACACCAATCTGAGATGCTCCTCATGCTCAACCTCTGACTTAGAAAAGACAAGGATGTCGTCGAGGTAGAGGAGTACGAACACGTCTAGCCACTCTTGGAAGAGATAGTTCATGGCCCTCATGAACGTCGGAGGTGCGTTTGAAAAGCCAAACGTCATGACCGTAAACTCGTACAGTCCATATCGAGTGCGGAAGGCTGTCTTGGGGATGTCCTCCTCACGGACACGAATCTGGTGGTACCCCATCTTTAGATCAAGCTTTGAAAACACCTTTGCTCCATGCAACTGTTCAAACAAGTCATTGATGTTGGGCAAAGGGTATTTGTTTTTGATCGTCTTCTTGTTGATACCACGGTAATCTTGAACCAACCGACTAGTACCATCTTTTTTCTTGACAAAAAGACACGGGGCACCCCAAGGGGAAGTGCTCGGACGAATGAGCCCATCCTTCTCAAGCTTCACCAACTGCTCTTTCAACTCAATCAGCTCTTCCGGACACATCTTGTAAGGCTGCCGAGATATCGGCTGTGTACCAGGTTCTAGCTCGATCACGAACTCAATAGCACGCACGGGTGGAATACCTGGCAACTCCTCTGGAAAGACATCTGGAAACTCTCGAACAACTCTGACCTCCTCGATCAATGGAGCAACTCCAGCGTTCAGAGCGTACAACTGTGCTGATCCCACTGTTGAGCTACAAGTGTACCAAATCTCTGCGCCTGAATCGTGCGTCAGCAACACGGTCTTGGACGGACAATCAATCTTGGCCTTGTACTTGACAAGCCAATCCATGCCCAAGATGACATCAATGTCTGAACGGGGCAAGACAATCAGTGAGGCCGAAAAGATAGCATCCTGAATACTGATGTCAACATCTGGAACAAAAACTGAGGAACTGCATCTGGAACCAGGAGTGTGGATTGCAAGTGGCGGAAAGAGCAACTCGGACTGGAGGTCACTGGCTGAAGCAAAAGACTGAGATATGAAGGAGTGGGATGCTCCGGAATCAAACAACACTGACGCTGGAACTGAACATACAAGCAACCTACCAAGTACAATCTCGGACGACTGCTGGGCCTCTGCGACGGTCACGTTGTTCACCCTGACTGCTCGTGGCTGGGCCCGCACCATCGCGTTGCTCGGCGTAGAGCGAGGTGGGGGCGGAGGCAGCCTGGCGTAACGAGGGTCGGTGCACTGCGGAGACTTGTGACCCGGCTTGCCACACTTGAAGCACGTGATCTCTGGCCTGGGCTGGCCCTGTGGAGCAGGCGGCCTCGCGTGTGGTGGAGTAGAGCGAGGACCGTGCTGCACTGGGACGGGAGGGCGTGCAAAAGTGCGGGCAACTGCCCCCCTCGGCTGGAACTGCTGACGCTGCGGGTGAGGCTGTGACTCTGAAACCCAGGACTTGGCCTTCTTGTGGATCATCACTGCTGAACTGTTCTCTCTCTGCTTCCTCTTCTCTGCGGAACGCTCTGCCTCAGCTGACTCCTGTCTGATAGCCTGGTCGACGAACTCTGAGAACAGGCTCGGCGTGGACAAGGTGAGCGCATACTTGATGTCCGGGGCAAGACCACCGCGGAACCTGGCAATGCGCTTGGCCTCTGACGAGACCTCCTCTGGAGCGTACCTGGCAAGCCTGACAAATGCCAGGTTATACTCCTGCACAGACCTGTCCCCCTGCCTCAGAGCTAAGAACTCCTCGCGCTTCCTCTCGATCAGTCCACTGGGGATATGAGCAGCTCTGAAATCCTTGACGAAATCATCCCATGTGATCTCTGTCTCTCCTTTGTTCTCCTTGTACGTCGAGAACCAACTGCCTGCGGCACCCTGAAGCTGGAAGGAGGCGAAGGTGACGTAGTCGACGGGTCTGACGGAGTTGGCCTTGAAGTGCTTCTTGATCTCTGCAATCCAGTCATCCGCCTCCAGCGGGTCTCGAGCCTCGGAGAACCAGGGAGGGTTGATCGCAAGGAACTGCTGCAGCGTAGTGTGCTGTGGTCGATCATTCCTCTGAGCACCCTGGTTCTGCAGCAACTGAAGGATCGCAGCTGTGCCCTGAGCCACTGCAGCTACAGCCTCCCCAAGGATAGGGTTCTCTGGTGGCGGCATGTTCGCTCTTGGCATCCTGTATACAGGAACACTTATGAGAACATGAACGAATCATTGAAGTAACCAGAGTTAAAGCAAAATTGACAATAAAACTTCCTCATGAGGTGTGAGGAAGCCGAAGGCTGAAATTCCACCAAGGTTAACCCGGAAAGTCGATAACTAGGTGCTACTGGAATTCCCAAACCAAGAACATCCGAATCCAATATAATAAGGTGCTAGCGAGCACACAACAATATATACGAGCGGTTGGAAACCTGCACAATGAGACATCTGCCCTGAGCGGCCCGCCATCGCGGTCGTCCATAGGGGAAAGACACCACATCCATATTACCATAGGATGCCCGCCAATCCTGTATGGACGGTTCACCTGGGGTACGCCGTAAGCGAGGTAGAGCAGTCAACCCCAAGTGGCGGCTCAGTGGTCTGAAAGACGCCAACACATCTCGTCGCTAGCAAAACATTATAGAGGAATCGGAGTCTCACGTAAACGAGATCCTAGATTTTTCAAAGGGGATAAGTTGCAGAGAGAAAAGCATCGTTTCACTTCCTCACGGAAAAAGGGGTGGGAGGGTGGGATAAGAAGAAAACAGAAAGAGGTCCTACTCTCCGAAATTTTTCCTATATAACTACCAAAATAGTTTCTAGACTCAACTTCGGCCAGTAAAGGGTCCTACAGTCAGTCCTGCTCTGATACCAAGTTGTAAGGCCCCTGATGCGGTACTAACTCTAACTAGTCGCTTTCGCGTCCGGTCGGAGTTAGAAGCGCATCAAAAGCCACCGGCGCACGACACTCGCACTCGTGTCGCTGCCGGATTCTCGACAACAGGTATAAAACACAACTCTACAAGAAAGGGGAATACATATATAGAGATAATAGAACAGGGCATACAACGCCACTGTCCAAAATACATAACATCTCATTAGTACATCAAGCGGAAGCAAGACATGGACCGGGTACGGTCAAGATCCAAATTGCCCTAGAGAGGGCTACACATAAATCCACCCACGGGAACGTCTGAGCCCAACTAAGGATCCTACTGGTCGGAGTAGTCGTACTCGTCGTCATCCTCCGGGAGCACCTCCACGAAGTATCGTCCAGTGCTGGGGTCGAGGTAGTAGTCCACTGCAGCGGCCGATCAGGCATAGCGGTAAAAGCGGAAAAGTAAACGGGGGTGAGAACATATCATTACGGAATAACTAACGCTACAGGTAAGGTAAAGGTAAAGACAGTTTGCAGCCGTACTAGCATATATGGTGGCTACACGTTCTATTAGAATAAGGATGAGATCCAAGAGGTTGCGGTGACAACGTGTCGTAAGGTCGGCTATCCACCTACTTACGCAAACATAACACAACCTCGTTTCTCTCTCGGTCCCCCTGGACGAAGAAAGACAACCAAGGTACGCACACGGTTTGTCAAGTTTCATAGCATGATTACATTGATGTTATTCTATGAACAAGGAGTAGGTCTCAAGTAGTCCATAACCGCGGACACGGCTTTTCGAAAAGATTTACCCTGCAGGGGTGTACCAACTGTCCACTATAGACGTCGCATGTACGCTCGGTTTCCACTTGGCTGGGTAAGCGCCTGAAACTCCGGAACGTCAGAGTCCCTCTAACTAACAACGCACATATCCGGGTGGCCCCCGGTGAGTCGACACCCAACTCAAAAGCTGGCCACGCTCTCGAATCGGACTCTACCGTATGACTCCAGGTTTGGATTACCGGTTAGTTCTCTTATGAGACCGGGTCCTCAGCCGGTCTATTTGGGCCAGCCAAGAAACTATGTCCTCCTGGCCCTGGTTTGGTTTGGAAACAACTGGGGATCCAACCAGCACACACACGTTGCAAATGTAAATCAGCTCGGGCCACCACTAGAAAGTACGAGGCTAGATAGGTAAGACAAGGGGGCCCCATAAAACCCCACACACGATTAGGCACGCTCGTCAAGAAACACAATACCTGGAACTCGGGTCCTAGGTGACTCAAATGGAACAAAGCACTAGACGGGAATAGTCCAGCCTTCCATCTTTCGTCGAATATAAATTAACATCATTTAACAATAATAAATATCAACCAACTTCTTTTATAACATGATATCCCAACCATAAACATTTAAGGTAAGCAGCAAGTTTTCTATCCATACTAAGCAATGGCTGAGCAGCGGTAACTTAGTGGAATAAGGGTTTGCTGGGATGTGGGGATCATGGCTATATGGGTTTAAACATGGCCTATAATGTAGATAGGATCAAGCAATAACGTTCTAGATCTACAGCTAGGCATGAGCAGAAAGTTATAAAGTAATGACACAGATCTCCCCCTTGCCTGGTAAGGTAGTCGTAGCAGCACTCACGGTACCCTCGGGCTCGGTGTCGGACAACTCCACGTAAGTCTCCTCGGCGGTCTCAGGTGCTAACGTAAGGTACCGGCAGGAGAAGGCACACAGGTAAGCAACTGAAGCAACCCAAACAAGGATGGCATGTTCAAGTTTTATTTACATGATATGACCCTGCCTAATCAAGTTTAAATGAAGGTGATGGCGACAAGTCATCACTTCCATATGCAATTTATTTACATTGTAATGGCTTTGGTCTGAGCCTTAACTTAGGTGTAAATAGCATGATAGCATGACATGAACAACAAAGCATTACAGGAATTTAAATAACATGAAAGTAAAACAATGATTCCGGAGACGGAGTAGTGTCGGTGAAATTGACACACAGGAAGGAGCAGCAAAGGTTGAGGCCAGCCACTAAGCATATGACAATATGCTAAGGCTGACTTGAAGTGAAAGATGGCATGGAACTGCCTGGACAAGATCAGATGAACAACATCTCCGATGCACTGAAGCTGAGATGTTGTAGACAGACAGACAGAAAGCCTCTGGACCAGGTGATCACACCTTGTCTCAGAAGTTGCTCAACACAACAAGAAAACATCACCACTGAATTCCTTGCAGAAAAGTACCCCAAAACATATATAATATGCCTCCATTTGAATTTGCATAAGCAGTTGCAAATTCAACTGAAGTTCAGGGGGCTGAGTGCAAAATTGCACCTCATGAATTTTTGAAAAGGTTCAGTTGATGAAAAGATTATCACCATGCAACTCCTTGTGCAAAACTACCCAAAATTCATATATGACATGGGCAATTTGCAAATTGAACCAATTTCCAAAATTAAATAAAAGCAACAGGGGGTTTATTTGCAAAATGACCAAACTTCAAACTAGAATGGGTCAAATGCAAAAACTAACATCAAAACTGTGTTCAGTAGTTCAAAATACCCCAAAAACATATATAATATGTCACTGTTTGAATACTTGGGCAAAAACAGATTTGAATTTGAAATTCAAATCCAAATTGAATTAAAACAAAAAAAGAAAAGACTAAATAATAAAATAGAATAAAAAGAAAAAGGGAGTCCAGGACACTTGGGCCGGCTTCACACAGCAGCCCACTGCTGCTGCCCCCCTTGCGCACGCTAGGACCCAATGGGCCTGGCCCAGTTGCTCGCGCGGCCACTCCAAAAATGCAGAAAAAGGGGGGGTTTAATCGCCGAAGGGGATTCGAACCCGCGAGCTCGCACTGCCGCTCCAAGCACTCGACCAACTCGGCTACAGATCGGCTAGTGACAGGAAACAGATCGCGCTGACGAAAAGCTAGCTACGGCGGCTACGACTGAACTCGAACGCACACTGAACTGAACTCAGTTCAGTCGACTGACGAAGTGCAGAACGGCGGGACCTTGCTCCCGTGGAGGTCGATCTAGGACCCCAGAACACGACGGCTGCACTGCATCTCCTCGTGCATCTACGGTGGTAGCATCTCGCGAAGAGGAGCAGGTCGAGGCATGGTCTGAAGAAGAAAAGGAGGTTGCTTTCTGCTGACAGACGAAGGTTCAGTCGGCTGCTTCCTGGCGCGACGGATTCCGGCGACGATGCCATCCCCTACAGGGCACCACGACTCCACTGCTCGCTGCTGGACGGAGCTGGACGTGCCGTGATCCCATTTTTGCGCTAAGACAAACTCGCCGCGCTACGAAACGGAGCTACACCTCGCCGGAAAACTACGGCGGAACCGGTTCTTGCAGAAACAGGGGAGGAGGGGAACGGAGCTCACAGCGGGGCAAAAGGAATCGAGCGGGCTCGGAGGAGGTCATGCTGGACGTTGCTGCCGACGTCGTGGACGAAGGCGACCTGTGCTGCGCGGGGTTCAAGCCATGGACCTCCTGTCCATGGCGGAATCGGCCGGAACAGAGGAGGGGATCGGGAGAGGCGGTGGCGCCCGAGGAGGAAGACGGCTAGGGTTGGAGGAGGAATGCTGGGCGCAATATAAAGTAGAGGGAGGAGGCGACGTGGACGCAGCAGGTCCAGGCGTCTCCCCACGGCGCCATGTGCGTGCTGGAAAAGGTGAAGGAAGGAGGGGGATGACAAGCGGGCCCCGGTGGCAGTGAGAGAGGGGCGAAGGGAAAAAGAAAAGGGACGGCGCGCTCTGGTGGGCTGAATCCAAGCGGCCCAGTTGGGCTGGAGGGGAGAAAAAAAAGGAAAAGCAGCCCGTTACCAGAAGAAAAATGAGAGCAGGAAGAAACATAGGGAAAAGGAAAATATTAGGGGTCATAAAAATTATTCCAAATAATTTTATAAATCCCCTAAAAGGATGCTTGATCATCAAAAATTGGTTTGACCATTTTTACATGCAGTGAAAAATGTCCACAAGCAAAACAGTACCTTTTCTATTTAAAATTAAATAGAAAAGGACTTTGAAGAGTTTTTGAGAGAAAAATAAAAGGTTCAAAATTCCATGAGTTTGAAATTCTTAATCCTTGCATTTTTCTAGATTTTTCAAAATTGGTTTGACCAATTTTGGCAACAACAAAAATGTGGCCCTGTTTTTGAATTCAAAACACTTTGAACTAGGGCTACTGTTTCTGCTGGTTGCAAAAATGCCTTGCGGGTTTTAAAACCCTTGCCATATGAAATGAAATGAAATGGCTAGGCCAAGTTTGGGGTCAAGTGAAGTGAGCATGTGGCAAGGAAAATTCCATGACTGCCCCTCTTGAGCCACTTTGCATGCAAAAGAAACCAACCTAAAATGACTCCAATCTCCATGCTAATTTGAATCACCACATGAAAAGATGTAAAATTCCACCATGCAAAGTTTCAAGTCCAACAGAGAAAGTAAAATACATGGTGATAGCAACTTATTACATGTGGGCTGTTACATATGGTAACTTCATCGCCGAATGGGCCCATCCGTCATCCTCTAATCGTCCTGGGCCCACCGACAGCTCCTCTCCGGGTGACCTGGAGCCTACGAGCGGCGGCCCATGCTGCTATCTCGTAGAACCTAGGAGTGAACAGTGGAGCTAGGGGGTGCGGTCTTGTCGGCCTGTCCGCGGAATCGGCGGGGAGGTCGACACCGTATCTCCAGCAAATCCTCGACATGACCTGGCCTTCCTGCCACCCAGATATCTCGGGATATGGTCTTTGTGACCTCGTAATCATACCCCCGACTGGGTGGTAGGTTGCTCCGATTGCGCCTGGGCCGACTGATGGTTCCTGGTGGGGTCGATTGCTCTGGGCAATCGGCCTTCTAGGAATCGGCCTCGGTCCAGCTGCGGACCGATCGGATGATCATCTTTTGTGAAGGGTGGCCCGATTGCGCCTGGGCCGACTGCTGGCATTTGGCATGGTCGATTGCCTTGGAGGAATCGGCCGTACCTCTGCCCAGCTCGGCCCAGCTGCAGCCCAATTGGTCCATCCTTGTCTTGAAAGTTTGCTTCCGCTTGGGTTAGCCTACCCGGGTACCAATCCCCCGACAGTAGCCCCTAAAGCTGTAAAGGTCCCACGGTCGCTTGACCGCGTGGCCTTTGCAGTTTTTCAATCTCTGCCTTGACGTTCTCCGACTGCTGTGGCCTCTTCGAGTGCGTTATTCCGAGTTCGTCGGCCGAATCGGAGATCACACTCGGTTGACCAAATTTCCATCCGATTGGACGTGGTTCTCTCTTAATTCATGTCTTCACTTTTTTGAGAAAGATCTCCTTCGCCGATTCGCCCGCGACGTGATCAATGAGCTGGGACCGCCGACCCACGCGCGACGTGACATAACTGCAGGGTCTGACCCCCACGTCGCACGCCTCGCCTCTTGCGCCGGGATCGTTTGTGCTGGTCTGCCGGTTGGCCTCCCTGTGCCCTAGGCCACACCGGGCCACACAGCCGCAGGGTCATCCCACTCCCCCCCCGCCGCCCATATAAGCCACCGGGGGAGGGGCTTCGCCTCTTCCTTCTCCCAAACACCTCCTTCGACCCCTAGCCTTCTCTCCTCTGCGCCCTCGCCGCTCCACGCGACTCTCCCCGCCGCCGGCGTCTGCATCTCGCGCTTGCTCCGGCCACGGTCTCGTGCTCTCCGCTGCTTCCGCCGCCACCGCAGCCACTCCTCTCCGCAGCTCTCGTGCTCCGCCTCCCTCTATTCTCTCCTCCGCTCCTCGCCGGCGAAGACCATGGCGCCTCGACGAGATGTGTCGCAGGCGAGCCGCGGGTGCCGGAAGGGCTCTCAGGCCACCGCCGCCGCCGTCGAGTCTCTCGTCCGCGCCCGGAAGATGCCCGCGGAAGTCGAATGGCAGATTCCCAACAAGGCCGAGGTCTTCCCCAGCGTGCGCACCGGCGAGAGGGTCGTGTTCCTTGCTCACTTCGAGCGTGGATTCGGCCTTCCCGCTAGCGCCTTTTTCCGCGAATTCCTCGATTTCCACCGACTGCAGCCTCACCACCTCGCAGCCAATTTTATCATGATCCTCTCCGGGTTCGTGACGCTCTGTGAAGGGTACCTCGGCTGCCGCCCGAGTGTCGCCCTTTGGAAGCGCTTCTTCAACCTCCGAGCTCACAACGCTCGGACGGGTGCTGTGGTGGCCTCCGCCATCGAAGGCGGCAAGCCAACGTACCCGACTGACATGACCGACTGCGGCAGTTGCCTTGTCGCAGCCGGCAAGTCGAAGTACACGAGCCCCGAGATCGTCCAATCCTGCAAGAATTGGCAGACCTCGTTTTTCTACGTCAATTCCCCTGACCAAGGCCCCGACCTCCTCAATTTGCCTGAGTTCTCTCTCGCCCGGCCGATTGAGAAATATCATTGGTCGCTGAAGCATGGCGTCGGAGACTGCGATGTCGATGCCCAGGCTGCCAGGGTCACCCAGCTGGAGCAAGGACTCCTCCCAACCGACTTGGTAGCTGGGTGGCTTCACGCTCGGATTCTTCCCCTGCAGCGCCGAGTGCACCGCCTCTGCGACGTGTCGGGACCTCGAGATCCCACTCGGCTCTGCACGTGGCGGGTGAAGATAGAAGAACTTTGCACCCGAGTGAAAGCCATCACCTCTAGCGCCTTGCCTGACCCCTTCCGCTTCGGGCTCGATTATCTCATTCGCCAGCGAAAGCCGCCTGTGGTATGCTCCGATTACATGCTCTTCCGATTGCTTTCTTTTCCGATTGCTCTGATTGCTTATACCTCCTTCTCAGCACTTCATTCAGTCCGACCTCATGGAAGACGGCCAGGAAGCTGGCGTGTATGCCCCTGATCGCATGGAAGACCCCATCGACCTCGAGTACAACGGCGAGATTCCTTCCGCCGAGTCCAGTGGGGATGATGAAGACGATGACGAGTCTTCCGGAGAATCCTCCGACCCCATGGATGCTGATGAGGATGACGCCGAGCGCACCAACCCTCCGAAGACCAACACTCGGCCGCCAGCTCAAGGGGGTACGCCTGACCCTTCCCTTGAGCAATTTTTGGCTGAGTGGAGTGATGATGATAGTGTCTCAAAGGGTAATGGTTCCGATGCAGCTCCTCGAGCCAGGCCTCCAAAGGTGCCAGCCAAGCGCACCTCGGCCGCCGGCTCCTCCTCTGGTGTGGCTTCTAGCCAAGTTGCCAAGGCCAAGCCGACTGCCAGCAAGGGCAAACGAGTCCAAGAGACGACAACTCGGAGGCCGACCGTCCAGGCGCCGCTGAACGTCGCTCCACTTCGCTACCGAATGCCCACTGGAGCACCCAGGACAATCGGGTATGCTCTTGTCTTTATGCCTCCTGCTTCACTATCTTTGCTTCTACTGATTCTTCTCCCTTTCTTCTTTCAGGGAGCCGATTGGGCTAGATGACGTTGACACCGACATTCCCGTCTGTGCCCGACCCGTCATCTCGCCCGCTGTCTCTGCTGCTGCCGTCCACAAGCGGCCGGTACCCGCTCATCGCTCCTCCAAGGACGCCGAGCGCGCTGCCAAGAAGGCCCGTCTTGCGGCGACTTCGAAGACCTCTTCTTCCACCCTTGCCTCCCCAACTCTCAGGGACGCAGCGGACCGGGTGGCTCCTGGTGGTGGAGGAACGCAACCGGCTGACCCGATTGCCCAGTCTCCACCGCGCCGCTCCAACCTGGCTTCGCCTGCCGCAACTTCCCCTGCTGCGATGACCGCCTCTGATACGCCGGTGGTGACGACCCCATCGCCGATTTTGGTGTCGGCACCACCGGTTGCCTCCACCATTCCGCCCACTGTACTATCTGACCCACCGACTGCGACGATTTCGCCGCCAGTCGTCGCTACCACTTCTGCTCCGACTCGCCCGGTTGCACCGCCGCCGCAATCGGGTGAGTCCGGTCCTTCACCAACATCCGTGCCGCCAGTCCTCACCACTACAGCTTTCACCATCGTTCCCACTTCAGTGCCACCACCGATTTCTTCTCCCTCAGAGATTCTTATGCGCTCGGTGGATCAATTCCGAGCCGAGTATTCTCGCGCCCGTCATGTCGGCGCTGAGCCTGATGCTTCGCATCGTCCTCGGGATCCCGTGACGAGCACTCTGAGCCGGGTGAACGAATTCGCCGAAGCCCTTGCTCGGGACCTTCAACAGCTGACCTCTCACCATTCGGTAAACTCCTTAACTTTTCCTTTTGTACCTCTGTTTTACTTCGGCAATTTTTCTTCCGGTGGGTGCGCGCAAGCGCACCCAGTGGGTGTAGTCCCCGAGATTCGGGCCGATTGGTTACAATCGGTTCGGATCTTTAGCATTTTTTGCTTAATCGTTTGCCTTCCTCAATCGGTAGACTTTCTTCCGGTGGTGTAGTCCCCGAGATTCGGGCCGATTGGTTACAATCGGTTCGGATCTTTAGCATTTTTGTTTTATCGTTTGCCTTCCTCAATCGGTAGACTTTCTTCCGGTGGGTGCGCGCAAGCGCACCCACTGGGTGTAGTCCCCGAGATTCGGGCCGATTGGTCACAATCAGTTCGGATCTTTTTCACTTGTTGCTTTATGTCTGACTCCGTCTTGCTGTTCTTCTCAGGCTGTCATGGAAGAGAAAAGAGGTGTCTTTGAAAAACTCTTGGAAGCTTATACTGCCAGCCTTCGAACCCTCGCCCAGGCCCAGCTGTAGGTTAATAACCAATCGGCTGAAATCACTAAACTAAGAGGTATCCTCTATCTCACCGCTGTCTTTTCTTCATTTGACAACTGCTCTGGTACTGAAATCTTCGCGCTCTCTTGTAGCTTCTATTCCTATGGTAAATGATCTTCAAGGCCGAATTGCAGAATTGGCTACAGAACTTAGCCAACAAGGTCCAGCCCTTGACCAAGCCACCGGAGAAATAACTCGGCTGCAGGGGATAGAGAAAGATTTGAATCGGACTATTCAGGGCCTCCAATCTGAAATGGCTGCTCTTGAGAAGAAACATCTGGCCGACATCGCCGTAGTGACAGCTACTGGTGATGGGCTTCTTGCTGAACGGGATGCTGCCGTCGCCGCCCGAGTTGCTCTGCAAAATGAAAGGGATGTGGCAATTTCTGCCCGAGACTCCATTCGCCAAGATCATGACGAGCTCGTCGCCAAGTTCGAAGAACTGGAGAAGCGCAGCTATGAGGAGACCACCCGAATGCGCCGTCGAGCCAAGGGCTTCTGCGATACATTGACCGAAATGGATCTCCTCCTTGGCCGTGAGTCTTCCTTGTTGCCGAGTGCACTTTCTGGTTGCTTTCTTCTCTTATCTTATTGCTTATGCTCTTCCTTCTTGATGCAGAAGCTTGGCACTAATCTGAAGCGGCTACTTATGCAGCTGTCGCCAAGTCCCGAGAGGATACCATCACCGCTGGAGGGACCTGTGACCGTGCAGATAACGTCTGGACCCGGCATGAATATTTGATCGGCACCCAAGCCCGCATTCCTATTATCCAAGGAATTGCCCTATCCTTCAAGCTCGGAATTCTGAAGATTGTTGAAGCATTGTGGTCGCCGACTGAGCTCAAGGCCGGACTCCAGAAGATGAAGAATGCTGCCGACTCCTCCGCCGAGACCCGTAAGGCAGACACTCAGGATGACGAGGATTCTGACCAAGGGGACACTCCGAATGCCACCACTGAGCAAACTCGGACTCTCCTTAAGGCTATCCCACGTCGGATCGACGTTCTGCTGAATTCTGCCGGAAGGACTGGTGCGGAGACCTCTCTTCAAACTGTGCTGTCTTGGTACCCTCAAGTGAAGCTCTCCCGATTGCACAGCCTTCGAGACAATGCCTCTGACCTTCTTGAGAAAACCTACGTCAAAGTCAATCGGCTAGCCAGCACGATGGTGAATTGGTTTTCTCCCTACGAGTATACTCCGTATCTCGACCAGGGAGGGAAACCGCTCCCTGCCTTTACCATCTCTGGCCTGGCCAAGGAGCTCTCCGATAGCGGCTCATCCCAGACGTCTCCGAAGTCTAAACAGACAGGTGCTGCGACTTCAGAAGCTCAATCGGACCCGTCTGCGCCACCTTCTAGCTCAGTGCCTCCGACTGCTTAAGCTATGTTATCTTTAATTTGTATTCCGACTGTCCGCTTGTAAGACATATTTTTAATTCTGTCGACACCTACTGGGTGTGACTTGGATGTAATGACATTATTCGGCCTTGGGCATGTTACTTTTGATGCAATCCGATTGTCATTACAGGGGAGATCGTCGCCATTGTCATTACAGGGGAGATCGTCGCCATTGTCAATCGGACCCGTCTGCCCCAACTGTCGTCGATATATGACGGCAGATGCCATGGGGATGGCTGAAGTGAGGGGAAGACACGAGGGAGAGAATTTCGATGGTGCCGGAATCGGGTTGGGCACAAGCACGGTGAAGACACCACGATGTACCCAGGTTCGGGGCTCTCCGGAGAGATAACACCCCTACTCCTGCTTGTCTCTTGTATATCAACAAAGGAACTACAATAACTGCTCTTCTACCTTCTCAGGGGAAGGAGTACACCGCCGCCATGGGCAAGGTCCTCTCCTTCTTCCCTGAGGAATGACTACGGGCAGTAAATGAACTGAAGGGGGAATGAGTTAATGAGATCTCAGGTGTCACCCTCCTCGCGCAGGAGGGGGTACCCTGGCTCTTATAGTGTGAGTCCAGGGTACTATGGTAACTTCATCGCCGAATGGGCCCATCCGTCATCCTCTAATCGGCCTGGGCCCACCGACTGCTCCTCTCCGGGTGACCCGGAGCCTACGAGCGACGGCCCATGCTGCTATCTCGTAGAACCTAGGAGTGAACAGTGGAGCTAGGGGGTGCGGTCTTGTCGACCTATCCAGGGAATCGGCGGGGAGGTCGACACCGTATCTCCAGCAAATCCTCGACATGACCTGGCCTTCCTGCCACCCAGATATCTCGGGATATGGTCTTTGTGACCTCGTAATCATACCCCCGACTGGGTGGTAGGTTGCTCCGATTGCGCCTGGGCCGACTGATGGTTCCTGGTGGGGTCGATTGCTCTGGGCAATCGGCCTTCTAGGAATCGGCCTCGGTCCAGCTGCGGACCGATCGGATGATCATCTTTTGTGAAGGGTGGCCCGATTGCGCCTGGGCCGACTGCTGGCATTTGGCATGGTCGATTGCCTTGGAGGAATCGGCCGTACCTCTGCCCAGCTCGGCCCAGCTGCAGCCCAATTGGTCCATCCTTGTCTTGAAAGTTTGCTTCCGCTTGGGTTAGCCTACCCGGGTACCAATCCCCCGACAGTAGCCCCTAAAGCTGTAAAGGTCCCACGGTCGCTTGACCGCGTGGCCTTTGCAGTTTTTCAATCTCTGCCTTGACGTTCTCCGACTGCTGTGGCCTCTTCGAGTGCGTTATTCCGAGTTCGTCGGCCGAATCGGAGATCACACTCGGTTGACCAAATTTCCATCCGATTGGACGTGGTTCTCTCTTAATTCATGTCTTCACTTTTTTGAGAAAGATCTCCTTCGCCGATTTCCCTCCAACGGTTACTTCCGATTCGCCCGCGACGTGATCAATGAGCTGGGACCCCCGACCCACGCGCGACGTGACATAACTGCAGGGCCTGACCCCCATGTCGCACGCCTCGCCTCTTGCGCCGGGATCCTTTGTGCTGGTCTGCCGGTTGGCCTCCCTGTGCCCTAGGCCACACCGGGCCACACAGCCGCAGGGTCATCCCACTCCCCCCCGCCGCCCATATAAGCCACCGGGGGAGGGGCTTCGCCTCTTCCTTCTCCCAAACACCTCCTTCGACCCCTAGCCTTCTCTCCTCTGCGCCCTCGCCGCTCCACGCGACTCTCCCCGCCGCCGGCGTCTGCATCTCGCGCTTGCTCCGGCCACGGGCTCGTGCTCTCCGCTGCTTCCGCCGCCACCGCAGCCACTCCTCTCCGCAGCTCTCGTGCTCCGCCTCCCTCTTTTCTCTCCTCCGCTCCTCGCCGGCGAAGACCATGGCGCCTCGACGAGATGTGTCGCAGGCGAGCCGCGGGTGCTGGAAGGGCTCTCAGGCCACCGCCGCCGCCGTCGAGTCTCTCGTCCGCGCCCGGAAGATGCCCGCGGAAGTCGAATGGCGGATTCCCAACAAGGCCGAGGTCGTCCCCAGCGTGCGCACCGGCAAGAGGGTCGTGTTCCTCGCTCACTTCGAGCGTGGATTCGGCCTTCCCGCTAGCGCCTTTTTCCGTGAATTCCTCGATTTCCACCGACTGCAGCCTCACCACCTCGCAGCCAATTTTATCATGATCCTCTCCGGGTTCGTGACGCTCTGTGAAGGGTACCTCGGCTGCCGCCCGAGTGTCGCCCTTTGGAAGCGCTTCTTCAACCTCCGAGCTCACAAGGCTCGGACGGGTGCTGTGGTGGCCTCCGCCATCGAAGGCGGCAAGCCAACGTACCCGACTAACATGACCGACTGCGGCAGTTTCCTTGTCGCAGCCGGCAAGTCGAAGTACACGAGCCCCGAGATCGTCCAATCCTGCAAGAATTGGCAGACCTCGTTTTTCTACGTCAATTCCCCTGACCAAGGCCCCGACCTCCTCAATTTGCCTGAGTTCTCTCTCGCCCGGCCGATTGAGAAATATCAGTGGTCGCTGAAGCATGGCGTCGGAGACTGCGATGTCGATGCCCAGGCTGCCAGGGTCACCCAGCTGGAGCAAGGACTCCTCCCAACCGACTTGGTAGCTGCGTGGCTTCACGCTCGGATTCTTCCCCTGCATGTCGAGGCGTGGGGCAGACCGAGGCGTCGACTGGAGTCAAGATCCGGACGGGATTTTCCTCTGCGTCAGGCGGTAGCCACGCCTCCGGCCTGATTCTAAGGCGTGGGGCAATCGATTATGTAGTGGACTACTCGGCACGGTACAAGGCTGGAGCACCCTTGCCGCCCGGAGTGTCGCTGCAAGTGGGAAGTCATCGCCTCTTCATTGGCAGCTTCCCTGAGGCATATCCCAGAGACATCCGCATCTTCTCGTGTGCTACAGATCCGCTCTCGAACAGGGGCTGCGTCGCAGCGCCTGGCCGAGAGGAGGGCCGACTGCACGCCGCTGTCATGATGGCGGGAGCATCTTCGTCGACCAACCGTGATCCGGCAAGCGCAGCAAGGAAGGCCAAGGAAGTAGCTGATGCGGCAGAGCGAATCGGCACCAGTGGGGCAATCGATTATGTAGTGGACTACTCGGCGCGGTACAAGGCTGGAGCACCTGTTGGGATACGGGGCAGAAAACACAAATTTTTCATACCTACGGTACCCGAACCCAAGATCTATGCTATGGCGATGTAATGTAACGGAGGGAATCGGTGTTCATACCTTTGAAGACCGAAAGAGGGAAACGTTCTTGCGAACGTGGTTGGCGTAGACTCTGATCTACGACCTCCCTGTCGTGTAGAAGACCACAACCGGCGAGGATGACTCCCGGTAATCCTCCAGCGACGAAGTAGCACCACAGGTGTAGTGCCTCGAAGAGATTACACACGTACAGTGCAACCGATGTTCCCTCCGGGCTCCGAACCAGGCGAGCAGCGGAAAGAAGACGGATTCGGATCCCGACTCCGGCAGAGCGACGGCCTGCCTTATGGTGGAGAACTCCAATCCTGGTGCAGACTCCTAACAAGGGGAGTCCACT
Source organism: Bromus sterilis (assembly GCA_950022295.1). Lineage (NCBI taxonomy): Eukaryota > Viridiplantae > Streptophyta > Magnoliopsida > Poales > Poaceae > Bromus > Bromus sterilis. The sequence continues at coordinate 279,890,191 of OX465601.1, forward strand.
TCCAGAAATGGAAAGAGAGAGAGAGAACTCAATGAGATGATGGAAAAAGGGGGGTCTACCCCTCCTTATAAAGGCCAAGGGGGGGGGGTGTGATCCCTCTTCCCTCCCCCATGTGGGACTAAACCCCCAAGGGGGGGGGGAGGGCGCCGGCCATAGGGGGGGATGGGCCCCACCCTTGGCGCCAAGCCCAAGGGGGGGAACCCCCTCCTCCCCTAATGGGCCCCAAGGGCCCATATAGCCTTTTTCCATTAATTTTAATTATTTAATAAGTTTTAAATATTTAATTCAGATAATTAAATAATAAAAACATTATTAAAACAATTAAACTTTATTTTGAACTATTCAAAATGTCCGGAACAACTTCCGTTCTCTCCCGGAACTATTCCGGTGCTTTCTCCTATTTCACCGATGATCCCGAATCTGTCCTAGCATCGATTGCCCCTTAAGTGTGACACCCTAACGGTCCGGGAAACAGCAGACATGGTCGAGACTCTTCTCATTGACCAATGACTAGTCAGTTGGACCTGGTTACAATCCTTGACAGCCCCTGCGCTTCCATCGAATGAACTTCGATCACTTTTGGAAACCGTTAACGATACGACGTAATCCCTTTGTGCTGCGGTACTTTGTTTGTCCAAGGTTTGATCGTCGGTATCCTACATACCGTGTCCACATCTCGTTCACAACAAACAAGTTTACTCGTCCATGATCATTGCATCTCTTGTGACCTAGTCACCTGCTTGCAAGCTGTTGATGCAATATCACCGAGTGGGCCCAGAGTACCTGTCCTGTCACAAGGACTGACAAATCCCGCTCTGATCTATTCACATACTCATCAACCATCTATTTCGGAATACCCAAAGTGCACCGTTATAGCCAGCATATTTCAGTCAGGCGGTGGGATACAAATCAAAGTCTCCTCATAGATGACAATTACGTATGATCATTGCGGTCTAAGGACTAAGCCATACGTTACAAAGTCATAGCAACGCTGAACTATGTGACTCGATCACATTGCATTACTTTAGGTGGGTGTACGTCCATCACATCATTCCCCTAATGATATGACCTCATTGTCAATGGACTTAAGTGTCACCATGATCAGGAAAGCTTGATCAATCAATTGCCCAATGAGATAGTTTTCCCGAGTTAAACTACGACCATGTTTTATACTACACCTGTATTAGTATTTCCAAGTAATACAGTTATAGCACAGTATAAAATGTATTATGAACAAAACGAATATGTGACAAATATCTTTATTAATTTGTCTCTAGGGCACATATCCAACAGTCTCCCACTTGCACTAGAGTACAAATTACACTAGTTTACATCAGGTATGTATCTAACACCAATGGTCTCTCGGTGTTCTTCAAACTTGCCCTGTGGAAGAGGTTTAGTCATCGGGTCTGCTGCGTTCAGATCCGTATGTATCTTGTGAATCCTAGTGTGTCCATCCCTGACGTAGTCTCGCGTCACATGGAACTTTCGGAGGATGTGCTTGGCTGTAGAGTGAGTTCTTGGCTCCTTCGCGTTAGCAATGGCACCCGTGTTGTCGCAGAAGATACCCACGGGGTCAGTGCAACTGGGAAAAACGCCAAGCTCGATCACGAACTTCTTCAGCCACATCGCCTCGTTTGACGCTTCGCAAGCGGCAATGTACTCCGACTCCATTGAAGATTGAGCGACGACTGACTGTTTGCCGCTCCTCCAGCTAATCGCGCCACCGTTCAACATGAAAACATATCCCGTCTGGGATTTCGAGTCATCTAGATCTGAGCCGAGGCTTGCGTCAACGTAACCCTTTACGGTGAGCTCCTCATCAACTCCTCCATAAACGAGAAAGAGATCCTTGGTTCTTCTCAAGTACTTAAGGATGTTCTTTACTGCTGTCCAGTGAGCCATTCCCGGGTTACTCTGGTAGCGATTAGTCATACTAATGGCCAACGCTAAATCCGGTCTGGTACATAACATAGCATACATGAGAGAACCTATGGCTGAGGCATAGAGCTTTGAGGACATTTCCTCCTTCTCTTTTGCTGTGGTTGGGCATTGAGTCACACTTAATTTGACACCTTTTATAACTGGCAAGAGGCCTCTCTTGGAGTTATCCATACTGAACCTTTTCAATATCTTGTCAATATAAGTGTTCTGACTAAAGGCCAACCGTCGATTAGGTCTATCTCTATAGATCTTAATCCCCAATATGTACGCAGCTTCACCTAGGTCCTTCATGGAAAATTGTCCATTCAGATATTCCTTTAATCCCTCTAAGAATTTCTTATCGTTCCCTATTAGTAATATGTCATCTACATATAACACAAGGAATGCTACAGAACTCCCACTCAGTTTCTTATAGACGCAGAACTCTTCGACGTTTTGGACAAATCCAAAAGCTTTAATGACCTCGTCAAATCGAAGATTCCAGCTCCGAGATGCTTGCTTCAACCCATAGATGGACCGTTGAAGCTTGCACACCTTACCAGCATTCCTTGGATCGATAAACCCCTCTGGTTGCATCATATACAACTCTTCCTCAATGTTGCCATTAAGGAACGCAGTTTTCACATCCATCTGCCATATCTCGTAATCATGATAGGCAGCTATTGCTAGTAGGATCCGAATAGACTTGATCATCGCTACAGGAGAGAATGTCTCCTCGTAGTCAACTCCTTGAATTTGTCGGAACCCCTTCGCGACAAGTCGAGCTTTGTAGACAGGTACGTTTCCGTCTGCGTCAGTCTTTTTCTTGAAAATCCATTTATTCTCGACGGCCTTGCGGTCCTCGGGAATATCCACCAAAGTCCAAACTTTGTTGGTGTACATGGAGTCTATTTCGGATTTCATGGCTTCCAGCCATTTCTCGGACTCGGGTCCCTCCATTGCTTCTTTGTAACTCGTAGGTTCATCCGACTCATCAGCCGAGATTGCATTCACAAGCTGTCCGTAAAACTCTGTAGGTTGACGGACTCTTGATGACCTACGGGGAAAAATAGGTTCCTCTTCATTCTCATCATGATCATCATGTATGTCATGATCGTTATGAATGTCTTCCTGGCCATTCTCTTCAGCTCCCACTGTGGAAGAAGGTTCCAGAACAATTTCTGTTGCCGGTTCTTCCATTTGGAGTGATTGGTCAGTCACTTCATCGAGGTCTATTTTCCTCCCACTCAATTCTTTCGAGAGAAACTCTTTCTCAAGAAAGTGTCCAGTCTTAGCGATAAACGTTTTGCCCTCAGATTGGTGGTAGAAGGTGTATCCAACAGTTTCCTTTGGATATCCTACAAAGATGCATTTCTCCGCCTTAGATTCGAGTTTGTCAGGCTGAAGTTTCCTAACATAAGCCTCACAACCCCAAATCTTCAGGTGAGACAACTTTGGCTTCTTGCCACACCATTTCTCAATTGGCGTTGTCTCTACGGATTTGGATGGTACCCTATTAAGAACGTAAGCGGGAGTTTCTAATGCATACCCCCAGAATGATGTAGGTAAGTCGGTATGAGACATCATTGACTGTACACTATCCAATAGTGTTCGATTACGTCGCTCAGACACACCGTTTCGCTGAGGTGTTCCAGCTGGCGTAAGTTGTGGTACAATACCACAAGTCTTAAGATGAGTGCCAAACTCGTGACTCAAATACTCGCCTCCTCGATCAGATCGAAGGTGCTTGATTTTCTTTCCGAGTTGATTCTCGACCTCACTCTGAAATTCCTTGAACTTTTCAAAGGTTTCAGACTTGTGTTTCATTAAATAGATATACCCGTATCTACTTAAGTCATCCGTGAAGGTCACGAAGTAACGAAAACCATTGCGTGCGGTGACATTCATTGGTCCGCATACATCAGTATGTATGATCCCTAATAAGTCCTCCGCGCGCTCCATTGTTCCATTGAATGGAGTCCTTGTCATTTTGCCCATTAGGCATGGTTCACATGTGTCAAGGGATCCAAAATCCAATGACTCCAGAAGTCCATCTTTATGGAGTTCCTCCATGCGCTTTACACCAATATGACCAAGTCGACAATGCCACATCGTCATGTGTTCTTTGTTACTAGGCTTTAATCTTTTGGCCTCTACGTTATTGATGTGGGAGTCATTATATTCGAGATCCATTAAGAATAAACCATTACGCACCGGCGCATGAACATAGAAGACATTATTCTTATAAATCGAACAACCAGTTGTTTCGGATTTAAAGGAATACTGGTCTCGCATCAAGCAAGAGCCACTCACAATGTTCATACTCAACGCGGGTACATAATAGCAATTATTCAAGACAAGAATCAATCCCGAAGAGAGACTAAGACGAAGCGTGCCAATTGACATTACTTCAACCTTGGCACCGTTCCCAACGCGCATCGTCACTTCATCCTTCCGCAAGAGTCGTTTATTCTGCATCCCCTCCTGGGAGTTGCAGATGTGAGCAACTGATCCGGTATCAAATATCCAGACGTTGCTCCGAGCACTTGTCAGGAAAACATCAATAACATCTATATCACATATATCCATGTCTCTTCCGGCAACCTTGCCGGCCTTCTTATCTTCTAGGTACTTGGTGCAGCTGTGCTCCTTCTTGATTTCCATCTCAACAATTTTGAGTATTGTGAACAATTCAGAAAGGGTCTCAACCATTCCTTGCATGTTGTAGTTCAACACAAAACTCTCATAGCTAGGGGGTAGCGACCGCAACACCCTATCAATCGCCACTTCATCTGGAATCTTAAATTCTAGATCATTTAGGCGTTGAACGTAGTTAGACATTTTGACTACGTGCTCAGTCATGCTGGTGTGCTCTTCCATCTTTGCAGAGAAGAAAGCTTCACAAACTTCATTTCTCTCAACCTTGGCTTGAGGTGCAAAGACGGTCTTGAGGTCAGTGATTATCTCATAAGCACTGAAGCTCTCGAACCGTTTCTGCAGTTCAGCCTCCATGGCATGGAGCATACCCTTCTTGACAAGGGAGGAATCATTCGACTTAATGAGATAGACTTTCTTCTCAGTCGGAGTAGCGGTAGTTGCTGGTGCATCTCCTAATGCAGTCTCAAGTACGTAGGACATTTTGAGGGGAACGAGGAGAATCCTCAGGGTGCGGAACCAGGAGGTGAAGTTTGACCCATTAGTTTTCAGTTTATCTTTCTCTAGGAATGATCCTAAGTTGAACGAGGGGCGTGGTGCTGTCATCTACAAGGTTGATTCACAAAGATACATATTTAGACTTTTGTTCATAATGTGGAGTTCAATTACAATTAATTCTAAAACTCCCACTTAGGAAAACATCTCTCAATTTTGCTAAGTGATTACACGATCCTTAGAACACCATACCTCCCCCGATCATCACGGCCATCAGTATGTGTTCAAGGTAGGCCATCATGCCAATCACATCATCTATGTGACTCATGCTCGACCTTTCGGTCTCTTGTGTCCCGAGGCCATATCATATACATATGCCAGGCTCGCCATCACACCCTATGTGATTTATTGCTGTGTCATGCAAGGCCATATCATATACATATGCCAGGCTTGCTACACCCACCTCTTGTGAACGAAAAAATGTTTGACACCCGTGTGACACGTGATGCCTCCATAATGTAGAACTTTCCAGGTGGTGCTCACTAGGGTAAGGACACTGTGTTGGTTTTAGTGAGAGATCATCCTATAATGCTACCGTCGTTATATCAAGCATATTAGCAAAACAGGATGTAAAACTTTAAATCATACAAGCTATGATCCCCCTTCATGCAAAGCAAAGTCAAACGCCTTTCTACTTTAGCTTATGCAAGTTTTACGTGGCTGCTAGGGGTTTCGAGAGAGAGAACCGATTTCTATCCTGCGAAAACATGCCACAACACCGATCCCCAATCGTCTCTATTACACCCCTGTCGGGGCCCTCCGTTGCAAACATCTTCGCATCGCTAATGCAGAGAGACAGACACCCCCCCAGCCACTTTATATGGTACAAGCCATATGTCAAGCGTGGAACCAGTCTCGCGTAAACGCGTAAGGTCGGTCGGGGGCCGCTTCATCAAACATTGCCGCAATGCTAAATGAGTACACGTGGGAGGGTAACGAATGAAGATTCGATGCCCACATCCTAGATGTGTTCTACCCGTACAATACATCTACGCATAGCTAGCTCATGATACCACTGTTGGGATACGGGGCAGAAAACACAAATTTTTCATACCTACGGTACCCGAACCCAAGATCTATGCTATGGCGATGTAATGTAACGGAGGGAATCGGTGTTCATACCTTTGAAGACCGAAAGAGGGAAACGTTCTTGCGAACGTGGTTGGCGTAGACTCTGATCTACGACCTCCCTGTCGTGTAGAAGACCACAACCGGCGAGGATGACTCCCCGTAATCCTCCAGCGACGAAGTAGCACCACAGGTGTAGTGCCTCGAAGAGATTACACACGTACAGTGCAACCGATGTTCCCTCCGGGCTCCGAACCAGGCGAGCAGCGGAAAGAAGACGGATTCGGATCCCGACTCCGGCAGAGCGACGGCCTGCCTTATGGTGGAGAACTCCAATCCTGGTGCAGACTCCTAACAAGGGGAGTCCACTTCCAGAAATGGAGAAAGAGAGAGAGAGAACTCAATGAGATGATGGAAAAAGGGGGGTCTACCCCTCCTTATAAGGGCCAAGGGGGGGTGTGATCCCTCTTCCCTCCCCCATGTGGGACTAAACCCCCAAGGGGGGGGGAGGGCGCCGGCCATAGGGGGGGATGGGCCCCACCCTTGGCGCCAAGCCCAAGGGGGGAACCCCCTCCTCCCCTAATGGGCCCCAAGGGCCCATATAGCCTTTTTCCATTAATTTTAATTATTTAATAAGTTTTAAATATTTAATTCAGATAATTAAATAATAAAAACATTATTAAAACAATTAAACTTTATTTTGAACTATTGAAAATGTCCGGAACAACTTCCGTTCTCTCCCGGAACTATTCCGGTGCTTTCTCCTATTTCACCGATGATCCCGAATCTGTCCTAGCATCGATTTCCCCTTAAGTGTGACACCCTAACGGTCCGGGAAACAGCAGACATGGTCGAGACTCTTCTCATTGACCAATGACTAGTCAGTTGGACCTGGTTACAATCCTTGACAACCCCTGCGCTTCCATCGAATGAACTTCGATCACTTTTGGAAACCGTTAACGATACGACGTAATCCCTTTGTGCTGCGGTACTTTGTTTGTCCGAGGTTTGATCGTCGGTATCCTACATACCGTGTCCACATCTCGTTCACAACAAACAAGTTTACTCGTCCATGATCATTGCATCTTTTGTGACCTAGTCACCTGCTTGCAAGCTGTTGATGCAATATCACCGAGTGGGCCCAGAGTACCTGTCCTGTCACAAGGACTGACAAATCCCGCTCTGATCTATTCACATACTCATCAACCATCTATTTCGGAATACCCAAAGTGCACCGTTATAGCCAGCATATTTCAGTCAGGCGGTGGGATACAAATCAAAGTCTCCTCATAGATGACAATTACGTATGATCATTGCGGTCTAAGGACTAAGCCATACGTTACAAAGTCATAGCAACGCTGAACTATGTGACTCGATCACATTGCATTACTTTAGGTGGGTGTATGTCCATCACATCATTCCCCTAATGATATGACCTCATTGTCAATGGACTTAAGTGTCACCATGATCAGGAAAGCTTGATCAATCAATTGCCCAATGAGATAGTTTTCCCGAGTTAAACTACGACCATGTTTTATACTACACCTGTATTAGTATTTCCAAGTAATACAGTTATAGCACAGTATAAAACGTATTATGAACAAAACGGATATGTGACAAATATCTTTATTAATTTGTCTCTAGGGCACATATCCAACAGCACCCTTGCCGCCTGGAGTGTCGCTGCAAGTGGGAAGTCATCGCCTCTTCATTGGCAGCTTCCCTGAGGCATATCCCAGAGACATCTGCATCTTCTCGTGTGCTACAGATCCGCTGTCGACCAGGGGCTGCGTCGCAGCGCCTGGCCGAGAGGAGGGCCGACTGCACGGCGCTGTCATGATGGCGGGAGCATCTTCGTCGACCAACCGTGATCCGGCAAGCGCAGCAAGGAAGGCCAAGGAAGTAGCTGATGCGGCAGAGCGAATCGGCACCAGTGCGTTGCGGGATGTGTTATACACACCCGTGAACCGGAATGGTGATCTGGAGCAGGTGCACACCGAGCTGGAAACAGCACGGCTCGCTCTGGCTCGCAGGGCTGAGCAAGTGTTGGCAGAAGAGCGTCGGCTGGGAGCCATCACAAGGGAGTACAATGCAGCTCATGCAGGACCGCGCCGGCCGATTGAGCCCGCAGTCCTGGAAGACCTGAGAAGCCGAGGAAGAGCAGTCAACCAGCAGCTATCAGGAGCTGAGCAGCCGGAGCGTCCGAGAAGGCCGGTGCAACCGGAGCAGCCAGCGCAGCCGGCATTCATCCAGAGGCCAACATATAGCACACCGGACAAGAATTTGAGAGCAGCCGAGCAGATAGCGCTCGAGCTGGAAGAATTGGAAGGAGATGAGCGGCGCGAACAGTCGCGCCGAATGCGTGAGCTGATAGCGGCCGCAAAAGAGCAGAGGCTTGTAGCAATGGGCAATCAGAATGCTGAGCCAGAAGCATCAAGAGGAACCGTGAGGCCGAATGCGGGAGCTGGCCAGCGACCGAATGCATCACGCCAGAACAGGCATCAACCTGCACCATCTCGGCATGACAGCAAGGTCAGAAGCAATCGGCCCCCTCCAGCAGCAAGAAGAAGAATGGAAGAGCCAGCTGTTAACAGCAGGCGCCATGACGTGCCGCAGCAATCGGCGCCAAGACCAGCAATCAGCACCCGACTTGGCCCTCGCCAAATCGGCCAGAACGACGCAAGGCACCGCATTGAGCTCCTGGAGAAGGAGGCTCAGGAGGATGAAGAAGGAGAAGCTGGCCCAACATGTTTTGGTCATCGCATTCGGACAGAAAAGTTTCCCAAAGGCTTCACGCTGCCGAGAGACACTCCCAAATACAATGGCTCGGTGAAACCGGAAGATTGGCTGTCCGATTACCTGACGGCAGTTCGCATCGCAGGAGGCAACCAGCGTGTAGCAGTCCGCTATGCACCTCTCATGCTGCAGGGCTCAGCGCGGACGTGGTTGAACAGTTTGCCCAAGGACAGTGTGAATTGCTGGGAGGATTTCACGACCGCATTCATCCACAACTTCACTAGCACGTATGAGAGGCCCAACCTCCCGCGGCAGTTAGCTTTGTGTGTGCAAGGCAAGGACGAGCCCCTCCGAGATTACCTATCTCGGTGGATCAAGCTGAAGAATTCATGCGAAGGAGTCCATGAGATCCAGGCCATTCAGTATTTTACCGATGGGTGCCTGGCGGATTCAATGTTGAAGCACAAGCTGCTCCGCAAAGACTTCACGTCGCTTGCTGAGCTCATGAAGGTGGCAAATGCGTTCGCTATATCCGATTCTGCGATGCGCCCTATCCAACTCGGAGTTGGAGGTGTGATCCAATCACCAGGGGCTCCGCAGTCGGACACAGGGAACCAAGGCCTCAGTCGGAAGGAGAGAAGAGAGAACAATCGCAACAACAACAACAACTAGCAGAACAACAGCAAGCGCAAGGACGAACAACCTGATACTCAGTATGGAAGTCGGCAGGTGGCCGCTGTTCAAAATGTGGAAGATCCAGCGGCTGCAGGAGGTAGTCGGAAGATGAGACCAAATGTGAGACCCCCAGGGCAGATGAAGCCCAAGTACACGTTCGAGGATATGTTGGACGCGCCATGCAAGTTGCACAGCACGCCTGGGAGGCCGTCTGCGCACACCACTCGGCAGTGTGACTTCGTGAGAAGGATTGCGAAAGGAGAAGCTTTACCACCACCACCACCACCACCACCCCAGAACAGAGGACCACCTCAGCAGCAGAACCAGTACCCGCAGCAAGATGCGGCTTACATGATTTTTACCAGCGAGTCCACAGACAAGGGCAGTCGGAGAGCCCGAGCCCAAGAAGTTAATGCCACTATGCCGCCGATTCCCCAATTCATGCACTGGTCCGAGTGTCCGATATCCTGGGATAGAGCAGATCATCCCACCATTTTGCCCAATCCAGGAAATTATCCGCTGGTGGTGAACGCTCTGGTTGCAGGACCAAGATTTTCATGCAAGTTTTCTCGAGTGCTAGTTGATGGAGGAAGCACAATCAATATTCTGTACAGAGATACAATGCTCAAGCTAGGGCTCACAGAGCGGGACCTGGAACGCAGTCGGACGACGTTCCATGGGATTGTTCCTGGATTGTCTTGCACCCCCATGGGTCGCATTCGGCTGGATGTCATATTTGGCACGGAAGAAAATTTCAGGAGGGAGCCGATTTGGTTTGAGGTGGCCGACCTCAGCAGTCCTTACCATGCTCTATTGGGGTTACCAGCATTTGCCAAGTTCATGATCAATGTACAGCAGACATACCTGAAGATGAAGATCCCGGGGCCAAACGGCGTCATCACAGTCACCGGAGACTTCAGGAAGTCCCTCGAGTGCACATCTGCTGGCAGCAGTTTGGCTGAGTCTCTAGTGGTGGAGACGGAGAAGCGCCAGCTCGGCAAAGTCATTGCAATGGCGCAGGCACAAAGCAAGAATCCACTTCCGGTTGGCCCAGCAAAGAGAGTAGATGAGGAGTCGGCTTTTCAGTCGGCCAAGGACAGCAAGAAGATCGCTCTAGATCCCTCCGACTCAACCAAGTTCGTTGTAGTCGGAGCTGGACTTGGCGATAAATAGGAAAGCGAGCTCGTCGAGTTTCTTCGTGAGAATCGGGACATCTTTGCATGGTCTCCACAAGACATGCCTGGTGTTCCGAGAGAACTCGCCGAGCACAAGCTGCACATTCGGCCAGGGTCGAAGCCGGTCAAGCAACCCCTGAGATGTTTTTCTGAGGACAAGAGAAGGGCAATCGGTGAAGAGATTGCGAAGCTGCAAGCGGCAGGTTTCATCATGGAGGTGTTTTACCCCGAGTGGCTGGCGAATCCAGTCCTCGTCATGAAGAAGAACAAGACTTGGCGTATGTGTATAGATTATACTTGCCTGAACAAGGCATGCCCGAAAGATCCGTTTGCTCTGCCCCGTATTGATCAAGTGATTGATTCTACGGCCGGCTGCGAGCTGTTGTCCTTTCTGGATGATACTGCTGGATATCACCAGATCAAGTTGGCTGTGGAAGATCAGATCAAAACTGCATTCATAACCCCTTTTGGGGCCTATTGTTATATCACCATGCCTTTTGGTCTGAAGAACGGAGGAGCCACTTATCAGCGCACAATTCAGAGGTGCACACATTCTCAGCTCGGCAGGAATCTCCATGTGTACGTGGACGATTTGGTGGTGAAGTCGGCAAAGGGGATCACATTGCTAGATGATCTCAGAGAAACATTCGCGAATTTGAGAACTTATCAGATCAAGCTCAACCCGGAGAAGTGTGTGTTTGGAGTCCAAGCTGGCAAGCTTTTGGGGTTTCTCGTTTCCGAGAGAGGAATTGAATGCAACCCCGAGAAGATAGCCGCAATAGAGCGCATGGAGCAGCCCAAAACCCTGAAGCAAGTGCAGAAATTCACCGGTTGCCTCGCGTCTCTCAGCCGACTCCTCAGTCGGCTGGGTGAAAAGGCAATCCCATTGTACCAGTTGATGAAGAAGACCGAGAAGTTCACGTGGACCCCTCAAGCAAACGAAGCATTCCGAGAACTCAAGCGCATGCTCTCCACGACACCAATCCTGGCTGCCCCGATTGAGAAGGAGCCAATGATGTTATACATTGCGGCAGCCAATCGGGTGATCAGCGCAGTCATGGTGATGGAGCGGCCCGAGAAGGACAAGGCACAGCAAATCCAGCGTCCAGTGTACTACATCAGCGAAGTTCTCTCGGCATCCAAGCAGAACTACCCTCACTATCAGAAGATGTGCTATGGAGTGTACATGGCAGCCAAGAGATTGAAGCCGTACTTTCAAGCTCACCTGATCACAGTTGTCAGCTCGGCTCCATTAGCCGACATCATGGGAAGCAGAGATGCAACCGGAAGAGTGGCAAAATGGGCAATTGAAGTCGCCAATCACGGCATCCAGTATGAACCCAGGACTGCAATCAAGTCGCAAGCATTGGCCGATTTCCTAGTGGACTGGGCTGAAACTCAGTACATGCCGCAGCTCCCAATGTCGGATTGCTGGCGAATGCATTTTGATGGCTCCAAGATGAAGAATGGCCTAGGGGCTAGGGTGGTACTCACTTCCCCAAGAGGAGATCAGTTGCAATATGTGCTTCAGATTCACTTCGCAGCATCAAACAATGTCGCCGAGTACGAAGCCCTGGTGCATGGTATCAAGCTTGCTAAGGAAATCGGTATTCGGAATATCGAGTGCTTTGGTGATTCTGACCTGGTGGTACAGCAGTGCTCGGGCACCTGGGATGCAAAAGATGCTAACATGGCAAGCTATCGATTCCTAGTGCAGCAGATCAGCAGATATTTTGAAGGTTGCGAGTTCCATCATGTGCCGAGAGCAAACAACGAGGCAGCAGATGCATTGTCCAAGCTAGGCTCCACAAGGCAATCAATCCCACCAGGTGTATCTCTGGAGCATATCAGGAAGCCATCTATCATTCCATCCCCAGAGTCCGAGTTCATTTTTATCTCGGAGACCGATCTTGAGGCACTAAGAAAGGCAAAATAAGTTCAACCGGCCAAACCTGCAACTGTGAAGAAGCAGTCCAGCGCCCAGGGTGTCTCGGCAACAGCACCAAGGGCTGCCGATTGTGAGCCAGGGGCTGCACAGGAGAAGAGGAAGAGCAAAGGGAAGCAAGCAGAGGCTGCACTCGAAGGCACAACCTCTGAAGAGCCAATGACATCAGAAATTGCCAAGTACAATGATGAAGCTCCAGCTCCAGATGGGAAGTCGGCACCAGGGGCTGCCGAATGTGTGCCAGACGCCGCAGTCGGCAGTTCAGAAGCAGAGATGGAAATGACAGACGTCCAAGTGGCCGAGATCGAGGAGGCCAATGTTCAAGAGGCCGAGACCCAAGAGGAAGTCCCACCTCAGCATGCGGCTGTAATGGTGGTCATCAGTGCGCCGTCATGGGCACAACCGATTAGAGATAATTAGCAGATGGGATCCTCACACCAGATTTAGCAGAGTCCAGACAGATCAGCCGCCGATCTTGGGCATATACAATAATCAACAATGAGCTGATGCGCAAGAGTGCAACTGGTATCCTCCAGAGGTGTGTTGAAGAGGACAGAGGCTTGGAGCTGCTCAGAGACATCCATCAAGGTGAATGTGGTCATCACGCGTCAGCAAAGGCAATCGCCAACAAAGCTTTCCGACATGGTTTCTACTGGCCAATTGCACTTGCAGCGGCTGAGAATCTGGTGAAGCACTGCAAGGGTTGTCAGCGATTCAAGGCAAAGAGTCATCAGCCATCATCGGCACTGAAGACCATCCCAATAGCTTGGCCGTTTGCAGTTTGGGGTTTGGATATGGTCGGACCATTCAAGAGAGCTCGGAGTGGCATGACACATCTCCTAGTGGCAGTCGACAAGTTTACCAAGTGGATTGAAGCAAGACCAATCAAGAAGTTGGATGGGCCGACTGCGGTTCGGTTTGTGGCCGACATCGTATGTAGATACGGGGTACCTAACAGCATCATCACTGACAACGGCACAAACTTTGCAAAGGGGGCGCTCGCCCGATATGCATCTCAGCAAGGCATTCGGCTCGATCTCGCATCTGTGGCACACCCACAGTCCAATGGTCAAGTCGAAAGGGCAAATGGACTAATCCTATCGGGTATCAGGCCCAGATTGGTAGAGCCACTTGAGAGAGCACCCGGAGCATGGATTGACGAACTTCCAGCAGTACTGTTCAGCTTGAGAACCACTCTAAACAGATCGACTGGATTCACTCCCTTCTTCCTAGTGTATGGCTCAGAAGCAGTCATCCCTTCCGACATTGAGTTTGATTCACCTCGGCATGCCCTATACACAGAAGAAGAAGCAAGACTGGCAAGAGAAGACGGCATCGACCTCAAAGAAGAAGCTTGTCTGTTGGCCTTGTCCAGGTCAGCAGTCTACCAGCAGAAGTTGAGGCACTACCACAGCAAGAAGATTTGTCCTCTCGCTTTCCGAGAGGGAGACATGGTGCTACGCCGAATCCAGAAGCCAGAAGGGCAGCACAAGCTATCCTCACCATGGGAAGGGCCATTTATTGTCAGCAGGGCGCTCAAGAACAATTCCTATTATCTAATCGACTGCACCAAGGGCACTCGGCACAAGGACACGTCAGGAGTAGAGACGGAGCGGCCGTGGAACGCCGAGCTGTTGTGTCCGTTCTATAGTTGAGCGGCCGAAATTTATGTAAGCCATTCGGCAAACAATCAGTAAAAGTTATCATGTCTCTGAAAATGAGCATTCGAGTACTTATGTATAATTTCATTCGAAGAGCTAGCCTCAATCGGCAACGCTCAGTCATACCCGAGATGTGTGTAGCACACTCGGGGACTGGCCGACCGCGAGGTCAAGTAAATAAGCCATCGAGGCACGGGGACTGCAGGCTGGCCTTCAATCGAACACTTAGCTCGAGCGCAAATCACTAAAAGGTTTGTGGCATTGAGGAGGGTGGCGATTGAGGCAGTCGGTAGTACAAATTCCCGGGAAACAATTTGAAAGAGGCCACCAAGGGCAGTCGACAGGACGGAGTCATCGATTGCGCTGCAAATCAGGACATCGAACCTTGTAGCGAGCAATCGGCGCTTGATATTGCAGAATCCTGTGCGGTAAAAATCTTGTCGTGTAAAAAATGAAAACTTATCGAACCTTGGCCGGATGTCTACTGTTGATCCGATTGCAGACCGCATGACGGCAGCAAGGTCGACACAGCAGACATCCCCAAGTGTAGCCGATAAAGGAAACCGACAAAGTCGCAAGGTCGATCGCACATGCAAAAGTGACAAACAAGCAATCGGATTGCATCAAAAGTAACAGGCCCAAGGCCGAATAATGTCATTACATCCAAGTCACACCCAGTAGGTGTCGACAGAATTAAAAATATGTCTTACAAGCGGACAGTCGGAATACAAATTAAAGATAACATAGCTTAAGCAGTCGGAGGCACTGAGCTAGAAGGTGGCGCAGACGGGTCCGATTGAGCTTCAGAAGTCGCATCACCTGTCTATTTAGACTTCGGAGACGTCTGGGATGAGCCGCTATCGGAGAGCTCCTCGGCCAGGCCAGAGATGGTAAAGGCAGGGAGCGGTTTCCCTCCCTGGTCGAGATACGGAGTATACTCGTAGGGAGAAAACCGATTCACCATCGTGCTGGCTAACCGATTGACTTCGACGTAGGTTTTCTCAAGAAGGTCAGAGGCATTGTCTCGAAGGCTGTGCAATCGGGAGAGCTTCACTTGAGGGTACCAAGACAGCACAGTCTGAAGAGCGGTCTCCGCACCAGTCCTTCCGGCAGAATTCAGCAGAACGTCGATCCGACGTGGGATAGCCTTAAGGAGAGTCCGAGTTTGCTCAGTGGTGGCATTCGGAGTGTCCCCTTGGTCAGAATCCTCGTCATCCTGAGTGTCTGCCTTACGGGTCTCGGCGGAGGAGTCGGCAGCATTCTTCATCTTCTGGAGTCCGGCCTTGAGCTCAGTCGGTGACCACAGTGCTTCAGCAATCTTCAGAATTCCGAGCTTGAAGGATAGGGCAATTCCTTGGATAATAGGAATGCGGGCTTGGGTGCCGATCAAATATTCATGCCGGGTCCAGACGTTATCTGCACGGTCACAGGTCCCTCCAGCGGCGATGGTATCCTCTCAGGACTTGGCGACAGCTGCATAAGCAGCCGCTTCAGATTCGGGCCAAGCTTCTGCATCAAGAAGGAAGAGCATAAGCAATAAGATAAGAGAAGAAAGCAACCGGAAAGTGCACTCGGCAACAAGGAAGACTCACAGCCAAGGAGGAGATCCATTTCGGTCAATGTATCGCAGAAGCCCTTGGCTCGACGGCGCATTCGGGTGGTCTCCTCATAGCTGCGCTTCTCCAGTTCTTCGAACTTGGCGACGAGCTCGTCATGATCTTGGCGAATGGAGTCTCGGGCAGAAATTGCCTCATCCCTTTCAGTTTGCAGAGCAACTCGGGCGGCGACGGAAGCATCCCGTTCAGCAAGAAGCCCATCACCAGTAGCTGTCACTGCGGCGATGTCGGCCAGATGTTTCTTCTCAAGAGCAGCCATTTCAGATTGGAGGCCCTGAATAGTCCGATTCAAATCTTTCTCTATCCCCTGCAGCCGAGTTATTTCTCCGGTGGCTTGGTCAAGGGATGGACCTTGTTGGCTAAGTTTTGTAGCCAATTCTACAATTCGGCCTTGAAGATCATTTACCATAGGAATAGAAGCTACAAGAGAGCGCGAAGATTTCAGTACCAGAGCAGTTGTCAAATGAAGAAAAGACAGCGGTGAGATAGAGGATACCTCTTAGTTTAGTGATTTCAGCCGATTGGTTATTAACCTGCAGCTGGGCCTGGGCGAGGGTTCGAAGGCTGGCAGTATAAGCTTCCAAGAGTTTTTCGAAGACACCTCTTTTCTGTTCCATGACAGCCTGAGAAGAACAGCAAGACGGAGTCAGACATAAAGCAACAAGTGAAAAAGATCCGAACCGATTGTGACCAATCGGCCCGAATCTCGGGGACTACACCCAGTGGGTGCGCTTGCGCGCACCCACCGGAAGAAAGTCTACCGATTGAGGAAGGCAAACGATAAAGCAAAAAATGCTAAAGATCTGAACCGATTGTAACCAATCGGCCCGAATCTCGGGGACTACACCCAGTGGGTGCGCTTGCGCGCACCCACCGGAAGAAAGTCTACCGATTGAGGAAGGCAAACGATAAAGCAAAAAATGCTAAAGATCCGAACCGATTGTAACCAATCGGCCCGAATCTCGGGGACTACACCCACTAGGTGCGCTTGCGCGCACCCACCGGAAGAAAAATTGCCGAAGTAAAACAGAGGTACAGAAGGAAAAGTTAAGGAGTTTACCGAATGTTGAGAGGTCAGCTGTTGAAGGCCCGAGCAAGGGCTTCGGCGAATTCGTTCACCCGGCTCAGAGTGCTCGTCACGGGATCCCGAGGACGATGCGAAGCATCAGGCTCAGCGCCGACATGACGGGCGCGAGAATACTCGGCTCGGAATTGATCCACCGAGTGCATAAGAATCTCTGAGGGAGAAGAAATCGGTGGTGGAACTGAAGTGGGAACGATGGTGAAAGCTGTAGTGGTGAGGACTGGCGGCACGGATGTTGGTGAAGGACCGGACTCACCCGATTGCGGCGGCGGTGCAACCGGGCGAGTCGGAGCAGAAGTGGTAGCGACGACTGGCGGCGAAATCGTCGCAGTCGGTGGGTCAGATAGTACAGTGGGCGGAACGGTGGAGGCAACCGGTGGTGTCGACATCAAAATCGGCGATGGGGTCGTCACCACCGGCGTATCAGAGGCGGTCATCGCAGCAGGGGAAGTTGCAGCAGGAGAAGCCGGGTTGGAGCGCGGTGGAGACGGGGCAATCGGGTCAGCCGGTTGCGTTCCTCCACCACCAGGAGCCACCGGTCCGCTGCGTCCTTGAGAGTTGGGGAGGCAAGGGTGGAAGAAGAGGTCTTCGAAGTCGCCGCAAGACGAGCCTTCTTGGCAGCGCGCTCGGCGTCCTTGGAGGAGCGATGAGCGGGTACCAGCCTCTTGTGGACGGCAGCAGCAGAGGCAGCGGGTGAGATGACGGGTCGGGCACAGACGGGAATGTCGGTGTCAACGTCATCAAGCCCAATCGGCTCCCTGAAAGAAGAAAGGGAGAAGAATCAGTAGAAGCAAAGATAGTGAAGCAGGAGGCATAAAGACAAGAGCATACCCGATTGTCCTGGGTGCGCCAGTGGGCATTCGGCAGCGAAGTGGAGCGACGTTCAGCGGCGCCTGGACGGTCGGCCTCCGAGTTGTCGTCTCTTGGACTCGTTTGCCCTTGCTGGCAGTCGGCTTGGCCTTGGCAACTTGGCTAGAAGCCACACCAGAGGAGGAGCCGGCGGCCGAGGTGCGCTTGGCTGGCACCTTTGGAGGCCTGGCTCGAGGAGCTGCATCGGAACCATTACCCTTTGAGACACTGTCATCATCACTCCACTCAGCCAAAAATTGCTCAAGGGAAGGGTCAGGCGTACCCCCTTGAGCTGGCGGCCGAGTGTTGGTCTTCGGAGGGTTGGTGCGCTCGGCGTCATCATCATCAGCATCCATGGGGTCGGAGGATTCTCCGGAAGACTCGTCATCGTCTTCATCATCCCCACTGGACTCGGCGGAAGGAATCTCGCCGTTGTACTCGAGGTCGGTGGGGTCTTCCGTGCGATCAGGGGCATACACGCCAGCTTCCTGGCCGTCTTCCATGAGGTCAAACTGAATGAAGTGCTGAGAAGGAGGTATAAGCAATCAGAGCAATCGGAAAAGAAAGCAATCGGAAGAGCATGTAATCGGAGCATACCACAGGCGGCTTTCGCTGGCGAATGAGATAATCGAGCCCGAAGCGGAAGGGGTCAGGCAAGGCGCTAGAGGTGATGGCTTTCACTCGGGTGGAAAGGTCTTCTATCTTCACCCGCCACGTGCAGAGCCGAGTGGGATCTCGAGGTCCCGACACGTCGCAGAGGCGGTGCACTCGGTGCTGCAGGGGAAGAATCCGAGCGTGAAGCCACGCAGCTACCAAGTCGGTTGGGAGGAGTCCTTGCTCCAGCTGGGTGACCCTAGCAGCCTGGGCATCGATATCGCAGTCTCCGACGCCGTGCTTCAGCGACCACTGATATTTCTCAATCGGCCGGGCGAGAGAGAACTCAGGAAAATTGAGGAGGTCGGGGCCTTGGTCAGGGGAATTGACGTAGAAAAACGAGGTCTGCCAATTCTTGCAGGATTGGACGATCTCGGGGCTCGTGTACTTCGACTTGCCGGCTGCGACAAGGCAACTGCCGCAGTCGGTCATGTCAGTCGGGTACGTTGGCTTGCCGCCTTCGATGGCGGAGGCCACCACAGCACCCGTCCGAGCATTGTGAGCTCGGAGGTTGAAGAAGCGCTTCCAAAGGGCGACACTCGGGCGGCAGCCGAGGTACCCTTCATAGAGCGTCACGAACCCGGAGAGGATCATGATAAAATTGGCTGCGAGGTGGTGAGGCTGCAGTCGGTGGAAATCGAGGAATTCACGGAAAAAGGCGCTAGCGGGAAGGCCGAATCCATGCTCGAAGTGAGCGAGGAACACGACCCTCTCGCCGGTGCGCACGCTGGGGACGACCTCGGCCTTGTTGGGAATCCGCCATTCGACTTCCGCAGGCATCTTCCGGGCGCGGACGAGAGACTCAACGGCGGAGGCGGTGGCCTGAGAGCCCTTCCAGCACCCGCGGCTCGCCTGCGACACATCTCGTCGAGGCGCCATGGTCTTCGCCGGAGAGGAGCGGAGGAGAGAAAAGAGGGAGGCGGAGCACGAGAGCTGCGGAGAGGAGTGGCTGCGGTGGCGGCGGAAGCAACGGAGAGCACAAGCCCGTGGCCGGAGCAAGCGCGAGATGCAGACGCCGGCGGCGGGGAGAGTCGCGTGGAGCGGCGAGGGCGCAGAGGAGAGAAGGCTAGGGGTCGAAGGAGGTGTTTGGGAGAAGGAAGAGGCGAAGCCCCTCCCCCGATGGCTTATATGGGCGGCGGGGGGGGGAGTGGGATGACCCTGCGGCTGTGTGGCCCGGTGTGGCCTAGGGCACAGGGAGGCCAACCGGAAGACCAGCACAAAGGATCCAGGCGCAAGAGGCGAGGCGTGCGACGTGGGGGTCAGGCCCTGCAGTTATTTCACGTCGCGCATGGGTCGGGGGTCCCAGCTCATTGATCACGTCGCGGGCGAATCGGAAGTAACCGTTGGAGGGAAATCGGCGAAGGAGATCTTTCTCAAAAAAGTGAAGACATGAATTAAGAGAGAACCACGTCCAATCGGATGGAAATTTGGTCAACCGAGTGTGATCTCCGATTCGGCTGACGAACTCGGAATGACACACTCGAAGAGGCCACAGCAGTCGGAGAACGTCAAGGCAGAGATTGAAAAACTGCAAAGGCCCCGCGGTCAAGCGACCGTGGGACCTTTACAGCTTTAGGGGCTACTGTCGGGGGATTGGTACCCGGGTAGGCTAACCCAAGCGGAAGCAAACTTTCAAGACAAGGATGAACCAATTGGGCTGCAGCTGGGCCGAGCTGGTCAGAGGTACGGCCGATTGCTCCAAGGCAATCGACCATGCCAAATGCCAGCAGTCGGCCCAGGCGCAATCGGGCCACCCTTCACCAAAGATGATCATCCGATCGGTCCGCAGCTGGACCGAGGCCGATTCCTAGATGGCCGATTGCCCAAAGCAATCGACCCCACCAGGAACCATCAGTCGGCCCAGGCGCAATCGGAGCAACCTACCACCCAGTCGGGGGTATGATTACGAGGTCATAAAGGCCATATCCCGAGATATCTGGGTGGCAGGAAGGCCAAGTCATGTCGAGGATTTGCTGGAGATACGGTGTCGACCTCCCCGCCGATTCCACGGACAGGCCGACAAGACCGCACCCCCTAGCTCCACTATTCACTCCTAGGTTCTACGAGATAGCAGCATGGGCCGCCGCTCGTAGGCTCCGGGTCACCGGAGAGGAGCAGTCGGTGGGCCCAGGCCGATTAGAGGATGACGGATGGGCCCATTCGGCGATGAAGTTACCATAGTACCCTGGACTCACACTATAAGAGCCAGGGTACCCCCTCCTGCGCGAGGAGGGCGACACCTGAGATCTCATTAACTCATTCCCCCTTCAGTTCATTTACTGCCCGTAGTCATTCCTCAGGGAAGAAGGAGAGGACCTTGCCCATGGCGGCGGTGTACTCCTTCCCCTGAGAAGGTAGAAGAGCAACTTGGTATCCACTTTTTACCGCTGAATTCTGGTTCTGCTACTTCGGCACCGAAAAGTTGTAAACTGTGTAAAATAAGCCAAAACAACATAAGAACAATACTTTAAAGTGGAATATATCAATGAATAGGGTGAAATCACAATATAAAATAGTGATGCTTTTTGGACGTATCAACTCCCCCAAGCTTAGACCTCGCTTGTCCTCAAGTGATTGCTGAGCTCGGTAAACCTGTCCACAAGTTTAGAGAGTGAAGTGTCGATGAAAGAATACGAACAAGAAGCATCAAGATTCCTCGCCAAACTTAAGCATCCTCAACAGCAACCTCAAATCATAAGGTCCTTATGAGAAAGTAGTAACAATTATAACAAAGTAGGACCTGGAAAACTCATCAAATCATGACAAACATAGCCTTGGTCAAGGAACAACTAATAACTTTTACTTTTGTTCTTTCACTTATAATGGAACAGTTGAAGCTTTTTAAAGAACATGCTATTAGTCAAGAAGTGCACATGTCAACACAAAGGAAGATGTTTACTAAGCACGAGCTTTTGCAAACAACTCACTTATCAAAAGATAATGTCAACAAAGATGTAACATGCTAGATTTCAATGCAACTTTATATGCAAGCATCTTTATCAACATCAAATGTCTGTTCTCTCTCAAGAAAGGAAGGAAGTAGGAAGGACTGACTCAGCAAAAAATAAAGATAAACCCCGTGCAAAAGGGTAAGCAGGGAAAACTTATGTGCCATCTCTAGATCAAACAGAATAAAAACAAACTTTGGGAGGTGCATGATCCGTCAACGACTGCTGATAGATAACTTACTCACTTCATGATTTGGACAAGTTTCGAGGAAAGGCTCCCATGTGGGGACGATCACATCCCCTTGGATTCCTTTGTTTATCACTCGTAAAAGGGAGAAGGAACTTGTGTGTTAGTATTTATATTTTATGAGCTAGGCACTCATGCGAGTCCCTTCTCGTATTAGGGGTTTGCAGATTAGACATGCAATCCCAAGATAAAACTTGTCCAAATTAAGAAGATCATGGGTCATCCACCACTTCCTCATGAGCTGAATCAGCGGCACAAAACAGAAGATTTTGAACATCTAAAGATAGCACACAAATTATATACTTTAGGAGTGGTAGTGGAATACCACAAGTAGGAAAGTATGGTGGACTCAAGTGGAAGAAGTTGGTTTCAAGGTATGGAAATACAAGCAGAATTCCGCTTAGTACAGAGTTTTGGCTAGCAAGGCTTTGAGAGAGCAGACAATTGATGACACTTAGATGCAAGCAATACAAAGTGTAAACATCAAAACTAGCATGAAACATCAAGTTGTCTTCCTTGTCAACATAACACTTCAAGCATAATAACACAAAGGTTTTGGCTATGTCGCTACTTTGAGAAAAACATGCTTGTTGTTATGACCAAAGCTATACTTGCCAAGATTAAATAAATTTTTCGAAGCCATACCTAATATAAGGTCAATACTCCTCATAAGAATCAGCTCATAATGTCGATTGCGTGAAGAAAATACCAAGTGCATCGAAGAAACCAATAGACTTCTCATTAATATTCCTTCATAGACGACTCCACACTCACGGATACAAAGCTCTCCACAAGAGGAGTGATAGACCTCAAAGCAACACCTATTTCATAAAGTGACCTCCCTAGACATGATACGACTCTACTTGACTCCTAAAGAAAAAGATAAAGATAAAGATACCGGGCACTCCCCCAAGCTTGGAACAAGCTAAGGGGATGCCATTACCCGAGGAGTTTTACTCCTCATCTTGTTGTGGTTGTTTCTTCAGATCCCTGATGACACGGCGAAGGGTTTGGTTCTCTGACTCCAAGACTTCCACTTGTATTTTTAGTACACAGAAATCTTCGCAGAGTTGGTTGGTGATGCGGTAGGCCTCGGAGATGGTGGAAAGCATGCGTTGATCTTCAAGTGAAGTGGAGGGCCCTGAAAGGTTAAGAGAAAGATCATACTGAGGTTGGACAGATCCCACCATGATGGGATTGCTTGGACCTCCTTGTTGTTGGGCAGTGATAGTCTTGACTTCCTCTCTCACGGCACGCTCCATCTCCGCTTGTCTTGCGACAATTTCTTCTTCGGTAGCCCAATCAACGTGCTTCCCTCTTTGACTGGTCCCTCTAGATCTTCCTTGCGGAGGACACCGTCCTCCACACGAAGGACCTGGGGGTGCTTCTTCACCTCTGCGAGATAAGGGTTGATGACGTTGAAGACGAACTTGTCCTTGGGGGAACTTGGAGAAGCCATGGCACCTAAATCCGCTGAAAGTTTTCCTGGCAGAAACAGACCGAGAAAGAAAACACGCAAAATCGAGAGATACGGTGCCGGGACTATCCGGGAAAATATATAGCAAAAATTTCTGCGACAGAAGGAAGGTTTCAAGCCTAGGTGGAGTCGGAGGCGGAGTACAGGGCAGCCAGGAGGGTGCCCGGCGCGGTGTAACACCCTCAGTTGCTGTAACAGTCATCATCATCACTATTGACCATCAGTGTTTGTTAATCACTGTTATCCCCTGTCCTTAATCAAACTTTTCTTCTGCTCTTTTCAAACCATGCTGGTTGGTAATAAAACCCAAAGCCAAATGCACCTTGCTCATCTAACACCCCAAACCCTAGTTGAAACTTCTTTGAATGAAAAATAAAACAAAAGTGTTCAAATAAAGTTGTTCCATAAATCCTGAAACCATTTTTGTAAATTTCCTAAAATCATTATAATCATGTGGGACCAACTCTGGTAATTTTTGAAGTTATGGAAAATTCCAAACAATTCAAACAGTAGGTTAAAACCCTTGCTTTGGACATTTAATAATTAAAAGAAATATCTAATGATTTCATTTTGCTGCAAAAACTTTTGTGGCACTGATATATAATGTTATACTAATATTGGGACACCTAACACATTTTACAAAATTGCCTAAACTTGGAAAATAATTACCAAAAGGGATATACAGAAATGAAGGCCACAGAAAATTGGAAAATCCTTAAGGCTCGCCTGGGGCAACGACCCACCGCAGCCCAGCCCACCCACCCTTGTCTTCTTCCTCCCCCACCTGCTCCCGTACGGCGGCCGTCGTGGGCACGCCGCTGCCAGGCTGACCCCGCCTCCACCTGCTCCCTCCCGGCGCCGACGCGATAAGGGCGACGCCCCCGACCCCCTGGACACCCTCCCCCTCTTCTTCCCCTCCTCCTCTTCTCTCACGCCGCGGGGAAAAGCCACCGCGGGCTGTCGTCGCCATTGCCATGGCCAAGCGCGGCCAACGTGCTCACGCCGCCTCGCCGTGTTGTCCAGGAGCCGCATCACCGTCGACTACCTCACCCACCGCGAGGAATCGAGCCCGAGTCCACCACATCAAGCGCTACTTCACCGCCTTCGTCTTCGGCTCCGGCGGGACGAATTCCGGCCACAACAAGCCCGCATCGAGCCCGCTGCCACCTCCGTCGTGCTCCTGGTGAGCTCCCCGTTCGTCGCCAACTGCCCGTTGAGTCCCGATAGCGCCGTAGTCTTTTCCCCCTTGGAGCTCGCTCCGGCCGCCGTGGCTCGTCGTCGTAGTTGTCGACGTAGTCCGTCCCAGCTCACGCCAATGACACCCGCGTGCTCCCCATGGACCATAGGGTCGATCCCACCCCGTAGAGCGTTCGATTTCCTCGCCTGTACCAAAGTGCCATTGGAGCCCGAGAACCCCCTCCGCCATTGTTGAGCTCGAGCTCGTACCTGTCCACCCCAAGCCACCGCACCGCCACCAAACTCCTCCCCGTGGTCGTCCGCGTCGATTGGTACTAACCACGCCCTCTCCCTTAGCCTGTAGCGCGTGCGCCGTCGACCTCGCCGGCGACGGGCTCCGGTGAGCCCTCCGGTGAGGATGACAGACGGGCCCCCCTCGTCAGATCTGTCGTTAAGGGTTAATCTCACCCCTAATGGGCCACTGACAGTGGACCCCCCCGGCTAATTACTCTGTTAGATCAACTGAGAAGTTTAACTGAATAATAAACCCCCCACAGTCACTGACATGTGGGTCCCCTGGTCATTAAATTAATTAAACATGTTTAATTAGCATTGGAGTCAATGACACCTGGCCCCCCTTTGTCAGCTTATTATTTAAAAGATTTAATAGGAAATTCCAGTGGCTGACAGGTGGGTCCAGAGGCATTTTCTGATTTAATTAAATGTTTTATAAACAACAGAGGCTGACATGTGGGTCCCACATGTCAGCACTGTTCTGGATAATGTTTTGGATAATGTTCTGGATAATGTTGAATAAATAATAAAAGAAATCCAGAAAATCATTTAAATTGATTTAACTTTGAAATTCAATAACTTTTAAACCGTAACTCGGATTCAAAAACTTTATACATGAAAATTGATCAGAAAAATATAACGAATACAAATATGCTATCCGTATGTCTACCACACCCCTCTAACACAACGAACATCGAACATTCCCCCTCCGGACCGTCTGTCCGATAAATTGTTCGGTACTGTTAGAGTGCCCGGATGGAGTTATTCCGAACACGAATGTTTCTCAGAATAGATCAACTAGCACGGATACACCCCCCTTATGTTTGTCCTGTACCCACGACACCTCCGACTTGATCCTTCCCCCTCCGGACACCCTGTCCGGTAATCATCCGGAGCCGGTAGTTCATCCCCAGATGAATTCCCGCTCCGAGCATATTGCATTGCACTGCGTTAGAACACCGTTAACATTTCATCTATCATGTCATGCATTTGTTTGTATATGCTTGCTTTGTATTTACTGTTTCTTCCCCCCTTAATCTTCGGTAGACCCCGCTGCTGTCGTCGACTACACCGCTGCTGAGTACGACTACCTCGTCGACGACCCTACTACTACCGTCGAGCTTCCAGGCAAGCAGAGCCATTCTCTTCCTCAGATATCGCCTATCTTTCCGTACATTTCTTGCACTAGGCATTGTTACTGCTGCTGCTACGATTACAATCCTATTCAATTGCATAGCCTTATTTTGTCGCCCCTTGATGTGCCTTCCTTTATCCTATGCTGCCTATTATTATTATGCATTATTCAGTAGTGAGCCCTGCGCATTGTTAGCTAGGATTAGATAGAGGGCCGTGATCACTCGGGGGAGTGGATGCGGATACAAATATTATAACTGCACAGGTACGGTACAATGCAGACACCGTCTAAGGCCCCTATCTGGGTTATGCCTAGTCACCTCAAGTGTGAGCTATCAAGGAGTAATCCTTGTACTCCACTCGAGGCTGACTTTGTCTTACCGCCATAGGGTCCTGAACGGCGATTGTCCTTCAGGTAAGAAGTCGGGCGACCCCACGGTGCCCGCGAGAGGTATTACAACGGGACGACAGGGAGGGTACGACCAGTGTACCGGTGTGCTTGGCCCCTGCTCGTTGGCCGCGAGAGTTACCAAACTATGAAAGTCGAGCTCCCCCAGGAGCACACGCGAGACAAGGTAAGGAGACGGTTCACCTTGTTGGTAACCGCAGTGACTTGGTGGGACGACGGGGCAGGCACCGATGTACTGGTGGTCCTGGCTGCTGTCGTTGTCCGCGGGTCGGTTAAGTCGAGGCAACGATAACGGTTGTCACGCCGGTTAATTAAAATGCTAAATGGTTCAGTGAATGTCTTGAGTTGGCTATATGCCATGTACGCACTACCTACCCGTGGGAATTACGAGTTATGGGCTCCTCTGCTTCTTAGTGTCGTCCGAGGACTCTTCAGACGTCAGCAGTACCGCGGGCTGATTGCCGGGAAGTGCGCTGTCTTCTTGGCTCGAGCTGTGTTGTTTTTGTTACGGCTTCCTGGCCACCCACGCACCGTGCAGGAGTACGTCAGGGTTGGGGTCCAAGGCCCTGAGTACTTAGGATTTAGACCGGCGGATGGCCTCTCTGTTGAGTTTGAAAGATGGGCTATGAAGTGTCGGATAGCCTCGGTGGAGCGTTCCCTAACAAGGTTCCCGCCACCCAGGAGATCCGTGCGTGTAGCGTAACACAAGTGCACCCCTGCAGGGAAGATTAATCTATTCGAATAGCCATGTCCACGGTAACAGGACGCTTTATGCTGAAGCTGGATCTTACCACTAGAAACTATTATTATTAAACTGTATGGTTCCGGGTTTTCTTCCTCGCGGGGATGTCGAGGAGGTGAACTCGGAGGAATTGTTAATTATTACAACTTATTATTATACAATGTTGCAGCAACTTCTGTTGCATTGTTACTTTATGCTTTATATAAACTGTTGACTGATTCTTACCTCATGCTGCAAGACATCGTCGGAAGATGCTAGTCTTCGTTAGGCCTAGCTTCTTACCCTTGCTCTGTATTCTGTCTTTCAGTCCACTATATACAGCCTCTTCTTTCCGTTGATACAATGCATAATGCTTAGTAGCGGACGTAAGACTCGCGGGTATACTAGATACTCACCTGCTTTATTTTCCCCCTTTATTGTTTTGCCTGATCGGCCGCTGCAGCCGACGTTGGAGCCCAGGAGCAGGAGTACCCCGGAGGCGCCTACTAGGACGTCGAGTTCCCCGTTGACCAGGAGTAGTTCGGTGGATCCCAGGCAGGAGGCCTCGCCTTTTCGATCTGTATCTCTGATGTGATTTGTGCTAGCCTTCTTAAGGCAAAACTTGACTAACTATGTCTGTACTCAGATATTATGGCTTGTATGACTTATGTATTCGGGTCCGCGTGACCCCCTCTATTGTAACATATTTGTTATCCTTTTGTGTTTAGTTTTGTGCTGTGATATTATCACTGTGGCACCCTAATCTCAGTCGTGTACCCTGTGTGTATGATTACTGTACACGGTCTGATTTTGGGGGCGTCACACGCGGCCAGGAGTGGGGTCGCGCCAGGGTGCCTCCTGGCCTCCCTGGAGCTCCTCTTCGGCTCCACTCGGGCTTGGAATTTTCCTAATTTCGCAAAAACTCTGAAAAGTTAACTTTTATTGACGTTTGCGGTGTTTTCTTACCATAATTCATACCTTTTCTAATTCTGCTCCTGCCGGTGTCTGAAACAGGGCTGCAACATGTTCTTCATGAGTACTTGTATATATCATGTTTGCATCCACATTGATTGGATCACCTGCCATATAATGTTTGAGTCTTTGTCCATTCACAACTTTAGGTTTGGTGCCTTCGAAATTATTGATCTTGATTGCACCCGACCGATATACTTCTTCGATATGAAAAGGTCCTTCCCATCTGGAAAGTAGTTTACCTGGAGAAAACCTGAAACGAGATCTAA
Source organism: Bromus sterilis (assembly GCA_950022295.1). Classification (NCBI taxonomy): domain Eukaryota; kingdom Viridiplantae; phylum Streptophyta; class Magnoliopsida; order Poales; family Poaceae; genus Bromus; species Bromus sterilis. Next base: position 279,918,434 of record OX465601.1, read on the forward strand.
ACAACAAAACTTTATCACCAACATTAAATTCACGTTTCAGAATTCTTTTATCGAGCCACTTCTTTACCTTTTCCTTGAACATTTTAGCGCTCTCGTAAGCTTCACTTCTCCACTCATCTAGAGAAGTCAAGTTCATGAGACGCTTTTCACCAGCTAACTTTGGGTCAGCATTCAGCTCTCTGACAGCCCAGAAAGCTTTATGCTCTAACTCTAATGGTAAATGGCAAGCCTTGCCATAGACCATCTTATACGGAGACATGCCCATGGGGTTTTTGTAAGATGTTATATACGCCCACAAAGCATCTCCTAACTTCTTTGACCAGTCCTTTCTAGAACTGTTTACTGTTTTCTGCAAGATCAACTTGATCTCTTTATTGGTGAGCTCAACTTTCCCACTAGTTTGAGGGTGGCACGGTGATGCAATCCTATGATTGACATCGTACTTGGCTAGAGCTTTCCTAAAAGCTCCATGTGTGAAGTGTGACCCTCCATCTGTCATGAGGTACCTTGGTACTCCAAACCTAGGAAAAATTACATCTTTGAGAAGTTTCAAAGATTTCTTGTGATCAGCACTCTCAGTGGGGATTGGTTCAACCCACTTGGTTACATAATCAACAACAACTAAGATGTGTGTGTACTTGTGTGAAGGAGGAAAAGGACCCATAAAATAAAAACCTCAGCAATCGAAAGGTTCGATCACTAGTGAGTAATTCATAGGCATCTCATTTCTCCTGCTAATGTTACCAACTCTCTGGCACTTATCACAAGATAGAACGTACCTTCGGGCGTCTTTAAAAAGAGTAGGCCAATAAAAACCTGATTGTAAAACTTTATGTGCGGTCCTTTCACCGGCATGATGTCCTCCATAGGGACTATCGTGACATTGTCGAAGAATGTTCTGCTGCTCGTGCTCCGGTATACACCTTCTTACGATCCCGTCCACACCTTCTTTATAAAGATTTGTGATCATCCCAAAAGTAGTGCGTCAAATCCGTGAAGAATTTCTTCCTCTGCTGAAATGTGAAACCTGGAGGCAAAAACTTTGCAACGATAAAATTAGCATAATCTGCAAACCAAGGGTCGGAATGAGATTGTACTTTCACAACAGCAAGTTGTTCATCTGGGAAACTGTCGTTGACTGGAATAGGATCGTGCGGGATATCTTCCATCCTTGAAAGATTATCCGCCACCGGATTGTCTTCTCCTTTTCTATCGACAATCTGAAAATAAAATTCTTGAAGAAGGAGTACCCATCTAATGAGTCTTGGTTTGGCATCCTTTTTCTGCATAAGATACTTAATGGCAGCATGGTCAGTATCAATAATAACTTTAGAATCAAGAATATACTGCCTAAACTTATCACAAGCAAACACCACTGCCAAAAATTCCTTCTCGGTAGTAGCATAATTCTTTTGAGCACTATCAAGTGTTTTGCTGGCATAGTGGATGACATTCAACTTCTTGTCAACCCTTTGTCCTAAAACAGCTCCAACAGCAAAATCACTAGCATCACACATAATTTCAAAGGGCAAATTCCAGTTAGGTGGTTGTACTATAGGAGCGGTTATCAAGGATTTATTAAGAACTTCAAAAGCTTCCTTACAATCTTCATCAAATACAAAAGGGGCATCCTTCTGGAGAAGATTGGTAAGGGGTCTCGAGGTCTTAGAAAAGTCCTTGATAAATCTTCTATAGAAACCAGCATGACCTAGAAAACTACGAATACCTTTAATGTCCCTTGGATAAGGCATCCTTTCAATAGCTTCAATTTTTGCCTTGTCCACTTCAATTCCCCTTTCGGAAATCTTGTGTCCAAGAACTATCCCTTCGTTAACCATGAAATGGCACTTCTCCCAATTGATCACCAAATTTGTTTCTTCACATCTCTGCAAAACTTTATTAAGATTGTGGAGACAGTGGTCAAAGGAGTTTCCATAGACGGAAAAGTCGTCCATGAAAACTTCTACAATGTCCTCACAGAAACCATGAAATATTGCAGACATACACCTCTGAAAAGTAGTAGGTGCATTACACAAACCGAAAGGCATACTCCTATAAGCATAAGTACCGTAAGGACACGTGAAAGTGGTCTTCTCTTGATCCGCGGTGTTGACGTGAATCTGGGAGAAGCCAGAGTACCCATCAAGATAGCAGAAGTGGGTGTTTTTAGACAACCGCTCGAGCATCTGATCAATAAAGGGCAAAGGATAGTGGTCCTTCCAGGTGGCCTTCTTTAACTTCCTGAAATCAATACACATTATATATCCAATAATAGTCCTCTGAGGTATTAGTTCATTTTTATCATTAGGAACAACAGTCATACCTCCTTTCTTAGGAACACAATGAACGGGACTTACCCACTTACTATCAGCTATAGGATAGATGATACCTGCGGCTAGAAGTTTGAGAACCTCCGTCCTAACCACGTCCTTCATCTTTGGGTTCAACCGCCGTTGATGATCAACGATCGGTTTAGCATCGGGCTCGAGATTGATAGTATGTCGGCAAATGGACGGACTAATACCCTTGAGATCATCAAGAGTATAGCCAATAGCACCTCGGTGTCTGCGGAGTGTCTCCAATAATCACTCTTCTTCATACCCTGAAAGGTTAGAATTGATAATAACAGGATATACTTTCTTTTCATCTAAATAAGCATACTTGAGCGTATCGGGTAGTGGTTTTAGGTCAAACACCGGGTCTTCTTTCGGTTGCGAGAGGATTCCTAAAGGTTCAACCGGGAGGTTGTGCTTCAGGATGTGAGTTTGTCTTAAAAATATGTCTTCTAGTTCATACCTCTCCTGCATATGTATATCATTCTCGTGGTCTTCCATAAATTGCTGCAAAGTTTCATTAGGAGGAATAGCAATGGAAGCAATTTCTTCAATAATTTTGTCATTATTTGACAAGTTAGGACCACGAGGCTGCTTAGAAAACTTTGAAAAATTAAATTCATACGACTCACCGTTGAATTCAACAGAAACTTCACCTTTCTTTCGATCTATTATAGCTCCGCAAGTGCTGATGAAGGGCCTACCAAAGATAATAGGGCAAAAACTATCGTGCACTAAACCAAGTACAAGAAAGTCTGTAGGATATTTTACCTTCCCGCAGAGTACTTCAACATCTCTTACAATCCCAACTAGAGAGATTGTTTGTTTATTTGCAAGATGGATAGTGACATCTATGTCCTCGATCTCACACGGCTGAATCTCGTGCATGATCTCTTGATAAAGTGTGAAGGGAATAGCGCTGACGCTAGATCCAAAATCACATAGCTCATAGTAATCATGATCTCCTATTTTGACATATACAACTGGTGTACCTGAAATTGGGCATTTGTTCCTGGCTGTGACAATGTTAGTGGAAACAACACAAAAACTTATAGTGGATTCTTCGATATCACTGGTTACCAGATCCTTGACCATTGCAACTTGAGACTGGACCTTGATCATGTCCTCCGGTTCGTCAGTGGTCCTTCCATTCTTGCTTAGAATACCTGTAACAAAAGTGTGCTCCTTTATCCTGGAGGGGTAAGGATGTTGTTCATACACAACTGCAGGTAAAACAGGATCAGTAACATTAATCTCAATTGGTGACTCCTTGAAAGGTTTATGATGTTGATTCTCCTTCTTCCTGGAAGAATCAATATGAGAAGCAAAGTCCTTGCAAAAGTCAACCATTAGCTAGGAATCAAGACCAATTTTAGAGCAAAAGGTATTAAAGTAATCAGTCTTCACATAACTCTCAATGTAGTCATGCTCATAGTTTATAGCGGGTTCAATACCTTTATCAATTTCCCAGTCTTCAGTGTTCTTCTGGATAATTTCTATAAGATCCCATTTTTCTTCCATACTTCTGGTCTGGAATACCCCACTAGAGGAGGCATCCAACATCTCCTTGTCCTGACGAGAAAGCCTGGCATAAAAAATTGTAAGTATAATTTCCTTGGGGAGCTCATGGTTTGTGCATTTGAGCATCAGGGACTTCAGTCTCCCCCAAGCTTGAGCGATGCTCTCTCCGTCGCGAGACCAAAAGTTGTAGATGTAGTTCCTGTCTTGGTGAATTTCACGAAGAGGATAAAACTTTGCATAAAAGAGAGACATAAGCTCTGGCCATTCAAGAAGATCAGAGTTATCGAGTAGCTTATACCAATCTGAAGCTTTATCTTTGAGTGATATGGAGAATAGTTTCTTCATGACGAACTCCATCGTCACACCTGCAAGCTTAAATAAAGAACATAATTTTGATAAATATAGCAGGTGTTCTCCCGGATGTCCTTCTCCTGTATAACGATTAGCCAAGACATAATCAACAATACCAGATGGTATTTTATAGGGCAAAATTTCAGTAGGGGTAGGAGTGACCACCACAATCGTGGGGCGGCTCCTTACCAGCAACGAACCAACAACAGAAGAGTCCACAAGGACTGAAAGTAACAACAGAAAATAAAAGTTCCCTTACTGGCTTCACTTACTAATAGCGCTACACTCCCCGGCAACGGCGCTAGAAAAGCTCGTTGATGGCGGAGAAGTTAATAGGTTTAGTTGGGTTGCCTTCCCTGCTAACCGCGCCAATAAACGATTCTTGATAACCCACAAGTCTAGGGGATCAATTGTAGCTTTTCGATAAATAAGAGTATCGATCCCACGAGGAGCAGAAGGTGTTGATAAGTGACATTGGATAAGGAAAGGGCTGCAAACACTCAAAGGTAAATATTTAGGGGGTTTTGGTTTAAGCAACAGAAAAGTAAAAGACAGGCAAAGTAAACAGGATAACTGAGGAGTAGCAAGTGGCCCAATCCTTTAACAAGGATAAGCCTAGGAGCTGAACTTATAAAAGCTAAAGTGTTCTTGAGAAAACACGGGAGAGATAGTCAATTCACTTTCACCATACTCCGCCAAGTAATATGTATCGTGTTGATAAGTGTCGGTGGGTGGATCAATGCTAGTGCACCTTCTAGACTAAGATAAGTGTACTCTTATGATTACACACCTTGCAAGAATCCGCAAATACAAGGTAGTAATTAAGGCATAAGCCTAACCACAACATTACGATCAAGGATCCATAACTCCCTTGTGCGAAAGTCTGCGAACTGGGGTTCAGGTTTCTGTCACTCCGACAACCCACCATAAGCATCCTTTGTGCACAATGTATTCCTCTAGGCTCATGAAAGGTGAAGTGTTATGTGTTCGACTCACATAACACCACTAGAGAAATAACAACACAACTTAAGTATCAAACAACACATAATACTTCAACATCATATGACTACTAACAACTAGACTTCTCCCATGTTCTTAAGAACTAAAGTAACTACTCACAAGATATAAAAGAGATCATGATCAGAGGTGATAGATGGGTGATAAACAATCTGGACACAATGATATTTCTCCAACAAAACTCAATAGAATTCACCACAAAGTAGTAATCAACACCAACAGAGTAGAGAGGATGGATAGTACGGATTACAACACAAGTTGCAATTGTGAGATGATATGGGATGGAGATGGAGATGGTGCTGATGTTGGGGATGATGTTGATGATGATCTCGATGATGCCCGTGACGATGATGATGATGATGGCGACGATCTCCCCTTCCGGGAGGTGATCTCCCCGGCGGAATCTGCCCGCCGGAGATGGCTTTTCTCCTCTGTAGGTTTCCGCCCCGTGGCGGCGGGGAAACACAGAAACGACTCTTGTTTTGGGGTTTCCACCCCAGGGGGTTTATATAGGCGAAAGGGGGCACCGAGGGGGGCCACTGGCACCCAGGAGGGTGCCTGGCGCGGCCAGGAGGGGGGCCGCACCAGGCACTCTTCTGGCTTCCTGGTGGGTCCCCTCACCTCCTCCTTCGGTGATCCCCAGTCAATCTTCATAAAAATTCTCCCCGTAAAATTTCATCGCATTTGGACTTGATCTGATTCAGAAACTTGGTATCCACTTTTTACCGCTGAATTCTGGTTCTGCTGCTTCGGCACTGGAAAGTTGTAATCTGTGTAAAATAAGCCAAAACAACATAAGAAAAATACTTTAAAGTGGAGTATATCAATGAATAGGGTGAAATCACAATATAAAATAGTGATGCTTTTTGGACGTATCAGCGAGGTGGCTGGGTGGTGGTGAGGCGAGTGTGGAAAGGAGGGCCGGAGTGGCCTCCTTTTGGAGGCGAGCGAGGGAGAGCTCCAACGGGAGGGAGAGCTCGAGCGGCTAGGGTGCGGTAAAAAGGGCAGGAGCGCCACGGGGGCGATCTGTGGCCTCGCCTCTGGCTGGGCGAGATGGGCGGCGCGAGTGCTCGTGAGAGGGCTCCGGTGGGTAGGTTTGGGGCGCCACTGTCTCCGGCCACGTAGCGGGCGACGGTTGGGGGTGTACGTGCGGGCTAGGCCATGCCAGCGATCCTTGGGATCGACTCCGGTTGGGCAAGCGAGGGTGACGAGACTGACATTGGGCTCGGGAGAGAAGAGAGAGAGGTGGTTGTCCACGGGAGAGAGAGAAACGAGAGAGAGAACCGTGGAATAGGGAGAGATCGTGAGGGAGAGAGAGAGATTAGGGGGGATTAGTGGGGGTAGTTCGGATAGTTTTTTTTAAGTCTTGTTAATATTTTTTTAATATTAACTTGATTAAAAAGGAAAATCTGGGTTAACACATAAAAAAACCCAAGGAATTTTTGTTGGAGAAATTATAAATATACATTTTTAGATGTATTAAGATAGTCATGCATTCATCTCATTATGATTTTATGTAGTTAGGTATTTTTATTGATAATTGTTTTAGTTATTTCTAATCAACAAAAGTTTAATGCCTAAGGATTTGTGGTGGTTAAGATTATTAGTATTATTATTATACAGAAAATTTATTAGGTTTTAGCATTAAGGGTTTTTAGGATTTATAAAGTTGTCATCATATGATCATCTCAAGATGAGTTGCATGCACCACAAAATGATCATCACCACAAGTTCATCATCAAGAAACAACATAGCTAACCCTAAGCACACATGTTCAAGCATTGAAACAACAACCTAACATTTCATGCAAGGTTTTGTTGGCTCCAAATTTTGGCTACCTAAATTAATAGGAGAGTAAAAGTTGGGATATGACAAAACTGCTATGCGAGGTAAACAAATTACAGCTGGGCAATTGACAAGATTAAAAACGCACCGCAATGCTAACTATGCTACAAAGGAAGGTGGTTGATGGCGTGGAAGTGATAATGGCTTCTCGCCCTTCGTTGGTTACCCCAAGTGGATGGTGAGATGTAGGATAGCAGTAAATTTCCCCTATGTAGAGGATAGGGTTTGTCTCCCGTAGGACTCCGGCAATGATAAGTAGGTGTCAACGGCGCACATGATGCGGACCTGCACACAATACAATTAACTTTGCTCCCAACTAAGTTCAGAGAGGTTGTCAATCTCTCCGGTCTTGTTGTTTACAAAGGGTCAAACACACAAGGGATAATGATAATGATAGCAACTGAAAGTAAATACTGAAAAGGAAATAGCTTGTAAACAATGATGGGAATATGGACCGGGGTTCCGTGATGTTCACTAGTGATGTATCTCTCCCAAAAGACGATAAAACTGCTATGCGAGGTAAACAAATTACGGATGGGCAATTGACATGATTATAAACGCACCGCAATGCTAACTATGTTACAAAAGAAAGGAAGAGGCTCATAATCATGGGAAGTATGCCAAAATAAGTAGAACGAAATCCATCTACATCTACTACTAATCATCCACCTTGAGATATCTATCCAGAACATGTCACTGGTATTAAGTTGCGAGTCCCACCCAAAGTGTAAACCCAAAGCAACAGACAACTGCCTTAAAAGAACTTTGCGTAAAGTAAACAATCCTTGCAACCGCGGTTACAAGCACCGTTGTTTTCCCCCTTGTGGCCACAACACATCCCCTAGACTCATGTTTTTGTCACTCAAGTGTGTCATCAGGGGGCATGTACCCACAATCGAGCATAATGTTCCCTCTTGGAGTTACTATCCACCACTTGGCCAAAGCAATAAACAGCAACGGAGAACATCCAAGAATTACTTAGGAACAAAAATATAATAGATCAAAACCAAATATATTACTCTATCACGATCTGAACAGAATCTCATAATCCATCAGATCCCATCAAACTCAACATAGCAACAGCAGAAGAATTACATATGTGCCTCGATCATGTAGGGAAGCTCACGAGGTCTAAACCATGAAGAACAAAGAGGGGAGGAGAACATCACATATCTACTGATCACGGACCCAAGGTCCAAGGTAGACTACTCACGGCACATCCGGGAAGCGTCCATGGTGGAGGAGAAGCTCCCGGAGGTCGATCCTCCCTCCGTAGGGTGCCGGGAAGGGTCCTGACGGTGCTCCCGATCCTGGAAGCGCGGCGGCGGCGGAACAGAAGAGAGATTGCAAAATAGGGTTCTGTCTTCAGAATTTCCCCGTCACGGAGAATAAATAGGTGAAGGGGGGAAGACAGGGGGGCCACCAGGGGTCCAGACGCCCCCCTGGCGCGACCAGGGCCTGGACGCGCCAGGTGGCCGCCTGGGCCCCTGGTGGTGGCCCTCTGGCCCCACTTGGGTGTTTCTGGAAGACTCCGTTACGCTGATTTTTTATCCGATTTTCCCGAATTTTTGGAGCACTTTTAATATGGGGGAAACCTGGAATAGAAAAACAGCAGAAAACAGGAACTGGCACTGGGGTGCACTGAGTCAGTAGGTTAGTCCAAATATTATCGAAAGTATATGAAGGTGTATCTAGATCAGAGCAATATCACACAAAACATGCATGGAGCGAGCAGAAATTATCGATACGTTTGAGACGTATCAACATCCCCAAGCTTAATTCCTGCTCGTCCTCGAGTAGGTAAATGATAATAGGCATAATTTCTGTGGTGACATGCTAGCCACCATATAAGAACTTTGAAAAGTAAAGCAATCAAGGTATGCAATTCAACTCAAGTCCTAACATTAAAGAGTCTATATTAGCATTGAAACAAGCAATGAAAGAACATTAGGTGCAAGAGCTCTCGCTGTCCGTGACACGAATGTCTCCAGATGGTGTTTGCGTGCAAGAAGGGGGATAGGGAATACGAGAAAAAAGTATTTTTGTGTTGAGAACTCAATCTACTAAAGTTTCACACTTGGTCTTCTTTGGAATCTTATCTTGACTCGTCCCCAGACCACTAGCCAGGTACAAGTCAATTTGATCCACTCCTTTTCGATATTTTGAGCACTCATGCAATGTATGAGTGTAAGCAAGAGAGTTGACACTTAGGATGGCAAAGAGAGAATATGGTGGAGGAGGAAGACAAAAAGGATGAGAAAGGCTCACATCAATGAGGACAATCATAGGCGAGAAGGCCAAATGATAGATATGATGTGAGGAGTAGGGATTGCCATGCAACGGATGCACATATGAGATGAAAAGATCTCCAATGGAACTAGTGGCGGTGCATCTAACTTGCTCTCTCATGAAGACCTAGAGCTCTTTTGAGGAGGCTCATCCTTGGAATATGCAAGCCAAGTTCTATAGTGTGAAGGTCCCCAAATAGCTATATGCATGATCATCTCTATGGAGTACAAGGATAAGAGGGAATACTAGTGTGGATCTTTCAAAAGGATAGTAGTGTTGCCCCTTTCTCTATTTTTATTTATTTTTCTCTTTTTTTTATTTTTTTATTTTTTGGTGGCCTCAATGGCTCTTTCTATTTAACTCTCATTTGTCCTCTTTGGGATCTTTTATTTTGTCCACTTTGGGATATTTTCCTCACTTAAGGGCAACCCTCTAATTTACAAGAGGGTATAGAAGATCTTTCACACTTTACAAGGTACTCAAATCATAAATAAGATGTAGCTATCATGATGTATGCAATGTATGCCGCTGCCAGTGTAGCAGGAACATGTATGACATGAAGATCAAGTCATGAAGAGGTGGAAGTTGCATGGCAATATATCTCGGAAAGGTTATGTAAATGCCTTGATAGGTAGGTATGGTGGCTGTTTTGAGGAAAGATATAAGGAGGTGTATGATGACAGAGTGCATCATGCCAAGGGTTTGGATGTACCGGCGAAGGTGGACGCCAACTCTCGGAGTGAGAAGGAGGCAATGCACGACACATGAGAGGCTAGCAAATATGAGGAGGTGGAAGTGTCAACTTTCAATACTCACATTAGTCCGAAGAACTCATGTACTTATTATCGGTAACTCTCAATCTAATAAGGAGGTTCACAAAGAGACAAGTACCCCGAGGAGGACTATATGGAGGGTTTTTTATCCTTGCGCATCCTCGACTCATGGAACGTGAGTGTACTCTAATATTCAACTCCTCAGAAGAGTAGTGATCCATCTAGTAGCTAGAGTTCTCAACTAGTTTTGTAGTTTTTTGAAAATAAACACGGATTGCCCAAAATACGACACCTATCACTAATAGGCTAGAGCTCTTGATCCCAAAATTTCAAACATTACTCACGTCAATACCTCAAAACTATTGCAGGTTACTACTGAAATTAAATAGCAACCTCAATTACCTACTTCTCAAAAACAAGACATAACTCAGTGCATGCAACAACCAACTCTCTTAACAAGATAAACATGAAAACTAAAGAGAGTTCCAGCGACAAACTAAACAAAAGCCAAGGCTCTTGCTAAGACAAACTAAGACTAAAAACTAGACAGGGCAGTAGCTACGAAAAGATAAAGAACACACAACAGCAAAAATACAGGCATGAAGATTCCTATGATGCGTTCTAGATTTTGAAAGTGGAGGGTGTTTCTCTCCCACAAAAAGTAAGACGGGATCTAACTTGTTATGAACAGCAAGCAAAGCTAAAGAAAACTAAAAATAAAACCTAAGAGCGAGACGCTCCAAGCATAGCACATAACGCATGAAGTGATAAAAATATAGTGAGACGAAGGACGAACTGATGATTATTGATGGAGAAGGGGATGCACGGGGGCATCCCCAAGCTTAGACACTTGAGTCTCCTTGAATATTTGTTGGGTATGCATGGGGGCATCCCCAAGCTTGAGCGCTTTGCACTCCCGAATCTTCTTTCATCATCTTCCATTGCACACTTGAAAACTCCCTTCATACACAACTCATCATAAGCTGATTAGAAAGGTTAGTACCCTTAATAAATAATTTTTCCCCACTGGATATATAGATATTCTTGAAGAGCTACTGTTTCTCAAGATTTCCAAAAGGTTTTTGCAAAGAAAAAGCAAGCTTAGGGTTTGCAAAAGTTAGGAGAGACAAAACGTGGCAGAATCTGTGAAAAACAAAACAGCAGGTAGTAAAGAATTTTTTAGGGGTACTTCTGCAACTCAAATAAAAAAAGCTCAAAACATACGAAAGTTCCGTGATTGTATAGAGCACGCTGTGTAAAAAATTCAGCTCAAAAATATGAACTGGTGATTTATTCTGATTTTTCCCATCACGAGGACATAATCTGTTTTCTGGACAGCATGTCACAACTTTCACTTCCCTTGTCATATGAGGCTATACTTGGCACAAAGCTTGAAAAATAAAGATACAATAATGTTGCTACAATATTAAAAATCATCAAGACCACTAAAAACAGAAGTAAAAACATCTTGGGTTGCCTCCCAACAAGCGCTTTCTTTTACGCCTTTAAGCTAGGCATAAAGATTATAAAAGATGCTCTCAAGAGAATAAGGATTTGAAGCAAAAGAGAGCATCAAGAAGCAAATATGAAAAACATTTAAGCCTAACCCACTTCCTATGCATAGGCATCTTCTAATAAAATAAATCAAAGAAGCACAAAGTGACAAGCATAGGAAGGTGGAACAAGAACAACTTCAAAACTTTCATCATAAAGACAGGTGTTTTTGTAACATGAAAGTTTTTACTACCAGACTTTACTCTCTCAAAATAATTTTCAGTAGTATCATGAAAAACATCAAGAATATAACTATCACATAAATCATATTGTTCATGACCTACTAGCACACATGTATAGTTTTCAACACGGTCTTTAGGATCATAAGATAAATACAACCCATCACATTGACCCTTGATAAGAGCAAAATTCTCCGGAATATGAGTTGGAGATTTTAAAAGGATAATAGGAAAATCAAGTGTGGGTGCAATAGCAACAATTTCACTCTTAACATGAGGAACTATAGCAAGTTCATCTCCATAAGCATCATTCATATTGGCATCATGGCCACAAGTATAAAAGGCATCAAATTCATCAAAAAGGAATATTTCAAAAGAATCCATAGGATCATAATACTCATATAAGGTAAGATTAAAAGAGTTACTCACATTAGAAGGTAGACATGGATAGTTCCATTCTTTCTCCTTTTGTTCATCACTCTCCTCCTCTTTTTCATCCAAGGAGCTTTTAGGTTTAGCAATTTCTTCTTCCATAGAGTCCTGCAAATCATTAGTCTCTTCCTTTGGGGGAGAGATTCTCTCAAGATGATCACTAATATAATAATTTGCATCGTAATTTTCCAAAAAATAGTTAAGTATAGCAAGACTCTCAGATTTGTAAGGGGCATCATCAATATTTTTAAGAAGAGAAGTAATTTCATAGGCACCCTTATAAGCAACAAATTCTTATATTTCCTCTGCATCATAAAAATCATAGTTTCTCTTAGCATAAGAAGCTAAGGTTTCATCATCATTGTACTTACATTGGAAAGCAAGGTGTTTGTGCCTCATAAAGCAACAAGATTCATCCCTGCAGAAAGATATATTATATATTGAGCACAAGTTTCTAGCATACTCATACAACTGATGTATTTGTTTCCATAAGTGTATCCCCTTTTGAGACAAGCGGTGTTCCTTGTACCACTTTTGTTGATCCTCGGTGAATCCTCCATGCCAATAAGATCTAGTTTCAAAGAAGTCAGACATTGATTGGCAAGTAAGGAACTAGACATAATATTATTTTTTGGATTTTTAATAAAGGACACTAAAGATAAAAATTGAAAGGTAAACTAACAAGACTAAAAAGTAAAGGTAAAAGGTAGTGGGAAACTCCCCTATCTTATCACTCGGAGTCCCCGGCAACGGCGCCAGAAATATGCTTGATGGCGTGGAAGTGATAATGGCTTCTCGCCCTTCGTTGGTTACCCCAAGTGGAAGGTGAGATGTAGGATAGCAGCAAATTTCCCCTATGTAGAGGATAGGGTTTCTCTCCCGTAGGACTCCGACAATGATAAGTAGGTGTCAACGGCGCACCTGACGCGGACCTGCACACAATACAATTAACTTTGCTCCCAACGAAGTTCAGAGAGGTTGTCAATCTCTCCGGTCTTGTTGTTTACAAAGGGTCAAACACACATGGGATAATGATAATGATAGAACCTGAAAGTAAATACGCAAAAGTAAATAGCTTGTAAACAAATATGGGAATATGGACCAGGGTCCCGTGATTTTCACTAGTGATGTCTCTCTCCCAAAAGAAGATAAAACTGCTATGCGAGGTAAACAAATTACAGATGGGCAATTGAAAGGATTATAAACGCACCACAATTCTAACTATGTTACAAAAGAAAGGAAGAGGCTCATAAGCATGGTCAGTACGCCAAAATAAGTAGACCGAAATCCATGTACATCTACTACTAATCATCCACCTTGAGATATCTATCCAGAACATCTCGCTGGTATTAAGTTGCGAGTCCCACCCAAAGTGTAAACCCAAAGCAACAGACAACTGCATTAAAAGAACTTTGCGTAAAGTAAACAATCCTTGCAACCGCGGTTACAAGCACCGTTGTTTTCCCCCTTGTGGCCACAGCACATACCCTAGACTCATGTTTCTGTCACACAAGCGTGTCATCAGGGGGCATGTACCCACAATCGAGCATAACGTTCCCTCTTGGAGTTACTATCCACCACTTGGCCAAAGCAATAAACATCAATGGAGAACATGCAAGAATTACTTAGGAACAAAAGTATAAGAGATCAAAACCAAATATATTACTCTATCACGATTTGAACATAATATCATAATCCATCGGATCCCATCAAACTCAACATAGCAACATCAGAAGAATTACATATTTGCCTCGATCGTGTAGGCAGCTCAGGAAGTCTAAACCATGAAAAAGAAAGAGGGGAGGAGAACATCACATAGCTACTGATCACAGACCCAAGGTCCAAGGTAGACTACTCACGGCACATCCGGGAAGCGTCCATGGTGGAGGAGAAGCTCCCGGAGGTCGGTCCTCCCTCCGACAGGGTGCCGGGAAGGGTCCTGACGGTGCTCCCGATCTTGGAAGCGCGGCGCCGGCGGAACAGAGGCGAGATTGCGAAATAGGGTTTTGTCTTCGGAGTATCCCTGTCACGGAGAATAAATAGGTGAAGGGGGGCAGCCAGGGGGGGCACCAGGGGTCCAGGCGGTCACCTGGCGCGGCCAGGGGCTCTGGCCCCACTTGGTTGTTTCTGGAAGACTCCATTACGCTGATTTTTTATCCGATTTTCCCGAATTTTTGGAGCACTTTTAATATGGGGGAAACCTGGAATAGAAAAACAGCAGAAAACAGGAATTGGCACTGCGGTGCACTGAGTTCGTAGGTTAGTCCAAATATGATCAGAAGTATATGAAAGTGTATCTAGATCATAGAAATATCACACAAAACATGCATGGAGCGAGCAGAAATTATCGATACGTTTGAGACGTATCAATACCGGATTATGGACACAGTCTCATAACCAACGTATATCCCTGAATTACGGAGCGGGCCCATTGCTGATCGCTGGGGTGGTGGTATCGGTACATACACCTGGCAACAGAACCTGCGAAGGTGGGAAATTTTCGGTGCCGACCCCTAAGGAAGCTGCATTGGAGAATGGATGTTGTAGGCCGATGGTCGAAAATTGATGAGTTTAGCAGCGTGTAACACAGCGTGCCCCCAACATGTAGTTGGTAAATTACAACCCTAAAGGAGAGGTCTGGCAATGAATTTAATCCTTTTTATCAAAGCCTCTGCAAGTCCATTTTGCGCATGGACATGCGGTACTGAGTGCTCGACTGCAATTCCCATTGCCATGCAATAATCACCGAATGCATTTGAAGTAAATTCTCCAGCATTGTCCATTCCGATGGACTTAATACGATAATCTGGGAATCTATTCCTCATTTGTATGATCTGAGAGATCAACTTTGCAAATGCATGGTTCCATGTTGACAGCAGGCAAACATTGGACCATTTTAAGGAGGCGTCGATGGGTACCATAAAGTACCAAAACGGCCCCGAGAGGGGCTGAATCGGACCGCATATGTCCCCTTGGATGCTCTCGAAGAACGCGGGGAATTCATCCTTCACCTTTATTAGCGGATGGTCTAATGGTTAACTTCCCTGTAGCGCATGCGGAGCACACGAAATCATCGGGATTCGGGAAGTTTTTCACATTGACATTGTGACCATTCGAGTTGTTAATTATGTCCCTCATCATTCTCAGACCGGGATGGCATAATCTATCATGCCATAGGCAAAATAGTTCAGATCTTCGGAAAACAGTCTTTAAGGTAATGTACACGGGCGGTGATGGCAAGAGAGTGTTAATACTCTTCAAGCCTCGTTGGTTACCCCAAGTGCAGAGTGAGATATAGTGCAGCGGCAAGTTTTCCCTTGGCAAAGATACCAAGGTTTGTCTCCCGTAGGACTCCGAAGGATACAAGGTGGTAAAGTGAACAATTGCGCCGAGGTTGCTACTTCACCTGGACCTGCACACAGATATAAATAACTTTGCTCCCAACGAGTACAGAGGAGTTGTCAATTCCTCCGGCCTTTCCGTTTACAAAGGATCAACGCAAGAGATAAAAGTGGAACTGAAAGTAAGGACTGAAAGTAAACTAAGGATTTAAACAGTAATGTGAAGATGGACCGGGGTCCCGTGATTTTCACTAGTGATGTCTCTCTCCCAAAAGACGATAAAAGTGCTAGCGAGGTACACAAATCACAGTTGGGCAATTGACAGGATTATGACGGCACCGCAATGCTAACTATGCTGCAAAGAAAGGAAGGGCTCAAAAGCAATGGGCAGTAAGCCAAGGTAAGTAGACCGAAATCCAACTGCATCTACTACGAATCATCCACCTTGAGATATCTATCCAGAACATCTCGCTGGTATTAAGTTGAGAATCCCACCCAAAGTGTAAACTCAAAGCAACAGACAACTGCATTAAAAGAACTTTGCGTAAAATAAACAATCCTTGCACCCGCAGGTAACAGCACCGTTGTTTTATCCCTGGTGACAACATCACATCCCCTAATCTCATGTTTCTGTCACTCAAGCTAGACATCAAGGGGCTGAACCCACAATCAAGAATAATGCTCCCTCTTGGAGTTGCAATAAATCACTTGGCCAAAGTAAAATACGGCAACGGAGAACATGCAAGAATTTACTCTAGAAACGGCGGCGGCGGCGGTACAGAGGCGAGTTCGCGAAAAAGAGATCCGTCTTAGGGGTTTCCACCCCGAGGGGTAAATATAGGCGAAGGGGGGCAGCGAGATGGGCCACAGGGCAGCCAGGAGGCTCCCTGGCGCGGCCTAGGGTGGGGCCGCGCCAGGGACCCTTCTGGAGTCCCTGTGGTGGCCCCCTTCTCTCCTTTGGTTATTCTGGAAGCTTCCGGGCCGCTGATTTTTTATCTGATTTTTCCGGATTTTTTGGAGCACTATTAATGGCCGGAAAACCTGAAATACAAAAACAGCAGAAAATAGCAACTGGCAGCTGGGTGCACTGGGTTAATAGATTAGTCCAAATATGCTCAAAAGTGTATGAAAGTTCAAGCAAAACATGGCAAAGTCACACAAAACATGCATGGAGCAAGAAGAAATTATAGATACGTTTGGGACGTATCAACATCCCCAAGCTTAATTCCTGCTCGTCCTCGAGTAGGTAAATGATAACAAGCATAATTTCTATGGTGACATGCCACACAACCATATAAGGACTTTTAAGTAAAGCAATCAAAGCATGTGATGGCTTCTCGCCCCTTCGTTGGTTACCCCAAGTGGAAGGTTGAGATGTAGCGCAGCAGCAAGTTTGCCTCAGTGAAGATACCAAGGTTTGTCTCCCGTAGGACTCCGGATATGATAAGTAGGTGTCAGCGGCGCAACTGAAGTGGACCTGCACACAGACACAGATAACATTGTTCCCAACGAAGTTCAGAGAGGTTGTCAAGCTCTCCGGTCTTGTTGTTCACAAAGGGTAAAACACAAGGGATAATGATAGCAATTGAAAGTAAAAGATGAAAAGTAAAGATAGCGTGGAAACAGTAATAAGGATATGGACCGGGATACGTGATGTTCGCTAGTGATGTCTCTCTCCCAAAAGACGATAAAACTGCTATGCGAGGTAAACAAATTACAGAAGGGAAATTGACAGGATTATGAACGCACCGCAATGCTAACTATGCTACAAAAGAAAGGAAGAGGCTCAAAAGCACGGGCAGTACGCCAAAATAAGTAGACCGAAATCCAACTGCATCTACTACTAATCATCCACCTTGAGATATCTATCCAGAACATCTCGCTGGTATTAAGTTGCGAGCCCCACCCAAAGTGTAAACCCAAAGCAACAGAAAACTTCATTAAAAAGCACTTTGCGTAAAGTAATCAATCCTTGCAACCGCGGTTACAAGCACCGTTGTTTTCCCCCTTGTGGCAATAGCACATCCCCTAGACTCATGTTTCTGTCACTCAAGCGTGTCATCGGGGGGCATGAACCCAGAATTGAGCATAACGTTCCCTCTTGGAGTCACTACCTACTACTTGGCCAAATCAATAAACAACAACGGAGAACATGCAAGAGTTACTTAGGAACAAAAACATAAGAGAAAAACCAAATATATTACTCTATCACAATCTGAACATAATCTCATAATCCATCAGATCCCATCAAACTCAGCATAGCAATAGTAGAAAGATTACAAAAGTGCCTCGATCATGTAGGGCAGCTCACGAGGTCTAAACCATGCATGAAGAACAAAGAGGGGAGGAGAACATCACATAGCTACTGATCACGGACCCATGGTCCAAGGAAAACTACTCAGGAGACATCCGGGGAGCATCCATGGTGGAGAGGAGACTCCCGGAGGTCGGCCCTCCCTCCGGCAGGGTGCCGGGAAGAGGTCTTCTGGTGCTCCCGATCTCGGAAGCGCGGCGGCGGCGGAACAGAGGAGAGATCGCGAAAAAGGAGTTTCCCCGTGACGGAGAATAAATAGGCGAAGGGGGGCAGCCAGAGGTGGACCAGGGGCCCCAGGCGCCCCCTGGTGCGGCCAGGGGTGGGGCCGCGCCGGGTGGCCGCCTGGGCCCCCCCTGGGTCCCCTCTGGCCCCACTCGGGCTCTTCGCGAAGCTTCCTGTACGAAGATTTTTCCTGTATTTTTCCCGGGTTTTTTCTGGCACTTTTTATATGGGGGAAAACTGAAATAGAAAAACAGCCGAAAACAGGAACTGGCACTGGGGTGCACTGAGTTAATAGATTAGTCCAAATATGATCAAAAGTGTATGAAAGTGTATCTAGATCATAGCAATATCACACAAAACATGCATGGAGCAAGAAGAAATTATAGATACGTTTTGGACGTATCAGCATGCAATTCAATTCAAGTCTTAACAAGCAAGAGTCTATATTAGTATTGACACAAGCAACAAAAGAACAAAAGGTGCAAGAGCTCTTGCTGTCCGTGACTCGAATGTCTCCAGATGGTGTTTGCGTGCAAGCTGGGGATAGGGAAATACGAGATAAAAAAAGTATTTTTGTTGAGAACAACTATCTACTAAAGTTTCACACTTAGTCTCCTTTGGATTCTTATCTTGACTCATCCCCAGACCACTAACCAGGTACAAGTCAAAATTATCCACTCCCTTTCGATATTTTGAGCACTCATGCAATGGATGAGCGTGAGCAAGAAAGTTGACACCTAAAAGGCGAAACAGAAAGAAGGTGGAGGAGGAAGACAAAAAAAAGGTGTGAAAGGCTCACATCAATGAGGACAATCATAGGCGAGAGAAGGCCATATGATAGATATGATGTGAGGAGTAGGTATTGCCATGCAACGGATGCACATGTGAGCTAAAACCTCTCAAAGGGAACTAGTGGGGGTGCATCTAACTTGCTTTCTCAAGAAGACCTAGAGCTCGTTTGAGGAGGCTCATCATTGGAATATACAAGCCAAGTTTTATAGTGTGAAGGTCCCCACATAGCTATATGCATGATGATGATCTCTATGGAGTACAAGGGATAGAGGATGAAGTATTAGTGTGGATCTCTCAAAAGGAATAGTAGTGTGCCCCCTTCTCTCTTTTTATTTTTATTTTTCTCTTTTATTTTATTTTTTGTATTTTTTTGGTGGCCTCAATGGTTCTTTCTATTTAACTCTCATTTTTCCTCTTTGGGATCTTTTGATTTTGTCCTCTTTGGGATCTTTTACCCACTTTAGGGGAAACACTCTATATTTTACAAGAATATAGGAGACCGTTCACAATTTACAAAGGTACTCACATAAAGAAGATATAACTATCATGATGCAAATGTATGACATGAAGATCAAGTCATGAGAAGGTGGATGTTGCATGGAAATGTATCTCGGAAAGGCTATGTAAATGCCTTAATAGGTAGGTATGGTGGCTGTTTTGAGGAAAGATATAAGGAGGCTTATGATGACAGAGCGTATCGTGCCAAGGGTTTGGATGCACCGGCGAAGTATGCGCCAACTCTCAAGGTGAGAAAGGGCAATGCACGGTACCGAAGAGGCTAGAAAAAGTATAGGTGGGTGGAAGTGTCAAGTTTCGAATACTCACATTAGTCCGAAGAACTCATGCACTTATTATCGGTAACTCTCAATCTATTCAGGAGGTTCACAAAGAGACAAGTACCCCGAGGAGGAGTGTATGGTGGTTTGGTTATCCTTGCGCATCCTCGACTCATGGTACGTGAGTGTACTCTAATATTCGAATCCTCCAGAGGTTAGTGATCCATCTAGTAGATAGAGTTCTCAACATGGGTTTTTGGTTTTCGAAAAACACACGGATTGCCCAAAATACGACATCTATCACTAATAGGCTCGAGCTCTTGACACCAAAAGTTCAAACATTACTCTAGTCAATACCTCAAAACTATTGCAAGTTACTACTACAAAGAGAATAGCAACTTCAACTACCTACTTCTAGTCAAGACACAAAACTCAGTGCAACAGGCAAACTCTCTAACAAGATAAAAATTGCAACCTATAGAAATTTCAACCTAAAACAAAAGAAAAACTCTAGAAAAACTAAAGCACTATAACTAAACAGAGCAGCAGCTAAGAAAAGAAAAAGAACAACTCACAGCTAAAAGAATAAGCATGCAAATCCTATGAGGAGTTCTAGTTCAAGAGGAGCGTGTAACTCTCCCACACAAAAGAGTAAGTTGGGGTATAACTTGTTACTACAGCAAACAAAGCTAAAGAAAACTAAAAACAAAACCTAAGAGCGAAACGCTCCAAGTATAGCACATAACGCATGAAGTGATAAATATATAGTGCAACGAGAGACGAACTGATAATTGTTGATGAAGAAGAGGATGCACGGGGGCATCCCCAAGATTAGACGCTTGAGTCTCCTTGAATATTTATTGGGGGTGCACATGGGCATCCCCAAGCTTGAGCGTTTGACACTCCAAGATCTTCTTTCATCATCTTCCATCGCGCACTTGAAAACTCCCTTCATACATAACTAATTGTAGACTGATTAGAGAGGTTAGTATCCTATTAAAATAATTTTCCCTTACTGGAAATAAAGATAATATTGAAGAGCTACTGTTTATCAAGAGTGCCAAAAAGTTTTTGCAAAGAAAAAGCAAGTTTAAGGTTTGCAAAAGTAGAGAGAGACAAAACGTGGCAGAATCTGTGAAAAACAGAACAGAAGGTAGTAAAGAATTTTTAGGGATACTTCTGCAACTCAAATAAAAAAACTCAGAACCTATGAAAGTTTTGTAATTGTATAGAGCATGATGTGTAAAAATTTCAGCTCAAAAAGATGAACTGGGATTTTTCTCTAATTTTTCTAGTCACGAGGACAGAATCTGTTTTCTGGACAGCATGTCACAACTTTTACTTCCCTTGCCATATGAGGCTATAAAAGGCACAAAGCTTGAAAAGTAAAGATACAATGATGTTGCTACAGTAGTAACAATCATCAAGACCACTAAAAACAGAAGAAAAGCAAAAATAAAACCTAAATTCGTTGCGGGCTGCCTCCCGGAAGCGCTTCTTTAGAGCCATTAGCTAGGCCTAAAGCAAATAGATCAAGTTGTATCCATTGAACCATCATCATTAAAAAGTTCTTCAATGGTACAACTAGTCTTAATAGGTTTCTCAAATAAAGGACGAATGAAAATGCTTCTTGGAATAAAATCAAAAGGAGGGAAATCAAGTGGAGTTTCATTAAAGTTAAAGATAGGTGTCTCCTCCAAAGTTTTCACCGTTTCAACTCTCTTGGCAACGGGTGTGTTTGCTTTAGCTCGAGGAACCTTGGGGACGTAAACGAACTTAGGTTCCTTCTTTGCCGGAGTTTCATCCTTTTTGGTTTTGATTGAGGAAAAGGTAGTTCCTAGAGTTTCAATAACTTCCTCAATCTTTTCTATCCTATAAGACTTCTCATCAAGGGATTTGATAGTCTCCAAAGTTTTGACAATTTTCTGCATAGATTTATCTATCCTATTCAATTTCCCTTGAATCTTACGATCCAAGTCATTCACCCTATCAGTACTTGGCATCTCTAGCTCTATTTTTCAAGATTTCTCATAATGTGAGCTAAAGTAATGTCCTCCTTAATACTAACAACTGGGAGACTTCCAACAAGATTTTCAATGACATTAAGGGCTTCCCAAACTGGGGCCTCTATGAAGTTCCCATTGATAGCAGTGTCTAAAAGAAACCTATTCTGAGAAGTGATCCCAACATAAAAATTTCTAAGCAAGATAGTAGTGGATTTCTTCTTGGTGGCTCTTTTTTGAGAATCATTAATTCTATACCAAGCATCTTTCAAACTTTCACCACCTCTTTGAGTAAAGGTAAGTACTTCTGCCTCACCAAAGGCAAAAGGACCAGCCATAGTGGTAACTACTGACAAGGTAACGGGTATTTTTGGTATTTTTGATAAGGGACACAAAAGTAAAAACTGAAAGGTAAACTAACAAGACTAAAAAGCAAAGATAAAAGATAGTGTGCAACTCCCCTATCTTGTAGGCTGGAGTCCCCGGCAACGGCGCCAGAAAACTTGCTGATGGAAAGAGAGTGTTAATACACTTCAAGCCTCATTGGTTACCCCAAGTGCAGAGTGAGATATAGTGCGGCGGCAAGTTTTCCCTTGAAAAAGATACCAAGGTTTGTCTCCCGTAGGACTCCGAAGGATACAAGAAGGTGGTAAAGTGAACAATGGCGCCGAGGTTGCTACTTCACCTGGACCTGCACACAGATACAAATAACTTTGCTCCCAACGAGTACAGAGGAGTTGTCAATTCATCTGGCCTTGCCGTTTACAAAGGATCAACGCAAGAGATAAAAGTGGAACTAAAAGTAAGGACTGAAAGTAAACTAAGGATGTAAACAGTAATGTGAAGATGGACCGGGGTCCCGTGATTTTCACTAGTGATGTCTCTCTCCCAAAAGACAATAAAAGTGCTAGCGAGGTAAACAAATCACAGTTGGGCAATTGACAAGATTATGAAGGCACCGCAATGCTAACTATGCTGCAAAGAAAGGAAGGGCTCAAAAGCAATGGGCAGTACGCCAAGGTAAGTAGACCGAAATCCAACTGCATCTACTACGAATCATCCACCTTGAGATATCTATCCAGAACATCTCGCTGGTATTAAGTTGCGAATCCCACCCAAAGTGTAAACTCAAAGCAACAGACAACTGCATTAAAAGAACTTTGTGTAAAGTACACAATCCTTTCACCCGCAGGTACAAGCACCGTTGTTTTATCCCTGGTGGAAACAACACATCCCCTAGTCTCATGTTTCTGTCACTCAAGCTAGACATCAAGGGGCTGAACCCACAATCAAGCATAACGCTCCCTTTTGGAGTTGCAATAAATCACTTGGCCAAAGTAAAATACGGCAACGGAGAACATGCAAGAATTTACTCAAGAACAAAATATAAAAGAGAAGAACCAAATATATTACTCATCACAATCTGAACATAGTCTCATAACCATCAGATCCCAACAAACTCAGCATAGCAACGGCAGAAAATTACAAAGGTGCCTCGATCATGTGAGGCAGCTCACGAGGTCTCGAAAGTGGAAGCACAAAGAGGGGAGAGGAACATCACATAGCTACTGGTCACGGACCCATGGTCCAAGGGAAACTACTCACGGTACATACGGGAGGCGTCCATGGCTATGGATGGTCTCCCGGAGGGTGTTCCTCCTCCCGGCAGGGTGCCGGGGCAGCTTCTCCAGGCAGCCCCGATCTAGAAACGGCGGCGGCGGCGGTACAGAGGCGAGTTCGCGAAAAAGAGATCCGTCTTAGGGGTTTCCACCCCGAGGGGTAAATATAGGCGAAGGGGGGCACCGAGAGGGGCCACAAGGCAGCCAGGAGGCTCCCTGGCGCGGCCTAGGGTGGGGCCGCGCCAGGGACCCTTCTGGAGTCCCTGTGGTGGCCCCCCTTCCCTCCTTTGGTTATTCCGGAAGCTTCCGGGTCGCTGATTTTTTATCTGATTTTTCTGGATTTTTTGGAGCACTTTTAATGGCCGGAAAATCTGAAATACAAAAACAGCAGAAAACAGCAACTGGCAGCTGGGTTCACTGGGTTAATAGATTAGTCCAAATATGCTCAAAAGTGTATGAAAGTTCAAGCAAAACATGGAAAAGTCACACAAAACATGCATGGAGCAAGCAGAAATTATAGATACGTTTGGGACGTATCAGGCGGTGCTACAATTTTAGTGTAGTATAGCCCCGTGTCCCATGAAGGAAGCCTTTCGAGGACATTTGTACCATTTTCATCACGCCTTGTGATGAGGAGGTATTCTTTACCACCCTCGTCATGGGTCTCAATATGAAAACCATTAGCACGGATATATAGCTCTAAATCTCAAGAGAGTGCGAGTAGCCTCTGGGCACAACAACACGTCATTAATGACCAAAGTTGTTCCCATGGGGAGTATAATAGTAGTTCGTCCGGAGCCAACTATTTTCGCACCGCAGCCGGCGATCGTCATAATAATACCCGGAGACTTTTGAATTGAATCGAAGTACTTATCATCTATCAGGATGGTATTTGCCGCTCCACTGTCAGCAAGGCACGTTTCCTCCATGGGGCGCCACACGTGTTTCTCCGCGATGAACGACGAGAGCCTGCTTGATGAAGGCTCGAGGCAGATCAGTCGGTGGACCTCATGCTGATAACGTGTTCCACAACCTTTGCCGACGAGTCTGGTCCAAGGGCGTGGAGCGGGAGCCTAGTCGAAGTAGTCGTACACGCGGCACAATCACAAATGCAAAAAGCAAAGGGACACAGAGAAATAGTCGGGACTTGATCTTTATTATCAATTGATGTCTCTTTCCATACAATACATGGGTATATATAGGGGGAGAGGGGTAAGTGGAGAGGACTGTCGTCGATATGTAACCCTAAAGGGAAAAAACCCCGCCCAAGAAAGGGCAGGGCCCGTACGGTCCCGTTAGTTTCCCAACACAATCAACCACTTTTTATTTGAGTCATCATTTTTCACTCTCTACTTCCTTTAGAAGTCATTTTATTGCACGCAATTAGGAATAACCTTTTCCTTGCTTTGTCACTGTATTAATTAGAGCCATTATTTACTTTTGTATTGCACATGCAGCCCCGGATAAATCATGCATTTAGGCTGCTCCCAATGCTCCAAGGTGTACCGGTGCTAAGGATGCCACGTATGCAAAAAACTGATGTGGCAAGGCAATTAAAGAGGAGAGAGAACACTTTGGTGACCCCATGAGAAAACGGTGCTAAGAGCGTGGACCTATGAAAAATGTCTACCAACCAATGCATGAAGGAGTTTAGTGATTAAACAATTAAATAAAGCAAGCTTAGCTACAATAGTTAAGCACCTATGCATTGGGGATATTGGTTGCTAAGCTTGTTAATACTCTTAGCACCTTATCTAAGCACCAATGCATTGGAGCAAGCCTTACAGCCGTCTCTTTCATCCCTTTATTTGGGCATTCATTCTTTCTTTTTCTTCATTGCATGCAGCCCACACAACCCGTAACCAGCCTTTTCTTTCTCTATTGGCTGCAATCAATAAATCCTTGCATATATATAAACTAGAAGAATACCTGTGCATTGTAGTGGAAAATTCTATAATAACTCTACAATGTAAACTGAAAAGGTATAAGATGCATGTAAATTAAAGTGGATGACATGGATAAATTATTAACTACAATAGTGAGTGATGTGGATAGCTTGCATGTTCAAAATAGATATCACAAATGCATGTTAGTTGACTTTTGTTAGTGAATAACATGAAAAATGATTGGATACAATAGTGGGTGATGTGGATAGCTTGCATGTTGAGATAGACACATTAAATGCATTTTAGTAGGGTTTGACTTTATAAGAGATATAGATAGATAGGTAGAAACTAATGGAAATAAGTGAGGTGGTACTATTTACTTTTGAACAAAATATATTTAAAACACCTAGATCGCATAGCGTAGTTGGCCACGACTTAGCAATCGTAGGTTTGATCAAAATCACTAGTTTTAGAGTATTCGTACAAACGAACAACACGCTTTTTCCGCGCGCGCGCCAAGTGACGCGCTCTTGAGCTTTTTCCGGTTTTCCTGTTTTTAGAGGCACGATAGTGGCTCTCATGGAGGCACAAGTGCCTCTCGCAGAGGCACGATAATGCCTCTCGTGGAGGCACATAGTACCCTTCGTCGTGCCTCTCGCGGAGGCACGACAGTGCTTCTCGCGGAGGCACGAGGCACGACTCATGCCTCCCGCGGAGGCAAGGTCGCGCCTCTTTTTTTTTTAATTTTTTTTTGATTTTTTACACCAAAACGGATAGATAAAACATGCGAAAACCGAGAAAGTAAAAAAAAACCACCGAAAAAACAAATTTTAAACACAAAAAATACTTACAGAAAAATTAAAAAAACGAAATCCCGAGGGAACGTTGTGAACGCGATACGTGGCGCTGTTCGCTGTACTGGGCCATAAACGAGTACTCTAGAATTAGTTGCTCTCAGGATTGATTTCGAGTTCGATTCTCACTTTGGTCGTGCACATATATTTTACAGGCCCATGTTGATGTTTTAGGTGGGTGTGGGCCTGTGGCCCATGTGTCCGACGCTAGTGTTTTACATGGCCATAAACCAGTACCGCGGGTACGGCTAAAAAACACCAGTACTGTAGGTTGAGTATGAAATTTGCCTTTATTATGACAGAAGGAGAAACTCACCTCCCTTTATTATTACGAGGGTCGTCGCACGTGCGACGTGAAGGGCCCTGGATACCGTCTCCCTCCATTTCCCGGGTGAAATCTCTAAATTCCTCGAATTTCTTCGAAAGTAAAGACAAAGGGGTGCGCAACAATGGTTGGCCTCTTGGAGTTTGATGGAGCGCGGTCATGACCTAGGCTTCTTCGATGGCTTGGCCTCGGATTCGTCGTGAGGGCATGGCATGCAAAAAAAATTAAGTCAGTTCACGCACCCATAAATCTGAATTTATTAGCCATAATCCGCAACCCACAACCGTCTCTTCCTTTCTAATTTGCAATCAATCCTTTCCTTAATTAGACTCTTTCATTTAAATTATTATGCATCTCTTAACCCACAATCAATCCTCCCAACTTTTTTCCTTTCTTAGCTAATTTGCAATCTATATGTACGCATCTACGAATGAGCCTCATATATGTGTGTACGCAACCTATGCAAGGGCACACACGAGCCAACCATCTTTCTTTTTTATTATTTTTTGCATTGTTTTTATAACATGTTTGCACTAAAAAATAATTATTGTAAAAAGGTTCATAGATAAAAAAATGTAAAAAAATCTATGAACGTATTTATTAAATAGTTCACACTTTAGAAATGCATTAAAATGAACTTTAAAAAAGAGAAATAAATTAAAATATTGGAGCACTTAAATGTGTTAAATTATTCACACATAAACATTTTTTAGTGTGAATTTTTATTAAATAATGTCTTTTCTAAGAGAAAATAATTATTTTTAATCCGTGAATTTTTAAAAAAAATTCTCAAACACTTTTTAAATTTATGAAAACAGTCAGTGCAGAACTCGGATTCATTACCACAGAACTTAGAAATATATTTAAGTTGGTATTATGTGATGCAAAGAAGAAATATGAAACTAAAAGGGAGACACTAGGCATCAGTTAATGGCCATCCGATCAGAAGCATCCATGCCATTCGATCTCCTAGCAAATGTGAGTCGGTTTGCATGTACGATTTTTTGCATTAATTGCAATTAATTTGTTTCCTAACAACCTTTTCCTCAAATTAAGGCATCCTAAATAAAAATATTGTGCTTCCTAAACTTTAGTTCGTTTCCTATGTTATTTCAAATGCAGACTTGTATAACTAAAGATACCGTGTTTCCTCCTAAAAAAAGGATACCGTGTTTCCAATCGTGAGGTTGGTTGCTTCCTAAAATATCGTTTGCTTCATACACAGTTTTTAAAAGTGAAATTTGCTTTAAAATGCATTGAAATTTGCTTCCTCTGTACAGTTTTCCTGCTTCCTTACAAGCTACGTATATTCGACAGAAACATTTCAATGCAGCAAAGTTATGTTTCTTATAGGACATGTTTCCTCCATAATACATGCAATTTGCTTCACTCTGCTACCTGTCGTGCTTCCTTACAAGCTGGCAGTGAAACTTCGAGGGTGCACTGAAGTCATTAACGAGAAACATGGGGGAAATGTCATCGAAGCGTGAAACCAAGTTGTGTGAAGGATGACAGAATGTCATTGAAGCACATTACTTCTAGAGAAATTACTTCTACGAGATTACTCTGGTCCATTAAAAAATTATGTACAATATGCCATGTTTTCAACACAAGAAAACGTGCTTCTTAAACCACAAACAAAACTAGAAATCAAATTTCTACTATTTTTTGTGTGTCAATTCCTGCATCAACAGTAGACTACATATGCTTCCTTCTTATACCAACAAGCTTCAGAAGAAACCACATGACGCTTCATCTTTGCATATCCTCTTGCCCAGGACTCCCTTCTCCTCTCCGCTTCCTCTCTGTGAAGCAACGAAGGCAATGACATGCTCCCATGAAGACACAGGTTCAAACCTGGGTGGATGCGACTGAAAGAACAGAACGAGTCGTGGTGGATTAGGAGCTCGATGGTGTGGTGCGTATGAAGCAGCACTGTTCCGGGTGCAGCGATCGGATGGGACGGCGCACCACCGTAGTGAATCACGCGGCCATACGGGGGAAGCCAGGTTCATGGAGGAGAGATGCAGCCATGCGGGCAAGCGAGGGGATTGGCGATCTAGGAGGTTCACGAGCAGGCAATGGAGATGGGAGCGAGGAACGGGTTTGTTTAGGCAGGCGAGATTAATGTGGATGGGATATGGCGAGTGATTAGGAAGAGTTAACGCGCGGGGTTACCGGTGGTTATTTACCTAGCAACAGTATTGATATTTTTAGGTAGGAAGTAGAATATGTGTCCGTTTGATTACAGTTGAATCTACGGCAATCGACTGGTCTGGCGTTGGCTTCTTATCAGACTACAGATAGGAAGCGTTTCCCAAACTAAAATTCGTTATTACGTACTCTCACATATGTTACGCCCAAGACATTCAAAAGGCCCAGCAGAGGAGACACATAACTAAAAATATCTACACCAAAACTTAAATGAATGGTGTTTGTGGTTCAATTGGTACTTGGCTAAGCACGGTTGTAGCTGGGCGTGAGTTCGATCCCAGCTGGGGCCAATTATGATCCTTTTTTTCCACACTTAAAATTGGACTGCGGATTTATTCCATAAAATATCAGGAACTTTTCCGTAAAAGTATCATGAAACGAACCGTTTTTTCCACTTAACGAATGGAGTGCGGGTTGATTCACCAAAACTCTAGGGACTTTTCTGCAAAATTACGTGACTTAAGGAGAAACTCATCTTCCTTAATTATTAGGGAGAGAATAGCAAATGTACCCGTGCGTTGCAACGGGAGAAAATACTTAAGATCCGTTAGGGATCAGTAGTATCGAATTTTTTGGGGATGTCGAATAAGATGCATGTTGATCAACCTTACCACGATCCACACAACGAATTATTCGTCATCATCCACTCACCCCCTTCTAGTTCCTAGTGGACCATGCCAGAATGCTTTGAACCGTGCATCTCCGAAGAATAGAATAAGAAAGACAACCCTTTTAAAGGACAATGTCGCCACATAAGATTTGAAGCACGCCCATGGTGTCTGGATGTAGAGCTATGATAGAGTTGTTGACCACCGACCGGTTTGGCGTCAACAAAAAAATGCAACATGTACGTCGTATTCAGATGAAAAAATATGATGTTGTTGACCACCAACCGATTTGTTAATCTTGAGAATCTTTATAAAGTAGGCTTCCGCTCGGACCCCTTGCACCATTTGAAATAAATGCAATCAAACGTGTTTCTTTTGTGGTCCGTCCTATATATACTCCCTTTTATTTACCACCATCAATTGTTATGAAAATAATAGTACTCCTCCTTCACAGTTCACGCCTTATAAACTATGAAGGATGAAGTATTTTTGTTAGAGGCACGAAAATAACAGTAGAATGATCATGCACATAACTGATAAAAAGTAAAGGAAGAGAGAACTTAATTTTCTCATTTGTACTTTTATTCAGCTGATGCTTGATGGAAGAAGATGGCAGACCAATGTAATTTATGGAAATTTATATTTATATTATCACATTGGTTTTAATTTAGTTTGTAAATATGATAAATCCTAACAAAAAATGGATTTGTCAGGATAATGAGCAAAACAAACTTCTCATTCCACATAAACATAAATAGGGACAAATATTTGCCCTTCCAAGCAAAGTTCGCTGGTTAAGCGCTCGTTTAGTTTTTTTACACAACCGTCAAACTCCTTGGCTCCCCCATGTAATCATCTTCTCAAATTAATCTTATTTCGGCAACGCAACGCCTTTCATGAGCCTACTGTCTAATCCATGGTGCAGCGTCTTTCATAGAAGCCCCATAAATCCCTCCTTTAATGGTAGTCACATCCGCTCCTGCAAATCACCCTTCTTTATATCTTACACATTTGTACATGCATGCATATATAACAGCTCGTCAGCGGATAATGCTAATGTAGACCGAGCTACGTAGCCCTTAGCCCCTACAAGTCCTCTTCTTTAATCATGCCATCCGCACAAATCCCACCATGGGAGATAATTCATTTCTGGCCTGTCTCTTTCCTTTGATTATTAGGAGACCTTGTTATTTTAGTCATGTTGAAGACGTATATATGTTAATGGGATTTAATAGAAAACGTCGAGGTGGTACTAAACACAAGCAAACACCGAAACAGTTTTTTAAGGGGTAAACACCGAAACAGTTGATACGGCTTCCTGAACTCGTACGGGAGCGGAAACCTTAATACACGTGTGGTATACAACCAGGTCCCTAGTTAACTGTAGTATACAAGTTCACTGTCAATCGGATGATCAAGGTTTCCTGATCATGTTGACATAATCGCCTATTGACAATGGGGTCGTATCATTGGGAGAATGATATGATGGACACCCACCCACCAAAAATGTTGCAATGTGATCCAGTCACATAGTTTCAACATTGCGATAATTATAACGTAGTGACCCAATCCTTAGACCGTGATGGTCATACATAATTTCTATCTACCAGGATGATTTGAGTGCATCAGCCGTTACACTGAAACATGGTAACCATAAAGGTGTATCTTGGGTATTCCGAAGTAGATCTGTTGATGAGTATGCAAATAGATCAAAACAGGATTTGTCCATCCGAGTGACGGATAGGTACTCTGTGCCCACTCGGTGATATTACATCATAAAGATTGCAATCATGTGACTAGGTCACGGAGTTGTAATATCACGGGAACGAGTAAACATGTGTGTCTCTAAAGAGGATGAACTAGGTATATTGGATACCTGACGAGGTTTGATCTCGGCAAATCCCACGGTTAGGAACCCTGGGTTAGATCATAGAGAGAAGGTGCAGGTTGGCGATACTCGTCGGCTAACAGGAGACAGGGATTTACCCAGGTTCAGCGCCCTCGATCGGTGAAACACCTACTTCTCGCCCTTTTGTATTATGATGGATGCGACTACAGTGGCGGTCGAGGCAAGTTCGCTCGGGACCGGAGGTGTTGCTATGAGATCGGATGACCTAGACGTCCCCTCTCCCAACCTTTATATCCTAGGCTGGGTCACAAGGAGTCCATCTAGGTTTACAGAGATAATTGCCTAGTCTAGTTTTAGTATTGGACGCCAAGTCGCGGCTTCCATAATCGCCAAGGAATCCTACGTTGGTTCCTTGAGTGGGCTAGTCGTGGGCTAGTCAAGGATTCCAGCGGGCCTTCTGTCTTGGCGCACACCAGGTACCCTCATCTGTAGGAGTCGTGGGGACACCCCCGAGTGCCTGAGGGACTCGAAGAGTCGCGCAGGACTCAAGTCCAAAATCATCTACCTCCGTGCGTGTCGCGCTGTTGCGAGTTGTCGGTTGTTAGCCACAAAAGATAGTTTATTCAAGGGATGCTAAGCTTAAAGGGCCCAAGATACTCGACTGGTCGAGCCTTGGTGAATTGCGCTAGTGGAAAATACCTCAGTATCCCAATCAAGCCCGTGTCCCTCGACACGAACTTGGATACAACCGGTGTCTAGCAAGGTCCATGCCGCTGCAGGGCTTACAGGATCAAACACTCGGCAAAGCCTCTCAAGAGTCCACGGAACATGATCCAAGGGGTAAAATTCAGAGAAGATGCCACTAAGTACCCCGCAGAAGTACTCAAGAGCTTGCGGCACCCTACCAACCCGCTGAGCAATAACAACATATACCTGTGCATGTGCCCTATCCATCCAAACAGGATTGTTAGCCTACACGATCGGGTCGTCCAAGCGCGACAGCTCCGACTGCACAACATCCTCTTCCTCGCGAGATCGACCAGCCAACACTTCGTAGGAAAAACAAGCACACAACAAGGAAAAAATGAGATGCAAGAGAAAGCACTTGAACAATCAAGCAATCAAGACCGTAAGACTCACCCTTTAGAAGACCAGACAATCTTTACATCTAAGCAGCTAAGTTATCCAAGACAGCCTCAGCACGTTCACGCTTTGATCGATGAATCACAACAGCTGCCTTGAGCCGAATAATCTCGCGCTCCGCGTCTTTAAGCCTCAAACATATGTACTCGTAAGCCCCCTCGCGAGCATCCTCCTTCAACAAATTACAAGCCCGAGAGATGCTCGGGGCGGCCTACCGCAAAAGAAAAAAGAGTCAAGAAAAGAGGAAAAGAACACCAAACAAGGACAAAGCAGTTTCACCAATAAAAGATTCAACATCCCATACTCCAAAGGTGACTTATTACAAAACTAAATGAGTCATTCAAGCATAAGGACAAACAAAGTTTACCATTCGCCTACTCCGCACCCTGGGACTTGCGGATATCGGCCTCTAGAACCAACTGTAGCTAACGGGCAAGCTAAGTGGCCCGACTGCTTTGATCATCCATATAATCAGGCACACTGTCTACCATGAAATCCTCAATAGGAACACCACGCCCTAGGAGAACAACAAAGGACGTCGCAAGCCCAATCACCACAGTTTCGTGGACCAAGCCTTCCAGGCGCTCGCCGTCCTGACTAAAAGCAGCGACCTGCAGATCAAGACTCTCGGGCCGATCCTCCTTCTCCGGATACATGTGGTCATGCAGAAGCTTCAGGTGCTGGAGTTCGGGGCAGAAAACACAAATTTTTCCTTGACCTACGATACCCAATCCCAAGACCTATGCTATGCTGATGCAAGTAACGGACAGAAATAGATCACATACCAGTATGTAGTCCGTTAAGCGGGAAACGTTCCCGCATGAACGTGGTTGGTGTAGTCGTACCGGCAATCCCTGATGCCGCGCAGATCCACGATGACACCTGTAGCCACCCGATCCTTGCAGACCGATGACGGGATTACGTCCCCGTCGGAACGTTGCTGATGAAGACCTCGCGATCCGGCCACGACGATGAAGTAGCACCACAAGTGTAGTGCCTCGCGGGATTATACACATACAGTATACCCGACGTCCCTCCGGGCTCCGAACCAGTAGAGCAGCGGAAAGAAGATGGATTCGGATCCCGATTCCAGCAGCACGACGGCGTGCGTATAGTGGAGAAATCCCCAACCCAGAGCAGCCTCCAAACAAGGGGAGTCCGCTCAAAGGAAGGAGAAAGAAGGGAGAGAGATGAGAAACTTTTCTCAAAAAATTCATGATTAAAAGGGCACCCCTACCCCTCCTTATATAGGCCAAGGAGGGGTGCCACCTCCCCTCAACTTCCCATGTGGGACTAATCCCAAGGGGAGGGGGGTGGCGCACCAATAAGGGGGTGGGCCCCCTCATGGCGCCATGGCCCATGGGGGAGGACTCCCTCTCCCCCTAATGGGCCCTATGAGGCCCATATGCCTTTTAATTCATTTTTAATTATATTTAATTATATTTTAATATTTAATTCAGATAATTAAATAATAAAACATTTATTAAACATTATTAAATATATTTTGAACCTTTCAAAATACCCAGAACAACTTCCGGCCTTCATCGGAACAATTCCGGCCATCACCGGAACAATTCCGGTGTTCTCTCCAATTTCTCCGGTGATCCCGAATCAATCCTTACTGCGTCGAGTACCCTTAAGTGTAACACCCTACGGTCCGGGAAACAGCAGACATGATCGAGACAACTCTCATTGATCAATGACTAATCAATTGGACCTGGTTACAATCCTTGATAGCCCCTGCGCTTCCATCGAATGAACTTCAATCGCTGTTGGATCCGTTAACCGTGTGCCTGTTCCCTTTGTCCCATGGTACTTTGCTTGTCCGAGGTTTGATCATCGGTATCCACTATACCTAGTTCGTCCTCGTTCTCAACAAACAAGTTTACTCGTTCCCGTGATATTACAACTCCGTGACCTAGTCACACGTTTGCAAACTTTATGATGCAATATCACCGAGTGGGCCCAGAGTACCTATCCGTCACACGGATGGACAAATCCCGCTTTGATCTATTTGCATACTCATTAACCATCTATTTCGGAATACCCAAAGTGCACCGTTATAGCCAACATATTTCAGTCAGGCGGTGGGATACAAATCAAAGCATCCTAATAAATCGTAATTACGTATGATCATTACGGTCAAAGGATCTGGTCACTACGTTATAGTTATCGCAATGTCGAACTATGTGACTTGATCACATCGCAACACTTCTGGTGGGTGTATGTCCATCATATCATTATCCAATGATACGACTCCATTGTCAACAGACGCCATTGTCTCATGATCAGGAAACCTTGATCATCAATCGCCCAATGGACTAGTATACTAGGGTTAACTAGGGACCTGGTTGTTTGTATACCACACCTGTATTAATGTTTCCGCTTAATACAGTTCTAGCATAGTATCAAATGTATTATGAACTAATGGAATATGCTCGATAAAAAATATTTTATTTGCCTCTAGGGCACATTCCCAACAGTCTCCCACTTGCACTAGAGTACAAATAAACTAGTTGCATTTTCTCTGGATCATAACTCCTTATTGATCATGCTTGCCCGTGGAAGAGGTTGTATCAACGGTCTGGGTACCATTCAGAACCGTATGTCCTTTTGCAAATCATAATGTCACCTAATTTGACATTCCTTCATTATACACTATAATGATGAGGTATATATATTTGGCGGTGAAATGAGACTTCGTTTGCTGTGTCACAGCAATGACATCCGGTGGGTCACGCGGACTTTCCCATAGTCATGCACACTTGAAACTCACTCAATCAGAAGTCTAACTTCTTAAGCCATAATATAACTCCTGCTACTTCTAAAGCAGCCACATCAATGTAGATTCAATCCTTAGTGCATTGTATGCAACTTTGATGTCTAACCATGTTTCTTTCAACTTAGGCATTCATTAGTATGATATCTCAATTTTCTAGGTTAGTGTCAAAACTTGAACCAGCATAACATTTATGGTCAAGTCCACTATCCTTTACAAATTTGAGATGTATCCTCAGTTCTCTCCAGACACTGAAGGATAAACTTAACTCTTTGTTCAATGATTTACTCATAAATCATATCACAACATGTTCTTACTACTAAGAACTTGGGTCACATTACGTCGAGTACATAACTCTGGTTTTATATGAAAGAACCTATGACAAAGGCATAGAGGATCCAGCACATCCATTTCTTTCATTAACCATTAACCATTGTTCTTGTACTGAGATTAACTCAATACTTCTCTTGGATATACAAGTAAGGACCACTTCTTGACTTGTCCCATTCTGAACTCCTTCAGAATCTTATCCAGGAAAGTATTATGACTCAATGTTATTAAACACATATCTATCTTAATAGATCTTCAATGCTTAATACTTTATTCATCTTCATTTATGAACGATTCAAATAATCATTAACACAAACTGCACCATTCATAATAGGTTATCCATATATGAGAATGTTATCATGCTCCCACTCAAATATGTCATGCACATATTAAGTTATAGGATAACACTCATATTGCTCCCACTCAAATATGTCAGCCACATATAAGACAAGGATAACATCCACATGGCTCCCACTTAGATATGTCAGACACATATTAAGTTCAGGATACTAACCACATGGCTCCTACTCAAATATGTCATTTACATATAAGGCTAGGATAATACTCCCATAGCTCCCACTCAAAATATGTCGTCTACATATATCAAGTTTCAGGAAACTATTCAGCTCCCACTCAGTTTCATGCAAATGCATGTTTTCTCAATATTTTGGTTAAGTCCAAAATCCTTTGATCATCCATCAAGATGAGAATTCAGTTTACGAGACACTAGTATCCATATGTTTTTTTTCAAAACCTTCTTGTTGTACCAATTACAACACTTCTTCAAATACAGGATTTGAGGAAGTCACGGTATTGATAACAATCCTGGATCAATCGTAGTGAATATCCCTTTGACTCAAGCATTGCTACACATTGTAGTCAACCCATTGAATTTGTCAGAAACAATCTTTGTGACAAACCAATCTTGACGTCCCTTTGATGTTCACATTTATTCCTCATAACTCTGAAGTTATTTTGAATATCAAGTAACCTCCTTACTTGATAAGATTCAAGCAATCTTAAATGTAACTCAACATAGGATTTCATGACTCATAGTCATATCTTGTACTTAGGTCCACCATCGCTTCTTTGTAGTTCGTAGGAATGTCTTGTTCCATTAACATGACTGGTGAATCATGAATATCATTTTGCACCAAGGGCAAATATATATATTCTTGAATCCTACCTTTCTTAGTAAAAGCTCCCTTCAACATCATGATCTTTATCATTAGTTTCTCCTCTTATTGTAGAGCCTTGCTTCCGGAACATATTCCGTTGCACTACTCTGACATTTGGAGGCAAGGTCAATTACCTTGGTTGAACTTTCACTTTTATTCCATTACCACATTTATCAAGAACAATTCTTGACAGACACCAAACATAGCAATACAAGTTTTGCTCCTTTTGGTTTTAGTTGTGGAAGATGCATCCATAGTTGTCTAAGGATACACTACAAAGATAATTTATCTTACATAAATCAAGCTTCCTAGAAACCACAACACACCATGACATATATAGTGTTGGTTTCCACGAACTCAGATGGTTCCCTATGCTGAAGTGAGTGTTTGCATATTAAATTAATAACTCTAAACAATAATAACGTAACTTGGTAAGAGATAACTTAGACCATACACTTTTTCATAGAATATGATCACAATGTTCAGGCACGTCAATCATATTGAAGTGTCTCAAGACATTGCAATTTGTGGAACAACTTTCACACAAGTCTTTATGCCCAAGACTAACTCAAAACATTTGTCACTTTGATCAAATCGTAGAGACTTGTCTTTCTTGTTAATTTAATATCCATCTTTACTCTGAAATCCCTTTTGATCATATCAAATTATTTCAGACTCATGTTTCATTAGTGAATACAAATATTCATCTAAGTCCACATACGAAGTTCACGAAATAATGAAATTCACTACATGCTGACATACGATACATCACAATGTATGATACTCAACAATCAGTACACATTCCGTTTTACCAGAATGCGAGGTTTTAGTCATCTCACCTCAGAGGCATGGTTTGCATATGTCAAGAGATCAAGTATCTTAAGACATCATCATACCATTCATGACTTAAACTGTAGTGTCATTATTAAGCCTGGATATTTCTTGGCATTACAATATTTCTTATAAATGATCAAACAACTATCATCAATATAAGAATAACTCATTCATAATCGTAATGTGACCATAATAGATATCATTCATAAAAGGGGAACAACTGACTTGTTTCTCACTAATATGAATAATTGTCTTTGCGAGATGCAAGACACACTAATAAAGTCCTCATTCAAACGATCATAAAATTTATTCATATATTAAT
The DNA here is from genome assembly GCA_950022295.1 of Bromus sterilis. Lineage (NCBI taxonomy): Eukaryota > Viridiplantae > Streptophyta > Magnoliopsida > Poales > Poaceae > Bromus > Bromus sterilis. The sequence continues at coordinate 279,956,117 of OX465601.1, forward strand.
CAATTGATAGATGTAGAGGGAGAGTGTTGTCGACCATCAACTATCTTGATTGCCGTCAGCACACATTGTCACCTCATCCCTTCCAAGCCACTCTCAAGCAGTAAGTTCAAGCATCGAATACTTAATCAACCGCAATTAGTGTTTCATGGGAAAGACATTTATAACTCGTATATCAAATATACTTTCTCCGTCAATGACTATTCCTGCATTGGTTCTACTCTTAAAGTTCACAACTTTAACCATGACCTCATGACAGGTGAACGATTCTCCTTCATGACATAGTCCAGACATGGTCTTTGTAACTAGGAGGAAGCGGATGTAACTCCCCAGTTATTGCAAAGTAACCAGTCATTCAGTAGTCCAAGTTATACACAAGGTGTTCCATGTATCTTATACATTTTCCAAGTGACTTTCTCAGCAGGTTGTTCCTTCCACCATAGTTGAAAGAAACCCCGTCCATATACTCATATTCCATTACTCTGATTTGTGACCAAGTGCTTTCAAGTTCACCTAGCACGTCATACGTGTTGGTTAACATGCATTCACAATTCAGACTCATAGAATGAAGTATGGTGTATTGGACAGTCATTCATAAGTGACGGTGAGTACGATACTCATCATCATCTTCCTTGAATACGGAGTTATCAGGTGTATCTCCTAGCAGTTCTTCGTATTATGTTTAACAAGTCATTACTAATGAGTATGTCTCTAATGGTGTTGGTACACATCAATGAAGTAAGACCCATTTACCTTAAGTTCTATCATACTAAAAGAGCCATAGTTCTAAACATTGGTATGACATTATCTACAATGATATTTGCTAAGACATGAAGATTAAGTTCATAATATGGAGTTCATGTTTCAAAAAACAATTCTGGAACTCCCACTCAGACAAACATCCCTCATAGTTTGTTCTAAGTGATTACACGATCCTTGAACACCATACCTCCCCCGATCGTCACGGCCATCAGTATGTTGTTCAAGGTAGGCCATCATGCCAATCACATCATCCATGTGACTCATGCTCGACCCTTCGGTCTCTTGTGTCCCGAGGCCATATCATATACATATGCCAGGCTCGCCACCACACCCTATGTGATTTAATGCTGTGTCATGCAAGGCCATATCATATACATATGCCAGGCTTGCTACACCCACCTCATGTGAACGAAAAAATGTTTGACACACGTGGTGCCTCCATAATGTAGAACTTTCCAGGTGGTGCTCACTAGGGTAAGGACACTATGTTGGTTTTAGTGAGGGATCATCCTATTATGCTACCGTCGTATATATAACATATTAGCAAAATAGGATGCAACATAAATCATACATGCTATGATTCCCCCCGACATGCAAATTAAAGTTGAAAACGCCTTTATACTTTATCTTTTGCAAGTTTTACGTGGCTGCTAGGGGTTTCGAGAAAACAACCGCTTTCTATCCTGCGAAAACAAGCCACAACACCAATCCCGCAATTGTCTCTATTACACCCCTGTCGGGGCCCTCCGTTGCAAACATCTTCGCATCGCTAATGCAGAGAGACAGACACCCCCCAGCCACTTTATATGGTACAAGCCATATGTCAAGCGTGGAACCAGTCTCGCGTAAACGCGTAAGGTCGGTCGGGGGCCGCTTCATCAAACATTGCCGCAACGCTAAATGAGTACACGTGAGAGGGTAAAAATTGAGAATTTATGCCCACATACTAGATGTGTTCTATCCGTACAATACATCTACGCATAGCCTTGCTCTGATACCACTGCTGGAGTTCGGGGCAGAAAACACAAATTTTTCCTTGACCTACGATACCCAATCCCAAGACCTATGCTATGCTGATGCAAGTAACGGACAGAAATAGATCACATACCAGTATGTAGTCCGTTAAGCGGGAAACGTTCCCGCATGAACGTGGTTGGTGTAGTCGTACCGGCAATCCCTGATGCCGCGCAGATCCACGATGACACCTGTAGCCACCCGATCCTTGCAGACCGATGACGGGATTACGTCCCCGTCGGAACGTTGCTGATGAAGACCTCGCGATCCGGCCACGACGATGAAGTAGCACCACAAGTGTAGTGCCTCGCGGGATTATACACATACAGTATACCCGACGTCCCTCCGGGCTCCGAACCAGTAGAGCAGCGGAAAGAAGATGGATTCGGATCCCGATTCCAGCAGCACGACGGCGTGCGTATAGTGGAGAAATCCCCAACCCAGAGCAGCCTCCAAACAAGGGGAGTCCGCTCAAAGGAAGGAGAAAGAAGGGAGAGAGATGAGAAACTTTTCTCAAAAAATTCATGATTAAAAGGGCACCCCTACCCCTCCTTATATAGGCCAAGGAGGGGTGCCACCTCCCCTCAACTTCCCATGTGGGACTAATCCCAAGGGGAGGGGGGTGGCGCACCAATAAGGGGGTGGGCCCCCTCATGGCGCCATGGCCCATGGGGGAGGACTCCCTCTCCCCCTAATGGGCCCTATGAGGCCCATATGCCTTTTAATTCATTTTTAATTATATTTAATTATATTTTAATATTTAATTCAGATAATTAAATAATAAAACATTTATTAAACATTATTAAATATATTTTGAACCTTTCAAAATACCCAGAACAACTTCCGGCCTTCATCGGAACAATTCCGGCCATCACCGGAACAATTCCGGTGTTCTCTCCAATTTCTCCGGTGATCCCGAATCAATCCTTACTGCGTCGAGTACCCTTAAGTGTAACACCCTACGGTCCGGGAAACAGCAGACATGATCGAGACAACTCTCATTGATCAATGACTAATCAATTGGACCTGGTTACAATCCTTGATAGCCCCTGCGCTTCCATCGAATGAACTTCAATCGCTGTTGGATCCGTTAACCGTGTGCCTGTTCCCTTTGTCCCATGGTACTTTGCTTGTCCGAGGTTTGATCATCGGTATCCACTATACCTAGTTCGTCCTCGTTCTCAACAAACAAGTTTACTCGTTCCCGTGATATTACAACTCCGTGACCTAGTCACACGTTTGCAAACTTTATGATGCAATATCACCGAGTGGGCCCAGAGTACCTATCCGTCACACGGATGGACAAATCCCGCTTTGATCTATTTGCATACTCATTAACCATCTATTTCGGAATACCCAAAGTGCACCGTTATAGCCAGCATATTTCAGTCAGGCGGTGGGATACAAATCAAAGCATCCTAATAGATCGTAATTACGTATGATCATTACGGTCAAAGGATCTGGTCACTACGTTATAGTTATCGCAATGTCGAACTATGTGACTTGATCACATCGCAACACTTCTGGTGGGTGTATGTCCATCATATCATTATCCAATGATACGACTCCATTGTCAACAGACGCCATTGTCTCATGATCAGGAAACCTTGATCATCAATCGCCCAATGGACTAGTATACTAGGGTTAACTAGGGACCTGGTTGTTTGTATACCACACATGTATTAATGTTTCCGCTTAATACAGTTCTAGCATAGTATCAAACGTATTATGAACTAATGGAATATGCTCGATAAAACATATTTTATTTGCCTCTAGGGCACATTCCCAACATCAGGAGGGTCGAAGCTCGACCACAAACATCCTTCACAGCACCATCAACACTCGCCACAGCATCAACAACACCATGGAGGGTTCCCGAGTCCGCAGGAGTAGCCGTCGCAATTTCAACGCTCATATAGCCTGCATCACCAGAAAACAACCATGATCAGCCGTTCGAGAACTCCAACATAAAAAAGAAGCACCAGAGCAAATCTCCTACCTGTCAATGATCTCGCCAGGTCGCGCAGCCGACCACCCTCAATCGTCTCAAACTGCCGAAACTGCTCCTTGACCTGCCGCAGTCGCTCAAGTTCATCACGTTGCACCCGCCAGATCCTTCTACTTTGACTCCAAAGCGTCCCTGTAAGAGAAAAGTTTTCCCCCCATGTGTTTTGGATATTGTTGGACAAGACATTAGAGGAACTAACAATGTTTTCTAGTGTAAACAGATGATTAGGTTCATGATGGACAAGCCTAGTGATAAAGCTTCAAGGAATTTTTTCAAGATATCGAAGCATTACCCCTTGAGCGAAGCTTAATCACGGAGGATGGCCCCCAAAAATGAAGGTATCCTGAAACTCAACTCATCGAAGGAAATGAAGAAGACAACGCAAGACTTAGATGTTTTTGTGTAGTTCTTTTTCTGTTCTTTGAGTCATAGGACATACCGTACTATCAAGAGGGGTTTTAGTTTTTCGACACCGAAGTTATTGTGAAAATGCCCAGATCAAAACTAAACCAAGTGAGAAGCCTGAGTGAAGAAATCTCATGTGCCCTAAGTTAATTTTCGGTAGCAAAGACTTCGTTCTTTGGCTTCCGAAGCAGAACTAAGTTCGTAAGTCAGCTTTACCTTTTTGGCAACTAAAGTTGCGCAGTAATGACAAATCCAACCGTTGTGGACATGCGTCAAGCTATCACTTCGGGTCAAATCAGTCATTCCGCACCTCGGGATCGCCAACTATAAATACGCCGCCCCTGCCTCCATTTGCGGGTGGCTGCTCCGAGAATATTCCTAAGAGAGACTGAAGAGAGCATCCCAAGAACGCCACTAAAGCAAAACCCAAAAGCCAACCACCTAATCGTAAGTCCCATTGATCTGAGTAGATTCGCTATGACTTAGGTGAAAACTTACTAGCCTTTTTTATCTTGGAGAACTGCAATTCTCCTAGACGGTTAGAGTGTCATCTTCAGAGAGCGAAGAGTAATTGTCGCCTCGAAGCTCAAGTTTGTCAAAGGTTTCGGAGATTTCCTTGATAATCTACCACAAGTCAAAACTGGCCAAGCTCAAGGAGATTGGTGCAGTGAAGCAACGGACGGAGAGAGTTTTTCTCCAGGTGTTCAATCACCAGTCCCTCCAACCAGACGTAGCGCTTTGCAGAGCGTGAACTGGTCGAACAAACATCGCCGAGTCACGAGTTCGTTTTACTTCAAGCATTTACTTTCCGCATTACATTTTCTTCCAGTTAAGCTTCAATGTACTTTTGATTCACTGTATTTAGTTTCACTTCATGTTTAGCTTCCCTGTTACTTGTTTCTGCAATTCTTTTCTGATGAGGTTTGATGTCTACGCACGCTTCTATTCTTGTAGACTATGTTGGGCCTCCAAGCACAGAGGTTTGTAGGACAACAACAATTTCCCTCAAGTGGATGACCTAAGGTTTATCGAACTCAGGGAAGTAGAGGTTGAAGATGGTCTCTCTCAAGCAACCCTGCAATTATGATACAAGAAGTCTCTTGTGTCCCCAACACATCTAATACAACTAGGAGTTGTATAGGTGCACTAGTTCGGCGAAGAGATGATAAAATATGGGTGATAGGTGTGGCAAAACAAAGTAATATAAATTTGTAATAAAAAGTGCAGCAAGCAAACATGTAATAAAAGTGAGTGCAAGCTGTGTAACAATGATGGAAACAAGGCCTAGGCTTCATACTTTCACTAGTGGCAACTCCCAACAACATTAACATAGTCTAATCACATGATATTTCCCATAAAACATCCAACAGAGACGCACTCGGAGGTCATTCCTTTGTGGTCAAGAGAGGACGAGAATTATGTAGGGCTACAAAAGCACACCTCAAAGTTCGTAGTTCTCAATCTATGGATTTCCCAATGTCACCGCGGCCATGCAAAGAGAGTACCACAATCACCACAACATATCTCAAGGATAGTCAAAGACAAGCACCAAGAGACTCTCAATCTTCAATCAACACACAAAAGAGGAAATCACTCATGATAATATTCTTCTAACCCATGTCCAATAGACCGCTGTCACCATGGTCTCGGGGATTATACTAGATAGGATCAAGTGAGTACATCAAATCCAATACATAGAAGAAGGGGAAACATCATGGGATCACCCTAGATTAACATAGCCAATGATCACAACAAAGATCACATCATGGGAGAGAGAGAAACCACATAGATCAAGATACAAGCCTTAGCCTCGAGGGGGAACTACTCACACATGGACATGGTGAGTGAGAGAGAGTTGTTGATGGAGAGGTGCAGCCCGGAGAAGATGAAGGAGACGGCGACGACGGCGGCCATGGCGGCGGCGGCGCCCACGACCACGGCGGTGGCCATGGCCCTTGGGGGCAGCGGCCCTAGGCCCCTTCTTCTTCCTTGGAGATGGTGCTTCTGTGGAGATTGATCTCCCCCTCAAGACGGCTGCCAAGGGGGAGGAAATTTCGTGGTGCCCTTTGACCTAGGTTTCCTCTATTTATATAGACTCTCGGATTCCCGTCATCCAGATTACGTCTTCTGTATTTCGGGGTTTCTGGAAGCATCCGAACTCCGATTGGGCCGAATTTTATGTCTAAATCCACCGGAAAAAAGTTCCCTACAACTTTGAGGCCGTCTTCTAGAGTTTCTGAAGCGATCTTTAAAACCTGTCTGGTGGGGACAGATTTCGGGAGAGTTAGAGTCCAACTCCTACAAGGCTCCTTTTTGTGATTTTTCTTTATCCAAGTAATTCCTACACATAAAGTACAAAAACAAGAACTTGTGCACTCTTGCAACCATTAATAGGTTAGTTCCAAAATCTCTCCCTAATAATAAAGGGAGGTGCGTTTCTCCTCTTTTTTCGTCAGTCAGTCTTATTGCCATTAAAGTTGATATAATTTACACCCTATGCCATCTATAAGTGAAAAAAACTATTCTTTACCTAATAATAAATTCCGATAGACTTAAATAACAATACGTTCATGAGTTTTTCACGTGGGTTGTGTGTTGTTTTTTCCTGGCCCGTTCGTGAGCTGAGTTGGGCCTGCTTCACACGTTCTTTTTCCCCAATTATTAGCAGATGGATGCAGCCTACGTACCGGCTGGATGTGTTTCTCAAAAAGAAAAGAAAAACTGGGCTGAACGTAGCCATGTTATTAGTACCACCTCGCTGCTTTACATTGATTTCACACAGTTTATATACTTCACAAATCATAATGCCTATCAACAATACCCCAAAGAAAAGCTCAAAAAAGGCAATACCCCAAAAAAGAAGGATGAGGAACAAACGGGACGGATTGAGAGTAGAGATCCCACGCTGCATGCCGGTTATGAAAGGAAAGGATCAATAATAATTAATAGGTAAAGAGATGGCAGCTGCCTAATGCTAAAGGCAAAGGCAAGGAGGGGGGAGGAACCTGCACGCTAAAGAAAAACAAAGAGCGGGAGACATGGAAAGATGACCATGGCAAAGGTGCAAAGGCAAGCTGCGTGGGCAGAGGCGTCGGCTCGCTGGGCTACACCCGTCGGTGTTATCCAGTGCTGATTGGCTATAATTAGATCCGATTAAAGTTTTCTAATTATATGGAACTATGAACTGAATTATATAACTTAGATTTTGTGGTATATGTCCGTGCGCACACACGGGCACCACATTTTTCGAGGATGCGAGAGCTGTCTCAACCAGCAATGATCCGTGATCCTTTCGGAGGGATAGTAGCTATCCTTTATCTGTGTGTGGCCTATTGTTTAGCTAAGTTATTCTAAGCTATGAATTTTGTTTTGGTACCAATTCTCTTTAATCATAGAAATTACACAAGCATATTTTTTATTGGCCTAACTCTCAAGTTATTGTAAGCTATGAATGTTATTTTAGCAACTTCCTTCAAACACACAAATTACCTTCTCGTGTCTGATTTTTGTTGGCTAGATGTTGAAACTTCAAAGACCACTTCAATAGCAACAACAATAACAACAACAACGAGCTTCAGGGGCGGAGCCAGGTCAGAATAAGGCCCTGGTCCCCCTTCATTGCTACAGTGTTTAATAGTGCAAAACAATGCAAATGTCCTACAATAAACGAATAAAAAAATCTCCTACAAAAAGAGTGGATTTATGCTGAATCAGTGGAATATGTAGACCCGCTCCCCTTTTCTGATTCTATATATCCGTTAATAAAAATTCATTTGACCTTAAATGTTGAATGGATGATTTTTTTCATTAAATATACGTGCGATTGTTTCACCATATAAAAAATTTAGAATGCTACATTATTTTGTGAATAGTGACCAACAACTTTTGTCTTAGAAACAAAGAGAGGGGAGTGGGGAGGATTGCGAGCTAGATTTGCCATTAATAGAGGTGATGAGCGAGCCTTGAATTTTCTAAAAATTTATGCTCCCGTTGCAACGCACGGGCATTGTCCTAGTATGTTATAAAAAGATATGAAAGTGTATAAAAACATAGCAATATCACACAAAACATGCATGGAACAAGTAGAAATTATAAATACGTTTGGGACGTATCAACATCCCCAAGCTTAATTCCTGCTCGTCCTCGAGTAGGTAAATGATAAGAAGCATAATTTCTGTGGTGACATGCTAGGACCATATAAGAACTTTGAAAGTAAAACAATCAAATCATGCAATTCAATTCAAGTCTTAACAAGCAAGAGTCTATATTAGCATTGAAACAAGCAACATAAGAACATAAAGGTGCAAGAGCTCTCGCTTTCCGTGACTCGAATGTCTCCAAATGGTGTTTGCGTGCAAGAAAGGGGATAGGGATATACGAGAAAAAATATAATTTTGTTGAGAACTCAATCTACTAAAGCTTCACACTTGGTCTTCTTTGGAATCTTATCTTGACTCATCCCCAGACCACTAGCCAGGTACAAGTCAAAATGATCCACTCCTTTTCGATATTTTGAGCACTCATGCAATGGATGAGCGTAAGCAAGAAGGTTGACATTTAGGATGGCAAAGAGAGAATATGGTGGAGGAGGAACACAAAAAGGGTGAGAAAGGCTCACATCAATGAGGACAACCATAGGCGAGAGAAGGCCATATGATAGATATGATGTGAGGAGTAGGGATTGCCATGCAACGGATGCACATAAGAGCTAAGAAAAGCTCTCCAATGGAACTAGTGGAGGTGCATCCAACCTGCTTGCTCAAGAAGACCTGGAGCTCATTTGAGGAGGCTCATCATTGGAATATACAAGCCAAGTTTTATAGTGTGAAGGGTCCCCACGTAGCTATATGCATGTATGATGATCTCTATGGAGTACAAGGGATAGAGGATGAAGTACTAGTGTTGATCTCTCAAAAGGAATAGTAGTGTGCCCCCTTCTCTCTTTTTTTCTTTTTTTTCTATTTTTTCTATTTTTTGTATTATTTTGGTGGCCTCAATGGCTCTTTCTATTTCTCTCATTTTTCCTCTTTGGGATCTTTTAATTTTGTCCTCTTTGGGATCTTTTAATCACTTTAGGGGCAACACTCTATATATTACAAGAAGTATAGAAGATCTTTCATACTTTGCAAAGTACTCAAATGATAAAGAAGATGTAACTATCATGATGTATGCAATGTATGCAATGCCAGTGTAGTAGGAACATGTATGACATGAAGATCAAGTCATGAAGAGGTGGATGTTGCATGGCAATATATCTCGGAAAGGCTATGGAAATGTCTTGATAGGTAGGTATGGTGGATGTTTTGAGGAAAGATATAAGGAGGTTTATGATGACAGAGCGTATCATGCCAAGGGTTTGGATGTACTGGCGAAGGTGGACGCCAACTCTCGGAGTGATAAGAAAGCAATGCACGGCACAGGAGAGGCTAGCAAATATGAGGAGGTGGAAGTGTCAACTTTCAATACTTACATTAGTCCGAAGAACTCATGCACTTATTATCGGTAACTCTCAATCTAGTAAGGAGGTTCACAAAGAGACAAGTACCCCGAGGAGGAGTGTATGGGGGTTTGGTTATCCTTGCGCATCCTCAACTCATGGTACGTGAGTGTACTCTAATATCCGACCCCTCAGAAGAGTAGTGATCCATCTAGTAGCTAGAGTTCTCAACTAGTTTTGTAGGTTTTGAAAATAAACATGGATTGCCCAAAATACGACACCTATCACTAATAGGCTAGAGCTCTTGACACCAAAAGTTCATACATTACTCACATCAATACCTCAAAACTATTGCAAGTTACTACTAAAATTAAATAGCAACCTCAATTACCTACTTTCAAGACAAGACACAACTCAGTGCAACAACCAACTCTCTTAACAATATAAACATGAAAACTAAAGAGAGTTCCAACAACAAACTAAACAAAAGCCAAGGCTCTTACTAAAGACAAACTAAAGCTAAAACTAAACATGGCAGTAGCTACGAAAAGATAAAGAACACATAACAGCAAAAAGATAGGCATGAAGAATCCTATGATGTGTTCTAGATTTTGAAAGTTGAGCGTGTTTCTCTCCCACACAAAGTAAGACGGGATCTAACTTGTTATGAACAGCAAGAAAAGCTAAAGAAAACTAAAAATAAAACCTAAGAGCGAGACGCTCCAAGCATAGCTCATAACGCATGAAGTGATAAAAATATAGTGAGACGAAGGACGAACTGATGATTGTTGATGGAGAACGGGATGCACGGGGGCATCCCCAAGCTTAGACGCTTGAGTCTCCTTGAATATGTATTGGGGATGCATGGGGGCATCCCCAAGCTTGAGCGCTTGACACTCCTGGATCTTCTTTCATCATCTTCCATCTCACACTTGAAAACTCCCTTCATACATAACTCATCATAAGATGATTAGAGAGGTTAGTACCCTTAATAAATAATTTTTCCCCACTGGATATAAAGATATTCTTGAAGAGCTACTGTTTCTCAAGATTGCCAAAAGGTTTTTGTAAAGAAAAAGAAAGCTTAAGGTTTGCAAAATTTAGGAGAGACAAAACGTGGCAGAATCTGTGAAAAATAGAACAACAGGTAGTACAGAATTTTTTAGGGGTACTTCTGCAACTCAAATCAAAAAACTCAGAATAGACGCTCGAAAGTCAATTGTATGGAGCATGCTTTCAAAACAATTCAGATCAAAAAGATGATCTGGTGATTTTAGGCTAATTTTTCCGTCCAAGGACAGAACCTGTTTTCTGGACAGCATGTCACAACTTTTGAACTTTCTTGCAATCGGAGGCTAGACTTGGCACAAAGATTGAAAATAAAGATACAATGATGTTGATACAGTAGTAAAAATCATTAAGACCACTAAAAATTCCCTACAAATTTGTAGTTTTAAGTTTTTCCGTTTGAGGCCGTCTTCTAGCGTTTCCGAGGCGATCTTTAAAACCTGTCTGGTGGGGACAGATTTCGGGAGAGTTAGAGTCCAACTCCTACAAGGCTCCTTTTTGTGATTTTTCCTTTATCCAAGTAATTCCTACACATAAAGTACAAAAACAAGAACTTGTGCACTCTTGCAACCATTAATAGGTTAGTTCCAAAATATGTTATAAAAAGATATGAAAGTGTATCAAAAACATAGCAATATCACACAAAACATGCATGGAGCAAGCAGAAATTATAAAAACGTTTGGGACGTATCAAGGTTGTGCTTCACTTCAAAGCTTCACTTGAAAATTTGACTCCATACTTGGACTTTCAATTGATATCAGAGCTCGTCACTCCCTACACTCTGTGTGTTTTGGATTAACTTCCTAGAGTGCTTTCAAGTATGTCTTTCACAGCTATTCGCTCCGGCGAACCTATTCCTGTTTTAAATGGGAAGGACTATCCTTACTGGAAGGACAAGATGAAAAGAAACATTATTGCTATCAATTGAGCTGCCTGGCAAGTTGTCCAGAATGGAGTCACAATCAAGGATGAGAAGGCCATCACCCGTGCTGAAGCAAAACTGATGGACCTTGATTCTGAAGTCAGGGTATTCATCACCAACCATTTGACTCCAGAGAAGTATCATGAAGTGAAGAATATCCCATCTTCCAAAGGTGTCTGGGACTATCTTGAAAATATTGGAGAAGGAGTTTCCACTCAAAAAGATGCCATAATTGACACTCTCCGAAGCAAATTCTATAGATTCAAGAGAAACGAGGGTGAGAAAATCAATTCCATCTATAACAGACCCACCGCTCTTTAAATGAGCTGATTTCCCTCGATGCTGATGACATCACTCCTCACTCGGTAGTGAGAACTTTTCTTCGCTCGTTGGATGATTCTTTCAACCACAATGTGCTGATGATCAAGGAAAGAACTGATTTCAGAGATCTAGTTGCTGATGATATCCTTGAGAGACTCACCACTTTTGAAATGGAAGAGGATGAGAAGCGAGACATAAATGCCTCTCGAACAATATCACATGCTCTCAAAGCAAGAGCTTCGCGTTACTCTTCACCTAAAGTTAGTTCTGCTTCCGGTGTTGAATCTGATGATCCCACAAGCATTGGGAAGGATTTGGCATTGATCATGAGACACTTCAATCGATTTCAAAGAAAAGGTTTTTCTTTACCAAAGAAGAATTACTCTTCGAGACACTCAAGCAACTCTTCTTAGCGTTTCTCCTCAAGAAGCTCTCCATCAAAGGACAATTGTTGTTACAAGTGCAAAAAACCAGGCCACTACATTGCCGACTGCCCATTATGGGAAGCTGAAAACAAATCAAAGCACTCACTCAGAGATTCCTCAAGCAAGTCTCACAGATCCTCCAGAAGCTATGAGTCAAAGAGACATTATTTCAGTTCAAGAAGAGACAAGAAGAAAGAATCTGATGATGACAAGAAAAATAAGTATCACAAGAAGCGTGAGAGTTCTTCTTCGAAGACACACTCGTCTCGTTGAAGCAATTCTCATCGTGCCAAGGCCTATCTGGGTAAAGAGATGAACTCTAAAGAAGAAGTCTCAGGGTACGAAGCAGAATCAGGCTCAAGATCACCATCTGGATCCGAGTCTGATGGTGTTGCTGGACTAGCATTTGCTTCGGCCGGAGCTTCAAGCTTATTCTTCGCCAACAACAGCAGTGAAGATGAAACTCCTGCATACTACTTTATGGCCAAGTCAAAGGTATCTTCAACCAAAGTTACCTATGATACTTCTGATTGTTCTTCATATGAAAGTGACTCAAAGATAACCTACGCTAAACTGGCTAAAATTGCTTCAATCCAACAAGATGAACTTGATTCGCTAAGCAAAACCATTAAGAAATCAGAGGCCCTGTTGATCGATGAGATAGAGAAAGGTCAAACTTTAACTAATGAGCATGCTGCTCTGAAGGATAATTTTGAAGAACTATCCTCTCGGCATGATCTTCTTTCAGTTGATTATGAGAAGCTTACCTATGAATTTCTTCAGAGGAAAATGGCTCTCGAAAAACTGAAAGAGGCTCATGAAGAGTTGGAAAACGTCAATCTCTCTCATGGCTCAACAAGGTTCTGAAGCAAATCATAATTCTGATTCACCTTGCTTAACTTGTTTGGAACGAAGCAAATCTGATTCCAAAGGCAAAGCTGCTATTGTTATTGATGATACTAATGCCTCAGATGAGGAAAACTCTGCTGTTACCGAGGAACTCCTCAGGTTGAAAGATTTGTTTGAAACAGGTTTGTTCAAAAGTGTCCAGGGACACCAACATCTTTTTGATATCCTGAAGAAGGCACTCCTTCAAAGGAATCCTAGGAATGAAGGTGTTGGATTTGAAACGAAGCTAAACCCTGATGGAACTTACTGGGAACCTGAGCAGTACCCAAAAACTGTATGGGTCCTAGCGAAGGATAAGCCTATAGATATTGCTAATCTTTCAGGTTACACCTACAAAATTGATAAGCATATTGTTGATGAATCACTTGATTCTGACTACAAGCTTATCAAGAACCAGGAAGGAAAGGTTTCGCCCGAATACATTGGTGCCCCTCCAAAGATCTAGATACGTCCCAAACGTATCGATAATTTCTGCTTGCTCCATGCATGTTTTGTGTGATATTGCTATGATCTAGATACACTTTCATACACTCTTGATCATATTTGGACTAACCTATTAACTCAGTGCACCCCAGTGCCAGTTTCTGTTTTCTGCTCTTTTTCTATTTCATTTTTCCCCCATATTAAAAGTGCTCCAAAAATTCGGGAAAAACAGATAAAAAATCAGCGTGAAGGAACCTTCCGGAGTCCCGAAGTGGGACCAGGTGGGACCCACCAGGGCCCCAGGCGCCTAGCTGGCGCGGCCTAGGGCTTGGCCGCGCCAGGGGGGCGCCTGGACCCCTGGTGGCCCCCCTGGATGCCCCCCTTCGCCTATATATCTCACGTGACGTGAAACTTCCGAAGACAGAACCCTTTTCCGCGATCTCACCTCTGTTCCGCCGCCGCCGCGCTTCCAAGATTGGGAGCACCAGCAGACCCCTTCCCGGCACCCTGTCGGAGGGAGGATCGACCTCCGGGAGCTTCCCCACCACCATGGACGCTTCCCGGATGTGCCGTGAGTAGTTTCCTTTGGACCATGGGTCCGTGATCAGTATCTATGTGATGTTCGCCTCCCCTCTTTGTTCTTCATGGTTTAGACCTAGTGAGCTTCCCTACATGATCGAGGCATATATGTAATCTTTCTGTTGTTGCTATGCTGAGTTTGATGGGATCTGATGTATTATGAGATATGTTCAGATTGTGATAGAGTACTATATTTGGTTCTTATCTTTTATATTTTTGTTCCTAAGTAATTCTTGCATGTTCTCCGTTTCTGTTTATTTCTTTGGCCAGGTAGTAGGTAGTGACTTCAAGAGGGAACGTTATGCTCGATTGTGGGTTCATGCCCCCTGATGACACGCTTGAGTGACAGAAACATGAGTCTAGGGGATGTGTTGTTGCCACAAGGGGGAAAACAACGGTGCTTGTAACCGCGGTTGCAACGATTGTTTACTTTACGAAAAGTTCTTTTTAATGCAGTTGTCTGTTGCTTTGGGTTTACACTTTGGGTGGGGCTCGCAACTTAATACCAGCAAGATGTTCTGGATAGATATCTCAAGGTGGATGATTAGTAGTAGATGCTGTTGGATTTAGGTCTAGTTATTTTGGCGTACTGCCCATGCTTTTGAGCCTCTTCCTTTCTTTGTAGCATAGTTAGCATTGCGGTGCGTTTATGATCGTGTAAATTGCCCATATGTAACTTTTTTACCTCACGTAGCAGTTTTATCGTCTTTTGGGAGAGAGACATCACTAGTGAACATCATGGAACCCCGGTCCATATTCTCATTACTGTTTACACGCTCATTTACTTTCTTGCTTTTTACTTTTAGTTGCTATCATTATCATTATCTCTTGTGTTTTGATCCTTTGTAAACAACAAGATCGGAGAGATTGAAAACCTCTCTGAACTTCGTTGGGAGCAAAGTTATTTGTGTGTGTGTGCAGGTCCACGTCATTTGCGCCGCTGAAACCTACTTATCATCGCCGGAGTCCTACTGGTCGATACTCAACCTTGGTATCTTCACCAAGGGAAACTTGCCGCTACGCTGCATCTCACCTACCACTTGGGGTAACCAACAAAGGGCGAGAAGCAATTATCCTCTCTCGCGTATCAAGCAGATTTCTGGAGCCGTTGCCGGGGACTCCGACTGATAAGATAGGGGAGTTGCCCACTACCTTTTACCTTTACTTTTTATTCTTGTTAGTTTACCTTTAAGTTTTTATCTTTGTGTCCTTTATCAAAAATTACAAAAAAATCTGCCACACTTGCTACTATATGGGTTCCTCTGAAACACTAAGTTGTGTGACTTCACCAGTCACAACAACAAAGACTTTATCTGCACTCCTATTGCCACACCTGCCACTTCAGCTACCTCTTATGAAATTAAACCTGCTTTGCTAAACCTTGTTATGAGAGATCAATTCTCTGAACTAGAAAGTATGCTTAGAGACTTTATCACTACCCAAAAAGCCTTCAACAAAAATGTAGAAGAAAAGTTAGCTAAATTAGATAATCTTTGTTTGAAGGTAGACAGCTTAGACCTTTATGTTGAGATGTTAAAAATTAGAACCTCGCCCCTTCAGGAGAGGAAAGCCACTCCTATTAATGATATCCAATTACAAATTAATGAAAATATTAGGATGAGGGCTAAACTTAAAGAAAGATGGCCTAGAGAAAAAGAGGAAGAGGATAGAATTAAGAGCCTTCCTACACACCACACAGTTGCCACTATCCAAATTGTTGAGGACACTCAAACTATTAGCACCCAATGCACTCCTAGTCCTGTTGGACCTATTAATGGTGATGCTAATACCTCAACCGTAGAAGAAGAAACTCCTATGAACATAGAGGGATTCAAACAAGTGAGCCTAGATGACACTACTACCACCTTTGATAGTAGTGATATTGATTTTCATAGTTGCACCCTCTCAGAAGTTATCAGCTTGTTACACAAAATGTCTAGAGACCCCCACACTAGCACACTTAATCTTGCCTTCACGGAGCATATCACAAATGCTCTCATCAAAGCTAGGGAGGAGAAGCTTAGGATAGAAGCCTCCATACCTAGGAATCTAGATGATGGTTGGGAACCTATGATCAAAATTAAATTAAATAACTTCTCTTGCTATGATTTATGTGACGTTGGAGCTAGTACCTCTGTCATGCCCAAAAGAATGTATGATATGTGTGAATTGAAACCTTTTGATTCTTGTTCTTTTGGTGTTGGGCTTGTCGACTCTTCCTTAAAGAAACCTTTGGGGAATATCGACGATGTTCTTATCATTGTCAATGACAATTATGTTCCCGTTGATTTTATTATTATGGATATAGAGTGTGAACCTTTATGTCCAATTATTTTTGGACGTCCTTTTCTTCGCATTGTTGGTGCTATCATTGACATGAAAGAGGGGAATATAAAATTTCAATTCCCTCTCAAAAATGGGATGGAACACTTCCCTAGAAAGAAAATAAAGTTACCTTTTGAGTCTGTTACACGGTCTAGCTATTCTCTTTCTCTTGATAAAACTTGATTCATCTTTTGCCTTATGCCTAGCTTAAAGGCGTAAAAGAACGCGCTTGTTGGGAGGCAACCCAAGATGTTTTTACTTCTGTTCTTAGTGGTCTTGATGATTGTTACTACTGTAGAAACATCATTGTATATTTATTTTCAAGCTTTGTGACAAGTTATAGCCTCTTATGATAAGGGAAGTAAAAGTTGTGACATGCTGTCCAGAAAACAGATTCTGTCTTCGTGACGGAAAAAAATCAGATCAAATCACCAGTTCATCTTTTTGAGCTGAATTTTTTACAAAGTGTGCTTTATATAATTAAGGAACTTTTGTATGTTTTGAGTTTTTTTATTTGAGTTGCAGAAGTACCCCAATAAAATTCTCTACTACCTGCTGTTCTGTTTTTCATAGATTCTGCCACGTTTTATCTCTCCTTACTTTTGCAAACCTTAAGCTTGCTTTTTTATTTACAAAAACCTTTTGGAAATCTTGAGAAACAATATATCTTCAAGAATATCTTTATATCTAGTGGGGAAAAATTATCTTATTAAGGGTACTAACCTCTCTAATAAGCTTATGATGAGTTATGTATGAAGGGAGTTTTCAACTGTGCGATGGAAGATGATGAAAGAAGATCCGGGAGTGTAAAGCGCTCAAGCTTGGGGATGCCCCCATGCATCCCCAATAAATATTCAAGTAGACTCAAGTGTCTAAGCTTGGGGATGCCCCCGTGCATCCCCTTCTCTATCAACAATCATCAGTTCGTCTTTCGTCTCACTATATTTTTATCACTTCATGCGTTATGTGCTATGCTTGGAGCGTCTCGCTCTTACGTTTTATTTTTAGTTTTATTTAGCTTTGCTTTCTGTTCATAACAAGTTAGACCCCTTCTTACTCTGTGTGGGAGAGAAGCACGCTCCACTTTCAAAATCTAGAACACATCATAGGATTTTTCATGCCTATCTTTTTACTATTGTGTGTTCTTTATCATTTCGTAGCTACTGCCATGTTTAGTTTTAGTTTTAGTTTGTCTTTAGAAAGAGCCTTGGCTTTTGTTTAGTTTGTTGCTAGAACTCTCTTTAGTTTTCATGTTTATCTTGTTAAGAGAGTTGGTTGTTGCACTGAGTTGTGTCTTGTCTTGAAAGTAGGTAATTGAGGTTGCTATTTAATTTTAGTAGTAACTTGCAATAGTTTTGAGGTATTGTTGTGAGTAATGTTTGAACTTGTCGTGTCAAGAGATCTAGCCTATTAGTGATAGGTGTCGTATTTTGGGCAATCTGTGTTTATTTTAAAAACCTACAAAACTAGTTGAGAACTCTAGCTACTAGATGGATCGCTAATCTTTGGAGGGATCGGATATTAGAGTACACTCACGTACAATGAGTCGAGGATGCGCAAGGATAACCAAACCCCCATACACTCCTCCTCGGGGTACTTGTCTCCTTGCGAACCTCCTTATTAGGTTCAGAGTTACCGATAATAAGTGCATGAGTTCTTCGGACTTATGTGAGTATTGAAAGTTGACACTTCCATCTCCTCATATTTGCTAGCCTCTCCCGTGCCGTGCATTGCCTTCTTCTCACTCCGAGAGTTGGCGTCAACCTTCGCCGGTACATCCAAACCCTTGGCATGATACGCTCTGTCATCATAAACCTCCCTATATCTTTCCTCAAAAAAGCCACCATACCTACCTATCAAGGCATTTCTATAGCCTTTCCGAGATATATTGCCATGCAAAATCCACCTCTTCATGACTTGATCTTCATGTCATACATGTTCCTACTACACTGGCAGCGGCATACATTGCATACATCATGATAGCTACATCTTCTTTATGTTTTGAGTACCTTGTAAAGTGTGAAAGATCTTCTATACCCTCTTGTAAATTAGAGTGTTGCCCTTAAGTTAAGAAAAGATCCCAAAGTGGAAAAAATAAAAGATCCCAAAGAGGACAAATGAGAGTTAAATATAAAGAGCCATTGAGGCCACCAAAAATAGAAAAAAATAGAAAAAAGAGAAAAATAAAAAGAGAGAAAGGGGAAACACTACTATCCTTTTGAAAGATCCACTCTAGTACTCCCTCTTATCCTTGTACTCCATAGAGATGATCATTTTTGCATATAGCTATGTGGGGACCTTCACACTATAGAACTTGGCTTGCATATTCCAAGGACGAGCCTCCTAAAATGAGCTCTAGGTCTTCATGAGCGAGAAAGTTAGATGCACCCCCACTAGTTCCATTGAAGAGCTTTTCTAGCTCATATGTGCATTTGTTGCATGGCAATCCCTCCTCCTCACATCATATCTATCATTTGGCCTTCTCGCCTATGATTGTCCTCATTGATGTGAGCCTTTCTCACCCTTTTTGGCTTCCTCCTCCACCATATTTCTCTCTTTGCCATCCTAAGTGTCAACTTTCGTGCTTACGCTCATCCATTGCATGAGTTCTCAAAATATCAAAAAGGAGTGGATCAAATTGGCTCGTAACTGGCTAGTGGTCTGGGGACGAGTCAAGATAAGATTCCAAAGAAGACCAAGTGTGAAACTTTAGTAGATTGAGTTCTCAACAAAAATATATTTTTCTCGTATTCCCTATCCCCTTTCTTACACGCAAACACCATTTGGAGACATTCGAGTCACGGACAGCGAGAGCTCTTGCACCTAATGTTCTTTTGTTACTTGTTTCAATGCTAATATAGACTCTTGCATGTTATGACTTGAATTGAATCACATACCTTGATTGCTTAACTTTTCAAAGTTCTTATATGGTTGCTAGCATGTCACCACAGAAATTATGCTTGTTATCATTTACCTACTCGAGGATGAGCAGGAATTAAGCTTGGGGATGTTGATACGTCCCAAACGTATCGATAATTTCTTCTTTCTCCATGCATGTTTTGTGTGATATTGCTATGATCTAGATACACTTTCATACACTCTTGATCATATTTGGACTAACCTATTAACTCAGTGCACCCCAGTGCCAGTTTCTGTTTTCTGCTGTTTTTTCTATTTCTGTTTTCCCCCATATTAAAAGTGCTCCAAAAATTCGGGAAAAATCTGATAAAAAATCAGCGTGAAGGAACCTTCGGGAGTCCCGAAGGGGTACCAGGTGGGACCCACCAGGGGCCCAAGCGCCTAGCTGGCACGGCCTAGGGCTTGGTCGCTCTAGGGGGCGCCTGGATCCCTGGTGGCCCCCTTGCTGCCTCCCTTCGCCTATATATCTCCCATGACGTGAAACTTGCAAAGACAGAAACCTTTTTCGCGATCTCGCCTCTGTTCCGCCACCGCCGCGCTTCCAAGATCGGGAGCACCAGTAGACCCCTTCACGGCACCCTACCGGAGGGAGGATCGACCTCCGGGAGCTTCCCCTCCACCATGGACGCTTCCCGGATGTGTTGTGAGTAGTTTCCTTTGGACCATGGGTCCGTGATCAGTAGCTATGTGATGTTCTCCTCCCCTCTTTGTTCTTCATGGTTTAGACCTAGTGAGCTGCTCTACATGATCGAGGCACATATGTAATCTTTCTGCTGTTGCTATGCTGAGTTTGATGGGATCTGATGGATTATGAGATTATGTTCAGATTGCGATAGATAAATATATTTGGTTCTTATCTTTTATATTTTTGTTCCTAAGTAATTCTTGCATGTTCTCTGTTGCTGTTTATTGCTTTGGCCAAGTAGTAGGTACTGACTTCAAGAGGGAACGTTATGCTCGATTGTGGGTTCATGCCCCCTAATGACACGCTTGAGTGATAGAAACATGAGTCTAGGGGATGTGTTGTTGCCACAAGGGGGAAAACAACGGTGCTTGTAACCGCGGTTGCAAGGATTGTTTACTTTACGCAAAGTTCTTTTTAATGCAGTTGTCTGTTGCTTTGGGTTTACACTTTTGGTTGGGATCGCAACTTAATACCAGCGAGATGTTCTGGATAGATATCTCCAAGCAGAGGCACGACCTAGCGAAGCAGCAAAATGAGAAAATAGCTTCCCCAGCAAAGCACAAGTCCTTTGCCGCCACAAAACAATCAGCGAAGCGCAAGCTAACTGAAGAAGAACTGAAACAAAAAGATCTCGAGGAGGAACTAGACATGAGCATCCTTGCTCGTGAATCTGCTGAGAAGCAGAGGGAAGCACAAGAGAAAGCCAAAAGGCAAAGAGAACTTGAAGCTCCCAAGCTCGAAGAAGCCAAGATAAACGAAGAAAAAGTTGCAGCTGAATCAAAACAACCTGCGGAAAATGAAGCCAAGCGCAAGGCGGCAATTACTAGTATTGGCACAAAGAGAGCTGAGAAAGCTGCCAGAGCTGCCTAGAAGAAGGCAGTGGTGGATATGACTCCTCCTGCTGAAGCAAATCCGCCGAAGCAGAAAGGCATTTCTATGACTAAAGCTCATGAAGAGCCTGATCGCCATAGTGAGCATAAATTTACTGATCCACGTGAAGGAGAACTATGGGATCACTTAGGTGTGTTTGAAGCCCTCTGGAAGAAATGTGAAGCTGAAAATCCTGAAGCTATTGATCTTGGTGAAGTCTATATCTCAGGCTCCATCGAAGCTATGATCACTACCATGATCAGCCAGCTGAAGGATTTGCATTCAAGGGACATGGCTGAATGTGCAAAGATTCATAACTATCAACAGTGTGCTGAAGCAGAAACTGATGAGGACTTCAAACAGCATGCTTTTAAAATGCTTCAGAAGGTGACAGATGTGAACACCACCACCAAGAATAACATTACAATCTACAAAGGGAAGATCAAAGAAGAAATGGTGAAAACTCACAATGCTTCGATCATGGAAAGAGATTCCAGGAAGCGCAAGGCCACACTGGAAGCTGAACCAGCTGCAGCTAAGCCCACTGAAGCACAATCTTCCGACCCTTCACCCAAGAAGAAAACCACCAAGAGGCGGAAGATTACGCTGGCCGCGGCTGCTGAGATGGATACAAGTGATGAGCCCGTCAGCCGGCCAAAATAAAACACCGAAGCAGTTCCCACTCCACCTGCTCCCAAACCAAAACCCTCCAAACCCAAGTCTAAGCCTTCAGCTCCACCCTCCAAAACTCCCAAACCACCTCCAAAATCTCCAACACCCCAACGAACCTCAACTCCACCTCCTGCACCAGTTCCACCTCGTGCTCCAACACCACCTCCTGTTCCATCCCCCGCACCACAAAGAGCTCCTACCCCACCGGCTTCTCCTGCTCCACCGCAATCATCTCCCCCGGAAGCCCATGAACCCTCTCCCTCCAACTCAAGAACGCGCGACTCGCGTGACTTTTTGTCAGACCGAACCATTCAAGAGTCTGAAGAAAATTTTCCCCAGCCTGAAGCACATGAAGAAGATGAGCAAGTGCAGATCGTCAACTCCTCACAGGAGCAAGCATTAATTGTCGCTCAGACTGCTGGCACTTCTCAAGCTTCTCCAATTGCTCCCCTTCAAAGGATTCGTCCCCCCTGCCGTCCTTGCCAAGACACTCAGTTGGACACAACTTACCCTAGTGAAACCTTTCCCATTTTCAAGGGTGATGGTTGTTCTTCGCGCCATGGGCTGGAGTTCAATCTTGAACAGCATCAGAAGCGCCACAGATTCTTCGTCATAAGCCCATATGCTTCAGACAGGACTGCAGATGATCTTCATTTCTGGAAATCAGAACAACAAATTCTTTATACCAAAGTCTTCTGCCAGGAAGGTGTGCTTTTTCGCCACAGATATATTGACATGCGAAGCTTATCCACTGCAACCTGCTTCTAGAACATCCTCGAAACAATTGAAAATCATAATTTGACTCGCGATGTTTGCCTTGAACACTCCCTTCAATTATGAACTGATCAAACAATTTTATGCCACTCTATATGTTTCTAGTGATGCAAATGTGCCAAGCACTTGGATTCTTGAATGGATGATTCAAGGAGAAGTCTTCAAAATGTCTTCAAATGAATTCATGGAACTTGAGAACATTCCAAGGCATACTGGAGAACTTGCAAAGATTCACTTGGAGCCAGAACTGACTGAAGCACAATTTGCCACTTTGCTAGATACTGATGTCACGGCTGATTACATTCCTGAAAACATTCGCCTGAAGCATCTGATATTCATCTCCAAGACTTGGTTCTATATCTTGTTGAAGAATTTGATACCAATCAGTGCTGCTTTGGAGGAATCGAATCTTCATCCTGAAGTCAGGCATGCAATTTTGAAGCTTACTCATGGTCTGGTCTTTGACTTCGAGGACTGCTTTCTTTGCAACATGGTTCATGCCGCAGAGCTGCCCATCACTCTGAAGTCTTATGCTCCCTGGCTACAGCCTGTTTGCAACTATGGAAGAAATGAAGACTTTGTGGCGCGTCAACATCCGAAGCTTTTCACTCCTCCTGTGCGTGACTCTTTGGAATTGCTAAGGAAACCCAACGACATTTTTGCAACATATTTGGGTGCGCCATGAAGTAAATGAGAGGAATATCTCGTAGAAATTCCAGAAGGATTGCCACCACTTTGAAGTAAATCTTCGCACGCAGCAGATGCTAGAAAATTTTATTGAAGCAAATCAACGCCAGATGCAGTTCCTTGCTGATGAAGTCAATCGTGTCGGCAACATTGCCATGCTCAACAATCAATATCTTCGTGTGCTGAAACGCCATTCCTGGAAAGGCCTCAAAAAATTCCACTCTGTAAAAGGTCTTCACAAAGATCGCATTTACAAAGAATATGAGCACCTCCAGCGAAACTTCTCAAGAGATGACACTGTTGAAAGACCGAATAAAAAGCTCTCGCCCCTGCACAATATCGATGAAGTGATGTTCGTCAACGAACCAAAACCTATCCACATCGACACCGTCTCCGACAACGAGTCAGTCACTTCCAAGGATGATGCCAACCTCGACGACAGCGACCTCGACCTCAACCTCATCACCCCGAAGAACCTCGAAGTTCTTCCTTCGCCCGAGTCAGAAGAAGAATCTTCAGGAGACCAATCTTCTTCTGGCGAGTCTTCTTCAAGCTCTACTTCGTCGGGTTCCGAGGGTGTTGCTGCCGTGAACTAGGTCTCTCGATCCACTTCCCAACCTTTTGTCCAATCATTGACAAAAAGGGGGAGAAGATTTGGCATCGACGAGTTAGTTTTGCATCGGGGATAGGGCGTTTGCTTTCATTTTTGGCTAAGTTACAACAAACTTTTCATTCTCTTCGATTGGGTTGTAACTTAAGTTTACATTCGATTGTGCTACTTCTGTGATACACCTATGTATTAATAACCCCTTGGTTGCAAAGTATTGCTTCGTATAATCTATCTTGCAGGTGGTTATTACCTTTAGTCACAGGCCATTGGAAGAAATTGCTCACTCTTATGGATTTCCATCCTCACTTGCAATTGTCTTCGCTAAGATATGTATTTTTCTCTCCAATGAAGAAATATTCCTCAAGCATTATCTTCGACTACATAAATATTCGATGCTTGAATTCAAGGGGAGTCAAAACCTTCATATCTTAGAGTTTGTCCCATCGCTTCACAAAAACTTCGATATCCATTTATCGATGCATGTTTTGTCAACAATAGTCCAAAAAGGGGGGAGATTGTAAGAGCAAATTTTTGCCCCCATGTGTTTTGGATATTGTTGGAAAAGACAGTAGAGGAACTAACAATGTTTTCTAGTGTAAACAGTTGATTAGGTTCCTGATGGAGAAGCCTGGTGATAAAGCTTCAACGAAGTTTTTCAAGCTATCAAAGCATTACCCCTTGAGCGAAGCTTAATCACGGAGGATGGCCCCCAAAAATGAAGGTGTCCTGAAGCTCAGCTCATCGAAGGAAATGAAGAAGACATCGCAAGACTTAGATGTTTTTGTGTAGTTATTTTTTTGTTCTTTGAGTCATACGACATACCGTACTGTCAAGAGGGGCTTTAGTTTGTGGACACCGAAGTTATTGTGAAAATGCTCAGATAAAAACTAAACCAGGTGAGAAGTCTGAGTGAAGAAATCTCATGTGCACTAAGTTAAGTTTCGGTAGCTAAGACTTCATTCTTTGGCTTCCAAAGCAGAACAAAGTCCGTGAGTCGGCTTTACTTGTTCCGCAAGTAAAGTTGCGCAGTAATGAAGAATCCGACCGTTGTGGATACGCGTCAAGCTGTCACTTCGGGTCAAATCATTCATTTCGCACCTCGAGATCGCCAACTATAAATACGCCGCCCCGCCTCCATTTGCGGGTGGCTGCTCCGAGAATATTCCTGAGAGAGACTGAAGAGAGCATCCCAAGAACGCCACTGAAGAAAAACCCAAAAGCCAACCACCGAATCCTAAGTTCCATTGATCTGAGTAGATTCGCTATGACTTAGGTGAAAACTTACTAGCCTTTTTTTATCTTGGAGAACTGCAATTCTCCTAGACAGTTAGAGTGTCGTCTTCAGAGAGCGCAGAGTAATTGTCGCCTCGAAGCTCAAGTTTGTCAAAGGTTTCGGAGATTTCCTTGACAATCTACCACGAGTCGAAACTGGCGAAGCTCAAGGAGATTGGTGCAGTGGAGCAATGGACGGAGAGAGTTTTGCTCCAGGTGTTCAATCACCAGTCCCTCCAACCAGACGTAGCGCTTTGCAGAGCGTGAACTGGTCGAACAAACATCGCCGAGTCACAAGTTAATTTGTTTTACTTCAATCATTTACTTTCCGCATTACATTTGCTTCCAGTTAAGCTTCAATGTACTTTTGATTCGCTATGTTTAGTTTCGCTTCATGTTTAGCTTCCCTGTTACTTGTTTCTGCAATACTTTTCTGCTGAGGTTGTGCTTCACTTCAAAGCTTCACTCAAAAATTTGAAGTGATCATTCACCCCCTCCCCCTCTGATCACGTACTTGGACTTTCAGTCCCGGAGCAAGGCGAGCTCCTTTTCCGCAGCATCAGCTAATTTCTCAGCATCCTTCTTGCGACCTACAGAAAATGCGTCACTCAAGCAGCAAAGATAAACCAACAATGGCACGACAATCAAAACGGGGGGAGAAGCAATTCACGCCTCATGGTGTCCAGGTTCCCCTGGGCAGCATCATGAGCATGCCGGGCTCGATTAGCGTCAGTTAGCACACGCTCGCACATGCGGAACAGTGACTGGAAAAGAATGATATGCAACAATCAGAGCCAAACAAAGACAAGCTTAAGACTGCGACCAACCACAAGTGATTTCTCGCAGGCTCGGGGGCTACTCCCATCGGGAGCGCTGCCGCGCCCCCAATGATACGCAGAATTTAACGAAAACAAAAAAAAACAAAATAAAGCTTAAGACTGCGACCAATCACAAGTGATTGCTCGCAGCCTCGGGGCTACTCCCATCGGGAGCGCTGTCGCGCCCCCAATATAAGTCAGAAGCAAGAAAGACTCCATACCTACTCAGCCATGTGATACGTCTCAAACATATCGATAATTTCTGCTCGCTCCATGCATGTTTTGTGTGATATTGCTATGGTCTAGATACACTTTTGATCATATTTGGACTAACCTACTAACTCAGTGCACCCCAGTGCCAGTTCCAGTTTTCTGCTGTTTTTTTATTTCAGTTTTCCCCCATATAAAAATTGCTCCAAAAATCTAGGAAAAATTAGATAAAAAATCAGCGTGTCAGAAGGAGGGCCAGGGGCCCACCACCAGGCGGCCACCTAGCGTGGCCAAGGGCCTGGCCGCGCCAGGGGGGCGCCTGGACCCCTGGTGGCCCCCTTGTCTACCCCCTTTCTCCTATTTATTCTCCGTCATGGGAAACTTCCGAAGACAGAACCCTATTTCGCAATCTTGCCTCTGCTCCGCCGTCGTCGCGCTTCCAAGATCAGGAGCACCGTCAGGACCCTTCCTGGCACCCTGTCGGAGGGAGGATCGACCTCCGAGAGCTTCCCCTCCATCATGGACGCTTCCCGGATGTGCCATGAGTAGTCTACCTTGGACCATGGGTCCGTGATCAGTAGCTATGTGATATTCTCCTCCCCTGTTTGTTCTTCATGGTTTAGACCTCATGAGTTTCCCTACATGATCGAGGCACTTATGTAATTCTTCTGCTGTTGCTATGCTGAGTTTGATGGGATCTGATGGATTATGAGATTATGTTCAGATCGTGATAGAGTAATATATTTGGTTTCGATCTCTTATATTTTGGTTCTAAGTAATTCTTTCATGTTCTCTGTTGTTGTTTATTGCTTTGGCCAAGTGGTAGGTAGTAACTCCAAGAGGGAACGTTATGCTCGATTGTGGGTACATGCCCCCTGATGACACGCTTGAGTGACAGAAACATGAGTCTAGGGGATGTGATGTGTCCACAAGGGAGAAAACAACGGTGCTTGTAACCGTGGTTGCAAGGATTGTTTACTATACGCAAAGTTATTTTAATGCAGTTGTCTGTTGTTTTGGGGTTACACTTTGGGTGGGACTCGCAACTTAATACCAGCGAAATGTTCTAGATATATATCTCAAGGTGGATGATTAGCAGTAGATGCAGATGGATTTCGGTCTACTTATTTTGGCGTACTGCCCATGCTTATGAGCCTATTCCTTTCTTTTGTAGCATAGTTAGCATTGTGGTGCGTTTATAATCGTGTCAATTGCCCATCTGTAATTTGTTTACCTCGTATAGCAGTTTTATCGTCTTTTGGGAGAGAGACATCACTAGTGAACATCACGGGACCCCGGTCCATATTCTCATTATTGTTTACAAGCCCTGTCTCCCTGTGCCCTAGGCCACACCGGGCCACACGGCCGCAGGGTCATCCCACTCCCCCCCCCCACGCCTCCCATATAAGCCACCGGGGGAGGGGCTTCGCCTCTTCCTTCTCCCAAACACCTCCTTCGACCCCTAGCCTTCTCTCCTCTGCGCCCTCGCCGCTCCACGCGACTCTCCCCGCCGCCGGCGTCTGCATCTCGCGCTTGCTCCGGCCACGGGCTCGTGCTCTCCGCTGCTTCCGCCGCCACCGCAGCCACTCCTCTCCGCAGCTCTCGTGCTCCGCCTCCCTCTTTTCTCTCCTCCGCTCCTCGCCGGCGAAGACCATGGCGCCTCGACGAGATGTGTCACAGGCGAGCTGCGGGTGCTGGAAGGGCTCTCAGGCCACCGCCGCCGCCGTCGAGTCTCTCGTCCGCGCCCGGAAGATGCTCGCGGAAGTCGAATGGCGGATTCCCAACAAGGCCGAGGTCGTCCCCAGCGTGCGCACCGGCGAGAGGGTCGTGTTCCTCGCTCACTTCGAGCGTGGATTCGGCCTTCCCGCTAGCGCCTTTTTCCGCGAATTCCTAGATTTCCACCGACTGCAGCCTCATCACCTCGCATCCAATTTTATCATGATCCTCTCCGGGTTCGTGACGCTCTGTGAAGGGTACCTCGGCTGCCGCCCGAGTGTCTCCCTTTGGGAGCGCTTCTTCAACCTCCGAGCTCACAACGCTCGGACGGGTGCTGTGGTGGCCTCCGCCATCGAAGGCGGCAAGCCAACGTACCCGACTGACATGACCGACTGCGGCAGTTGCCTTGTCGCAGCCGGCAAGTCGAAGTACACGAGCCCCGAGATCGTCCAATCCTGCAAGAATTGGCAGACCTCATTTTTCTACGTCAACTCCCCTGACCAAGGCCCCGACCTCCTCAATTTTCCCGAGATCTCTCTCGCCCGGCCGATTGAGAAATATCAGTGGTCGCTGAAGCACGGCGTCGGAGACTGCGATGGCGATTTCCAGGCTGCCAGGGTCACCCAGCTGGAGCAAGAAGGACTCCTCCCAACCGACTTGGTAGCTGCGTGGCTTCACGCTCGGATTCTTCCCCTGCAGCGCCGAGTGCACCACCTCTGCGACGTGTCGGGACCTCGAGATCCCACTCGGCTCTGCACGTGGCGGGAAAAGATAGAAGACCTTTGCACCCGAGTGAAAGCCATCACCTCTAGCGCCTTGCCTGACCCCTTCCGCTTCGGGCTCGATTATCATATTCGTCAGCGAAAGCCGCCTGTGGTATGCTCCGATTACATGTTCTACCGATTGCTTTCTCTTCCGATTGCTCTGATTGCTTATACCTCCTTCTCAGCACTTCATTCAGTCCGACCTCATGGAAGAAGGCCAGGAAGCTGGCGTGTATGCCCCTGATCGCACGGAAGAGGACCCCACCGACCTCGAGTACAACGGCGAGATTCCTTCCGCCGAGTCCAGTGGGGATGATGAAGACGATGACGAGTCTTCCGGAGAATCCTCCGACCCCATGGATGCTGATGATGATGACGCCGAGCACACCAACCCTCCGAAGACCAACACTCGGCCGCCAGCTCAAGGGGGTATGCCTGACCCTTCCCTTGAGCAATTTTTGGCTGAGTGGAGTGATGATGATAGTGTCTCAAAGGGTAATGGTTCCGACGCAGCTCCTCGAGCCAGGCCTCCAAAGGTGCCAGCCAAGCGCACCTCGGCCGCCGGCTCCTCCTCTGGTGTGGCTTCTAGCCAAGTTTCCAAGGCCAAGCCGACTGCCAGCAAGGGCAAACAAGTCCAAGAGACGACAAGTCGGAGACCGACCGTCCAGGCGCCGCTGAACGTCGCTCCACTTCGCTGCCGAATGCCCACTAGCGCACCCAGGACAATCGGGTATGCTCTTGTCTTTATGCCTCCTGCTTCACTATCTTTGCTTCTACTGATTCTTCTCCCTTTCTTCTTTCAGGGAGCCGATTGGGCTTGATGACGTTGACACCGACATTCCCGTCAGTGCCCGACCCGTCATCTCGCCCGCTGCCTCTGCTGCTGCCGTCCA
Source organism: Bromus sterilis (assembly GCA_950022295.1). Taxonomy (NCBI): domain Eukaryota; kingdom Viridiplantae; phylum Streptophyta; class Magnoliopsida; order Poales; family Poaceae; genus Bromus; species Bromus sterilis. The sequence continues at coordinate 279,985,603 of OX465601.1, forward strand.
CAAGCGGCCGGTACCCGCTCATCGCTCCTCCAAGGACGCCGAGCGCGCTGCCAAGAAGGCCCGTCTTGCCGCGACTTCGAAGACCTCTTCTTCCACCCTTGCCTCCCCAACTCTCAAGGACGCAGCGGACCGGGTGGCTCCTGGTGGTGGAGGAACGCAACCGGCTGACCCGATTGCCCCGTCTCCACCGCGCCGCTCCAACCTGGCTTCGCCTGCCGCAACTTCCCCTGCTGCGATGACCGCCTCTGATACGCCGGTGGTGACGACCCCATCGCCGATTTTGGTGTCGGCACCACCAGTTGCCTCCACCGTTCCGCCCACTGTACTATCTGACCCACCGACTGCGACGATTTCGCCGCCAGTCATCGCTACCACTTCTGCTCCGACTCGCCCGGTTGCACCGCCGCCGCAATCGGGTGAGTCCGGTCCTTCACCAACATCCGTGCCGCCAGTCCTCACCACTACAGCTTTCACCATCGTTCCCACTTCAGTGCCACCGCCGATTTCTTCTCCCTCAGAGATTCTTATGCGCTCGGTGGATCAATTCCGAGCCGAGTATTCTCGCGCCCGTCATGTCGGCGCTGAGCCTAATGCTTCGCATCGTCCTCGGGATCCCGTGACGAGCACTCTGAGCCGGGTGAACGAATTCGTCGAAGACCTTGCTCGGGACCTTCAACAGCTGACCTCTCACCATTCGGTAAACTCCTTAACTTTTCCTTCTGTACCTCTGTTTTACTTCGGCAATTTTTCTTCCGGTGGGTGCGCGCAAGCGCACCCTGTGGGTGTAGTCCCCGAGATTCGGGCCGATTGGTTACAATCGGTTCGGATCTTTAGCATTTTTTGCTTTATCGTTTGCCTTCCTCAATCGGTAGACTTTCTTCCGGTGGGTGCGCGCAAGCGCACCCTGTGGGTGTAGTCCCCGAGATTCGGGCCGATTGGTTACAATCGGTTCGGATCTTTAGCATTTTTTGCTTTATCGTTTGCCTTCCTCAATTGGTAGACTTTCTTCCGGTGGGTGCGCGCAAGCGCACCCACTGGATGTAGTCCCCGAGATTCGGGCCGATTGGTCACAATCAGTTCGGATCTTTTTCACTTGTTGCTTTATGTCTGACTCCGTCTTGCTGTTCTTCTCAGGCTGTCATGGAAGAGAAAAGAGGTGTCTTCGAAAAACTCCTGGAAGCTTATACTGCCAGCCTTCGAACCCTCGCCCAGGCCCAGCTGCAGGTTAATAACCAATCGGCTGAAATCACTAAACTAAGAGGTATCCTCTATCTCACCGCTGTCTTTTCTTCATTTGACAACTGCTCTGGTACTGAAATCTTCGCGCTCTCTTGTAGCTTCTATTCCTATGGTAAATGATCTTCAAGGCCGAATTACAGAATTGGCTACAGAACTTAGCCAACAAGGTCCAGCCCTTGACCAAGCCACCGGAGAAGTAACTCGGCTGCAAGGGATAGAGAAAGATTTGAATCCGACTATTCAGGGCCTCCAATCTGAAATGGCTGCTCTTGAGAAGAAACATCTGGCCGACATCGCCGCAGTGACAGCTACTGGTGATGGGCTTCTTGCTGAACGGGATGCTGCCGTCGCCGCCCGAGTTGCTCTGCAAACTGAAATGGATGAGGCAATTTCTGCCCGAGACTCCATTCGCCAAGATCATGACGAGCTCGTCGCCAAGTTCGAAGAACTGGAGAAGCGCAGCTATGAGGAGACCACCCGAATGCGCCGTCGAGCCAAGGGCTTCTGCGATACATTGACCGAAATGGATCTCCTCCTTGGCCGTGAGTCTTCCTTGTTGCCGAGTGCACTTTCCGGTTGCTTTCTTCTCTTATCTTATTGCTTATGCTCTTCCTTCTTGATGCAGAAGCTTGGCCCGAATCTGAAGCGGCTGCTTATGCAGCTGTCGCCAAGTCCCGAGAGGATACCATCGCCGCTGGAGGGACCTGTGACCGTGCAGATAACGTCTGGACCCGGCATGAATATCTGATCGGCACCCAAACCCGCATTCCTATTATCCAAGAAATTGCCCTATCCTTCAAGCTCGGAATTCTGAAGATTGCTGAAGCACTGTGGTCGCCGACTGAGCTCAAGGCCGGACTCCAGAAGATGAAGAATGCTGCCGACTCCTCCGCCGAGACCCGTAAGGCAGACACTCAGGATGACGAGGATTCTAACCAAGGGGACACTCCGAATGCCACCACTGAGCAAACTCGGACTCTCCTTAAGGCTATCCCACGTCGGATCGACGTTCTGCTGAATTCTGCAGGAAGGACTGGTGCGGAGACCGCTCTTCAGACTGTGCTGTCTTGGTACCCTCAAGTGAAGCTCTCCTGATTGCACAGCCTTCGAGACAATGCCTCTGACCTTCTTGAGAAAACCTACGTCGAAGTCAATCGGCTAGCCAGCACGATGGTGAATTGGTTTTCTCCCTACGAGTATACTCCGTATCTCGACCAGGGAGGGAAACCGCTCCCTGCCTTTACCATCTCTGGCCTGGACGAGGAGCTCTCCGATAGCGGCTCATCCCAGACGTCTCCGAAGTCTAAACAGACAGGTGCTGCGACTTCTGAAGCTCAATCGGACCCGTCTGCGCCACCTTCTAGCTCAGTGCCTCCGACTGCTTAAGCTATGTTATCTTCAATTTGTATTCCGACTGTCCGCTTGTAAGACATATTTTTAATTCTGTCGACACCTACTGGGTGTGACTTGGATGTAATGACATTATTCGGCCTTGGGCCTGTTACTTTTGATGCAATCCGAGTGCTTGTTTTTCACTTTTGCATGTGCGATCGACTTTGCGTCTTTGTCGGTTTCCTTTATCGGCTACACTTGGGGATGTCTGCTGTGTCAACCTTGCTGCCGTCATGCGGTCTGCAATCGGATCAACAGTAGACATCCGGCCAAGGTTCGATAAGTTTTCATTTTTTACACGACAAGATTTTTACCGCAAAGGATTCTGCAATATCAAGCGCCGATTGCTCGCTACAAGGTTCGATGTCCTGATTTGCGGCGCAATCGATGACTCCGTCCTGTCGACTGCCCTTGGTGGCCTCTTTCAAATTGTTTCCCGGGAATTTGTACTACCGACTGCCTCAATCGCCACCCTCCTCAATACCACAAACCTTTTGGTGATTTGCGCTCGAGCTAAGTGTTCGATTGGAGGCCAGCCTGCAGTCCCCGTGCCTCGATGGCTTATTTACTTGACCTCGCGGTCGGCCAGTCCCCGAGTGTGCTACACACATCTCGGGTATGACTGAGCGTTGCCGATTGAGGCTAGCTCTTCGAATGAAATTATACATAAGTACTCAAATGCTCATTTTCAGAGACATGATAACTTTTACTGATTGTTTGCCGAATGGCTTACATAAATTTCGGCCGCTCAACTATAGAACGGACACAACAGCTCGGCGTTCCACGGCCGCTCCGTCTCTACTCCTGACGTGTCCTTGTGCCGAGTGCCCTTGGTGCAGTCGATTAGATAATAGGAATTGTTCTTGAGCGCCCTGCTGACAATAAATGGCCCTTCCCATGGTGAGGATAGCTTGTGCTGCCCTTCTGACTTCTGGATTCGGCGTAGCACCATGTCTCCCTCTCGGAAAGCGAGAGGACGAATCTTCTTGCTGTGGTAGTGCCTCAACTTCTGCTGGTAGACTGTTGACCTGGACAAGGCCAACAGACAAGCTTCTTCTTTGAGGTCGATGTCGTCTTCTCTTGCCAGTCTTGCTTCTTCTTCTGTGTATAGGGCATGCCGAGGTGAATCAAACTCAATGTCGGAAGGGATGACTGCTTCTGAGCCATACACTAGGAAGAAGGGAGTGAATCCAGTCGATCTGTTTGGAGTGGTTCTCAAGCTGAACAGTACTGCTGGAAGTTTGTCAATCCATGCTCCGGGTGCTCTCTCAAGTGGCCCTACCAATCTGGGCCTGATACCCGATAGGATTAGTCCATTTGCCCTTTCGACTTGACCATTGGACTGTGGGTGTGCCACAGATGCCAGATCGAGCCGAATGCCTTGCTGAGATGCATATCGGGCGAGCGCCCCCTTTGCAAAGTTTGTGCCGTTGTCAGTGATGATGTTGTTAGGTACCCCGTATCTGCATACGATGTCGGCCACAAACCGAACCGCAGTCGGCCCATCCAACTTCTTGATTGGTCTTGCTTCAATCCACTTGGTAAACTTGTCGACTGCCACTAGGAGATGTGTCATGCCACTCCGAGCTCTCTTGAATGGTCCGACCATATCCAAACCCCAAACTGCAAACGGCCAAGCTATTGGGATGGTCTTCAGTGCCGATGCTGGCTGATGACACTTTGCCTTGAATAGCTGACAACCCTTGCAGTGCTTCACCAGATTCTCAGCCGCTGCAAGTGCAGTTGGCCAGTAGAAACCATGTCGGAAAGCTTTGTTGGCGATTGCCTTTGCTGACGCGTGATGAACACATTCACCTTGATGGATGTCTTTGAGCAGCTCCAAGCCCGTGTCCTCTTCAACACACCTCTGGAGGATACCAGTTGCACTCTTGCGCATCAGATCATTGTTGATTATTGTATATGCCCAAGATCGGCGGCTGATCTATTTGGACTCTGCTAAATCTGGTGTGAGGATCCCATCTGCTAAGAAAGTTCTAATCGGTTGTGCCCATGACGGCGCACTGACGACCACCATTACAGCCGCATGCTGAGGTGGGACTTCCTCTTGGGTCTCGGCCTCTTGAACATTGGCCTCCTCGATCTCGGCCACTTGGACGTCTGTCATTTCCATCTCTGCTTCTGAACTGCCGACTACGGCGTCTGGCACGCATTCGGCAGCCCCTGGTGCCGACTTCCCATCTGGAGCTGGAGCTTCATCATTGTACTTGGCAATTTCTGATGTCATTGGCTCTTCAGAGGTTGTGCCTTCGAGTGCAGCCTCTGCTTGCTTCCCTTTGCTCTTCCTCTTCTCCTGTGCAGCCCCTGGCTCACAATCGGCAGCCCCTGGTGCTGTTGCCGAGACACCCTGGGCGCTGGACTGCTTCTTCACAGTTGTAGGTTTGGCCGGTTGAACTTCTTTTGCCTTTCTTAATGCCTCAAGATCGGTCTCCGAGATAAAAATGGACTCGGACTCTGGGGATGGAATGATAGATGGCTTCCTGATATGCTCCAGAGATACACCTGGTGGGATTGATTGCCTTGTGGAGCCTAGCTTGGACAATGCATCTGCTGCCTCGTTGTTTGCTCTCGGCACATGATGGAACTCGCAACCTTCAAAATATCCGCTGATCTGCTGCACTAGGAATCGATAGCTTGCCATGTTAGCATCTTTTGCATCCCAGGTGCCCGAGCACTGCTGTACCACCAGGTCAGAATCACCAAAGCACTCGATATTCCGAATACCGATTTCCTTAGCAAGCTTGATACCATGCACCAGGGCTTCGTACTCGGCGACATTGTTTGATGTTGCGAAGTGAATCTGAAGCACATACTGCAACTGATCTCCTCTTGGGGAAGTGAGTACCACCCCAGCCCCTAGGCCATTCTTCATCTTGGAGCCATCAAAATGCATTCGCCAGCAATCCGACATTGGGAGCTGCGGCATGTACTGAGTTTCAGCCCAGTCCACTAGGAAATCGGCCAATGCTTGCGACTTGATTGCAGTCCTGGGTTCATACTGGATGCCGTGCCTGGCGACTTCAATTGCCCATTTTGCCACTCTTCCGGTTGCATCTCTGCTTCCCATGATGTCGGCTAATGGAGCCGAGCTGACAACTGTGATCAGGTGAGCTTGAAAGTACGGCTTCAATCTCTTGGCTGCCATGTACACTCCATAGCACATATTATGATAGTGTGGGTAGTTCTGCTTGGATGCCGAGAGCACTTCGCTGATGTAGTATACTGGACGCTGGATTTGCTGTGCCTTGTCCTTCTCGGGCCGCTCCACCACCATGACTGCACTGATCACCCGATTGGTTGCCGCAATGTATAACATCATTGGCTCCTTCTCAATCGGGGCAGCCAGGATTGGTGCCGTGGAGAGCATGCGCTTGAGTTCTCGTAATGCTTCGTTTGCTTGAGGGGTCCACGTGAACTTCTCGGTCTTCTTCATCAACTGGTACAATGGGATTGCCTTTTCACCTAGCCGACTGAGGAATCGGCTGACAGACGCGAGGCAACCGGTGAATTTCTGAACTTGCTTCAGGGTTTTGGGCTGCTCCATGCGCTCTATTGCGGCTATCTTCTCGGGGTTGCATTCAATTCCTCTCTCGGAAACGAGAAACCCCAAAAGCTTGCCAGCTTGGACTCCAAACACACACTTCTCCGGGTTGAGCTTGATCTGATAAGTTCTCAAATTCGCGAATGTTTCTCTGAGATCATCTAGCAATGTGATCCCCTTTGCCGACTTCACCACCAAATCGTCCACGTACACATGGAGATTCCTGCCGAGCTGAGAATGTGTGCACCTCTGAATTGTGCGCTGATAAGTGGCTCCTCCGTTCTTCAGACCAAAAGGCATGGTAATATAACAATAGGCCCCAAAAGGGGTTATGAATGCAGTTTTGATCTGATCTTCCAAAGCCAACTTGATCTGGTGATATCCAGCAGTAGCATCCAGAAAGGACAACAGCTCGCAGCCGGCCGTAGAATCAATCACTTGATCAATACGGGGCAGAGAAAACGGATCTTTCGGGCATGCCTTGTTCAGGCAAGTATAATCTATACACATACGCCAAGTCTTGTTCTTCTTCATGACGAGGACTGGATTCGCCAGCCACTCGGGGTAAAACACCTCCATGATGAAACATGCCGCTTGCAGCTTCGCAATCTCTTCACCGATTGCCCTTCTCTTGTCCTCAGAAAAACGTCTCAGGGGTTGCTTGACCGGCTTCGACCCTGGCCGAATGTGCAGCTTGTGCTCGGCGAGTTCTCTCGGAACACCAGGCATGTCTTGTGGAGACCATGCAAAGATGTCCCGATTCTCACGGAGAAACTCGACGAGCTCGCTTTCCTATTTATCGCTAAGTCCAGCTCCGACTACAACGAACTTGGTTGAGTCAGAGGGATCTAGAGCGATCTTCTTGCTGTCCTTGGCCGACTGAAAAGCCGACTCCTCATCTACTCTCTTTGCTGGGCCAACCGGAAGTGGACTCTTGCTTTGTGCCTGCGCCATTGCAATGACTTTGCCGAGCTGGCGCTTCTCCGTCTCCACCACTAGAGACTCAGCCAAACTGCTGCCAGCAGATGTGCACTCGAGGGACTTCCTGAAGTCTCCGGTGACTGTGATGACGCCGTTTGGCCCCGGGATCTTCATCTTCAGGTATGTCTGCTGTGCATTGATCATGAACTTGGCAAATGCTGGTAACCCCAATAGAGCATGGTAAGGACTGCTGAGGTCGGCCACCTCAAACCAAATCGGCTCCCTCCTGAAATTTTCTTCCGTGCCAAATATGACATCCAGCCGAATGCGACCCATGGGGGTGCAAGACAATCCAGGAACAATCCCATGGAACGTCGTCCGACTGCGTTCCAGGTCCCGCTCTGTGAGCCCTAGCTTGAGCATTGTATCTCTGTATAGAATATTGATTGTGCTTCCTCCATCAACTAGCACTCGAGAAAACTTGCATGAAAATCTTGGTCCTGCAACCAGAGCGTCCACCACCAGCGGATAATTGCCTGGATTGGGAAAAATGGTGGGATGATCTGCTCTATCCCAGGATATCGGACACTCAGACCAGTGCATGAATTGGGGAATCGGCGGCATAGTGGCATTAACTTCTTGGGCTCGGGCTCTCTGACTGCCCTTGTCTGTGGACTCGCTGGTAAAAATCATGTAAGCCGCATCTTGCTGCGGGTACTGGTTCTGCTGCTGAGGTGGTCCTCTGTTCTAGGGTGGTGGTGGTGGTGGTGGTAAAGCTTCTCCTTTCGCAATCCTTCTCACGAAGTCACACTGCCGAGTGGTGTGCGCAGACGGCCTCCCAGGCGTGCTGTGCAACTTGCATGGCGCGTCCAACATATCCTTGAACGTGTACTTGGGCTTCATCTGCCCTGGGGGTCTCACATTTGGTCTCATCTTCCGACTACCTCCTGCAGCCGCTGGATCTTCCTCATTTTGAACAGCGGCCACCTGCCGACTGCCATACTGAGTATCAGGCTGTTCGTCCTTGCGCTTGCCGTTGTTCTGCTGGTTGTTGTTGTTGTTGTTGTTGTTGCGATTGTTCTCTCTTCTCTCCTTCCGACTGAGGCCTTGGTTCCCTGTGTCCGACTGCGGAGCCCCTGGTGATTGGATCACACCTCCAACTCCGAGTTGGATAGGGCGCATCGCAGAATCGGATATAGCGAACGCATTTGCCACCTTCATGAGCTAAGCAAGCGACGTGAAGTCTTTGCGGAGCAGCTTGTGCTTCAACATTGAATCCGCCAGGCACCCATCGGTAAAATACTGAATGGCCTGGATCTCATGGACTCCTTCGCATGAATTCTTCAGCTTGATCCACCGAGATAGGTAATCTCGGAGGGGCTCGTCCTTGCCTTACACACACAAAGCTAACTGCCGCGGGAGGTTGGGCCTCTCATACGTGCTAGTGAAGTTGTGGATGAATGCGGTCGTGAAATCCTCCCAGCAATTCACACTGTCCTTGGGCAAACTATTCAACCACGTCTGCACTGAGCCCTGCAGCATGAGAGGTGCATAGCGGACTGCTACACGCCGGTTGCCTCCTGCGATGCGAACTGCTGTCAGGTAATCGGACAGCCAATCTTCCGGTTTCACCGAGCCATTGTATTTGGGAGTGTCTCTCGGCAGCGTGAAGCCTTTGGGAAACTTTTCTGTCCGAATGCGATGACCAAAACATGTTGGGCCAGCTTCTCCTTCTTCATCCTCCTGAGCCTCCTTCTCCAGGAGCTCAATGCGGTGCCTTGCGTCGTTCTGGCCGATTTGGCGAGGGCCAAGTCGGGTGCTGATTGCTGGTCTTGGCGCCGATTGCTGCGGCACGTCATGGCGCCTGCTGTTAACAGCTGGCTCTTCCATTATTCTGCTTGCTGCTGGAGGGGGCCGATTGCTTCTGACCTTGCTGTCGTGCCGAGATGGTGCAAGTTGATGCCTGTTCTGGCGTGATGCATTCGGTCGCTGGCTAGCTCCCGCATTCGGCCTCACGGTTCCTCTTGATGCTTCTGGCTCAGCATTCTGATAGCCCATTGCTACAAGCCTCTGCTCTTTTGCGGCCGCTATCAGCTCACGCATTCGGCGCGACTGTTCGCGCCGCTCATCTCCTTCAAATTCTTCCAGCTCGAGCGCTATCTGCTCGGCTGCTCTCAAATTCTTGTCCGGTGTGCTATATGTTGGCCTCTGGATGAATGCCGACTGCGCTGGCTGCTCCGGTTGCACCGGCCTTCTCGGACGCTCCGGCTGCTCAGCTCCTGATAGTTGCTGGTTGACTGCTCTTCCTCGGCTTCTCAGGTCTTCCAGGACTGCGGGCTCAATCGGCCGGCGCGGTCCTGCATGAGCTGCATTGTACTCCCTTGTGATGGCTCCCAGCCGACGCTCTTCTGCCAACACTTGCTCAGCCCTGCGAGCCAGAGCGAGCCGTGCTGTTTCCAGCTCGGTGTGCACCTGCTCCGGATCACCATTCCGGTTCACAGGTGTGTATAACACATCCCGCAACGCACTGGTGCCGATTCGCTCTGCAGCATCAGCTACTTCCTTGTCCTTCCTTGCTGCGCTTGCCGGATCACGGTTGGTCGACGAAGATGCTCCCGCCATCATGACAGCGGCGTGCAGTCGGCCCTCTTCTCGGCCAGGCGCTGCGACGCAACCCCTAGTCGAGAGCGGATCTGTAGCACACGAGAAGATGCGGATGTCTCTGGGATATGCCTCAGGGAAGCTGCCAATGAAGAGGCGATGACTTCCCACTTGCAGCGACACTCCGGGCGGCAAGGGTGCTCCAGCCTTGTACCGCGCCGAGTAGTCCACTACATAATCGATTGCCCCACGCCTTAGAATCAGGCCGGAGGCGTGGCTACCGTCTGACGCAGAGGAAAATCCCGTCCGGATCTTGACTCCAGTCGACGCCTCGGTCTGCCCCACGGTGGGCGCCAACTGTCGTCGATATATGAGGGCAGATGCCATGGGGATGGCTGAAGTGAGGGGAAGACACGAGGGAGAGAATGTCGATGGTGCCGGAATCGGGTTGGGCGCAAGCACGGTGAAGACACCACGATGTACCCAGGTTCGGGGCTCTCCGGAGAGATAACACCCCTACTCCTTCTTGTCTCTTGTATATCAACAAAGGAACTACAATAACTGCTCTTCTACCTTCTCAGGGGAAGGAGTACACCGCCGCCATGGGCAAGGTCCTCTCCTTCTTCCCTGAGGAATGACTACGGGCAGTAAATGAACTGAAGGGGGAATGAGTTAATGAGATCTCAGGTGTCGCCCTCCTCGCGCAGGAGGGGGTACCCTGGCTCTTATAGTGTGAGTCCAGGGTACTATGGTAACTTCATCGCCGAATGGGCCCATCTGTCATCCTCTAATCGGCCTGGGCCCACCGACTGCTCCTCTCCGGGTGACCCGGAGCCTACGAGCGGCGGCCCATGCTGCTATCTCGTAGAACCTAGGAGTGAACAGTGGAGCTAGGGGGTGCGGTCTTGTCGGCCTGTCCGCGGAATCGGCGGGGAGGTCGACACCGTATCTCCAGCAAATCCTCGACATGACCTGGCCTTCCTGCCACCCAGATATCTCGGGATATGGCCCTTATGACCTCGTAATCATACCCCAGAGTGGGTGGTAGGTTGCTCCGATTGCGCCTGGGCCGACTGATGGTTCCTGGTGGGGTCGATTGCTCTGGGCAATCGGCCTTCTAGGAATCGGCCTCGGTCCAGCTGCGGACCGATCGGATAATCATCATTGGTGAAGGGTGGCCCGATTGCGCCTGGGCCGACTGCGGGCATTTGGCATGGTCGATTGCCTTGGAGCAATCGGCCGTACCTCTGCCCAGCTCGGCCCAGCTGCAGCCCAATTGGTCCATCCTTGTCTTGAAAGTTTTCTTCCGCTTGGGTTAGCCTACCCGGGTACCAATCCCCCGACACATATGATGTTGAAGTATTATGTGTTGTTTGATACTTAAGTTGTGTTGTTATTTCCCTAGTGGTATTGTGTGAGTCGAACACCCAACACTTCCCCTTCTTAAGGACCTAGTGGAATACATTGTGTACAAAGGATGCTTATGGTGGGTTGCCGGAGTGACAGAAACCTGAACCCCACTTTGCACACTTTTGCACAAGGGAGTTATGGATCCTCTTGTAGGGGAACGCGGCAGAAAACAAAAAATTTCCGCACTACGAACAACCCAGGACCACTATGGAGACTGCATACAAGGTTTTGATCTGATCGTTACCGACTCGTAGCGCAGCGGAAGTAGAGTCGATGTAGATCGTTGGTGCAGACCCCCGCGGCTAGGATTTACAACCTCCCAACCGCGAGGATATCCTCCCTCGTCTGCTCCTCGGACAGCGCTCCGAGAGGCGGTCGGACAGTCCCTCGGACGATGTCACGGACAGCCCTTCGGGAGGCCCCTCGAAACTCGATCAGTAACTCGGACAGCCCTTCGGGAGGACCCTTGAAACTCGAACGATAATTTGGACAGCCCTTCGGGAGGACCCTCGAACAGCCCCTCGGGCAAAAGATCGAAACTACGACCTCTCTACGGGGTTGCACACATACGGTGTCATCTATCCGGCAGGGCTTCGCCGTCCAGAACTAGTTCCTACCGGAACCCAGACAGCCTTTCGGCTCTACGAAACTATTTCGTGGGAGGGAGAGAAGAAAGCCAGATCATGCAATGGCACTTGTTGAGAGTTCAAGTGAGAACTTGGATCAGATTTGAGAGACCCCTCTCCACCCCTATTTATAGGGTGAGAGGCTATGGGGAAAAACCCAAAATGCCCTCCAAACTGCATCATTGCCTGCATCATCATGCAAGCTGCATCATCGCCTGCATCATCATGCAAGCTGCATCATCGCCTGCATCATCATGCAAGCTGCATCATCGCCTGCATCATCATGCAAGCTGCATCATCGCCTGCATCATCATGCAAGCTGCATCATCGCCTGCATCATCATGCAAGCTGCATCATCGCCTGCATCATCATGAATAGTGTATCCACTATTCATGAAGACATTTATCTGCGACCGTAAAATCCGAAACTTTTCTGTAGGTCTTAGAAAAATTCCAGTACCCACTAAAAGGATTTTGGACGCGTTCCGAAACAATTCCGGATTAGTGATTTTCATCTGCGAAAAGCAACCAAAGCGGTTCCGGCAGCTCCGGAACATTTCCGGTTTTTTCTCTCTGGAAAAATCCCAGAAGTTCCCAGAACAATTCTGGCACCCTCCAAGAATTTCCAGGCGTGTGCCGAAACCATTTTGACTTAATGATATATTCCGAAACTTTTCTGTATTCTCCGAAACCTTTCCGGTGACTTTCTCTCAGACTCCCTGTCTAGTATTCAGCAGATAGATGACCCTTAAGCGTGTGACCCTATAGGTTCGGTGAAGTATAGACATGACCCGGAACACTTTCCGATCAATGATCAACATCGGAGCCGTGGACACCCATATTGACCCCTATACCCACACGAATAAATATTCGAGTGAACCTCCAGTTGCCGTGTGCTATTCCTGTTGCTTCGTGATATGTTACAAATACCCGAGGTGAGACTTATCGGCATCCCCGTGGATCAACACTTGTCCACTATGCCAGTTACCTCGTTACTAGTATTGTTCTCTTTTCTCGTTCCCGCGTTTCGGCATCCCTGTGATCAAATCACACTGTGTCTGGCCAGACGATGGTGGATACCGTAACACCGAGAGGGCCCGAAGAATATCTCTCCATCGACGGAGGAGCAAATCCCAATCTTGAGCTACCTAGTTCCTTGTCATACTTTTCCGTGAACCCGTAAGCCGCCGTAATAGCCACCCTTTTACAGATGACGTTTAACAAACCCCAAAGTTCACGAAGCAAGTACGAAGGAACTCGATACTCTCATGGTCTAAGGAATTATGCAAACGCTCAACTTTCTCTGTGTTATAATCCATTAACTGGTGACGAATGTATCTCATAGCATAACATCAATCTGGGTCGATTCAACACAAATGTTCTTTAATGCTGTGGTTAGGCTTATGCCTTAATTACTACCTTGTATTTGCAGATGCTTGCAAGGTGTGTAATCATAATAGTGCACTTATCTTAGTCTAGAAGGTGTACTAGCATTGATCCACCCACCTACACTTATCAACACAAAACATACTACTTGGCGGAATATGGTGAAAGTAACTTGACTACCTCTCCCGTGTGCCCTCGAGAACGCTTTAGCTTTTATAAGTTCAGTTCCTAGGCATGTCCTTGTGAAAGTATTGGGCCACTTGCTACTCCTCAGTTACTCTGTTTACTTTAGTTGTCTTTTACCTTTCTGTTGCTTAAACCAAAAACCCCTAAATATTTACCTTTCAGTGTGTGCAGCCTTTTCCTTATCCAGAGTCACTTGTCAATACCTTCTGCTCCTCGTTGGGATCGACATCCTTATTTATCGAAAAGCTACAATTGATACCCTAGACTTGTGGGTTATCAAGAATCGTTTATTGGAGCGGCTGACAGGGGAGGCATCCCACTAAACCTGTTAACTTCACCGCCATCAACGAGCTTTTCTGGCGCCGTTGCCGGGGAGTGTAGAGCTATTGGTAAGTGAAGCCGGTAAGGAAACCTTTACTTTGTATTGCTATTTTTTTTTGTTGTTGCTATCCTCAGTCCTTATGGACCCCTCTATTATTGGTTCGTTGCTGGTGAGGAGCCGCCCCACGACTGTGGTGGTCACTCCTACCTCTATTGAAATTGTGCCCTATAAAATACCAACTGGTATTATTGATTATGTCTTGGCTAATCGTTATACAGGAGAAGGACATCCGGGAGAACACCTGCTATATTTTTCACGATTATGTTCTTTATTTAAGCTTCCAGGTGTAACGGTAGAGTTCGTCATGAAGAAATTATTCTCCATATCACTTAAAGATAAAGCTTCATATTGGTATAAGCTACTCGATAACTCATATTTTCTTGAATGGCAAGAGCTTATGTCTCTCTTTTATGCAAAGTTTTATCCTCTTCGTGAAATGCACCAAGACAGGAACTACATCTACAACTTTTGGTCTCGCGACGGAGAGAGCATCGCTCAAGCTTGGGGCAGACTGGAGTCTCTGATGCTCAAATGTCCCAACCATGAGCTCCCCAAGGAAATTATACTTACAATTTTTTATGCCAGGCTTTCTCGTCAGGACAAGGAGGTGTTGGATGCCTCCTCTAGCGGGGTATTCCAGACCAGAAGTATAGAAGAAAAATGGGATCTTATTGAAAGGATACAGAAGAACACTAAAGACTGGGAAATTGATAAAGGTATTGAACCCGCTATAAACTATGAGCATGACTACATTGAGAGTTATGTGAAGACTGATTACTTTAATACCTTTTGCTCTAAACTTGGTCTTCATTCCCAGCTAATGATTGAATTTTGCAAGGACTTTGCTTCTCATGTTGATTCTTCTAAGAAGGAGAGTCAACATCACAAACCTTTCAAGGAGTAACCTATTGAGATTAATGTTACAGATCCTATTTTACCTGCAGTTGTGTATGAACAGCCTCCTTATCCCTCAAGGCTAAAGGAGCACTCTTTTGTTACATTTATTCTAAACAAAAATGGAAGAACCACTGATGAACCTGAGGACCTGATCAAGGTCAAGCCTCAAGTTGAAATGGTTAAGGATCCGGTAACCAGTGATATTAAAGAATCTACTATTAGTTTTTGTGTTGTTTCCACTAACATTGTCACAGCCAAGAACAAAGGCCCAATTTCAGGTACAACTGTTGTATCTGTCAAAATAGGAGAGCATAAATACTATGGGCTATGTGATTTGGGATCCAGTGTCAGCGCTATTCCCTTCTCACTTTATCAAGAGATCATGCACGAGATTCAGCCGTGTGAGATTGAAGACATAGATGTCACGATTCATCTTGCAAATAAACAGACAATCTCTCCAGTTGGGATTGAAGGAGACGTTGAAGTACTCTGCGGGAAGGTAAAATATCCTACTGACTTTCTTGTACTTGGTTCAGTGCAAGATAGTTTTTGCCCTTTTATCTTTGGTAGGCCCTTCCTCGGCACTTGTGGAGCTATAATAGATTGCAACAAAGGTAAAGTTTTTGTTGAATTCAACGGTGAGCCGTATGAATTTATTTTTTCTAAGTTTTCTAAGCAGCCTCGTGGTACTGATTTGCCTAGTAATGAAAAAATTATTGAAGAAATTTCTTCTATTGCTATCCCTCCTGACGACACTTTGCAGCAATTTATGGAAGACCACGAGAATGACATGCATATGCAGGAGAGGAATGAGCTAGAAGACATATTTTTAAGACAAAATCCTATCCTGAAGCACAACCTCCCGGTTGAACCTTTAGGAATCCACTCGCAACCAAAAGAAGACCCGATGTTCGATCTCAAACCACTTCCCGATACGCTCAAGTACGCTTATTTAGATGAAAAGAAAGTAAATCATGTTATTATCAATTCTAACCTTTCAGGGTATGAAGAAGAACGATTATTGGAGACACTCCGCGGACACTTAGGTGCTATTGGCTATACTCTTGATGATCTCAAGGGTATTAGTCCATCCATTTTCCAACATACTATCAACCTCGAGCCCGATGCTAAACCGGTTGTTTATCATCAATGACGGTTGAACTCAAAGATGAAGGACGTTGTTAGGACGGAGGTTCTCAAACTTCTAGCCGCAGGTATCATCTATCCTATAGCTGATAGTAAGTGGGTAAGTCCAGTTCATTGTGTTCCCAAGAAAGGAGGTATGGTTGTTGTTCCAAATGATAAAAATGAACTAATACCTCAGCGGACTATTATTGGATATAGAATGTGTATTGATTACAGGAAGTTGAACAAGGCCACCCGGAAGGACCACTATCCTCTGCCCTTTATTGATCAGATGCTTGAGCGACTGTCTAAAACCACCCACTTTTGCTGTCTTGATGGGTATTTTGGCTTCTCTCAGATTCATGTTAACACTGCGGATCAAGACAAGACCACTTTCACGTGTCCTGACGGTACTTATGCTTATAGGCGTATGCCTTTTGGTTTGTGTAATGCACCTGCTACTTTTCAGAGGTGTATGTCTGCTATATTTCATGGTTTCTGTGAGGAGATTGTGGAGGTCTTCATGGACGACTTTTCCATTTATGGAACCTCCTTTGACCACTGTCTCCAAAATCTTAATAAAGTTTTGCAGAGATGTGAAGAAACAAATTTGGTGCTTAATTGGGAGAAGTGCCATTTCATGGTTAACGAAGGTATAGTTCTTGGTCACAAGATTTCTGAAAGGGGAATTGAAGTGGACAAGGCAAAGATTGAAGCTATTGAAAGGATGCCCTATCCAAGGGACATCAAAGGTATTCGTAGTTTTCTCGGTCATGCTCGTTTCTATAGAAGGTTTATCAAGGACTTTTCTAAGACCTCGAGACCCCTCATTAATCTTCTCCAGAAGGACATTCCTTTTGTATTTGATGAAGATTGTAAGGAAGCTTTCGAAGTTCTTAAGAAAGCTTTGATAACCGCTCCTATAGTACAACCACCTGACTGGAATTTGCCCTTTGAAATTATGTGTGATGCTAGTGATTTTTCTGTTGGAGCTGTTTTAGGACAAAGGGTTCATAAGAAGTTGAATGCTATACACTATGCTAGCAAAACCCTTGATAGTGCTCAAAAGAATTATGCTACTACCGAGAAGGAATTCTTGGTAGTGGTGTTTGCTTGTGATAAGTTTAGGGAGTATATTGTTGATTCTAAGGTTATTATTCATACTGACCATGCTGCCATTAAGTATCTTATGCAGAAGAAGGATGCCAAACCAAGGCTCATAAGATGGGTACTCCTTCAAGAATTTGATTTGCAGGTTGTCGATAGAAAAGGAGAATATAATCCTGTAGCGGACAACCTTTCAAGGATTGAAGATATTCCGCACGATCCTATTCCAGTCAACGAAACTTTTCCAGATGAACAACTTGCTGTTGTAAAAGTACAATCTCACTCCGATCCTTGGTTTGCAAATTATGCTAATTTTATCGTTGCAAAGTTTTTGCCTCCAGGTTTTACATTTCAGCAGAGGAAGAAATTCTTCACGGATTTGAGGCATTACTTTTTGGATGACCCACATCTTTATAAAGAAGGTGCGGACGGGATCGTAAGAAGGTGTATACCGGAGCACGAGCAGAAAGACATTCTTCGACAATGTCACGATAGTCCCTATGGAGGACATCGTGCCGGTGAGAGGACCGCACATAAGGTTCTCCAATCAGGTTTTTATTGGCCTACTCTCTTTAAGGATGCTAGAAATTATGTTTTATCTTGTGATAAGTGTCAGAGAGTTGGTAATATTAGCAGGAGAAATGAGATGCCTATGAATTAATCACTAGTAATCGAACCTTTTGATTGCTGGGGTTTTGATTTTATGGGTCCTTTTCCTCCTTCACACAAGTACACACACATCTTAGTTGCTGTTGATTATTTAACCAAGTGGGTTGAAGCAATCCCCATTGAGAGTGCTGACCACAAGACATCTTTGAAAATGCTCAAGGATGTTATTTTTCCCAGGTTTGGTGTACCAAGGTACCTCATGACAGATGGAGGGTCACACTTCACGCATGGATATTTTAGGAAAGCTCTAGCCAAGTACGATGTCAATCATTGAATTGCATCACCGTACCACCCTCAAACTAGTGGGCAAGTTGAGCTCACCAATAGAGAGATCAAGTTGATCTTACAGAAAACAGTAAACAGTTCTAGAAAGGACTGGTCAAAGAAGTTAGGAGATGCTTTGTGGGCGTATAGAACTTCTTACAAAGATCCCATGGGCATGTCTCCGTATAAGATGGTCTATGGCAAATCTTGCCATTTGCCATTAGAGTTAGAGCACAAGGCTTTCTGGGCTGTCAAAGAGGCCAATGTTGACCCTAAATTAGCTGGTGAAAAGCGTCTCATGAACTTAACTTCTCTAGATGAGTGGAGAAGTGAAGCTTACAAGAGCGCTAAAATGTTCAAAGAAAAGGTAAAGAAGTGGCATGATAAAAGGATTCTGAAACGTGAATTTAATATTGGTGATAAAGTTTTGTTGTTTAGATCTCATTTCAGGTTTTCTCCACGTAAACTACTTTACAGATGGGAAGGACCTTTTCATATCGAAGAAGTATATCGGTTCGGTGCCATCAAGATTAACAATTTTGAAGGCACCAAACCTCAAGTTGTGAATGGAAAAAGACTCAAACATTACATGGCAGGTGATCCTATCAATGTGGATATGAACATGATATATACAAGAACTCATGAAGAACATGTTGCATCCCAGTTTCAGACACCAGCAGGAGCAGAATAAGAAAAGGTATGTATTACGGTAAGGAAACATCGCGAACGTCAATAAAAGTTTGCTTTTCAAAGTTTTTGCAAAATTAGGAAAATTCCAAGCCCATGTGGAGCCGGAGAGGAACTCCAGGGGGCCCAGGAGGCCTCCCGGCGCCCCCCCCTGGCCGCGCCAGGCACCTTCCTGGGAGCCCCGGACTCTGATTCCGACTCCACCCTGGCTTGAAACCTTCCTTCTATTGCAGAAACTTTTGCTATATATTTGCCCAGATCGTCCCGGCACCGTATCTCTCGATTTCGCGTGTTTTCTTCTCGAGTTGTTTCTGCCAGGAAAACTTTCAGCAGATCTAGGTGCCATGGCTTCCCAAAGTTCCCCCAAGGACAAGTTCGTCGTCAACATCATCAACCCTTACCTCGCAGAGGTGAGGAAGCACCCTCAGATCCTTCGTGTGGAGGATGGTGTCATCCACAAGGAAGATCTGAAGGGACCAGGCAAGGAAGGGAGCACCGAGGAGCGGCTGAAGGAGATGGAACATGAGGTCTTCAAGTTCAAGAAGATGGTGGAGCGTGGTGTTGAAGCTAACTTCGACATCATGAACGAGATAGAGGCTTCCCACAAGAAGGAGATGAAGGAGATGTGGTCAAGTTTGGTCGCACTAGAAGAAAAAGTTTATGAGCTTCAAGCACAGATCTATGACCTGCAGAACCTGAACTGTGAGTATGAACTTAAGTTCTTACGCATAGGTTTGGGTGCTGAGCTCAGGATCCTCGAGACGGGAATGTCCTTCGAGACTGGAGAACCTTTGCCTTGGAAGCGCTTTTCCAAGGAGTACGTGATCAACAAGAACAAGAATGAGGAGTAAATCCCCTCGGGTAATGGCACCCCCTCAGCTTGTTCCAAGCTTGGGGGAGTGCCCGATATCTTTATCTTTATCTTTGTCTTTAGGAGTCGAGTAGAGTCGTATCATGTCTAGGGAAGTTACTTTATGAAATAGGTGTTGCATTGAGGTCTATCACTCCTTTTGCGGAGAGTTTTTGTATCCGTGAGTGTGGAGTCATTTATGAAGGAGTATTAATGAGAAGTCTATTGGTTTCTTCGCTGCACTCGGTATTTTCTTCACGCAGTCGACATTATGAGCTGATTCTTATGGGGAGTATTGACCTTATATCAGGTATCGCTTCGAAAACTTTATTTAATCTTGGCAAGTATAGCTTTGGTCATTAGAACAAGCATGTTTTTCTCAAAATAGCGACATAGCCAAAACCTTTGTGTTATTATGCTTGAAGTGTTATGTTGACAAGGAAGACAACTTGATGTGCCATGCTAGTTTTAATGTTTATGCTTTATATTGCTTGCATCCAAGTCATCATCAATTGTCTGGTCTCTCAAAGCCTTGCTAGCCAAAACTCTGTACCAAGCGGAATTCTTCTTGTACTTCCTTACACTGAAACCAACATCTTCCACTTCAATCCACCATGTCTTATTATTCTTGGTATTCCACTACCACTCCTAAAGTATATAATTTATGTGCTATCTTTAGATGTTCAAAATCTTCTGTTTTGTGCCTCCGATTCAGCTCATGAGGAAGTGGTGGGTAACCCATGATCTTCTTAATTTGGACAAGTTTTATCTCGGGATTGCATGTCTAATCTGCAAACCCCTAATACGAGAATGGACTGGCATGAGCGCCGAGCTCGTAAAAGATAAATACTAACACACAAGTTCCTTCGCCCATTTATGAGTGATTAACAAAGGAATTTAAGGGGATGTGATCGTCCCCACATGGGAGCCGTTCCTCGAAACTTATCTAAATCATGAAGTGAGTGAGTTATCTATCAGCAGTCGTTGACGGATCATGCACCTCCCAAAGTCTATTTTTATTTTGTTTGATCTAGAGATGGCAGATAAGTTTTCCCTGCTTACCCTTTTGCACGGGGTTTATCCTTTATTTTGTTCTGAGTCAGTCCTTCCTACTTCCTTCCTTCCTGAGAGAGAACAGACACTTGATGTTGATAAAGATTCTTCCATATAAAGCTGCATTGAGAGTTAGCATGTTACATCTTTGTTGACATTATCTTTTGACAAGTAAGTTGTTTGCAAAATCTTATTCCTAGTAAACATTTTCCTTTGTGTTAACAAGTGCACTTCTTGACTATAACATGTTCTTTCCAAAGCTTCAACTGGTTCCATTATAAGTGAAAGAGCAAAAGTAAAAGTTATTAGTTGTTCCTTGACCAAGGCTATGTTTGCTATGATTTGATGAGTTTTGTTGGTCCTACTTGTTATAATTGTTACTACTTTCTCACAAGGACCTTATGAGTTGAGGTTGATGTTGAGGATGCTTCAGTTCGGTGAGAAATCTTGATGCTTCTTTTCCGTATTCTTTTATCGACACTTCACTCTCTAAACTTGTGAACATGTTTGCCGAGCTCAGTAATCGCTTGGGGACAAGCGAGGTCTAAACTTGGGGGAGTTGATACGTCCAAAATACATCACTATTTTATATTGTAATTTAACCCTATTCATTGATACATTCCACTTTAAAGTATTGTTCTTATGTTGTTTTGGCTTCTTTGACACAGTTTGCAACTTTACGGTGCCGAAGCAGCAGAAGCAGAATTCAGCGGTGAAAAGTGGACAACAAGTTGCTGAATCAGATCAACTCCAAATTCGATGAAATTTGACGGAGATTATTTTTATGAAGAATAACTGGAGTTCAGCGAAGAGGGACTGGAGGGGACTGATACGTCCCAAACGGATCTATAATTTCTGCTTGCTCCATGCATGTTTTGTGTGACTTTGCCATGTTTTGCTTGAACTTTCATACAATTTTGAGCATATTTGGACTAATCTATTAACCCAGTGCACCTAGCTGCCAGTTGCTGTTTTCTGCTGTTTTTGTATTTCAGGTTTTGCGGCCATTAAAAGTGCTCCAAAAAATCCGGAAAAATCAGATAAAAAATCAGCGACCCGGAAGCTTCCGGAATCACCAAGGTAGCGGAGGGGGGCCACCACCAAAAGACCAGGATGGTCCCTGGCGCGGACCCACCCTAGGCCGCGCGAGGAGGCCTCCTGGCTGCCTGGTGGGTCCCCTCGACACCCCCCTCCGCCTATATTTAGCCCTCGGGGTGGAAACCCCTAATATCGATCTCTTTTCCACGAACTCGCCTCTGTACCGCCGCCGCCGTCGTTTCAAGATCGGGGCTGCCTGGAGAAGCTGCCCCTTCACCCTGCCGGGAGGAGGAACCCCCTCCGGGAGACCATCCATAGCCATGGACGCCTCCCGGATGTACCGTGACTAGTCCCCCTTGGACCATGGGTCCGTGAACAGTAGCTATGTGATGTACCTCTCTCCTCTTTGTGCTTCCACTTTCGAGACCTCGTGAGCTGCCTCACATGATCGAGGCACTTTTGTAATTTCTGATGTTGCTATGCTGAGTTTGCTGGGATCTGATGGATTATGAGACTGTGTTCAGATTCTGATGAGTAATATATTTGGTTCTTCTCTTTTATATTTTGTTCTTGAGTAAATTTTTGCATGTTCTCCGTTGTAGTATTTTGCTTTGGCCAAGTAGTTTGCTTGCAACTCCAAGAGGGAGCGTTATGCTTGATTGTGGGTTCAGCCCCCTGATGTCTAGCTTGAGTGACAGAAACATGAGACTAGGGGATGTGTTGTTGCCACCAGGGATAAAACAACGGTGCTTGTACCCGCGGGTGCAAGGATTGTTTACTTTACGCAAAGTTCATTTAATGTAGTTGTCTGTTGCTTTGAGTTTACACTTTGGGTGGGATTCGCAACTTCATACCAGCGAGATGTTTTGGATAGATATCTCAAGGTGGATGATTCGTAGTAGATGCAGTTGGATTTCGGTCTACTTACCTTGGCGTACTGTCCATTGCTTTTGAGCCCTTCCTTTCTTTGCAGCATAGGTAGCATTGCGGTGCCTTCATAATTCTGTTAATTGCCCAGTTGTGATTTGTTTACCTCGCTAGAACTTTTATTGTCTTTTGGGAGAGAGACATCACTAGTGAAAATCACGGGACCCCGGTCCATCTTCACATTATTGATTACACCCTTAGTTTACTTCCAGTCTTTACTTTCAGTCTTTACTTTCAGTTCCACTTTTATCTCTTGCGTTGATCCTTTGTAAACAGCAAGGCCGGAGGAATTGACAACTCCTCTGTACTCGTTGGGAGCAAAGTTATTTGTATCTGTGTGCAGGTCCACGGCAAGCGCCGTGACACCTACTCCTATCTCTTGCAGTCGTACTGGTTCGATACTCAACCTTAGCATCTTTTCTAAGGGAAACTTGCTGCTACACTGCATCTCACCTTCCACTTGGGGTAACCAACGAGGAGAGTTGCCACTCTGTATCAAGCGAATTTCTGGCGCCGTTGTCGGGGACTCCAGTCTACAAGATAGGGGAGTTGCACACTATCTTTTATCTTTGCTTTTTAGTCTTGTTAGTTTACCTTTCAGTTTTTACTTTTGTTTCCCTTATAAAAAATACCAAAAATACCTGCTGCTACTATGGGTTCAATGAAAACACCAAGTTGTGTGACTTCACTAGTCACAACAACAGTGACTTTATCTGCACTCCTATTGCTCCACCTGCCACTTCAGCACCTTCTTATGAAATTAAACCTGCTCAGCTTAATCTTGTTATGAAAGATCAATTCTCAGGTGCTGGAGAGGATGCTGCCTTGCACTTCAACAATTTTATCGAGCTCTGTGATATGCAAAAGTACAAGGAGGTGGATGGAGACATCGTCAATCTGAAGCTTTTTCCTTTCTCTTTGAGAGGAAGAGCCAAGGAGTGGTTGCAATCCTTACCCAAGAACAGTATCGATTCTTGGAGTAAATGCAAAGATGCTTTTACTCCGGGAAGTACTACCACCCCTGCTAAAATTATTCAATTGAGGAGTAACATTATGAATTTCAGGCAATTGGATAATTAACACGTTGCCCAGGCATGGGAACGTATGAAGACGCTTGTCAAGAACTGCCCCACACATGGACTGACTACCTGGATGGTTATCCAGAATTTTTATGCATGCTTGAACTTTACCTCGCGGAACCTGTTAGATTCGGCCGCGGGAGGAACTTTTATGTCAACCACACTTGGTGCTGCCACAAAGCTACTTGATGAGATGATGCTGAACTACTCTCAGTGGCACACCGAAAGATCTCCAACTGGTAAGAAGGTAAATTCAGTCGAGGAGATCTCCTCTCTAAAGGAAAATTTTAACCTTATCATGTCTCTACTTACCAAGCAAGCTCCTATTGATCCTCAGGATGTTCCTTTAAATTCCTTGATTGGTCAAGAGCAAGTAGATGTGAATTTTGTCTCTAGAAACAACTTCAACAATAATGCTTATAGGAGTAATTTTGGTAGCAACAACCCTAGGCCTTTCCCATCCAACAACTATGGGAACAACAACAATTATCCTAGCACCAAAAACTCCACCTTTGAACTAGAGACCTTGCTCAAAGACTTTATCACTACCCAAAAAGCCTTCAACAAGAGTGTGGAAGAGAAACTAGATAAATTAGATATCCTCTCTTCGAAGGTAGACAACATAGCCCATGATGTAGAGATGCTGAAGATTAGAACTTCTCCCCCCGAGGAGAGGAAGACCACTCCTATGAATGCCATCCAAGTCCAAATTAATGAAAACATTAGGATGTTGGGAAAACTAAAAGAGATATGGGCCGGAGAAAAGGAGGAAGAAGAGAGAATTAAGAGCCTTCCTACCTACCACACAGTAGCCACTATCCAAGTAGTTGAGGATGTCCAAACGGTTAGCACCCATCACACCCCTAGTCCCACTGGACCTACCAATGGTGATGCTACCACCTCAACCATAGATGAAGAAACCTCTATGAACATAGAGGCTTTCAAACAAGTGAGCCTAAATTATATCACTACCTCCTTGATAGATAGTAGTGACCTAGACTTTGACAACTGCACTTTACCTGAAGTTATTGGTTTTGTACACAAGATGTCTAGAGACCCCAACACTAGCACACTTAATCTTGCCATCACAGAGCATATCACCAATGCTATAATCAAAGTTAGGGAGGAGAAGCTTAGACTAGAAGCCTCCATACCTAGGAAGCTAGAAGATGGTTGGGATCCTATGATAAAAATAAAATTGAATAACTTCTCTTGTTATGCTCTGTGTGATGTTGGAGCAAGTACCTCTGTTATGCCCAAAAGAATGTATGATATACTTGAATTGAAACCATTTGATCCCTGTTCTTTTGGTGTTCGTCTTGTTGATTTTTCCGTAAAGAAACCTTTGGGGAAGATCGACGATGTTCTTATCATTGTCAATGACAATTATGTTCCCGTTGATTTCACTATTATGGACATTGAGTGTGAGCCCTCTTGTCCAATTATTTTGGGACGTCCTTTTCTTTGCACAGTTGGTGTTGTTATTGACATGAAAGAGGTGAATATCAAATTCCAATTCCCTCTCAAGAAAGGGATGGAACATTTCCCTAGGAAAAATATTAAGTTACCTTTTGAGTCCGTCACACGGGCTATTATTCTCTTGAAAAGACTTGATCTTCTGCTTTAAACCTAGCTAATGGCTCTAAAGAAGCGCTTTTGGGAGGCAGCCCGCAATGAATTTAGGTTTTATTTTTTGCTTTTATTCTATTCTTAGTGGTCTTGATGATTGTTACTACTGTAGCAACATCATTGTCTCTTTACTTTTCAAGCTTTGTGCCAAGTTTAGCCTCAGATTGCAAGAAAGGTCAAAAATTGGTACATGCTGTCCAGAAACAGATTCTGTCTGCTTGACGAAAAAATTCGGGATAAATCACTAGATCATCTTTTTTATCTGAATTTTTTTGACAGCATGCTCCATAGAATTACCTTTCAGGCGTCTGTTCAGATTTTTTTGATTTGAGTTGTAGAAGTACCTCGAAAATTTTCTTTTCTCTCTGCTGTTCTATTTTTCTCAGCTTCTGCCCCGGTTTTTCTTTTCGCAGTTTAGCAATCCTTAAGCTTGCTTTTTCTTTGCAAATTATTTTGGGCAGGCAAGAGAAATAGTAGCTCTTCCTGCAAATCTTTATTTGCAGTAGAGGAAAATTATTTTAGTAGGGCACTAACCTCTCTAATCAGTCTACAATGAGTTATGTATGAAGGGAGTTTTCAAGTGCGCGATGGAAGATGATGAAAGAAGATCTTGGAGTGTCAAACGCTCAAGATTGGGGATGACCATGTGCACCCCCAATAAATATTCAAGGAGACTCAAGCGTCTAAGCTTGGGGATGCCCCCCGTGCATCCCCTTCTTCATCAACCATTATCAGATCGTCCCTCGTTGCACTATATTTTTATCACTTCATATGTTGCGTGCTATGCTTGGAGCGTCTCGCTCTTTACTTTTCTAGGTTTGTTTTTGCTTGGTTTACCCCAGCTTACTCTTTTTTGTGGGAGAGTTACACACTCCGCTTGAACTAGAACTCCTCATAGGATTTGCATGCTTATTCTTTTAGCTGTGAGTTGTTCTTTTTCTTTTCTTAGTTGCTCCTCTGTTTAGTTGTAGTGCTTTAGTTTTTCTAGAGCTTTTCTTTTGTTTTAGGTTGAAC
Organism: Bromus sterilis; assembly: GCA_950022295.1. Taxonomy (NCBI): domain Eukaryota; kingdom Viridiplantae; phylum Streptophyta; class Magnoliopsida; order Poales; family Poaceae; genus Bromus; species Bromus sterilis. The sequence continues at coordinate 280,011,643 of OX465601.1, forward strand.
TTTCTATAGGTTGCATGTTTTATCTTGTTAGAGAGTTTTCCTGTTGCACTGAGTTTTGTGTCTTGACTAGAAGTAGGTACTTGAAGTTGCCATTCTCTTTGTAGTAGTAACTTGCAATAGTTTTAAGGTATTGACTAGAGTAATGTTTGAACGTTTGGTGTGAAGAGCTCGAGCCTATTAGTGATAGATGTCGTATTTTGGGCAATCCGTGTGTTTTTCGAAAACCAAAAACACATGTTGAGAACTCTAGCTACTAGATGGATCACTAACCTCTGGAGGGTTCGAATATTAGATTACACTCACGTACCATGAGTCGAGGATGCTCAAGGATAACCAAACCCCCATACACTCCTCCTCGGGGTACTTGTCTCTTTGTGAACCTCCTGGTTAGATTGAGAGTTACCGATAATAAGTGCATGATTTCTTCCGACTAATGTGAGTATTCGAAAGTTGACACTTCCACCCACCTATACTTTTTCTAGCCTCTTCGGTACCGTGCAATTCCCTTTCTCACCTTGAGAGTTGGCGCATACTTCGCTGCTGCATCCAAACCCTTGGCACGATATGCTCTGTCATCATAAGCCTCCTTATATCTTTCCTCAAAACAGCCACCATACCTACCTACAAGGCATTTCCATAGCCTTTTCGAGATACATTGCCATGCAACATCCACCTTCTCATGACTTGATCTTCATGTCATACATGCTAATTGCTTGATCGATGAGCCGCATGCTAGTTGGGCCTTGCCCTAATCATTGCTACATGACGCGCTAGTATTATTGCATATCCTGCTATCCTGGCAGAGGCATACATTTGCATCATGATAGTTATATCTTCTTTATGTGAGTACCTTTGTAAAGTGTGAAAGATCTCCTATATTCTTGTAAAATATAGAGTGGTTCCCCTAAAGTAAGGAAAAGATCCCAAAGAGGACAACATCAAAAGATCCCAAAGAGGAAAAATGAGAGTTAAATAGAAAGAGCAATTGAGGCCATCAAAAAATACAAAAAAATAGAAAAAAGAGAAAAAGAAAAATAAAAAGAGAGAAGGGGGCACACTACTATTCCTTTTGAGCGATCCACACTAGTACTTCATCCTCTATCCCTTGTACTCCATAGAGATCATCATCATGCATATAGCTATGTGGGGACCTTCACACTATAGAACTTGGCTTGTATATTCCAATGATGAGCCTCCTCAAACGAGCTCTAGGTCTTCTTGAGCAAGAAAGTTAGATGCACCCCCCACTAGTTCCCTTGGAGAGCTTTTAGCGCACATGTGCATCCGTTGCATGGCAATCCCTACTCCTCACATCATATCTATCATATGGCCTTCTCTCGCCTATGATTGTCCTCATTGATGTGAGCCTTTCACACCTTTTTGTCTTCCTCCTCCACCTTCTTTCTGTTTCGCCTTTTAGGTGTCAACTTTCTTGCTTACGCTCATCCATTGCATGAGTGCTCAAAATATCGAAAGGGAGTGGATCAGTTTGACTTGTACCTGGCTAGTGGTCTGGGGACGAGTCAAGATAAGAATCCAAAGGAGACCAAGTGTGAAACTTTAGTAGATAGTTGTTCCACACAACCTTTTCTCTCTCTTTTTCCCAGTCCCCTGCTTGCACGCAAACACCATCTGGAGACATTCGAGTCACGGACAGCGAGAGCTCTTGCACCTTTTGTTCTTTTATTGCTTGTGTCAATGCTAATATAGACTTTTGCTTGTTAATACTTGAATTGAATTGCATGCTTTAATTGCTTTACTTAAAAGTCCTTATATGGTTGTGTGGCATGTCACCACAGAAATTATGCTTGTTATCATTTACCTACTCGAGGACGAGCAGGAATTAAGCTTGGGGATGTTGATACGTCCCAAACGTATCTATAATTTCTTCTTGATCCATGCATGTTTTGTGTGACTTTGCCATGTTTTGCTTGAACTTTCATACACTTTTGAGCATATTTGGACTAATCTATTAACCCAGTGCACCCAACTGCCACTTGTTGTTTTCTGCTGTTTTTGTATTTCAGGTTTTCCGGCCATTAAAAGTGCTCCAAAAAATCCGGAAAAATCAGATAAAAATCAGCGACCCGGAAGTTTTCGGAATCACCAAGGTAGCGGAGGGGGCCACCACCAGGAGACCAGGAGGGTCCCTGGCGCGGCCCCACCCTAGGCCGCGCCAGGAGGCCTCCTGGCTTCCTGGTGGGTCCCCTCGACACCCCCCTCCGCCTATATTTAGCCCTCAGGGTGGAAACCCATAATATCGATCTCTTTTCCACGAACTCGCCTTTGTACCGCTGCCGCCGCCGTTTCAAGATCGGGGCTGCCTGGAGAAGTTGTCCCGGCACCCTGCCGGGAGGAGGAAACCCCTCTGGGAGACCATCCATAGCCATGGACGCCTCCCGGATGTGCCGTGAGTAGTCCCCCTTGGAAAATGGGTCCGTGACCAGTAGCTATGTGATGTACCTCTCTCCTATTTGTGCTTCCACTTTCGAGACCTCGTGAGCAGCCTCACATGATCGAGGCACTTTTGTAATTTCTGTTGTTGCTATGCTGAGTTTGCTGGGATCTGATGGATTATGAGACTATGTTCAGATTGTGATGAGTAATATATTTGGTTCTTCTCTTTTATATTTTGTTCTTGTGTAAATTCTTGCATGTTCTCCATTGCAGTATTTTGCTTTGGCCAAGTAGTTTGCTTGCAACTCCAAGAGGGAGCGTTATGCTTGATTGTGGGTTCAACCCCTGATGTCTAGCTTGAGTGACAGAAACATGAGACTAGGGTATGTGATGTTGCCACCAGGGATAAAACAACGGTGCTTGTACCCGCGGGTGCAAGGATTGTTTACTTTACGCAAATTTCTTTTAATGCAGTTGTCTGTTGCTTTGAGTTTACACTTTGGGTGGGATTTTCAACTTAATACCAGCGAGATGTTCTGGATAGATATCTCAAGGTGGATGATTCGTAGTAGATGCAGTTGGATTACGGTCTACTTACCTTGGCGTACTGCTCATTGCTTTTGAGCCCTTCCTTTCTTTGCAGCATAGTTAGCATTGCGGTTCCTTCATAATTTTGTTAATTGCCCAGCTGTGATTTGTTTACCTCAATAGCACTTTTATCGTCTTTTGGGAGAGAGACATCACTAGTGAAAATCACGGGACCCCGGTCCATCTTCACATTATTGTTTATACCCTTAGTTTACTTTCAGTTCCACTTTTATCTCTTGCGTTGATCCTTTGTAAACAGCAAGGCCGGAGGAATTGACCACTCCTCTGTACTCGTTGGGAGCAAAGTTATTTATATATGTGTGCAGGTCCACGTCAAGCGCCGTGACACCTACTTGTATCTCTTGGAGTCCTACTAGTTCGATACTCAACCTTAGCATCTTTGCTAAGGGAAACTTGCTGCTACACTGCATCTCACCTTCCACTTGGGGTAACCAACGAGGAGAGTTGCCAGTCTGTATCAAGCGAATTTCTGGCGCCGTTGCCGGGGACTCCAGTCTACAAGATAGGGGAGTTGCACAGTATATTTTATCTTTGCTTTTTAGTCTTGTTAGTTTAGCTTTCAGTTTTTACTTTTGTGTCCCTTATCAAAAATACCAAAAATACCTCCTGCTAATATGGGTTCAATGAAAACACCAAGTTGTGTGACTTCACTAGTCACAACAATAGTTACTTTATCTGCACTCATATTTCTCCACCTGCCACTTCAGCACCTTCTTATGAAATTAAACCTGCTATGCTTAATCTTGTCATGAAAGATCAATTCTCATGTGCTGGAGAGGATGCTGCCTTGCACTTAAATAATTTTATCGAGCTCTGTGATATGCAAAAGTACAAGGAAGTGGATGGAGACATCGTCAAGCTGAAGCTTTTTTCCTTTAACTTTGAGAGGAAGAGCCAAGGAGTGGCTGCAATCCTTACCCAAGAACAGTATCAATTCTTTGCTAAGGGAAACTTGCTGCTACACTGCATCTCACCTTCCACTTGGGGTAACCAAAGAGGCGAGTTGCCACTCTGTATCAGGGACCCACACAAGGCACCCAGAAGGGTCCCTGGCGCGGCCCCCCTAGGGCGCACCAGGCACCCTCCTGGATGCCTGGTGGCCCACCTCGGTGCCCCCTCTAGCCTATATTACCCTCTTGGGGTAAAATTCCTAAAACGAGAGGAGTTTTGGAGTTTCTGTCGGGGGTATGGATCAGGCCCATAGACCCGGCATTAGAAACCTCTGGGCCGACTTACATATGAAGGCCCACAAAGAAGACCCGGCCAGGAGTCTGACGTGCCAAGCGTGAATATTGAAGCCCTAGAAGGAATTTAACTTACCTTATATAACAGGTAGCAAACTTGTAAAGTCGAATAGAACTCCACATCGTGTAGCACATTTATAAGCCGAGGTCCACGGGAGCCAGAGCCAGAACTTACCTCAAGCCAGGACTAGACAACTCGCGCTATAACCTAGATCTCCACGAGACTAAGGTTGCGAAACATCATCACTGTAATCGATAAGATCGGCTCTTCCTATTGAAGAGTCGATCCCACAATAGTCAAGAAGCAGGAGTAGGTCTTTACCGCGTCGACGGGGCCGAACCTGGGTAAACCGCTGAGTCCCGTGTCTATGCCGAATCTCTCCTCGAATTCGCCTCGCAGCAAAGGTCCCATGATAAGTCTGACTCCACGGACATCTTTCGTGACTTTTCCACGACAGTTGGCGCCCACCGTGGGGCCTGCGCTCGCAGGTGTTGAGATTCTAAGGGGAGCTCTGCAAGGTATGGAAGGATTCGTGGTTGGAAGAATCACCCGGAGCCGGCGTGGAAAGCTCTGCATTGATGACTCGACTTGGGGCCCTGACGCCGACTCCGTCGAATCCGGTTATCGGGGCCCGATCGGGTCTATTCATATCTTCATTGGGAAGACAGACGGATCTGAGCCAGAGCCGGATCCTGAAGCCCCCCTGGAAACCTCGAATCGGCGACATACCGGCTCAAGGCACACTTTTGTTGGGTTCATTACTGAATCTCCAGAGTCGGCGCGCTCTGTCGAGTCCCTGACACCGACACCTCGGAAGAAACATCTGACGCTAACTCGCATCCTAGTGAAACAAGCTTCTCAGATACCGGCTCCATCCGATCCGCCGGGAGCAACAGACTCGGCCCGGGAACAGCAGAATACGACCCCGACTTCCCGCAGTACGAACCTCCATACTGCGTGACAGTGTTCATGGCAGGCACTAAAGAACAGGGAAGTCAGCCGGCTTAGGGCGCGGCGCAGAATCGGAACGCAGAGACGGCTCACAACACGGCCCCTAACCCAGATAGGGAGCAGCCAGAAGTTCTCACGGGAGCAGAAGCCCTCACTGATACCTTAAACGCCCTGGACGAAGCCTTAGCCGCACCAATGACCATGGAAAACCAGGAGGCCTGGAGAACCAGGGTCAACGGACTCAAGGCCCAGGTAATGAGCATACGGAGTGAAATTAACGCACAGAACGCACAAATGGTGGAAAGAGAAACCCAACTCGCCCAAGAAACCAGGGGCCTACGACACGAGTCGGAGTTGATAGAAGCTCAGAAACTAAGTCTCGCCAACGCACGCCCCGCAGGACCCGCGAGCCGGATCCCTGCTGATCTCCAGGCACGGATACTATTCCAGGATACGCATCAGCCGACTCCCCCAGGGTACACGCCACCAAGGCAACATGCCTCCTCACCACGGCAGAAACGGTTCCATACACCTCCAGATCATTTCAATAAACCCATGGCAAACGTGGTGGCAGCGACACGGTTCCTAGCCAGCGTGCTCGCGCACTGAGACACTCCGGTGCACCAGGCCACTCAAGGGGCAATCGATCTTCTCAGAACCGCAATCACACAACAAGCCTAGTACTCACAGGGATTCCAATACTTACATGAGACCCCATATCAAAGTATGAGCGGGCAAGAGGATTCACCGGCTCCGGCTGGCTCGAGCGGCCATCCCCAACGCAGAGCTCCACCACCATTGGAGCCGCAGGGGGCAATAAGGATCCAAGGCCTACCGGCTGGCTTCAATCCCGAACGCCATATAGAGCAGATGAGCCAACCTCCACCCCAAGATCAAGACACCGAGTTCATCAGCAGATTTGTGGGCAACCGATGCCTGGTGCCGGCTCTACGAAATACACGCTTGCCATCAGATTTCAAGGGCCCACGTAAGATCGCGAACTATACAGCTGACATGGACCCGGCAGCTTGGATCGAAAGTTATGACGTAGCCATGGACATGTTACAAGCCAGCGAAGGAGTTTGTGCCCGTTACCTCAGAATGATGTTGGAAGGGCCGGCTCGCACATGGTTCAGAAACCTCCCAGAGAATTTTGTCACCTCCTGGGCGGATCTCAAGGAAAAGTTCATCAAGAACTTCCAAGGCACATGTCGGCGAGCCACCACAATTGTTGACCTGGAGCATTGTGTCCAGAAGGAAGGAGATTCGACCCTGAGTTGGGCACGACGGGTAGCAGAAATAATCCACTCCTCGGACACTATCACTGCCCAGACAACCGTCAATGTCTTGGAAAGGAACTGCAAGTACGAGCCCCTAGTACACAAGCTTGGCCGACTCAAACGGGCGGTCAAGGATATAGGAGAACTCACGAACGCGGTTATCAAATGTGTTGAGTCTGACAAAACCAAGGACACTGAACCTCAACAGGATAAAGCCGGCCAGAACAAAAATGGCGGCAAAACATCCTAGAATCAGAGTCAGAAAACCAAGCGGCGACTTGATCAGACTACTTCTTACTTGGTAGCCAACACAAATGTCGGCTCCCTGATACGTCCCAAATGTATCTATAATTTCTGCATGCTCCATGCATGTTTTGTGTGACTTTGCCATGTTTTTCTTGAACTTTCATACACTTTTGAACCTATTTGGACTAACCTATTAACTCAGTGCACCTAGTTGCCAGTTTCTGTTTTCTGCTGTTTTTGTATTTCAGGTTTTCCGGCCATTAAAAGTGCTCCAAAAATTCCGGGAAAATATATAAAAAATCAGCGCAACTGAAGCTTCCGGAATCACCAAGCGAGGGAAGGGGGGCCACCACCAGGCAGCCAGGAGGAAAGGTGGCGCGGCCCCACCCTGGGCCGCGCCAGGCACCCTTCTGACTGCCTCGTGGGTCCCCTCGACGCCCCCCTTCGCCTATATTTACCCTTCGGGGTGGAAACCCCTAATACGGACTCCTCTTTCACGATCTCGCCTTTGTTCCGCCGCCGCCGCCGTTTCTAGATCGGGGCTGCCTGGAGAAGCTACTCCGGCACCCAGCCGGGAGAAGCTACCCCCTCCGGGAGACCCTCCATAGCCATGGACGCCTCCCGTATGTACCGTGAGTAGTTTCCCTTGGACCATGGGTTCGTGACCAGTAGCTATGTGATCTATCTCTCCCCCTTTTGTGCTTCCACTTTCGAGTCCTCGTGAGCTGCCTCACATGATCGAGGCATCTATGTAATTTCTGTCGTTGCTATGCTGAGTTTGTTGGGATCTGATGGATTATGAGACTATGTTCAGATTGTGATGAGTAATATATTTGGTTCTTCTCTTTTGTATTTTGTTCTTGAGTAAATTCTTGCATGTTCTCCGTTGCAGTATTTTGCTTTGGCCAAGTAGTTTGCTTGCAACTCCAAGAGGGAGCGTTATGCTTGATTGTGGGTTCAGCCCCCTGATGTCTAGCTTGAGTGACAGAAACATGAGACTAGGGGATGTGTTGTTGCCACCAGGGATAAAACAACGGTGCTTGTACCTGCGGGTGCAAGGATTGTTTACTTTACGCATAGCTCTTTTAATGCAGTTGTCTGCTGCTTTGAGTTTAAACTTTGGCTGGGATTCGCAACTTAATACCAGCGAGATGTTCTGGATAGATATCTCAAGGTGGATGATTCGTAGTAGATGCAGATGGATTTTGGTCTACTTACCTTGGCGTACTGCCCATTGCTTTTGAGCCCTTCCTTTCTTTGCAGCATAGTTAGCATTGCGGTGCCTTCATAATCCTATCAATTGCCCACCTGTGATTTGTTTACCTCGCTAGAACTTTTATCGTCTTTTGGGAGAGAGACATCACTAGTGAAAATCACGGGACCCTGGTCCATCTTCATATCACTGTTTACACCCTTATTACTTTCAGTCTTTACTTTCAGTTGCCACTATTATTATCTCTTGCGTTGATCCTTTGTAAACAGCAAGGCCGGAGGAATTGAAAACTCCTCTGTACTCGTTGGGAGCAAAGTTATTTGTATCTGTGTGCAGATCCAGGTGAAGCTAGCAACCTCGGCGCCATTGTTCACTTTACCACCTTCTTGTACCCTTCGGAGTCCTACGAGAGACAAACCTTGGTATCTTTGCCAAGGGAAAACTTGCCGCTGCACTATATCTCACCCTGCACTTGGGGTAATCAACGAGGGCTTCAAGAGTATTAACACTCTCTTGCCATCACTTCCAAAGACAGAAGAAGGGGGCAACAACTACCGCAAGCCGGAAGGAAATTTTCGCCCAAACAGCTTTGAAGCAGCTATAAAGAGTCCTTGCCCGACCCATAGTAAACCCGGTCGCTCAGCCAACCACACCTGGGAAGATTGCAATTTCATGAAAGAATTTGCACGAGGTGGGAACCAGGGACCTCCCGGGTCAGGTGGGGGAGCCGGTCAGAACGGTAACAACCAAAATCCTGGCTACCAGGGAGCCGGTGCAATGCCTCAACACCAAGGACCCGGAGGAGGGGCCCAACAAACTCAGTCAGGGCTTGCTGGATTTCAAGCAAACCCGAAACAACTCCATGACCGTTTAGCATATCACGTTTTCACCACCAGCAGTTGCAGGAGGGATAGGAAGCTGCAACGGAGAGCCGCTATGGCGTTGACTACAGAGCCGGCTTGGCCTAGGTGGCTTAATTGGTCAGAACATCCAATCACTTGGACAAGGGACGATCACCTCCCAGTGGTGGATAACCCGGGGGACCTTGCTCTAGTAGTCTCTCCACAAATTGGAGGATATACACTTGAAAAAGAGCTCATGGACGGAGGAAGAAGCGTCAACATCCTTTACTATGAAACTTTCCGCAGGATGGGGCTGACCCAAAAACAGTTGCAACCCTCCAACACCGTTTTCCACGGAATAGTCCCGGGCAAGTCAGCACGTCCGATAGGCATGATCTACCTCGAGACGGCCTTTGGAAACGCTGGAAATTTCCGCTCCGAGCTCATACCCTTTGAAGTGGTAAAACTCGAGAGCCCATATCACGCCCTTTTAGGCAGACCGGCTTACGCCAAATTCATGGCTCGGCCATGTCATGTCTACTTAAAACTAAAGATGTCGGGTCCTAATGGCCCAATCACGGTGGATGGAAGTCGGTCCAGGGCAGTGGAGTGTGACGAACAGCACGTCAAATTTACCGACTCGACACACGCCAAAGAGGACTTGTCAGTATACCAAGAAAAGGTAGACCCGGCAAACCCCACAATCCTGAAGAAACCGACTCCCGACAACAACCCCAAGTTCCAACCGGCTCAGGATACAAAGAAGGTTGACTTTGTCCCTGGTGACTCTTCTCAACAGTTCATCATTGGGACGGAGTTATCCGATAAATAGGAAACCTTCTGATATGCCAGGTGTCCCGATGGAACTCACTGAGCCCTGATGGCTTCTCGCCCTTCGTTGGTTACCCAAAGTGGAAGGTTGAGATGTAGACAGCAGCAAATTTCCCTCGGTGAAGATACCAAGGTTTGTCTCCAGTAGGAATCCGACAACGACAGGAAGGTGACAACGGCGCCAGCAATTAGGCGGTTGACTTGGACCTGCACACACAATAGATAACTTTGCTCCCAACGAGTTCAGAGAGGTTGTCAATCCCTCCGGCCTTGTTGTTTACAAAGGATCAAACGCACGAGATAATAATGATAGTGATAGCAACAAGAAAGTAAATAAAGCAGTAAATAAATAGTGGGTCTAAACAGTGTTGGAAATATGGACCGGGGTCCCATGATGTCCACTAGTGATGTCTCTCTCCCAAAAGACGATAAAATAGCCATGCGAGGTAAACAAATTACAACTGGGCAATTGACAGGATTATGTGCGCAAACCAATGCTAACTATGCTATAAAGAAAGGAAGAGGCTCAAAAGCTTGGGCGGTACGCCAAGACAAGTAGAACGAAATCCATCTGCATCTACCTACTAATCATCCACCTTGACATATCTATCCAGAACATCTCGCTGGTATTAAGTTGCGAATCCCACCCAAAGTGTAAACTCAAAGCAACAGACAACTGCATTAAAGAACTTTGTGTAAAGTAAACAATCCTTGCACCCGCAAGTACAAGCACCGTTATTTTCTCCCTTGTGGCAACAACAAATCCCATAGACTCATGTTTCTGTCACTCAAGCTAGTCATCAGGGGGCATGAACCCACAATCATGCATAACGCTCCCTCTTGGAGTCACTACCTACTACTTGGCCAAAGCAATAAACAGCAACGGAGAACATGCAAGAATTACTCAAGAACATAAATATAAAAGAGGAGAATCAAATATATTACTCAAACAATAACTGAACATAGTCTCATAATCCATCAGATCCCAGCAAACTCAGCATAGCAACAACAGAAAGATTACATATGTGCCTCGATCATGTAGGGCAGCTCATGAGGTCTAAACCATGAAGAACAAATAGGGGAGGAGAACATCACATAGCTACTGATCATAGACCCATGGTCCAAGGTGGACTACTCACGGTTCATCCGGGAAGCATCCATGGTGGTGAAGAAGCTCCAGGAGGTGGTTCCTCCCTCCGGCAAGGTGCCGGGAAGAGGTCTCCTGGTGCTCCCGATCTTGGAAGCGCGGCGGCGGCGGAACAGAGGAGAGATCGCGAAAAAGGGTTCCATCCCCGAGGGTTTCTCGTCACGGGGAATAAATAGGCGAAGGGGGGCAGCCAGAGGTGGACCAGGGGGTGGCCGCGCCAGGTGACCGCCTAGGCCACCCCTGGCTCCCCTCTGGCCCCACTTGGGCTCTTCTGGAAGGTTCCCGTACGCTGATTTTTCCTATATTTTTCCGGAATTTTTCTGGCATTTTAAGTAATGGGAAAACCTAAAATACAAAAACAGCAGAAAACAGGAACTGGCAATGGGGTTTACTGAGTTAATAGGTTAGTCCAAATATGATCAAAATTGTATGTAAGTGCATCAATATCATAGCAATATCACACAAAAGAAACATGGAGCAAGCAAAAATTATAGATACATTTTGGACGTATCAACATCCCCAAGCTTTATTCCTGCTGGTCATCGAGTAGGTAAATGATAACAAGCATAATTTCTGTGGTGACATGCTACCAACCATATAAGAACTTTTGGGTAAAGCAATTAAGGCATGTAATTCGATTCAAGTCATAACAGGCAAGAGTCTATATTAGCATTGAAACAACCAACATAAGAACATAACGGTGCAAGAGCTCTCGCTGTCCGTGACTCGAATGTCTCCAAATGTTGTTTGCGTGCAAGAAAGGGGATAGGGATATACGAGAGAGTAAAACATAGTTTTTGTTGTTGAGAACTTAATCTACTAAAGTTTCACACTTGGTTTTCTTTGGAATCTTATCTTGACTCATCCCCAGACCACTAGCCAGGTACAAGTCAAAATGATCCACTCCTTTTCGATATTTTGAGCACTCATGCAATGGATGATTGTAAGCAAGAAAGTTGACACTTAGGATGGTAAAGAGAGAAAAATTACGGGGGAGGAAGACAAAAAAGGTGTGAAAGGCTCACATCAATGAGGACAATCATAGGCGAGAGAAAGCCAAATGATAGATATGATGTGAGGAGTAGGGATTGCCATGCAACGGATGAAAATATGAGCTAAGGTAAGCTCTCCAATGGAACTAGTGGGGGTGCATCCAACTTGCTTTCTCAAGAAGACCTAGAGCTCATTTGAGGAGGCTCATCATTGGAATATACAAGCCAAGTTCTATAGTGTGAAGGACCCCACATAGCTATATGCATGAATGATAATCTCTATGGAGTACAAGATATAATAAGGAGTACGAGTGTGGATCTCTCAAAAGGAATAGTAGTGTACCCCCTTCTCTCTTTTTATTTCTTTTTCTCTTTTTTTCTATTTTTTTGAATTTTTTTGGTGGCCTCAATGGCTCTTTCTATTTCTCTCATTTGGCCTCTTTGGGATCTTTTGATTTTGTCCTCTTTGTGATCTTTTGATTTTTGTCCTCTTTGGGATCTTATCCTCACTTTAGGGGCAACACTCTATATATTACAAGAAGTATAGAAGATCTTTCACACTTTACAAAAGTACACAACATAAAGAAAATGAAACTATCATGAAGTATGCAAATGTATGCCTCTGCCAGTGTAGCAGGATATGAAATGATACTAGCGCGTCATGTAGCAATGATTAGGTCAAGGACCAACTAGCATGCGGCTCATCGATCAAGAAAAAGCATGTATGACATGAAGATCAAGTCATGAGAAGGTGGATGTTGCATGGCAATGTATCTCGGAAAGGCTATGGAAATGCCTTGATAGGTAGGTATGGTGGCTGTTTTGAGGAAGGATATAATGAGGCATATGATGACAGAGTGTATCGTGCCAAGGATTTGTATGTACCGGCCAAGGTGTATGCCAACTCTCGGAGTGAGAAGGAGGCAATGCACGGCACAGGAGAAGCTAGAAAAATATGGGAAGGTGGAAGTGTCAACTTTCGAATACTCACATTAGTCCGAAGAACTCATGCACTTATTATCGGTAACTCTCAATCTAATAAGGAGGTTCACAAAGAGACAAGTACCCCGAGGAGTAGTGTATGGGGATTTGGTTATCCTTGCGCATCCTCGACTCATGGTACGTGAGTGTACTTTAATATACGATCCCTCCAAAGATTAGTGATCCATCTAGTAGCGAAAGTTCTCAACTAATTTTGTAGATTTTCGAAAATAAACACGGATTGCCCAAAATACGACATCTATCACTAATAGGTGAAAGATCTTGACACCAAAAGTTCAAAAATTACTCATGATAATACCTCAAAACTATTGCAAGTTACTACTACAATTGAATAGCAACCTCAATTACCTACTTCGGGTCAAGACACAAAACTCAGTGCAACAAGCAAATTCTCTAAACTAGATAAACATGAAAACTCAAGAGAGTTCCAGCAACAAACTAAACAAAATCTCTTAAAAAGATAAGCATGAAAACTAAGAGCTAAACATGACAGCAGCTACGAAAAAGATAAAGAACACACAACAGTAAAAATATAGGCATGAAAAATCCTATGATGTGTTCTAGATTGGAGTGGACCGTGTTTCTCTCCCACACAAAGAAAGCTGGGTTCTAACTTGTTATGAACAGCAAGCAAAGCTAAAGAAAACTAAAACGGAAATAAAGAGTGAGCCACTCCAAGCATAGCACATAACGCATGAAGTGATAAAAATATAGTGGAACGAAAGACGAACTGATAATTGTTGATGGAGAAGGGGATGCATGGGGGCATCCCCAAGCTTAGACGCTTGAGTCTCCTTGAATATTTCTTGGGGTTCACGTGGGCATCCCCAAGCTTGAGCGTTTGACACTCCTGAATCTTCTTTTATCATCTTCCCTCGCACACTTGAAAACTCCCTTCATACATAACTCATCATAATCTGATTAGCGAGGTTAGTACCCATAATAAAATAATTTTAATCTACTGGAAATAAGAATATTATTGAAGATCTACTGTTTATCAAGATTGCCAAAAAGTTTTTGCAAGGAATAAGCAAGCTTAAGGTTCGCAAAACGAAGAAAAGGCAAAACAGGACAGAATCTGTGAAAAAAAGACCAGCAGGTAGTAAAGAATTGTTTAGGGATACTTCTGCAACTCAAATCAAAAAACTCAGAACATACGAAAGTTCCGTGATTGTATAGAGCACGCTGTGTAAAAATTTCAGCTCAAAAAGATGAACTGGGATTTTTCTATTATTTTTCTCGTCACGAGGACAGAATCTGTTTTCTGGACAACATGTCACAACTTTCACTTCCCTTGTCATATGAGGCTATAAATGGCACATAGCTTGAAAAGTAAAGATACAATGATGTTGCTACAGTATTAACAATCATCAAGACCACCAAAAACATAATAAAAACAAAAAGGGAAATCTAAATTCGTTTCTGGCTGCCTCCCGAAAGCGCTTCTTTAAAGCCATTAGCTAGGCTTAATGCAATAAGATCAAGTTGTATCAATTGAACCGTCATCAAGATAATCAAAATGCTCTTCAATAGTACAACCACTCTTAAGAGGTCTTTAAAATAAAGGCCTAATAAAGATACTTCTAGGAATAAAAGCAAAAGGCGAAAGATCAATTGGAGTTTCATTTATTCTATTAAAGAGAGGTATCTCTTCCAAAGTCTTCACAGTTTCAACCCCTTTGGAACTAGATGGATTATTTTTTAAATGAGGAGCCTGTGGAAAGTAAACGAACCTAGGTTCCTTCTTTGCCGGAGTTTCTGCCTTTTTGGTTTTGATTGAGGAGAAAGTAGTTCCTAGAGTGTCAATGATTTCCTCAATCTTATCAATCCTAGAAGGGTCCAAGTCATGGGATTTGATGGTCTACAAGGTTTTGAAAATTTATGCATGGAGCTATCGAGTCTATTCAAATTCCCTTGAATCTTACGATCCAACTCACTTATCTTATTAATGCTTGGCATCTCTAGCTCTATCTTTTCAAGTTTTTTCATAATGTGAACTAGGGTAATGTCCTGTTGAATGCTAGCAACAGGGGGGTTTCCAACAAGATTTTCCATAATACTAAGAGCTTCCCAAACTTGGAATTCTAGCAAATTCCCCGTGATAGCAATATCTAGAATAAACCTATTCCAAGAAGTAATTCCAACACAAAAGTTTCTAAGCAGGATAGTACTGGATTGCTTCTTGGTGGCCCTTTTTTTGAGAATCGTTAATTCTATACCAGGCATCTTTCAGACTTTCACTCCCTTTTTGTTTAAAGGTGAGCACTTCTACTTCACTAAAGGCAAAAGGACTAGACATAACGACAACTAATAGCAAGGTAACTATTTTTTTCATTTTTGATAAAGGACACGAAAGCAAAAACTGAAAGGTAAACTAATTAACAAGACTAAAAAGCAAAGATAAAAGATAGTGTGCAACTCCCCTATCTTGAACGGTGGAGTCCCCGGCAACGGCGCCCGAAATTAGCTTTGATGGCTTCTCGCCCCTCGTTGGTTACCCAAAGTGGAATTTTGAGATGTAGACAACAACAAATTTCCCTCGATGAAGATACAAAGGTTTGTCTCCAGTAGGACTCCGACAACGACAGGAAGGTGACAACGGCGCCAGCAATTAGGCGGTTGACTTGGACCTGCACACACAACAGATAACTTTGCTCCCAACGAGTTCAGAGAGGTTGTCAATCCCTCCGGCCTTATTGTTTACAAAGGATCAAACGCACGGGATAATAATGATAGTGATAGCAACAGGAAAGTAAATAAAGCAGTAAATAAATAGTTGGTGTAAACAGTGTTGGAAATATGGAGCGGGGTCCCATGATGTTCACTAGTGATGTCTCTCTCCCAAAACACGATAAAATAGCCATGCGAGGTAAAAAAATTAAAACTGGGCAATTGACAGGATTATGTGCGCAAACCAATGCTAACTATGCTATAAAGAAAGCAAGAGGCTCAAAAGCTTGGGCGGTACGCCAAGACCAGTGGACCGAGATCCATCTGCATCTACCTACTAATCATCCGCCTTGAGATATCTATCCAGAACATATCGCTGGTATTCAGTTGTGAATCCCACCCAAAGTGTAAACTCAAAGCAACAGACAACTGCATTAAAGAACTTTGCGTAAAGTAAACAATCCTTGCACCCGCAAGTACAAGCACCGTTGTTTTCTCCCTTGTGGCAACAGCACATCCCCTAAACTCATGTTTCTGTCACTCAAGCTAGTCATCAGGGGGCATGAACCCACAATCATGCATAACGCTCCCTCTGGGAGTCACTACCTACTACTTGGCCAAAGCAATAAACAGCAACGGAGAACATGCAAGGATTACTCAAGAACATAACTATAAAAGAGGTGAATCAAATATATTACTCAAACACAATCTGAACATAGTCTCATAATACATCAGATCCCAGCAAACTCAGCGTAGCAACATCAGAAAGATTACATATGTGCCTCGATCATGTAGGGCAGCTCACGAGGTCTAAACCATGGAGAACAAAGAGGGGAGGATAACATCCCATAGTTACTGATCATAGACCCATGGTCCAAGGTGGACTACTCACGGTTCATCCGGGAAGCATCCATGGTGGTGGAGAAGCTCCCAGAGGTAGTTCCTCCCTCCGGAAGGGTGCCGAGAAGAGGTCTCCTGGTGCTCCCAATCTTGGAAGAGCGGCGGCGGCGGAACAGAGGAGAGATCGCGAAAAAGGGTTCTGTCCCCGAGGGTTTCTCTTCACGGGGAATAAATAGGCGAAGGGGGGCAGCCAGAGGTGGACAAGGGGGCCCAGGCGCCCCCTGGAGCGGCCTAGGGGATGGCCGCGCTAGGTGGCCGCCTGGGCCACCCCTAGCTCCCCTCTGGCCCTACTTGGGCTCTTCTGGAAGGTTCCCGTACGCTGATTTTCCTTATATTTTTCCCGGATTTTTTCTGGCACTTTAAGTAATGGGAAAACCTGAAATAGAAAAACACCAGAAAACAGGAACTGGCACTGGGGTTCATTGAGTTAATTGGTTAGTCCAAATATGATCAAAAGTGTATGGAAGTGCATCAATATCACACAAAAGAAGCATGGAGCAAGCAGAAATTATAGATACGTTTTGGACCTATCAAGCACCACCTAAACATAGATCCAAAACTGAAGCCGGTCAAGCAATTCCTTCGCCGTTTCAACGACGAAAGGAGAAACGCTATTGGGGAAGAGATAGCCCGGCTCCTTGCCGCTGGGTTCATCATGGAAGTCTTCTATCCAAAATGGCTCGCAAACCCGGTCCTCGTTTTGAAAAAGAACGGGACCTGGCGCATGTGCATCGACTACATAGACTTAAACAAGGCATGCCCGAAGGATCCCTTCGCGCTACCTCATATTGCCAGATCATAGACTCGACTGCGGGATGTGAGCTCCTATGTTTCCTTGACGCCTACTCTGGTTATCACCAGATCAAGATGGCCCTTGGGGATCAAGAAAAAAGGGCTTTCATCACTCCCTTTGGGATCTACTGTTACACTTCTATGCCTTTTGGCCTTAAGAATGCGGGAGCCACATATCAACGAACAGTGTAGAGTTTCCTCAAAGAGCAGATTGGGCGCAACGAGCATGCTTATGTGGATAATATAGTGATCAAATCCCAATTGGCCGACTCACTCATCGGTGACTTATGGGAAACCTTCTAAAATCTGCGCAAGTACCAGATGAAGCTAAACCCGGCCAAATGCACCTTTGGGGTACCTGCAGGTAAGCTCCTTGGATACATACTATCAGAGAGAGGTATCGAGGCAAACCCAGAGAAAATCAACGCTATCATGACTCTTCAGAAGCCGGCCTCATTGAAGGGAGTCCAACGACTCACAGGATGTGTAGCCGCTCTGAGTCGGTTTATAAGCCAGCTCGGTGAAAATGAAATCCCCCCGTATTGACTTCTGAGGAAATCAGAAACATTTGTCTCGGACGATGAAGCCGATCAGGCCCTAGAGTCATTCAAGAAGCAACTATCCCAGGCTCCAATCTTGGCGGCTCCCAAGCCAAAGGAACCTGTGTTACTTTATATCGCAGCCAACAATCGAGCAGTCAGCGCTGTGGCTGTTGTTGAGCGTATGGAAGCCGGCAAACAGCACCCCCTGCAAAGGCCAGTTTATTACGTCAGTGAGTGATATGTCCCAAACGTATCTATAATTTCTGCTTGCTCCATGCATGTTTTGTGTGACTTTGCCATGATTTGCTTGAACTTTCATACCCTTTTTAGCATATTTGGACTAATCTATTAACCCAGTGCACCCAGCTGCCAGTTGCTGTTTTCTGTTGTTTTGTATTTCAGGTTTTCCGACCATTAAAAGTGCTCCAAAAAATCCGGAAAAATCAGATAAAAAATCAGCGACCCGGAAGCTTCCGGAATCACCAAGGTAGCGGACGGGGGCCACCACCAGGAGACCAGGAGGGTCCCTGGTGCGGCCCCACCCTAGGCCGCGCCAGGAGGCCTACTGGCTACCTGGTGGGTCCCCTCGACACCCCCCTCGGCCTATATTTAGCCCTCGGGGTGGAAACCCCTAATGTCGAAGTACTTTTTCCAGAAGCGATTCCGATCTCCGCCGCCGTTGCCAACAAGCTTCGGGGGACCAGAATTCCTTTCTCGGCACCCTGCCGGGACGGGGAAGTGCCCCCGGATTCATCTCCATCGACGCTGCTTCCTCCCTCCATGAAGCGGGAGTAGTTCTCCCTCGGGGCTGAGGTTTCTACCAGTAGCTATGTGTTCTTCTCTCTCTCTCATGATGTGATCTTTGTTGTGATCATAGGCTATATTAATCTAGGGTGATCCCATGATATTTCCCCTTCCTCTATGTATTGGATTGATGTACTCAATTGATCTTATCTAGTATAATCCTCGAGACCAAGGTGACAGCGGTCTAATGGACATGGGTTAGAAGAATATTATCATGAGTGATTTCCTCTTTTGTGTGTTGATTGAAGATTGAGAGTTTCTTGGTGCTTGTCTTTGACTATCCTTGAGATATGGTGTGGTGATTGTGGTACTCTCTTTGGATGGCCGCGGTGACATTGGGAAATCCACAGATTGAGAACTACGAACTTTCAGGTGTGCTTTTGTAGCCCTACATAATTATCATCCTCTCTTGACCACAAAGGAATGACCTCTGAGTGCGTCTCCATTGCATGTTTTATGGGAAATATCATGTGATTAGACTATGTTAATGTTGTTGAGAGTTTCCACTAGTGAAAGTATGAAGCCTAGGCCTTGTTTCCACCATTGTTACACCGTTTGTGCTCACTTTTGTCACATGTTTGCTTGCTGCACTTTTTATTACAGATTTATATTACCTTGATTTGCCACACCTATCACTCGTATTTTACCATCTCTTCACCGAACTAGTGCACCTATACAACTCTTAGTTGTATTAGGTGTGTTGGGGACACAAGAGACTTCTTGTATCTTAATTGCAGGGTTGCTTGAGAGAGACCATCTTCAACCTCTACTTCCCTGAGTTCGATAAACCTTAGGTCATCCACTTGAGGGAAATTGCTGCTGTCCTACAAACCTCTGCGCTTGGAGGCCCAACATAGTCTACAAGAATAGAAGCGTGCGTAGACATCAGTGAGGTTTTGACTTTATCGAAGCAACGTTATCCTCACTGGCAGAAATTGGTTCTTGGTGTATTCATGGCGAGTCGGAAACTTAAACACAACTTTGAGGAGCACCCCATAACTGTAGCCAGCTCAACACCACTTGCAGATATCATCCAAAACCAGGAAGTCACGGGAAGGATTGCAAAGTGGGCCATAGAGTTGCGGGCTTATCACATCAAATACAAGCCTCGAACAGCCATCAAATCCCAGGCGCTAGCCGACTTCATCAATGACTGGACAAAAATCTAAACATGTCCGGAGAAGCCAGTCACCAAATATTGGACGATGCACTTCGATGGAAGTCGGCAGCTCCAAGGGTCAGGAGCCGGTGTGGTCCTTACCTCACCTAAAGGGGAAAAATTCTGCTTTGTTCTGCAACTGCAATTCACCTGCACCAACAATGCAGCAGAGTACGAAGCCTTACTTCATGGGCTTCGACAGGCTCGTGAAATGAGCATAAGTTGGATCCAATGCTATGGCGACTCTGATCTCGTTTCTCAACAAGTGTCGGCAAAATAGGACTCCAAGAATCCCATAATGGCAGCTTATCGACGAGAAGTGCAAAGACAAGCCGTATTTCGTTCGATACCAGGTGGATCATGTGGACCGTAGGGAAAACGAAGCAGCAGATGCTCTGTCCCGACTCGACTCTCAGCGAAAGCCGATCCCTCCAAACGTATTCCTGGATGTTCTAACAATATCGTCTGTACAACCACCAACAAAGCAAGACATAGCAGAGCCAGATCCAGAGCCGGCTTTGGTTGCTGCAATTCATGCTACACCCTCATGGGTCGTACCTTACTTGGATTACAAGACTCGAGTAATCCTTCCTCAAGATGAGATATTGGCCAGACAAATCATCAGGAGAAGCCAATCCTTTGTACTCATAAATGGTGAGCTACGTCGGCGGAGTGCCGCAGATGTTTTCCAGAGATGTGTCTCACCAGAAGAAGGTAGAGCCATCCTCAATGAAATACACTCTGGAGACTGCGGACACCATGCCGGCTCTCGTTCGCTTGTAGCTAAATCTTTTCGACATGGCTTCTACTGGCTCACAGCTCATGCGGATGCAGAGGACATAGTCAAGAAATGTGATGGATGTCAGCGCTATGCAAAGCAAGCTCACGTGCCGGCTCAAGAACTCAGGATGATACCTATCACTTGGCCCTTTGCAGTATGGGGGCTTGATATGGTGGGACCTTTCAAAAGGTCAGCCAACAAAAATACCCACATATTAGTGGTAGTGGATAAGTTTACCAAATGGGTCGAGGCCGAGCCGATCAGCAAATGTGACGCTGCGACAGCACTAAAATTGTTGAAAAAGATCATATACATATTCGGCTACCCCCACAGCATCATCACTGATAATGGTTCTAACCTATGAGAAGGGGTTATGCAATGATTCTGCCAGAACGAGCACATCCGACTCGACCTTGCATCAGTGGCTCACCCACAGTCCAACGGACAAGCCGAGAGAGCCAACCAAGAGTTGCTCCGAGGCATTAAACCCCGACTTGTTGTCCCCTTGAAAAGGACGCCGGGTTGCTGGGAGGAGGAGTTACCCTCAGTATTATGGAGCATCAGGACGACTCCCAATAGGTCGACAGGCTATACGCCCTTCTTCAGAGTTTATGGAGCGGAAGCCGTCCTCCCAAGTGACATATGTCACGAGTCACCATGGTTCACTGCTTATATAGAAGCCGAAAACGAGAAAGCAAGACAAGATGCCTTGGATATTCTCGATGAAAAAGGAGATTTGGCTGCAGCTCAATCGGCTATTTACCAACAAGATCTGGGACGCTACCATAGACGCCGCATCAGAAGTCGGACTTTCCAGGAAGGTGATTTAGTGCTCCGACTCATTGGGAAAAGAGATGGAATGCACAAGTTATCCTCTCCTTGGGAAGGACCGTTCGTGGTCAGCAAGAACCTGTACAATGGATCCTACTACCTAGTGGATATATGCGAGAAGGCAGACACGCGCACATGCATGGAGGAGACTCCCAGGCCGTGGAACATCGCACAACTCCGTCCATATTACACTTGAGTAGGACAGGAACATTACTGTACATTTAACTAAGTCGACACACGTCGCACTGGCTTTCGCCATATTAACATATATATAAGCCGACATTCGTCGCGCCGGCTTTCTCCATCAAAGTATACATAACTCGACTTTTGTCGCACTGGCCGGCGCCACACATAACTAAGTCGACTTTTGTCGCACCGGCTCTATACATATCGACTCATCTTTACCCTTTTGTTTCATGTTATTTATTTTTACATCATACATTGCATATTTTTTGCATTATTATATCTCAGAGACCTAGGGGCTTGATCAACCCCTCTAATTGTACTGAGCATGTATATTGCTTATTCAGGGGAATCGGGGAGCTCGATGACAATCATTGACTCTTTATCCGAAAACTCGACATATATATGTAAAAATCACATGTGTATAAGCTTATTCAGGGGCAGTGGGGGAGCTCGATGTCACCCATCGACTCTTATCCAAAGAAATCCCGGCATATACATTAACTGGCTAAACCACGCCTTAATCTTGGCCTGTATAGCTCAAGCTCATACGATCTACGTGTACCCGGCTTAGCCTAAAAACCATGGGGGCTGACAGCAACGCCTACCAAGTTTAGTCTTAAAGTACAGGAAGCACTAGTCATATGTAGCCGGCTTACAGAGAAGTTCCGACTCCTGGATAACCCAATAATCTATCCCAAACACGAGAACATGAGGCATGTTGAATCCAGAGTCGACTTCTATATGAGCCTTTATACTTTCTTTTTTGCATACATTAGCATCATCACATACTTTTTTTCATTTTATATGTCATCCAAAAGATGCACCTTGAGCATTAACCTGTGTGACTCGGTATGACACAAAAGATGCGCATACTGACTCATGGGGACTATCGCTCAAAAATTCTCTATGACTCGGTATGACACAAAAGATCTTCACACCGACTCATGGGGACTACAACTCGAAAAATTTCTCTATGTGATGCAGCAGCGTGTCAAGAGACACATGCCGACTCATGGGGACTATACCTTTTACATTACATCTTCAGCATTCTTAAAGCCGACTTCGGTCGCAGCGGCTCTCGCCATACATAAAGTCAACTTCGGTCCCAACGGCTCTCGCCATACATAAAGTCGACTTCGGTCGCAACGACTCTCGCCATACATAAAGTCGACTTCGGTCACAACGGCTCTCGCCATACATAAAGACGACTTCGAAAAACTTCTTCTTTGATGAATCGGCTCAAACGCCATGATAATTATACCAACTCTTGAAGAAGCAACATTTCTTTGATGACCCGGTACGGCACGTAAACGTGACCACACCATCTCATGGGGGCTACAAATCGATCTATCCTATGAGTCGATTACCGATACTCAACTATTCTGAATCGACTCAGGGGACTACAGATACATACACTATCATAAATAATCGGCTCTCATACATCTTGAAAAATATTCAAAGTCAGGAATAAAACTGACTCATGGATTCATGAACTCAATGAAAATTCATAATTTTCATTCATCAAACCAACTGGGTCTTACATCAAAGGAGACAGCCTTACAAGCAAAAGCCAAACTCGGCAAAATTCTGCTAAGAGGAAAAATCTACAGCTTCAGACATCTTCTTCAGATTCGGCTTCATATTCCATTGAAGCTTCTTCTTCACTAAGGAGTTCTTCATCGCTGGAGCTCTCCATACAACAGCAGGCTCGGTCTCCATCCGAGTCAAAGATCCTAGCCCACAAGGTGTCTTCACCATCAAATCTGAAGACAATGGTGTCTCCTCTTGAGATATTCCTAGATCGAAGAAAATATTTCCAATCCTTCTCAAAAAACATGGTGCCATGGCTAGAAAATCTAACCGTCACCCAGATAGGCCCATGAGGACATCCATCAGATCGTAGCCAAAGACCCGAAGGCGTTGAGTCAATCACAAGTTGAGTAAAAGACTCAGGAAGTTTGATCCAGCGTCAAATCGTCCGGATATGAACCAAGAACTCACTCCTCTCATGAGAAGAAGGGGAGATTCGGAAGGAGAGGCAACACGAATATTTCTTCCTCTACCTCTACCACGGCCACGACCTCGCCCACGGCCACGACCACGGCCGCGACCTCGAGTACTTGCACGGGGATCGGGCTTGTTGGATGCTAAAGGGGAAGAGGCTTCTAGATTAGGTGCCATGGGGAAAACATGAAGAGGAAGAAGAAGATGGATGCGCTTGAAGGATCAAACTATCCAAGGAATATTTATAGTAGATTCATGGGGAGGATCAATTAATACCATAAATGATACAGGATAACTACCCGTGGTAGATAGCATTTATGGAAAGACTCATCAATTCCCATTACAAACATCAATGCCTCCAACCGGCGTTTTGGGAAGTGTAATCATAAAAACTAAATCGGATCTTTGACCAAAGGTCAAAAGAAAAATCTTCAAGTAAAAGGAGATGTGAAGCTAAAAGAGTTGGCGTCGACTCCTAATAAGCATCAAATGATAGTTGACTCAACCAGAAAAGTTGACTTCATGGAGATAAAGGAACCGAAGCAAGAATGAAGAGAGACGACTCCGACTCCCAATCAGCGCCAAGCATAAAGTCGGCCCTTGATCAATGAAGAGTCGGCGGCAATGAAGAAATTAAGAAGATTGTTGTGAAGACTAAATCATCACAACAATCCTGGGGGCTAATGTCGAGGGGATGGATCAGGCCCATAGACCCGGCATTAGAAACCTCTGGGCCGACTTACATATGAAGGCCCACAAAGAAGACCCGGCCAGGCGTCTGACGTGCCAAGCGTGAAGATTGAAGCCCTAGAAGGAATTCAACTTACCTTGTATAGCACGTAGCAAACTTGTAAAGTAGAATAGAACTCCACATCGTGTAGGAGTCAGACTCTCGGAATCCCGGGACTCGGCACCTTTATAAGCCGAGGTCCACGGGAGCCAGAGCCAGGACTTACCTCAAGCCAGGACTAGACAACTCGCGTTATAACCTAGATCTCCACGAGACTGAGGTTGCGAAACATCATCACTGTAATCGATAAGATCGGCTCTTCTTATTGAAGAGTCAATCCTACAATAGTCAATAAGTAGGACTAGGTCTTTACTGCATCGACGGGGCCGAATCTGGGTAAACCGCCGAGTACCGTGTCTATGCATACTCTCTCCTCGAATTCACCTCGCAGCAAAGGTCCCATGATAAGTCCGACTCCACAGACATCTGCCGTGACTTTCCCACGACAGTTTCGCCGCCGCCTCGTGGAGAAAACCTACAGGGAAGAAAAAGCCATCTCCGACGGGCAGATTCTGCCGGGGAGATCACCTCCCGGAAGGGCAGATCGTCGCCATCGTCATCATCATCATCACGGGCATCATCGAGATCATCATCAACATCATCTCCAACATCAGCACCATCTCCACCTCCATCCCATCTCACCTCACAAGTCTAACTTGTGTTGTAATCTGTACTATCTATCCTCTCTACTCTACCGGTGTTGATAACTACCGTGTGATGAATGCTATTGAGTTTTGTTGGAGAATTATCATTGTGTCCAGATTGTTTATCATATATTTATCCCCTGTGATCATGATATCTTTTATGTCTTGTGAGTATTTACTTTAGTTCTTGAGGACATGGGAGAAGTCTAGTTGTTAGTAGTCATATGATGTTGAAGTATTATGTGTTGTTTGATACATAAGTTGTGTTGTTATTTCCCTAGTGGTGTTGTGTGAGTCGAACACCCAACAATTCTCCTTCTTAAGGACCTAGGGGAATACATTGTGTACAAAGGACTCTTATGGTGGGTTGCCGGAATGACAGAAACCTGAACCCCAGTTTGCACACTTTTGCACAAGGGAGTTATGGATCCTCTATCGTAATGATGTGATTAGGCTTATGCCTTAATTACTACCTTGTATTTGAAGATGCTTGCAAGGTGTGTAATCATAAGAGTGCACTTATCTTAGTCTAGAAGGTGTACTAGCATTGATCCACCCACCTACACTTATCAACACAAAACATACTACTTGGCGGAATATGGTGAAAGTAACTTGACTATCTCTCCCGTGTGCCCTCGAGAACGCTTTAGCTTTTATAAGTTCAGTTCCTAGGCTTATCCTTGTGAAAGGATTGGGCCACTTGCTACTCCTCAGTTACCCTGATTACTTTTCTTGTCTTTTACCTTTCTGTTGCTTAAACCTAAAACCCCTAAATATTTACCTTACAGTGTGTGCAGCCTTTTCCTTATCCAGAGTCACTTGTCAATACCTTCTGCTCCTCGTTGGGATCGACATCCTTATTTATCGAAAAGCTACAATTGATCCCCTAGAATTGTGGGTTATCAAGAATCGTTTATTGGCGCGGTTGACAGAGGAGGCATCCCACTAAACCTATTAACTTCACCGCCATCAGCCGTGCATTTCCTCCTTCTTACTCCGAGAGTTGGCGTCCACCTTCGCCGGTACATCCAACCCCTTGGCATGATGCGCTCTGTCAACATAGACCTCCTTATATCTTTCCTCAAAACAGCCACCATACCTACCTATCAAGGAATTTCCATAGCCTTTCTGAGATATATTGCCATGCAACATCCACCTCTTCATGACTTGATCTTCATGTCATACATGTTCCTGCTACACAGGAAGCGGCATACATTGCATACATCATGATAGCTACATCTTCTTTATGATTTGAGTACCTTGTAAAGTGTGGAAGATCTGCGAACGGGCATGTAGCCAAGTGGTTGCAGCAAACCTAGTAGCACGCCAGGTCCTGGGTTCGACTCCTTGTGGGAACGAATTTAAACAGGTCTGGAATTTCAGGAAATAAAGGCTGTGGGGTTGTTGCCTCATAGTAAACATTCAAAAAAAGTGTGAAAGATCTTCCGTACCCTCTTGTAAATTAGAGTGTTGCCCTTAAGTGAGGAAAAGATCCCAAAGTGGACAAAATAAAAGATCCCAAAGAGGACAAATGAGAGTTAAATAGAAAGAGCCATTGAGGCCACCAAAAAAATAGAAAAAATAGAAAAAGAAATAAAAGAAAAAAGAGAGAAAGGGGCAACACTACTATCCTTTTGAAAGATCCACACTAGTACTCCCTCTTATCCATGTACTCCATAGAGATGATCATGCATATAGCTATGTGGGGACCTTCACACTATAGAACTTGGCTTGCATGTTCCAAGGATGAGCCTCCTCAAACGAGCTCTACGTCTTCATGAGCGAGGAAGTTAGATGCACCCCCACTAGTTCCATTGGAGAGCTTTCAGCTCATATGTGCATCTGTTGCATGGCAATCCCTAGTCCTCACATCATATCTATCATTTGGCCTTCTCGCCTATGATTGTCCTCATTGATGTGAACCTTTCTCACCCTTTTTGTCTTCTTCCTCCACATATTCTCTCTTTGTCATCCTAAGTGTCAACTCTCGTGCTTACGCTCATCCATTGCATGAGTGCTCAAAATATCGAAAAGGAGTGGATCAAATTGACTTGTACCTGGCTAGTGGTGTGGGGAAGAGTCAAGATAAGATTCCAAAGAAGACCAAGTGTGAAACTTTAGTAGATTGAGTTCTCAACAAAAATACTTTTTCTTCTCGCATTCCCTATCCTCCTTCTTGCACGCAAACACCATTTGGAGATATTCGAGTCACGGACAGCGAGAGATCTTGCACCTAATGTTCTTTCGTTGCTTGTTTCAATGCTAATATAGGCTCTTGCATGTTATGACTTGAATTGAATTGCATACCTTGATTTCTTTACTTTTCAAAGTTCTTATATGGTTGCCAGCATGTCACCACAGAAATTATGCATGTTATCATTTACCTACTTGTAACACCCTCAGTGTCATGCTACAGTGATCCCTCTTGTTAATGACTAATCACTATGATTAACCTTGCCCTGATCATCTTTGACTCAAAACAAAATTCAAACTCCTTTCGGTTGTTATTAAAACAATGTGTGAAAATAAAGTTAAACCAAAAATTGTGCAAATAATTTTTTTAAATGTCAAATAATCACTAGGTCATATAAAAATAGCCTTGGTAATTTATTACAATGTTTTAATAATATAAATAAATCATACGGTGGAAAAACGGTAACTTTTACTTCATATTAAATAATTCAAAAATCTAAATGATTTTATTAATGCCTCAAACTTCATGTGGCAGTGTTAGACATTGCAACACTTTTATAGGTATTGATTGCATATTTTTATAAATTAATTTGCTAGTCAAAATAAAGTACAACAGAGAATAAGAAGAAAAAACAATAAAATCTAGAAAATCTATCCTGCGCACTGGGCAAGGCCCATTCCACTTCTTCCCCTAGCCCACCCCCACCAGCTCCTACTTCCTTCCACTGTTCCCGTGCTCGCCACCGACAGGGCGACCGAGTCGCCGTCTCCACCGGACCTGGCCACGTCCTAGCACCGCTACAGTCACCATGGTAGAGATAAGGTCGCCCCCTGGCACCCCCCCCCCCCCGACACCCTAGCGCGCCAGATCGAGATCCCCCTCCCTCTCCCCAGCCTCATACCCCCGAGCCGCCGCGGACGCCATGGGCGCACCTCGCCGTGGACGCGGCCGACGACCTCCCCACGCCGAGAGGAGCTGTCCAGAAGCGTGCTCGTTGTCTTCCATTTCACCCCATGCCCGGATTCGAGCCTCCACGCCCCGTACGCTGGCCATCCCGCTGCCTCCGCCCGCCACGGCCGTCGCGCCATTGCCATCGATTCGCCGACTCCGGAGCTTCCCCGTGCCTGCTGCAACCCCATGCATCCCCATCGTGAGGTCCACCTTCCAATCCCCCTTCTTCCGCATCAATTTGGTCTCTGTAGCCGCCGTCTTCGAGCTCGGCCCTCATGGACGGAGCTTAAACTCCTAGGCCGCTCGTCGCAGTTGATGCGGTGCTGCTTGCCCCCTGGCGTGCCCGCCGTGCCCCCTGCACCGACCGCGCCCCTAGCCTTCCGTGCTCGGGCTCCCCCTGGCCTTGCCTGGCCACACCCAGCCACACACCGGGCGCGTGCGTGTGCACCGGGCTTCCATGGTCGCGCTTCCCCTTGCCCGTCGCCGCTCCCGTGCGCGGGGGCACCACCTCGTCGCGCCGCCCGCCGCCCATCGCAACTGCACCCCCCTCCCGCCATTCACCCCCTGCTCTGGCCTCCCCGCCGTCCGGGGAGCTCGCCGTGTTCCCTGTGCACCACAGCCGGCTGGCTAAGCCACGGGCTAACCCCCCCCCCCCTCCTAATTATTGCTTAAACATAATAACCCCCCCTGTTAGTATATCTGTTGGAATGACACATGGGGCCCAGCCCCTAATAACTTAATGGTTAAGTTAGATAACTCAGAGAATGACATGTGGGCCTAGCATCACTTAATCCTTTGTTTAGTAAAACTAACTGTTAGATTAGAACTGTCTCCATGACACCTGGGCCCCACTGCTGTTTAGATTTTATTAAATGAATTATTAAAATGTGAGGCTGACAGTGGGACCCACGGGTCGTCAACACCCCTATGTATGACATGTGGGACCCTGATGTCAGTTTGACCAGTCAACAAACCTGTTATGGATAATGTTGATTTAAATATTAAAGAAATTACAGAAATTCTTTTAATTTGAATAAAACTTTGAAATTCAATATCTTTTAAACCGTAGCTCCGATAGAAAAACGTTATACATGAAAATTGATCAAAAAAATATAACAAATACAAATACGCTACGTGCATACCCACCGCCCCCTCTAACATACCGAACCTGAGACTTTACCCCTCCGGATCGTCTGTCCGGTAATTACCCGGTACCGGTAAAACTATCCGGATGAATTTATTGTGAACACGAAAGATTTTCAGGATGGATCACCTAACACGGATACACCATCAATATGTTTGTCAGATGACCACGACACCCCCGGCATGGTACCTTCCCCCTCCGGACACCCTGTCCGGTAATTACTCGGAGCTGGCAGTTCATCCCCGGATGAATTCCCGCTCCGAGCTTAGTGCATTGTACTACATTAGAGCCCCGTTGCTTTGTATCTTCTATGTCATACATTTGTATTGCTATTATTCTTGTGTATTTATTGTTTCTCCCCCCTTTATTCTCCGGTAGTCCCCGTTACTGCCGCTGATGACACCGTTGTCGAGTACGACTACTTCGTCGACGACCCTACCCCTACTGTCGAGCTTCTAGGCAAGCAGAGACATTCTCTTCCCCAGATATCGCCTACCTTTCCGTAATTTCCTTGCACTAGGCATTGTTACTGTTGCTACTACGTTACAATCCTATTCAATTGCATAGCCTGTTTTTTTCACCCCTTGTTGTACCTTCCTTTATCCTATGCTGCCTATAAATTAGTATATATTATATTCAGCAGTGAGCCCTGTGCATTTTTAGCTAGGATTAGATAGCGGGTCGTGATCACTAAGGGGAGTGACGCGGATACAACCTATTACAACTGCACAGGTACGGTACAATGCAGACACCGCCTGAGGCCCCTAGCTCGGCTTTGCCGAGTC
This sequence comes from Bromus sterilis, assembly GCA_950022295.1. Lineage (NCBI taxonomy): Eukaryota > Viridiplantae > Streptophyta > Magnoliopsida > Poales > Poaceae > Bromus > Bromus sterilis. The sequence continues at coordinate 280,041,575 of OX465601.1, forward strand.
ACCATCAAGTTTGAGCTATCAAGGAGTAATCCTTGTACTCCACTCGTTCTTGACTCTGTATAGCCGCCGTAGGGTCCTGAACCATGGTTGTCCTAAAGGTAAGAAGTCGGGCGACCCAACGGTGCCCGCGAGTGGTATTGCAACGGGACGACGGAGAGGGTACAACCAGTGTACAGGTGTGCTTGGCCCCAGATCGTTGGTTGCGAGAGTTACCAAACCACGAAAGTCCAGCTCCTCCAGGAGCACACACGAGATAAGGTAAGGAGTCGGTTAACCTTGTTGGTAACCGCAGAGACTTGGTGGGACGACAGGGCAGGCATCGATGTACTGGTGGTCCTGACTGCTGTCGTTGTCCGCGGGTCAGTTAAGTCGAGGCAACGAGAACGGTTGTTCTGCAAGTTAATAAAATGACTAATGGTTCGGCTGATGACTTGAGTAGCCTTTTGGCCTGTACGCGATGCCTACACGTGGGATAATGAGTTATGGGCTCCTCTGCTTCATAGTCTCGTCCGAGGACTCTTCAGACGTCAGCAGTACCGCGGCCTGCGCCGGGAACTGGTGTTGTCTTATTTGCTCGCGCGGTGGTGTCCTTTGGTTTGATTTTGCTTCACCGGCCAGCCACGCACCGTACAGGAGTACGTCGGGGTTGGGGTCTAAGGCCCTGCGTACTTAGGATTTAGACCGGCGGATGGCCTCTCTGTTGAGTTTGAAAGATGGGTTGTGGAGTGTCGGATAGCCTCGGTGGGGCATTCCCTAACAAGGTGTACGCCACCCTGGAGATCCGTGTGTTGTAGTGTAACATAAGTGCACCCCTGCAGGGAAGATTGATCTATTCGAATAGTCGTGCACGGTAGCAGGACGCTTTATGTTGAAGCCAGATCCTACTAATACAAACTATTATTATTAAACTGTATGGTTCCGGGTTTTCTTCCTCGCTGTGATGTCGAGGAGGTGATCTCGGAGGAATTCCTAATTATTACAACTTATTACTATACAATGCTCCAACAACTTCTGCTGCATTGTTACTTCATGCTTTATATAAACTGTTGGTTGTTCTCTTCTTGTGCTGCAAGACTCGTCAGAAGATGCTAGTCTTCGATAGGCCTAGCTTCTCATCCTTATTCTGATTTCTACCTTGCAGTCCACTATATACAGCCTCCCCTTTCCATTTGATACAAATGCATAAATGCTTAGTAGTGGACGTAAGACTCACGGGTATGCTAGATACTCACCTTTGCTTTATTTCCCCTTTTTGTTTTGCCTGATCGGCCGCTGCAGTCGACGTTGGAGCCGATGAGCAAGAGATCCCCGATGCCGACCACCGCAACCTGAAGATCCCCGATGCCTTCTACGACGTCGAGTTCCCCATTGACCAGGAGTAGTTTGGAGGTTCCCAGGCAGGAGGCCTCGCCTTTTCGATCGCTGTTGTTTTTGTGCTAGCCTTCTTAAGGCAAACTTGTATAACTTGTGTCTGTACTCAGATACTATTGCTTTCGCTAACTTTGTGCTCTCGAGCTGTTGTATTCGAGCCCTCGTGGCCCCTGGCTTGTATTAAACAGCTTGTATTATTTTATTTGTATAGTTGTGTTGTGATATCTCATCGTGAGTCCCTGATCTCGATCGTGTACCTTGCGTGTATGATTACTATACATAACTTGATTTTGGGGGCGTCACAAGTTGGTATCAGAGCCGACTGCCTGTAGGACACCCCTTCCAACTTCTTGGTCGAAGTTGAGTCTAGTCTTTGCAAAAATGATTTGCTAACTTCGTTGTGTGGCTTACGGGCCCACAGCGCAACTGGGATGGTATTAAGATCCTTTTTCTCCGCACATTTGCTCTGGGACTCTGATCTCTCTTCTCTGTCAGGTTAAAGATTTTGCTAACTCTGACATTAGGTTCTCGTGACTACTTCCTCCCGGAGAGCCCCTCATTACAGATGATCGCTTGCTTCACGAGAAGATTCCGAAGAGTACTCTCCGATAAAATTCCTGAGACCATATGTGCCGATCACCTTTACAATTCCCTGCCACCAATAAGTCCGTATGTATAACCACATACACGTTCCGTTCACCCATTCAATCCCAGTTGCTCTTGTGTTCACACGATGCATCGAAATACTTTCCGTTGTTTCGGGAATACTTTGAGCCTACTGCCTTGCAGCTTCTTTTCACCCTGCGGATAATTCCTCACATTTAACGAGGATCCGTTCATCCTAAGTGGTTCATGCGATTCCCAAAATACTTTGAAATACTATTCGATCTCATGGCAATCCTCTGCAGCCTACTGCTTTGGAGATTCTTCTTACCTGCTTGCACTATGATTAACCCCGTTTTTCTCGTACCTTTGATGACCTCCCTTGGCATTGCCATTCTGATCTGTTGAATCATCATGTGTGCTAGTGCACGCAATCATCAGTTGATCCCTATGAATCCATTCTTCTGGCTCAGACGTCATTCCGGACATGAGCTGGTTCTCGATAAATCAAACCTTAATTGATCAAGTGTCAATCTTCTATTCAACTTATTCATGTTTCATCGATGTATCTGAATCTGATACACCGATAAGTAATAATTCCTTTGTACTTAAGCATCGAATTATTCTGATGCTTCTATCTCCAATGCTTTGGCATTTTTTTCTTGTTATGGTTGAGTACCGATACTCGCACCAGACTCTCTGTACGCCGCCTGACCTTTTTGGTGGATTACTAACTGCCGTCCCCTTGTGTCCTAAATCATTGACGAGCTTCCCCTGATACAAACTGCCTTCGGCGAACGGTATCATCTGGTCTGTGTCATCATCCTTCTTCTTTCAAACTTGTATCTCTTGTTCCTATTGTTTGTCGTATGGATTCGTAAAATGTCCCTATGGGTTGTATCTATGCTTCATCCATCTGTGTGAACCCATGAACTTCTACGGGTCATACCCTACTGGTGTTCACTACTGGAAAAAAGGACTTTAATGGCGCACTGTGTTTTGACATCAATGGCGCACTTTGGGTGCGCCATTACTAGCAGGCCATTAGTAAGTGATAGTAATGGCGCACATTAAGTGCGCCATTACTATCCTGTATGCTAATGGCGCACCAGAAGTGCGCCATTACTATGGCCTGAAATGCGCCACTTGTGTTACTGGTCCCACCACATGTGTGTCTTCTGCTCTGGGTTACTAATGGCACACTTTGAGGAAGTGCGCCATTAGTGTATTTCTCCACATGCGCTACTGAAGCACACTATGTGCGCCATTACTATGAATATCAGATTTTTTTTTCCTTTTGCTTTTCTTTATTTGCACAGATATAAACAGCAGATTTATAAACAACATAGATAGAAACAGCAGATTTATAAACAGCACAGTAGAAGATTAGTCTCCGATTACAACTCATCATATTAGTCTCCAAATTCAAAATACCGAACAAAGTTAGAACATTACAAGTCTCGAGTAGCGAGTTTGATCACATTACAAGTCGATATATCTAAACTACCATGACATTGAAGAAGAGGGTGGCGGTCACGATGAGCATCATCGTGACCAAAGTGATCTTCATCCGGTTCCTCCTCCGCTCCCTCCTCTCCCCCGCTAGATAGCGCGCGTATCTAGCTTCAACCTCCGCCCTTGTGGGGTGCCCTTTGTAACTGTTACCGCTAAAATGGTGAACCTGTCTCCGACAATCCTCCCAGTCGTCGTAGACTCCGGGAATCGTACCAATGTACACGACATACGACGGCATCTGCTTTATGCACTGGATAAACAAAACATTAAGAGAAACTTACAGATAATATTTAAGCATTGCATACGTATACAACAAAATTAAGGACCAAAGGAAGAGAAAATCAACACACATTAATAGCACACGGTTCATGGTCCTAGTAATAAATAACATCGATTATATATAAGTTGAATGATGACTGTTTAAACTAAGGAGACATATGTACAGACAAGTTCATAAAATTTTATACAACACACACAAGCTCTCGTCGATAGTCCAGAACTACATAGCTAGGCGCATGGGCATCAAGACTTTTGACTCCGCTCACGGGCCGGAGCGTGGGTGAAGCTGCCGTCTTTCGTGATGGTCATGAATGAGCGATCGCCGTCAGCCTGCTATCTTAGCATTGTATCTATTTCACGGTTGGACAGTTGATTGTTGAGGTATAACTCCCTCGTGTTACGAAGGACATCTTCAGAGATTATTCCTGCCAACTCCGACTGGATGCGAAATAATTCTTGTCTGAGGTCGGCGTCTTGGATTACCTAAAAGCGTTCGTCCCAGTGCTTGAGATGAGCTGGGAGCGTAAGCTGCTACTGGTCCCGTATGAACGCCCGCATGTGATGGATGGCGTAGTAGGCATCCTTCTGACCGCCAGGCGGCTGTTTGACGCAGGCGAACTTTGTTACGTGAGTGAACACATGCGCTCCGTACCTAACAACTTCCTTCTTGAAGGTGACTCCAGATTTGGAGTAGCGCGATAGAGCCTCATCGAGAACTTTCTTGATATTTGTGTAGTCTTTGTTCGACTCACGGTCCGGGTCCAAATACGTGGCCATGGACCATTTCGGGTTTAGAGCGATGAGTGTGCACTTTGTTTCATCACTGCACACAACACGAATGTTAGGAGGAAAAGAACGACCGAAATCTAAGCAAAACCTAATGTACGTTACGGGGATGTGAGGGGATGACTTACTCGGGAAAGTAAGGCAGGAGGAAGTTGTCCTTATCCTTGTTCGCCAGAATGACGCCTTCGAGGTAATCACTAATGAGTCGCCGGTCCCCGGGGCTGGTCAAGAGCTTGGCACGCATGTAGAAGGGGTCGACTATAACGATGTCCGGGGTCTTGTATCTAATGATCCGCATCACCATACTGAGCGCAAATAGCCGAACGAATGTGTAGTGCAGCGGAAAAAGGTGAAACATAGCGAAGATGTCATAAAACCGCAGGAAGATCACACGTCCGATGTCGCAAGCAACAAAGCCCTTTCCCTCTGGCACCTTGGTGGTGAAAACCAGGTATGCCACATCATTCTCTCTGAGACTCCGCGTCTCTGTTGATGGCTTCTCGCCCCTCGTTGGTTACCCCAAGTGGAAGGTTGAGATGTAGCGCAGCAGCAAGTTTCCCTCAGTGAAGATACCAAGGTTTGTCTCCTGTAGGACTCCGGATATGATAAGTAGGTGTCAGCGGCGCAACTGACGTGGACCTGTACACAGACGCAGATAACTTTGTTCCCAGAGAAGTTCAGAGAGGTTGTCAAGCTCTCCAGTCTTGTTGTTCACAAAGGGTAAAACACAAGGGATAATGATAGCACTTAAAAGTAAAAGCTGAAAAGTAAAGATAGCGTGGAAACATTAATAAGGATATGGACCAGGATACGTGATGTTCGCTAGTGATGTCTCTCTCCCAAAAGACGATAAAACTGCTATGCGCGGTAAACAAATTACAGAAGGGCAATTGACAGGATTATGAACGAACCGCAATGCTAACTATGCTACAAAAGAAAGGAAGAGGCTCAAAAGCACAGGAAGTACGCCAAAATAAGTAGACCGAAATCCAACTGCATCTGCTACTAATCATCCACCTTGAGATATCTATCCAGAACATCTCGCTGGTATTAAGTTGCGAGCCCCACCCAAAGTGTAAACCCAAAGCAACAGACAACTGCATTAAAAAGCACTTTGCGTAAAGTAAACAATCCTTGCAACCGCGGTTACAAGCACCGTTTTCCCCCCTTGTGGCAACAGCACATCCCCTAGACTCATGTTTCTGTCACTCAAGCGTGTCATCGGGGGGCATGAACCCACAATCGAGCATAACGTTCCCTCTTGGAGTCACTACCTACTACTTGGCCAAAGCAATAAACAGCAACGGAGAACATGCAAGTGTTACTTAGGAACAAAAATATAAGAGACAAAAACCAAATATATTACTCTATCACAATCTGAACATAATCCCATAATCCATCAGATCCCATCAAACTCAGCATAGCAATAGCAGAAAGATTACAAAAGTGCCTCGATCATGTAGGGCAGCTCACGAGGTCTAAACCACGAAGAACAAAGAGGGGAGGAGAACATCACATAGCTACTGATCACGGACCCATGGTCCAAGGAAAACTACTGACGAGACATCCGGGGAGCATCCATGGTGCAGAGGAGACTCCCGGAGGTCGGCCCTCCCTCCGGCAGGGTGCCGGGAAGAGGTCTTCTGGTGCTCCCGATCTCGGAAGCGCGGCGGCGGAGGAACAGAGGAGAGATCGCGAAAAAGGGTTCTGTCTTCGAAGTTTCCCCGTGACGGAGAATAAATAGGAGAAGGGGGGCAGCCAGAGGTGGACCAGGGGCCCCAGGCGCCCCCCTGGCGCAGCCACGGGTGGGGCCGCGCCGGGTGGCCGCCTGGGCCCCCCTGGCTCCCCTCTGGCCCCACTCGGGCTCTTCGCGAAGCTTCCTGTACGCTGATTTTTCCTATATTTTTCCCGGAATTTTTCTGGCACTTTTTATATGGGGGAAAACTGAAATAGAAAAACAGCAGAAAACAGGAACTGGCACTGGGGTGCACTGAGTTAATAGGTTAGTCCAAATATGATCAAAAGTGTATGAAAGTGTATCTAGATCATAGCAATATCACACAAAACATGCATGGAGCAAGCAGAAATTATAGATACGTTTTGGACGTATCAACATCCCCAAGCTTAATTCCTGCTCGTCCTCGAGTAGGTAAATGATAACAGCATAATTTCTGTGGTGACATGCTAGCAACCATAAAAGAACTTTGAAAAGTAAAGCAATCAAGGTTAGAGATTCAATTCAAGTCATAACATGCAAGAGTCTATATTAGCATTGAAACAAGTAACAAAAGAACATTAGGTGCAAGAGCTCTCGTTGTCCGTGACTCGAATGTCTCCAAATGGTGTTTGCGTGCAAGAAGGGGGGATAGGGAATACGAGAAAAAAATATTTTTGTCTTGAGAACTCAATCTACTAAAGTTTCACACTTGGTCCTCTTTGGAATCTTATCTTGACTCATCCCAGACCACTAGCCAGGTACAAGTCAATTTGATCCACTCATTTTCGATATTTTGAGCACTCATGCAATGGATGAGCGTAAGCACGAGAGTTGACACTGAGGATGGCAAAGAGAGAAGTAGTGTGGAGGAAGACAAAAATGGTGAGAAAGGCTCACATCAATGAGGACAATCATAGGCAAGAGATGCCAAATGATAGATATGATGTGAGAAGTAGGGATTGCCATGCAACGGATGCACATACGAGCTAGGAAGCTATCCAATGGAACTAGTGGGGGTGCATCTAACTTGCTCGCTCATGAAGACCTAGAGCTCGTTTGAGGAGGCTCATCCTTGGAATATGCAAGCCAAGTTCTATAGTGTGAAGGTCCCCACATAGCTATATGCATAATGATCATCTCTATGGAGTACAAGGATATAAAGGGAGTACTATTGTGGATCTCTCAAAAGGATAGTAGTGTTGCCCCTTTCTCTCTTTTTATTTCTTTTTTTTCTCTTTTTTATATTTTTTGTATTTTTTTTGTGGCCTCAATGGCTCTTTCTATTTAACTCTCATTTGTCCTCTTTGGGATCTTTTCCTCACTTAAGGGCAACACTCTATTTTACAAGAAGGTAAAGGAGATCTTTCACACTTTACAAGGTACTCAAAATCATAAAGAAGATGTAACTAACATGATGTATGCAATGTATGTCGCCGCTAGTTTAGCAGGAACATGAATGACATGAAGATCAAGTCATGAAGAGGTGGATGTTGCATGGCAATATATCTCGGAAAGGCTATGAAAATGCATTGATAGGTAGGTATGGTGGTTGTTTTGAGAAAAGATATAAGGGGGCTTATGACGACAGAGCGTATCATGCCAAGGGTTTGGATGTACCGGCGAAGGTGGGCACCAACTCTCGGCGTGAGAAGAAGGCAATGCACGACACGGGAGAGGCTAGAAAAATATGGGAAGGTGGAAGTGTCAACTTTCAATACTTACATTAGTCTGAAGAACTCATGCACTTATTATCGGTAACTCTCAATCTAATAAGGAGGTTCACAAAGAGACAAGTACCCCGAGGAGGAGTGTATGGGGGTTTGGTTATCCTTGCGCATCCTCGACTCATGGTACGTGAGTTTACTCTAATATTCGATCCCTCCAAAGATTAGTGATCCATCTAGTAGCTAGAGTTCTCAACTAGTTTTGTATGTTTTTAATAATAAACACGGATTGCCCAAAATACGACACCTATCACTAATAGACTAAACATGGCAGTAGCTATGAAAAGATAAAGAACACACAACAGCAGAAAGATAAGCAGGAAAAATCCTATGATGTGTTCTAGATTTTGAAAGTGGAGCGTGTTTCTCTCCCACACAAAGTAATACGGGATCTAACTTGTTATGAACACCAAGCAAAGCTAAAGAAAACTAAAAATAAAATCTAAGAGCGAGACGCTCCAAGCATAGCACATAACGCATGAAGTGATAAAAATATAGTGAGACGAAGGACGAACTGATGATTGTTGATGGAGAAGGAGATGCACGGGGGCATCCCCAAGCTTAGACGCTTGAGTCTCCTAGAATATTTGTTGGGGATGCATGGGGGCATCCCCAAGCTTGAGCGCTTGACACTCCTGGATCTTCTTTCATCATCTTCCATCGCACACTTGAAAACTCCCTTCATACATAACTCATCATAAGCTCATTAGAGAGGTTAGTACCCTTAATAAAATAATTTTTCCCCACTGGATATAAAGATATTCTTTAAGAGCTACTGTTTCTCAAGAGTGCCACAAAAAATTTGCAAAGAAAAAGCAAGCTTAAGGTTTGCAAAAGTTAGGAGAGACAAAACGTGGCAGAATCTGTGAAAAAATGAACAGCAGGTAGTAAAGAATTTTTTAGGGGCACTTATGCAACTCAAATCAAAAAACTCAGAACATACGGATGTTTCTTAATTGTATAGAGCATGCTGTGTAAAAATTCAGCTCAAAAAGATGAACTGGGATTTTTCTGGAATTTTTATGGTCACGAGGACAGAATTTGTTTTCTGGACAGCATGTCACAACTTTTACTTCCCTTGCCGTAAGAGGCTATAACTTGGCACAAAGCTGAAAAATAAAGATACAATGATGTTGCTACAGTAGTAACAAACATCAAGACACAACAAAAGCAAAAAGAAAAACCTAAATTCGTTGCGGGCTGTCTCCCGAAAGCGCTTCTTTAAAAGCCATTAGCTAGGCTTAAAGATTATGAAAGATGCTCACAAGAGAATAAGAATTGAAGCAAAAGAGAGCATCAAGAAGAAAATGTGAAACACATTTAAGCCTAACCCACTTCCTATGCATAGGCATCTTGTAAGAAAATAAATCAAAGAAGCACAAAGAAACCAACATAGGAAGGTGGAACAAGAACATCTTCAAAACTTTCAACATAAAGAGAGGAGTTTTAGTAATATGGAAGTTTCTACAACCAAACTTTCCTCTCTCAAAGTAATTTTCAGTAATATCATGAACAACATCAAGAATATAACTATCATATAAATCATATTGTTCATGACCTACAAGCACACGTGTATTGTTTTCAACACGGTTTTTAGGATCATAAGATAAATGCAACCCATCACATTGATCTTCGATAAGAGGAAAATTCTCCGGAGTTGGAGATTTTAAAAGGATAATAGGACACTCAAGTGTGGGTGCGATAGCAAAAATTTCATGCTTAACATGAGGAACTATAGCAAGTTCATCTTCGTAAGCATCATCCATAGTGGCATCACGGCCATAAGCATAGCAGGCATCAACTTCATCAAAAAGGGATATTTCAAAAGGATCCATAGGATCATAATACTCATATAAGGTAAGAGTCAAAGAGTTACTCTCATTAGAAGGTAGACATGGATGGCTCCATTCTTCCTCTTTTTGTTCGTCACTCTCCTCCTCTTCTTCATCCAAAGAGCTTTCAGGTTCAGTAATTTCTTCTTCTATAGAGTCCTGCAAAACATTAGTCTCTTCCTTTGGGGGAGAGATTCTCTCAAGATGATCAGTAATATAATAATTTGCATCATAATTTTCCAAACAATAGTTAAGTATAGCAAGACTCTCAGATTTGTAAGGGGCGTCATCAATATTTTCAAGAAAAGAAGTAATTTCATAGGCACCCTTAAAAGCAACAAATTCTTCTATTTGTTCTGCATTATAAAAGTCATAATTTCCCTTAGCATAAGAAGCTACGGTTTCATCCTCATTGTACTCACATTGGAAAGCAAGATGTTTGTGCCTCATAAAGCAACAAGATTCATCCCTGCAGAAAGATATATTATATATTGAGCACAAGTTTTTAGCATACTCATACGATTGATGTATGAGTCTCCATAAGTGTATTCCTTTTTGAGACAACCGGTATTCCTTGTAATATTCTTGTTGATCCTCGGTGAATCCTCGATGCCAATAAGATCTAGTTTCAAAGAAGTTAGACATTGATTGGCAAGTAAGGAACTAGACATACTATATAAATTTTTTTGATAAAGGACACTAAAGATAAAAACTGAAACGTAAACTAACAAGACTAAAAAAACAAAGGTAAAGGATAGTGTGCAACTCCCCTATCTTAGCACTCAGAGTCCCCGGCAACGGCGCCAGAAATTCGCTTGATGGCTTCTCGCCCCTCGTTGGTTACCCCAACTGGAAGGTTGAGATGTAGCGTAGCAGCAAGTTTCCCTCAGTGAAGATACCAAGGTTTGTCTCCCGTAGGACTCCGGATATAATAAGTAGGTGTCAGCGGCGCAACTGACGTGGACCTGCACACAGACGCAGATAACTTTGTTCCCAATGAAGTTCAGAGAGGTTGTCAAGCTCTCCGGTCTTGTTGTTCACAAAGGTTAAAACACAAGGGATAATGATAGCAATTGAAAGTAAAAGCAGAAAAGAAAAGATAGCATGGAAACAGTAATAAGGATATGGACCGGGATACGTGATGTTCGCTAGTGATGTCTCTCTCCCAAAAGACGATAAAACTGCTATGCGAGGTAAACAAATTACAGAAGGGCAATTGACAGGATTATGAACGCACCGCAATGCTAACTATGCTACAAAAGAAAGGAAGAGGCTCAAAAGCACGGGCAGTACGCCAAAATAAGTAGACTGAAATCCAACTGCATCTACTACTAATCATCCACCTTGAGATATCTATCCAGAACATCTCGCTGGTATTAAGTTGCGAGCCCCACCCAAAGTGTAAACCCAAAGCAACAGACAACTGCATTAAAAAGCACTTTGCGTAAAGTAAACAATCCTTGCAACCGTGGTTACAAGCACCGTTGTTTTCCCCCTTGTGGCAACAGCACATCCCCTAAACTCATGTTTCTGTCACTCAAACGTGTCATCGGGGGGCAAAAACCCTCTTGGAGTCACTACCTACTACTTGGCCAAAGCAATAAGCAACAACGGAGAACATGCAAGAGTTACTTAGGAACAAAAATATAAGAGATAAAAACCAAATATATTACTCTATCACAATCTGAACATAATCTCATAATCCATCAGATCCCATCAAACTCAGCATAGCAATAGCAGAAAGATTACAAAAGTGCCTCGATCACGTAGGGCAGCTCACGAGGTCTAAACCATGAAGAACAAAGAGGGGAGGAGAACATCACATAGCTACTGATCACAGACCCATGGTCCAAGGAAAACTACTCACGAGACATCCGGGGAGCATCCATGGTGGAGAGGAGACTCCCGGAGGTCGGCCCTCCCTCCGGCAGGGTGCCGGGAAGAGGTCTTCTGGTGCTCCCGATCTCGTAAGCGCGGCGGCGGCGGAACAGAGGAGAGATCGTGAAAAAAGGTTCTGTCTTCGGATTTTCCCCATGACGGAGAATAAATAGGCGAAGGGGGGCAGCCAGAGGTGGACCAGGGGCACCAGGCGCCCCCCCCTGGCGCGGCCAGGGGTGGGGCCGCGTCGGGTGGGCGCCTGGGCCCCCTGGCTCCCCTCTGGCCCCACTCGGGCTCTTCGTGAAGCTTCCTGTACGCTGATTTTTCCTGTATTTTCCCGGAATTTTTCTGGCACTTTTTATATGGGGGGAAACTAAAATAGAAAAACAGCAGAAAACAGGAACTGGCACTGGGGTGCACTTAGTTAATAGGTTAGTCCAAATATGATCAAAAGTGTATGAAAGTGTATCTAGATCATAGCAATATCACACAAAACATGCATGGAGCAAGCAGAAATTATAGATACGTTTTGGACGTATCATCTGTATTCAGAACAATGTCATGCAGACTCTTCATAGCACCGGTTGCAGCATCGAGCATTGCAGCAGATAGCATCGGCCTACCCGCCACATGAACCCTCGACATGATTCCGTCGGGTCTTGGTGGCCCGTCTTGAGCACGGATCGTCGGTGCCGGCTGGCTCGCAGTAGTGGGACCCTTCGTCCTTCTTGTCCGTCCCTTCTTCTTCGGCTTCTCATGTAATGGGACCTTTACCTGCTTGGAGATCGCCTTCCTGAGTGTGTAGGGGGTTATAACATTTCGCGCCTTGGCCATCTCAGCCTCGGTGAAGGGGGCAGCTAGAGGCGTCTCCTGAGAACTGAACAGTCGACGCTTATTGTTGGAATTCATCTCCGCGCTACGAGATGGATGGGAGGAGTCTTTTGCACCAAGGTTTGGTTCTTGAGAAGCAGGCGGGAAAAGGTCGTCCATGTCGCACCCACCGTGTTCCTCGTAGAAGTCATCGACACGGGCAAGTAGTGTGTTGGTGTTGGTGTTGCTCCGATCTTGTGCCACATCGATGTCCGTGGGGTGGTGGCCCGGATCAGCCGATGGCGTTGCAACGGTCTTGGCATGGCTTGGCGCTGGCACGACTGGCGGTGGGGTGGAGTAGTTCCCCACCCCTAAACGAATCTGGCTCTTCGGCCAAAGCATGCTCCAGTTCAAGCAGCCGTGGAGGTCCATCACATCTTCGTCCTCGGCTCCAGGGGGTTGATAGGGAGGTAACAATTCGCCGTAGCCATCCAGCACCCGAATCAGTTGAACCTTATACACGTTGGCTGGCATCGGATTACCATGGAACACGCGGATGCCCGGTTGAACGATTCTTCCCACGGCAACATCGACCAACTCCTCGTCCACGAAGTGCAGGAGAGTTCATGGAACGTTGACGGTGCCCTGCGAAAACATGTAGGGCGTCAAGGATGCCCAGTCAAAGGCAAAAGGAGATGAAGTCATCGGCCGAGGCTTAGTTACCGTGATGGCGTCGAGCTCGGCTAATGTCGATGGACCGCCAATGGCGGGCGGGCATGTGACGGAGAGGGTGCTTGCTCCTGAGGTGCCTGGCGTTAGTGTTTTACGCTCCAATACTTGCGCCACCGCCGGGGTCACAAACGCATCCTCCATCAGGGACACCGTCGCGGACACAGCCGGGGGCACCGTCCTGGCCGCCGCCGGGGTCACAAACGCATCCACCGCCGGGGACACCAACGGGGCCGCCGCCACTGCCGTCACGTTGTGAGAGTTGCTGCCCATGAAGCTGGGAATCGGGGGCAACCCCTCTTGACCGCTCGCAAGCCAGTCTCGCATGAACACAAACAAGGAAGGCATCATGTTGTTGAGCGCATGTCCAACTTGTTCTTCCACAATGCGTGGAATCTGCTCCATTTTTTCCTGGAGTTGTGCCTCCGAGCCGCTAGTGCTTTTCTCCTTTCGCCTAGTGCTATAGTAGTTCGACCATTTTGTGCAATAGTCTTTGCCGGACACACGACCAGCTGACGACGTCTTACTAAGCTTATCCTTTTTCTTGAGTGTGTTGATCGCCCTATTTAAAGAGTTGTCCCAAGGGGCGATAGGCGGGGACTCCGTGCTGCTGCCTTCAGTTTCCTGCACAAGGAACGCGGGAACCATTCAGAAATTTGGCTTCGCTAATTTTAAAATTCAACCATATGGAGCTAATTTAACAGGGGGGAGGTATTCTTTACCAGAAGACGCTCAAGCTCCTCCACCTTCGGATCCGTCGTAAGCTCCCCTGTTATCGGGTTCCTCTTGTACCGGGCCCTGACATAGTTATCTGTAGGCTTATCTCCGTCTTTTTTGAAGAGGGGCGGTAGGCCTTGCGCGGCACGCTCCGCGTCCTCCTTGTCCCATTTCGGTTCTGCCACTCTGTAACCGCCGGGACCGAGTCTGTGAACCTCTAAGTTCAATTCCCGCATACTTTTCCCCCACTGACTCGATTCACTGGTTGAGGTGTCCTCGCACTTGAGCTTGAACTCCGCGTAGTCAGTTTCGTTGATCGAAGGATTTGACTCCTTGATCTTCTCGTAACTAACACCTTTACTAATCATTTTCTTCACCGTGCTTCTCCAAGTAGCCAGGGATGTGCTCATCTTCGTGAGGGCGGCACTGTTCACTTTATTCCTGTGGAGTCGTGTGTTTGCGAATTGAGCGGGGAACTTGTATCGGTTGTGCAGCTTCGTGAAGAGGAGGTTGCGCAAATTCGCTCGGTCAGGATGCCTTAGGTTCTCGGTGTTGATCAAGACGGTGCCCCGGAGAATGGACCCGAGTTGTCCGGCGTACCCACCGACTAATTCTTTGGGCGACGTTGGAAGCCCATTTTTGTCCACTTCGGTAAATTCCTCCTTGACGGTGCCTAGCTTGCTCGGGCGCCTCTCCTTTTTTTTGCCTCTTCGGTTGGCTTCCATTTGTGGGTTGGCTGCCACCATCAGTGGCGGGATCGGCCTCCGTGGCACCACAATCATCCCCGCTAGCGGTTGTGTACTCGGGATAGGTAGAGTCATCCCCGATGCCCTCGTAGCGGGGTTGAGGTTGTGGATCATCGTCTATGCTCATCTCCCAATATTGCTTCTGGTGGTGCGAACCGGAGGCCTCATCGTTTTCGGCCATCTACACCCACAACATAGGATAAGAAAAAATGCTACTAGAGTGATTGGATGATATCAGGGTAGCTAGTATAGCTAGGATAAGAAAAAAGTTCTTGATGTTTCTATTATGATGTGTGTAGCTTTCATACTGCCAGTGATCAAATCTGCAAGTGCCTAACACTATATGCTACTTGTCGAGCTATGTAGTTGGACAATTACATGCAAAAGCACCTTCTAGGTCAAGAAAATTAACAAAGGTCATGCACGAATTCACGGAAAACTTCGGCATGACCTTTGCTAATTTTCTTGAGCTAGGACCCCATTCTCAACCGAAATGGAAATTAATCTACATTTCGGAAGAATGAGGTCATTATTTGTACCTACACAAAAAAGGCATACTTATAGGCACAACAATCATATATATATAGGCACAACCAGGTGCACAATGGACAGGTGCTTATGAAACTACAAGAATATAACAGTAACTTAATCCATGCCTAAAATAAAAATAGAATATTACAGGAGCTATACTCCAGAATTTGGGAAACCCTTTTGTGGTGCTTAGAAACCCTGTGTAGTACTGGATGCATAATGCTTATAAGTTTTTAGAAAAAAAAACACCAATGAAATATGTTCAGAACAATGCTTATAAGTTAGGAAAGCTACAAACTGTTTAAAATAGAAATGCTACAGACATTTTAAAGAGCTCAAGTTGCAGCATTAACTTGAGCTACAGACATTTTAAAGAGCTCAAGTTGCAGCATTTTAAATGCTACGGACATAATAAGCGAATAGAAGTATTATATTTGTGATGAAAATTAACCTGAAATTAACTTGAGTATAGGACTACAACAAGTAAACTTGAGTAAATGTAAATGCTGAGTAAACTTGAGTAACTGACTGTAACAATGCAACTAGGAGTAGGAGGATAAGTTCAGTTCAAACTACTTGCAAAACTGACTGTAACAATTGCAATTGTGTTGAATTGTTCAGTTCAAACTAGGAGTATAAGTTCAGTTCAGAGTAGTAGGAGTAAATTTGACTGTGACTGTAAAATTGATTGTACTCAATGTTGATCAAGACATGCACACATACTCAATGTTGATCAGGACATGTGAAATTGACTGGAGTACCACACAAAGCAAGCACTACTTAAACTATTGCACTACTCAGCTAGTGCATTTATTACTGAATAAATAAATTCATTGTAAATGGTGTGCATCAACCTGTCCAGTACCACACAGAGCAAGCACTAGCTATATTTGTATCAAGGATTAAATAAATTGTGCAAAGCAGTAAAAGGAAACAGCTTGTGCATTTTTTTCTGAATTTTTACATTGTAAATTCAGTGTAAATCCAGCTAGTACAGAATATTTGCAGAGGAGAAGGAGGAGTAATTCATTGTTGTTTCCAGGATGCAGGAGTAAACAGTGTAGGATACAGGATGCAGGAAACTAAATGGGGTTAACCGTAGTGAGTGGCAAGGATAATCAGAGGTCATGGAGGGGATAATCAGCTAATGGGATGTGATGAAGCTAAATGTTGCTCGGGCTGGTGACAACCGCAGGACAGGATGAACATGAGCATGGACAGGATGAACATGAGCAATGGATCTGGGAGACTGGGACTGACCGTGGACGAGAGAGAAGAGGTTGTCGTTGGGGAAGTAGTCGTAGACGAGGAGCCGGCTGGCCGGGGTCGACGAGGTCGAGGCGGTCGGCGGTGGCACGACTGGGAGATGGTGTGGGCGGCGGTGTGGACGACGACGACAGGCGGCGGCGAGTCCTGCAGAGAGAGGTGGAGGGGGCGGTGAGAGAGAGAGGACGTGGGAGGAAGGGGGCGGGGTCGCCGGAGGGTCGCGGGGACGCGGGGTCGTCGGACGCAGAGGAGGGCCGCGGGCAGAAGTGTGGGGGTTAGGGTTTCGTGAGAGGGGGAGGTGGGGATTAGGGGGGTACGGGTTAGCAATGGCGCACATTTGGTACGTGCGCCATAAGCCTACACCGATAACAATGGCGCACTTTCGGAAAGGTGCGTCATTAACATTAAAAAATTTATATCAACCTTATCATAAACATCCAAACACTTTAAAATAATGGTAGTCCCATCTTTTTTTCATTTGCATAATTTAGCCCCGAAACCCCTTGATTTCTTCTCTTGAACGGGCGACCGCATTTAGGTAGGGTGGTCCTGCTTCTTCTTGTTTTGTATGCAACTGCATCATCATCGTCGTCATCTTCAATCTTCGGGTCGTTGTACTTGTCGAAGTCTTGCTCGTTGGCGGCTCCATCCATTCCGATGATGTTCCTTTTGGCTCTCCTCACGACAACACGGCTGGGCTTTGACGGGTCGGTAATGAAGAAGCATTGGTCCACTTGGCTAGCCAGCACCCATGGCTCATTTCGCGTGGTGACGTTTGCGCCCGCGGTCTTGGATTTGGCTTCGGGTATAACCATGGTGGTGAAATACCGGCTTTCTTTTACGATGCTCTTGGCCCACCTGACGCGGAACATCGGCACCTTCTCTCCAGCGTAGCTGAGCTCCCAAATCTCCTCGATCCTTTCGTAGTATCTTTTCTTGACGTTACCGGTGTAGGCTTCCATCGTTACCCCGGAGATCTGATAATCGCTCTTCATGTCCTTTTCCTTGGTGTAGAATGTGTAGCCGTTGATATCGTACGCTTTATATGTCATCAGGTTGTGCTCGGCGCCCTGTGACAAGGGAATACGAGTTTTTCTTCCTCGGAAGAGTCCTCATGTAAAGGGTACGATAGAAGCTTGTCCTTGAACCAACGCGTGAAGCATGAGTTGTGCTCTTTGAGTACATCTCCGTCCGTCCACTGTTGGCCTCGGTCATTGTACGTCTTCTCAATTGATGTTTTGTGCTCTACCACCCAAAGATCGACCAAGTCAATGTGTTGCAGCGCGACTAGGTTTGCTCTTTCAAAGTCGGCGAGTCGATCCTGGAAGTCGACATGCATTTCGCGGAGACCCTCGCGGTGACCACATCCAACGAGCCTGCCGAGGTGCCTATTGACGGGCACACCAACGGGGTTATCGATGCCTAGATAATTCGTGCAAAAGGAGATGCACTCTTCGGTCAGAAAGCCTTGGGCTATACTTCCATCTGTACGTGCCCTGTTGCGAACGTATCCTTTGATCACACCATTCATCCTTTCGAACGGCATCATGCTGTGCAGGAACGTCGGCCCGAGTTGGAGGATATCGTTGATGGCTTCTCGCCCCTCATTGGTTACCCCAAGTGGAAGGTTGAGATGTAGCGCAGCTGCAAGTTTCCCTCAGTGAAGATACCAAGGTTTGTCTCCCGTAGGACTCCGGATATGATAACTAGGTGTCAGCGGCGCAACTGACGTGGACCTGCACACAGACACAGATAACTTTGTTCCCAACGAAGTTCAGAGAGGTTGTCAAGCTCTCCGGTCTTGTTGTTCACAAAGGTTAAAACACAAGGGATAATGATAGCAATTGAAAGTAAAAGCAGAAAAGTAAAGATAGCGTGGAAACAGTAATAAGGATATGGACCGGGATACGTGATGTTCGCTAGTGATGTCTCTCTCCCAAAAGACGATAAAACTGCTATGCGAGGTAAACAAATTACAGAAGGGTAATTTACATGATTATGAACGCACCGCAATCCTAACTATTCTACAAAAGAAAGGAAGAGGCTCAAAAGCACGGGCAGTACGCCAAAATAAGTAGACCGAAATCCAACTGCATCTACTACTAATCATCCACCTTGAGATATCTATCCAGAACATCTCGCTGGTATTAAGTTGCGAGCCCCACCCAAAGTGTAAACCCAAAGCAACAGACAACTGCATTAAAAAGAACTTTGCGTAAAGTAAACAATCCTTGCAACCGCGGTTACAAGCACCGTTGTTTTCCCCCTTGTGGCAACAGCACATCCCCTAGACTCATGTTTCTCTCACTCAAGCGTGTCATCGGGGGGCATGAACCCACAATCGAGCATAACGTTCCCTCTTGGAGTCACTACCTACTACTTGTCCAAAGCAATAAACAGCAACGGAGAACATGCAAGAATTACTTAGGAACAAAAATATAAGAGATAAAAACCAAATATATTACTCTATCACAATCTGAACATAATCTCATAATCCATCAGATCCCATCAAACTCAGCATAGCAATAGCAGAAAGATTACAAAAGTGACTCGATCATGTAGGGCAGCTCACGAGGTCTAAACCATGAAGAACAAAGAGGGGAGGAGAACATCACATAGCTACTGATCACGGACCCATGGTCCAAGGAAAACTACTCACGAGACATCCGGGGAGCATCCATGGTGGAGAGGAGACTCCCGGAGGTCGGCCCTCCCTCCGGCAGGGTGCCGGGAAGAGGTCTTCTGGTGCTCCCGATCTCGGAAGCGCGGCGGCAGCGGAACAGAGGAAAGATCGCGAAAAAGGGTTCTGTCTTCGGAGTTTCCCCGTGACGGAGAATAAATAGGCGAAGGGGGCAGCCAGAGGTGGACCAGGGGCCCCAGGCGCCCCCGTGGCGCGGCCAGGGGTGGGGCCGCGCTGGGTGGCCGCCTAGGGCCCCCTGGCTCCCCTTTGGCCCCACTCGGGCTCTTCGCGAAGCTTCCTGTACGCTGATTTTTTCTGTATTTTTCCCGGAATTTTTCTGGCACTTTTTATATGGGGGAAAACTGAAATAGAAAAACAGCAGAAAACAGGAACTTGCACTGGGGTGCACTGAGTTAATAGGTTAGTCTAAATATGATCAAAAGTGTATGAAAGTGTATCTAGATCATAGCAATATCACACAAAACATGCATGGAGCAAGCATAAATTATAGATTTGTTTTGGACGTATCAACATCCCCAAGCTTAATTCCTGCTCGTCCTCGAGTAGGTAAATGATAACAGCATAATTTCTGTGGTGACATGCTAGCAACCATAAAAGAACTTTGAAAAGTAAAGCAATCAAGGTTAGAGATTCAGTTCAAGTCATAACATGCAAGAGTCTATATTAGCATTGAAACAAGTAACAAAAGAACATTAGGTGCAAGAGCTCTCGCTGTCCGTGACTCGAATGTCTCCAAATGGTGTTTGCGTGCAAGAAGGGGGATAGGGAATACGAGAAAAAAGTATGTTTGTGTTGAGAACTCAATCTACTAAAGTTTCACACTTGGTCCTCTTTGGAATCTTATCTTGACTCATCCCCAGACCACTAGCCAGGTACAAGTCAATTTGATCCACTCCTTTTCGATATTTTGAGCACTCATGCAATGGATGAGCGTAAGCATGAGAGTTGACACTTAGGATGGCAAAGAGAGAAGTACGGAGGAGGAAGACAAAAAGGAGGAGAAAGGTTCACATCAATGAGGACAATCATAGGCAAGAGATGCCAAATGATAGATATGATGTGAGGAGTAGGGATTGCCATGCAACGGATGCACATACGAGCTAGGAAGCTCTCCAATGGAACTAGTGGGGTGCATCTAACTTGCTCGCTCATGAAGACCTAGAGCTCGTTTGAGGAGGCTCATCCTTGGAATATGCAAGCCAAGTTCTAGTGTGAAGGTCCCCACATAGCTATATGCATAATGATCATCTCTATGGAGTACAAGGATATAAAGGGAGTACTAGTGTGGATCTCTCAAAAGGATAGTAGTGTTGCCCCTTTCTCTCTTTTTATTTCTTTTTCTCTTTTTTCTATTTTTTTGTATTTTTTGTGGCCTCAATGGCTCTTTCTATTTAACTCTCATTTGTCCTCTTTGGGATCTTTTATTGTGTCCACTTTGGGATATTTTCCTCACTTAAGGGCAACACTCTATTTTACAAGAAGGTAAAGGAGATATTTCACACTTTACAAGGTACTCAAAATCATAAAGAAGATGTAACTAACATGATGTATGCAATGTATGTCGCTTCCAGTGTAGCAGGAACATGTATGACATGAAGATCAAGTCATGAAGAGGTGGATGTTGCATGGCAATATATCTCGGAAAGGCTATGGAAATGCCTTGATAGGTAGGTATGGTGGCTGTTTTGAGGAAAGATATAAGGAGGCTTATGATGACAGAGCGTATCATGCCAAGGGTTTGGATGTACCGGCGAAGGTGGACACCAACTCTCGGAATGAGAAGAAGGCAATGCACGGCACGGGAGAGGCTAGCAAAATATGGGTAGGTGGAAGTGTCAACTTTCAATACTTACATTAGTCCGAAGAACTCATGCACTTATTATCATCAACTCTCAATCTAATAAGGAGGTTCACAAAGAGACAAGTACCCCGAGGAGGAGTGTATGGGGGTTTGGTTATCCTTGCGCATCCTCGACTCATGGTACGTGAGTGTTCTCTGATATTCGATCCCTCCAAAGATTAGTGATCCATCTAGTAGCTAGAATTCTCAACTAGTTTTGTAGGTTTTGAAAATACACACGGATTTCCCAAAATACGACACCTATCACTAATAGGCTAGAGATCTTGACACCAAAAGTTCAAACATTACTCACATCAATACCTCAAAACTATTGCAAGTTACTACTAGAAGAAAATAGCAACCTCAATTACCTACTCTCAAGACAAGACACAACTCAGTGCAACAACCAACTCTCTTTAACAAGATAAACATGAAAACTAAAAAGAGTTCCAGCAACAAACTAAAAAAAAGCCAAGGCTCTTGCTAAAGACAAACTAAGACTAAGACTAAACATGGCAGTAGCTATGAAAAGATAAAGAACACACAACAGCAGAAAGATAAGCAGGAAAAATCCTATGATGTGTTCTAGATTTTGAAAGTGGAGCGTGTTTATCTCCCACACAAAGTAAGACGGGGTATAACTTGTTATGAATAGCAATCAAAGCAAAAGAAAACTAAAAATAAAACCTAAGAGCGAGACGCTCCAAGCATAGCACATAACGCATGAAGTGATAAAAATATAGTGAGACGAAGGATGAACTGATGATTGTTGATGGAGAAGGGGATGCACGGGGGCATCCCCAAGCTTAGACGCTTGAGTCTCCCTGAATATTTGTTGGGGATGCATGGGGGCATCCCCAAGCTTGAGCGCTTGACACTCCTGGATCTTCTTTCATCATCTTCCATCGCACACTTGAAAACTCCCTTCATACATAACTCATCATAAGCTGATTAGAGAGGTTAGTACCCTTAATAAAATAATTTTCCCCACTGGATATAAATATATTCTTGAAGAGCTACTGTTTCTCAAGAGTGCCAAAAAAAATTGCAAAGAAAAAGCAAGCTTAAGGTTTGCAAAAGTTAGGAGAGACAAAACGTGGCAGAATCTGTGAAAAACAGAACAGCAGGTAGTAAAGAATTATTTAGGGGCACTTCTGAAACTCAAATCAAAAAACTCAGAACATATGGAAGTTTCATAATTGTATAGATCATGCTGTGTAAAAATTTCAGCTCAAAAAGACGAACTGGGATTTTTATGGAATTTTTCTGGTCACGAGGACAGAATCTGTTTTCTGGACAGCATGTCACAACTTTTACTTCCCTTGCCGTAAGAGGCTATAACTTGGCACAAAGCTAAAAAATAAAGATACAATGATGTTGCTACAGTAGTAACAATCATCAAGACACAAAAAAAAGCGTAAAGAAAAACCTAAATTCGTTGCGAGCTGCCTCCCGAAAGCGCTTTCTTTTATGCCTTTAAGCTAGGCATGATGCAAAAGATCAAGTTGTAGCAATCGAATCATTATCAAGATCATCAAAACGCTCTTCAATTGTACAACTAGTCTTAAGAGGTCTTTCAAATAAAGGCCTAATGAATATACTTCTAGGGAGAAAACCAAACGGCGGAAAATCAATGGAAGATTCATTTATAAAATTATCAAAGAGAGGTATTTCTTCCAAAGTTTTCACGGTTTCAACTTCTTTAGCAATGGGTGGTTTATTTTTAGGTCGGGGAACCCTAGGGACATAATTGAACTTAAGTTCCCTTCTTTCTGAAGTCTCTACCTTTTTTGGTTTGATTGAGGAAAAAGTAGTTCCTAGAGTATTAATGATTTCCTCAATCTTATCAATCCTAGAAAGATCCGTATCACGGGATTTCATGACCTCCAAAGTTTTAATAATTTTAAGCATAGAGCTATCAAGCCTATTCAAATTCCCTTGAATCTTGCGATCCAACTCATTTATCCTAGTTATACTTGGTATTTCTAACTCTATCTTTTCCAGTTTCTTCATAATGTGAGCTAGAGTTATATCTTCTTGTATGCTAGCAATAGGGGGATTTTCAACAAGATTTTCAATAACATTAAGAGACTCCCAAGTCGGGGCTTCTAGAAAATTCCCATTGATAGCAGTATCTAATATGAACCTATTCCAAGGAGTAATCCCGACATACATATTTCTAAGCAGGATAGTAGTGGATTGCTTCTTGGTGGCTCTTTTTTGAGAATCATTAATTCTATACCAAGCATCTTTTAAACTTTCTCCACCTTTTTGTTTAAAGGTGAGAACCTCTGTCTCAACAAAGGCAAAAGGGCCAGCAAGATAAATAATTTTTTTGTAAATTTTGATAAAAGACACAAAGATAAAAACTGAAAGGTAAACTAACAAGACTAAAAAAACAAAGGTAAAGGGTAGTGTGCAACTCCCCTATCTTAGCACTCGGAGTCCCCGGCAAAGTCGCCAGAAATTTTCTTGATGGCTTCTCGCCCCTCGTTGGTTACCCCAAATGGAAGGTTGAGATGTAGCGCAGTAGCAAGTTTCCCTCAGTGAAGATACCAAGGTTTGTCTCCCGTAGGACTTCGGATATGATAAGTAGGTGTCAGCGGCGCAACTGACGTGGACCTGCACACAGACACAGATAACTTTGTTCCCAACGAAGTTCAGAGAGGTTGTCAAGCTCTCCGGTCTTGTTGTTCACAAAGGTTAAAACACAAGGGATAATGATAGCAATTGAAAGTAAAAGCAGAAAAGTAAAGATAGCGTGGAAACAGTAATAAGGATATGGACCGGGATACGTGATGTTCGCTAGTGATGTCTCTCTCCCAAAAGACGATAAAACTGCTATGCGAGGTAAACAAATTACAGAAGGGCAATTGACAGGATTATGAATGCACTGCAATGCTAACTATGCTACAAAAGAAAGGAAGAGGCTCAAAAGCACGGGAAGTACGCCAAAATAAGTAGACCGAAATCCAACTGCATCTACTACTAATCATCCACCTTGAGATATCTATCCAGAACATCTCACTGGTATTAAGTTGCGAGCCCCACCCAAAGTGTAAACCCAAAGAAACAGACAACTGCATTAAAAAGCACTTTGCGTAAAGTAAACAATCCTTGCAACCGCGGTTACAAGCACCATTGTTTTCCCCCTTGTGGCAACAACACATCCCCTAGACTCATGTCTATGTCACTCAAGCGTGTCATCGGGGGGCATGAACCCACAATCGAGCATAACGTTCCCTCTTGGAGTCACTACCTACTACTTGGCCAAAGCAATAAACAGTAACGGAGAACATGCAAGAGTTACTTAGGAACAAAAATATAAGAGATAAAAACCAAATATATTACTCTATCACAATCTGAACATAATCTCATAATCCATCAGATCCCATCAAACTCAGCATAGCAATAGCAGAAAAATTACAAAAGTGCCTCGATCATGTAGGGCAGCTCACGAGGTCTAAACCATGAAGAACAAAGAGGGGAGGAGAACATCACATAGCTACTGATCACGGACCCATGGTCCAAGGAAAACTACTCACGAGTCATACGGGGAGCATCCATGGTGGAGAGGAGACTCACGGAGGTCAGCCCTCCCTCCGGCAGGGTGTCGGGAAGAGGTCTTCTGGTGCTCCCGATCTCGGAAGCGCGGCGGCGGCGGTGGAACAGAGGAGAGATCACGAAAAAGGGTTCTGTCTTTGGAGTTTCCCCATGACGGAGAATAAATAGGCGAAGGGGGCAGCTAGAGGTGGACCAGGGGCCCCAGGCGCCCCCCTAGCGCGGCCAGGGGTGGGGCCGCGCCGGGTGGCCGTCTGGGCCCCCCTGTCTCCCCTCTGGCCCCACTCGGGCTCTTCGCGAAGCTTCCTGTACGCTGATTTTTTTCTGTATTTTTCCCGGAATTTTTTTGGCACTTTTTATATGGGGGAAAACTGAAATAGAAAAACAGTAGAAAACAGGAACTGGCACTGGGGTGCACTGAGTTAATAGGTTAGTCCAAATATGATCAAAAGTGTATGAAAGTGTATCTAGATCATAGCAATATCACACAAAACATGCATGGAGCAAGAAGAAATTATAGATACGTTTTGGATGTATCAATCATCCACGATATGGACGAGGAGATGCACCATGACATCGAAGAATGCAGGCGGGAAGTATATCTCGAGCTCGCATAATATCACCACGATCTCTCCTTGTAGCCTTCTGAGTTGCTTCACGCCAACCGACTTCCGAGAGATGACATCGAAAAAGTTGCATAGGCCAAATAGCGTTTCACGGACGTGGTCATCCATGATCCCGCGCATTGCAACCGGAAGTAGCTGCGTCATCAGCACGTGACATTCGTGAGACTTCATCCCGCTGAACCTCTGCTTCGCTGAGTCTAGGTATCTGCAGATCTTCCCAGCCAAACCGTAAGGAAGTTTTATTCCTAGGAGGCAGTTGATAAACTGCTGGATCTCCTTCTGACTTAGAGTGAAGCACGCGGGGGGGCAGTAATAATGTTCGCTCTGCTTCTTGGCCTTTTTGCCTTTGCGACGACTTTCCGTGCCCTCCGGTGGCTCATCATCATCATCGTCGTCGTCATCATCATCATCATCATTAGGGCGGTTTGCGTGAAGCTCCTCCCTGATGCCGATTGATAGCAAGTCTGCCCTTGCTTTCGGCCCATCATTGGTCTTTTCTGGCATGTTGAGCAGGGTAGCAAGCAGACTCTCGCACACATTCTTCGTGATATGCATGACATCAAGGCTGTTTGGCACACCGAGGATGTTCCAGTACGGCAAGTCCCAAAAAACAGACCTCGTTTTCCAGACCTTCAACAGCGGCTCTGGCGCCTTTCGCTTAGAATTGATCTTTCCTGGCGGTGGGCACTCTTTCCAATTTTTCAACAGCATGTCTATTTCGGTGTCGCTCCTCCTACGTGCAGCCTTTCGGGGTTCGGCTGTTCCATCGAACAGATCCTTGCGTTTTCTCCATGGGTCATTGTGAGGAAGCCATCTTCGGTGTCCCATGAACACGGTTTTTGAAGACCCGGGATCCTTAGGTAGTTGGTGATACGTTGTGTCGTCCATGCACCTAGCCCTTCCACAGTGTCCATGGACCACCTGCCCCACGACATACCCTAAACCGAGATAGTCGTGCACCGTCGTGAGCAGTGCAGCTTTCATAGGGAAATATGTTTCTTCTAGAGCGTCCCACGTATTGACTGGCGTTCTCCATAGCGTATCTAGCTCCTCTTTTAGGAGCCCCAGATACAAATTGAGTTCATTTCCTGGTTGTTTCGGCCCTTC
The DNA here is from genome assembly GCA_950022295.1 of Bromus sterilis. NCBI lineage: Eukaryota > Viridiplantae > Streptophyta > Magnoliopsida > Poales > Poaceae > Bromus > Bromus sterilis. The sequence goes on from OX465601.1 coordinate 280,067,914, forward strand.
AATTAGCACACTCATGTGCATGTACTTCCTCTTCATGCACTCCCAGGGGGGGATGTTGTACATGCACACAAACACTGGCCAGGTGCTATGTGTGCTGCTTTGGTTGCCGAAAGGATTGACTCCATCAGTGCTCGCGACCAACACTACGTTCCTTGGATCCTTCCCAAAGTCCTCCTCGAAGTTCAATGCCTCCCACTGGGTCCCATCAAAAGGGTGACTCAACATCCTATCTTTTTCTGGATCATTTTTTCAGCTTCTTCCTTGCTGCTTCCTTTCCGCATACCAGCGCATGAGCTTAGCTTTCTTAGGGTCCGCGAAATAACGCTGCAGACGATCAATGATCGGAAAGTACCACACCATTTTTTGAGGAGCTTTCTTCTTCTTGTATCGACTGGCGCCGCACTTCGTACATACGGTAGACTCCGCGTACTCATGCCGATAAATGATGCAATCGTTAACGCAGACATGGTATCTAACATGCGGTAAATCCAGAGGACACACGATTTTCTTCGCCTCATTGAAACTGGTCGGGCACGTGTTCCCCTTGGGAAGACGGTCTTGCCAAAATGACATGTTTTCGTCGAAGCATGTGTCGGTCATTTTATGTTTTACTTTCATCTCCAGAGCCATGAGCGCTACTTTCAGGCGGGTATCCTCAGGATTGCATCCTTCATACAATGGAGTAACTACGTCCATCTCAAGTTGATTGTAAGGCCCGATATGCGGTACTGTTTCAGATTCGGACGTTCCCGCCCGAACCCGAGGACGAAGCACATATCAGACCCACCACGACATATGACATAGCCATATGCCCCGGATTTCCAACATGATATCACAACATTACAGATACAAGGATACAACATCTCATACAATTGGCATACAACTGCCTCAAATATAATACAACAGCGGAAGATACATGTCTGAGTACAGACTACAACAAATGCCTAGTGGCAAAGAGAAAAACAACGATCCCATAACCACACGGGTCCAGGCCGTCCGCCGGGATCCGCCTAACTAGTCGTCGTCGAGTCTCCACGTGAAACGTCGATCACCAAACCTGTTGTCGATCAGAACCCTGAAAAGAGTTTGGGGGTAGTATCATGAGTACAGAGGTACTCAGCATCCAACTGTAGTGGTCATCTGACCCAGCAAGGACTTCATCACTCGTCATTCTAGGACAACTAGTAGTTTACGGTAAGGATGTGGTAAGTGGTGAGGTTGCTGCCGCACTAGCATTTATGAAGTGGCTAACGATCTAGAGAGTAGGATAAGAAGCCAAGCATTCGATGAGGAATCGCCTCCAACAAGTCTTGCTATCAATTACTTACGCAAATCATAACACCTATCCTATCCTTGTCCTCCTCTTCGCATCCCGACGAAGAAGAAGCAGTCAAGGCACACACACACGTTGATCAAGTTATATTAAGATTATCTCAGTTGTTGTTGTCTATGAACAAGGAGTAGGTCTCAAGTCGTCCATAACCGTGGACACGGCTTCTCGAAAAGATTTAACCCTGCAGGGGTGTACCAACTGCCCATTACGAGGCTCCGCACGCACGTCCATCACTCTCAGTTGCTACCCATCATAGGCAACCATTTTATGATTTACTTCCAAGAGATCCGAAACGACAGGTCCCTCTAGCTAACAACGAACAAATCCGGGTGGCCCCCGGTGAGACGACACCCAGCTCAGGAGCCGGCCGCGCTCTCGATCTGGTCTCTACCGTATGACTCCAGGTTTGGATTGCCGGTTCATCACACATTGGGATAACCGGGTCCTCAGCCGGTCATGATGGGCCAGCAAGGGAACTATGTCCTCACTGGTCCGGGTTATTTAAAAAGATATCTGCCAGGAGCTACCCGACAGACACACACACGTTTTCAAATGGTAAATCAGCTTGGGCCACCACTAGAAATGTTTGAAGCTAGATAGGTAAGAAGAGGGGACCCCATAAAATCCCACACGCGGTTAGGCACGCTCAGTCTTAAAACCAATACCCGGAACTCGGATCCTAGGTGACTCGAATGGAACAAAGCGTCGGGGCGGGATAGCCTAGACCTTCCATCCTTCGTCAAATATAGTCAACATTTATAAAAATCATATCATCAACAATAATATAATAATAATGTGATATCCCAACCCAAAGAGTAACTGGGTAACATCGCAGCATCCTAAGCATGCATACTAAGCAGGGGCTGAGCAACGAGCAATAGTAGCATAGCAGTACAAGGTTTGCTGGGAAGGGACATGGCTGTATCGGTTTGAAAGAGGTTGTAACATGTGGTAGGATCAAACACCGAACCTAACCTAGACTAGCATGCAAACCGCTGGTTGAAATAGAATGGATCATAAGTAATGCAAGTCCTTGCCTGTTGATAAGTCGGGTTCCGAAGGTGTAGTTGATCGCAAGCTCGCATCGTCTCCGAGAGGTACCCGCGGGAGCACACAAGAAGTAAACACTGGAAAGCAATCAACGGTGCACCACTATTACTACGGAGCAAACACGAGCAAGCATCAACAAGAAGCAACACGAGACATCGCACCTACCATCGAGAGCGGTTGCTAACAATTTAAGTGGGGTATCGGTCACACACGACGGATACCGCACGTTTTACGGTGGTTCAAGTTGATTAGCTACAGGTGACCAGACAACGGTTATTAACATGGCAAATCAAGCAAGCATGGCATAACACACAAACATTTCAAGAGGTGAAGCATAAGGTAACCTATCTATGCTAGTCAATTTAAGTGAGGCACAACCTAAACATGGCATAACACTAAGTGCCACACGACGATTAAAAGAATTGGTACTGTTCTGCCCTAAACCATATTTTAGGTTGGTTAACAGAAGCAAACAATAGCATAAACACAAAGAACACGAAAAACTAATCAAGTTACATATAAAGAACACCCCAAACGGAGTTACGGTTAAAAAGATACAAGCAAAACAATTTATGCACACATGCTGTAAAAACAGGGGTAAATCTATATGCAAAAGTGCAGCAACATGACATAGCAATACATGGGATGAAAGTAGACATCATGCTTAACAATATGCAATTGGAATCACTCAATTCCGATGAACGGTTGCGAAGCAATCGTCATCCGAAGTTGCAACAAAATAACAGTTTCAGCAATAGCAGCACAATAACATCAGGATAGCTACTTTGGAGCAACATATAATTATGATGCAGCAGGAAATTATGGCATGTGAATGCATGAAACTGAAGTAGAAACATTGCTTAACGCAACGCAAAAGGAATCAATGCAATAGGCCTCATGGATTTGTTACAATCATCATGCAAAGTTGCAACAAAATAATAACAGCAGCACATAATAGCAATTTATAGCAGTTTAACGGCCTGATGCCCACTTTGAACAGCAAAAACTATATCTAAACAACCTCAAAACAATTAACTCACAAAAGACGGTTTAAAGTACACGCAATTCTAAGCAGTTCGTATTTTGGGCGCAACGCGATCCGAGCTACGGATTTACCGCAAATCTAATCGCAAAACAGATCACAGCAGCAAAACATAAAGGACTTAGCAAAAATTAGAGAGGCCAGGAAAAGAAAAGAAAAAACACCTAGTGGGCCGAGGCCCACTCGCGGCAGAGGAGGCGGCTGGGGCCTGGCTGGAGGCCGGCCCAGGGAGGCTGGAGGCGGTGGGCCGCCTGGGGCGAGCTGGCCCACGCGGGTCAACGGGGCAGGCATCCCGATCGGGATCCCGCCCGATCCCGACGAGGACGGCGGCGCCGGCTCCGGCCACCGGCGTGAGGCGGAGCAGGGAGAGATCCGGCGAGGACGGGGTCCAGGAGGGCGCGGGGCGACGTGGTGGAGGGCAGCGGCCGGGGCGACGCTGCGGCGCTCGCCGGCGCGCATGGCGGGCGGCGGCCGAGCGGACGGCTCGAGCTCGAGCTTCGGGTGGCGGCGCCATGGCGCGAAGGCGGCCCTCCGGCGAGCCTGCGGGCAGAGAAGGGGGTGAGAGGAGGAGAGGGAGGCGCGGGGCGTCGTGGGTGCTCACCAGGGCGGCTGACGGCGGCGAGGTAGCCGGAGCCGGGCGCGGCGGCGCTACTCCACGGGAGGAGGAGGAGCACGGGCGTCCGGCGGCGCCAGATGGGCTTGGCGGGCCCGCGGCGGTGGATCCAGGGCCCACGGGGCCCGGATCGGGGCTGCTGGAGGTGGGAGAAGCTGCGGGTGACGTGGCCGCATTCTGAGCCGCAGATCAGCAGATCTGACGGCCAGATTTGCTTGGGACCTAGGGTTTCGAGATCTTGGGGTTTGGGGGGCTAATTTGGGGCTAAGTGGAGGGGGTGGCTGCATATTTCACATAGGGAAACCCTAATTGGCCTAGGGAAGTGTGGTGGTCTTTATATAGGCAGGGTTGGCTGGTCTGTTGACGCAAACGCCCTCGGTACTCGTCTCGCGTGTCCGGTGATCGCGTTCGTGACCGCCGAGACTCCATACGGACTCCGATTCCGATGAAATCTCGAACCACGCGCTCAGCGCGTCGAGCTCTTCGATCGTACCCCACTGCAGTGACATTCCAACAACATTTTTCGGCGCCCCATAAAAATAACCCGTTTAATTATTAAACGGGGTTTTCGTTCCGTTGGCTGCGGCTGGTCTCGTGCGGTTTCGCGACGGTGATCGGGTGAAACCCGGTGTCGCAAAGGTCGAGTGTCAGGGTGGCAAGGGTCGGTCTCCGTCCGATACGAGATAAGAGGGGGAAAATAATCTCCGATCGATAAATCGGGGATGCAAACACCGCAAACAAATCAGGCAATCAATCAATTCACACCGAAAACAAATTTTTTTAATTTTTGTGAAATCTGGGCTGTTACAGGCAACACCACCAACAAGGGATCTCGTCCCGAGATCCAGGACGATCCGGGGAGAGGGGGGGGAAAGGAGAGTCGACGATCTTCAACATCACCAACAAGGGACTCTGCTCCATGTCGACGTCGAACTTCTGTCGAGATAAATTTCCGCAGAGAGACGACATCGTCGGAATAACGAAAACGTCAGTGACAAGAGGAAGAATGATCGCGAAAACCAGATCAAAGGATAGTGATTTTTGATGCAAGTCGTAAAAACACCGGGCAAAATGAGGGATGGCAAAGGATGACCCAGATGATAACCGAGATTGGAGAAGCTAAAGGTGCTACAGGATTTCCCACCTGAGCTCGGAATCGAGACAATACGCTGCAAGCAAGGCATTGTAACTATTCCGATACTCCACACTCTCGAGATCCTAGAGTTTTGAAGGGGGATAAGGCGAGAATTAAAACACTTACGGCACTTGTCCTGACCAGAGCAAGGGTAAGGAGTAAAAAGATCCTACTCTTCGATAACTAACTTAGTAACTACAAAATAGTTTTTGTCTAGACTCGACTTCGGCCAGAGAAGGGATCCTACGGTCGGTAAGGCTATGATACCAAGTTGTAAGGCCCGATATGCGGTACTGTTTCAGATTCGGACGTTTCCGCCCGAACCCGAGGACGAAGCACATATCAGACCCACTACGACATATGACATAGCCATATGCCCCGGATTTCCAACATGATATCACAACATTACAGATAGAAGGATACAACATCTCATACAATTGGCATACAACTGCCTCAAATATAATACAACAGCGGAAGATACATGTCTGAGTACAGACTACAACAAATGCCTAGTGGCAAAGAGAAAAACAACGATCCCATAACCACACGGGTCCAGGCCGTCCGCCGGGATCCGCCTAACTAGTCGTCGTCGAGTCTCCACGTGAAACGTCGATCACCAAACCTGTTGTCGATCAGAACCCTGAAAAGAGTTTGGGGGTAGTATCATGAGTACAGAGGTACTCAGCATCCAACTGTAGTGGTCATCTGACCCAGCAAGGACTTCATCCCTCGTCATTCTAGGACAACTAGTAGTTTACGGTAAGGATGTGGTAAGTGGTGAGGTTGCTGCCGCACTAGCATTTATGAAGTGGCTAACGATCTAGAGAGTAGGATAAGAAGCCAAGCATTCGATGAGGAATCGCCTCCAACAAGTCTTGCTATCAATTACTTACGCAAATCATAACACCTATCCTATCCTTGTCCTCCTCTTCGCATCCCGACGAAGAAGAAGCAGTCAAGGCACACACACACGTTGATCAAGTTATATTAAGATTATCTCAGTTGTTGTTGTCTATGAACAAGGAGTAGGTCTCAAGTCGTCCATAACCGTGGACACGGCTTCTCAAAAAGATTTAACCCTGCAGGGGTGTACCAACTACCCATTACGAGGCTCCGCACGCACGTCCATCACTCTCAGTTGCTACCCATCATAGGCAACCATTTTATGATTTAGTTCCAAGAGATCCGAAACGACAGGTCCCTCTAGCTAACAACGAACAAATCCGGGTGGCCCCCGGTGAGACGACACCCAGCTCAGGAGCCGGCCGCGCTCTCGATCTGGTCTCTACCGTATGACTCCAGGTTTGGATTGCCGGTTCATCACACATTGGGATAACCGGTTCCTCAGCCGGTCATGATGGGCCAGCAAGGGAACTATGTCCTCACTGGTCCGGGATATTTAAAAAGATATCTGCCAGGAGCTACCCGACAGACACACACACGTTTTCAAATGGTAAATCAGCTTGGGCCACCACTAGAAATGTTTGAAGCTAGATAGGTAAGAAGATGGGACCCCATAAAATCCCACACGCGGTTAGGCACGCTCAGTCTTAAAACCAATACCCGGAACTCGGATCCTAGGTGACTCGAATGGAACAAAGCGTCGGGGCGGGATAGCCTAGACCTTCCATCCTTCGTCAAATATAGTCAACATTTATAAAAATCATATCATCAACAATAATATAATAATAATGTGATATCCCAACCCAAAGAGTAACTGGGTAACATCGCAGCATCCTAAGCATGCATACTAAGCAGGGGCTGAGCAACGAGCAATAGTAGCATAGCAGTACAAGGTTTGCTGGGAAGGGACATGGTTGTATCGGTTTGAAAGAGGTTGTAACATGTGGTAGGATCAAACACCGAACCTAACCTAGACTAGCATGCAAACCGCTGGTTGAAATAGAATGGATCATAAGTAATGCAAGTCCTTGCCTGTTGATAAGTCGGGTTCCGAAGGTGTAGTTGATCGCAAGCTCGCATCGTCTCCGAGAGGTACCCGCGGGAGCACACAAGAAGTAAACACTGGAAAGCAATCAACGGTGCACCACTATTACTACGGAGCAAACACGAGCAAGCATCAACAAGAAGCAACACGAGACATCGCACCTACCGTCGAGAGCGGTTGCTAACAATTTAAGTGGGGTATCGGTCACACACGACGGATACCGCACGTTTTACGGTGGTTCAAGTTGATTAGCTACAGGTGACCAGACAACGGTTATTAACATGGCAACTCAAGCAAGCATGGCATAACACACAAACATTTCAAGAGGTGAAGCATAAGGTAACCTATCTATGCTAGTCAATTTAAGTGAGGCGCAACCTAAACATGGCATAACACTAAGTGCCACACGACGATTAAAAGAATTGGTACTGTTCTGCCCTAAACCATATTTTAGGTTGGTTAACAGAAGCAAACAATAGCATAAACACAAAGAACACGAAAAACTAATCAAGTTACATATAAAGAACACCCCAAACGGAGTTACGGTTAAAAAGATACAAGCAAAACAATTTATGCACACATGCTGTAAAACAGGGGTAAATCTATATGCAAAAGTGCAGCAACATGACATAGCAATACATGGGATGAAAGTAGACATCATGCTTAACAATATGCAATTGGAATCACTCAATTCCGATGAACGGTTGCGAAGCAATCGTCATCCGAAGTTGCAACAAAATAACAGTTTCAGCAATAGCAGCACAATAACATCAGGATAGCTACTTTGGAGCAACATATAATTATGATGCAGCAGGAAATTATGGCATGTGAATGCATGAAACTGAAGTAGAAACATTGCTTAACGCAACGCAAAAGGAATCAATGCAATAGGCCTCATGGATTTGTTACAATCATCATGCAAAGTTGCAACAAAATAATAACAGCAGCACATAATAGCAATTTATAGCAGTTTAACGGCCTGATGCCCACTTTGAACAGCAAAAACTATATCTAAACAACCTCAAAACAATTAACTCACAAAAGACGGTTTAAAGTACACGCAATTCTAAGCAGTTCGTATTTTGGGCGCAACGCGATCCGAGCTACGGATTTACCGCAAATCTAATCGCAAAACAGATCACAGCAGCAAAACATAAAGGACTTAGCAAAAATTAGAGAGGCCAGGAAAAGAAAAGAAAAAACACCTAGTGGGCCGAGGCCCACTCGCGGCAGAGGAGGCGGCTGGGGCCTGGCTGGAGGCCGGCCCAGGGAGGCTGGAGGCGGTGGGCCGCCTCGGGCGAGCTGGCCCACGCGGGTCAACGGGGCAGGCATCCCGATCGGGATCCCGCCCGATCCCGACGAGGACGGCGGCGCCGGCTCCGGCCACCGGCGTGAGGCGGAGCAGGGAGAGATCCGGCGAGGACGGGGTCCAGGAGGGCGCGGGGCGACGTGGTGGAGGGCAGCGGCCGGGGCGACGCTGCGGCGCTCGCCGGCACGCATGGCGGGCGGCGGCCGAGCGGACGGCTCGAGCTCGAGCTTCGGGCGGCGACGCCATGGCGCGAAGGCGGCCCTCTGGCGAGCCTGCGGGCAGAGAAGGGGGTGAGAGGAGGAGAGGGAGGCGCGGGGCGTCGTGGGTGCTCACCGGGGCGGCTGACGGCGGCGAGGTAGCCGGAGGCGGGCGCGGTGGCGCGACTCCACGGGAGGAGGAGGAGCACGGGCGTCCGGCGGCGCCAGATGGGCTTGGCGGGCCCGCGGCGGCGGATCCAGGGCCCACGGGGCCCGGATCGGGGCTGCTGGAGGTGGGAGAAGCTGTGGGTGACGTGGCCGCATTCTGAGCCGCAGATCAGCAGATCTGACGGCCAGATTTGCTTGGGACCGAGGGTTTCGAGATCTGGGGGTTTGGGGGGCTAATTTGGGCTAAGTGGAGGGGGTGGCTGCATATTTCACATAGGGAAACCCTAATTGGCCTAGGGAAGTGTGGTGGTCTTTATATAGGCAGGGTTGGCTGATCTGTTGACGCAAACGCCCTCGGTACCCGTCTCGCGTGTCCGGTGATCGCGTTCGTGACCGTCGAGACTCCATACGGACTCCGATTCCGATGAAATCTCGAACCACGCGCTCAGCGCGTCGAGCTCTTCGATCGTACCCCACTGCGGTGACATTCCGACAACATTTTTCAGCGCCCCGTAAAAATAACCCGTTTAATTATTAAACGGGGTTTTCGTTCCATTGGCTGCGGCTGGTCTCGTGCGGTTTCGCGACGGTGATCGGGTGAAACCCGGTGTCGCAAAGGTCGAGTGTCAGGGTGGCAAGGGTCGGTCTCCGTCCGATACGAGATAAGAGGGGGAAAATAATCTCCAATCGATAAATCGGGGATGCAAACACCGCAAACAAATCAGGCAATCAATCAATTCACACCGAAAACAAATTTTTTTAATTTTTGTGAAATCTGGGCTGTTACATTGATTCAGCTTGGCTTTCTCTCGGGCGGCAGTTCTTGCGTTATTACTCGTCTGGTTCAGAAGCAACTCTTGAAGATGAGGGTCCTGCACCCAGTCCATCGACGATGGTCCATCATCGTCGTCTTCTCCAGCATCTTCATCTTCATGATGATCATGCCCTTCGTCTTGATCTTCCTCATGATCATGTCCGGCATCTTCTACATGATGATTGTGTCATGCATCGTGATCATGTCCGGGAGATTCTTTGTCTTCTCGCCCGACCTCGGCGCTATTTCTGCTTACTGTTGCCCGGCCACCCTGGACGAATTCATAATCTTCTTCATCACCTTGCCACCGATAGCCATCCATGAAACCACGCGTGAGCAGGTTCCCCTTTATTGTTTTTGAATCCGGGTCCAAAAGGCACTTCAGCTTGCATCTTCGACACGGACATCTTATCTCTGTCTCGTTCTTTTGAATCATCTCGGCCTTCGCGGAGCTCAAAAACCTATTCACGATGCCTCCGGTCATCTTGCGAACCATGGTCGCCTGCGGGGCATAGAGCATAACGATATTTTAGAACCAAAAAAAAATTGGCATGACCTTGCCTAATTATTAGGAAAAAAAAGAATGCAAAGTGTGCCAAATTTTCGCCGAAACGGAAATGAATCAACATTCCGGTACAATATTGGCAACTATCGCATATGTGAGGTACCTGCAAACAATCATCACACCCATACATATATACCCCATGATCATCACATCACACCACACATATACACCGACAAATAGGGTGTTCGAGAGAGAACAAACTAGATCTACACAACAATAAAGAGATATACCTTACTTACCAATGAAAAAATGAGATACTACTACTTATTTTGGGTAGATCTATGGTTTAAATAAGGTGAGGAGAAGAAAGGAACCGATAGAAGCTAGTTGGAGGTGGAGGTGGACAAAGTGAATGTGGTAGGGTGGCTCCAAAACATCTAGCTGCTCCCAGACTTAGTAATGGCGCACCTTCACCAATATGTGCCATTACTAAGTATGGGAGCTAATGGCGCACCAACTAGAGGTGCGCCATTACTAACTCTGGGAGAGGGGACCAGGGGTCAGAGAGGGGGGGCAGAACAATAATGGCGCACCATGCATAAATGCGCCATTGTTGTTCCATACTTAGTAATGGCGCACCTCCAGGACATGCGCTATTGATTTTTCATCAGGACTGGGCCCACCCCTCCCCTGACTTAGCAATGGCGCACATCCCAGAAGTGCGCCATTAGCATCCCTGGTGCCTTATGGCGCACTTCCGGGAAGTGCGCCGTTGCTAAGTCAGGGGAGGGGGGCTGGTCCAGGAGCGAATTGGCGGTGGCGCACTCTTGTTCAAGTGCGCCATTAGTAGTAAGGGCACTAATGGCGCATCAGTACAAGGTGCGCCATTGCTATTTAGTAATGGCGCACTGGACACGTGATGCGTCATTAGTGTCCATATTATCTATAGCTATTTTCCAGTAGTGGTTATACCATATAAATTTTTTAACGCTACAAATTAATCAACAGCGAGAAGTGAATGAAAGGCTATGCATTGAAGAAGTGGGAGTCGACTCTGAACCTTTGTGTTCATGCCCATGGATACGATGTAGAACTTATCATGAAAGCTTCTTGTAAAGATAATTTACTCCCTTGTTATGAATTCTTCTACACCTATGATCCACCATTCTACCTTCGAGTATTACCCCTGGTATCTCGAGGATATCATGCCTTTGCACTACATCTTATGAATTGTGATGAAACAATGCCTATCCATGTCATAGCCGTTTCATGGTTCTGTATTGCCGTCAGCCGAGAACACCGAATGCCTTTGTTTCACCATTCCTTTTGCTTGATGTCGTCGCTATTTGTTGCATCCTCTTGAAACCTCTCTACATATTGTGTCGTGGTCATCCTTGGCATATTTCTTCTTCCCAATGTTAATTGAACTCGTCGTGAGAAATACCATCCATGCCCCTCGACGATTTGTGTTATCATCGACAAACATCCTTGACTCTCTGCCAATACAAGCTTGGTCATGAATATCTTGCTCTGCTTTCCCTTGGGAATGATATACCCCTAATGCTTGTGTATAACCACAATATCTTTCCCATTGGTCTGTTTAATCAGATAATCACATTTTTTCTTTCATTGGTCTGTTTAACCTTTCTTGTGATGTATCTTATCTGAGCAGTGATAATTCTTTGCTTATGTAAACACTTCAGTGTAGTACTTTGTTCGTACCCCCTGTTACTATTGTTGATGACTTTTCGATGACCACCGATGGACGAGAACTTTGCCTATTGGTCTGCCTCGTCTTAACGAGCAGGAAAATAGTTCTCTTTGTCCCTCGCCCTTGGTACCGATGTTGTTGCCAACATAGCTAACAAGTTGTTCTCTGACTTACCTTTCAACTTAATCGCATTGTTTGTCACCACTCTTCTTATTCAATGTGGACCCCTAACCCACAGTTCCACAGGACCAAAACATGACTCTTGTCGTCTACCTTGTGATAATTCAGTCCGGTACCAGACTCAATGTTTATGCCTGATGCTCTGGACCCATTTTCATCACCCGTTATCGACATCGAATGCATGTCTATCCGCTTGAAACTTCTCATGCTTCATTTGGTTTCTCTCGATGTATCTCCCTGAGTTAAAACTCGAGAGATACTTTGCATCCCTTTTTCCTTGGACAACCTCGGTTGATTAACCTTTTATCGATCTGACCCCCTTAAGTTTCCCTCCTAGCCTATTCGTAAGTACGATGAAGCCCCGAAGAAGGATGACAATTCGTCGAGATACACCGATGCAGAGAAATGAACACATCAACGAGAAGGATTAAACTTATTCGAGAAGGACAACAAGCACCCGAAGATTTGTTATAATACGAAACAGAAACCTTACCCCTTGCACTACTTTTAATTCTCGGGACGAGAATTCTTGTAGTGGGGGAGATTTGTAACATCCCCAGTGTCATGCTACAGTGATCCCTCTTGTTAATGACTAATCACTATGATTAACCTTGCCCTGATCATCTTTGACTCAAAACAAAATTCAAACTCCTTTTGGTTGTTATTAATAACAATGTGTGAAAATAAAGTTAAACCAAAAATTGTGCTAATAATTTTGTAAAATGTCAAATAATCACTAGGTCATATAAAATAGCCTTGGTAATTTATTACAATGTTTTAATAATATAAACAAATCATACGGTGGCAAAACGGCAACTTTTACTTCATATTAAATAATTCAAAAATCTAAATGATTTTATTAATGCCTCAAACTTCATGTGGCAGTGTTAGACATTGCAACACTTTTATAGGTATTGATTGCATATTTTTATAAATTAATTTGCTAGTCAAAATAAAGTACAACAGAGAATAAAAATAAAAATAAACCAATAAAAGCTAGAAAATCTACCCTGCGCACCGGGCAAGGCCCATCCCACCTCTTCCCCTAGCCCACCCCGCCAGCTCCTCCTTCCTTCCACTATTCCCGTGCTCGCCACCGACAGGGCGACCGAGTCGCCGTCTCCGCTGGACCTGGCCACGTCCTAGCGCCGATATAGTCGTCGTGGTAGAGATAAGGTCGCCCCCCTGGCACCCCCCGACACCCTAGCGCGCAAGATCGAGATCCCCCTCCCTCTCCCCAGCCTCATACCCCCGAGCCGCCGCGGACGCCGTGGGCGCACCTCGCCGTGGACGCGGCCGGTGACGTCCCCATGCCGAGAGGAGCTATCCAGAAGCGTGCTCGTCGTCGTCCATTTCACCCCGCGCCCGGATTCGAGCCTCCACGCCCTGTATGCTCGTCATCCCGCCGCCTCCGCCTGCCACGGCAGTCGCGCCGTTGCCATCGATTCGCCGACTCCGGAGCTTCCACGTGCTCCGACGCGGACCTGCACACAATACAATTAACTTTGCTCCCAACGAAGTTCAGAGAGGTTCTCAATCTCTCCGGTCTTGTTGCTTACAAAGGGTCAAACACACAAGGATAATGATAATGATAGCAACTGAAAGTAAATACTAAAAAAGGAAATAGCTTGTAAACAATGATGAGAATATAGACTGGGGTCCCGTGATGTTCACTAGAGATGTCTCTCTCCCAAAAGACGATAAAACTTCTATGCGAGGTAAACAAATCACAGATGGGAAATTGACAGGATTATAAACGCACTGCAATGCTAACTATGCTACAAAAGAAAGGAAGAGGCTCATAAGCATGGGCAGTATGCCAAATTATTGAACCTGAAAGCTTTTACTGGGTGCCTGGTGGTGGCCCCCTGGCCCTCCTTCGGGCTTCGGGAGTCTTCCGACACACTGATTTTTTATCTGATTTTTCCCGGATTTTTTGAGCACTTTTTATATGGGGGAAAACTAAAATAGAAAAACAGCAGAAAACAGGAACTGGCACTGGGGTGCACTGAGTTAGTAGGTTAGTCCAAATATGATCAAAAGTGTATGAAAGTGTATCTAGATCTTAGCAATATCACACAAAACATGCATGGAGCGAGCAGAAATTATCGATATGTTTGAGACGTATCAGCAGCCACCTGGCGCGTCCTAGGGTCTGGCCGCACCGGGGGGCGCATGGACCCCTGGTGACCCCCCTGGCTGCCCCCCCTTCGCCTATATATGCTCCGTGTCGCGAAACCCCCGAAGAAAGAACCCTTTTTCGTGATCTCGCATTTGTTCCGCCGTCGCCGCGCTTCCAATATCGGGAGGGCCAGCAGACTTCTTCCAGGCACCCTGCCGGAGGGAGGATTAACCTCCGGGAGCTTCCCCTCCACCATGGACGCTTCCCGGATGTGTCGTGAGTAGTTTTCCTTGGACCATGGGTCCGTGATTAGTATCTATGTGATGTTCTCCTCCCCTCTTTGTTCTTCATGGTTTAGTCCTCGTGAGCTGCCCTACATGATCGAGGCACATATGTAATTTTCTGCTGTTGCTATGCTGAGTTTTATGGGATCTGATGGATTATGAGATTATGTTCAGATTGTGATTGAGTAATATATTTGGTTCTTATCTTTTATATTTTTGATCCTAAGTAATTCTTGCACGTTCTTCGTTGTTGTTTATTGCTTTGGCTAAGTAGTAGGTAGTGACTCCAAGAGGGAACGTTATGCTCGATCGTGGGTTCATGCCCCCCCCCGATGACACGCTTGAGTGACAGAAACATGAGTCTAGGATTGTGTTGTTGCCACAAGGGGGAAAACAACGGTGCTTGTAACCGCGGTTGCAAGGATTGTTTACTTTACGCAAAGTGCTTTTTAATGCAGTTGTTTGTTGCTTTGGGTTTACACTTTGGGTGGGCTCGCAACTTAATACCATCGATATGTTCTGGATAGATATCTCAAGGTGGATGATTAGTAGTAGATGCAGTTGGATTTCAGTCTACTTAATTTGGCGTACCGCTGATACGTCTCAAACGTATCGATAAATTCTGCTCGCTCCATGCATGTTTTGTGTGATATTGCTATGATTTAGATACACTTTCATATACTTTTGATCATATTTGGACTAACCTACTAACTCAGTGCACCCCAGTGCCAGTTCCTGTTTTCTGTTGTTTTTCTATTCCAGGTTTCCCCCATATTAAAAGTGCTCCAAAAATTCAGGAAAAATCAGATAAAAAATCAGCGTAACGGAGTCTTCAAGGAACACCCAAGTGGGGCCAGAGGGCCACCACCAGGGGCCCAGACGGCCACATGGCGCGGCCAGGGGCCTGGCCGCACCAGGGGGGCGCCTGGACCCTTGGTGGGCCCCCTGGCTGCCCCCCTTCGCCTATTTATTCCCCGTGACGGGGAAATTCCGAAGACAGAACCCTATTTCGCAATCTCTCCTCTGTCCGCCGCCGCCGCGCTTCCAAGATCGGGAGCACTGTCAGGACCCTTCCCGGCACCTTGTCGGAGGAGGATCGACCTTCGGGAGCTTCTCCTCCACCATGGACGCTTCCCGAATGTGCCGTGAGTACTCTACATTGGACCTTGGGTCCGTGATCAGTAGCTATGTGATGTTCTCCTCCCCTCTTTGTTCTTCATGGTTTAGACCTCGTGAGCTGCCCTACATGATCGAGGCACATATGTAATTCTTCTGCTGTTGCTATGTTGAGTTTGATGGGATCCGATGGATTATGAGATTATGTTTAGATCGTGATAGAGTACTATATTTCGTTTTGATCTCTTATATTTTTGTTCCTAAGTAATTATTGCATGGTCTCTGTTGTTGTTTATTGCTTTGGCCAAGTGGTGGATAGTAACTCCAAGAGGGAACGTTATGCTCGATTGTGGGTACATGCCCCCTGATGACACGCTTGAGTGACAGAAACATGAGTCTAGGGGATGTGCTGTGGCCACAAGGGGAAAACAATGGTGCTTGTAACCGCGGTTGCAAGGATTGTTTACTTTACGCAAAGTTCTTTTAATGCAGTTGTTTGTTGCTTTGGGTTTACACTTTGGGTGGGACTCGCAACTTAATACTAGCGAGATGTTCTGGATAGATATCTCAAGGTGGATGATTAGTAGTAGATGTAGATGGATTTCGGTCTACTTATTTTGGCTTACTTCCCATGCTTATGAGCCTCTTCCTTTATTTTGTAACATAGTTAGCATTGCGGTGCGTTTATAATCCTGTCAATTACCCATATGTAATTTTTTCACCTCGCCTAGCAGTTTTATCGTCTTTTGGGAGAGAGACATCACTAGTGGACATCACGAGACCCCGGTCCATATTCTCATCATTGTTTACAAGCTATCTCCTTTTCAGTATTTACTTTTATTTTTTATCATTATCATTATCCCTTGTGTGTTTGACCCTTTGTAAACAACAAGACCGAAGAGATTGGAAACCTCTCTGAACTTCGTTAGGAGCAAAGTTAATTGTATTGTGTGCAGGTCCGCGTCAGGTGCGCCGCTGACACCTACTTATCATTGCCGGAGTCCTACGGGAGCAAACCCTATCCTCTACATAGGGGAAATTTGTTGCTATCCTACATCTCACCTTCCACTTGGGGTAACCAACGAAGGGCGAGAGGCCATTATCACTTCCACGCCATCAAGCAAATTTCTGGCACCGTTGCCGAGGACTCCGAGTGATAAGATAAGGGAGTTGCCCACTACCTTTTACCTTTACTTTTTAGTCTTGTTAGTTTACCTTTAAGTTTTTATCTTTAGTGTCCTTTATCAAAAATTCAAAAGAAAATATTATGTCTAGTTCCTTACTTGCCAATAAATGTCTGACTTCTTTGAAACCAGATCTTATTCGAATGGAGGATTCACCGAGGATCAACAAAAGTGGTACAAGGAACACCGCTTGTCTCAAAAGGGGATACACTTATGGAAACAAATACATCAGTTGTATGAGTATGCTAGAAACTTGTGCTCAATATATAATATATCTTTCTGCAGGGATGAATCTTGTTGCTTTATGAGGCACAAACACCTTGCTTTCCAATCTGAGTACAATGATGATGAAACCTTAGCTTCTTATGCTAAGATAAACTATGATTTTTATGATGCAGAGGAAATAGAAGAATTTGTTGCTTATAAGGGTGCATATGAAATTACTTCTCTTCTTAAAAATATTGATGATGCCCCTTACCAATTTGAGAGTCTTGCTATACTTAACTATTGTTTGGAAAATTACGATGCAAATTATTATATTACTGATCATCTTGAGAGAATCTCTCCCCCAATGGAAGAGACTAATGTTTTGCGGGACTCTATAGAAGAAGAAATTACTGAACCTGAAAGCTCTTTGGATGAAGAAGAGGAGGAGAGTGACGAACAAAAGGAGGAAGAATGGAGCCATCCATGTCTACCTTCTAATGAGAGTACCTCTTTGACTCTTACCTTATATGAGTATTATGATCCTATGGATTCTTTTGAAATATCCCTTTTTGATGAAGTTGATGCCTGCTATGCTTATGGTCGTGATGCCACTATGGATGATTCTTACGGAGATGAACTTGCTATAGTTCCTCATGTTAAGCATGAAATTTTTGCTATTGCACCCACACTTGATTGTCCTATTATCTTTTTGAAATCTCCAACTCATATTCCGGAGAATTGTGCTCTTATCAAGACTCAATGTGATGCGTTGCATTTATCTTATAATCCTAAAGACCGTCTTGAAAACTATACACGTGTGCTTTTAGGTCATGAACAATATGATTTATGTGATATTTATATTCTTGATGTTGTTCATGATACTACTGAAAATTATTTTGAGAGAGGAAAGTCTGGTAGTAAAAACTTTCATGTTACAAAAACACCTCTATTTGTGATGAAAGTTTTGAAGTTGTTCTTGTTCCACCTTCCTATGCTTGTCACTTTGTGCTTATTTGATTTATTTTCTTACAATATGCCTATGCATAGGAAGTGGGTTAGGCTTAAATGTTTTTCATATTTGCTTCTTGATGCTCTCTTTTGCTTCAAATCCTTATTCTCTTGAGAGCATCTTTTATAATCTTTATGCCTAGCTTAAAGGCGTAAAAGAAAGCGCTTGTTGAGAGGCAACCAAAGATGTTTTTACTTATATTTTTAGTGGTATTGATGATTTTTACTACTTTAGCAACATCATTGTATCTTTATTTTTCAAGCTTTGTGCCAAGTATAGCCTCATATGACAAGGGAAGTGAAAGTTGTGACATGCTGTCCAGAAAACAGATTCTGTCCTCGTGACGGGAAAAATCAGAATAAATCACCAGTTCGTCTTTTTGAGCTGAATTTTTTACACATCATGCTCTATACAATCACGGAACTTTCGTATGTTCTGAATTTTTTTATTTGAGTTGCAGAAGTACCCCTAAAAAATTATTTACTACCTGTTGTTCTGTTTTTCACAGATTCTGCCACGTTTTGTCTCTCCTAACTTTTGCAAACCATAAGCTTGCTTTTTCTTTGCAAAAACCTTTTTGAAATCTTGAGAAAATATCTTCAAGAATATCTTTATATCTAGTGGGGAAAATTATTTATTAAGGGTACTAAACTCTCTAATCAGCTTATGATGAGTTGTGTATGAAGGGAGTTTTCAAGTGTACGATGGAAGATGATGAAAGATGATTCGGGAGTGTCAAGCGCTCAAGCTTGGGGATGCCCCCATGCATCCCCAACAAATATTCAAGGAGAATCAAGCGTCTAAGCTTGGGGATGCCCCCGTGCATCCCCTTCTCCATCAACAATCATCAGTTCATCCTTCGTCTCACTATATTTTTATCACTTCATGCGTTATGTGCTATGCTTGGAACGTCTCGCTCTTAGGTTTTATTTTTAGTTTTCTTTAGCTTTGCTTGCTGTTCATAACAAGTTAGATCCCGTCTTACTTTGTGTGGGAGAGAAACACGCTCCACTTTCGAAATCTAGAACACATCATAGGATTCTTCATGCCTATCTTTTTGCTGTTGTGTGTTCTTTATCTTTTCGTTGCTATTGCCCTGTTTAGTTTTAGTCTTAGTTTGTCATTAGCAAGAGCCTTGGCTTTTGTTTAGTTTATTGCTGGAACTCTCTTTAGTTTTCATGTTTATCTTGTTAAGAGAGTTGGTTGTTGCACTGAGTTATGTCTTGTTTTTGAGAAGTAGGTAATTGAGGTTGCTATTTAATTTCAGTAGTAACTTGCAATAGTTTTGAGGTATTGACGTGAGTAATGTTTGAACTTTTGGTGTCAAGACCTCTAGCCTATTAGTGATAGGTGTCGTATTTTGGGAAATCTGTGTTTATTTTCAAAAACCTACAAAACTAGTTGAGAACTCTAGCTACTAGATGGATCACTACTCTTCTGAGGGGTCGAATATTAGAGTACACTCACGTACCATGAGTCGAGGATGCGCAAGGATAACCAAACCCCCATATACTCCTCCTCGGGGTACTTTTCTCTTTGTGAACCTCCTTATTAGATTGAGAGTTACGATAATAAGTGCATGAGTTCTTAGGACTAATGTGAGTATTGAAAGTTGACACTTCCACCTCCTCATATTTGCTAGCCTTTCCTGTGTCGTGCATTGCCTCCTTCTCACTCCGAGAGTTGGCGCCCACCTTCGCCGGTACATCCAAACCCTTGGCATGATACGCTCTGTCATCATAAACCTCCTTATATCTTTCCTCAAAACAGCCACCATACCTACCTATCAAGGCATTTCCATAGCCTTTCCGAGATATATTGCCATGCAACTTCCACCTCCTCATGACTTGATCTTCATGTCATACATTGCATACACCATGATAGCTACATCTCCTTTATGATTTGAGTACCTTATAAAGTGTGAAAGATCTTCTATACCCTCTTGCAAATGAGAGTGTTGCCCTTAAGTGAGGAAAAGATCCCAAAGTGGACAAAATAAAAGATCCCAAAGAGGACAAATGAGAGTTAAATAGAAAGAGCCATTGAGGCTACCAAAAATAGAAAAAAAATAGAAAATAGATAAAAATAGATAAAAAAGAGAGAAAGGGGCAACACACTATCCTTTTGAAAGATCCACACTAGTACTCCCTCTTATCCTTGTACTCCATAGAGATGATCATGCATATATATATGTGGGGACCTTCACACTATAGAACTTGGCTTGCATATTCCAAGGATGAGCCTCCTCAAAAGAGATCTAGGTCTTCATGAGCGAGCAAGTTAGATGCACCCCCACGAGTTCCATTGGAGAGCTTTTCAGCTCATATGTGCATCCGTTGCATGGCAATCCCTACTCCTCACATCATATCTATCATTTGGCCTTCTCGCCTATGATTGTCCTCATTGATGTGAGCCTTTCTCATCCTTTTTGTCTTCCTCCTCCACCATATTCTCTCTTTGCCATCCTAATTGTCAACTCTCGTGCTTACGCTCATCCATTGCATGAGTGCTCAAAATATCGAAAAGGAGTGGATCAAATTGACTTGTACCTGGCTAGTGGTCTGGGGACGAGTCATGATAAGATTTCAAAGAAGACCAATGTAAAACTTTAGTAGATTGAGTTCTCAACACAAAAATACTTTTTTCTCATATTCCCTATCCCTCTTTTTTCACACAAACACCATCCGGAGACATTCGAGTCACGGACAGCGAGAGCTCTTGCACCTAATGTTCTTTCGTTGCTTGTTTCAATGCTAATATAGACTCTTGCATGTTATGACTTGAATTGAATTACATACCTTGATTTCTTTACTTTTCAAAGTTCTGATATGGTTGCTAGCATGTCACCACAGAAATTATGCCTGTTATCATTTACCTACTCGAGGACGAGCAGGAATTAAGCTTGGGGATGTTGATGCATCTCAAATGTATCAATAATTTCTGCTCGCTCCATGCATGTTTTGTGTGATATTGCTATGATCTAGATACACTTTCATATACTTTTGATCATATTTGGACTAACCTACTAACTCAGTGCACCCCAGTGCCAGTTCATGTTTTCTGCTGTTTTTCTATTCCAAGTTTCCCCCATATTAAACGTGCTCCAAAAATTCGGGAAAATCGGATAAAAAATCAGCGTAACGGAGTCTTCCAGAAACACCCAAGTGGGCCAGAGCGCCACCACTAGGGGCCCAGGCGTCCACCTGGCGCCTGGACCCCTGGTGGCCCCCCTGGCTGCCCCCCTTCGCCTATTTATTCTCCGTGACAGGGAAACTCCGAAGACAGAACCCTATTTCGCAATCTCGCCTTTGTTCCGCCGCCGCTGCGCTTCCAAGCTCGGGGGCACTTTCAGGACCCTTCCCGGCACCCTGCCGGAGGGAGGATCGACCTCCGGGAGCTTCTCCTCCACCATGGACGCTTACCGGATGTGCCGTGAGTAGTCTACCTTGGACCTTGGGTCCGTGATCAGTAGCTATGTGATGTTCTCCTCCCCTCTTTGTTCTTCATGGTTTATACCTCGTGATCTGCCCTACATGATCGAGGCACATATGTAATTCTTCTGATGTTGCTATGTTGAGTTTGATGGGATCCGATGGATTATGAGATTCTGTTCAGATCGTGATAGAGTAATATATTTGGTTTTGATCTCTTATATTTTTGTTCCTAAGTAATTCTTGCATGTTCTCCGTTGCTGTTTATTGATTTGGACAAGTGGTGGATAGTAACTCCAAGTGGGAACGTTATGCTCGATTGTGGGTACATGCCCCCTGATGACACGCTTGAGTGACAAAAACATGAGTCTAGGGGATGTGCTGTGGCCACAAGGGGGAAAACAACGGTGCTTGTAACCGCGGTTGCAAGGATTGTTTACTTTACGCAAAGTTATTTTAATGCAGTTGTCTGTTGCTTTGGGTTTACACTTTGGGTGGGACTCGCAACTTAATACCAACGAGATGTTCTGGATAGATATCTCAAGGTGGCTGATTAGTAGTAGATGTAGATGGATTTCGGTCTACTTATTTTGGCTTACTTCCCATGCTTATGAGCCTCTTCCTTTCTTTTGTAACATAGTTAGCATTGTGGTGCGTTTATAATCCTGTCAATTGCCCATCTGTAATTTGTTTACCTCGCATAGCAGTTTTATCGTCTTTTGGGAGAGAGACATCACTAGTGAACATCATGGGACCCCGGTCCATATTCTCATCATTGTTTACAAGTTATTTCCTTTTCAGTATTTACTTTCAGTTGTTATCATTATCATTATTCCTTGTGTGTTTGACCCTTTGTAAACAACAAGACCGGAGAGATTGACGACCTCTCTGAACTTCGTTTGGAGCAAAGTTAATTGTATTGTGTGCAGGTCCGCGTCAGGTGCGCCGCTCACACCTACTTATCATTGTCGGAGTCCTACGGGAGACAAACCATATCCTCTACATAGGGGAAATTTGATGTTATCCTACATCTCACCTTCCACTTAGGATAACCAACGAAGGGCGAGAAGCCATTATCACTTCCACGCCATCAGGTATCTGGACCCCATGACAAGTGATTGTCATACGACCCGTTTTGCTGATTGCATTTTTTACGAGGATCTTTTTCTGACTTTAGGGGGGGATAATAAACCCATTGATGATAAAAGTCGAGAAATCACGTGGCAAGCCACGGGGATCCACGCTCATGACCCGCGCACTGCTGAGACAAATAAAGAAGTCCAAAAGATAATAGATTTACATGCATTAGCGAATCAACTCCTGATCACTTTAGTGAGTTGAAAACTGTGATAAAATCGCATGTGCCCGCACGCAATGCTCCGGAAAGGGTTGAGATACCGAAGTTAACTAATGGTACACCCGCTCCCGTCCAAAGGCCTAAAAGGACGCGAAATCCAGATTCTCAAATCCCAAGTACTTGGGGATGCCCGACGAAGAAGGATAAGAGAGATTTATCTCAGACAGTCACCAAAGCCCCGAAAAACAAAAAGGGGAGCCAATTGAGACCTGGCGCAAGTACGGAAAGTCCTGTGCACGGGATTACGGACTTGAACGTCCCTATTGAGGGAACACTCCAAAATTCTTTGTTTCGAAGGGTTGAATTTGTCTTTTTTGGCACGACTTTCATGAATGATATTCCATGATAGAACTTTGCAGGAACTTCAAAACATTTGTCAATGTTTACATATAAAATAAATAATATATTTTTTGAATTTTGTTTGAATTTTTTAAGATTTTCCTATTCATGTTGCGATCATATGAGCTCAAACTGAGATCTGTACTTTTCAACACTTTTTTCATGAATGCAAATGACATGAACATATAGGTGATGCTTTTCTGAACATTTTGATATCTTATTTGCATTTTTCCGAGTAAGTATGAATCTGTTTTGAAGTTTTTGAAGTTACGGTCAAACGGTCAAAGGGCAAAAACATAAGATGACCAAAGTGATTTGGGCAAGACCGCGTGCTTTCCAAAACTAGGGGTATATCGGTTGAGTGTGACCCAACTAAGGGCACAAAAACAATTATCCCAATTTATAAAGGCTTTTAAACTAGTTGTGGGACATCTAGTTTAGAAGCCCCAACGAATAATATATACGGCTTATGGTCGAAGCTGGGAAAGAGGCGGCTTAAGAACTGACCCTAAGAAGCATTCGTGTGGATCTTCATCGTCGACGAAAAGCCATGTCGCAACGCATCAATATTTTTGGTCCGTCATGATTTTTGTAAGGGAAACGTTCCCGCCGACCGACCAGCCCAAACTTCGGCGCCTCGCTTGTAAGATATTTCTTTTTTTGTTCCAATTCATCTTCCACAATGTTACAACCCAAATACTAAAATGCTATTATTAGCATAACTATGATATTAAAATATTATTATTTTGATATATGCTACTTTTTGCTAAACGGATGTATCTAGATGTATTTTAGTGCTAGGCACATCCATTTGAGAGCGTGACATCACAATTTTACTATGTGCATTCATATTACTTGTCGCTCAAACGGATGTATTTAGATGTATTTTAGTGCTATGCACATTTATTTTATAGGTTTGACCGATGATGACGGTGCTACATTTTTTTTTTGCAAGGTGCAACGGGAAAAACTGCCAATGACTCTAGATTTTTTTCTATAAAGAAAATTGATTAGCGTTGTTGGGTTACGAATTTTGTTGCAATTTGTAGAGAAATGCTACCACCAGTGATCAAAATTGATGCCACCAATTAATGACAAATATGGTATGCAACAATTTTTATCGTGATTTTTTGTTGTAACGGTGAAACAAATTGAGAAAAATTATGCACAATAATTTTTTATTGTATCTGTGTACTACGTAAGTTGTAACCGACATCTCAAAAAATCTACATCAGTACGAATTAAAATAATTTTACAAAGGGGTACACTGTAATCTGGACAGTTAGATGACCGCAATCGGACGGTTGCACCCGACCAAAATTGGGCCGGTCAGCGCCTAGGGTCACACTTTTTCTAAAGAAAAGTTTTCACTTTTTTTTTAGAACCAACCCACAATCCAAACCACTACGTAAAAGTTGTAATGGGTGCCTCCATATTCTGATCATCTGAAACTGGCACGCTCCTGTCTACATTTTTGGTGTTCTTTGTTTTCAAAAGTGTTTGCCTTTCAATTTAAATCACATCATCGAGAATGATACCTGGCAGGGGTAGAAGGCTTACTTTAAGACAATCATCTTGTCATGTCTCGATGGAGAAGGTGAGGTGGGAATCCGGTACAAATGGTAAAATCTACGTCGATAAGGACGATTGGATGAACCTAGCAATGATTTCATCATGCACAGTTACTAGAAGATTATTTTGATTGCTTTCGGATACCATACTTTCCTTCTCAAGATCATAAAAACTGCAAGTAAACAAATGATGAAGGCGACAATCACAAGCGCAAAAGGTTATTCTTCCAGCCCAAAAGCAGTTGGACCCGAGCTACAACACCGCTGCAATCCGACTACCCGGATTCATAAAATTTGATGTTTGCATAATAACGAAGCAAAGATGTTTGGTTAATATATATTTTTTTCTTCCGTTGTAACGCACATGCCTTTTTGCTATAGTAGTACAATGGCTCATAAAGGCGGGAAGGAGGATAAGCAACGGCAGAGTTTAGGAGCTATGTTAAAATATAGTATAATGAAGACATGCGAAGGGTCTTGATCGAACATGTGATGGAGGTATGACATTCTTTGTTCTGGAGGTATGTCATTCTTTGTTCTTGTTGCAGCGCACGGATAATTTTTCTACTTGTCCAAAATGACAAAAAAATCGTAATTTGTAATACAAACATGGGGACACACCGGCACGCAAAGTTTTAACATGACCTCACAAAAACTGAAGGCGAAGTCGTCACCCGTCACCCGATGATGACAGACAATCCGGCGTCACGGCAGAGGCCCGAAATTGCGTGCGAAAGTACGCCAGACGAGGAGAAAGGCAAATTAACTCGGACCCGAAAACCGTCGCACAATAAATAACTCGTGGTGGATCTTGACGTTTCCACCGCCGATCCGAGGCAAGCACGGGCAACAGCAACAGCACTTGACCACAGCACCATCATCCATGGACGGAGAAGCTGAGGTTTCCATCTACGGAAGGAGGAGGAGGAGAAAATTCAGCGACACGAACCACTCCTGCTGTAGTACTTCGCTTTTCCTGCGACAAGATAAGAGATTCTCGATCGTAGTAGTATAGGGTGCAGTGCTGGATCGATCGTGGAAATTTCAACGATGAGAAAACCGCACGCTGACACGGAAGAGACACGATGCTGATTTGATACGGACTAATCGTATCGATCGAGTCACTCACTGCTCACTGCTCGTGACTCTAGGTCAGCACCATGGCATTTTGCTAGGTAGGAGTACATTACATACGTACAAACACATGGGTGAATCTTTTCTTTCTGTCCACCATGGATCGATCGACGTTTGATATGGACTGATCACGGCATGCGGGGCAGGTGAGCTACCACTACCAGGGACAAGATGAGACACTCCCTTGACTGTTAGATAAGATGGCCACTAGAGCTTGGAGGTAGCATAGGCAAGACAAGGGTTAGCTAGCAAAGCATGTGTGTACTTTTCTTTCATTGATTAAGCAACCCAAAAACGTGCTATATTATCCTACCTAACCTACTTGTATTGCTTAGGGAAAATACCAGACAGTATATGTTTCTCTCAGAGAGGATGGATATCAGCATTTTCTTTATTTGGGTCACAAGGCCAGCACTATTTTTCTTTTTTGAGCAACACAAATGCCAGCAGTAATGGGTTTGAAAAGTCCAACATGGGCCAGGAGCCCCCTGCGATGTGTGTGTGGGGCTTCCCATGGAGAAAGAATCCATTGATCCGTGCCAAACGGTCACCAGCACAGGTCAATGCGTGTCAGTCAGGTCCCTGTCACCCCCCTAAACCCCCAACCATCATCACAGGTTTTTTGTTTCATTCCTAGGCGTAGATTTCGGCGAGATTGGACAGCAGTTTGATTCCTGCCCCTCTGCTGTGCGCCACACTTTTCCCTTTTTTTATGCCTTTTGAGCCTACTGTGCGGCACACGTGATAAAAAAAAATGAGTAGCTCCGTCGCTCCGCACCTGAGCTTTTGCGATAGCTCAAAAGCTGAGAGAGAGTGATCTGCACCGTAGGCATTGATGTTGAGGGCACTCCATAGTGCAGTTTAAGTGAGGGACTGAGAGGTCTGCCTAATTCTAAGTTGGTGAGCATGCACATAATTTTTTTTCCTAAAAATGTGTTTTTCATTTCCAAACTATCTGAGGGGTTCGTTTTTTGGCCTCTCAATTTAAAAACTAGGAATACTGGATCCCTAACTTTTTGAGCCGAGCGCATTTGGTCATTCTCTTGAATCAAACCAATTTGTTCGTGACATGGCGCGGATTTTGACCAAAATTTACATGGGCATGTCGAAATTGATATTCAATTGTGCTGAATTTCCTTTTCCGACCTCTCCCCCCTCTAAGATGCATAACAAGGCCTGGTTCTCGGTACAACTCATCGCCAAATACACAACAACTGAGTAGCGACGGTTCAGGTGGCCCAATAGGAGTTTCTAGGGCAAGGCAGTAAAGCCAATGACCGTGACCAACTTCGCCGAGCGGGCGTAAAAAACCTTGTACCTTTGTGGATTTGCCGTCTATATGCGTAGTACAAATTCAGGTGGGTAGTTTTGTCCCTGTGTGGTTTCAAAGAAGAACAACAACATGCAGCTAGTATATCTTCTCCAACTTATTTGTTGGTACTGAGAGAGAAATGTACTTGTTGGAATACGAAGAAAAAATTAATAGTAGTATAGTACACCTAAAATTAAAGATGCAATGAAAAGATTGTATTTATTTATGTCGAGAGGCTTGGAGAATTTGATTGATCATGATTTCCCTAGTTGGTGGTATTTATTTGAGTGTTTCAAGGACAAGAGTCTGTGCCAGTAGTTCCTTAGTTCTTTTCTATGTTCCATAGCTGAATCTCATGAATTGTTGTTGAGTAAATTTACGTTTGTATTGGTAAAAACTTAAGGTTTTGTTTGGCATAAAAGTATTTTTGAAAATACTTTAATTTATCAAAATAATGAAGTAGTATTAAATACTTTCAGGTGTTTGGATTCAACAAATACTATGGTTTGAAAACTGAAGTATTCTCTAAAACTACGGGGTTTTAAAAGTATTTGAGAAAGAGGTCTAACGCTCTATTTTTGTAAAACTGAGAAAGAAGAAAAACTATAGTATACAGTATTTGTTAACCAGGCGATGAAATAATTTAGTTTTAGAATACTTCAGTTCTAAAAAAACTTTGTTGCCAAACTAGACCAATATTCTCTCCAACAAGATTCAGTTTCTAAGTCTGCCGCTGACCAAAAGCGAGCTCTAGTAGAGAGATCAAACCTACTTTTTCTCATGATATCAAACGGTTACCCGACTCAGTTCACTTGAAAATAATTTGTTTAAAAGATGAAAGTGGGTTTGAAACAACAGTTTTTAAGTTAAGAAACTACTACTTTGTGTCAGAAGAAAATCGGATGTTAGTCAAAGATTTTATCACTGGCTTCTATGCCAATCAGCAAGACATGCATAAACTATACTCCTAACCCCAACGGATTAATCTCAACTGCCACCTAACTAAAATATGTGCTACACACTACAGTCCCAACTCCCAAGCGCAGGCAGACAAACCGGAGAAAAGGTAAAGCTAGCGATCGATCCTACTAGTATATATATAACCAAACCCGGACACCACGACGAGTAGGAAGAGAACGGCGAGCGGCATTGCGGCAACGATCGAGCTTTAGCCCATGGAAGCCTTGGGCTGGCCGGAGCCGGTGGTGCGGGTGCAGTCTCTGTCGGAGAGCGGCGCGGCCACAATCCCTGCCCGCTACGTGAAGCCGGAGCACGACCGCCCGTGCGTCACCAGCAACGGCATCACCGGCAGCGTGAGCATCCCGGTGGTGGACATGTCGTCGCTGGATGGGAGCGCGGCGGCGGCGACGGCGCGGGCGGTGTCGGAGGCCTGCCGGGAGTGGGGCTTCTTCCAGGCGGTGAACCACGGCGTGCCGCGGGACCTCCTCCGCCGCGCGCGGGCCGCGTGGCGCGCCTTCTTCCGCCTCCCCGTTGAGCTCAAGCAGCGGCACGCCAACTCGCCGGCGACGTACGAAGGGTACGGCAGCCGGCTGGGCGTGGAGAAGGGCGCCGTCCTGGACTGGGGCGACTACTACTTCCTCCACCTCCGCCCGCCCAGCCCCCTCCCCGACGACGACAAGTGGCCCCGCCTCCCTCCCGACCTCCGGTAATCCATTCCATCCACGACCGCCCGTACATCCAAGCTCGCCGGTGCAAGTGTGATTAACTAATTAACTAACTAGGCTCCATTGTTGTTGGAACTTCGAGCAGGGAGGCGACGGAGGAGTACGGGAGGGAGGTGGCGTCCCTCTGCGAGCGCCTGCTGGCGGCGATGTCGGCGGGTCTAGGCGTGGCTCCGGGGAGGCTGCAGGAGGAGTTCGGCGGGGCGGAGGGCGCCGGGGTGTGCGTGAGGGTGAACTACTACCCGCGGTGCCCGCAGCCGGAGCTGACGCTGGGCCTGTCCTCGCACTCGGACCCCGGCGGCATGACGGTTCTCCTCGCCGACGAGCGCGTGAAAGGCCTCCAGGTGCGCCGCGGCGGCGAGTGGGTCACCGTCGACCCCGTCGCCGACGCCTTCATCGTCAACGTCGGGGACCAGATCCAGGTAAACACAGCAACATAACCCAAAACGGAGCGCACACATGCGCAACCACCGTGCATGTTGCACACATGCATGCCTCGCTTATTTTATCTCACACTTTACTTTACACTAATTTTTTCCAAGAACATGTTTCGTTTGGTTTGTTCACCGGGCGTTAGTGGTTACGTTTCGTGGTGGCCACGAGCCGGGAAAGATCATGGTTTCTTTTTATAGAGGAAAATAAAAGTGTGGTCGTGATCATCATGGTGAACCTACCAACATGGGATTGGAAACGGACGGTTGGGCGACCCTAGTCGACGTACGTCGATCATCGTGATGATCGCTCGATATTAATTTGTCTACGTCGTGGTACTCGTACCACGCACCTACTGTACATGAGTCTCCTCGCTAGGCTAGGCTGGGTGTAGGTGAGGTCAGAAAGGCATCGATCACGTGTCCATTTCAAGCACGTGCCCACTTCGCTCTCACTTATCTGCCGCCGTATCTCGCCGTGCGTACGTGGCGAAAGGGAAATATCGTCGCTACGTAGTACAGGACGTAGTACATATACGGCAGCTAGCCCGTCCACCGCTACCCGGATCCATTAACGGACGTACGCATGGGTCCACATGATTTTTTTTTTTGTGTATATTTAGGTACGTAGATATAGGTGTAGGTAGAAGATTGGTTCCATCCGACGGTCACGCGTCACCTGCACCGGCTATTCTGTCGGCTTGGATAATATGCACGTGCTACCCATGCAGTACGTACGACTTTTGCCAGCTTTTTTTACGTACGCAGTTAAATGTTAATTACTGTAGATGACTTGTTACGCAGGGTTTTACTACTTGATTATACTCTGTGTAAACAGATCTATAGGCCGGACGACGTGTAGTGTGTGTGATCCCTCCATCGAAATGAATGCGTAGATCTATCTATAGGACGACGTGTACCCTAGTATGGGAGGTCGATCTGGTACCCGGATGACATGCCTGATTAGGCATGCAACAACGTGCAGTCATGTGATGTCACAATTATTTAATTTCATCTTTCTTACACGTACCGACTCACTACACCCACCCATGCCTGCCGGCCGTTCTGCTGCTGGCTGACGCAATTTTCTTCTACTTTTCACCTGATTTTCTCTAGTAAAGTACTGTACGTAGCAATTTTCCTTTCTATATAGCTCTTTGAGTAATATCACACATACCAAGACAATATGAGTCTATAATCTAATAAATGAAGTCTTATATGACACTACATATATACTACCCATTGTAAAAGTAGTAACATAGACTCAAAATCCGTGTATGTTACTAGTCTAAGTTACTCCCCATTGTCACCTGTCTTAGTTGATTGGGTGTTGCTAAAACCGGCTAGATAGGCCGAGACCGACCGACCGACCTGGTGGACCACCTCGGCTGGCTGGTCCAAACCGTGGATATAGGGCACGTAGTAGTAGTACGAGTGTACGACACATCTCGTCCGGTTGTGCATGCAACTGAATCGCGTGTTTTTTTTTCACTGCCTCGTGCTGCACGCTGCTATCGAACCGTACGTACCATGCATGTTTTTTTTTTTTTTCTTTCCTGTGAGGTCGCGCGAGCATAAAACGTTCTCTCGCGCGGCGTAGAGGCAATGATAAATGAGGAAGCACGTGGCATTTGTCCCTCCAGATCTGACCACCTTGATCTACTGGCCACCACGCCACGCCACTAGTAGCGCTAGCTGTCCGAGGATACTGCTGGTGCAGCAGCGGCAGCACACGGCCCATCTGCTGTCTGTCTGTCCTGTACGACCACTGTATTTATTTTCATTATTTGTCAGCACAAAAGCCTGCACGTTTGTCACATGACCGCCACTCACCCAACGAACCCAAACCTAGGACCACGGCGTTTACCGTTCCTTGGTACCTACCCTCATCTTTATTCTCAGAGTATCTTCTTCAAAGCCGGACACACTCTCATGCAGTGGCGGACCCAGGATTTAAACATGACCGGGGCTAAACTCTAATGCCAAAAACAATGAAGGAAAAAAAGTACAAGCTTTCCCCTTCCAATAACATAGCTTTTTCGCAAAATCATAAATGCATATATATCATGTGGACGTGAAACATAAGTTTAGTTCTAACACTAGAATTGTCCTGTTGAGTGCTAGTGTCATTACCTTGATTATCCGGATTAACCACAATAACAGAATCATCTTGCTGCTGCTGTTGAGTGTTACTAGTTCCAGGTTCAGTTGTGTCATTTACAGCAACAACAATTTCTGATTCTTGAGTCAGAGGTTGGGTTGAATTGGTAGACTATGATGCTGCTGAAAAATAAGATGATACTGGTCTTGATGACAGAGGCCTTGATCTCTTTGTTACTTTCATCCTCTTGTCTACATAGTCAGATTAACTAAAATTAATTAAGTACAGATCGGAAAATCTCTAGTTTACTTTCAACAATTGATGAAGTTCTACAGAGAATCAAAGGGTAAAAGGTCATCAAATCGATCTGGAAAAGCCAGCCTGGGAGTGGAAAGAAAACATGTGATCAATCATTCAATCACACACCTGCGCGTAGCTTCAGTGCCCTGCTTCAGTTCAGTGCGTGCAGCCGTGGACGTTGGCACGAGCAGAGAGTGATCCGATCGATTTTCGAGATGACGTAGTCCCGTAGACGAACGCCGGGTCGGCGGCGGCGGCGCAACCAAGTAGATGAATCTAGAATAGGAACCGACGAGACGAGCAACGTGTACGCGCTGAGACACAGTACATGTACGTAGACGCAAGCAATGGATGGATGCATCGATGGATTGGTTTCTGGACTTCTGGTGGGCCGTTTTCGATAGCCCTGGTCATACTGGACCATGTGTACCGGCTTGGGCTCTAAGAGTCAAAAAAAATCTGGAAAATTTACTAAGATGTATTGGTATTATATGGGCCAAGACCTGGGCTACAGCCCAGGCTGCCCGGGGCCCAGTTCCGCCCCTGCTCTCATGTCTCGTGGCAATGAACGAACCTTGGGTTTGCAACATCAACATTTTTCTTAGTACCAACAAAAAGGATCGTCCTATACTGATTTTACTTACCGTTATTGTTTTTATCCGTTGTGCGTGATAGGTTTTGACGAACGCGGCGTATCGGAGCGTGGAGCACCGGGTGATGGTGAATTCCGACGCGGAGCGCCTCTCGCTGGCCACCTTCTACAACCCCCGGAGCGACCTGCCGCTGGCGCCCATGCCGGAGCTGCTCTCGCCGGAGCGGCCGGCGATGTACAAGCCCATGACCTTCGACGAGTACCGCCTCTACATCCGGCGCAACGGGCCCCGCGGCAAGACCCAGGTCGACTCCCTCCTCAAGGCCGCCCCCACCCCCGGAGACGAAGGAGAAGACAGATGATGGTGATCCAACGGTCATGGACGATGCGTGCATGATCGAGCTCCATCCAATAAAAAGGAAAATGGCCGGGGGTGTTTCAAGTGGTTTTTTTCTCTTTCTTGATTGAGACGTTGTACCGCTTGTGGAATGCAGAGGCCCGTGGCACTTTTCTTCTCTTTTCGATAAGGAAATGAGAAGTAACTACATTAAAAAAAATGGTCTATAAAGTGGCAATATATCAGAACTACATTATTATTTAGGAAAAAGATTACCCTACATCTGGCAGATCGCTACGCGCTCGTCCGCCGCCTCCGAGGCAACGCCTCCAACGCGTGTCTCATTCTTAGTCAAAGATGCTTTGCGACGAAGGTCCGATTGCAAAGGAGCCTCGCAACAAAGGTTTCGTTGCAAATAACGATGTTAACTATCGTGAATAAAAAATGTTTCTGCAACAAGAATCGAGTTGTTCGTATTGTAAAGGAGTTTCGCAATGTCATTTATGTTACAAATGGCTTCACAACTTCGCTCGTGTTGCAAAGAAAATAAATTTTATAATCTCGTTAGTACTGTAAATTTCTTTTTGTAACATCGTCTATGTTGCAAAGGACGGCATCGCCATCTGATGATGTTGCAAAGAGCTATAACATTAGTTGTTGAATCATCCGCATCAGACGGCTCGCGACCCAGCGGATTTTCCGACTGACGTGTAGCACTCTTCTATTATTTGCTGGATGGTGACGAGGGAAAAAGCGTGGACTAATTTTCCCGAGATGCGTCCAGCGGATCCAGGAAACAAGTATTACTTCCTTTTGCAGGAAACAAAGTCTCTTTCGCATGCGCATGCACGTGAACAAGACCGATCGCCCATCGCTCCTCCTCGTGTTTCTTGTCAACGACATGTGCTATACATCCACAACATCCTTTTCAAACCCACAACGTATGCTTCCTACAATTCGAATTTTTCTTTTTGTAGAGTTACAGGAAGGACATGTTCCTCGTTTTGCCAGCTCCTTCGAAAATCGCTTGGAACAAAACTGCCGGCAAACGCTGTCCTCCTCCTCCTCTTTGGAGCTCAGCCAAACGTGAGCTTTTCAGAATCAGGATGTGAGAAAGGAATTGCCTGGCAACCACAATGTGAAAGCAAAATATGCCTAAACACATTATGCGGTTTTCTGCTGGGCGTTTCCCTCCCCTCCTTCAGATCTTCTGGTCCAGCCACCTCCTGATGGCAACTCTCTACAGATAGTAGGAAACAAAGAAAAAGAATCCAATTTGCTGCCAATGCATTTCGGCACAAAGACACCATGGAATTCCCTGCACCGACAACAATCATCGATGCGACGGAGACGGCCCTCATCGATCTCTTTTGGACCGATACCAGCGGTAACTGGAAACGGCATGTGCTACCAAAACATGTGTAACAGGAAAGTAAATGGTGATGCAAAACATTGCAGTCCAGCAAAATCTAGTGAAAGGACTCTTTCTTGTTGAACTGGATGAAACCTCAGGTTCAAGTTATCACCCACCTGGATCAGTAAGAATTCAACTCAGAAAATTGACTAGCTATAAGAGTCGGTTGTTATTTTTTTGGAAAAGATCAAGAGTCAGTTGTTACTTGCCAGATTCTATCCAGGAAACATGGCAGAATCCTTGTGAAGAAAACATGTGGTATTTCTCAATAAACTGCTAACAAGGCTGGGACATGATATAAGAAACTATCATATCACGTCCTGTAGCAAATGCGAAAGTAATAATCTGAATAATATCCAACAAACAAACATCTGATAGTCTGAAATTTAGGCAGACCCACTAGGCGCGCATCTGCTAGCATGGCAGCAATTAGCATATTAGCAATCCACAGTGAAGCTGGAAAAATACCAAGAACCAATAACAGTCAAGAGAAAATAGCCAAGTACAGGGCACCGCAGAAGAACTGTCACGTGTCCTATACCAAATGTGAAACTAATAAACCTGAATATCATCAAACAACTGTTAAATTCAGAAGCATCAGATGCTCTTAAGGAAAGCTAGATCCACTAGGTGAATAGCTGCTAGCATGTCAGCAGTTAGCATCTTAGCAATCAACACTCAAGCTGGAAACGCAAATGTGAAACTAATAAACCTGAATATTATCAAACTGTTAAATTCATGCTAGCAAACGTCTTCCTCTTCTTTGGAGCTCAGCCAAACGTGAGCTTTTTCAGAATCAGGATGAGAAGGAATTTGCCTGACAACCACAATGTGAAAGCAGAATATGCCCCACACGAACGCTCTAGTCTAAACACATGATGTTTTCTGCTGGACGTTTCCCCTCCTTTTAAATCTGCTGGTCCAGCCAGCTCCTGATGGCAACAATCGGAAAGTTAACAACCGCTGATAGTAGGAATAAAGAAAAAAACATTTTGCTGCAATTGCATTTCAGCAGAAAGACACCAAGGAATTGCCTTTCTAGTAGACAGAAAATCCTGCACTGACAACAATCATGAACGGGACGACGACGGCATATACCCGGTAACTGGAAACAAAACTTGTGCAACAGGAAAGCAAAAGATGATGGAAGACATTGCAGCCAGAAAAATCTACTGAAAGGAATCTTTTTGCTGAACTGGATGAAACCTCAGGTTCAAGTTTCAACCAGCTGGATCAGTAAGAATTCCACTCAGAAAATAAACTTTTTTTTCGAAACGGAGTCAAGCCTCATCGATTAATTAAGAAAAAAAGAATTTCCCAGTTAATTTATGGAAAACTGAGCAAAAACCGATACAAACAGCCCAAAAATGGACTACTCACACGGTATGAAACACCATGACCACACATACAACTCGTCAAACAATTCCAACACACCACGATCAGAAAGCACCATGCATCGAAACCCATACGAGAGCACCCAAAACGATAGCTCAGACATTTGAAACCGACTCACCGGTCGCATCGTCATCATCAACCACATGATCCTCTGACCCCGAGGACTCAAAACACCATCGAAAATAGACTATATATAAGAGTCAGTTACTTGCCTGATTCTGTCCAGGAAACATGGCAGAATCCTTGTGAACAAAAACATGTGGTATTTTTCAAGAAACTGCCAAGAAGGATGGGACATGATACAAGAACTATCATATCACATCCTGTACCAAATGCGAAACTAATAGTCTGAAATTTAGGCAGACCCGCTAGGAGTGCAGCTGCTAGCATGTCAGCAAACAACAAACAACAACAAAGCTTGTCAGTCCAAAACAAAGCCTGTCAGCAATTAGCATATTAGCAATCAACAGTAAATCTGGAGAAATACCGAGCACTAATGAATAGTCAAGAGAAAATAGCCAAGAACGGGACACAGCACAGCAGAACTATCACACTCTGTTAGCAAATGTGAAACTAATAAACCTGAATAATATCAAACTGTTCGCTTCAGAAGCATCAGATGCTCTTAACCAAAGGTAGATCCACTAGGTAAATAGCTGCTAGCATGTCAGCAGCTAGCATCTTAGCAATCAAGAGTCAAGCTGGAAACGCAAATGTGAAACTAATAAACCTGAATAATACTCCCTCCATTCCAAAATAACTGTCCTAGCCTTAGTACAATTTTGTACTAGAGCTAGTACAAAGTTGAGACAGTTATTTCGGAACGGACGGAATATGAAACAACTGTTAACTTCAGAAGCATCAGATGCTCTTAACGAAAGGTACATCCACTAGGCGAAGAGCTGCTAGCCTGTCAGCAGTTAGCATTTTGGCAATCAAGAGTCAAGCTGGAAATAGTACGGAAATCATGTGCTTTACACTAGCATGAAATAGTGATTGTACATTCAGCAACTGTAACCATGTCACCCGTCTACTTCCAACTGCTCAACAAAAGGAAAAAAGAATGCGGACTCACATTGTACCAACAGCTTAAGACAGAAGTTGCTGGACCCCTGCCTTCTGGTCAGCTGTTAGAGTGGTCGGGAACTTGATCTGAAACTTGATCCTTAGGTTCCCTTTCTTAGATGGCTCCCTTGTGATCGGCATCCCTTCGCCCTGCACGACTTCTTCGTGGGTGGGACTGATGACAGACTTCACGGGAACGGTTAAACCTCGCCCGTCCAGAGTTGTCAGCTGGACTGCGCAGCCGGTCAAAGCGTCCACGAGGGAGATCTTGTGCGTGTAAACAAGGTCATTCCCATCTCTCTTGAATTTCGGGTGTGCCCGTTCTTCTATTATGAACACGAGATCTGCTGGTATGACGTTACGGGTCTCGTTTCCTTTCTCAGGAAAGGTGATCTTTGTGCCCTTCTTCCATCCGGGCTTGATATCAATTGTTAGGATCTCCTCCACACTCATCGGTTTCCTGCAAAAAGGAATATCAAAATATTTTTCCGTAAAGAAAGATATGGAGATAATGAAATCCTTTTTTGTGTACAAGTTACAGATCTAGCAACTCTAGGGCACTGTGACAATTTGAATACAAAACTAGGAAGCCTTATCTATGCATTGTGTCGTAAATAAATACCCTAAATCATAAATGCTGTCTACTATAATCATCAATCACAGATAGGCGAGGCTATAATGCAGTTATGCATCACTGCAGAATACCTTAACAAGGGCTGACAAGCTGTGTCTGTGCTATTTGTCTAAGTTCCAGTTTTCTATAGTACCATGTATCTATTTCCTTTTTCATATTTTTCAGAAGAGAAACTGGTTCACTATCAATCCCTCTGCGGCCGGCCACATCGATTAACTGGGGGAAGAAGTGCACGCGAAAAATATATGGATACGCAACTTCAAACAATTGCTACATACCATCATGCTAACTAAATATGCTAGGTAAACTGATGCAAAGTATACAAGTAGCAATTCTCATGATTGGCAGCATTTCTGCTCCATGTGTGGTGGTGTGAGTGTGTGCATCTAGGTTGTAATCAGTTTTCCAAAAAAAAACTTCCTTGAAAATAATAGGTTAGGTGCAAGCAAAAAATACACGGAGGGCAACTTCAAACAGTTGCTACATACCATCATGCTAACTAAATATGCTAGGTAAACTGATGCAAAGTATACAAGTAGCAATTCTCATGATTGGCAGCATTTCTGCTCCATGTGTGGTGGTCTGAGTGTGTGCGTCTATGTTGTAATCGGATTTCCAAAAAAAAAACTTCCTTGAAAATAATAGGTTAGGTGATCAATATCCCATGACTGCCTTCAAACAATTACACTTATCCAGATACCAATTTTTTTCCCTGCGAGGAACCCAGAAACCAACTTATCATACTTGTGTTAACTGGAACACAGAAAAGCCCACCCAATGTCCTTCAACATGAGTCAAAAATAAACATCAAAGACATGACCTGGTCGCTTCAATTCAAAATGATAGTTCATGTTCTTGCATAGGTGTATACCTCAAAGACTCAGTCTTGCATAGGTGTTTGTGGTTTTCTTAAGTGTGCTGTGCTGAGCTTATTTTATAATCTGCTGCAGAAGCTGAATAAAGTTGGTATGCCAAACAGAAAAATAGGCAAAAGCTGGATTATCACAATCCACTTCGATACTAAAAGCCAGCATAAAAAGGGTACTGAACCGTTTTGCACAAATACTTCAGAAGTCAGAAATAAATACTGCACCATCCATTCTGAGTTCGGCGTTAAACAAACTTGTCTAAGTCTGATGATCTTTACTAAATCACGCTAAAACAGTAGAAGCCTGATTGTGTAACTATATCCAGTGTTAGAGCCCTGAAAGCTGTGATATCTGTTGTAGGATCTGGGCTTATGACTGAACTCCCTGAAGGTTTGAGACCATGGCTCCCTCCAGTTCATAGAAAACGTTTTGGACACATTTTAATTCAAACATTTATTTTTAATATTTAGATTACAAACTTCAAAACCATACGCATAGATTTGTCTCTATGAGTACTCTCCGAGTATATAAAAATTTATTCTGTTTTATACGTACCAGAAATTAGGGGCCAAAATTAGTACATCTTGAAAAACCATGTAACCGTCAAAAACTATCCTTACTTGTGAACTGGAAGGCTTATTAAAGAAGCTCATTAAACCCCCGCCATGCATTTTGGCTTATGATATTCTACAAATAAAACCCTCCAAACTCATGTTTTTAAGAGAACCCATAATTGCGGCAATAGTAAGCATGAGCTATGAACATAAAAATTATCTATCCTCAAACAGTCTCCCGTGTTGGATCTTTAGGCGGGAAGGTGGTCATGACCTTTTTGCTTGTGAGCAAATACATTAGCAAATGAGAAACAATATACTGGAAACAGAAAAGCACATAAGACACGTGCAGGTTCCAGTAAATTGTCAAAGTATAAATATATAACTACGTTATAAGGTGGGAGGAGTACTGAGAGGCTACATTCAACGGAGAATCATGGATCTAAACACACTAAGGTCCGTGTATGATTTAGATGACATGTCAGTGTTGAGTTGGTATGTAGGAGTAGATCAGAATATGGAGTGCTTTAGCATAAGAGACAACAAACAAGTTAAACAGCCACTTCTAGTGTTGCTCTGAATCTCCAACCCTCTCTCCTCTACTCTTATCCAGCATGTCTATCAAATTCCTCCCTTCTCAACCTTTCTTTCTTATTAGGTCCTTACTATTTCCTGCCCTTATTTTCTTTGATTCATCAAGTATTTAGAAACTGCAGTAATCCTGGCAGCCGGGTGACAGAAAGAGGCACCGCACAAAGGCAGAGTCTTTCCTCTACTGACATCAATCATCAAAATCACAACAATGCTGATGTTTAAGAACTAATCTAATAATAAATCCGATCTATTTAGTCTAGAAGAAGACGAGCAAGGAATGAAAGAGCAAAAGAATCATCTCACCCCACGGGGTCAAGGACATCCCTGGAGATCTTCATCTTCTTGGTGGCGCCCTTGTGCAGGTCTTCCAGGCTGCAGGCCAGCTGCCGCTCGATCGCCGGCCCCTTCCTCGCCGACCCCCCGGACGCCTCCCCTGACATGGGAGGGAATCCGGCAGCGGCGGCGCCACCTGGGACAGAATGCGCGTGCGGAGCGCTGCCTCCGCTCCAGGGGCTGCGCGGCCCCTGCCCGAAGGGGGAACCCCCGAACATCTCCTGGAAGATCTCGTCGGCGCTCCTCGGATTGAAGCGGAACCCGGAACCGCCGAAGCCATGCGCGTGCGCGGGGGCGGCGGAGGGGGTGGGCGGGGCCACGCCGGCCTTGAGCCCCTCCTCGCCGTACTGGTCGTAGACGGCGCGCTTATCCGGGTCGCTGAGCACCTGCAAGGGGGGTACGGGAAGAGAGACCGTAAAGCGGCAGATTCAGAGGGTTCTCGGCGGCGGCGGCGGCGGTCATGGATGGAGGGAGGGAGGGACGTACGTCGTAGGCGACGGAGACCTGCTTGAAGAGGGTGTCGGCCTGCGGGGAGGGGTTCTTGTCCGGGTGGTACTTCATGACGAGGCGGCGGTAGGCCTTCTTGAGCTCGTCGTCGGTGGCGCCGCGGCCGACGCCGAGCACCTTGTAGTAGTCAGCCTCCATGGATGGCGACGGCTGATGCGGCAGCCGGCAGGTGGTTGTGGCTCCCAACTTGGGCTTGGGCTTGGGATTGGTTTCGGCTGGTTGCGGACGACAGGGGAAGGGGGGAGGACGAGGGTTTTGCTTCCTCTCTGTTCGTTCGTCCTTGAGAGAAGGGGTCTTTCACTCTTTTGCGTGTTTTGCTCTCTAATTCTCCTTATTATATTCTCTCTCTTGTTAATCTTTGTTGAAGGCGACATAAAATTCTTGCTATATCGAATTATAATATATTCTCAAGCAAATCAGTAGCACCTGATAGGCACGTAGTTTGTACTACATAAGAATACTTCATTGATTGATTAGAAGTTATAAATATCTGTTAGTAAGAGTGGACGAATAATGTCTACTTTTCCTGTCAGGGTTGAAGTGTCGTGGGGTGGAGCAGGGATGCCGTGGTGGCGGTGCTGAATGATGGACCATATGGTTGCTTTTTGGCAGGCATCATTATGGTGGTGTTGGCTCTCCCCCGGGTTGTGTGGACAACGGTTGGCAGAGCGGTGGGTAACTCGGACATACCTTCTTCGTAGGTATGATGTCTCGATTCGGATCTAGGGATGAGTTGCCGAGCGAAAGCTTCGTGCCTTGGCGCCGGTGGCGGTGACACTCGTTGGTGTCGCATTTTTCATGAAGACGTCGTCGTGGGGTTCTTCTCTCTGTATCAAGGCCCCCGAGTGAAGACCTTTGTCCGCCTTGACTCCACAGCCGTGACGCTCTGCGCCGTCCTTCCTCTTGAGAGTATTGTCGTGGGGCCTAGGTGTGTTAGGGTGTAGCGTGGGTTTGTGTGTAGGTCTTTCGTTGCTCCTTGCTGGTAGCATGAATGAGCCGTCTATCTCAGGATTGGCTTTGCAAGAGGGTTACTTCAGCATCTTGTATCCTTCGACCGTGTACCTTGTTTAATTTATTTATCTATAAAAGGGGGAAATCCTATTTTCTGGATTAGTAAGATTTCTTGACTAGCCAGAAAATACCAAGTCTAGAATCATGGTGATTTGAAAAAAAAAAGATATTATCTACTAAAATGTTTTAGTATTGTGTTTCTTAATTTCATTCATAAATATTCTTAGAGAAAATATTAGTCCCTCCGATCCATAATAAGTGTCACATCGAAGGGAGTAGTTTATAGTCACTTATGTATCTCTTGTGTTGATTTTGAAACTTTATTTTTTATTCTCCTACAAATGTGGACCTTGGACTATGACTTAATTTAACAAACTTATCATCCCAAGGATTTGGATGCATCGATGAAGTTTGCACCAATTCTTAAGATGGGAAAGGAAAATGCACGGTATCGAAGATGCTAGCAATATATAGGCGGAAGTACCAAACTCATCCCATCAATTTCTTCAGAAAGGTCAAACTCATCCCATCTAATCTTGAGGCTATCCTAAAGATCCAGGTGAAAGGATCGAGATAGACCTAGAGGGGGGGTGAATAGGTCTTATTACAAATTTTATCACTACTTAGCAATTTTTAAGCAATAGTGCGGAAAACAAAGTGTGCCTAATAATTGCAAGGTCTATTTAGCAAAGACAAGATAAACAATAAGCACAATAAACACAAGCAAGTGAGGGGCAAATAATACGGTAGTACAAGTAGTAAGGGAAAAGAGTAGGGATAACCGAATGACGCGGAGACAACGATGTATCCCGATGTTCACTTCCTTGGAGGGAAGCTACTCACCGTTCGGAGAGAGTGGGTGAAACCACGAAGGCACACCAACGCCACGAAGGCTCACTCTATTCCCCTTGAGGATATCACCACGAAGGCGATTCCCAACCACTACCGGTTGACCTTAAAGGTGGTCACCGAACCCTCACAAACTCAACGGGGGTAATCACAATGGTCGATTCCTCTCCGAAGAACTCCTACCCGCCTAGGAGTCTCCAACCTCCAAGAGTAACAAGATCAATGGGAAATGCTCAAGACTTGCTCAAAACGCGATTTGCTTTGGTTGGAAGATGGGGAAGGGGCGGATCTATCACTGGGTGAAAGATCCGTCAAGAACTCTCAAGGAACTCTCCAGGATCTGAGATTTGGTGAAGGAGAGAGTGAGAGGGAGCACTTGTGTTCTTGGGGGTTCTAAATGAAGTGGTCAACCCTCACAAGTGGGAGTGAGGGGGTATTTATAGTCCAAGAGACGAAATGGCCGTTGGGAGAATAATGTTGTGTAAGTGTCGGACGTCCGTCAGGTATCGGACGTCCGAAAGTTCACATGTCGGACGTCCGAGCCAGGTCGGACGTCCGAAGTGTAATATCTGGGTGCAGCAACGAACATAGTAAGAAAAAAGAACAATAGCACATCGGAAGTCCGACAGAGTTCGGACGTCCGACGGATCGGACGTCCGAAGCGCGTCGGAAGCCCGGCATTTTTGCATGTCTACTGACCTTTCCTATGATAACCAAAATACGAGATGTCGGACGTCCGATGAGTGTCGGACGTCCGAAACTTTGAAATGTCGGACGTCCGAAACTCGTCGGACGCCCGAAAGAAGTGATCATATTTTTACTTTAGGGCTCCACTTTTGTGTCGAGATGTTTTTTGTTTTTAATTAGCTTTGAGCAAATCTTAAACACAAACCCACTGATCCCCTCTTAATAGTGCGGGGATCCCTATACTCAAGATAAACCGAAAAGCTTACGCTTTAATATAGATTGGATCCATATCTTGAGCATATTGACATGACTAGATGGTCCTTGATCCACCAACACACCGCACCGATGACTAAAACCTGAGATATACTTGGCACACATGATTAGTCCTCTATATGTAAATTGTCATCAACATCAAAATATAATTAAGGGCAAGATAGCACTTTCAATCTCCCCCTTTTTGGTAGTTGATGACAACATACATATAGCTCCCCAAAATTGTTCAACAATACGCTTTTGGTGGGAGCAAGTTTTACAATGAGCTCCCCCTTAATGTGTGCATATAAGATTCTCTACTTTCACACAAGATGCACACATTTTGGAGCGAGTCACAATACATGATATCAAGGCAAGCAATCATTGATTATGGAGATGAAATATTAGATTACACCAAACATAATAGACCAATAATGCCACAAGTCAGCCAAACGCAAGAGCAACACCAAGCGTAACACAAAGTACACAATGCATTAACACAGTACACAAGACAATCACACATAAAGGTCTTGCACACACCAGATCCCACATAACGACATAATCAAGTCACGAACACCTAGACACCAAAAGAAACACATATGAAATATGACTCTCCCCCTTTGGCATCAAGGACCAAAAAGGGGCACACGCGCTGACAAACTAGTGAGTCCCACTGCCACTAGCGCCAGGGTCTCCAGGGAAGAAATCCTCCCACTCCGGTCCAGTAGGAAAATCGAAACCAAGATCAGCGGGAGGAGCATCCGGAAGGCGCTCATCATCACTGACGTTGGCCTCGCCATGTGCACGCAGACGAGCCTTGAGGGAGTTCTTGGACTGGATAAGGCGCGAGACCACCGTGTGGTTGGAGTGACAGTTGAATGAAATAGCGCGCATCATAGCCGCTTGGGCCTTTCCCAAAAACTGAGCCATAAGGCGCATAGGAGCCTGCTCCACAGACTGACGCTCAAGGTTGCCACGAACCGTGGTGTGTATCGGAACAAGGCGTGTCATACCAACCTCAGGAGCATAAAAGTACATGTGCTCCGGAATGGACCAAACAGCGTGGGGCTGAGTGATCTCCAATGGGGAGGATACGACGGACTGAATGAGAGCCATGATGAAGGGTGCATGCGGATATTGGCAACGCTGCTGAAGACTCGCCATCCGAATCTCGTGCCAGAGATAGTGGGCCACATCAAGACGCTTCTGAGGAGAGTCATGGATATGGCACATCAGTGTGATAGCCGA
Source organism: Bromus sterilis (assembly GCA_950022295.1). NCBI lineage: Eukaryota > Viridiplantae > Streptophyta > Magnoliopsida > Poales > Poaceae > Bromus > Bromus sterilis. The sequence continues at coordinate 280,111,840 of OX465601.1, forward strand.
GCTGCTGCAATGAGTCTTGTCACCAGACTTGGGATAAAGAGTCCGGAGGATGCACTGGTAGAGGAACCTATAGGGCTGCTTCCAAATGGATATGTCATTGGCCTTCCTATAGGTGTCATCACCACGAATCCCAGACTTAATAAAACACAGACAGTCATTGATACCCTTGGTAGAGGCATGAATCCGGACTCCAGAGGCGCGAATGTGCAGAGCCCTCTGAAACTGAGCAAAGGTGGTTGTGCACTGCTGCGCCCCAGTCATCCATGAGATCTCCCGGTGATTGGTGTGAAAGTAGCAGGTGGCATAGAACTGAAGGATCGCAGCAGAGTTCCAGTCACGCCGAAAGCTGAACACTGGACCGAGCCCCACAGACTCAATAATCTCCATCACACCGGGAAATTTGTCTGGATTCTCCCGGATGAAGTCAAGGGGGATGCAGGCATGGGAGTTTGCAAGGTCCTGACGAACTGCAACTGACGTGAAGATATCGGCCTGCACATTGGTCCGGAACCGGCTATCCAGACAATCCTGAGGAGCCACAAACTGATTAACACGGCGAAGCTTGCGGTAGGCATCTAAAGAGATCTTCGAGTAGTCTGCCATCATACGTCCAGTAGAAACCACCGGCTCAGATGAGATATGTATCGGGATAGGAGGCGCATCATCAGGATCAGCACCAGCACGAGCACCAGACGTCGATGAGGAGCCCTTAGTCGGGCGACGCACCCCAAGTTTGGAGGGGCGAGTCACCACTGGGGGATCATCTTCTTCAACAACAAACTCCTCGTCAGCCTCAGACTCAAAAGCATAGGGACTATCCTCCTCGCTAGGAGTGTGCTCACTGTCCGAGGAGGGTTCCGTGTACGTAGGATGCTTCATGCGGCGACGAAGACGAGGCGGCTCATCCCCGGAACCACCTAGCCATATATGAGGAGTATGAGTACGAAACCCTAATCAACAAAGGAAGACACACGAGGGAGAGAACGCTAGGACAACGCATACCACGGGAACCGGAGGCCTCGCGATCCTTGCGACCGCAAGTTTTTGTCCTCACCATTGCGAATCCCTAGAGGAAGGAGATGCAAGAATGAGGCAAGAACCAGGAAAAAATGGCAAAAACAAATCGGATGGAAAGATAGATCGGGACGAGAGGTACCGCGGGGGAGGAGATCCGGGGGAAAGGAGCACCGGGGAGGCCGGGGCAGCCGGCGGCGGCATCAGGCGGTGGAGGCGCACGAGGAGTCCAGAGGGGAACGACCGAGGGGAAGGAAAACTGACCCCCTCGGCCGGACGCCCAGTATATATAAGGCAGCCCACTTCGGACGTCCGACGTCTCGGACGTCCGAAAGCCAACGGATTTCTGAAGCGGGCTGGACAGGCTGGAGATCCAGGTGTGGACAACAGGAAATGTCGGAAATCCGACGTGTTTCGGACGTCCGACGCATCGGACGTCCGAAATCCAACGGAATTCCGACAGGCTACTGGAAGTTGACGAATAGGCCCGAAAACATGAAGAATTTGGTGACGCTAGAAGATCAAACGATCATGTCAGGGGACAAAAGTAGATAAACACACAAAACCATAGCACTGGATGCACACACATGAATGATCAAAGCAAACTTTTCTCAAAGGAGAGGTGGTGGCCGAAGTCACCATGTTTGAGTGTATAGTGCTTTGATACCGCGAAGATGTACCTTGGGTTCAAAGACACTTACTCCATCGATAACCGCTACACGTGGGTTCACCTTGGTGAGCACGCGGATTGTTGATGTGGGAATCCATTTATGCATCATGTAGAAGGAGAGAACTCATTTATTGAGTGTCTCCCCCTACAGATATGCCTACATCTAGACAAGATAGTTGCTATGTGCATGAATGAGAGCAAGATACCCCTAGGCCGAGAAGCTATAATGTTCCAAGATACCAAGTTCACCCCTTAGTTGGCAAAACCTTGCTTCATCCAACGGCTTGGTGAAGATGTCGGCAAGTTGCTTGTCGGTGCCCACATGTGCAAGAACAATATCACCTTTTTGAATATGATCCCGTATGAAATGATGACGAATGTCAATATGCTTGGTGCGGGAATGTTGACACGGGTTGTTGGCAATCTTGATAGCACTTTCATTGTCACATAAGATGGGTACCTTCCTGTAGGTGAGGCCATAGTCCTTCAAGGTTTGCCTCATCCATAGAACTTGAGTAGCACAACTTGCGGAGGCCACATACTCGGCTTCAGCGGTGGAGAGGGAGATACAATTTTGCTTCTTGGAATGCCAACTTACCAATGAGCGCCCAAGAAATTGGCATGAACCGGATGTTGACTTCCGATCCACCTTATCTCCGGCCCAATCCGCATCGGTGTACCCCAAGAGATCAAACTTGGCTTACTTGGGGTACCAAAGGCCCAACAAAGGAGTATGAACAAGGTATCTAAGAATGCGCTTAACCGCCAAATGATGACTCTCCATGGGAGAGGCTTGATATCTTGCACACATTCCTACGCTAAGCATGATATCCGGTCTAGATGCACAAAGGTAAAGCAATGACCCAATCATAGAACGATAAAGAGTAGCATCAAATGGAATACCGGAAAGGTCTTGATCTAGAATCCCTTGGTTGGCATGGGTGTCTTGCATGGCTTGGCATCCTTCATACCAAACTTCACGAGCATGTCTTGAATGTACTTTGTTTGAGAGATGAAGGTTCCTTCGGCAAATTGCTCGATTTGAAATCCAAGGAAATACTTCAAGCTCCCCATCATGGACATCTCAAAGTTCTTGGTCATAGTTTCCGAGAACCACTTGCACAAAGATGGATTAGGAGAACCAAATATGATGTCATCTACATAGATTTGGCATATGAGCAATTCACCATTGGTTCTCTTGGAAAAAGAGTGGCATCAATGACACCCCTCACAAATCCTTCCTCGAGTAAAAACTTCCTAAGATGGTCATACCAAGACCTAGGAGCTTGCTTAAGACCATATAAAGCCTTATGAAGTTTGTACACGTGGTCCTTGTGATGAGGGTCACAAAAGCCGGGTGGTTGAGCTACATATACATCCTCTTGTAGAGGACCATTAAGAAAAACACTTTTCACATCCATTTGAAATAATGGAAATCCATTGAATGCGGCATAAGCAAGAAACATGCGTATAGATTCAAGGCGAGCAACGGGAGCAAAGGTCTCATCAAAATCCAAGCCTTCAACTTGGGAGTACCCTTGAGCCACTAGTCTTGCCTTGTTTCGAATGATATTACCATATTCATCTTGCTTGTTTTTTAAGATCCACTTGGTTCCAATTATGTTATGATCATGACCGGAAGGCCTCTCCACGAGAGACCAAACTTCATTCCGGGTGAAGCTAGTGAGCTCATCTTGCATTGCAATGAGCCAATCCGCATCCTCAAGTGCTTGTTCAACCCTAAGTGGTTCAATACAAGACACAAACGAGAAGTGAGCGCAAAAGTTCATAAGTTGACGACGAGTAACTATACCTTGCCCCAATCCCATGAGGATCTTGTCAACATCAACACGTCTAGCCACCAATGGCATGATGGAAGTTGGAGTTTCAATAGGCTCTACCCATTCGGGTTCATGGGAAACATTTGGTTCATCATCAAGGGCGGAGCCATCCTCAATTTCATCATTTTCTCCAAAGCAAAGACGGTCAAGTCGATCACGTGGATCAACCGCACCCACAACTTGTGTTTCAGTGGACACATCGGGTTGTGGAGGGTCTTGTTCTTGTTCTTGGATAATGGGCTCATCATGAGCAATTGGATCTTGAGTGGTAGGAAGAGGTGCTTGTGTTGGAGAAACACTTGGCCCATCACCAACCTCATCATCTCTAGGCACTTGAGCTATGGGCACAAGATCTCCAATGCCCATAGCCAAAATATCTTGAGAGGAATCTTCATTATTACCTACATCACTTAGATCAACTTGCTCCCCATGAGAGCCATTAAATTCATCAAACTCCACGTCACAAGTTTCCACAACACATCCGGTGGATTTGTTGTAGACTCTATAGGCGTGAGAGTTTGAAGCATACCCAACAAATATACCCTCAATTGTTTTGGATTGAAACTTTGCTAACCTATCTTTCTTATTGAGAAAGAAACACTTACAACCGAATACACGGAAGTATTTGACGTTTGGCTTGTTTCCGGTTAGAAGTTCATATGGGGTCTTCATCAATATCTTGCGAAGGAAGAGCCGGTTTGACGCATGACATGCGGTGTTGATGGCTTCGGCCCAAAAGCTATAAGGAGACTTGTACTCATCAAACATGGACCGGGCCATCTCCACAAGAATGCGGTTCTTCCTCTCGGCTACACCATTTTGTTGAGGGGTATATGGTGCGGAATATTGGTGCTCAATCCCCTCATCACTCAAGAATTCTTCCAGGGTGTAGTTCTTGAACTCGGAGCCATTGTCACTTCTTATTGCCAAGATAGCCATGTTGTACTTTCTTTGGGCTTGCTTGGCAAAGTCGATGAAGGTGGCCTTCGTCTCATCCTTGGACTTGAGGAAGAACACCCACGTGTATCTTGAGTAATCGTCAACAATGACAAGACCATATTTCTTTCCACCAAGACTATCCCATGATGGAGGCCCGAAGAGATCCACATGAAGGAGCTCCAAGGGCCTTGAAGTTGACACAACATTCTTGGGGGTGTGCTTTGCTTGATGTTGCTTCCCGGCGATGCACGCACTACACACACGATCTTTCTGAAAAAACACGTTTGTTAGTCCGAGGATGTGTTCACCCTTTAGGAGATCTTTTAGATTTCTCATGCCAACATGGGCTAGCCGGCGATGCCATAGCCACCCCTTGTCGGCCTTGGCCATTAGACAAGTTGCATGGTACGTGCTATCTTTCGAGAAATCAACCGTATAAAGGTTGCCATCCAACTCTCCAACAAAGGCCACTTCGAGAGTATCTCTCCTAAAGACTTTCACACTTGTTAGACCAAATAGTGTATCATAACCAACGGAAGCTAATTGACGAACGGAAAGCAAATTGTATTGAAGGGATTGGACAAGCATGACATTAGCAAGTGACATGTCATTAGTGATAGCCACCTTGCCCAACCCAAGTACCTTTCCCTTGGAACCACCACCAAAGACAATGCTCATATATGGTTGTATCGCATCCATGAAGTCCTTGAGCAAATGACTTTCTCCGGTCATATGATTTGTGCATCCACTATCAATCACCCATTTGACTCCACCGGAGAAAGCACCCTACACACACGTTTAGGCTTTGGTTAGAGGTGCCCATTTCGCAATGGGACCTCTAAGGTTAGTAACAAGGGTCTTTGGAACCCAAATAGCATAGAAGCGAAAAGCATTACGGGGTCCAATGAATTTGGCATACACATCTCCATCCTTTGCCTTACGGAGCACATAGGATGGGGGCATCTTTTCTTTCTTCTTGTTGGGAATGGACTTGCCCCTAGTGGCCTTCCCACTCCCAACACCAACCTCATCAACTTTCTTCTTACCTTTGTCCTTGTGCCCTTCACGAATAAAGATCACCTTTTGAGGAGTTGATCCCTTGCTAAGGGTGACATCCTTTGTCACACTCGTACTTGGATCAAAACCAAGTCCCTCCTTAGCAAAGGACTCCTTGTGATGACTTAGTACATCATTTAGGTTTTTCTCGCCTTGGGCACAAGTCAAGAGACCCTTCTTTAGTTGAGCATGAAGAGCTAAGTTCTCCTCAATGAGAGATGCTTGATCAAGAGTAGAGTTAGCAGCACAAGCATCAATATGCACAATAGTTGGAGGAGACATCTTCGTAAGTGTTTTTATATGAGCAAGTTTGTGGGCCTCGAGATTTTTCTTAAGGATGGTGAGTTCCTCATCTTTTGTCTTGAGGGACAAGGTGAGTACCTCAACATCCTTAGAAAGGGAGGTGTTTAGCTCCACAAGTTTGCTCATATCATTAGCAAGCTCTTTACATATTTCATTAGCCTTTTTCAAGGAGGCAACATGCTTGTCATTTAAGTCGTTTGATGCGTGAACAACTTTGCATAAGTTGTCATTTCGAGCTTCCTCAAAGTCAATTTTTCGCTCAAGGAGAGTATAGTTCTCCTTTTCCTCAGTGAGGAGGATTTCAAGATCCTTAATGGTTGTGGAGTGCTTACCCGCTACATCCATAAGTAATTGAAACATTTCGAGCTTGTTCCCTTTGAGAGAGCTCATCATTTTGTTCACTTTGGCAAACAACAAATCTTCACATATAGCATGAGCATCATCACTTTCCGCATCATGAAATTCATCATGAGATTCGGAAGAGAACATGAAGGACTCATCAATAGGAGTTACCTTGATCTTAGCCGAGGAGGAGGGAGTGTCATCATCAACCAACTTGGCCATAAGACACTTGTGTGCATTGCCGACGTAGTCACTCATGTAGTTGTAGTTTACAACTTCACCTTCCTTGTTGAGGAGCTTCAACGTTTTTTGTGTATCTTGAGCAACTCCGGCCACACCACCAATATCCTCGGGATCGGACCCTTCAAGTGCCAACAATGCTTTCTTCTTGAACTTGTTGTTGAGAGGGTTTGGGAGCTTCTTGGCGACATCCTTCCGAGGAAATCGAGGTTTGTCCTCTCTTTTATCATATGGACACTCCTCCGCAAAATGTCCCGGTCTCTCACAGTTGTAGCAGTTTCTTGTCTTCTTCTTTTGGAATCTTCCCTTGAAGTCCCCTTTGGTGAACTTCTTCACAAAGAGAGCAATATCATCATATGAGGGAGTATCATCGGAGTTATCATCATCTTCATACTCATCTTCTTCCTCATCATCATCAAACTCCTCGAGCCTAGCCTTGAGAGCAAGGTTTGAGGACGGACCACCATATGTGGCAAGGAGCCTCTTGGACTCCTTTAGGTGCTCTTCATATTGCAAGAAGGTGGCAATCACATCATCCGGTGTCATCTTGAAGAAGTCGGCATACACCTCAATTCCCACACCATTTGATGAGAATACACCATGAGAGCATTCAACATTTTGTCCACAAGGTAACGGTTGGTGATTTGATATCCATCCAAATATTTTTCACATGTGAAGGACTGGACATGAGCAGAGAGAACCTTGAGACGCATATGAAGTTGTTGAGGCGTCTCATCTTTCTTCATGTGAAGGTTGTGCAATGCATTCTTTGCGGTCTCGTATCTTGTCATTTGAAGCGACCCGGTGCCGGACTTGGCAATGAGAAGAGTATCCCACATTTCCTTCGCATTGGTGATATGAAGAAATGGTGCACGTGTCAACTCATCCATTCCTCTCTTCAAGAACCCAATAGCCGCAAGGTTGAGATGTCGATCAAACACTTCACTTGGAGTAAGGTTGTTCGGATCAACAGGATAATAGCCTTTTCCGGAGTCGATGAGGTTCCACATGGGTTCGCACACAAACCTAAGATAATCTGCCATAAGACTTTTCCAATCCAAAAAGTTAGTGTTCTCGGTTAGTACCGGCGGATTGCCGTTGAAATTATACTTAGGTTCCACAAGCTTAGGAGCAGGATAGTCCCATTGGTAGGGACCACCTCTTTGCAAGGGAGCCTCGGAGCCGGGGTGCATAAAGGTCGCTTGTGGGGACATAGGGGCCGCACCACTTGACGTTTGTGACTCAGACGCCGAAGCCTTCAACCTAGCAAAGGAGGCTTCCATTTCCTTCCTTTGATTGTCCAAAGCCTTTTGCAAGGCTTTTTCCATATCTCCGGAGGTGAACAACTTGGGGTCCTCAATCTCATAACTAACATGCCCCGTGGGGGGGGGAACGCAGCTTGTGCGGCGGCCCTTTGTTCGGTAGCCAATCTCTCAGCTTCCGAACTCGCGGCATCCGCAGCAATTGCGACCTCCTCCACATTGGCACCCGAACTTTCGGGGATGCCGTTCTTGGTCATCTCGCTCTAGGGAGGTTAAGCCACAAGAATAGAGCACGAGGCTCTGATACCAATTGAAAGGATCGAGATAGACCTAGAGGGGGGGTGAATAGGTCTTATTACAAATTTTATCACTACTTAGCAATTTTTAAGCAATAGTGCGGAAAACAAAGTGTGCCTAATAATTGCAAGGTCTATTTAGCAAAGACAAGATAAACAATAAGCACAATAAACACAAGCAAGTGAGGGGAAAATAATACGGTAGTACAAGTAGTAAGGGAAAAGAGTAGGGATAACCGAATGACGCGGAGACAACGATGTATCCCGATGTTCACTTCCTTGGAGGGAAGCTACTCACCGTTCGGAGAGAGTGGGTGAAACCACGAAGGCACACCAACGCCACGAAGGCTCACTCTATTCCCCTTGAGATATCACCACGAAGGCGGTTCCCAACCACTACCAGTTGACCTTAAAGGTGGTCACCAAACCCTCACAAACTCAACGGGGGTAATCACAATGGTCGATTCCTCTCCGAAGAACGCCTACCCACCTAGGAGTCTCCAACCTCCAAGAGTAACAAGATCAATGGGAAATGCTCAAGACTTGCTCAAAACGCGATTTGCTTTGGTTGGAAGATGGGGAAGGGGCGGATCTATCACTGGGTGAAAGATCCGTCAAGAACTCTCCGGGATCTGAGATTTGGTGAAGGAGAGAGTGAGAGGGAGCACTTGTGTTCTTGGAGGGTTCTAAATGAAGTGGTCAACCCTCACAAGTGGGAGTGAGGGGGTATTTATAGTCCAAGAGACGAAATGGCCGTTGGGAGAATAATGATGTGTAAGTGTCGGACGTCCGTCAGGTATCGGACGTCCGAAAGTTCACATGTCGGACGTTCGTCAGGTATCGGACGTCCGAAAGTTCACATGTCGGACGTCCGAGCCAGGTCGGACGTCCGAAGTGTAATATCTGGGTGCAGCAACGAACATAGTAAGAAAAAAGAACAGTAGCACATCGGAAGTCCGACAGAGTTCGGACGTCCGAAGCGCGTCGGAAGCCCGGCATTTTTGTATGTCTACTGACCTTTCCTATGATAACCAAAATACGAGATGTCGGACGTCCGATGAGTGTCGGACGTCCGAAACTTTGAAATTTCGTACGTCCGAAACTCGTCGGACGCCCGAAAGCAGTGATCATATTTTTAGTTTAGGGCTCCACTTTTATGTCGATATGTTTTTTGTTTTTAATTAGCTTTGAGCAAATCTTAAACACAAACCCACTGATCCCCTCTTAATAGTGCGGGGATCCCTATACTCAAGATAAACCGAAAAGCTTACACTTTAATATAGATTGGATCCATATCTTGAGCATATCGACATGACTAGATGGTCCTTGATCCACCAACACACCGCACCGAGGACTAAAACCTGAGATATACTTGGCACACATGATTAGTCCTCTATATGTAAATTGTCATCAACATCAAAATATAATTAAGGGCAAGATAACACTTTCACCAGGGATTCCCCTAAAAGAGTTCTTTTAAAGGAAAAGCCATCCCTTCCATTCCTAAAAGCATCAACTACTGAGATGTTTTTGTTAAAAAAACTTCCTAACTCCCACAGGAAGAGGGTAGAAGGACATCAGGTATAAAGGCATGTTTGTCAGACAGTCTTGCACCAAGGTAGTTCTACCTACTTACCTTGCCAACAATCACATCTCTTCTTAATTTTATCTAAAACCATGTTCTGATGCTTATTACTAATTTTGACATTGGAAATAGGAACCCCAAGGTATCTAAGGGGAGTTTTACTCACCTCATAGGTAAATATCCCCTGAGATTCCCTAGTTTTAGAAATGGCTTCACCAAAAGGAAAAAATCTCATTTTTTGTAAAAATTGATGGTTAACCCAAACATTTGCTCAAATGCACCAATGATAAATTTTAATCTCCTCGCATCTTCTAAATCATCCCGGAGCAAGAAAATCGTGGCATCTGCATACTGCAACATATTGACCTCTCAAACAACATTATCTACTAGCAGACTAGCATCCCTTAACTAAATTGTTATTTTTGGCATTGTTTAGTAGAACATACAAAGTCAAATAAGAGAGGAGATAAGGCATCCCCTGTTTCAAGCCTTTCTAAGTATTGAAAAAAAATTCCCAACACAATCATTAACTTTGATGCCAACATGTCCTTACATCATAGTGTGCATGATCCAATCACACCATTTAGAAGGAAATTCCTTCATTTTTAGTATTTTGTAAACAAAAAGCTACTTAATTTTATCATAGGCTTTCTCAAAATCCACTTTAAACGGGAGGGCAATTTTTATGGTGAATTGATTTGGAGGCTCATGTAAAACAACCACCCTTCCATGATAAATCTATCTTTAATAAATGCAGTTTGATTCATAGAAAACACAAAATTAACTACTCTATTAAGCCTATTCACCGTGACTTTTGGTAATTATTTTGCATCTGGCATTTAATAGATAAATAGGTTTAAATCTATGATACCTAAATATTTCACCCCCACTAACCTATTTATCTTGACATGCAACCTATCCACATCATCAAGTAGGTCTACCATATAAAAATTCTTTTCCACCAACTCTTAATGCACATGCTCTCATTATCTCAGCATGCGCATGCAACCTATCACAGATAAATATTATTTTTTATGCACTCAACCTCATGATTTATAATATATATTTTTATAGAAAATCAAATTATGAGTTACCTCACTTTTTTTCTATACGTCAATTTTTAAAAATGCACATCTGCTATTATTATTTTAGGTTTAGCCATGGGTGAAGATGTCTCTACTCAATGTTCTTTTCATCTCACTAATATATTGTCAAGGTAATAAATCAACAAAACAAAAATCACACTGACTTTTTGGATTTTTCATCAAATTTTCTTAAAGCTTTACTCTAAACAATATTTTCCTAAAATAATTTATAATTAAATTATACTATGTTTCTCAATTTTTATCATGTTTTAAAAATCAAATTATTTGTTAACAGTTCCTGCAACAATGCGTGGGATATCATCTAGTTTTTTTAATTTGTTTGGCATCACTCGTTTCAGGAACAAGAGTAATATTCTCATAGTTCAGACAAAAAATGTCCCGCACCCCTTGCTTTAAGTTAAATTGTACAAGGATCTTCACTTGCTTTATTGGCCAGGAGGAACTAATTAACGGGGTAGTGACACTTACTCCCTCCGTTCTGAAATAAGTGTCTCAACTCTAGTATAACTTTCAGAACAGAGGAAGCAATACTTTATAACCAAGCCACTTTAAAAAATGGTTTGTGCTGGATGGTAAAGTCAAATAAGAGAGGAGATAAGGCATCCCCTGTTTCAAACCTTTCTAAGTTTTGAATAAAAAAATGCCCGATACAGTCATTGACTATGATGCCAACATGTCCTTCCATTATAGTGTGCATGATCCAGTCACACCATTTGTTAGGAGATTATTCATTTCCAGCATTTGGTAAACAAAAGCAACTTAATTTAATCATTGGCTTTCTCAAAATCCACTTTAAGTAGAAGGGCATTTTTTGTTTTTATGGTGAATTGAGTTTAGAGGCTCATGTAAAACAATCACCCTTCCCAATCTACCTTTAATAATGGCAGTTCATTAAGATTTGGTAATTATTTTGCATCTGACATTTAATAGATAAATATATTAAAAAATTTATTTTGTTTGACATCATTGATTTTGGAAACAAAAGTAATAATCCCATATTTTGGCCTGAAAACATCCCTCACCCCTTGCTTTAAGTTTTTTTTCGAGAGTACGCCAAAGACGTACCATAGCTTTATAGAAGAAAAGAGAGGATGTTTACAAGAAAGGGTCGGCTCCCTCCACAATCCGAAGAGAGCCCAACGCCAAACCCGAAAACTCAAACGCTACTCCTCGCACAGTTTGGCTAACCCTATGTTGCATGCCGCTAACCAGAGCTTGAGCTCATCCATGATCAAATTGGCCGCGGAGGGCGCCGAGATGGAACGGTGTGGGTGGTTGAAGGGTCGGGCATTCCTCTGTTTTTATAGATGCCAACAGATCAGAATGGTCAGTGCGTCAAAACCACCGCGTTTGCTTTTGGGGATGGATTTACCCCTTGCTTTAAGTTAAACAGTGGATCTTCACTCACTTTTTTCCCGAATATGACGTGGGCATATCATTGCATTGATAGGTATCTTCACTCACTTTATTGGTTAGGAGGAACTAATTATTGGGACAGTGACACATAATACTTCTGTAAACCGAGCCCACTTTGAAAAAATGGTTTGTACTGGACCATGATACTGTATTATGAAACAAAGTCCGATCTTGATATGTTGGTTTCATGCTGCAATCTGAAGTGATTTGGATTGGACCCACCTTAATTAGGAAATACAGTACCATGGTTGATAATAGCATGTGACATTATACAACAATCATTAGCAATGGCATTTGCAATTTAAAGTGACTTGGACTCACCTTAAAAAATATTTTCTTCATACACTTCAACTATCTACTTTCTTCGATATAATAAGTGTCGCAACTTATTATGGATCGGGGAGTATATTTTAATACGAAGGAAATACCATAATTGATACGTGACGTCGTACAACAATCTTGCCTAATATACATGGTACATCTCTTATTGCTCTCAGCAGCATTGGCATCTGCAAGTCACTTACCGCGAAACCAACCAACGCTCCACAATGTCCAACGGCGCCATGAACCAACAGACGCCGGCGGCCCATGCGTGGAACTTCGCGGCGGACGAGGCCCTCCTCGGCCTGTCGGCGCTGTCGGTGCGCTCCGTGCTGGGCACCATCAAGGCCGGGATGGACGACCAGAGCAACGACCGCCCTATGATCCCTCTCGGACACGGTGACCCATCGGCGTTCCCGTGCTTCCGCACGGCGCCGGAGGCCGTGGAAGCCGTCTCCGCCGCGCTCCACTCGGGCAACCACAACTCCTACTCCACCGGCGTCGGGCTGGAGCCGGCGCGGCGCTCCATCGCGCGCCACCTGTCCGTGGACCTGCCCTACGACCTCTCCCCCGACGACGTCTACCTCACGAGCGGCTGCTCCCAGGCTATCGAGACCGTGTGCTCCGTGCTCGCCGGCCGTCCCGGCGGCGGCAGCGCCAAGAACATCCTGCTCCCGCGGCCCGGGTACCTGTTCTACGAGGCGCGCGCCGCGTTCAACGGCATGGAGGCCCGCTACTTCGACCTCCTCCCTGGCAGCGACTGGGAGGCGGACCTCGACGCCGTGGAGGCCCTCGCCGACGGCAACACCGTCGCCATGGTCCTCGTCAACCCCGGGAACCCCTGCGGCAACGTCTACAGCTACGACCATCTGGCCAAGGCAAGCCACCCACCCACGATCTTCAGTTTCGTGTGGAAGATGAGATGAAAAAGATGTTGTGATGATCTTGAGTTCTTGACACTGTTGCTGCAGGTCGCCGAGACGGCGAGGAAGCTTGGCATCTTCGTCATCGCTGACGAAGTGTACGCGCACCTCACGTTCGGGAAGAAGCGGTTCGTTCCGATGGGCGTGTTTGGCTCCGTGGCTCCGGTGCTCACCCTGGGATCCATCTCCAAGAGATGGGTGGTGCCTGGGTGGCGGCTTGGATGGATCGTCACCAACGATCCCAATGGTGTATTTCGTAGGACCAAGGTTCTTTCTTTGCTTCGACTTCTTCCATTCTACTGCCTCCCTAGGATTTGATTTTTCTGTCTGATAAAATAACAGCCATACAAAAAAGAAGGATCAATCTTGTGTCACATAACTGACATATGATAGGACAGATGTTGGTCCAATAATGGACTTGGGCAGTCAAAATACACCATATATTCTAAAAGGAGGGAGTAGTGAACTAGTGATATATTACAATAAGCATCACATGTTTTCAAAAGTGGTTGCGGCTCACTCAGGTCACAGTTCAGCTGACTCATCTTCCTCTCTTTTTTCCATGCAACAACTCAAACATAACACGTTGCTCCAACTTTTTGTATTGGGTGAAACCTGAACCTTACAAAGTGAGGACATGTCTTTTGACTATTTTCCTTCTTCTTTTTATTGCAGCTTGTGGAAAGCATTAAGAGTTACCTTGACATCTCCTGTGATCCTGCAACATTTGTTCAGGTAACTGGCCCCTTACAATATTCTTTTAGAGATAATAAACATTTCATATTCTGGACGCATAATAGAAACCACCTTACAGAAATAAGAACACGTGAATCGAAAAATGAAAATGGGGTTGTAAGCCTTTGGTCTTGACGCATTCAATTTTGTTCTCAACAGGGAGCAATCCCAGAACTGCTAGAGAACACAAAGCAAGAGTTCTTCGACAAAACCGTGGAAATTCTGAGACGAACCGCAGATATATGCTGGGAGAAGCTCAAGGGCATCAGTGGCATCACTTGTCCAAGCAAACCAGAGGGCTCCATGTTTGTAATGGTTAGTGATTGCAAGACATCATTGCTAATGATTTTCTGATGGGATATGAAAGTTGTTACTGCATTTTCTTCTGTAGGTGAAACTGGATTTGTCCTGCCTTCTGGACATCAAGGATGACATGGACTTCTGCTGCCAGCTGGCAAAAGAGGAGTCAGTGGTTGTTTTGCCAGGTACACTAGAGTTCTCCTGTAGATCATTTGAGCCTAAGTCTGTGGCACTTGGATTTTTTTTATTTCCTTGCTTATCAGAATTGCCTTGTATTGGCATCTTATTTCAGCATTAACAAGTCTGTTTGTCCAGGATGTGCTGTGGGATACAAAAATTGGGTCCGGATCACTTTCGCAATCGGACCGTCTTCTCTCGAAGATGGCCTTGACAGGCTCAAGTCCTTTTGCTCGCGACACAGCGAGCCTAAGAAGTGATACAGCAAGCTCACAAGTTCCCTGCAAGATGATGCACCTGCTTTCCTACAGATAACCACTATGTATGTGCTACAGAACGTGCCACATGAAGGATTCAAACACATGTTTAAAAAAGAGAGGATTCAAACACTCTCATGAGAGGTGATGTATTTGATGCAGTATTTATGACTTTGTCTAGCCAACAGATCAGATGTTACAATTCTTGTTGTAACACCAAGTATGTATAGGTGTCTATTTTACGGAATCTACAATGTTGAACACAATTATTGAATAAAAGTGGGGGGACTTTGCGGGAAAGAAAATGTTTCGAGTAGTATTTTAGTTTCGTTCTCATTCTAGTACAATATTAATTTTAGGCGAAAGAGAGAGTTTCACTTTGTAATGTTTTTACATCCATGTTATCGTAAAAATCCAACTCCAACCCCGAGCTCATATGCTTCCCAGGTACAGTAAATTAAAATAAAATACCAAACAAAATTCAAAAAACTGAAAAAGCACATCAAAGATGTAGGACTCTTTTTGGTGCCTGCGAAAGTTTCACACTCAAATGACATCCCAGGAGCTCACTACATAAAAATGAACCGGAGCTCGAATTGTGTTGTAGCTTTGGATAGTTTTTTTTAACTCCGTTTTTTCCTTAAAACTCCTCGGATTTCATCTTTGCGTGAAAATTTGCAAGCTCCTAGTTTTTTTATTTACTCTTCGCTCAACTACAGATGCACCCGAGCTCTGAAATGCGCCCTCCATGTTACCGCTAGTTTTCCTCTATCTTACCGCTAGTTTTCTTGTCTTCAATTGTTTCTTGCATCATCGAAAGACGGATAATCCCTAATGAGTGTTGAAGACTTGAATTACCACAATTTTCCTTTCCTCGGCGGCAACAAACCCATTGCAAAGAGATGCTATGCTCCACTATGAAGCATTCTATCTCCTTCTAAGGCATTGCGTACAATGAAAAGAAAAGAAAAACTTCCCGGTCACTTATTTTTGGACATGAAAGGGGTGTTTCAAAATGTGAGGGGGGGGGTCGATCATGATGTTAAAAAATATGTCAAGGTATAAGTTTTGGACAAAAAAAAACTTGGTTGTATTGACTTTTAGGAAACTGTTAAACTCAACTTCACTAGGAATGGGCTTCATTCTCTTAGTAGAGGAAGACATTTTTGCTGGAACCGCCCTCGCACCCCACATAGATCTAGTGGTATTCTTGTGAGCATTAGCAATGATGTTTTTTATGTGATTCAAGCAAAGATAGTTTTTTGAAAGATTTTTGTGTGTGGATAAAACTGTAAAGTTCAATTGAACTAAATTATAGTTTATTATGATGCCCAAATTGAAGAAAAGGAAACCTTCCTAGAAGAACTTTCAAGTGTATTGATCTCGTGCCATGTTTTGAGAGGGAGGGGGACTTCAATATCATTAAAAAATTGTGAGAAAAATATACCCAATGAAACTGATCATTGGAGCTTTGTTTTCAATGCAATTAATGAACATGTTGATCTAAAGGAGATGCCTCTCAATGGTAGGAATTTCACTTGGGCTAATAACTTGGAGGGGCCCACTTTTATGAAACTAGATGATTCCTCGCGCGTTGTTGCGGAAAATATTAATAAATAATTTAAGGTTTTAAATATGAGAAATTATGGTACTTAGTATAATTTGGTTATAGATTATTTTTTGAAAGAAATATTGTTTAGAGTAAAAAATCTAAGAAAATTTGATAAAAAAATCAAAAAATGAGTGTAAGTTTGTTTTGTTAATTTATTAGATTGACAATATATCGGTGGGATGATAAGAGATGAAAACAACGTTGAGTACATATATTGGAGATATCACACCCTTGGTTAAGCCTAAAATAATGATAGCAACTATATATGTGCATTCATAAATAAATTGACACATAAAAAATAGAATGAAGGTAACTCATAATTTGATTTTCTACAAAAATGCATATAAATTGTCATAGTGAGTGCAAAAAAAGCTAATATTTATTTATGCTTGGTTGCATGCGCATGCGGAGTTTATGTGAGGATGTGCATGAATAGTTAATAAAAAAAATCTACATGGTGGACCTACTTGATGATGTAGATAGCTTGCATGTCAAGAGAAATAGGTTAGTGACGATGAACTATTTAAGTATTATAGATTAGATAGAATTATGTTTTGTCGTGAATTGGAAGAACACTACCCTCTTTCTGTTCTCCATGCGTTGGAGAGCGAAGTTTTTGATCACAAACCTTTAATTTTAAAAGCTGGTTCTCATAGCAATACTTAACCTATATTCAGGTTTGAGAATGCTTGGATGTTTTTACAGATTTTGTGAAAAATATTTTGATTGATTCTTCTACCGGTTCGAACTTAGGTAGATGGAAGAAGAGACCAAGGTTATTGAAAAGAAAGGTTAGGGATGAAATAAAAATGTTCATGCTCTTTACATAGAACTTAAAAATAAGTTTTTAAATAAACTGAATGTGATTGAAAAAAATGCTTAAAAGTTGGCCCTTTCTGCTTGTGATAGACAAAAACAGAAAGATCTTAGGGTGCCTCTTTGAAGGACGGTGAAACAAGAAGAAACAAAATGGTTCCAAAAATATAAAGAGAAGGAGATTAAATAGGGCGATAATAACACTAGATATTATCATGCTAAAGCAAATGGGAGAAGAAGGAAGAACAGGATCACCTATCTAGAACAAGAAGATGGGTGATATAAGGGAAATAGAAATTAATGAAACTAGATGATACCCCCGCGCCTTGCTGCGGGAATTGGTCGATCTATATTTCAACAAAAAATAATTATGTAAATTTAAATATTTAAATTAATAACAAACGAACCAAAAATTTAAAAACGCATACAATTTATTATATTTGATTATGTTTAGTTATTGATTTTTTTGAATATAAGTATAATAAGAGAATGAAAAATATTTTTTCATGCATGGTTGTATGTTGAGGTGGTCCTTATCACATCCGTAATTATGTGGTGATGTGACATGCATGTATGTTGAGATAAATAAGTTAGTGGGGATCACGGGAATTGGTCGACTAATATTTCAAAAAAATTTAATTACGTGAATTTTAAATATTTAGATTAATAACAAATGAAAAAAAATTAAAAACACATACAACTTACTATATTTGATTGTGTATATTTATAAATTATTTTTTAAATATAACTATAGTAAGGGAATAAAAAATATTTTTCCATGCATGCATGGTTGCATGTGGTGGTGGGTCTTGTCTCATGCAAGGTTGCATGTTGAGGTGGACTTTATCCCAATCATAATTGTGTGGTGATGTGGCATGCTTGCATGTTGAGATAGACAGAATAGTGGGGATGATCTATTATAGTATTATAGATACATTACTAATATTTATAAAATAAAATTAAACTAGGAAACAAGATGAATCCAATATTACTTTCAATATTGAAAATATACCTCATATCTTTGGTAATGATGCTGAAAATCTTGTTGAACCTTTTTTCATGGAGGACTACATAAAGTGGGTTTTCATATGGTAAAATAACTCATGGTTCTTATGGTCTTTCGGTTGATTTCTACCAAGAATTTTGGGATCTGAAAGACCTTTTGGCTAATTTTCATAGAGGGGATCTTCACATTGTTAGGTTGATCTTGTCATTATTACCGTGGTGTCAAAATCTAGTGATGCCAAACAGATTAAGAATTTCGAACACATATGCCTATAATTGTCTTTTCCCCTTCAAAAATAGGATACATTATACTCCGATTG
Organism: Bromus sterilis; assembly: GCA_950022295.1. Classification (NCBI taxonomy): domain Eukaryota; kingdom Viridiplantae; phylum Streptophyta; class Magnoliopsida; order Poales; family Poaceae; genus Bromus; species Bromus sterilis. Next base: position 280,130,376 of record OX465601.1, read on the forward strand.
ATATGTAGGGGCTGATAACCCTGACTCATCTCTTTTTGATTTGGTTGTTGAAAGTTTAGCTTTAATTATGGAAAAATCTAGGAAAATTGGGATTGTTACTTGGGTTTGAGGGAGATAATGTTGAGCATAATTTTCTAAATTTCACTAATATTTTTTAATAATATGAATATTTAATTAAAATTCCACGAAAACATTTTTATGTTTTCTGAATATTTTTATATGTGCGATGAAAAAATTGCGCTTGAACTGTTTTGAAATAAGTAAAACTTAAAGAAAATAAAACAAGCGAAACAAAGGTAAGTAATGAAACTACACAGGGAGAATTTCGTACTCCTATGTAGCCAAATGTCTCGCTATGAGCAAGAAACAAACATGCCCGCGTTTTACCTCCTACAAATCATATCCCCTTATGCAGTGTTTGGTAGTGCGCCGACCCATGTTGGGGCATTATTGAACCTCCATCTGCTTTTATGAATGTTTTAGCAAGTTTGATGCGGGTTTGTTATGTATAGTTTTAGGCATTTCTTATTTTTTTTATATTTTTCGAAAAAATCCATGAATATTTTATTAAAATTGCATAGGCTTTTTAAAATTCATTAATAGTTTTTCAAACTTACAAACATCCTTAAAGTTTACGAAGATTCTAAAGGATTTGCAAAATTTGTTTGTAAAATATGCTAAAGGTTTTTTAAAATCATGATATATTTTAAATTCATGTTTTTTTTCAAATCTAAAAAATAAATCAATACACAATCTGTCAATTCTTCCAAACATACTGCATCAGTGGAGCGATGTGAACAAGCACTAGTGGGCTGTGGCCCGCAAAAAACATACGCACAAGCATTATAGCAACATTTTGCCAGCTTCAAAGGGGATATGATCTCCCTTTGCTGCCGCTATCAGCCCCTACATATATCAATCCGAGTATAAATTATCCTATTTTTGAAGAAGAAAAGACAATTATAAAATTATGTTTTTTTGGTGAGTTTAGAAGTGATCTCGTTACAAGCAGATAGTATCTACTTGGTATGAAAAACCTAAAAATACGTGTCTTAAGCCATTTGAAAGTTTATTTTTTCGAGGACTCGAAATTATAAACTTGAACTAAACAATGGGTTTAACATTTAACCAAGGTTTAAAATAGCGGAATACGGGATATATCGGCGGGATTTTTTAGTAGCTATTTAGGGATATTTGATACAAAGAATGCAGTTATATCGGCGATATATCGGGCTATTTGCCGATATTCAATGAAGGAAAAAAATATCGGCGAGCTTTCCTAGAAGATATATCGGTCAAATATCGGGCTATCTTGAATCATGCATTTAACCCTAAACTTCAAAATTGGACAACTCAAACCATGAACTAACCAGCCAATTCAGGAATCAATCTTTCTTTCGGTTTTACTCAGTCAAAAGGTTTTGATTGCACTGACTGTTGACTGAGAAGTGCCAAGTCAATAGGGAATGTCAAAATTTTGACCCAGAAAGGTTTCCAAAAAATATAAAAACACACACAAAATCAGCATAACATCTCGACTAATCTGAAAAAAATCCACTGCATTCTGCAAACAGGTTAAGAGAAATCTCAAAAATTACAAATTCCATAATTTTTGTTCAAAGTTTGACACAAAACAATGTTTTTAGAAAAAATAATGAAATTTTTACACAACAACAAGTATAAGATGTGGAGTAATCTGGGAAGTTTTCATCATATTTCGACGAACCTACTGAGATAAAAACATCAGCATTTTCTAAAAAAAATTGGTAAAGAGTTTGGACAAAAAATTCCCCGAAAAATTCTAGACAACATCCAGCATAGCATGTGGACTAATCTGAGAAATTTCCACCATTTTCTGTTGGATAGTGAAATATCAAAGTTATGGTTCAAAAAACATTAAAAATAAAAGTAGGCATGGGATTAGTATTCCTTTGCTATCATAAATGTTTCCAAATGATCTAAAAAATTATACATCATTAAGCTAGCATGTGGACTAATATGAGAAATATTCTCTATATTCTTCCGAACAGATTGAGAGAAACATCAACATTTTGGCATGTGCTGCAAACTTAACACTTTCCATTCAACGGTCAACACATTGAAATCTGCCTGATTGAGTCAAAACCGAGAGGAGAGTTGATTGTTCTTGAACTGGATTGCTATTTAGGTGTACAGATCGATCGGTTTTAAAATTTCGGGTTGAATTTTAAGTCAAGTGGTTAGTTTAGTGTTGTAATGTGACCTTTTCTCAATTTGTTATGCTAAATTACACCATAAGTGAAAGTGTTTTTTACCGGACCTTTCTTATGTTCCTATGAGATTTACAAAATTCTAATCCCGACTGAAAGCCCATAATGCCCTTCAAAAAATACTTATTAAGAGAGGAACGTCTTTTCTATCATCTAACGTGATGCACGAATCTCAAAGCGGAGAAGAGAGGAACATCAAATTTTCAAACATGTTCGCTACAAAAAGGAAAGAAAAGATATGCAAACACAAACTTTTCCAAACACACTCATCACCTCACTAGCTAGCGCATCAAACCTTCACTAGAGAGACCTAGAGTCAAATGCCAGTTTCTCGCTTTTTTAATTCTTTTTTACTCGATGATAAAAATATGCAAAAAAAATCTACATACATGGATTTTTATTATAATTTTCATACTACGTACAAATGATCCAGCAATTGTTTTGATTTTTGGGGCATTTTAGACAAGAAACTACTTGGCAAATACTTTTCATGCATCATTTAAAAAATTGCCATCTATCTACGAGAAATATTTAATATACACCATGGCAATTTATCAATCAGACCATGACAATGTTTTTATTTTTTCTAATTAGATCATGGCAATTTATCCAATTAGATCATGGTAATTCTATTGTATGTATTTTTGGAATTTAATTATTTAAAATGTGATAGTTTATTAGGAAGGATGGCTATTTCATTATTAAGAACATGACAACTATTCCACTAGACCATCGAAATACCATTAATTAGATCACGACAATTTTCTTAATTAGGCTATGATAATTTTATTGCAGGTAACATGCCAATTTAAGTTTTTGGACCATGTTATTTTTATTATGTAGGTCATGTTTTTTTAATTGTGTCACCCCTTTGAGAAACAACCCCCTTTAATTTTCCATGCATTTTTTTTCAAAATATATCAAATTTAGTAGAAAATACATTTTCTTTTGCAAAAATGGCAATGTGACTATTAGATATATTTTCATGTTTTATTATCCTTTTAGATAATATATTTTTCATGCGACATATTTCTATTTTTAATAACACTTTTTGTAAAAAAGTTGTTAACTAGGCCTTGGATCAATCATGGGTCACACTATACTCCAACCGAGCAAAAGCTCGAGGAGGACATCTCCAACAATAGCCCGGAAAATTGACACGATATCTGTCTGTGATTTTTTTTGAATTCGTTCGTGCACAGGGACACGGGAACTGACCATTCAACCGTCTACCTAAAATGCTTGGTCACATTTCAAACAGAATTTGAACAAATCAGGGTTTGTTCATGCAAATCAAATGATTTTCATTTAAATCGGAGGGAGTGCCCTTGTTGGTCATTCGTGTTTGTCTCTCACGTCCTACTCTTCTTAGTCGAAGTCCATAGTGTGCATGTCGTCAGATGGGATGAGGTCCACGATCAACGTAGATGGTACGACCTCGTGGTCGCCCGATGCGGGCGACACTCACGACATGGACCTTCCCGTGTTGCTATTTACGATTTTGCTTGTGCTTCTACCTATGATTTTGGTCAACTCGTGTTTCTCCTTCGTTGAGAGGCTATCTCACAACACTTTGGTGGTTGCCATCATGCCAGGGGCGAAACACAGAGGAGGAATGAGAGAGGTCATGGTGCAGTGCTGGTAATGCCATGCGGATCCATGTATAAATAGCGAGCGACAGTTAAGTGGGCAATCGATTTGAACGTGGGGTGCATTGTCGCGTCTTTTAATGTAGACACGTGGATGGATGATCAGACGATTTGAATGTGATAGATAGTTGTCTCTCATCTTGTGTATCTAGCATTGATCAGACACAAAGAGTGAAGCTCTCGATGCTGCATCGATGCGGCATTAATGATCAGTCACGTTTGCGTTGGATCGACATCAATGTTGAGCTCGTTTTGTAGTGGGATGATAGACATGAATACACTTATACGCATCATTCATTGCGTAGGTAAATCTTTTTAGGCACAAAAAGGATTCTGTGCGAGACCAAGATATCGAACACGTATGTGGAGACGATCCAATCATCTGCAAAGCGTCCACACAGTTTACATCCAATTTATAAGAAAGCATACACGTAAACACGTCCACAAACAAATACATGATCGTGTTAGATTAGGAAACACATTCATTTGAATTCAAACGTATGTGAAACATTTGATGAAACGCGTCAGAGATGCCCTTAGCGAATGAATTGTCCGCAATCTTAAAAGAAAACAACTTGCTAATTGACGACAAAGGCTAGACACTACTACATAGCGTGAGAGGTCATAAACAATCAACAGGCGTGTAATCAACAACCCAATCCTGTCTGTAATCAGAAAAATGCCTCGATTCCGTCGGCCTCCCTCCCTTTCTTGACCGCTCCGCTTTCGGCTCCCTCAATGCTGCTTTTGGCCGCCTCGACTCGGCCGCGCTGCCCCTACATCCACACACACACCGGCCTACTGACCAAATTTGCTTTGTGAAAAGAACAGCACAGGGCGAAATCAAAGGCAGATTGTTATACCCAACAATGGTGTAAAATATATGCAGCCATGCAGCCATGCAGGTGATGTGTTCTCACATGCACCTTGAGAATAAATAAAAAAGTCGCTTGCCGCCCAAAAGGGCTTGGAAAAGGACGCGAGAGAGGTTGGTGATGGCAAAACCTAAGCTGAATTAATCGGACCATCGCACTACCGATCACTGCTTTGTTGACTAATCATATATTCATATGTACTCCCTATGATCCATCGCTCGAAAACAATAGAGAAAGATCGACATTAAAAGTTTTAGATTTGTACTCCCTCCGTTCCTTATTCTAGTGCGCCTTTGCATGCAGAAGACCAAGACATGAGGTGGCGTTTTAATTTGGACAAGGATTACCCTCCTTCTGCTTTGTCTGACACGCATGTGGGTGCCGGCCGCTGCAGTTCCTTGAGCCAGTCAAAGGCTATTTTGGTCCAAAACAGCCATGCAATCCTAATACGCACTACATTGTAGAATTTAGGCCAAAAATCTATGCGCATTAGAATATGGAATGGAGGGAGTACGTGCTTGATTAGCTAGTCTTTTTTGAATTCAAGGTCACTTTTTCTTTGCAGGGTATTTTTATTTACTAGGTGGCTTTTCTTTTCTTAATATCATCTTAGTGGCTTTCTCTATATATAGTACACCAAGTATGATTGCTCGTTGAATGCACCACTTCATGAGATGCATGTGTCGACAAAGTTAAACTAAAATCTATTACAAAATTCTTCTTAGAACATCAACAAAGATGTGAGCGATGTCGTTGGCTCGTCTTGACCATGTAGGATTTTGTTTTTTTAGCAAACTCTAGCCCTTCAAATGAGGGCCTCTCTGTTTTCATAAAAACCAGAAGCCAGAAGGCTTTAGATAGACACACTTCAAGTTACATTGCGAACATTAATCATATGTACGTACTCCCTATGATCCATCGCTGGAAAACAGTAGAGAAAGATTGACGAGAAAAGTGTTAGATTTGTACGTGCTTGATTAGCTAGTCCTTTTTTGAATTCAAGGTTTCTCTATAGGGTATATATTTTTATTTGCAAGCTGCCTTTTCATTTTGTATTATTAGGTGGCTTTCTATGTGGTACACCAAGTATGATTGCTCTGCATCATTTTCTTGTGATGCATATATCGACAAAATCATCCTAAAATCTATTAACAATATTCTCTAAGAACATCAACAGAGATGTTAGTGATGTCATTGACTCGTCTTGCTAACCATTTTTTTTGCAAACTCTAGCGCTTCGAACGAGGACCTCCCTGCTTTCATTAAAACCAGAAGCCAAAAGGCTCAAGAGAGATTACAACCTCAAATAAGAAAAAAAAAATCCTCAAGGTACGCGTGTAGAGAAACATCAGCACGTATCAAAAGCTTCTTGTCAAACTACCACGACGACATAAGCGTCGACCTCGAGTCTGGCGAGGGTCGAGGAGCCTCATTGCTCACCACTACCAAAAGCATCACCCATAGCCGCAAGTGAAACGAGGACAACAGCAATCCAACTACCTCCAAACATGTAGAAAGAAGGGAGAATATCATATGAAAACCAACATTCGGTAGAAACCGATGAAATCCATTTGAAGATGATGTTTTGAATGTTTCGATTTTTTTTAAGAAATGTGGGATGTTAAGAGGATGATGTTCTACTGCCATGCCAAAGGCCGCAAGAGGTTGGTGATGGGAAAACTTAAGCTAAATTAATAAGACCAAAGCACTACTGATCACACTTTTGTTGACTATTCATATGTGTACTCTCTATGATCCATCGCTCGATTACGATAGAGAAACATTGATGAGAAAAGTGTTAAATTTGTACATGCTTGATTAGCTGGTCTTTTTTGAATTGAAGGTTTCTTTTCCGTGGGGTATTTTTATTTGCAATCTGGTTTTTCTTTTTCTATTAGGTGGCTCTCTATGTGGTACACCAAGTATGGTTGCTCATTGAATGCACCATTTCTTGTGATGCATGTATCGACAAAATCAACCTAAAATGTATTAGAACTCCGATAAAGATGTTAGTGATGTCACTGACACATCTTGCTAAGTAGGATTTTTATTCTTGCAAACTCTAGCCCGTCGAATGAGGGCTTCCCTACTTTCGTTAGAACCAGAAGCCAAAATTCTTCAGAAAAATTACACTTACATCATGAATGTTAAATAAAATAAAAATTACATTCAGATCCTCAAGATACACGTGCATAAAACCATCAGCATCAACCTACCAAGGCGACATCAGCATCAACTGATCAACCATGAGTCTAGCGAGGAGTCTCGTTGCAGACCTCCACAACAAGCGTCGCCCATAGCTGCAAGTGAAACGATGATAACGCCAATCCAATTACCTCCAAAGATGTAGAAAGAAGCTAGAGCCAATGAATTTGATTATGCACAATCTCTAGGGAACAGGCCAAGGTGCACAATAGAAGCCGAAGAAGACCGTTTGCTCTTGCCACGTAGGATAACTATCGAAGTAGAACAAAGAGAAGAGGAGTATTTTCAAAAAGTTGCATTCGACGTGTAACGAAAAATTCTTACTAGATTAATTAAGTCTCTCATTAGTTTTCTTTGATACTTTCTCTGTAAAGTGATATAATGTACTTATGAACGAAGGGAGTATTATTTTTAGTAACAGTTAGCTCATTGTCTATGCTAGTGTTTCCATCGAATCTAAATACAAAAGTTCATTGCACGGACTGAACCCCCAAGTTGCACAATCTTCTATAGTTTTCTTACTAGCCCCATTGACAAAGATAGGCATTTTGTCCAGCACTTCACATGCATGCAGGGTCTCCATCTCCATGGTCGGGATAGTTAAGCATGGGGAGCATGGCACGATAGGGGAAGCTGCCCTTGGGAGCGCGACATGGCGAGGGATTCGTTTCACCAACTACTATGGCCCTATGCGCCCATCTCCTTTTCCCCTATATTGACAAAACGTATTGTTGAGACGTCTCACCATATTGCTACACTATATATCTAGCCTAGCTAGGTCAATCGTTTTCCTTTTCTTTTCCATGGTAGGTCAATCAACTTGTGTGCACACTGTTTAGTACTCCCTCCGATCCATAATAAGTGTCGTCCATCTAGTACAAAGTTTGTAGATGGGCGACACTTATTATGGATCGGAGGGAGTATGACACTTCGAAAGGGCACAATAATGCATAGGAATTCGATCTATCATTGTGTGTGCTGTGTGGACTCTCGTGACAGGGGCAGTGTCGAGAGAAAGGCCTACATGCACGCATCTGTTCTCTCATCAGCTTTTTTTTTGAGGGGTTGTGGGGTCTAGGGGTCACATGACCCTCTTTTCCGGAAATAAGTGCAGCAATCCATGAAATCTAGAAGAAAACATAGCATGTAAATGACTTAGTCCTTCTTTGATTTACATGAATTTTATTAAAATAATAATTGAAGAAACTATTTTTGGAGCCCTTTATTTTGTATATAGGCATGTTGATTATCATTTCGACCTTACGCTATGTTTGTAAGAAAAAAAAACATTAGACAACTCAATGAAAGCATCAAAGTAATCTATTTTTATTCGTATGTAAGCTAGGAATATTATAATTGAGTCTAGTTTTTTTTCTTTGAAATGTGAAGATTTGGTTTCTCTCCTACATAGAATTAGAAATCCAACCCGAAAAATCAAAGGGCTTCAAACGAAAAAAATGTATCCTTTAAAAGTGATTTTTCTATAAACCAAAAGAGATCTTAGGACATCTTCAACACTATCTCTTAAAAAGGACACACTATTCGTCCAAGAACATGATACGAGAAAACAATATTTGTTGGTGATGCGAATACGTATTCCGAACTCCCAAGATCTCTATTTCAATGCAATATGCTAGCGACAATTTATTTTCATGGACTATCCAGCGCAACGGAATTTAAAGGAGGGAGAGTGTAACAGCCCAGATTTCACAAAAATTAAATTTTTTTGTTTTCGGTGTGAATTGTTTGATTGTCTGATTTGTTTGCGGTGTTTACATCCCCGATTTATCGATCGACGATTATTTTTTCCCCTCTTATCTCGTACCGGACGGAGACCGACCCTTGCCATCCTGACACTTGACCTTTGCGACACCGGGTTTCACCCGAGCACCGTCGCAACCGGCACATGACCAACCATCGCCACCGAAACGCAAACCCCGTTTATTTAATAAACGGATTATTTTATGGGGCGCCGAAAAATGTTGTCGGAATGTCACCGCAGTGAGGTACGATCGACGGGCTCGACGCGCTGAGCGCGTGGTTCGAGATTTCGTCGGAATCGGAGTCCGTACGGAGTCTCGGTGGTCACGAACGCGATCACCGGACGCGCGAGAGGGGTACCGAGGGCGTTTGCGTAAACTGGCTAGCCAACCAGCCCTATATAAAGACCACCAGCCCTCCCATCCATTTTTAGGGTTTTCCCATGTAAAAATTGCAGCCACCCCCCAGCTTTGCTCAAATTTTGCCCAAAGGCCCCTCCACCTTCAAACCCTAGCTCTCCCTCGATCTCAGCCGTCACATCTGAGATCTGACGGCCCAGATCTTCCCAACCGCAACCAGCCAGCCTCTCCCACGTCTGGGCCCCGCGGGCCCGATCTGGGTGTCGTCGCCCGCGCCTCCTCCCGTGGCCGTCAATGCCGCGCCGGCGAGCCGCCCGGCCTCCTCAACTGCACCAGCCCGCCGGTGAGCCTCCGTCGCGTGCCCTCCCTTCCTCTCTCCTCCTCACTGCCGCTCTGCCTCTCCCAGGACTCCGGCAAGCCGCACCATGGAGGTCCTAGCCGCCGCCGCTGCACCATGGGTGGAGCTCCCCACCAGTCGCCCGGAATCCTTGCCACCGGCGAGCTCCGCCAGCCAGAGCCACGACTCCGATCCCGATCCAGTCCTGGATCACGCAACGGTCGTTGCCACCACGTGGGCCGCGCAGCGCCCACGGCCCAAGTCCAGCGCCTTGGCCTCTTGGGCCTGGCCCAAGGTGAGGCGCCCAGCCATTTTTTTTCTTTCTTTTTTTGTTTGTTTTTTTATTTGCTGCTGCTACTGTTGGGCCCAGCACCTTTCGGCCCGTTTAGTTTTTTTTCCTTTTCTGCTAGGTTTTTCTATCATTAATTGGCAGATTGCGGTGTAATTTTGCGGTGCCCGTATCTTTTCACCGGTAGCTCGGATGGAGACGCTTTCTACATGAAAGTTGCTCCGTTTTGCGCGTAGATTAATAAAATGTTGCTTGTTGCCATGTTTGACTTTGTTTACATGCTGTTTGACTGCTAATTACATCGCATGGCACTGTAAAATTGTTTCTTTAATAACTTTTTAACCGTTGGTCTGTTTAAAATGTTCTTTATATGTAACTTGACTAGAATTACATGTAGATTGTGTTTATGTTGTTCTTGCTTGCTAATAAAATAATAAAATATTGTTTAGGGAAAAACAGTACCAAACATTATAATTATCGTGGGGTCCGTAATAGTTGGCATGTATAGGTTTTACCCCCACTTAAGATGACTAGATTAGGTAGTTTACTTTGTGCTTCACCTCTTGCCATGTTTGGGTGATATGCCATGCTTGGGTGCCTTGCCATGTTAACAACCGTTGGTTGATCACTTGTAGCTAAACAACTTGAAACATTTTAAACGTGTGGTATCGTCGTGTGTGACGAGTACCCCACTTAACCTGTTAGTAACCGCTCTCGACGGTAGATGCGATGTATCGTGTTGCCTTCTTGTTGATGCTTGACCGTGTTTGCTTCGTAGTAATAGATTCTTGCTCGTTGATTGCTTTCCAGTGTTTACCGTCTTGTGTGCTTCCGCGGGTACTCTCGGAGACGATGCGAGCTTGCGATCGACTACACCTTCGGAACCCGACTTATCAACAGGCAAGGACTATGCATTACTTATGATCCATTCTATTTCAACCAGCGGTTTGCATGCTAGTATAGGTTAGGTTTGATGTTTGATCCTACCACATGTTTACAGCCTCTCTTAAACCGATACAGCCATGTCCCTTCCCAGCAAACCTTGTTCTGCTATGTTACTATTGCTCGTTGCTCAACCCCTGCTTAGTAAGCATGCTTAGGATGCTACGATGTTACCCTGTTACTCCTTGGTTTGGGCTATCACATTATTATTATTATTGTTGTTGATGATATGATTATTATAATGTTGACTATACTCGACGAAGGATGGAAGGTCTAGGCTATCCCGCCCCGACGCTTTGTTCCATTCGAGTCACCTAGGATCCGAGTTCCGGGTATTGGTTTTAAGACTGAGCGTGCCTAACCGCGTGTGGGGTGCTATGGGGTCCCCTTTTCTTACCTACCTAGCTTCAAACATTTCTAGAGGTGGCCCAAGCTGATTTACCATTTGAAACCGTGTGCGTAACTGGTCTGCAGCCAGTGGTTTTTAAAACAACTCGGGCCAGCAGAGACATAGTTCCTTTGTTGGTCCACACTGGTGAGCTAGGGAAGTCCCCTGTTATATAGGTGAGGCTAACCCCGACCTTAGCCATTCGGAAGAGTCCGATCCGAGAGCGTGGCCGGCTTTGGGTTGGGTGTCGACTCCCCGGGGGCCACCCGGATTTGTTCGTTGTTAGTTAGAGGGACCTGTCATTTCGGATCTCTCGGAACTAAATCATAAAATGGTTGCCTGTGATGGGTAGCAACTGAGAGTGATGGGCGTGCGTGCGGAGCCTTGTAATGGGAAGTTGGTACACCCCTGCAGGGTTAAATCTTTTCGAGAAGCCGTGTCCACGGTTATGGACGACTTGAGACCTACTCCTTGTTCATAGACAACAACAACTGAGATAATCTTAATATAATTTGATCAATGTGTGTGTGCCTTCACTGCTTCTTCTTCGTCGGGATGCGAAGAGGAGGACAAGGATAGGATAGGTGTTATGTTTGCGTAGTAGTTGATAGCAAGACTTGTTGGAGGCGATTCCTCATCTAATGCTTGGCTTCTTATCTTACTCTCTAGATCGTTAGCCACTTTATAAATGCTAGTGCGGCAGCAACCTCACCACTTACCCCTTCCTTACCGTAAACTACTAGTTGTCCTAGAATGACGAGTGATGAAGTCCTTGCTGGGTCAGATGACCACTACAGTTGGATGCTGAGTACTTCTGTACTCATGATACTACCCCCAAACTCTTTTCAGGGTTCTTGGTCGACAACAGGTATGGTGATCGACGTTTCACGTGGAGACTCGACGACGACTAGTTAGGCGGATCCCGGCGGAGGGCCTGGACCCGTGTGGTTATGGGATCGATGTTTTCTCTTTGCCAGTAGGCATTTGATTGTAGTCTGTACCCAGACATGTATTTTCCGATGTTATATTGTATTAAGGCAGTTGTATGCCGATTGTATGAGATGTTGTATCCTTGTATCTGTAATGTTGTGATATCATGTTGGAAATCCGGGGCATATGACTTCGTCATATGTCGCGGTGGGACCGATATGCGCTTCGTCCCCGGATCTGGATGGAAACATCTAGATCTGGAACAGTACCGCATATCGGGCCTTACAGAGAGTTTGTGAAATGTCGAAGATGCGGAGTCTCTTAGACGAGATCAAACCAAAAATCTCGCTATGGAAGTCCACACCTACGATAAATTGACCTGACAGAGCTTCAACGCCTAGAGCTCGATACCACCTGAGGACTAGAAGAGGGACGATCAGTCGTACGTGTGTATTGGATAGATCAGAGATAGAAGGGTCAAGGGCAGCTCTACAAGCACAATGGTGTGCATGTAGGGGGTTGTCCCTTCCCTCTATTTATAGATGGGAGAGGGGGCACCAACTTAGGTAGTGGGTAGACCCTAGGGTTGCACCCCATTTAGGGTTTCCCTACCCTAGAGAGGCGCCACTTCAAGTGGCTCACCCCCCCCCCCCCCCAACACACACCACACCCACCCCACTTAGGCCTTTCAAGTGAGGGGTAACCCATTAGTGTTTAATTTTATTAATAATTATGAAAATTATGTATATTCATAAGTATTAAATTTACACTAAATTTGAAATACTTTAGAATTTTTTTGGACTTTCAGTTTTTTGGATTTTCTAAAAACCTCTCCGGAACGCTTTGGTTCTCTCCGAAACCTTTCTGGTTTTCTCTTCGATACTTTATCAATTTTTTTGAAACTTTTTCAATGCAACATACACGTGGTTCAACTAGTTGCGGACCAATAGAACTCTCACATGGTGTCTAAACTCCCGCAAAGCTACTCCAAATTTGCTTTCGATTTATGAGAAAATGAACATGTGAACTTGTCCACAAACGTTTAGGGGATCGTATTGGATGGAAAAAAGTGTACATGCCTCATAGTCCAAACCTTTATGGGATCTTAGAGGTACCCCATTGGAGATGCCTTATATCCTATGAATCGAAGGAGACCTCAATGTTGTTTAGAGATTGCTTTACACTCTTCTATATCTATTATATCAATATATCAAAATTTGGATTGCTTTATAGTCCTTCATATCTATTTGGAACCCATAATTTGAACATTTAGTGTTTTTAGGCCGGCGATACATAAACCAAGAAGTAAATTAAATTGTATGTGCAATTATGTCATTGGTTGGAGAGAAAAATCATGTGCGGTGTCACTAGAAGAAAAACGTGCATGTGTAATTAGTCAATCTTGGCCACTCAATTATCGACTAAGTTTAGTTTGATTTCTTATGTTCTAAATTCACATAATATTGTCTATGAACTTTGGATACCATATAGGTTTGGTCCCTCACACCATTCAAAAAAGTTTGATTCATGATATGATGATCGTTTTGTGGATATGGCAACCTATTCAAGACACACACAAAATCATCAAAAGAGAAAAATGCAAGAATATTTTGAAGAACCTAAATAATAATTAAAATACTTATGATAAAAGCATTGTTTCCTTTAAACATGCATGACATTTGTTTAAAACTACCAGTAGTTGTATTTTACAAGTATGCAAAAAAAGTAGGTGAACAAGTAGATGTGTTACCAAGAAGCCCTAAATATTATAAACAAAAATAAAATGAAAAGTTGAAATATTCTGGCATAAGGAGAATTACATAAGAAATGCTAAAATTGTTGAATATCATTCATAAACTTCCTTTCCTATTTTCCTAAATTCTTCCATTTGAAACGGAAATTTATTGGTTTCTCAAATGAATTCCCTCTATTTATTAATATTTGTTACTACTTTGTTTTAGATATTGTACGCAATTTCCATTTTCCTCATGTTCACTGGACCGCCCATTAAAACCACAACTGCATCACAAAATCAAACTACTCCTTGTGAGAACCAAATCTATCAGATTTGCAATGCCGAAGGAAAACTATTTTGTATTAAAAACACATATTAAAAGTTATTCATTTGAGATAACAACTACATCGCTTATGAGACTGAGTATAATTTCAATCCAAGGCTTGTTAAGTCAATCGGAAGTCGGAAAAATCTAGCCAACCAAGATCATGAGTAACCTTATTAGCTTCCGCATTACAATGTTCAAAACTTAACATTGGAAAATCACAAACCATATGATAGTAATCATTGAAAGCTGGCGAATGTGGCAACCACCTTTTAATCTTCTGAATTCAAAAATAATATTTTTTTTCGCATTCGTAGGCCGTCTTTCCTTCCTCGTTGTGTCAATATCTTCCAAAATTTCTTAAAAAAATGCGGGTAGCACTACCTCAAACGTAGCCATACACTCTGGCAGAGTTTAACCACCTCAGGTAGTCCCGATGTCAACCGAGATAACCGTTCAATGCTCAGGTTTAACAAATTTTGGAAAAAAACACTAACGCAAATCTAGCTACGAGAATATGAGTAATATTGTAATATGGAGGGCCATCACATACTTGATCTCACGAACAATGCAAGCGAGATGACTACATTCTACCCTTTACACTAGGAAAAGAATATAGTTTGAAGGTCAAAGCTTCAATCGACACACCAGTCAATCGGCCAATTTCACTCAGCAATGTAATAAAAACTACAAGGGAGGATCCACACACAGTTATCATTTGAAAAGAAATCAATAATCCAGTTTGTCATTATAGCACGAATCCCCGTAGTAATAGGATTCTAATCTCGAGCGACTAGTCTCTCCGAGAGAGGGGGGAAGGGGGGTAGTGAACCATCTGTTCGCTCTGATAAAGGGTTGGGAGTGAACCATTGGGACCGTTACGATTGTTATTCTAGTACGACCCCTCATGGTCCTCTAGTCGATCAAAAAAAGCACAGATTATTGTAAGTAATAAAAATGTGAAAATAAAAAAATACCATAAAACAAATTTTGCCATGTAATTGTTTTACCATGGCAAAGATGTATAACTATGTGCTCAAAAAATGAAAATGAAAAATACCATGTGACCAAAAGGAAAAAAAAATCAATGCCTCTCTCATCATACTAGAATTGCAATGTGAAAAAAAAATACGATGCCAAATTTGCCATAAATTTCTGCGTTGAGAAAAGTATTTTTTTTTTGTAAAATTTGTCATGGAAAATTGCCCTGAAAAATATATGTTGAGGAAAACTTACTTTTGAAATATTTTCCATGATTAGAAAAATTAAATTGCCAAACAAAAAAATTAAACTTGCCACGGTACAAATGCTTAGATCGCCATGGTAATTTTATTTTGTCATGCAACATAAATTAAACTAGCCACGTGCCCAATTTTTTTTTGCAATGCTGCATAAACTAAATTTGCTACAGTTCAATAAGAACATTTGCTATGCCATAGGGACTTTAATCTACCATGCAACATAAATTAAAATTGTCATGTCAATTTTTAATCATGCCCCATAAACTGAAATTGCCATATAAGAAAGAAATTTTGCCATGCTACATGGATTGAATTAGTCATCAACCAATAATAGTTTTTCCATTGAAGAAAAAATAAAATTACCATGTTGTATACTCCCTCCGTTTCAAAATAGCTGTCGTAGCCCTAGTACAACTTTGTACTAGAGCTAGTACAAAGTTGAGACAGTTATTCTGAAACGGAGGGATAACTTAGAAATGGCATGGTTACGTTACAAAAGTTGAATGAATTAAAAAGTCAAATATTTGATTAAAAATGTTATTTAACTAAAATAATATTTTTTTCTTCCATAAAAAGTAATAAAACTGGAGAGCCTGCGTTCCAATCCTAGGTCTCCTAGATGAAGGAAAATGAGAATAACCATTACGCTAGTCTATGTGTACTTGGTTTGAAAGTTGTCTGCGTTACCTTTATCTTAGTGTAAACAAGAGATTTTTTTAGGGTTTAGTGCAAACAAGAGATAAATCTGATGTGGCGATCTCTTTTTATTACGTGATTCGTGTAAAACAATTTAATGGCCCAAAACTCATCGCTAGGCATTCAAATTTTAGGTGTTTGCTCTTATTGTTAGGGTAGTAATATGATAAGCATCTTACACTATAATCTCATTGAGAACCTACATGTGTTGGGTTAGTTAGAAGGATGGTGGTATCGTCAGTCCATCAAGGTCAAACCCCGGGTTTAACGATTTTGTATTTTATTTAAAGACGAATATTAATTCAGTGGAAGGAGACCTTCAACAATGAGACGTTTGTGATGATTTTGTTAAATCTCAAGAGTCGCAGAATCTAGATAAGTCTCTCGAAGATGCTCATATAGGTAGAATGTGCGTGTGTGTGTTTATAGTGATGAGTATATGTACCTTCTTGTAGGCGTCTACGTTTGTACTATCTTCCTAAAAGAAACTATCATCTCATTAACATTTTTACCCTTGAGATCATGGGGATGGCCGTTAAAATTGACAACGACATCCGCTTGTTAGAGCAAGGTTAATAATATAGCCAACCGCTGGTTATATGAAGTTCTCATCTCATTTATAGTCAACCTAACAGATCATCCATGCGAAAATTAGTCATACTATTATGCTACATCATTAATATATAATCCACCTCTATTTCTCACGAAGTATGTTGGAGCCCGTGCTGCATCAAAGCGCGAGTTTGTAGCCTATTTCTCCTCTCTCTTCTCCCCTTCCTCCTTCAACGAGGCACAAATTTGATGGAACATCTTTTAAAGACCGCCTGCATCATTCTATTGTACTTGGTCTTAAGAGGCTAATGATTCGTGTCGATCGACCGGTCGAAGTGTTTAGGTCCGCGCAAATAGTATGGTACTAAAATGCTATTATCTCTTACTGGTAATAGCTATTGATCAGACGGATGTATCTTGACGTATTCTAGAGGGGAAGCATAGGTTTGTTGCTGACCAATCGTTTTGGCGATGTGGGAAATGACGTGAAGTAACCGGAGAAAAGGACCGTGCCGTACGTACTCGTCACGGTAGACCGAAAACCGCACCAAACTTGCTCGCCCGGAGGAAGCAGCCCGGAACCACTTCCCAGCCAACTTCCCGATTGACCGGCGAGCGATGTGTTTGCGTATGCGTATGCGTCGTCGGAGCGGCACTCATGAAAGCGGCATCCATGCATGGGTTGGAATTTTGATTATTTGACCGCTCGATGCCACACTCTTTTGGACCGGAGAAATCAAAGCATGGAAGAGGAACAGGGCGGGAGATGGCACTTGATTTGTTCAAATTCCAAAGATGGAAGCACAATCATGATGATGATGATAAGATTCTTCTTCTTCTTCTTTCCTGAGTAAGTGTACTCGAGAGCCGTTTGGTGCACAATGATTCTGTTGGAGACACACCAAAGGCAAAGGCAGTTCGCTATTGGTGAGAAATGATCGTGTCGAAAGCAGAGGATTGTTGTTGAGACGCTCAGGAAACAATTTCTCATGTTTCTTTCCCGGAGAAAGAAGAGATCATGTACATCCACCAAGAACAAGATGTGCGAGATGACTGAGATAAACCACAGATCGCACACACAGATAGACCTCTCAAATTCTAATAATCTACCCCAAAAAAATGAACTAACAAACGGATCTCCATCCATCCAAGAATCCTCGCCTCCTTCCCGGGCTAATCACAATTCGAAGCTCTCTCGCCTCCTTCCAATGGGAGGATTTGAATTTACGAACAAATTTAAACTACTCCGCGAGCCTTCCCGACAACTCCATGGAGGTCATGGAGACGCTGGACGAGCTGTTGCCGAATCCGCCGCCGCCGGTGGTGCCACCGGCGCCGCGGCTGCCGCCGCCAGCGCTGCCCTCGCAGAGCGCGAACGCCGTCTCGAGGTTGGCGACGATGTCGGCCATGGCGGGCCGGTCCTTGCCCTCCAGCCGCACGCAGTGCACGGCCGTGTACGCCACCAGCTCCACGGCCTCCGCCTCCTGCGGCGACGGCTCCGGCGCGCGCCCGTCCAGCACCTTGCCCAGCTCCCCGGCAACGACACTCGGCTGCGCGTAGTCCACCACGCTCACCGGGCTCCCGCCCTCGGCCTCCTTGAAAATGGCGCGCTTCCCGGTGAGCGTCTCCAGCATCACCACGCCGAAGCCGTACACGTCGCTCTTCACGGTGAGGTGGTGCAGGCCGTAGTACTCCGGGTCCATGTACCCCACCGTGCCGGCGGCCTTCACCGACAAGTGCTGCGGCGCCGGCGGCGCCCCCGCCGCCGCCTCCTCCGTCTCCGGCGGCCCCATGAGCGACAGCCCGAAGTCCGACACGCGCGCCACCCAGTTCCCGTCCAGCAAGATGTTGGACGACTTGATGTCGCGGTGGATGATGGGCGGCACGGCGTACGAGTGCAGGTACTCGATCCCCCGCGACGCGTCCAGCAGGATCTTGATCCGCAGCTTCCATGACGACACCACCGGCGACGCGTCGCCGGCGGCCTTGGGGTGGAGGTGGTCGTAGAGCGCGCCGTTCTTCATGTACTCGTACACCAGCAGCCGCTCGTCGTTCTCCTCGCAGTACCCGACGAGCCCGACGAGGTGCTTGTGGTGGAGCCGGGACAGGAACGCCAGCTCCGACCGGAACGCGCTCTCCTTCTCCTGGAACTTGCGCGCCATTGGCCCCGACGACTCGCCGCGCTTGATGGCCACCTCGCGCCCGTCGGGGAGCTTGCCCCGGTACACCGTGCCGAAGCTCCCCGCGCCGATCTTGGCCTCCGGCGCGAACCCGTTCGTCGCCGTCGCAAGCTGCGCGAAGCTGTACTCCTCGGTGTGCTCCTTGAAGTTGAAGGACGACGGCCCGCTGCGCTGCCGCGTCATGGCGCGGGACAGCTGCCGCCGGAAGAGGCCGCGCGCGCGTGATCCGTTTGGCGAGCCGTAGGGGCTCGCCGCCGCGGCCCCGCCGACGCCGAGGGCGGCCACGTGTTCGGCGGCGGCGGCGGCGGCGGGGGCGTTGGTGGCGGCGATGTTGGGCTGGACGGAGTTGTGGATCCTCTTGTGGCTGCAGAAGCCGAACACGAAGCAGTAGACGATGGAGCAGAGGCCCGCGAAGGCGCCCACCGCGCCCACGACGGCGAACGCGATCCAGCCTTTGGACACTCGCTTCGACGTCGCCGGAGGTGACGACTGAGGAGGCGTCGCGGGCGCAGCCGACGGCGGGGGCGGTTTGTCGCAGAGCCTATTACAGATCACGCCGCCGCCCGCGGCCGCGGCGGCGCAGAGCTCGCCGGACTGCGGGAAGACGCCGCATTCGCACGCCGACTCGTCGGCGACGCACGAGCCGGGGAGAACCTTGGGCAGCGGCACCATCACCGCCCCGTTGTCCGATGCCGACGACGAGGACGACCAGCAGAGCACGGTGAAGTTGGTGGTGACGAGGCCGCATGTGAGGTTGCCGCCGGCGACGAGGAACTCGAACGCCGTGCCGTAGGCCGGGTAGTACACGGTAGGCGTGGGTCCCGCGAGGTTCCAGCACACGGCGGTGTGCTTGGGCCTTCGTAGCCCGCACGCGTGTGAGTCGCCGACGGCGAGGCCGTGCGGGTAGAGGTCGGTCTGCGGGATCTGCCCGGCGGCGCCGGAGCCGGAGCAGAGCACGGCGCCGGTGGCCGAGTCGACGCCGCACGCGCGGGAGCCCCCCGCGGCGAGCGAGGACACGGAGGAGGCGTTGGCGAAGGCCGCCTGCACGGCGCTACCCCGCGGGCCCCAGCATCGGACCGCCGCGTGCTGCAGCGCGCAGGTGAAGTTTTGGCCGGAGACGAGGGAGGTGAAGGCGCCCGTGGCGAGCTCCGGGAACTGCCCGCCGCCCCTCCTCCACCATCGGATCCCGCGCGCCCGCGCGTCGTACGCGGCTATGTGATCCGCCCCGACGGCGAGGTCGGACAGCGGGTTCGGCCCCCTGTACACCCGCCTGAGCTGGTCCGGCGCGGCGGGCGGCCAGCAGAAGAGCGCCGGGACGACGCCGCTGCCCGCGGCCGAGGCGACGCCGCAGAGGAAGCCCGCGCCGCCCGAGACCTGGGAGAAGAGGAGGTAGGGCGCGACGGGCGTGGCGGAGGAGGAGTTGTAGGAGGAGTTGGTGGCGGTGGATGAGATGAGGGCGGGGAGGACGCAGAAGACGGTGCCGTTTTGGGCGGATACGCCGCAGACCGCGGAGCCCCCCGCGACGGCGAGCGTGGAGGCGGAGACGGCCGCGGGCGCGAGCAGCAGGGGAAGGAGGAGGAGGAGGAGCGGCGCAGCGGCGAGGTGGGTCATTGGAGGGAGAGTGTGGCGGCGGCCGTCATCTGCGGCGGCGGCGCGCACGAGGGAGGAGAGGGAGACGGTGGCGGGGAGTAGGAGCACGGCAGCGGGTGGAGACGGAGGGATTAAATTGGAGTGCGTGGAAAAGGTAAAAGGGAAATGGAATACGCGGCGGGGCTGGGGTTGGGGAAGAATGGAATGGACGGAGGCGGGTGGGGCGCGACCGCGTCGGGGGGATGCCGCTGCCGGGTTTGGATTTCTTTCTCCGGTCCTTGTGTTTCCACTGGTGCTGCTGCTGCGAGGGTGGCGGCGGCGGGTTCCTGGTGGCCTGGGGTACACGTGTTTTTGGACTGGAGGGGTGGCGGGAGACGCGTGCGGACTCTGTGACCACGGTCGGCCTCACCTCCTCACCTGCTGGCTGTGCCTGGGGTCTAGACTGATCTCTCAAGTTAACAGCGGCTTTTTCAGATGCGATTCCGTTTACCGGCGCCCAAGAGGAATAAGGGTACGGACCAGTTTAGGGCGAAATGCTAACACAACACTTTATTTTTAGGGGGGAAAATGCTAGCACAACACGGCAGCGACACAGTTTTACCTTTACCGGTTCCGACTTGCTGTTCATTTTCTCGGCAAACCTCACCTCCTTTGATGATGATGTTTCGGAAGGCCAAAGTGAACGGTCAACTTTAAAGGCGTCTAGGACTCTAGTGTAGTACATGTTGTGTCCAGGTGAAAAGTGAAAGCGTGTTTCTGGCCTACTACGTACATGGGACGAAGATGGTGTACCGGCCCGTAGTACCCTGTATTATGGATAATTTATACGGTTATCAAGAGCCGACGGGGCAATGTTGCGCCGATACTACAATCTACAAACTTATACTACCTCTGATCCATATTAACTCTTGTACTAAGTGTGTGTCCATTAATATGGGTCAGAGGGAGTACATACAATTGTTAGCGCATGAACTTTCAAAAAATCATCGTTATCTCTTTATTTATTAACAAAAAGATAGAGTACGCGGATAGGGAGCGCGCGTGCGCTTGCCTTTCCTAAAAAGGAAACTAATGTTACGTGGTTGTTCCATTTTTAAAATAGGAAAGAACAGATTCCGACTTCATCCCCCACGCTAGCTAGTACGTGCACCTATTATTGATTTCAATTTTTTTTTAAAATCTACAACTTTTAAATCGTGTATCAAAATTCAAATCCGTTTTCACCGTTGGGTTTCTCACGACGAGTTCTTCAAAACTAGATCTCATATGGATATGTTTTGACGAACTTTTATTTTTGAGCAACTTTGTGTGGTATGTAGGCAACTATTCTTATTTAACTAATATGACTTTCTATCAACTTGTCTATCATGATTAATCAGTTACTTACCATTGATAGTCAGTTGCCTACTATTGATGTTCAGTTGTAAAAATATTCTAACTAAACCAAGCAACTACCATAGCAAAAACAAGCATCTGCCTTTGCAAATCCAAAAAACTATACTAGCAACCGTCCTAAGAAAACACAACATCTGTCTTAGAGAAATCAAGCAATTGTCCTAGTAAATCCAAGCACCTACATTAACCAAAAAACACAATGCAAAATTGTCCAAATAAATCAAGCATTTATCCTAAAAAATTAAGCAATTGTCCTAACAAAATCAAGCAAAAGTCGTAGCAAATCCATGCAACCATATTATCAAAACACATAATGCACAATGTTTGAGCAAAGCTAAGAAACTATCTAAAAAATCCAAGCAACTATCATAACAAATCAAGCAACTATTGTAGCAAATCCATGCAACTATATTATCAAAAAAACACAGTGCACAATGTTCTGCAAATCCAAGCAACTGTCCTAACAAATCCAAACAACTATCATAACAAATCAAGCAAATGTCCTAAGAAATCCAGACAACTATCATAACAAACCAAGCAACCGGCTTGACAATAAAATCAAACAAATTTCATAATAAAACCAAAAAACTGTCCTACTAAAATCCAAGCAACTTTCCTAGCAAATCCAAACAACTGTATTACAAAAACATATAATGCAAAACTATTCTAGAAAAACTAAGCAACTCTTCTATCAAAACAAAACAACTGCCCTAAAAATTCAAGCAATTGCATTATATAAAAAACAATGCAAAATTGTCCTAGCAAAATCATATAATTGTCCTAACAAAACCAAGCAACTATCTTAACAAAAGAAAGCAATTGTTCTAACCAAATGAGAATACAATAGATAAACCAGATGACCAGTACAAGAGATGAAATTGTAATAAAAAATTCCCTAGAACCAAATCCGAGCAACCGTATTACCCAATTAAATGCAAAATTACTCGAGCAAAATTAAGCAACCGTCCTTGAAAGTTTAAGCAACTATATTATAAAAAAAATAATGTAAAATTTGAGCAACTCATGTTTTAATTTTGAGCAACTCTTATGCCACTATGCTATCCCGGGGTTGATTTATCACGCAACTATATTATAAAAAAATACCAAATTTCCTATCAAAACTAAACAAATCCCCTATCAAAACCAAGCAACTATCCTAGCAAATTCAAGCAACTGTATTATAAGAAACACGGTACAAATTTGTCCTAGCAAAACTAAGCAACACTCATATTAAAATCAAGCAACCGTCCTAGAAAATTCAAGCAACTTCATTATAAAAAACACAATATAAAATTGTCTTAGCAAAATCAAGCAACTGTATTACCAAGCCACAATGGAAAAATTGTCCAAGAGTGAAGGTCCGATCACTCGCGAGATAGAATAGAATATGGACGCGCAAAACTAAGCACCTATCCTATCAAAACCAAGCAACTATCAAAAAAATCAAGCAACTACATTATAATTAACAAAATAAAATTTTTATCATAGCAAAACAAAGCTACTATCCTAACAAATCCAAGAAATTGTTCTAACAAAAGCTAGCAACTGCACTATGACAAGATACAATTATGACCGTGACACGCCTCACCCAAGCTACTACCCTAAAAAATCCAAGCAACTTTCTAGGAAATATAAGCAACTATATTACTAAGTAACTATCCTATCAAAACCAAGCAACCGTCCCAGAAAAATATCATATAAAAACCAAGCAACTGTATTAAATAAAACCAAGCAACTGTATTAATAAAACCAAGCAACTATATTATGACACAATGCAACTAAGATTGATTAGTCCCAGGGGTTGTTGTTCACCCGTAGCGATCTTCGACGTCTGCTGCGAGGGCGGCCTCACGCGCCCTCTACCTTGCTCGATGGGCACGCTGCACCATCACCTTTCCATCGGCTGAATAATAAGTTAGGGCTGATTAAAAAATCAACTAAAATTCCCCATCTAATCCATACCCCTGTCCTAACAAAGATTCAAAAGCAAGATCCAAAGTAACTGTCTCTAGCAAAAACAAATAGACAACTAGCCTAAAAATTCAAGCAACTGTATAACTGAAAACGAAATATAAAAATGTTCAAGCAAAAACTAAGCAATTGTCTTAGAAAAACCAAGAAATTATCTTAATAAATTCAAGCAACCACATTACCAAAACATACAATGGAAACTAGTCCTAGCAAACCAAGCAACTATCAAAATAAAACCAAGCAACCATTCTAGCAAAATAAAGCAACTATCCTAGCAAAAAATCAAACAACTATCCTAGCAAAAACCAAAGCAACTGTCATAATATAACCATGCAACTGACATAATAAACCAAGCAACTATCCTAGCAAACCAAGCAACTATCCTAGAAAAAACCAAGCAACTGACATAATAAAAAAAACTATCCTAGCAAAGCAAGCAACTATCCTAACAACACCAAGCAACCATCCTAAAAAAGCAAGCAATTGTCCTAGCAAAATCAAACAACTATCCTAAAAACTTAAGCAACAATATTATAACGTGTTGTAACTAGAACTAATGTGCGCCTTGTCCAAATTCTACAACCACCACACAATACAAATCTCATCCGACTCCCTCACCAAGGAACAAGGTGAGGAAGCAGGCGATGGCGTTGTTGCTTCAGCTCCACAATTAGGGTCTCCCATGTTAGTATTTATTTGCTAGATTAAGAAGAGAATCCCATGTGTACCTGATTTCATTGACTAAAATTTAACCTATGGATAACCTAATATGTTAACATGATTCAGATGATGATTTTTTTCTAGTTAATATGTTAACACCTAATTAGACCTAAAGCTTAGCATATGCTTCCCTAAGCTAATCCCCTCGGACATGCATTGCATACACGCACACAAGCAGAATCATGTGCATGCACACAAGCAAGATCGGCTCGAAGGTGATGCACACATACAACAACAACAACAGTGGGCTAGACTCGCACATGCACAGACAACAACAACATGTTAGAAGTGCCAATTTTTACTCTGCTTGGCAGATATGACGAAGCCGCCCTCAGATAATCGATCCGGTCTTTGGCTCTTTGCTCTGTTGCTCCATGGATCTGGCCGCCGCGTCCTTCTCCACAGCGAAGCCACAACCGTCCGCCCCGTCCTCCGTCTCTGGCCACCGTGCCCTTTCCCGATCTGGAACCGCTCCGTCCTCTGCTCGCCTTCATCTCTAGACGCGATGCCTCCGGCCGCCATCCCTTTTCCAATCTGGAACCGCCCCATCCTCCACCACTGGAATTCGCCTGTTTGTCGTCTGCCCTGGCGGACGGCAAACACCTGTATGGCTGACGGCAAAGACCTTTGCCGTCTGCCCCCGCACGGCAAAGCACCCGTCAGCTATTTCACCGGCAAAGAGGTGCTTTGCCGTCTGCTGGAAATCGACGGACGGCAAAGACCTTTGCCGTCTGCTCGAAGTGGAAACAGACGGCAGAGCAGCTTGACGGCGAAGCTTTGCCAGCCGGCTCCGTCAGGCCGTTAACGGCGGGGTTGCCGTCTACTGACAGACGGCAAAGAAGGGTGACGTCATCGGGTAAGTTCATGACGTCACTCCCCCCTCCCCGTCATATGTTTGCCGTCTGTCTTGCCTGGGGCAGACGGCATAATGACCATATGGTCACCTAGCTGTTGCCAGATTGCACAGCTGGGCGCCACGTGGCCTCTTTGCCGTCTGCATGCTGTCGACGAAGCGCTTGCAGACGGCAAAAGGGCTACAGACCCACTGTTTTTTTTATTTTGTTCTAATTCCCTGCATTTGACAAAACAATATATACATATACATATGTACTAGCACATATCACATATCATCAAGTGATCTGTAGCCCTTTTGTCGAGTACATCACATATCACATATCACAAACACATAATGAAGATCAAGTACATCACAAACACATATCATCAAGTGATCCAAACACATAATAGTGATCCAAACACATAATAGTCTCCAAACACAAGTGTCAAACAACTACATCAAACAACTAAACTACAAGTGAAGAAGCACCACTCCATGAATGCATGACTCCCATGAAGCAAATCTGCAAAATGAAAGAAAAGAAAGTTAGAAGAAGAAGATAAGAAGAAGAGCAAGAAGAAGAAAAAATAAGAGAAGAAAGGAGAGAAAGAAGAAGAGAAGAATAAGACAAGAGTTCTTCTCTTATTCTTCTTCTTTATCTCTTTCTTCTTCTTCTTCTTATTGAGGAAATAAAGAAGCATAAGCAATTGTAATCAAATTGAGATAACTTTAGCATATTTTGAGGAAATTAAGCTAAGTTAGCATTTTTTGAGGTAATTAAGCTAACTTTACAATGTTTGAGAAATTTAAGCCAACTTTAGCAATTTTGATCAAATGAAGCCAACTTTTTCATATTTTCAGTAAATTATGCTCACTTTAGCATTTTTTGAGGTAATTAAGCTAACTTTACCATTTTTTGAGCCAATTAAGCTAACTTAGCATTTTTTTTAGGGAATCAAACTAACTTTACCATTTTGTGAGCAAATCAAGCTAACTAAGCATTAATAAAGAAAAATAGAAGACAACTTACCAGAGTGGAGACCTCAGGGCTGAGGTGGCTGAGAAGCACTGGGCGGGTTGGCCGAGGTTGACGGGGGAGAAGGGTCGTGGGAAGCAGCACGAGAGTTATGCTGCACGAAAAGATCAATTGCAATGATGCTTGTTAGCACGACGACACGTAATGGTATTGATGATCATTGAAAGAAAACTCACCGTCCCCACAGGAGAAACGATCGGCATCGGTGGAGCGGGTTGACCAGTCTTCTCGCACATACTCTACACATTTAATTTCCACGAGTCAATCATATTAGTTACTAATATAAACAAACATTATTACATGCATTTTTTGGGTAAATATGAAAAGGTGACTTACCACGAAGAGCTCGTACAAGGCCCTGTTCGACGCAGCGTGGCGTGCCTCGGCCTCCTCAATAGCCTTCGCCGTCCTCTCCTCGGCCAGCTGCTCTCTCTCTGTTGCCTTCTCCTCCGCCAATCGCTCCTTCTCCTCGAGTAGCCGCTGGGTATTTTGTCGCTCTCTCTCAAGAGCTTCCTGCAACCCCACTCCTGTAGTTAGCACTTTAATATTCGATGAGAGAACGAAAGAATGGAAGAGTCCTTATGGCTAACCTCGATAGCGAGATCGACTGGCCGCGGACGAGGCCTTATAGCAGGAGAAGAGCTCGTTTGGCGCGCCTTGATCTCAGGAAGAGTCTTATCGCACCTGATCAACTTATCTCCAATGGCCATGGCGCCATGGCGCCTTCCGCCACCAGAGATCATCACCAGCTCCGGCTCAATAGGCTTCCCAAGCGGGTTATAAGCCTCCGCGTGCTTCTCCTTCGCCACCTTAGTATAAGCCTTGAGCTTACTGTAGGCGGCAATGTTGGTGAAAGTCGAAGGAGTGGCGAGATCAGACTCTGAGAGCGCCTTTGCCTTCTTGTACGACGCTGTATGGGCCATGCCATACATGTCGAACAACTGAGGCACCTCTGTTTTATTATGCTCCGCCTAGAAGACAAAGCAAAGCACGATATTAGTAAGTTGTGGGTGCCAAAAAGACAAAGAAAAGTAGAATTTGCATGAAAATTGAAGCAAAGCACATACCCATTTATTCCCGTAACCAGCTAAGTTGCGGCTTCCTTGATGGTGTGGCACACCAACCATTTGGGCGCGCCGCTCCTTGGCATTGTTGTGGACGGCCAACCAGGCATCTGAGCACCAGTGGTCCACAATGGCCTCCCAACAATCCATCTTGTCCGCACACCATCTCGGTGGCGCCTAAGTTAGTAAACAAGGAAACTAATAAGTAGCCTAGATAGGAATCAAATCAAGCAAACTATTCAAGACTTAAGAAGGGTTACTGTCATGTACTGGGCCCTGGTCAGAAACTTCTTGCGGCAGTCCTTCTTGCTACGCTTGCGCCCTTGCTTGGCGTAGTAGTCACGGACCGCCTGCACTCGCATCTCGTGCCTTGTGTTCTGCAAGAGGCGCGTGGCCTCTGCAACTAACACGTCCTCCGCCTCCTGCTCCTTGGACTCATCGACCTTGTAGTAGACCTGCAATAGCACGAGACAACACTGATGAGTGCACCAACTAGCTATTGTCAAGATTTTATTGTGTGAAACAGAAATTACCCAAAAGCCGTTGATCACCATGTCGGCTCTGGTGTGGCATTCGACCCCGTTGATGGTCGTATCCGGCGGGGCCGGGGCAGCACAATAGTGCTCCCATTTGAGTCCAGGCTGCGGAACCTCATTATGTCCGGGCAATTGAACCAGCCCCGGGAAGTTATCCCTGACGAGCACACCAAGGATGGAGTTGGGATTGCGGACACCATTGCCTTATATCCAACCCCTGCAGTATAAAAAGACAAAGCCATCAGATAGACATAAGTATAGAAGGTACCGGAAGAGAGTATAAGTGCACTTACGTCTCTCCATCAGGCGTAATCAACCACTTATGGGCGGGAGTCACCGGCACGGACGGGAGCCGTGTACCCCCACGCTGGTACACGGTGGTACCCTCAGCTACCTCCTCCTCATCCGTAGTGTCCAGCTCGGCACCAGCCTCCCCCTCAGGCGTGTGCTGCTCCGGCTGGTCCGGCCAGGGACTCCAGGTCGTGCGGGTGGACGTAGCCTCCTCCTCCACCTCAGGCTGGTGGACCGGAGTGTCCGAGGAGGGATCCACCCTGCAGTGCTCTGGTGAATCAGCCGGAGGTGGCGGCGAGGAAGCAACAGCAGGTGTTCGTCTCCCTTTCCCGCGACCACCACCTGCTTTGCCTCTCCCGGTCTTCTTCCGACCTCCTCTCCCCCTGGGCGGCTCATCAGTAGAAGGAGGAGGCGAGGAAATACTCTCGAGCAAAGACCTCCGTAGAGCCAGAGGTGGGAGCGCATGACCCCGACCCCTCCCTCGCGAGCCTGAGGTCTCGCCCTCCATATCTGTCACGAACCTGCCAAGAATTAAAATAAAATAATTAGTACAATGAGAAAAAGAATTAATAATACAACAGTAATTACTGCAATAATGAGAATATATATATGTAATTAAAGTTGAGATGCATACAACTAACAATAGTCGGGATCATCGGTCTCTTCTCCGCGATCAATTGAAGGATCGTCATTGCTATCACGCGTGTCGTCGATAATGATGGCCTCATCAGGTTCAACAACACCAACATTTGGAAGGCCTTTATGTAAACAGTCAAGCATTGATAGGTCATCTGGAGCAGTAACCTCTTCTTGTTCAGGCTCTTCAACATCGTCGTTAGCGGGTTCACTCTCATCATCGTTATCGGGTTCACTCTCATTGTCTTATTCCATGTTCTGGGGTTGCGTAGAGTGGTTTCGGAAACGTTTTTTTATCACGCGTGTTTCTCGGAAGAATTCTCCTTCATATGTCTCTGGGTCAATGTGGGGTACATAATCCTCTTCATTGGGGGGAGGTGGTCTAATATGTGGTGGCACATCATAAACGACATCCCAACCTTTCAGGTTTTCAACCGTTTGGCAGGGGTAGGATAGATAGAAAACCTGGGTGGCCTGTTGAGCCGTAATATACACATCGGGGACATTTAAATGGGTGTCTTGTCGAATTTCAACTAGACCTACATGTTCATGAGTCCGTCTAGTCCTCGACGGGAAAAACAAATGACATTTGAAGACAACGACGTTGGGAGGATTCTTACCATAGAATAGAAGTTCGTATATTGCTTCAACTCTTCCATAATACTCAATACCTCCGACGCCGACAGCAGAGACACCCGAATTTGTACTTTTTCGATCGGCCATTTTTCGCTCTTTATCAACGGTACGAAAGCGATACCTGTTGATGTCGTATTTCTCAAATACACGGACCTTATTGTCAAAACCATTAGCGACTTATCTCAATTCGGCGTCCATAGGCTCCTCATTTGCCTATAAGTTTAATAGGAAAGGATTGGTATATTAGTGAAAAATAGGCCGAACCAACAAATGAAACCCTATATATGAATGATAATTACCGTTCGTTTGAATCAAGAGATGAAACCAGGATTGCCGTCTCTTTGATTGGCAAGAAGCTCATACTCTGCGATGGAATCACTTTCAATAACCACTCCATTCGAGAATTTGGTGACGTATCGACTGTATGAATTCATGGGAATTAATAAGAAACAAGAATTATTAGAAGTTGCGAAACAATGTACGTACGAGCACTTACTTGATATACGGTCGCACTTCTGTTAGGTTGGTGAAGATATACAGTGTAAGAGTCCGCCATTCGTCGATATCCAAAATCTGATTTCTCGAAGCACCAACAGGTCCGAGCTTCCCTTTGAATAGGCTGAGGTTGGATTGACGCCGTTGGGGGTCGCCAGTATTGTACCGAGGCTTTCAATTATGCAAATGGCGATTTTTGGCTTCATAATGTGCTGTCACGAAGTTTGCCTCCTCCTCGGTAATGAAAGCCTCGGCCATCGATGCTTCAATTCTACGTTTATTTTTACATTTTGCTCGAAGCTTCTTCTGCATTCTCTCCGTTGAATAGCACCAACGATTTTGCACAGGCCCCCCTAATCTTGCCTCGGTCGGGAGATGCAATATCAAATGCTGCATCAGATTAAAAAAAACCGGTGAAAAGATCTTCTCTAACTTGCAGAGCAACTCCGGCGCCATATCTTCCATGTCTTCTAGCACGCCATCGGATAGTTCTTTAGCACAAAGAACACGAAAGAAATAGCTCAGTTCTGCCAGTACTAGCCACTCTTCCTCGGGGATATAGCCGCGCAACATCACCTACATTACCCGCTCAAGCCATATGTGCCAATCATGACTCTTCAGCCCAAATATTTTATGTTTTTCCGGACTCGCTCCCCTCCTCAGATTCGCTGCATACCCATCGGGGAACATCAAACTGTTTTGCACCCACAAGAGAATTTCCCTGATATGCCCCCTTTCAAGATTGAACCAGGCCCTTGGCTTGGACCAATTCTTCTTTCCTTTCGGCTGTCGTTGGTGATCGTGCGTGGATGTACACTGGTCGCCCTAATCAGAAAGAGATCACCAACGAAAGCACTTTGATGAAAAACCCCTTTGCCGTCTGTCTCTGCACGACAAAGACCCCTTTGCCGTCTGTCGACCAGGCAGCAGACGGCAAACAAGCCTATTGCCATGTGCCAACCCTTTGCCGTCTGTCTTTAGGGCAGCAGATGGCATACAACCCCGTTGCCGTCCGCCCCGATGAAATGCAGACGGCAAAGAGGTTGATACATGGCAAACTTGTGAATTCTAGTAGTGCTCCGCTCTCCTCCATCACCAGCCGCGATACCTCCGGCCGCCGTGCCCTTTCCCGATCTGGAAGAGGCGAAGGAACAACGACGCTACAGGTCCGACTCCGTCCCCCTGGCCGACCTGCTCGCCACACTGCACCGGTTATGCCGCCCCTCCTTTCAACATCTGTGGGATTCGATGCTGGTATCCTCCTCTGCTTCATACCAACACCTCATGTGCTCAGAAAGAGAGAGAGAGAGAGAGAGGAAAGGATGGAGACGAGGAAAAACCGACTAGGTAGCGGTCTGAGTTGGCTGTCGTTTAGCGGGTGCGCTCCAATGTGCAAACCAGCGCAGCTGCGCTTTTATGTTTTTGGGAAAAAGATAACATCGAACTCTGCATCATGTGATGCATATAACTTTTCCATAACCGGCCGACAGTTACGAACGCAAAGAACAGAAACTTTTCCATAACCCTAAACCGACAACTGATCCTGCGATGGCGAAAGCGGGTGCTCGGCGATTGACCCTGGGGGTGTCGATAATTTCGCCATAATTTCGTATGCGATTGATTTGGGCGATCTATCGGTTTACAGACTGGGGTGGCTCAGGCATGGTGGCAGTTGGCTTGAGTTCATCTCGGCGGTGAGGTTTTTGCGGTGGGGGATTCGGTGCGATTTTCGTGCCATGTTGCCCTGTTTGGTGTGGCCACAACGATACATGCCTAATTTGGGTTGTGGTCGACTGGAGAGTGGGGTAGGGGGATCAGTGTGGGGATGGTGTGGCCATTTAATCGAGCATCGTGAGGATGCCGAGGGTCACAATCCACCTCCACTAGAACCACCACCCTGATGCGCTTGGGATTCCTGTGAACTCAAACCTGAGGAGAAGAGAGTGGAAGATGGATCGAGATCCTCGAGTACACGAGATGCTGCGAGGATTTGCAGCTGGAGATCAGGAGTTGCTTGCCAGGGGCGATGGAGGTGTGCTCGTGGTCCCCAACATGAGGGAGCTGGCCAAAGAATCAGTGCAGATCATGATGATGGCGAATGCGTAGAAGAGGGATCGAATGTTCAAGAATGGCACGTTGATTTCTCTGGAGACAGTGATGCGGACGATGGGAGAAGCAGATTATGTAGATCTGACACAGAGGAAAAGATGGAAAGATTTTTGATCTGGCAGAGAAAGGGGGGAGGGGCCGGTGGTGATGGCGATTCCGGCCCCTGGCAGTGCTCAAATGCCGATCCAGATAGACGACGACGAGGAGGAGGAGTGTGTGATGGAAGTGAGGAAGAAGCAAGTTGTACAGGCTCCGGGGCGGAAAGAAATCCTGGTAATGTCGAAAGCAAGAAGATGTCCAGGTATGTTCGGATCTATTGATTGCATGCATTGAAGGTGGAAGGACTGCCCATATGGTCTACAAGGACAATAACAGGGTCATATGAAAAATCCCACCATCATCCTTGAAGCAGTTGCTTCACACGACCTTTGACTTTGGCATGACCGGGTCTCACGATGATATCAATGTGTTGTAGTGATCTCTATTGTTTCCTCAGTTGTCTGAAGGACAAGCTCCTCCGTGCAACTATACTATCAATGGGCATGAGTGCAACATAGGCTACTATCTGTGTGACGTCATCTATCATTCGTGGGCCACCTTCGTTGAGACTATGTCACAACCAATAGATCAAAAAAGAGCTCACTTTGCCCAAATACAAGAATGAGCTATAAAGGATGTGGAGAGGGCATTTGGAATTCTCCAAGCTCGATTTGCAGTTGTTTGAGGACCTGCAAAACAATGGGATTTGAAGATATTGTGGGAGGTGATGACATGTTATGTGGTCATACACAACATGACCGTGGAGGATGAGAGTGAATGTGTTATCGGAAATCTAGACTTTGAGAAGATGGATGATCCTATTGAACTTTGACCTCAAAATCCGACCATATTTGACGAATTTGTTCAAATGCATCAACAAATTCGACATCGGAGAATCCACCCATGGTGAGATGGTAAGAAGAACTGTGGTATTCCTAGCCCACCAGGGATCAAACCTTAGGTTTGACGCTTTGGTATCTCATTAAAAGGAAAACAAATTCAATGGGAGGAGACATCCCCGTCGATAGCGAAGCACCCGTGGTAACTTCCTTAAATCTCAAGACTATCTGAATGAATCAAGATCAATCTCTAGAAGGTGCTCATACGGATAGGGTGTATATGTGTGTGTTTTAAGGACGAGTGAATGTACGTACTTGTGAGCGTTTGTACTGTCTTCCTAAAAAAAATATCAACATCGTGCAACTCATGAGCAGCTTAATGCATTTGTGGGTTGTTAAGGGAGATAATTAACATATTATTGAATTATAATGTATTTGAATGAAACCGTTTGTGTTTATACAAATTTATCGAATTTCTGTTAAACTGTTGTCGAACGAATGAAGTTAGAATTGGATGGTCGATTTCCACATTAATATCTGTGAACCGATCCAAATTGATCGACGAATAAATGTATTAATCTGGTTTTCGCACTGGGCACATTTGGTTTGTTGGAATGGTCGAGCGTTTGTACTGTCTTCCTAAAAAAAATATCAACATCGTGCAACTCATGAGCAGCTTAATGCATTTGTGGGTTGTTAAGGGAGATAATTAACATATTATTGAATTATAATGTATTTGAATGAAACCGTTTGTGTTTATACAAATTTATCGAATTTCTGTTAAACTGTTGTCGAACGAATGAAGTTAGAATTGGATGGTCGATTTCCACATTAATATCTGTGAACCGATCCAAATTGATCGACGAATAAATGTATTAATCTGGTTTTCGCACTGGGCACATTTGGTTTGTTGGAATGGTCGAGCGTTTGTACTGTCTTCCTAAAAAAAATATCAACATCGTGCAACTCATGAGCAGCTTAATGCATTTGTGGGTTGTTAAGGGAGATAATTAACATATTATTGAATTATAATGTATTTGAATGAAACCGTTTGTGTTTATACAAATTTATCGAATTTCTGTTAAACTGTCGTCGAACGAATGAAGTTAGAATTGGATGGTCGATTTCCACATTAATATCTGTGAACCGATCCAAATTGATCGACGAATAAATGTATTAATCTGGTTTTCGCACTGGGCACATTTGGTTTGTTGGAATGGTCGAGCGTTTGTACTGTCTTCCTAAAAAAAATATCAACATCGTGCAACTCATGAGCAGCTTAATGCATTTGTGGGTTGTTAAGGGAGATAATTAACATATTATTGAATTATAATGTATTTGAATGAAACCGTTTGTGTTTATACAAATTTATCGAATTTCTGTTAAACTGTTGTCGAACGAATGAAGTTAGAATTGGATGGTCGATTTCCACATTAATATCTGTGAACCGATCCAAATTGATCGACGAATAAATGTATTAATCTGGTTTTCGCACTGGGCACATTTGGTTTGTTGGGCTGAGCCCCCCCCCCCCCCCCCCCCTTAGTAATTAATAGATAGATTGGATTGGTTTGGTTTGGTTTGGATTGAGATAAATTGTTCTCAAACTGCTTGAGCCCATGGACACCAAAATGTGGCGAGCAATTTGATTCACGTGTGAGGCGACTACCCTCCGCTGTTACCTTGGCCGCTGGCCTCCGCTGCTTCCTCCGCCAGCCGCTGCTGCCTTGGCCGGTCAACGCCGTCGCCACCAACCGCCAACCTCTGCTGTCGTCGGTCGCCACCGCCCTCCGCTGCTGCCTTCACCGCCCAACACCGTTGCGGCAGACCTCCGCGGTCGTCTGCTGCCAACGCCCTCCGCTGCTGGCTTTGCCGGCCGCCGCCAACGCCTTCGAACTCCCTCGTCACTGGCCACCGGCGGTTGAATCTTCAGTGTTCTATTGCTTTATGATTTTCATCGGCTGCTGTCAGGGATAGTTCCAATCTTCATGTACGGTTTGTCCATGGTTTAAGTTTGTAGCTTCAATCCAAAAAGAACAAATGGTTTGGACGGGATTGGGTTGACAAAACACACAGTTTAGTCTAGTCTGGGTTTTAGTTAAATTTCTTTGGATCGATTTGGTTTGAATCCTAGGCGTACAATCTACGGGTTGGGATTGGGTCTGAATTTGTAACTATTTCCAGGCTTAAATGTAACGTCCATTAGGGATCGGTGTTGAAAATACCTTGACGATTATAAAAAAGAGTTGTACCGTTTGGTTTGTTGGGACCTTTTTACTGTTCTGATCCTTTTGAAATTTTTAACACGATTTGACCCCGTTTTAAATTTTTAGCACGATCTAACCCCTTTTATACACGTCAATCATCGTGGCGTGCCTGCCCAACTAAGACACTCCAGATACCTCGGCGTGTCTGGCCCGGCCCCACATTCTGCCAGCAGGCCACGGATCGCTGACGCGGCAGTCTTACCTGGATAACTAACCAGCACGGTTTTCTTTCACGAAGAGGTATTCCAATCGTGGTTGGGGGCGCACGAACAGATCAAGAACAGGGGCGGCGGCTCCTCTCTCCTTCTCTCCAAATCCCTCTCACATCTCCAACATTGGCCACCAATCTTTGCGGATCCGAGGTTCCCCTACCTCATTGAGGTATTCTCCTTCTATTCCTCCAATTAGTTTTTGCTATGAGTTGCTATTTTTGTTGCATTTTTAATCACTAGGTGAAACCCTAAATTAGGGTTTTCCTAATATTTTGAGTATTGGATTGGCTAGATTGTTTAATGGTTCTAGGATGTTGTTTAGGTGCTTATTTAGTTGATTGGCTAGTTTTTATTTGAGATGTGAAAGAAAGTTAATTTTGAGATCCAAGATTTTATTTATATGATAGTTTGTTGTTGAAGTTTAGATGATAGTTCTATTGGACTTTAGATGTTTGATGTATACATTGTTGAAGTTTACATTGTTGAGTTTTGTTGAAGAATAAAAGAAATATTAGATGTACATATTATGTTATTTGTTTAGCAATAAGAATTCTAATTGAGTATATGAATAAATAATTGTGTTATTTTATAGATGTGTAGATGTATGTATACATTGTTGATATAAATAATTGTTGTCGAAATTTAGATATAGATATTGTGCTATTTTGTTGGCAATAAAAATTATATTTACGTGTATGGATAAATAATTATGTAGGATGGCGGAAGGTGGCGTGTACCCTGGACTTGATCCTTATTATGAAGAAAAGCACCGTGCAAGGCTCATCGAACAAGGACAGGTATTCATATTTATCTAACTACTAGTTCTATATTTTTTTTGCTTTGTTTTTTTTGGTAAGTAGTAAGGAAACTAATTAGTTTTTTTTTGCTTTAGGTTCCACCGCTGATTCGTTTGAGGGGCCACAATCCAAACGAGAGAATGATCTACGATATTCGGTACGAGCCCTATTTTAGGAGGTTGGGTGTTCTCGGCTTTATGCTCAATTTTAAGAATGTACCACCCGTTATGAACTCTACGGCCATCACCGCGCTCTTGGACCGTTTGAGGCCGGAGACACATACCTTCCACCTTTCACTTGGAGAGATGACGGTCACTTTGGAGGACATGGCCATGATTTCCTGTCTTCCAATTGAGGGTAGGGCTCTTACCGGGAATGTGGTGTCTCAGGGGTGGCGACAACGTGTTCGAGGATTGGTTGGGGTTGAGCCTGAGCCATGGACAGATCCAAACAGGAAGGATCCTAGGACTGCAGGTGTGGTCTATAGTTGGATACGAGACCATCAGATGCTTTGTCCGAATGGCGTCCACGCGAATGTTGTGGAGCAGTACGCGCGGGCGTACTTGTGGCATCTCTTGACTCTTGTGGTGTTTCCAGATGCTTCAGGAGACACTGCCTCCTAGATGTATTTGGATGCACTACGTGACTGGGACGTGCAGTGGAGTTTGGGGTCGACGGCACTAGCTTTCTTATACCGGCAGGTAAAACTTATTTGCATCAATGTTTATGCACATGTTCATTTTGTTTAATACCTTACCCATTGAGATTTCGAATGTGCAGTTGGATGAAGCGTGTCGGAGGTCAAACAAAACCTCTAGCCTTGGAGGTTTTGTTTGGGCTCTCCAGGTATGGATGTGGGAGCGTTTACCCGTTGGCCGTCCATTAGCAAAGAATCCCCGGCAATATTGGGAGTGGTCTTATCATGATGACCCTATGCGCTTCCCCACTGTTTCCTGGACATGGGCGAGTGTGGATGTAACAACCCAGATTTCACAAAAATTAAAAAAAATTGTGTTTGGCGTGAATTTTTTGATTGTCTGATTTGTTTGCGGTGTTTGCATCCCCGATTTATCGATCGGCGATTATTTTTCCCCCTCTTATCTCGTATTGGACGGAGACTGACCCTTGCCACCCTGACACTCGACCTTTGCGACACCGGGTTTCACCCGATCACCGTCGTGAAAACCGCACGAGACCAGCCGCAACCAACGGAACGAAAATCTCGTTTAATAATTAAACGGGATATTTTTATAGCGCGCCGAAAAGTGTTCTCGGAACGGTTCCAGCGCGAGGTGAACGCCGCCGGCTCGACGCGCTGATCGCGCAGTTTGAAGTTTTACACGAATCGGAGGTACTGCGGACCCCCGGCAGTCAGAAACGTGAGCACCGCGCGCGCGCGAGAAAAACCGGGATGTTTTTGCAAACTGCCAGCGACCTGTGCTATATAAAGAGCACCACACTCCCACCCATTTCTAGGGTTTCCCTAGCCACAAAATTGCAGCCACCCCCTGATCTATCTCAGATCTGTCCAATTTAGCCCCCATTTTCGCAAACCCTAGCCCTCCCAGATCTGGCCAGCCCGTGAGCCACCGCCGCCCGTGGAAGTCGGCCTCGTCGCCATCGCGCCTCCGGCTAGCCGTGGCCGCGCGCCCCCGCTAGGTCCTCTCCTCCTCGCGCCCTTCCCTCTCCTCTCCTCCCATCTCTCACCGCCTCCCTTTCCTCTCTGCAGCGCACCTCGCCGCGCCGGGCCGAGATGACCGGAGTTCGCATCGCCGCGCGACAAACCGAAGCCGCCATGGGCGACCTCAGCCGAGCCGCGCCGCCTGGGACCTCGCCGCCGCGCCCAGGTTCGGTCGCCACCTCGCCGTCCTCCACCGTCGTCTGCGCAGGACGCCGGTGCCCCTCACCGGAGTAGCTGCTCGCCGGAGTCGCGACAACAGCCGCCGGCGCCGCTGCTCCCGTACGGCTCGGGATCCAGCCGCTGGAGCGCCCGCTCGCCTCTGCGTTGACCGGCTGGGCCTCCCAGCGCCCAGGTGGGCCGCCTCCAGCGCGTGGCCCAGCTCCCCTCGGCCCAGCCGCGCCAGGCTACCTCCTCACCAGATGGGCCGAGCCCATGGTGAGGCCTGCCCTCCTTTTTTTTTTCTTTTCCCTGTTTTTTTTTCTTTTTCCAGATTTTGGCAGATTGTGTTATTTTTTTTACGATGCGCGTATCTTTTCACCGGTAGCTCCAATCGCGGCGCTTTAAACATGAAAGTTGCTTAGTTTTCGTGTAGTTTAATAAAATATTGTTTGTTTCCCTGTTTGCACTTGTCTACTTATTGTTTACCTGCTAATTACAATTGCTTGCCACTGTAAATTGTAACTGCCATAACTTTTTAACTGTTGCTCCGTTTAAAATGTTCTTTATATGTAACTTGACTAGAATTTTGTGTAGATTGTGTTTGTGCTGCTCTTGCTTGCTAATAAAAATAATAAAATATTGTTTAGGGCAAAACAGTACCATTTCTATTTTTATCGTGGGGTCCGCAATAGTTTGCCATGTCTAGGATTTCACCCCACTTAAATTGACTAGCTTAGGTAGTTTATTTATGCTTCACCTCTTGACATGTTTGTGTGCTATTCCATGCTTGAGTGAGATGCCATGTTAACAACCTTTGTTGATCACCTGTAGCTAAACAACTCGAACCTTTCTAAATGTGCGGTATCGTCGTGTGTGATGAGTACTCCACTTAACCTGTTAGTAACCTGAAAGGACGTGGATGTCGCCTAGAGGGGGGGGGTGAATAGGCGCTTAAAATAATTACGATTTAGGCTTGAACAAATACGGAATAAAACTTAACGTTTAATTTGCCAAGCAAGAAACCTAAATAAGCTAGGCTCAACTATGTGCACCAACAACTTAAACTAAGCAAGATAAACAACTATGTGATAGCAATATATATAACAAGAACACTATGGCTATCACAAAGTGAGTGCACAAGTAGATAGGTTGACTAGATAAGCAACTAGGAGAGCAACCTATGGGACAAGCAATGCAACAACAATATGAGCAAGCACAAGATAAACAAGGTAATAAGCTTGCTCAAAGTAAAGGTAGAGATAACCACAAGTGGAGCCGATGGAGAAAAGGATTTGTTACCGAAGTTCCTTCTCTTTCGAGAAGTACGTCTCCGTTTGGAGAGGGTGTGGAACACAATGCTCACACGAAGCCAACGAGGGCCACCCTATTTCTCCTCACGCTCTCACCAATGCAAGATGTCGTGATTCCACTATGGGACACTTGAGGGCGGTCACCGAACCCGTACAAATGGTAACCCTTGAGGGCGGTCACCGTACCCGTACAAATGCTCGGGGCAATCTCCACAACCTAATTGGAGGCTCCCGTAGCGTCCGGAGCTTTACACCACAATGATTGAGCTTCTCAACAACACCAAGCCTCTAGGGGCCAAATCACCCTAGGAACAAGCTCTAGAGTGCCCAAGCACTCAAGAGTAACAATCTTCTCAATACTCAACTTCACATACTACTACCACGAATCCTCGAAGAGAACTCAACCCAATGCACCAAATGCAAATGGCAAGAACACACAAAGTGCTCAAATCCCTCACTTTCAAATCCCACCAAAGCAACAAGAGCTATGGAGGAATATGAGAGGAAGAACAAGGAGAAACACCAAGAACTCCAAGATCTAACAACAAATCTCCCTTCACTTAGATGGGAAACTCAAATTGGTTTGGTGGAAGAGTAGATCGGGTGAATCTCCTCCAATCCCCAAAAGATCAACAAGTTTGGGTGGCTAGGGGTGGAGAGACCAAGCTTTTTGAGGTCTATCAATGGAGGAAGAAGGTTGGGGAAGATTGGGGTTGGAAGGAGGAAGAAGGAGGGTATAAATACCCCTTCCACGGATCCAACCGTTGGCAGCCGGCCAACCCCGGGCACCCGGACTAAAGGGACCGGGCACCCGGACCATCCAGAGACATTTGGCCAGAGGACCGGGCACCCGGGGGTCCAATACCCCGGGTACCCGGACTGTTCAGGAAGTTTCCTGCATACCCCGGGTACCCGAGGGTCCAAGACCCCGGGTGCCCGGAATACCCAGAGACAGCCCATCTCATGAACCAAAACATGCGTAACTTTTTCATACGAACTCAGATTTTGATGATCTTGGGCTTGTTTTAAAGCTATGGAAAAGCTCTAGGTCCTCACATAGAGAACCACCCAAGATCAACAAAAAGAAATGCTGCAAATCAAGGAAAGGTTATAATGCCAACAAGGTAGAAGGTGAAACCTTCACAAGATAAGAGCCGACAAAAACACCAACATCGAAAACACAAAAGTAGATGTATATGAAACCCGTTTTCGATGAAAAAGAGCTTGTAATGAATACGAACTCAAGCTCCATCACTCACAAAGAGAAAAACCAAACAAGAACCAATAAAGATGATGCCAAGGATGCAAAGGTTTGAGCTCTCCACGAACAATGCAGCCTAGCCTATAACCCGATCTCCTAACTACCACCATGAGACCGGTAAACTAGAAACCTATAAAGGTCAAACCTTTGTCTTGCGCATAATCCACTTGAGCTTGATGATCATGATCATGCCCACCTCAAGTTGGAACATCTTTCTTGATTGCGTCGGCTCGATGAAGAGAAGTAGATTGCTCCCCCATACTCCATTATGGGTGAGCCTAGTTTAGGCACATCTTGATGGCCATCACCACTTGATGCCATCCTCTCTCTCGGGCTATATGAAATCTTCCTTTTTATGCAAGCCCATGGAAAGATTCCTAACCTCACATAGAAACACCACACACATAGAAAATGGGTTAGTACACAAAGCATAATGGACAATTCTTACCATACCGTGAGATCACATGATCCCACAAGGTACATCTTCTATACTTTGTGTGTTGATCAACTCGATTCCATTCTTCGCACTTTGTCTTGATCAAACATGAGTCTTTCCAACACTCCTCATTAAGATGATGTCTTGAAGGTAAACATGAATGTTTACACAACCTCCTTCTTCAAGACATGCTTGCAATATGCTGAACTCTCACATGACCAATCTTTGGATAACTTCATGAATAACACCTTGGTCATCACATGATCTTCTCCTTTCAACCTTGAAGCCAACATATGATCTTCAAGCACTGCCTATGGAAAAACCTTAAAGTACAACTCAAGCAAACCGTTAGTCCATATAGATTGTCATTAATTACCAAAACCAAACATGAGGGCACATGCACTTTTAATCTCCCCCATTTTGGTAATTGATGACAATTACATCAAG
Organism: Bromus sterilis; assembly: GCA_950022295.1. Classification (NCBI taxonomy): domain Eukaryota; kingdom Viridiplantae; phylum Streptophyta; class Magnoliopsida; order Poales; family Poaceae; genus Bromus; species Bromus sterilis. The sequence goes on from OX465601.1 coordinate 280,171,851, forward strand.
AGGGTTTATATAATGAATTAAGTAAATCATGAAAATAAAATATGCATGAGCAAGAAGGCGAATACTGAAGAACAAAACCAAAGTACGAACCTCCTCAAACTAAACCCTCTAAACTTCTCCCCCATTGGCATCTATTGCCAACCAATGGGCGGAAAACTTGAGAAAGCCAATGTAGCATGTTTTCCTCCCAACAAGGGTGTATTTCTCAAGATATGAGTGGAATAAAATACACACGACCCAATATGCATAGTTGGTTGGAAAACAAACTATATTGAGGATCCAAAGATTGCAAAAAGATGATATGACACAAAGGCATAACAAAAAAAATGAAGGCAATCAAAGGATCCAACAAGCCAAATGAATATAAGATATTATGATTTGAGCATACGAGTGTTCTAAAGAAAAGTAGAGAAGTTCCCCAAGATTTGTTCACTATTTAGAATCTTTGTATTATAATACAAAGTTCACAAAAATTGGATCATCACTCCCCCAAAATCAATAGAAACACAACACAAGTGCAAGTGTGCAAAGATATGAGACAAAGTCTAGCACTTGCAACATACCAATGGTTGAGAAAATAGCCAAAGAGACAATCATAGGAATGGGGCTCAACCAACAAGATGTGTGTGAGTCATGGCAAAGCACTTGATACGACTAATATAAGGATGACCATTAAGCATCAACATAGTCTTGAAGAAATGAGACTCAAGGTGCTAGGCATGTCCTTCTAACCTAAGTTGAGAAGGTCACACACACACACAAAAATGGGTTGACAAACTTGATTAATAAATTTCAAAGAACATTCAAGACTTGTGACAACCCCATGATGAATATATAAAATGATTGGCTCATTGAGACAAGCATGAGAACAACAATCTTCATCACCAAAAGAATGCACAAAGGTGAATACCAAAAAAAAGACAGAACCATCTAACCCCGTGTGCACGGGGGTCATGGTCCGTGGGCACGGGGGCCCCGTGCGCATGGTACACCCCGTGGGCACAGGGTACTCTGAGGAAAATCGCACCAGTTTCCATGGAGGGAGGAAGCTGGATGACACAAAGCATCCTTACCTCTCCCCTAAATGGAAACCACACAATTTCCTCCGAGCCTCGTCGCACAAGAGTCCCTCCACATAATGTAAAGGTATTCATCAAAGAATTATGACATGCACTCAAATACACATGCTTTCATGTATCCACTAAAGAATTAATCACTAATAATAAAAGGTGGACATGAAAAAAAAGAGGATATCCACTAGATGTAACTTTCTCATGTATACGAGATTCTAGGTAGATGAATATCCACAAAGAAGCATGTACATATGAAATAGTTACAAAAGAGAAGAAACAAGATATCCAAATGGAACTCATGAATATACCAATAAGATCTTTGCTTGAAAGCATAGCCCATGGCTTAATATTATCTTATTGTATATTAATGAAATCCACACACACAACCATCAAAGTCATCACAACTAGCAATAAATAAGAGATAGTTGGGATGCTTTGAACAAGGAAACAAGTATCGCAACACAAGAATATATCTTGCAATTATAGAACATTCAAGAACCGCAAAAATTGCAAATGAAGAATCTCATGCCATGGTTCAACCTACACATGGTTGAATGCAAGAAATGTATGCATGAGGTAGATACTTGTTACCGGGATAGCATGGGAATGATGTAGTAGATAGAGCATCATCGATCGTCCTAGCTTGACTCCAAAAGGCACATGGTGTCAACACCTTCCATGGAAGAGACGATCCTCCAATTCATCTCCAATGTTCCTAGAACATCATTAAGAAACAAAATGGTACCCAAACTCATTGGGACCAAAGAGTTAGAGGAACAAAAATACATAGGACAAACTCCACAAGAATAAGTGCATATGGACATGAAGATGAATTCCATGCACATATTAGCCAATAAAGAGGTGGATGGAGTTTAACCTATATATATGATCAAAGAAAGACATCGTGCATCGGACCAACACATAGCAAATATGCATGCACAAGACTTTCAAGAACCAAAAGGAAATACAATTTGGACAAAACACCAAGTAAACCAAGATGGTACCCCAAAGAGTGACACACCATAAGGTTGTCCGAATTATATCAAAGGTCCAAATCAACATATGATAGAATACAAGTAGCAATTAACATATGGTCAATTTCTACACTCACCAACGAATGAGAAGAAATACCAATTGAATCCCAACCCAATCAACACATGATTGAATAGGAAAACCATTGAAAAGGATACCAAGTGAACATAAGATTCCAAAATAAACTTGTCACTTGAAGTATACCAAATAAGGATACATCAAGGAATGGGGTATCAATTGACACACCAATTGATAGAGAGCATGATACCAAAATGAAAGATATCAAAGAAAGAGATATCACACTCTCAATAAGAGAGCACGATTCCAAACAAACTATGCCCTCAACAAATTTATGATGACACAAAGCACCAAAGAGAATATGCCTTCCAATAACACACACTTGATATGGACCATAAGATTCTAGCTCCCCCAAGAGATGTGCATTACATAGAATTTTCATTCGAATACAAAATGCACACGATGGGATCACCACTTTCACTAAATCTAGAGAAACACTAGACAAGATCACGAAAACAAATGATCCACAAGTGGCAAGGAAGACAATGAGAGTTAAAACCATAAAAAAAATCTTGGCGAGTAATAAGGCAATTATAAACAAGCCAATATGTAAAGATGATCAATAATTTCTACCACATATAAGAGTACCAATTGTTAGACAAGAGGTATATGGAGTTACTTTCCGGTGGTAGATAGCAATAATATATGTATTATCATCTTCACAACAACAACCATAAGCATGTGAAAAGATAAGAATTGAGCACCATGCTTACAAAGAGATTCTTGTTAGCTTCATGTATGCATCCAATCATGCAAGCAATGACTAGAAAAACTTGGATAAAATGGTTCCCACATAGGAAATACAAGTACATGTTGGAGGGAAACCGTAACAAGAAAATCTCAACACACTCAAGAGCCATAAGATGAGAAATAAAACAACTAAGCAAATTGGAACTTGAGGAGCAAACATGCCACCTAGGAACTAGATAATTTATAATATCAAGTCTAAGTGGCACAAACCCCAAGTGTACACATTTTATAGGCGTGTAATATACACAAAGCATATTACTCCCCCATAATGTGATATCCCAAAATTTACAACTAGAGGCAAACAAATACCAGTAAGAGATAATTAATGGACATTTTCGAATTTGAATTTCTCATGAGTACAACATACCACATAGAGACTAGATAATCTTGTAATATCAATACTAGGTGGTATTCCTCATGTATACACATTTTAGGATTGTGAAGTGCACAAGGCACACCACTCCCCCAAGATGGGATGATCCATTAATCTCTCACAAGAGCCAACTAAGATAGAACCAATATGAAAAAAAGGCTCAACACAACATTCACACATACATGATGTGCAAACCAACATACACAAAATTGATTACTCAAGATACGTAAATTGGAAGCACAACATATAAAACCACATGATAGGTACAAAACCAAAAAATGCAAAGGGACAAGTAACTTTCAATGTAAACAAATTAAGTACAAGTTACTGTAAGGAGGCACATTGGATATAAGATAGACACAAGATAATCCAAATGACTTGGCTTGAGATAATGTGATTAATGAAGGTCCCTTGATTATTCATGATTTAGCCAAGTCTCCAATGCCCTCCACCAACACCTATTGATCAAGTTTGAGTTTGTTGGTCCCCAACCAAGTTGGGTCCTAAGAGATTAGTCACAATAGGCTTGGCAACCCAAATGGTTCTCTTCTTGACACCACTTTGAGTGCCAACAAATTTGGCAACCACATTGCCAACCTTATCCTTCCAGAGAGAATAAACATCATCAACTATAATAGGGTTGGATAAGGTACCATTAGTGCATGAAGAATCAAGATGACCCTTCTCACGACATAAGTAGCAACATCTACTCTTTTCTTTCTTCCTAGTTGATTTCTCAACATGAAGATCATTGACTTGAGTCTTCTTGGGAAGTGGCTTCACTTCACCTTGCGGTTGAACTTGATGCCTCTTCCCTAGTTGCTTGTCACTAAGGGGCTTCTTCTTCAAATGGCAAGATCTAACATGATGCCCTTCAACCTTGCACTTGAAGCAAATAATCTTGGCCGAATTCTTGACATGTGGTTGGCCCTTCTTCTTGTTGATCATGGACTTATTATTGTTGGAGTTGAATCCAAGTCCACCCTTGTCATTGGGGGATTTTTGCCCACACAACACCTTGTCAAGTGTGGACTTCCCTTCATGACCCTTTTCCAAGTCTTTCTTCAAAGAAGTGACTTGGGCTTTGAGCTCTTTGATTTCCTGTACATGGTTAGTAACAACACAAGTACTAGAGGAAGTAGAATCTTAGTTGTTAGAGCAACAAGGCAAGGAAAGTAATTCATCACAAGATGTAGCAACATTATGAGTGGATAAATTACAAGGACTAGCACAAGGCAATATAGCATATTGAGTAGAAGTAGTGCTAATGTCCACATGAGGAACTAACTTAGAGACCTTAGCCTCATGAGCTAACTTTAGCACATTATGGGAGACTAAAAGGTCATCATGAGAGCTTGAGAGCTTTTCATGACTTTCTTCCAATTTCCCATACTTGCTAGTTAGCAACTCCAATTGAGCCTTTAGCTCAACATTCTCCTTTAGTATGGATGCTTCACAAGAAATAGAGTTAGTAGCACAAGCATCATCAAGAATAACGGAAGGAGAAGACAACATGGCAAGCTCTTTTGAATAAGAAGCTTTTAGTTGAGCATGTGACTTGGTGTGTTTGATGAGCTCACCCTTAATGACCCGTGAGCCATTTTCGAGGTGCCCAAAATCCTCAAGGAGTTTAGCATGCACAACTTCAAGCTTATCATTTTTATTTTTGATAACATTAGTCATCTCAAGGGCTCTATCATGAGATTCCTTTATTCTAGATAACTCTAGAGCAAAAGTCTCCTCAAGAGATTCCTTGGTAGTTTGTTCTACTTCGAGAGCTTGAGATAGTTCCGCAATCTCATTAGCGTAATCACGCTCAAGGCTTCCCATTTTCTCAATGGTGTCCACATTCTCCTCGAGATGAGCTTCCAACTCCTCAATGTAATTCTTGCCCACAATGGCAATAGCCATGATTTCCGTGAAGTTGGAACGAGCAATTTTATTCTGATGAAGAGCTTTATAAACAATTTCTCCCTTAATTTTTAAGGAAGCAATATCATCATTATCTTCAACATTCTCTATATTATCACTATCTACATCATCACCAACACTAGACATATAGGGTTTCAAAGTAGGAGATACCTTTGACTCCTTAGCCATAAGACAAAAATGAGTAACATGTGATGATGATGTAGGATCCCTTGAGGCCCCATTCATGGCCACATCTTGATCCATAGACCGTTGGTTTTCCTCTACATTGTTAGCACAATAGCTAGAGGAAATAGAAGCATTTATATCATGGCAACAAGATATAGCAAGCATATCATCATGAGATTTATTCAAGTGATTTCTACATGATATGCATGGACTATCAACACAAGCATGTAAAACCTCTAAGTTGCTCGAAATGTTAAAGTCCAAAGATGAAGCATTGCAATAAGATAGTGTCAAAGGGTTATCAACAATAAGCTCACTATCATCAAAGCAATGACTAACACTACTCACCATTTCATTACCTTGTGTCAAACCACATGTTGGTGAAGTAGAAAAAGTTGAGAACAATACGCGGCCGGAGGTGGATGGAGAACAATCATCCCCACAAATCTTGGACACACCATATTTATCTTGAAGCTTTGTCCACAACTCATGAGCATCCCGAAACGACATGAGTTGAGATATATCTACATTACTCAAAGCATCAACAAGCACATTAGAAGCTTGAGCATTGAGATAAGAGTTTTTCTCATCCTCTAAGGATAGGTTTTGAGTATCCTTTGGAGGAGAAAAACCCATATCTACAATTCTCTCCAAACACGGGTCAATGGCTCGGAAATAATTAAGCATGCGAATTTTCCAAGCATCAAAATTTGTGCCATCGAAACTAAGAGTGTCAGTGAAACCTAATCCCCTAGTCGACATCTTTACTCTCAAGGAGGTGAAGCCCTATAATGAGAGACCAAGCTCTGATACCAATTGAAAGGACATGGATGTCGCCTAGAGGGGGGGGTGAATAGGCGCTTAAAATAATTACGGTTTAGGCTTGAACAAATACGGAATAAAACTTAACGTTTAATTTGCCAAGCAAGAAACCTAAATAAGCTAGGCTCAACTATGTGCACCAACAACTTAAACTAAGCAAGATAAACAACTATGTGATAGCAATATATATAACAAGAACACTATGGCTATCACAAAGTGAGTGCACAAGTAGATAGGTTGACTAGATAAGCAACTAGGAGAGCAACCTATGGGACAAGCAATGCAACAACAATATGAGCAAGCACAAGATAAACAAGGTAATAAGCTTGCTCAAAGTAAAGGTAGAGATAACCACAAGTGGAGCCGATGGAGACAAGGATTTGTTACCGAAGTTCCTTCTCTTGCGAGAAGTACGTCTCCGTTTGGAGAGGGTGTGGAACACAATGCTCACACGAAGCCAACGAGGGCCACCCTATTTCTCCTCACGCTCTCACCAATGCAAGATGTAGTGATTCCACTATGGGACACTTGAGGGCGGTCACCGAACCCGTACAAATGGTAACCCTTGAGGGCGGTCACCGTACCCGTACAAATGCTCGGGGCAATCTCCACAACCTAATTGGAGGCTCCCGTAGCGTCCGAAGCTTTACACCACAATGATTCAGCTCCTCAACAACACCAAGCCTCTAGGGGACAAATCACCCTAGGAACAAGCTCTAGAGTTCCCAAGCACTCAAGAGTAACAATCTTCTCAATACTCAACTTCACATACTACTACCACGAATCCTCGGAGAGAACTCAACCCAATGCACCAAATGCAAATGGCAAGAACACACAAAGTGCTCAAATCCCTCACTCTCAAATCCCACCAAAGAAACAAGAGCTATGGAGGAATATGAGAGGAAGAACAAGGAGAAACACCAAGAACTCCAAGATCTAACAACAAATCTCCCTTCACTTAGATGGGAAACTCAAATTGGTTTGGTGGAAGAGTAGATCGGGTGAATCTCCTCCAATCCCCAAAAGATCAAAAAGTTTGGGTGGCTAGGGGTGGAGAGACCAAGCTTTTTGAGGTCTATCAATGGAGGAAGAAGCTTGGGGAAGATTGGGGTTGGAAGGAGGAAGGAGGGTATAAATACCCCTTCCACGGATCCAACCGTTGGCAGCCGGCCAACCCCGGGCACCCGGACTAAAGGGACCGGGCACTTGGACCATCCAGAGACATTTGGCCAGAGGACCGGGCACCCGGGGGTCCAATACCCCGGGTACCCGGACTGTTCAGGAAGTTTCCTGCTTACCCCGGGTGCCCGGAATACCCAGAGACAGCCCATCTCAGGAAACCAAAACATGCGTAACTTTTTCATACAAACTCCGATTTTGATGATCTTGGGCTTGTTTTAAAGCTATGTAAAAGCTCTAGGTCCTCACATAGAGAACCACCCAAGATAAACAAAAAGAAATGCTGCAAATCAAGGAAAGGTTAAAATGCCAACAAGGTAGAAGGTGAAACCTTCACAAGATAAGAGCCGACAAAAATACCAACATCGAAAACACAAAAGTAGATGTATATGAAACCCGTTTTCGATGAAGAAGAGCTTGTAATGAATAAGAACTCAAGCTCCATCACTCACAAAGAGAAAAACCAAACAAGAACCAATAAATATGATGCCAAGGATGCAAAGGTTTGAGCTCTCCACGAACAATGCGGCCTAGCCTATAACCCGGTCTCCTAACTACCACCATGAGACCGGTAAACTAGAAACCTATAAAGGTCAAACCTTTGTCTTGCGCATAATCCACTTGAGCTTGATGATCATGATCATGCCCACCTCAAGTTGGAACATCTTTCTTGATTGCATCGGCTCGATGAAGAGAAGTAGATTGCTCCTCCATACTCCATTATGGGTGAGCCTAGTTTAGGCACATCTTGATGGCCATCACCACTTGATGCCATCCTCTCTCTCGGGCTATATGAAATCTTCCTTTTGATGCAAGCCCATGGAAATATTCCTAACCTCACATAGAAACACCACACACATAGAAAATGGGTTAGTACACAAAGCATAATGGACAATTCTTACCATACCGTGAGATCACATGATCCCACAAGGTACATCTTCTATACTTTGTGTGTTGATCAACTCGATTCCATTCTTCGCACTTTGTCTTGATCAAACATGAGCCTTTCCAACACTCCTCATTAAGATGATGTCTTGAAGGTAAACATGAATGTTTACACAACCTCCTTCTTCAAGACATGCTTGCAATATGCTCAACTCTCACATTACCAATCTTTGGATAACTTCATGAATAACACCTTGGTCATCACATGATCTTCTCCTTTCAACCTTGAAGCCAACATATGATCTTCAAGCACTGCCTATGGAAAAACCTTAAAGTACAACTCAAGCAAACCGTTAGTCCATATAGATTGTCATTAATTACCAAAACCAAACATGAGGGCACATGCACTTTCATAACCGCTCTCGACGGTAGGTGCGATGTCTCGTGTTGCCTTCTTGTTGATGCTTGCTCGTGTTTGCTTCGTAGTAATAGATGCTTGCTCGTTGGTTGCTTTCCAGTGTTTACCTTCTTGTGTGCTCCCGCGGATACCTCTCGGAGACGATGCGAGCTTGCGATCGACTACACCTTCGGAACCCGACTTATCAACAGGCAAGGACTATGCATTACTTATGATCCATTCTATTTCAACCAGCGGTTTGCATGCTAGTCTAGGATAGGTTCGATGTTTGATCCTACCACATGTTTATAGCCTCTTTCAAACCGATACAACCATGTCCCCTCCCAGCAAACCTTGTACTGCTATGTTACTATTGCTCGTTGCTCAGCCCCTGCTTAGTATGCATGCTTAGGATGCTACGATGTTACCCTGTTACTCCTTGGTTTGGGATATCACATTATTATATTGGTTGATGATATGATTATTATAATGTTGACTATATTCGACGAAGGATGGAAGGTCTAGGCTATCCCGCCCCGACGCTTTGTTCCATTCGAGTCACCTAGGACCCGAGTTCCGGGTATTGGTTTTAAGACTGAGCGTGCCTAACCGCGTGTGGGATTTTATGGGGTCCCCTTTTCTTACCTACCTAGCTTCAAACATTTCTGGTGGTGGCCCAAGCTTATTTACCATTTGAAACCGTGTGTGTGCTGGTCGGCCGCCAATTGTTTAGAAACCAACCCGGACCAGTGAGGACATAGTTCCCTTGCTGGCCCACTTTGTCCGGCTGAGGACCCGGTTTCCCATGTGTGATTAACCGGCTATCCAAACCTGCGACAGACGGTAGAGACCAGATTGAGAGCGCGACCGGCTCCTGAGCTGGATGTCGACTCACCGGGGGCCACCCGGATTTGTTCGTTGTTAGTTAGAGGGACATGTCGTTTCGGATCTCTTGGAACTAAATCATAAAATGGTTGCGTGTGATGGGTAGCAACTGAGAGAGATGTGCGTGCGTGCGGAGCCTTGTAATGGGCAGTTGGTACACCCCTGCAGGGTTAAATCTTTTCGAGAAGCCGTGTCCACGGTTATGGACGACTTGAGACCTACTCCTTGTTCATAGAGAACAACAACTGAAATAATCTTAAAATAACTTGGTCAATGTGTGTGTGCCTTGACTGCTTTTCTTCGTCGAGATGCGAAGAGGAGGACAAGGATAGGATAGGTGTTATGTTTGCGTAAGTAGTTGATAGCAAGACTTGTTGGAGGCGATTCCTCATCGAATTCTTGGCTTCTTATCTTACTCTCTAGATCGTTAGCCACTTCATAAATGCTAGTGCGGCAGCAACCTCACCACTTACCCCTTCCTTACCGTAAACTAATAGTTGTCCTAGAGTGACGAGTGATGAAGTCCTTGCTGGGTCAGATGACCACTACAGTTGGATGCTGAGTACTTCTGTACTCATGATACTACCCCCAATCTCTTTTCAGGGTTCTTGATCGACAACAGGTATGGTGATCGACGTTTCACGTGGAGACTCGACGACGACTAGTTAGGCGGATCCCGGCGGAGGGCCTGGACCCGTGTGGTTATGGGGATCGATGTTTTTCTCTTTGCCACTAGGCATTTGATTGTAGTCTGTACTCAGACATGTATCTTCCGCTGATGTATTGTATTTAAGGCAGTTTATGCCGATTGTATGAGATGTTTTATCCTTGTATCTGTAATGTTGTGATATCATGTTGGAAATCCGGGGCATATGGCTATGTCATATGTCGCGGTGGGACTGATATGTGCTTCGTCCCCGGATCTGGATGGAAACATCTAGATCTGGAACAGTACCGCATATCGGGCCTTACAGTGGACGTGAACACGGCGGCCTCGATGGGGCGCTACAAGTCTTATATCAACGAGCTAGATACATTGACTCACCATCAGGTAATTGATCTTCTTAATTTACTTGTTTCGATGTTGACGTCCGTACGTTTATTTAAGAATCTCATTGCTTTCCAAATGTGATCAAGGTCAACTGGAGGCCGTACCGTGTCATCCGCCAATTTCCTTTGAACGAGATGTGCACACGTGATCAACTCATGTGGCGGGTGCGATGCCCCATGATATGCTTCTATGCGGTCGAGTGGCATCTTCCACAACGAGTCGCAAAGCAATACTGAGCTCGCCAGCAAACCCCGCCGGATTATGTGAACACAAGCGTGAAGCTTCACAAGTGAGCACTCAATTTAGTACACTCTAGTGATGGCAAAAGAATATCTTCATGCCTTTAACAAGTGAGCACTCAATTTTGCAGGATGGATCGACGTAACGTAAAGAATGTCACTGATTGGGAGGAGCACCACGCCCTATATGTGGACATGTGGAATAATCAGAGACGCCAGAGAATTGAAATGGATAGGACTCCGGACAACGAGCATGCTTACTTGACTTACTTGGAGTGGCTTCGAGAAGAGTATAGGCTTGTTCTGAGGGGTGCTTTTTCTCACGAGGATGTACTAGATTTACTTCCGGAAGATGTTGATATTCAATTCAACAACATGATCAGGGATACCGATGGAAGGAATCTTGAGTACGCCCCTCTACACGACCGAGTGGTAAGTGTCCAACGCCTACTTTGTGTAAATACATCAATGTTTGGTTGTTGTTGTTACATCATAGTCCAATGCACTACTCTTGTTATTAGGGAACGGAGCTATATAGATGTGCGAATGAAGGACAATTGGCACTAGGACATGCTCCCGGTCCGGAGTCGGAAGGTCCTCTCAGGAGTGCTATGCAGGTTTATGCTCGAATCACTATTGGTGTTGGTTGTTGTTGATAGCCTAGCATGGTTTCTGTTGTTATTTTTGACTTCTTTTTTATTTATTTATGTTGTTGTATAGGCTCGTTGCTCGTTGCCGTGCATTAGCAGGCATGCTTTCTTGCCAACGTAGGAGCGACATTGATGCCCGTCCACCCTCTCACATTGGAGCTTCTTCTAGTCAGCCTGTACAATGGCAGACGGAGGAGCAGACGGAGGAGTATGATGAGATGGATGATGAGCTGGATGATGCGCCTGCACCGACACAACCGTCACAAGGTTCTTCACAAGGCGTCCGCAGAGTTGCTAGCAAGGGCAAGGGCAAGATGACTGCGAAGAGAGGGAGGAAGAAGTGAATGTGATGTCATATTGTCGTGCACTTAGTGATGTTGAACTTTATTTGTGGAACCTTAAGCTTGCTATGTGAACTTTCTATGTGTTGGATTTGTGCAACTTTAGCTATGTGTTGGATTTGTTCAAGTTTATCTATGTGTTGAATTTGTTCAAGTTTATCTATGTGTTGAATTTGTGCAACTTTATTGTGGAACCTCTTATTATTGCTGTGAAATGATGATATTATTGCTGTGAAATGATGATATTATTGCTGTGAAATGATGATAGTGGTGCAAAGCGTGTTAAAAAATCAAAAGAAGGTCCCAAAAAATTGAAGTATGTGTTGAATTTGTTCAAGTTTATCTATGTGTTGAATTTGTGCAACTTTATTGTGGAACCTCTTATTATTGCTGTGAAATGATGATATTATTGCTGTGAAATGATGATAGTGGTGCAAAGCGTGTTAAAAAAAGTCAAAAAAAGGTCCCAAAAAATTGAAGTATCCGGGTAAGACACGTCAGGTACCTCGGCGTGTCTTACCTGGGCAGGCACGCCTGGCGTGTCTAACAAACAAAACCAAGCCGTTGGCCAAAATCCCGCGTGGCTAGACACGCCGAGTACCCTGGCATGTCTAGCCACGCAGGATTTTGGCCAACGGCTTGGTTCTGTTTGCTAGACACGCCCAGGAACCCTGGCGTGTCTATGTGGGGCAGACACGCCGAGGTCCCTGACCTGTCTTACCTGGATGCACTTTTCAAATTTAAGCCCAACACAAACAAAACAATAAAAAAGGTCCACCCTCATAACATATTTTAACAGCAATAATAAGAGTTTTTCACAGCAAGTTTAACAATTTTTTGCCTAACACAAACAAGGTCCACATCACACAAATCAAGGTTCACAAAAAGTTTCAACACACGTAAAGTTCGACGCGATGACAAACGATAACCGATACTCTACCACCACCACGGGAAGGCCCACCACCACCACCACCACGGGAAGGCCCACCACCACCACGGGAAGGCCCTCGAACACCATCTTTTGATGTTTTCACTCGCTCTCTAGGCTCCATGAAATGTCCACTACCAAATTGTCGTGTGCTAGTTAGTTCATCCATATCATTCCGGTATCGTTTCGACCTCCTCCTTCCCTTGGCGAGAACCATCAAATTGGGGTCCGGCCTTATTTCAGGGCCATGATACTCAGGCCATTGTGACTGATCCAAATAAGGATTGAATCTACCAGCCCATGTCAAGCTTGAGGCCTCTAGAGTGAATTGATGCAATCTCACAGTCAACCCATCGGAAACATTGACATTCCTTGTGTTTTCCGCTGTCATCAAGTGTGAGCAAGGCCAATGGTACTTGCTAGGCCTTTGGCATGAGCATGTGCGTGTCCTAAGAGACACCTCGGATGCTCGCCCACCATATGTTTGTCCATCTCGCGTTGTGCCACCCGGCTCATCCACTTGGTATTTCATTTCTGCCACACCGAAGCAAGTTGCTATTTGCATTGAGGATTTACCTCTCTATAACTCAAGCCACTCCTCAACCTTCTTGGGATACACCTCATTGGGAGGTAATGTATTTTCAGAAATCAATACATCAATTTTTTTGGAATGCTTCAAGAAATACTCGTTTAGCTTGTAAAATGAATATTCCACAATTGCTGTCACTAGCAACTAACGAACACCTTTCAGCACAAAGTTGAAGCATTCAACCATATTGCTTGTCATGTCACCATATCTCCAACCTCCTTCATCGCATGCTCGTGACCACTTGTGCCTCTCTTCCAAATTTCTCCTTAGGAATTGTTTTCCACCATCATTCGCCTTCTTGTATATTTTGTCCATGCATCTCAAAAACGCCCGCTCGGTGAAAGCCACACAAGCGGAGGTCAAGTCCTTGCAAAGGTCCTTGTTCTTACATGCCCGATAGAAGTTTGATACGAAGTGCCTCATACACCATCGGTGTTCTAGCTTTGCATAGCCTGGAATGTGAATATCCACGGCCTTCAATATGCCTTGATGCCGGTCCGATATGATGCATACCTCTCTATTTGGACCAATGATTTTTGTCCTCACAAGTAACATGAACCATTCCCGATTGTCTTGGTTTTCAGCAGACACCAAAGAAAATGCAACGGGCAACACTTGATCGTTAGCGTCATGTGCCAATGCTATCAAGAGTTCGCCTTTGTATTTTCCGGTTAAGAATGTTCCGTCAATAGAGAAAACGGGACGACAATGATGAAAAGCAGAGATGCAAGGGCCGAAAGTCCAGAAGGCAGGATTGAACACCCCATTGTTATCATTGACGATGTGATACATATCCGGGTTCATACTAGCCATTGCTCCCAACAATCTAGGAAGGCGGTTGTAGGCTTCTTCCCATCCACTGTACAACATTCTAAGAGCGACTTGCTTTTCCTTCCATGTTTTCCCATATTTCACCTTATATCCAAACAAATCTTCGACCAAACTCATCATCAACTTTATCTTAATGGTCGGGTCCTTGGATAAATGCTTCATGAATTTATATCCAATGAATTCCGATGTCAATTGCCTATGTGTCTTGTGTGCTTCACCGACTTTAACTTTGCAATGGTGAACTTGTTGACAACCGGATATCTTCCACCATCCATATTACTTGACTCTAGCATTCACTCTCCATGAACATCCTTTACTCTCACATTTGACGGTGTTCCGCTTCTTGCAATCCGAGTGGACAACTATGAAAGGTCTATGATGCTTGATAGCATACTCACACAACCACATTTTCAATTCAAGCAATTTCTCAAACATCAACCCTTTTTGTAGACAAGACTTATCTTGTTCCTCGGTTGTAGTTTTTGAATATGGTCTCGGCTCAATAAACTTACTCATGCCACCATCAACAACCGCTTTATGGGCAAGGCTAAGGTCACAAAACAATGGTATCCGGTGATCTCGGCCGGTGATTTTTGTGTAACACTCGGCTTCTTTCACCGTGAATCCATCCTCATCCAAATCATTCTCCGGACCTTCATCATCCGAGTCATGGGCATAGTGTAGGAGATATGCCCTAGAGGCAGTAATAATAGTTATTTTGTATCTCCAAGTTTGTAATTAAAGTTTATGTTCCATGCTATAACTGCAATGATTCTCGAGTCTTCCATAACCACGAAGCTTAGAGGGAAACTCATTTGCACGTGTGGTATATTAAGCAGTAAAATGTGTTCCTAGTCATGCCTCTATGACTGGCTTAAGTGTTGCATGATGGTCCTGTTTTCCTGATCATGGGCATGAGTATGTCGGCAACTTTATGGGCACAATGTTAGAAGAACACTTGTGTTGAATCGACCCGAATTGATGTTATGCTATGAGATACATTCGTCACAAGTAAATGGTTAATAACACAAAGAAAGATAATGTGTGCATAATTCCTTAGACCATGAGAGCATCGAGTTCCTTCATTCTTGCTTCGTGAACTTTGGGGTTTGTTAAACGTCATCCGTAACTGGGTGGCTATTACGGCGGCTTACGGGTTCACGGAAAAGTATGACAAGGAACGAGATAGCTCAAGATTGGGATTTGCTCATCCGACGATGGATAGATATTCTTTGGGCCCTCTCGATGTTACGGTATCCATCATCGTCTGGCCAGACACAATGTGATTTGATCACAGGGATGCCGTAACACGGAAACGAGAAAAGAGAACAAAACTGGTAACGAGGTAACTGGCATAGTGGACAAGATTGTTGATTCACGGGGATGCTGATAAGTCTCACCTCGGGTATTTGTAACATATCGCGAAGCAACAAGAATAGCACACGGCAACTACAGGTTCACTCGAATATTCATTCGTATGGGTATAGGGATCAATATGGATGTCCACGGTTCCGCTATTGATCATTGATCGGAAAGTGTTCTGGGTCATGTCTATACTTCATCGAACCTACAGGGTCACACGCTTAAGGGTCATCTATCTGTTGAATACTAGATAGGGAGTCTGAGATAAAGTCACAGAAAAAGTTTCGAAGACGGCGGAAAAGTTCCGAGAGAGAGAAAGCCGAAAAGTTGTTTCGGAGCTGCCGGAAATGCGTTGGTTACTTTTCGCTGATGAAAATCCTTGATCCGGAAATGTTTCGGAACACGTCCAAAATTATTCTGGGGGGTGCTGGAAATGTTCTGGGCCTAAAGAAATTTTTTCGGGTTTTTCGGACGCGAAAATAATTGGTTTCATGAATAGTGGAAACACTATTTGGTTGCTTTTTGGAAAGCCACCTTTTGGGGCTTTTCCCAAAAGATCTAGGAGATGACATGGAAGGGTGGGAACCCCTTTTTTGGGGGTCCCACAAGGGGTGGCCGGCCAAGGAGAGCTCCTCCATGGAGCTCCACTTACCTCCCCATTTTGCCCTTTATGTGAGACATAAAGCTTGGACATTTTGGGTTTTTCAAGTGGCACCCTACCCCTTGCCTTTTCCTATAAATAGAGGTGGAGAGGGGCTCTCCACACTAGATCTAACTCTCATAAAAATGCCATGCATGATCTGGCTTTCTTATCTCCCTCCCACGAAATAGTTTCGTAGAGCCGAAAGGCTGTCTGGGTTCCGGCAGGAACTAGTTCTGGACGGCGAAGCCCTGCCGGATAGCTGACACCGTATGTGTGCAACCTGGTAGAGAGGTCGTAGTTTCGATCTTAGTTCAGGTGTGCCTCCCGAAGGGCTGTCCGAGTGATTGTCCAAGATTCTGAGTGTGCCTCCCGAAGGGCTGTCCGTGACACCGTCCGAGGGACTGTCCGACCGCCTCCCGGAGGGCTGTCCGGGGAGCATACGGAGGGGAACATCCTCGCGGTTGGGAGGTTGTAAATCCTAGCTGCGGGGGTCTGCACCGCCGATCTTCATCGACTCTACTTCCGCTGCGCTACGAGTCGGTAATGATCAGATCAAAAACCTTGTATGCATCTCCATAGTGATCCTGGGCGTGTTCGTAGTGCGGAAAATTTTCGTTTTCTGTCTCGTTACCCAACAGTGGCATCAAGAGCCGTGCTATGCGTAGATGCAGGTCACGATCTAGAATACATAAGAGATGTATGGGTATTGCCTAATATAATTTTGTAGTAGATGAGATCTATTGCTAATAATTATTTATGCGAGTAGCAGATGAAATCTGTTACCCGATGTTCTTGTTGCTTCCCTGGAATTTGCGTATTTCTGATCTTGATTAACGGCATGGTGTAGTTTCAAAGTTCTGGCAATCCGCGATCCTGATTGATCAACGAAGTGCTATCAGTTCATTGAATTCCACCATAGTTAAAGAAAGATGAAATTTCACAGACTAAAGGGCAATGCAGATATGATCTGCACGGGGGTCACGCGTATGACGAAGTTCAGTATGAGGTTCGAGATTTTATTATCTCGTTCTTCATACACCCCGCAAAGTTAATCTAGCGACTTGAATAATCATACTTGAAAATAAACGTTGGTATCTGCAGTTTAAGACAAACCTTAGAAGCCACGTAAAATAAAATCTTGCATAAACCGATTAGAGGCGTCTAACTTGGTTTTGCAGGATGGCATGTGATGTGGTATAGCAGTTCTCATATTAATTTGATTATGTATGAGATGACTATATAATGTAAATTAATTAACATGACCTGCGTGTCATGATTCAGCATGATGGCTGGAGCCATATGATTGCCATTTTAATGACCTGCGTGTCAACCTTATATAATGCACTATTTTTATTAGCTATAGAGATAGCAATATTATCTGGTACATCGACAAGGTGGTGGAAATCTTCGGAAGGTGAACACCGACACAAATGCTGAAGACGAAGAAATAAAAGAATTCTCCGTCAGAAAGGGCTATACCATATCATGCTATTATGAATTGCCTGAGTTGTTTATCCCTTATGATGCACCCTTTTTGATTGCGCGGTAGTCGCTATTTATCAGGGTGATCTCTCACTTAAAAATATCAAGTAGTTTGTGTTCTCCCAAGTGTAGCACCGTCTACAACACGTATCTTTTCGGGGTGCGCCATGTACACATGAGCACGAACGATTTGAGAGGTGTAAGGCGGGTGAAGGTCAGACCTCACTGCAAGATCACTTGGTTGACTTGACGTTCAGGCAGGACAGTCCTGAGCTCGGAACACATGCATCGAAAGATGGACAAAAGTCACATAGAGATGTGATTGGCAAGTTGGCCTACCGATTGAAAATGACGTCATCAGTGATGAACCCGTCAATGACGTCAAATTGAAATACGGATCTTGAATCACTCACAATCAATTATGAGAGATATTGATTTGAGTGGGAGCGCACCTTAGAATAAAATTGTTTATTCTCTAGTGCAAATTAATTATGAACAAAATCTAAATGAAACTTGTGTTTACCGTTGTAGATCTCATGGCTCGCAACACACCGTTCAGCTTAGGCCCAATGTTAGAGAAAGAGAAGTTAGCTGCAAATGGAAACAACTATGCGGACTGGGTCCGTACCCTGAGGATTGTCCTCAGGAGCGCTAAGAAAGTGTATGTGCTTGACACGACTCTTCCAGCTAAACCGGTGGAGACTGCCCCGGAAGATGAACAAAATGTCTGGGCCACTAAGGAAGATGACTACAACTTAGTGCAGTGCCTCATGCTAGCTTGCATGAGTCCAGGGCTTCAAAAACGTTTTGAATTCCATGACGCCCGTAATATGATCCGGGAATTGGATGCTCTGTACAAGCAAAATGCACGGTCTGAACGTTATGATATAACAAAGACCATGATGGATTGCAAGATGGCTGAGGGCAGTTCAGTTGGCGAACACGTGGTCAATATGATTGGCTACGCTGAAAGGCTTAAAACCCTGGAATTTCCAATTCCACCAGCCCATATGATGGACATGTTGCTTGCTTCACTCCCCCCGTCTTACGACGGTTTTATCATGAACTACAACATGAATGGGATGGAGAAGACACCGAATGAGGTGCTCGCCATGCTGAAAACTGCGGAAGGAGGACTGCGGAAAAATCGCAAGCAAGTGTTGCTTGTGAATAAAACCGCCAGTTTCAAAAAGAAAGGCAAGTCCAAGAAGGGCAAGGGCGCCGGTAAGACCGTCTCCCAAAGCAACTCTAAGGGCGGAGCCAAGACTGAAACTGAGTGCTTCTACTGCAAGGGCACAGGACACTGGAAGAGAAACTGCAAGAAGTACCTGGCAGATAAGAAGTCCGGAAACACCGGAAAAGGTATAACTGTAATACATGTTAATGTCATTGACGTTTTGCTTGCTAGCGAAAATTCTAAGTCTTGGGTATTTGATACCGGATCGGTTGCTCACATTTGCAACTCGATACAGGGGCTTCAGAAGGTCCGCAAGCTAGCAAAGAATGAAGTCATCATGCGCGTCGGCAACGGCGCTGGGATCGCAGCTCAAGCCGTCGGCATGATGCCTCTACGTCTCCCTTCAGGATTTATCTTAGAACTAAGTAACTGTTATTTTGTTCCGGCATTGTGTAGAAACATTATCTCTGGATCATGTTTGGTACACGATGGGTATTCCTACAAGTCTGAGAACAATGGTTGTTCACTTTATTGTATGGATATGTTTTATGGATTTGCACCCATTGTTGGGGGCCTTTTCATACTAAATCTTGAATGTGGAAAAGATGTCTTTAACGTAAATGCTAAACGCCTTAAGAAGGCTGAAACCACCACCACTTATTTGTGGCACTGTCGTCTTGGCCACATCGGAAAGAAACGCATGCAAAGACTCCACAAAGATGGAGTTTTACCATCATTTGATTTTGAATCATTTGACACATGTGAGGCTTGCTTAATGGGGAAAATGACCAAGACGCCGTTCATGGGTCATCCTGAACGGGCGAATGAATTGTTGGAAATAATACATAGTGATGTATGTGGTCCAATGAGCACAACCGCACGGGGTGGGTATTTCTACTTCGTGACTTTTACTGACGATTTAAGTAGGTATGGATATATCTACTTGATGAAGCATAAGTCAGAAACCTTTGAAAAGTTCAAAGAATTTCAGAATGAGGTAGAAAATCATCGTAACAAAAGGATTAAGTTTCTGCGATCAGATCGTGGGGGCGAATACCTTAGTCATGAGTTTAGCCAACATCTGAGTGACCGTGGAATCGTTTCACAGCTTACGCCTCCCGGAACTCCACAGCGAAATGGAGTGTCGGAACGACGTAACCGAACCCTGTTAGACATGGTAAGGTCGATGATGTCTCTTACAGATCTGCCGATATCCTTTTGGGGTCACGCACTAGAAACTGCCGCTTACACATTAAATAGAGCACCGTCTAAGTTTGTTGAGACGACACCATACGAGTTATGGCACGGGAAGAAACCCGGTTTGTCGCATCTCAGGATTTGGGGTTGTGAGGTATACGTGAAACGTTTACAACCTACCAAACTCGATCCCAGATCAGACAAATGTTACTTTGTAAGTTATCCAATAAAAACAATTGGGTATTCCTTCTACCACCCGTCCGATAACAAAGTGTTTGTTGCCAGAAATGGACAATTTCTTGAAAAAGAGTTTCTCACTAAAGAGGTGAGTGGAAGGACAGTACTACTTGATGAGATTATTGAATCTTCGGCAACCGTTAATATGGCCAAGGAACCGGAAGAAATTCCGCAAATTATCCATACAACCGAGCCGGCAGTTGTTGCATGTGATGCGGAAACTTCAGACAAGTATGTGACTGAACCGCGCAGATCAGGTAGGACCATCGTGCCACCTGAGTGGTTTCATAACGAAATCTTCATCCTTGAAGACGATGAACCTGTGCACTACAAGGAAGCAATGGCGGGGCCCAACTCGAGGGAATGGCATAAAGCCATGAAATCCGAAATGGAATCCATGTACGAAAATCAAGTTTGGAACTTGGTAGAACTTCCAGAAGGCGTGAAGCCCATTGGTTGTAAATGGATTTTCAAAAGAAAGTCAGACGCGGATGGTAACATTACTATCCATAAAGCTAGACTTGTCGCGAAAGGATTCACGCAAGTTCCAGGAGTGGACTATGACGAGACTTTCTCGCCCGTAGCTATGCTTAAGTCTGTACGGATATTACTAGCAATTGCTGCTTATTTCGATTATGAAATATGGCAGATGGATGTCAAAACGGCTTTCCTAAATGGAAATCTCAAAGAAGATGTATACATGATACAGCCTGAAGGTTTTGTCATTTCTAAGGATGCTGGAAAGGTATGCAAACTTCAGAAGGCCATTTATGGTCTGAAGCAAGCATCAAGGAGTTGGAACATTCGTTTTGATGAAGTGGTCAAAGAGTTTGGCTTCATCAGGAATGATGAAGAATCTTGTGTTTACAAGAAGTTTAGTGGGAGCGCAAAAGCATTTCTAATCTTATATGTGGATGACATATTGTTGATTGGAAATAACGTGAATTTCCTTAGCGAAATAAAAGACTCATTGAAGAAGAGTTTTTCAATGAAAGACTTAGGCGAAGCGGCATACGTATTGGGCATCAGAATCTATAGAGATAGATCAAAACGCCTAATAGCGCTTAGCCAAAGCACATACATTGACAAGGTGTTGAAAAGGTTCAACATGGAGAACTCCAAGAAAGGCCTACTCCCCATGTCACCTGGCACAGTACTGAGCAAGAATCAGTGTCCTCGGACTCTCGATGAGCGAGTACAAATGAATGATGTTCCATATGCTTCGGCAGTTGGTTCAATTATGTATGCCATGCTATGTACAAGACCAGATGTTTCCTATGCGCTAAGTGTTAGCAGCAGGTACCAAAGTGATCCAGGATTGGAACACTGGGCCGCAGTCAAAAATATTCTTAAGTACCTCAGAAGGACCAAGGACTTGCTCCTTGTGTACGGAGGTGATGAAGAGCTCATTGTAAGTGGTTACACTGATGCTGGCTTCATGACTGACCCAGATGACTTCAAATCTCAATCAGGCTATGTTTTCATATTGAACGGTGGCGCAGTTGACTGGAAAAGTTCCAAACAAAAGACTGTGGCGGATTCTACGACAGAGGCGGAATATGTTGCAGCTTCAGAAGCCTCCAAGGAGGCGGTATGGATCAAGCAGTTTCTTGAAGACCTTGGTGTGGTTCCAAGTGCTCTGGACCCGGTGGAAATCTATTGTGATAATAGTGGCGCCGTGGCTCAGGCAAGGGAGCCATGTTCTCACCATAAGACAAGACATATTGAACGCAAATATAAACTCATTCGATATCATGTCGAAGAGGGTTTAGTGAAAGTACGCAAAGTTCACACGGATCTGAATGTGTCAGACCCGATGACAAAGCCTCTACCACGAGCAAAGCATGAGCAACACCGAATAGCCATTGGTGTTAGGGAAGCCATGTAACTAGATTATGACTCTAGTGCAAGTGGGAGTCTGTAGGAGATATGCCCTAGAGGCAGTAATAATAGTTATTTTGTATCTCCAAGTTTGTAATTAAAGTTTATGTTCCATGCTATAACTGCAATGATTCTCGAGTCTTCCATAACCACGAAGCTTAGAGGGAAACTCATTTGCACGTGTGGTATATTAAGCAGTAAAATGTGTTCCTAGTCATGCCTCTATGACTGGCTTAAGTGTTGCATGATGGTCCTGTTTTCCTGATCATGGGCATGAGTATGTCGGCAACTTTATGGGCACAATGTTAGAAGAACACTTGTGTTGAATCGACCCGAATTGATGTTATGCTATGAGATACATTCGTCACAAGTAAATGGTTAATAACACAAAGAAAGATAATGTGTGCATAATTCCTTAGACCATGAGAGCATCGAGTTCCTTCATTCTTGCTTCGTGAACTTTGGGGTTTGTTAAACGTCATCCGTAACTGGGTGGCTATTACGGCGGCTTACGGGTTCACGGAAAAGTATGACAAGGAACGAGATAGCTCAAGATTGGGATTTGCTCATCCGACGATGGATAGATATTCTTTGGGCCCTCTCGATGTTACGGTATCCATCATCGTCTGGCCAGACACAATGTGATTTGATCACAGGGATGCCGTAACACGGAAACGAGAAAAGAGAACAAAACTGGTAACGAGGTAACTGGCATAGTGGACAAGATTGTTGATTCACGGGGATGCTGATAAGTCTCACCTCGGGTATTTGTAACATATCGCGAAGCAACAAGAATAGCACACGGCAACTACAGGTTCACTCGAATATTCATTCGTATGGGTATAGGGATCAATATGGATGTCCACGGTTCCGCTATTGATCATTGATCGGAAAGTGTTCTGGGTCATGTCTATACTTCATCGAACCTACAGGGTCACACGCTTAAGGGTCATCTATCTGTTGAATACTAGATAGGGAGTCTGAGATAAAGTCACAGAAAAAGTTTCGAAGACGGCGGAAAAGTTCCGAGAGAGAGAAAGCCGAAAAGTTGTTTCGGAGCTGCCGGAAATGCGTTGGTTACTTTTCGCTGATGAAAATCCTTGATCCGGAAATGTTTCGGAACACGTCCAAAATTATTCTGGGGGGTGCTGGAAATGTTCTGGGCCTAAAGAAATTTTTTCGGGTTTTTCGGACGCGAAAATAATTGGTTTCATGAATAGTGGAAACACTATTTGGTTGCTTTTTGGAAAGCCACCTTTTGGGGCTTTTCCCAAAAGATCTAGGAGATGACATGGAAGGGTGGGAACCCCTTTTTTGGGGGTCCCACAAGGGGTGGCCGGCCAAGGAGAGCTCCTCCATGGAGCTCCACTTACCTCCCCATTTTGCCCTTTATGTGAGACATAAAGCTTGGACATTTTGGGTTTTTCAAGTGGCACCCTACCCCTTGCCTTTTCCTATAAATAGAGGTGGAGAGGGGCTCTCCACACTAGATCTAACTCTCATAAAAATGCCATGCATGATCTGGCTTTCTTATCTCCCTCCCACGAAATAGTTTCGTAGAGCCGAAAGGCTGTCTGGGTTCCGGCAGGAACTAGTTCTGGACGGCGAAGCCCTGCCGGATAGCTGACACCGTATGTGTGCAACCTGGTAGAGAGGTCGTAGTTTCGATCTTAGTTCAGGTGTGCCTCCCGAAGGGCTGTCCGAGTGATTGTCCAAGATTCTGAGTGTGCCTCCCGAAGGGCTGTCCGTGACACCGTCCGAGGGACTGTCCGACCGCCTCCCGGAGGGCTGTCCGGGGAGCATACGGAGGGGAACATCCTCGCGGTTGGGAGGTTGTAAATCCTAGCTGCGGGGGTCTGCACCGCCGATCTTCATCGACTCTACTTCCGCTGCGCTACGAGTCGGTAATGATCAGATCAAAAACCTTGTATGCATCTCCATAGTGATCCTGGGCGTGTTCGTAGTGCGGAAAATTTTCGTTTTCTGTCTCGTTACCCAACACATAGTCCCGTTGATAGAAGATGTCATGGTTCATGTCCTCATGACTCACTTGAGCCGCTATGTCACCAAGATCATTGTTGTGCCTATCATCATCTTGCTTCAAGTTATCGTCATCTTCATCATCATCATCATCATCATCATCATCATCATCTTCATTGTTATGTTCTTCTTCAATAATTTGGCTAATAGGAGGTTGACTCATTGCATTTATGATCTCCAATTCAACTCTCTCCTCAACAATTGGCACACTTCTAATAGGGCTAATATCCTTTATTGAGGTTCGGTTCAAGTCAACATGAAAAAGAGAACCCTTGACCTTGGTGGCAAATATTTCAAGGGACTTTACTTCCGATGAAGCAACAATCTCCTTGTATGTGCCCCATTGCAAATCCGACTTGATAGGCATCTTTTTCATTAGAGACTTTTGACCCGATCCAACATCATATCTTCCTAAGAGTTCAACTTGGTCACTAGGATCCATCCAATTTAACACTATCCTAATTTGTTGAACAACCTCCTCATAACTAGGGCTTGCACCAAATGTCAACACTTCTTCCTCATTGTCAACAATCTCGACATTCATAAATGATGTCTTGTCAACATAATGTACATTGACAATTCTTGCCATCTAAAAAAAGTAACATAAATACTTATAACACATAACCACAATATAGAATACAAATATCATATAATACATAGCCCTAGGTCATTCACTTCACTACATCAACCAAATCTAGCATATAAACTTAACCCGAGTTCATCCACTTCACTAATTTAGCATTTAAGCTTATCCCTAACTCCTACACTTAACTAAATCTAACAAATCTAGCATATGGATTTAACCTTAGTCAACAAATCTAACTAAATCAAACAAATCTATCAAATCTCACTTACTAACTTACCCTACTTCATCCATATCACATTCAACTTAAACAAATCTAGCATATTAGTGAATGTAGGCAAAAGCTAGGGTTAAGAAGCAAATCAACAATGTCAATAAAATAGACAAGTTCAACCAATCAAATTTTGAGCGATGAAGGAGATTACCTCAAGCAATGCTAAGCACACAAACTCCAAAGAGAAATGCCTCCAACTTGAATGGATTTGAGAGAGGTTTAAGTGAGGAAGAAAGTGTGGAGAGAGGGTTGAGCTCGGGATGAGAGGGGTGTGTGAGGAGGAAGAGAGTAGGGGGGGTGGACACCACCTAACTTATCCACCCGCAGGCAGAAAGTGGGGCAAGGTAAGACACGCCAAGGTACCTGTCGGGGGATTGGTACCCGGGTAGGCTGACCCAAGCGGAAGCAAGCTTTCAAGACAAGGATGGACCAATTGGGCTGCAGCTGGGCCAAGCTGGGCAGAGGTACGGCCGATTGCTCCAAGGCAATCGACCATACCAAATGCCAGCAGTCGGCCCAGGCGCAATCGGTCCACCCTTCCTTCACCAAAGACGATCATCCGATTGGTCCGCAGCTGGACCGAGGCCGATTCCTAGAAGGCCGATTGCCCAGAGCAATCGACCCTACCAGGAACCACCTGTCGGTCCAGGCGCAATCGGAGCAACCTACCACCCAGTCGGGGATATGATTACGAGGTCATAAATACCATATCCCGAGATATCCGGCCTGCAGGAAGGCCAGGTCACGTCGAGGATTTGCTGGAGATACGGTGTCGACCTCCCCGCCGATTCCGCGGACAGGCCGACAAGACCGCACCCCCTAGCTCCACTGTTCACTCCTAGGTTCTACGAGGTAGCAGCATGGGCCGCCGCTCGTAGGCTCCGGGTCACCCGGAGAGGAGCAGTCGGTGGGCCCAGGCCGATTAGAGGATGACGGCTGGGCCCATTCGGCAATGAAGTTACCATAGTACCCTGGACTCACACTATAAGAGCCAGGGTACCCCCTCCTGCGCGAGGGATGCTACACCTTAGATCTCATTAACTCACTTCCCCCTCAGTTCATTTACTGCTTGTAGTCACTCCTCAGGGAAGCAGGAGAGGACCTTTCCCACGGCGGCGGTGTTCTCCTTCCCCTGAGAAGATAGAAGAGCAGTTATTGTAGCCCCTTCATTGATATACAAGAGACAAGCAGGAGTAGGGGTGTTATCTCTCCGGAGAGCCCCGAACCTGGGTACATCGTGGTGTCTTCACCGTGCCTGTGCCCAACCCGATTCCTGCACCATCGACATTCTCTCCCTCGTGTCTTCCCCTCACTTTAGCCATCCCCATGGCATCTGCCGTCACATATCGACGACAGTTGGCGCCCACCGTGGGGCAGACCGAGGCGTCGACTGGAGTCAATATCCGGACGGGATTTTCCTCTGCATCAGGCGGCAGCCACGCCTCCGGCCTGATTCTAAGGCGTGGGGCAATCGATTATGTAGTGGACTATTCGGCGCGGTACAGGGCTGGAGCACCCTTGCCACCCGGAGTGTCGCTGCAGGTGGGAAGTCATCGCCTCTTCATTGGTAGCTTCCTTGAGGCGTATCCCAGAGACATCCGCATCTTCTCGTGTGCTACAGACCCGCTCTCGACCAGGGGCTGCGTCGCAGCGCCTGGCCAAGAGGAGGGCCGACTGCACGCCGCTGTCATGATGGCGGGAGCATCCTCATCGACCAACCGTGATCCGGCAAGCGCAGCAAGGAAGGCCAAGGAAGTAGCTGATGCGGCAGAGCGAATCGGCACCAGTGCATTGCGGGATGTGTTATACACACCCGTGAACAGGAATGGTGATCCGGAGCAGGTGCATACCGAGTTGGAAACAGCACGGCTCGCTCTGGCTCGCAGGGCTGAGCAAGTGCTGGCAGAAGAGCGTCGGCTGGGGGCCATCACAAGGGAGTACAATGCAGCACATGCAGGACCGCGCCGGCCGATTGAGCCCGCAGTCCTGGAAGACCTGAGAAGCCGAGGAAGAGCAGTCAACCAGCAGCTATCAGGGGCTGAGCAGCCGGAGCGTCCGAGAAGGCCGATGCAACCGGAGCAACCAGCGCAGTCGGCATTCATCCAGAGGCCAGCATATAGCACACCGGACAAGAACTTGAGAGCAGCCGAGAAGATAGCGCTCGAGCTGGAAGAGTTGGAAGGAGATGAGCGGCGCGAACAGTCGCGCCGAATGCGTGAGATGATAGCGGCCGCAAAAGAGCAGAGGCTTGTAGCAATGGGCAATCAAAATGCTGAACCAGAGGCATCAAGAGGAACTGTGAGGCCGAATGCGGGAGCTAGCCAGCGACCGAATGCATCGCGCCAGAACAGGCATCAACGTGCACTATCTCGGCACGACAGCAAGGTCAGAAGCAATCGGCCACCTCCAGCAGCAAGCAGAAGAATGGAAGAGCCGGCTGTTAACAGCAGGTGCCATGACATGCCGCAGCAATCGGTGCCAAGACCAGCAATCAACACCCGACTTGGCCCTCGCCAAATCGGCCAGAACGACGCAAGGCATCGCATTGAGCTCCTGGAGAAGGAGGCTCAGGAAGATGAAGAAGGAGAAGCTGGCCCATCATGTTTCGGTCATCGCATTCGGACGGAGAGATTCCCCAAAGGCTTCACGTTGCCGAGAGACACTCCCAAGTACAATGGCTCGGTGAAACCGGAAGATTGGCTGTCCGATTACCTGACGGCAGTCCGCATTGCAGGAGGCAATCGGCGTGTAGCAGTCCGCTGTGCACCTCTCATGCTGCAGGGCTCAGCGCGGACGTGGTTGAACAGTTTGCCCAAGGACAGTGTGAATTGCTGGGAGGATTTCACGACCGCATTCATCCACAACTTCACAAGCACGTATGAGAGGCCCAACCTCCCGCGGCAGTTAGCTTTGTGTGTGCAAGGCAAGGACGAGCCCCTCCGAGATTACTTATCTCGGTGGATCAAGCTGAAGAATTCATGCGAAGGAGTCCATGAGATCCAGGCCATTCGGTATTTTACTGATGGATGCCTGGCTGATTCAATGTTGAAGCACAAGTTGCTCCGCAAAGACTTCACGTCGCTCGCCGAGCTCATGAAGGTGGAAAATGCGTTCGCTATGTCCGATTCTGCGATGCGCCCTATCCAACTCGGAGTTAGAGGTGTGATCCAGTCACCAGGGGCTCCGCAGTCGGACACAGGGAACCAAGGCCTCAGTCGGAAGGAGAGAAGAGAGAACAATTGCAACAACAACAACAACCAGCAGAACAACGGCAAGCGCAAGGACGAACAACCTGATACTCAGTATGGCAGTCGGCAGGTGGCCGCTGTTCAGAATGAGGAAGATCCAGCGGCTGCAGGAGGCAGTCGGAAGATGAGACCAAATGTGAGACCCCCAGGGCAGATGAAGCCCAAGTACACGTTCGAGGATATGTTGGACGCACCATGCAAGTTGCACAGCACGCCTGGGAGGCCGTCTGCGCACACCACTCGGCAGTGTGACTTCGTGAGAAGGATTGCAAAGGGAGAAGCTTTACCACCACCACCACCACCACCCCAGAACAGAGGACCACCTCAGCAGCAGAACCAGTACCCGCAGCAGGATGCGCCTTACATGATTTTTACCAGCGAGTCCACAGACAAGGGCAGTCGGAGAGCCCGAACCCAAGAAGTTAATGCCACTATGCCGCCGATTCCCTAATTCATGCACTGGTCCGAGTGTCCGATATCCTGGGACAGAGCAGATCATCCCACCATTTTGCCGTATCCAGGCAACTATCCGCTGGTGGTGGACGCTCTGGTCGCAGGACCAAGATTTTCATGCAAGTTTTCTAGAGTGCTAGTTGATGGAGGAAGCACAATCAACATTCTGTACAGAGATACAATGCTCAAGCTAGGGCTCACAGAGCGGGACTTGGAGCGCAGTCGGACGACATTCCATGGGATTGTTCCTGGGCTGTCTTTCACCCCCATGGGTCGCGTTCGGCTGGATGTCATATTTGGCACGGAAGAAAATTTCAGGAGAGAGCTGATTTGGTTTGAGGTGGCCGACCTCAGCAGTCCTTACCATGCTCTATTGGGGTTACCAGCATTTTCCAAATTCATGATCAATGCACAGCAGACATACCTGAAGATGAAGATCCCGGGGCCAAACGGCGTCATCACAGTCACCGGAGACTTCAGGAAGTCCCTCGAGTGCACATCCGCTGGCAGCAGTTTGGCTGAATCTCTAGTGGTGGAGACGGAGAAGCGCCAGCTCGGCAAAGTCATTGCAATGGCGCAAGCACAAAGCAAGAATCCACTTCCGGTTGGCCCAGCAAAGAGAGTAGATGAGGAATCGGCTTTTCAGTCGGCCAAGGACAGCAAGAAGATCGCTCTAGATCCCTCTGACTCAACCAAGTTCGTTGTAGTCGGAGATGGACTTAGCGATAAATAGGAAAGCGAGCTCGTCGAGTTTCTCCGTGAGAATCGGGACATCTTTGCATGGTCTCCACAAGACATGCCTGGTGTTCCGAGAGAACTCGCCGAGCACAAGCTGCACATTCGGCCAGGCTCGAAGCCGGTCAAGCAACCCCTGAGACGTTTTTCTGAGGACAAGAGAAGGGCAATCGGCGAATAGATTGCGAAGCTGCAAGCGGCAGGTTTCATCATGGAAGTGTTTTACCCCGAGTGGCTAGCGAATCCAGTCCTCGTCATGAAGAAAAACAAGACTTGGCGTATGTGTATAGATTATACTTGCCTGAACAAGGCATGCCCGAAAGATCCGTTTGCTCTGCCCCGTATTGATCAAGTGATTGATTCTACGGCCGGCTGCGAGCTGTTGTCCTTTCTGGATGCTACTGCTGGATATCACCAGATCAAGTTGGCTGTGGAAGATCAGATCAAAACTGCATTCATAACCCCTTTCGGGGCCTATTGTTATATCACCATGCCTTTTGGTCCGAAGAATGGAGGAGCCACTTATCAGCGCACGATTCAGA
This sequence comes from Bromus sterilis, assembly GCA_950022295.1. Taxonomy (NCBI): domain Eukaryota; kingdom Viridiplantae; phylum Streptophyta; class Magnoliopsida; order Poales; family Poaceae; genus Bromus; species Bromus sterilis. Next base: position 280,201,905 of record OX465601.1, read on the forward strand.
GGTGCACACATTCTCAGCTCGGCAGGAATCTCCATGTGTACGTGGACGATTTGGTGGTGAAGTCGGCAAAGGGGATCACATTGCTAGATGATCTCAGAGAAACATTCGCGAATTTGAGAACTTATCAGATCAAGCTCAACCCGGAGAAGTGTGTGTTTGGAGTCCAAGCTGGCAAGCTTTTGGGGTTTCTCGTTTCCGAGAGAGGAATCGAATGCAACCCCGAGAAGATAGCCGCAATAGAGCGCATGGAGCAGCCCAAAACCCTGAAGCAAGTGCAGAAATTCACCGGTTGCCTCGCATCTCTCAGCCGATTCCTCAGTCGGCTGGGTGAAAAGGCAATCCCATTGTACCAGTTGATGAAGAAGACCGAGAAGTTCACGTGGACCCCTCAAGCAAACGAAGCATTCCGAGAACTCAAGCGCATGCTCTCCACGGCACCAATCCTGGCTGCCCCGATTGAGAAGGAGCCAATGATGTTATACATTGCGACAACCAATCGGGTGATCAGTGCAGTCATGGTGGTGGAGCGGCCCGAGAAGGACAAGGCACAACAAATCCAGCGTCCAGTGTACTACATCAGCGAAGTGCTCTCGGCATCCAAGCAGAACTACCCTCACTATCAGAAGATGTTCTATGGAGTGTACATGGCAGCCAAGAGATTGAAGCCGTACTTTCAAGCTCACCTGATCACAGTTGTCAGCTCGGCTCCATTGGCCGACATCATGGGAAGAAGAGATGCAACCGGAAGAGTGGCAAAATGGGCAATTGAAGTCGCTAGTCACGGTATCCAGTATGAACCTAGGACTGCAATCAAGTCGCAAGCATTGGCCGATTTCCTGGTGGACTGGGCTGAAACTCAGTACATGCCGCAGCTCCCAATGTCGGATTGCTGGCGAATGCACTTTGATGGCTCCAAGATGAAGAATGGCCTAGGGGGTGGGGTGGTACTCACTTCCCCAAGAGGAGATCAGTTGCAGTATGTGGTTCGGATTCACTTCGCAGCATCAAACAATGTCGCCGAGTATGAAGCCCTTGTGCATGGTATCAAGCTTGCCAAGGAAATCGGTATTCGGAACATCGAGTGCTTTGGTGATTCCGACCTGGTGGTACAGCAGTGCTCGGGCACCTGGGATGCAAAAGATGCTAACATGGCAAGCTATCGATTCCTAGTGCAGAAGATCAGCGGATATTTTGAAGGTTGCGAGTTCCATCATGTGCCGAGAGAAAACAACGAGGCAGCAGATGCATTGTCCAAGCTAGGCTCCACAAGGCAATCAATCCCACCAGGCGTATCTCTGGAGCATATCAAGAAGCCATCTATCATTCCATCCCCAGAGTCCGAGTCCATTTTTATCTCGGAGACCGATATTGAAGCACTAAGAAAGGCAAAAGAAGTTCAACCGGCCAAAACTGCAACCGTGAAGAAGCAGTCCAGCGCCCAGGGTGTCTCGGCAACAGCACCAGGGGCTGCCGATTGCGAGCCAGGGGCTGCAGAGGAGAAGAAGAAGAGCAAAGGGAAGCAAGCAGAGGCTGCACTAGAAGGCACAACCTCTGAAGAGCCAATGACATCAGAAATTGCCGAGTGCAATGATGAAGCTCCAGCTCCAGATGAGAAGTTGGCACCAGGGGCTGCCGAATGCGTGCCAGGCGCCGCAGTCGGCAGTTCAGAAGCAGAGATAGAAATGACAGATGTCCAAGTGGCCGAGATCGAGGAGGCCAGTGTTCAAGAGGCCGAGATCCAAGAAGAAGTCCCACCTCAGCATGCGGCCGTAATGGTGGCCGTCAGTGCGCCGTCATGGGCACAACCGATTAGAGATTTCTTAGCAGATGGGATCCTCACACCAGATTTAGCAGAGTCCAGACAGATCAGCCGCCGATCTTGGGCATATACAATAATCAACAATGAGCTGATGCGCAAGAGTGCAACTGGTATCCTCCAGAGGTGTGTTGAAGAGGACAGAGGCTTCGAGCTGCTCAGAGACATCCATCAAGGTGAATGTGGTCATCACGCGTCAGCAAAGGCAATCGCCAACAAAGCTTTCCGACATGGTTTCTACTGGCCAACTGCACTTGCAGCGGCTGAGAATTTGGTGAAGCACTGCAAGGGTTGTCAGCGATTCAAGGCAGGGAGTCATCAGCCAGCATCGGCACTGAAGACCATCCCAATAGCTTGGCCTTTTGCAGTTTGGGGTTTGGATATGGTTGGACCATTCAAGAGAGATCGAAGTGGCATGACACATCTCCTAGTGGCAGTCGACAAGTTTACCAAGTGGATTGAATCAAGACCAATCAAGAAGTTGGATGGGCCGACTGCGGTTCGGTTTGTGGCCGACATCGTATGCAGATACAGTGTACCTAACAGCATCATCACCGATAACGTCACAAACTTTGCAAAGGGGGCGCTGGCCCGATATGCATCTCAGCAAGGCATTCGGCTCGATCTGGCATCTGTGGCACACCCACAGTCCAATGGTCAAGTCGAAAGGGAAAATGGACTAATCCTATCGGGTATCAGGCCCAGATTGGTAGAGCCACTTGAGAGGGCACCCGGAGCATGGATTGACGAGCTTCCGGCAGTACTGTTCAGCTTGAGGACCACTCCAAACAGGTCGACTGGATTCACTCCTTTCTTCCTGGTGTATGGCTCAGAAGCAGTCATCCCTTCCGACATTGAGTTTGATTCACCTCGGCACGCCCTATACACAGAAGAAGAAGCAAGATTGGCAAGAGAAGACGGCATCGACCTCAAAGAAGAAGCTTGTCTGTTGGCCTTGTCTAGGTCAGCAGTCTATCAGCAGAAGTTGCGGCACTACCACAGCAAGAAGATTCGTCCTCTCGCTTTCCGAGAGGGAGACATGGTGCTACGCCGAATCCAGAAGTCAGAGGGGCAGCACAAGCTATCCTCACCTTGGGAAGGGCCATTTGTTGTCAGCAGAGCGCTCAAGAACAACTCCTATTATCTGATCGACTGCACCAAGGGCACTCGGCACAAGGACACGTCAGGAGCAGAGACGGAGCGGCCGTGGAACGCCGAGTTGTTGTGTCCGTTCTATAGTTGAGCGGCAGAAATTTATGTAAGCCATTCGGCAAACAATCAGTAAAAGTTATCATGTCTCTGAAAATGAGCATTCGAGTGCTTTTGTATAATTTCATTCGAAGAGCTAGCCTCAATCGGCAACGCTCAGTCATACCCGAGATGTGCGTAGCACACCCGGGGACTGGCCGACCGCGAGGTCAAGTAAATAAGCCATCGAGGCACGGGGACTGCAGGCTGGCCTTCAATCGAATACTTAGCACGAGCGCAAATCACTAAAAGGTTTGTGGCATTGAGATGGGTGGCGATTGAGGCAGTCGGTAGTACAAATCCCCGGGAAACAATTTGAAAGAGGCCACCAAGGGCACAGTCGACAGGACAAAGTCACCGATTGCGCCGCAAATCAGGACATCGGACCTTGTAGCGAGCAATCGGCGCCTGCTATTGCAGAATCCTTTGCGGTAAAAATCTTGTCGTGTAAAAAATGAAAACTTATCGAACCTTGGCTGGATGTCTATTGTTGATCCGATTGCAGACCGCATGACGGCAGCAAGGTCGACACTGCAGACATCCCCAAGTGCAGCCGATAAAGGAAACCGACAAAGACGCAAAGTTGATCGCACATGCAAAAGTAAAAAACAAGCAATCGGATTGCATCAAAAGTAACAGGCCCAAGGCCGAATAAGGTCATTACATCCAAGTCACACCCAGTAGGTGTCGACAGAATTAAAAATATGTCTTACAAGCGGACAGTCGGAATACAAATTAAAGATAACATAGCTTAAGCAGTCGGAGGCACTGAGCTAGAAGGTGGAGCAGCCGGGTCCGATTGAGCTTCAGAAGTTGCAGCACCAGTCTGTTTAGACTTCGGAGACGTCTGAGATGAGCCTCTATCGGAGAGCTCCTCGGCCAGGCCAGAGATGGTAGAGGCAGGGAGCGGATTCCCTCCCTGGTCGAGATACGGAGTATACTCGTAGGGAGAAAACCAGTTCACCATAGTGCTGGCTAGCCGATTGACTTCGACGTAGGTCTTCTCAAGAAGGTCAGAGGCATTGTCTCGAAGGCTGTACAATTGGGAGAGCTTCACATGAGGGTACCAAGTCAGCACAGTCTGAAGAGCGGTCTCCGCACCAGTCCGACCGGCAGAATTCAGCAGAACGTCGATCCGACGTGGGATAGCCTTAAGGAGAGTCCGAGTCTGCTCAGTGGTGGCATTCGGAGTGTCCCCTTGGTCAGAATCCTCTTCATCCTGAGTGTCTTCCTTACGGATCTCGGCGGAGGAGTCGGCAGCATTCTTCATCTTCTGGAGTCCGGCCTTGAGCTCAGTCGGCGACCACAGTGCTTCAGCAATCTTTAGAATTCCGAGCTTGAAAGATAGGGAAACTCCCTGGATAATAGGAATGCGGGCTTGGGTGCCGATCAGATATTCATGCTGGGTCCAGACGTTATCTGCACGGTCACAGGTCCCTCCAGCGGCGATGGTATCCTCTCGGGACTTGGCGACAGCTGCGTAGGCAGCCGCTTCAGATTCGGGCCAAGCTTCTGCGTCAAGAAGGAAGAGCATGAGTAATAAGATAAGAGAAGAAAGCAACCGGAAAGTGCACTCGGCAACAAGGAAGACTCACGGCCAAGGAGGACGTCCATTTCGGTCAATGTATCACAGAAGCCCTTGGCTCGGCGGCGCATTCGGGTGGTCTCCTCATAGCTGCGCTTCTCCAGTTCTTTGAACTTGGCGACGAGCTCATCATGATCTTGGCGAATGGAGTCTCGGGCAGCGATTGCTTCATCCCTCTCAGCTTGCAGAGCACCTCGGGCGGCGACGGCAGCATCTCGTTCAGCAAGAAGTCCATCACCAGTAGCCGTCACTGCGGCTATGTCGGCAAGATGTTTCTTCTCAAGAGCAGCCATTTCAGATTGGAGGCCTTGAATAGTCCGATTCAAATATTTCTCTATCCCCTGCAGCCGAGTTACTTCTCCGGTGGCTTTGTCAAGAGCTGGACCTTGTTGGCTAAGCTCTGCAGTCAATTCAGCAATTCGGCCTTGAAGATCATCTACCATAGGAATAGAAGCTAGAAGAGAGCGCGAAGATTTGAGTACCAGAGCAGTTGTCAAATGAAGAAAAGACAGCGGTGAGATAGAGGATACCTCTTAGTTTAGTGATTTCAGCCGATTGGTTATTGACCTGCAGCTGGGCCTGGGCGAGGGTTCGAAGGCTAGCAGTATAAGCGTCCAGGAGTTTTTCGAAGACATCTCGTTTCTCTTCCATGACAGCCTGAGAAGAACAGCAAGACGGAGTCAGACATAAAGCAACAGTGAAAAAGATCCGAACCGATTGTGACCAATCGGCCCGAATCTCAGGGACTACACCCACTGGGTGCGCTTGCGCGCACCCACCGGAAGAAAGTCTACCGATTGAGGAAGGCAAACGATAAAGCAAAAAAACGCTGAAGATCCGAACCGATTGTAGCCAATCGGCCCGAATCTCGGGGACTACACCCACTGGGTGCGCTTGCGCACCCACCGGAAGAAAGTCTACCGATTGAGGAAGGCAAACGATAAGGCAAAAAACGCTAAAGATCCGAACCGATTGTAACCAATCGGCCCGAATCTCGGGGACTACACCCACTGGGTGCGCTTGCGCGCACCCACCGGAAGAAAGTCTACCGATTGAGGAAGGCAAGTGATAAAGCAAAAAATGCTAAAGATCCGAACCGATTGTAACCAATCGGCCCGAATCTCGGGGACTACACCCACTGGGTGCGCTTGCGCGCACCCACCGGAAGAAAGTCTACCGATTGAGGAAGGCAAGTGATAAAGCAAAAAATGCTAAAGATCCGAACCGATTGTAACCAATCGGCCCGAATCTCGGGGACTACACCCAGTGGGTGCGCTTGCGCGCACCCACCGGAAGAAAAATTGCCGAAGTAAAAGAGAGGTACAGAAGGAAAAGTTAAGGAGTTTACCGTATGGTGAGAGGTCAGCTGTTGAAGGTCCCGAGCAAGGGCATCGGCGAATTCGTTCACCCGGCTCAGAGCGCTCGTCACGGGGTCCCGAGGACGATGCGGAGCATCAGGCTCAGCACCGACATGACGGGCGCGAGAGTACTCGGCTCGGAATTGATCCACCGAGCGCATAAGAATCTCTGAGGGAGATGAAATCGGCAGTGGCACTGAAGTGGGAACGATGGTGAAAGCTGCAGTGGTGAGGACTGGTGGCACGGATGTTGGTGAAGGGCCGGAGGCACCCGATTGCGGCGGCGGCGCAACCGCTCGAGTCGGAGCAGAGGTGGTACTGGCGGCGAGATCGTCGTAGTCGGTGGGTCAGATAGTACAGCCGGTGGAACTGTGGAGGCAACCGGTGGTGCCGACACCAAAATCGGCGATGGGGTCGTCACCATCAGCGTATCAGATGCGGTCATTGCAGCAGGGGAAGTTGCAGCAGGCGAAGCCGGGTTGGAGCGGCGCGGTGGAGACGGGGCAATCGGGTCAACCAGTTGCGTTCCTCCACCACCAGGAGCCACCCGGTCCGCTGCGCCCTTGAGAGTTTGGGAGGCAAGGGTGGAAGAAGAGGTCTTCGAAGTCGCCGCAAGACGGGCCTTCTTGGCAGCGCGCTCGGCGTCCTTGGAGGAGCGATGAGCGGGTACCGGCCGCTTGTGGACGGCAGCAGCAGAAGCAGCGGGCGAGATGACGGGGCTGGCACGGACGGGAATGTCGGTGTCAATGTCATCAAGCCCAATCGGCTCCCTGAAAGAAGAAAGGGAGAAGAATCAGTAGAAGCAAAGATAGTGAAGTAGGAGGCATAAAGATAAAAGCATACCCGATTGTCCTGGGTGCGCCAGTGGGCATTCGGCAGCGAAGCGGAGCGACGTTCAGCGGCGCCTGGACGGTCGGCCTCCGAGTTGTCGTCTCTTGGACTTGTTTGCCCTTGCTGGCAGTCGGCTTGGACTTGGCAACCTGGCTGGGAGCCACACCAGAGGAGGAGCCGGCGGCCGAGGTGCGCTTGGCTGGCACCTTTGGAGGCTTGGCTCGAGGAGCTGCATCGGAACCATCACCCTTTGAGACACTATCATCATCACTCCATTCAGCCAAAAATTGCTCAAGGGAAGGGTCAGGCATACCCCCTTGAGCTGGCGGCCGAGTGTTGGTCTTCGGAGGGTTGGCGCGCTCGGCGTCATCATCATCGGCATCCATGGGGTCGGAGGATTCTCCGGAAGACTCGTCATCGTCTTCATCATCCCCACTGGACTCGGCGGAAGGAGTCTCGCCGTTATACTCGAGGTCGGTGGGGTCCTCTTCCGTGCGATCAGGGGCATACACGCCAGCTTCTTGGCCGTCTTCCATGAGGTCGGACTGAATAAAGTGCTGAGAAGGAGGTATAAGCAATCAGAGCAATCGGAAGAGAAAGCAATCGGAAGAGCATGCAATCGGAAGAAAAAGTAATCGGAGCATATAACAGGCGGCTTTCGCTGGTGAATGAGATAATCAAGCCCGAAGCGGAAGGGGTCAGGCAATGCGCTAGATGTGATGGCCTTCACTCGGGCGCAAAGATCTTCTGTCTTCATCCGCCACGTGCAGAGCCGAGTGGGATCTCGAGGTCCCGACACGTCGCAGAGGCGGTGCACTCGGCGCTGCAGGGGAAGAATCCGAGCGTGAAGCCAAGCAGCTACCAAGTCGGTTGGGAGGAGTCCCTCTTGCTCCAGCTGGGTGACCCTGGCAGCCTGGGCATCGACATCGCAATCTCCGACGCCGTGCTTCAGCGACCATTGATGCTTCTCAACCGGCCGGGCGAGAGAGAACTCGGGCAGGTTGAGGAGATCGGGGCCGTTGTCAGGTGATTTGACGTAGAAGAACGAGGTCTGCCAATTCTTGCAGGATTGGACGATCTCGGGGCTCGTGTATTTTGACTTGCCGGCTGCGACAAGGCAACTTACGCAGTCGGTCATGTCAGTCGGATACGTTGGCTTGCCGCCTTCGATGGTGGCGGCCACCACAGCACCCGTCCGAGCATTGTGAGCTCGGAGGTTGAAGAAGCGCTTCCAAAGGGCGACGCTTGGACGGCAGCCGAGGTACCCTTCACAGAGCGTCACGAACCCGGAAAGGATCATGATGAAATTAGCTGCGAGATGGTGCGGTTGCAGTCGGTGGAAGTCAAAAAATCCGCGGAAGAAGGCGCTAGCGGGAAGGCCGAATCCACGCTCGAAGTGAGCGAGGAACACGACCCTCTCGCCAGCGCGTGCGCTGGGCACGACGTCGGCCCTGCCAGGGATGCGCCACTCGATTTCCGCAGGCATTTTCCGGGCGCGGATCAGAGACTCGACGGCGGCGGCGGTGGCCTGAGAGCCCTTCCAGCACCCGCGGCTCGCCTGCGACACATCTCGTCGCGGCGCCATGGTCTTCGCAGGCGAGGAGCAGAGAAGAGAAAAGAGGGAGGAGGAGCACGAGAGCAGAGGCGCAGAGTTGCCGCGGCGGTGGCGGAAGCAGCGGAGAGCACGAGCCCGTGGCCGGAGCAAGCACAAGACGCAGAGGCCGGCGGCAGAAAGATTCGCGTGGAGTGGCGATGGCGCAGAGGAGAGAAGGCTGGAGGTCGAAGGAGGCGTTTGGGAGAAGGAAGAGGCGAAGCCCCCCCCCCCCCGGTGGCTTATATGGGCGGCGGGGGAGGGGAGTGGGATGATCCTGCGACTGTGTGGCCCGGTGTGGCCTAGGGCACAGGGAGGCCAACCGGCAGACCAGCGCAAAGGATCCCGGCGCAAAAGGCGAGGCGTGCGACGTGGGGGTCAGGCCCTGCAGTTATGTCACGTCGCGCGTGGGTCGTGGGTCCCAGTTCATTGATCACGTCGCGGGCGAATCGGAGGTAACCGTTGGAGGGAAATCGGTGAAAGATATCTTTCTCAAAAAGTGAAGACATAAATCGAGGGGGAACCAAGTCCAACCGGATGGAAATTCGGTCAGCCGAGTGTGATCTCCGAGTCGGCCGACGAACTCGGAATGACGCACTCGAAGAGGCCATAGAAGTCGGAGAACGTCAAGGCAGAGATTGAAAAACTGCAAAGGCCCCGCGGTCAAGTGACCGTGGGACCTTTACAGCTTTAGGGGCTACTGTCGGGGGATTGGTACCCGGGTAGGCTGACCCAAGCGGAAGCAAGCTTTCAAGACAAGGATGGACCAATTGGGCTGCAGCTGGGCCGAGCTGGGCAGAGGTACGGCCGATTGCTCCAAGGCAATCGACCATACCAAATGCCAGCAGTCGGCCCAGGCGCAATCGGTCCACCCTTCCTTCACCAAAGACGATCATCCGATTGGTTCGCAGCTGGACCGAGGCCGATTCCTAGAAGGCCGATTGCCCAGAGCAATCGACCCTACCAGGAACCACCTGTCGGTCCAGGCGCAATCGGAGCAACCTACCACCCAGTCGGGGATATGATTACGAGGTCATAAATACCATATCCCGAGATATCCGGCCTGCAGGAAGGCCAGGTCACGTCGAGGATTTGCTGGAGATACGGTGTCGACCTCCCCGCCGATTCCGCGGACAGGCCGACAAGACCGCACCCCCTAGCTCCACTGTTCACTCCTAGGTTCTACGAGGTAGCAGCATGGGCCGCCGCTCGTAGGCTCCGGGTCACCCGGAGAGGAGCAGTCGGTGGGCCCAGGCCGATTAGAGGATGACGGCTGGGCCCATTCGGCAATGAAGTTACCATAGTACCCTGGACTCACACTATAAGAGCCAGGGTACCCCCTCCTGCGCGAGGGACGCTACACCTTAGATCTCATTAACTCACTTCCCCCTCAGTTCATTTACTGCTTGTAGTCACTCCTCAGGGAAGCAGGAGAGGACCTTGCCCACGGCGGCGGTGTTCTCCTTCCCCTGAGAAGATAGAAGAGCAGTTATTGTAGCCCCTTCATTGATATACAAGAGACAAGCAGGAGTAGGGGTGTTATCTCTCCGGAAAGCCCCGAACCTGGGTACATCGTGGTGTCTTCACCGTGCCTGTGCCCAACCCGATTCCGGCACCATCGACATTCTCTCCCTCGTGTCTTCCCCTCACTTTAGCCATCCCCATGGCATCTGCCGTCACATATCGACGACAGTACCTGCGTGTCTTACCTGCCACGTCAGCGATCCGTGGCCTGCTGGCAGAATGTGGGGCCGGGCCAGACACACCGAGGTACCTGGCGTGTCTTAGTTGGGCAGGCACGCCACCATGATTGACGTGTATAAAAGGGGTTAGATCATGCTAAAAATTTAAAACAGGGTCAAATTGTGTTAAAAATTTCAAAAGGGGTCAGAACAGTAAAAAAAAGTCCGGTTTGTTGTCGTGCGGAAAGTTCCACACGGCAGTGATAGTGCAACGTGCACAGCTCAAGGATTTTTGTTTGAAAACCTATGTCGGAGAACAGTAGGATTCTCTGGCAGGGTGGACGGTCAAGGCTGACAAAGACCGGACTCATTAGGGTCCAACTTATGCATTTGGATTTCTTGCGGCATATTGACATGGATTGATGGATCATGGATGTGAACTGTGCATGGACCTGCATTTTCGTGGCTAGACCTGAAAGAACCGATCTTGGCTAGACCTGCATATATATCCATGCATGCGCCGATGAAATGTGCGTATATATGCACGAGTATCATACCATGTCGAGAAAGTATACTATACAAATACCATATGTATGAACGGTGGCTTGAATAGCAAAAATGCGGCAGAAAACAATCGGGGTTCTGTCGGTTGTTCGTTCAGACGGCCAGACAACGTTGCTTTCCCTTAATCCTATACTGCAGCATTGCTTCCTTCCCGTTGCTCACTTCACACCTCACTGTTGTTCGAGACACGCTCGTTATCATATTGTCGATTTCGCTCGCAGCTGTAAAGGGCAGATCGGGATGTAGCTAGCCATTAGCCAAGCTAAGCATCTCTGGTGGGAACAAGGCAGCTTAAGTCGCCACACATCGTATATATATGTAGGGATGGACACTGCTTGATACTTTTTCAATTTTTTTGTGAACGATGTTAATCTAGTAGTAGTATTGGCTACGTTGTCCTTCATACTACTCCCTCCGATACATAATAAGTGTCGCACATTTTGTACTAAAATAATACAAATTTTATACTAGATGAGCAACACTTATTATGGATCGGAGGGAGTACTATTCTTCACAGACAGGGAGCTTTCCACAGAACGACAGTGAACGGCAATGTTTTAAGTACTATAATTAATCACGCAGTAGACTAAGACTGAAATGAAGAATTGCAGAGAATACGGAGCCCCAGGAAATTTGATTTGGCTTTGCAGCGACAGTACACATAGTATAATAGCAGGAGGATACGGGATACCAAGCCCCAAATCCACACGTGAAGCAGATGCATACCTAATTCCGGTACTACTACAAGGCTAAATTAGTTAAGCACGCTGTGATCACTTACCCCTCGATCAGTATACAGTATACTAGTAGTCCCAACGTGGGGACTGAAATTTATAGGCAGTCGCATCACCTGCCTGTCCGCTACGTATATGTGTTTATAGGCAGTGCTTCAAGCGACGTATTATGACCGTTAATTTTTTTCCATTTGACTAATCGGCCAGCATGCCATATCTGACCAATCGCCAAGTCAACGTCAGGCCGGGAATTGACTGGGAAGTCTCGCGGCGTCGATCGTCTAGTTTGCATACGGCTGGGAGAAGAAGCTCTGAATATCTTACTGCCCGATCCCGACTTCCCGAGACTTCGGTATGTCTGTGAATCTAGTCTAGGAGCATGCTTGAGCTTCTCTTTGCCTTGACCGCCCATCGTTGTTGGCGTCCAAAGTCCAAACCACCTATTTTAATCGTCTTCCTCGCCGTTGTTGCGGCTGAAGGCGAGTCGTGGGATCTCATGGCACACTCTTAGATTTTTGGTAAACATTTAGATTTCACTATCCAGATATATGGATCTATATATGTTTTTGGATCGGTCCGTATATCCGTTTTTTCATAAAAAATTAAACGTAAATTAGGAAAGATCTACGGGGATTTTAATTGCCGCCACGTAGAATTTCAACATGCTCGAATCCTTCTTCTAGATCCGTTTTTGTCCACTTTATCCTTGCTCTTCCTCATTGTTTTGCATTCGCATCCTCCTTGCTCGACTGTCGTTGATTCTTCAACCGTCGCCAAGCATTGTCGAACTTCTAAGCCTTTTTCTAATCCTTTTGTTGTTCATACAAATCATGAGGGCAGCCTACTCGGTGGCGGACCGCGAAAGACTCGTTGTTGTGCGATGCATGGTTGATCATGTTTGTGGACTTTGTAGGCATGAAGCAAGCGATCGCAAGCTTTTGGTCAAGCGTCTATTGTTCATTTCATGAGCAACACCACAACGGGCACTACGATTTACACATGATCCATGACCACAATGCAAAGTCGCTAGCTCGTTGGTGATACACCATCTTCATCTCCGTCAACAAGTATTGTAGTGCAGTTAGACAAGTGAAGAATAAATAGCACCTGGGCACTCCAGCTATGAAGATAGTATAAGCTTTTGTCCAGTCTTGTTATATATGTTGATCAATTTAATGCTAGAACTAATTATCATCACATTTTTATAGCCTGAGCCCGTTGTTGTGTTGTATCAAAGAAATCGATGGTAGATCGTTTATTTGAATTAATGTACTATTTATAATTTAATTTATGGATGAATTATGCTATTTTATATAATTATTTTAAATACTGAAACTTGACTTTTATCTATGTTCATTGATTGGTCCGAACAGTCCATGAAATGATACAATATCTGTTTTGAGGATCGGCATGGAGACACCCTTACTCTATGCGGATTAGCTGGAATGCAATGGGTACCTCCTGCTTCTCATGGGTGCGTGAATTTTTATGTCACTTCCATTTTTTTTGTCCTTTTGTATTTCTTATTTGCGTCGCTTTTGAAATTATTTCTTTTTCACTCTCTCATTCTTATGGATATTTTAGTAGTTTCTATCCTTTTCAAGTCCTCCTTTCTGTCTTCCATTTTGTAAATTTCCTTATCATATCTACCTTTTCCTAATTCTACAAAAAACAATCATAGAAAATACATAAAAGTTTGCTAATATATGAATATAAATGTTTGTATGCATAGTATTTTTTTGAAATTTGCGATGACCATTTTATTTTTATGCAGATGAGCATTTTTTTTACGTATGTGGGCATTTCTTTATTTTTCGAAATATAAGTTTTCCTTATTAAAAAGATTTTAAAAACATTTTTAAAACATGATAAGATTTTTTTAAACAAAATCTTAATGGAGCGTGCTTTATATGTTTTCTCGAATGCTTGAGACACCGAACAACACAAAGATTATAATTGCTCGTAGCGGGCACTAAACCAACCGTGTGTGTGTTTTCTTTTGATCTTCTTGTCTGGAGTCGGGTTTTGTCCATTTTTACTGTTTTCTCTCTGTTCTCTATTTTCTTTTATTGTCCTTCTATTTTTGTCTATATTTTTTTTCTTTCTTATATGTTTATCTTGCATTTTTTTATTCCTTCTAAATGAAACACAAATAGTTTTGAATAATTCTCAATTCAACATTTGAAGTGAAACTAACCACAAAGGGAAAAGAAAATAACAATTTTGGTATACCACTACTTGGACTGAACATGAACTTATGAAGTAGATACATGGAAGCAGCGATTCGGTGTCCGGGTGCATCTGCACCCGGGGAGACTAAAAAAATATATGAAAAAATATATTAAATAATTCTAAAAAAATGAAAGATGCTTATGTGCGAGATGTTTCTGCAAATTTTGGAGCACGAGGTAAAAAAGAAAATTTTATAATTTCTTGAGAAGACACTGTTCATGCACTATTTCGGACTAAATTTGTCTTTTTTTTGCTGCACGCTCTTCAGAAGTCCGAACTTCTCCAAAATTTTCATAAACATCTTGCATATAACCATCTTTCATCATAATTTTTTTTGTTTCTTTTTGAACTTTTTTAAAATGTCTTTTCGAGAAACTTTTTCGCAGGAGTAGATGAGTCTGGGCTCATCTTTGAATTTCTCGTAGATACATTAACATTTTAAGGCATAAGTACTTTTCAAAAGTACATGAACACATTTCAAAAGTACACATTTCTTTAAATGCATGATAATTGTCCTAAGAGTACACAAATAATTATTTGATGTATTAATATACTTATTTAAGTACAAGCTTTTTTTTGAAACATGTGAACATTGTTTTAAAATTAAATTATAATTTAAAAAGGCATGACCACTTTTTAAAAATTGCACAAATATATTTTTTAAATGATTGAATACGTTTCAAATTCCATGCATATTTAAATATGTGGTTTTAAAAAATTATTATTATAAATATGTAAACATGTTTAAGACTTATATGAATAGGATTTTAAATGCATGAAGATTTTTTATTAAGAAAAGAAATTATTTTTATTACATGTACTTTTTCATCAAAAACATTTTTTTCTTTATTTGAACAAGTTAATTTTTTGAATATATTATATTATACAATGAAGAGAATATTCTTGTAAATTTATATGCATAGAAGGAAAAAATATCTTTCACCAATTTAGGGTTGCATTAAACTGGGCCATAAGTGAGCGCTATAAGGCGATCCACCTATGTTGCGCGCTACAAGGGACCCATAACAATGCCCAAGTAGGAGTAACTATAGATCAACTAAATGGAGGATACTTCTCATATAGTGTATGCACGACGAAGGCTAGCTCGACAATAACTGGCCTACAAACTGTTTTTTTGTCATCCTATGGGTGTTCCAAATGTGGTTTTCTCAGGATTCAAGTTTTTATGTATTAGGCTCTGATTTCTAACATCTTCTATTTCTATTATTTTTTCGTGTGTTTCCTTTTTGATAGTTTTCTTCAATTTTCGTAAGTTTGTGCCAAGAAGTAGAACTACAAAACATCGAGATTATAGGTTTTTATGGTGCCGCATGCAAATTAAATGTCGTATAGGGTGCACAGGTTGCAACACATAAAGTACAAGTTCCAGCATGCTAGAAGTACCCCTGATGTTGCATCAGGGGAGTACATGTTAAACCTGCTGGAAGTACATATTGCACCGGGTGAAAAGTGTTAGGTTGCATCAGGTAGTACAAGTTGCAATACACATAAGTACACTACCTGTGAGAAGTATAAACATGTTACCGGAGGGTGTTCAAGTAAATTATAATTGAAGTACAAGTTGCATTCAAAAACAAGTTTGTCGCACATGTGATCAGATTTTTGAAGATATCTACGCGAAGAACATAACAGTGAAAATGGTTCATAATTTACACGCTTGATTTAAGAAATTTAATGATTTCTAATTTGTATTGCGAGAAAATAAAGCATTCTTAAGAAAAAACCATCTCGCCGCCGATCTCGCCGCGGTGAACTTGTCTGCCTCCTCTGCAAACGTTCGGTACGTGCGGCGTATTCCGAACTATATGTTTACTATGAATATGTTCGCGTATGTGTTGCTACTGTTCATGTTGATCAATGCATCTAGTATGTTTGTGTTTCACATGTTAGTAGCTACTGTAGTCATGTTAAATATTCTGGAATTAATCATGAAATTATTGTCTAATTCTCCAACAGCAGGCGGGGGCGATGGGCTGGAAGCTGACGCGAAGCATCTCTGAATTTTGAATCTTCACGGCAGCCCCTCCGTGAATGTTGCATCTCATAACTCTGAATTTTTTACTAGTTAACTGAAGCTAGCGATTGTGTGTGTTTGAACTAGCAACAATTTACGAATTGGATGTATGTAGATTTAGTTTTATATCTATATACATTCAAATGTTTTATGTTTAAGGTTAAAGTTGTACTAGTACAGTAGATATTTTTTGGGCAGCTGTTGCAGACGGTTGTACCCAATAGCTGTTTGTTTGGACAATTGTTAAAGATGGCATTTTTCGTGCCCAAAAAATAAATCATGTCAGCAAAAAAAGAACTAAATTGGATGGAAATAATAATCATGGTAGATAATACCTATTATAATTATGGCTTGGAGCTAATTATGGACAAACAAGATGTTTTTATCGACGTTCTTGAAAATTTACGTATGGTTGCAGACCTTTTTAATGCCGGCGCATCTTATACACAATACGTGACATTTGTCCTTCAATTGATCGGGGATTAAATTCATGCAATTAGCTTGATAAGATTTTTACTATTCTGTCACTAGTTGATCTTTTTCAGAAATGCATTCTTATTAAGTATATTGCATTGCTAACTATGATACAAATATGTTTTTCAACAAAGGCTCTCGAAAAATGTTGTGCCTGGATGTCTGACAGAGGTGAGCTCACAATTCTTTGTGCACGTCCATGGGGTGAATCTTTCAAACATGACTACTCAACTAATAGTGAAAGAAATGGCGGACTAAGAATCAAAGGATGGAGAAAGATGGGGGTTCAGAGGAAACCAAAAGATGGAGATAAGTTGTTATTTATTCTACATAATGGAGAAGGTGGTGTTTTTTGTTTTATTTTCTTTTACCTTTGCGTGAGGAGTAGGTCCTAGCTAGTAGTAGTGGATGTGAATCATTAGGTATTATACTGTGCTCGAAAGTCTCTCGTTGTTATCGTGACAGATTTTGTTACTTGCACTACTAGGAAAAAACATTTGTGTTGGATCATGATCATGATGATATATATGATGATCGATGAGACTATTGTATGTGTATGATATGATGATATTTGTATGTCTATAATATGATAAGACTATTGTATGTATGATATGATACATACTATTATATAAAACATGTATAAATACAAAGAAAATATGCAGGCAAAACAACAAAAAATGAAAAATAATAACAGTATCGCGGGACGGCGGAGAGGCGTTACTGCTACCTTTGAGTTGAAGTAGCACTGGTTTTCCTCGCGCTACTGCTATGTATTAGTTGTAGCACCCTATATGGATTTTACACGCGGTACTGCTAGGGTTTCCCTAGTAGTGTCAGAAGGTGTTGCCAAGCTAAACCAGTTAGAGAAATAGGGATATAATAAAAATAAAATCGAATGCCATGTATATGGGTGTGGTAGTAAAAACTATGTTTACCTTGCTTCATTGTCCTCATAGTAGGCAACAATGAGGAGAGCTCTCCCATAGCAGTCTGCATACATGTTGTATCTGGTGTGTACCTTGATAGTCATTGCACACTTGTATCCTTTTTATTTTGAGAATATTGTGACACCGGGAACAATTTGTTGTGGCTAAGAAAAAGGAATAGGCAAGAGTAGCCTGTGGAAGCTTTTCACGAATCTATCGCAAAATCGAGGGAGGCTTGCGGGGGTCCATTCCGCTGACATGTAGGACTCTAACACCCACGACCTACTCAAATCCCCGGACCTTTGCAGCATCCAACAACGCGCCTACCAGCCAGTACTGTGTTGCCGCGCACATTGGATCCGCAGGAAGGTACACTGTGATTCCTCGTCGTCGCTGTTCATGATGGATACCACGTCCATTAGGTTTTCAATAAAATTCTATTTAGTTTTTTTATCGCCTCATTGTTCCTATAGATCATGATGGCACCATACTCGGTGATGACGGATGAGTTGTTGTGTGATGCTTGGTTGTCCGTGTCTGTGAACTTCCTAGGTAGAAAGCAAGTGGGCACGAGCTTTTGGCAAAGCGTCCATTCGTTGTTTCATGAGCAAAAAGCACGATGGATACTACGACTTGCACATGATCCATGACCGCAATGTGATGTTGCTAGCCCATCGATGGTACGCTATCTTCAACTCCGTCTATAAATACTATTGTGTGGTTAGTCAAGTAAAGAATATGATGCAATCGAGCACCTCATCTATGAATATCGTAATTATTGTTCTATACACTAGTAGAGAAAAGCTCTTCTATGCCGTGCTAAAAAGTGGACCTGAAGGTAGCAATATGGCACCAGTGATTACAGATTTTGCTGGCATTGGCTGCCCACGCCAACTAAATTATATACATCTATGGCTTGGTAAATATTTAAACGCCAGTAATGTTACTTTTTAACAAGAAAAAAACTGACATATATAGCATTCTACATCCCGCATACCAGGAGCACATATGAAAACAACATACACAACAAACATGTAGACGGGTTGAACGGATAACATGTGAAGTAGTACTTATTAACACACATAAATAATTATTATATAAGTATGTCACACACGTAGACGCCGTCCACCTAAATCCTAGAGGGGTCAATGACAATGATGATGTTCAAGTCCAGGCACGTGGTGTTTCTGATAGTGATAAGAATGGCTTGTCCAATATGCAAGTTCTTCCCAGCGAGGAAGTCCCTCCACCCACTATCCGCCCCTAAGACAATGCTACCGTCCGTATCCACCTTATAGGCACAGGTGGTGAGGGCACGACTTGATCCAAGATGTACTCCATCAAGGCTATCCTCTACGATACCACAAGAGTGAGCTAAGCTCTTAAGACATATTTTGAAACTGACATATATGAAAGATGTCAAATAATTAACATGCTTTGAATTCGCACATCAAACACGTACATTTCATATACACTAAGATAACCAATCAAAATGTACACCAAGCATACCAATCACACTGTCTACACTAAGCATATCAATCAAATTCTACACTAAATGATTTTTATACTAAGTATATCAAATGAGATGGTATGTCAAACAAATTTATGACTGAGCTAAGTTCTTAGGCATTTTCTGAAACCAACATATATCAAAGATGTCAAATAATTAGTAAACTTCGAATTCGCATAATAAATACGTACATTACATATACACTAAGATAATCAATCAAATTGTACGCTAATGTACACCAAGCATATCAATCACACTATCTACACTAAGCATATCAATCAAATGAGATGGTACACGAAATAAATTAATGAATTATGATAACATACCATGGTATGAGCAACAAGATTGGTCCTTGTCAGACGGGTTACAAATGACACCCCGAGGATGTCTTGACATAGATGAAGTGCAACGTCAAAGTTATAGTCCTTATCTTCATTGAGTACAATGGATCAAGAAAAGATGATATTTCCATTTGATCTTCCACGACTTCATCCCGATGATGGATAGGTATGGGAACAATCCTCGGTCTTTATCCTTTAAAGGAGAAACTAATCAAGTCACCGTTACTAAGGTGACTATCGGTGATGAAACGTCTCCAATCTTCTCCTCTCATTTCGGTCTTCGTGGATCCTTTATGTACATGGAATGTGTAGGGGCCTCCTTCATCACCTTCGAACTGTACATTGTCGCCTGTAATATCATTGAACCCCAACTTCACATTGCATGGAACTATCCGTGTATCGAAAAACAAATAAAGTTTTCAGTAATGATGAAAGCACTAAGAGATATGAAAGCGCAAATATAATCTAACAAAACATGCAAGCAGAGATCGAAGATGATGGATTACCACAAAGCAAGCAAAAGCAGGTTGAAAGTATAGACACCGAATAATGTGGAACTTTCAAGGCTGTCCGCGCACGGTGATCCACACACTTGACATATAGTTCTAGTCATTTTCCTACAAAAAATGATAATAAAAATGTTCATATAAGCTACTCCACGCATTTAATAAAAATAGTCCAGTACATGACATAGTTTGTTCGCTAAGCATCAATATTTCGAGGATAAGGTCATGATTTCAGCATCAATTGTTGGAAACGAATAAATTTAAATGTTCATAAAGATAAGTTATACTCCAATCATGAGACAATGTGGCTAGATAACCATGTCTCAACCAATGCTTGACAAGTTAACGACAATGAAGTTCGGGGGCCGCGGCTTGAGAGAGTGGAGGGGCAGGGGTTGACCTTAGCTTGTTCGACTCAGGCAGGGCATTGGAGACGACGATGGGCCCAAGGCGTTGGAGACGAGGGCCGGGCGTTGGAGACGGTGACGGGGGCGACGACTGTTTTAGGTCTGTGTGTGCGCGTCTGTGTTGTGTGGAGCGACGGAAAGAACAAATTGAGGTGAAAACAATTAGTAAAATCAATTTGGTGGCGTTGGATATTGGGCCAATGACAGGAATACATATGTTTTCTATGGCGTTTAACATTTTCCGACACCAGCAATATTATTTCCTTGTCCAACACAATTGGTAACACCTAGTGATAGCGTTGCTTACATTTTCAACGCCAGCAATAAGGACATAACTCCGGCGTACGAAAAGGTGAGACGACAAACCTATTAAAAATGTTTGCTCTGCCGTGGATTAAATTTGGCACGCCATCAATTAAAGTTGGGATAAGCTTTTTTCTACTATTGATATGTTGATCAATTTATTGATTCACTCAATGTTAGGATTGATCATCATCACATTGTATAGGCTGAATGCGCTGGTGTGCTATATTAGAGAAACATGAACATATTGTTTACATTGATGCGCCGTTGGATGAACATGAGGAGTCGATTTGAGTGGGGTGCCTTTTGCCCATTCTATGGATGAGGCTGAGAAGAACTTCATTTTAATCAAATTTAATGAATAATAAAAATGTATGTTATTTATGAATGAATTGTGCTATTTTTTATAATTACTTTGAGCGCCGAGACTTAAAAAAACTAGAGGGACATATTTTTCGTGAATTGAGTTGGACAGGCTTCTCCCGTATCAATGTTCACAGGCATGTCTGAATCAATCCACGGACGGATAAATGTATGTTTTAGGGGTTAGTGTTGAAGATACCCTAAATCCAAAAAACATCAATCTAAGGCACCATGTGGTGAGGCATGAGACGCTCTATTTGACGTCCGTGGGCGTTAATAAGCGAAGCTTTCGTTAAAGGGTGGTGCCAATGGGTTTAGTGTATATATAAAAAATGTTCGGGGTACCAAAAAATATTCATCATACAATATAAAAAAGTCTAGTGTATATATAAAAAAGTTCATTTTGTATTAAAAAATGTTCAACACATATTAAGAAAACGTTCACCATACTATATATTTTTTAATGTATATGAAAAAATTCATTGTATATTAAAATTGTTCAACTTATATAACAAAAAAGTTAAATATATATACTTCAAAAAAGTTTGACATGTTCTAAAGAAAATTAATAGATATTTGAATAGATGTTCAACATATATAAAAAAGATCACTGTATATTTTAAAAAGTTATAAAAAATGGAAAAATAAAAAAAGAATCTGAAACTTAAAAGGAAAAAAAACACGAAACGAAAAAAAAACGAAAAACTGGAAACAGAAACAAAATCGAACTGGGCGGGCCCGTCTGGAGAGCTCACCTTCAGCGAAAAACCACGGGCGTCAAATAGGGCTTACCGTGAGACCTCGCTCCTAGTTCAACCCAAGCCGCATCTCGTGTAGGGATGGCACCCACAGGGTATGGGTGCGGGTGGAGCCACCCCATACCCTTACCCATCCCTTCAAACCTTACCCATCACCCGTACCCATACCCGTCGATGGGTACAATTTTTCCCCATACCCTCCACCCAACAGGGTATGCGGATACCCATGGGTAAAAATACCCATGTTCATAACACATAATTTAAGCATTACATAGTCAAAACAAACACCATATGATCATAATTTATAAACAGCAACGCGTCATAATAGGAATACATAGTAAACAGTAGCTTATTCTCACGAACAGCAACACTTATTTGTAAACAGCAGCACATTCTCATGAACATCAACACTTATTTGTAAACAGCAGCACATCAAGACAACAACACATAGTCATAAACAACAGCACATAGTCATATAATTTAATAAGTTCACAAACTCACGAGTCACAAAAAAGTATAGACACAATTTCACCGCACGTAAGTCCACAAAATAAGCATTACAATAAAATTTTGGTACTATAACAAGTTCAGCCAAAATAAACTGGATCGTGGCGCAACACTTCTTTATTCTTGATCATGAATCAACACGAGATCATGCCTCCACATCTCAAAGGGCCAATTCCCGGCGGGCGGAGGCGAAAGGCACCATCCGATGATGGAGTATGGCTGGGGATCGAGGTAGGCGTGCCATGCTCCCGGCCGTGGTAGTTGCCGCCTTCCAACTCCGCTGGCGTGAGCTTCAGCTCCTCCTCACGGTCACAGTCCACCACGCGAGAGCCATGGTGTTCGTCCCCGGCGTCCATGGCGTTTGCGTCTGCCTCCAGAGGACAAGAACGGGGTGATGGCATGACTGACGGCTAGCGGCTACAGGCTAGATCCTGGACTGGAGGCGCTGGAACGACTGGATGGCTGGCCGAGGTCGATGTTGCGGGACACGAGAGGAGAAGAAGATCGATCTGCAGCCGCTGCCTGCGACCTACGAGCGGCGAGCCTGCCGCCTGTGACGTACGTCGATCACGCGCGCGAGAGAGAGATACATAAATGACGTGATTGACTGTTTCCTACGTGCGTTTTTTTTAGATTTGTTTCCTACGTACGTGATTGATTGTTTCCTGATTCATAAGAGCATCTCCAGCCGTTCGCCCCCCAGGACGTTTTGCGGCGCTATTTTTAGCGCCGCTTGGGGGCGCTGGACGCGGCGATAGGTCCTGGGGAGGCCGGCTACCCAGCCGCGCCCCCCAAGATTGACGGGCCGGCCAAGGAGCGGCCCAAATTCGACCCAAAAAGACGCCGATTTGATTTTTTTTGCACAGTTTCAGCACAAAGCACGCGAATTTCGTCTCAATTCGGCGCAATTTCGTGTCGGTTCGACGCAATTTCGTCATACAACATGATACTACAAACACATAGTTCGGCACAAATACAAAAAACTGATCAAACTAGGCATTGCGTTTGCGCATCCATAGATGATCCACTAGATCTTCTTGCAGTTGACGATGCACATGCGGGTCTCGGCGATCGGCGATCACTTCTTCCTCCAGCAATGCGGCGAAGAGTGCCTCATCGTCTGAGTCCATCTCGGGGGAGGCAATTCGCCGAACAGGTGCAGTGCGAGGTGGGCGCGGCTTTGCACCGGTGGGCTCGGCTTGGCGGAACACGGCGGCCAAGCGCCGGCGAACTAGGCGGGGGTAGTCGGCGCTGGAAGAGGGGCCGACAGAAAGAAGCTTTTGGGCGGCGGAAACAGCTATCTAGCGGCGGCGCGGCAGCCGGCGGCGGCAAGGGTGGTGGTGGAGAGGTGTTCTTTTTGGGTCGGTTTGGCCTGACAGTGGGCCACGCACGCGTTTTCGTTTCGTCCGGCGCCCCCAAGCGCCCCCCAGCGTGCTGGGTTCGGGTTGGGTTCGCCGGACTCAAAATCGGCCCGATCCGGCGCTAATTGGGGTCTTGGAGGCGCGGCTGGGCGAAATACGTCCGTTCGGCGCTATTTTCGCCGTCTTGGGGGCCTCTTGGGGGCGCGGCTGGAGATGCTCTAACCCTGAGAAATCCTAATCTTTGGTAACTTGGGTTCGGCCCACCTAGCATGATTAGTTTTTTTATGAAATAAAATTATATGTGATGCATAAATATTATATTATATGTGGGTACATGGGTTCATGGATATGGGGTTATACTAACCCATACCCTTACCCATCATGCCCGATGGGTACAATATTTTCCTATTTATATGCCCGTGGGGATTTATTTAATCTATACCCTTGCCCTAATAGGGTTTTTACCCACAGGGTAGGCGGGTAATGGGTACCCATTGCCATCCCTAATCTCGTGGGGTATTCGCCGTCTTCCTGCGGACGAGTCGTGACTGCTGCCACGTTCGTCTTCCCGCCGACGAGTCGTGACGGCGTGGGCTGGAAGGCAGGTCGCTGAGAACGGAACAGGAACTGCGGTGCAGAGGAAGACCGGCGTCCGGCGACGGCTAGCAGCGGTAGCGACATCTTTTCTCCTCCTCCTGAACGGACCCTCGATTGGGGCCGCCAACATAATGGCGGAGCTTTGCGATCTTCCTGCTGCCATTGTAGCGTCATCCGAGAAAAGCTCATATGTGATCAAGATAGACGGATACTCAAGAATCAAGGCGCAGATCAAGCTTGGAAACTACTTGAAATCTACCCCTTTCAGTGTTGGAGGTCACGACTGGGTGGCGAGGTATTTCCCAAACGGTACCGACGCCGAAAAGTATGAAGACGGTTACATGTCTGTTTTTCTAGCCCTTGATTCTGTTGCTGCCAATGATGTGAAGGCGAGAGCTAAATTTAGTCTGCTTGACAAGGATGGGGAACCAGTGGAATCACATAGCAAGTCCACCTCCGAACATATCTTCCTTGGCGAAGATTCAGATTGGGGTTTCAGTAATTTTATCACGGCGGCTGATCTTGAGAGTTCATCGTATCTAAGAGATGACAGTTTCAGCATCAAGCCATCAAGTGTGATGTTACTGTTGTGAAGTATATCAACCAAGGTAATCGGGCAGTCCCTCCGAGCAACTTGCATCAACATCTAGGTGACCTCCTCAAAAGCATGGATGGAGCGGATGTAACCTTTAGGGTCGGCGGCGAGAGCTTCTTGGCTCATAGGTATGTGCTCGCTGCTCGGTCATCAGTATTCAGAGCGGAGCTCTTCGGCCCCATGAAGGAGAAAGTGGACAGTGTGATTGATATTAACGATATGGAAAGTGATGTGTTCAAGTCTTTGCTCCACTTCTTATACACGGACACGGTGCCTGTTCATGAGATGACTGATGGAGGCGAAGCACACAGGGATGCCGTAATGGCAGGCCATCTACTTGTTGCGGCGGACCGGTACAACATTGAGAGGCTCAAGCTGATATGCGAAGAGAAGTTGTGCAACCTCATTGACTATGACATCGTGGCGACTACTTTGGCTCTAGCCGAACAGCACGGCTTCCATAGAATCAAGGATGCTTGCTTTGAGTTTCTCGATTCCCCTCCCAATTTGGAAGCGATGATGGCGAGTGATGGTTACGAGCATCTGAAGAATAGCTGCCCATATGTTCTAAGGGAGCTGGTTGCTAGCTTCCTGCCTGCCGAGTTCAAAGCGGCCAAAGATATTATCATGTCAACTTAGTAGTGCGGCTAATGATCATTTCATCCTATTAAATTTAGTATCTACTCCCTCTATAATGAAATATAATTAATGACCTAAACACTCTTATATTTATTTACCGGGGGGAATATATTAGTAGGCTAATGATGGGGAAAGGTCGACCGGCCTAGCCTTTTCGGCCGGTCGCCTTCCTCCCAAGGTTGCGCATCCAGGTCCGATGTGTTCTGCGTCGCCACCGCTGGAACCTTTGCCTCACCTCGCTGCTCGCCGCCATGGCCGCCGTCCTGGCTGCCGTCTTTGCGTCACCGACCTGCCGCCATGTTCGAGGCCACGCGCCGCCGCCGCCGCCATGGCCATGGCTCGAGGAGCTCACCGCCGTACTCTGAGACCTCGTCGGCGTCCTTCCTCTGCCCAGATCCGGCACCTCCCCGATCAGCTGCGCCCGCCCCGGTCCTCCTCCGGCGAGCCCGCACCTCCCCGTGCCCCCACGCCGCCGGCCATGGCCGCCATGGCCATGAGCAGCTCCGTGCACATCTGCCAATTTTGTTTTGCTACAACCATATCATATTTTTGTTACAACCATATCATATTTTTGCTACAAAGGAATAAACTGGTGTTTTTTCTACAATGCACAATGTACAGGGTAATATCTGAGTATGTAATGTTGCAATCAGTGAACCATTTTATTTCTACCGTTTTATGTTTTTGCTACAACCGGCCAAGATTTTTGCTACATCACCACTGCGGAGTTACGACCTCGACGGCGGCGGCGATGAATTTTGTTGCAACCGTTACTTTTTCTGCTACAACCCTTGTATGTTTTTGCTACTACCGTTGTATGTTTTTGTTACACACAATGTTGCAACCGTTTAAATTTTTGCTTCCACTGTTGTGTGTTTTTGCTACTACCGTTAAGAGTTTTTGCTACAACGAAAATGTTATAAAGTGATTAGCCACAATTTTTTTGCTGCAAAAAACACAAAACATAAAAATGTTACATCCGTGTACCAAAAAAGTTGCGAAAGTACCGCAAATGTTGCAAAGGTACCGCAAATGTTGCAGTCAAAAACGAAGGGATACGCGCGAATCTGGACCGTCAAATCGCGGAGATCAGACGGCCCGCGTCTGACCGGCGCAAAGCGCCGGTCGACCAGCGCCTACTGGCCATATTAGTACCTATCTCTATATATATGGTTAAATGTAGGTCTCAGAGCTCGGGCTCAGGGAAAAACTATCTAGTGGAGTATATCCATTTTGTAATCAGAATGCGGACTGATTGCGTGTTTCCTATGTTCGTGTAGTTGTTGGGATGCAAGATTAATGTCGAACTGGATTTGTTGTGCTTGCTGCAGTTTTTGTTACAGTTTGTAAGGACTTCCATGGTTCTGCAGTTTGTGCTCTAGCTATAGTCCTGTTTTCCCCTTCAAATATACTGGCTCAGTGATTCCAGGAATTGATAACTTTGCATTCTCTATATCTAAAAAAAGCCTAACGGTTCCTCACGGTTCTCATCGTGTTTTGCCATCTCTTTCGTTAACCAACTAAGCCCCACCCGTCAGCCTAATTTCCTATTGTTAACAATATTACTTCACCAATCAGCCATAATAAGAATGTACACACAGTTAGGAAACTATCACACATAATTAGGAAACCACACACGCATAATTAATTGCCAACTGATTTCTTCACATTAGTAATAAAATAGAGATAAATCACAATTATTTCATACCAAAATTCGCTATTATTTAAATACCATAAATATAAAAATTATGCTCCCGTTGCAACGCACGGGCATTGTCCTAGTATAGAGAAAAGCTTTCAACACTTGCTGCTCAATCCCAAACTCCCCAGGATTCAGTATGCTTGTCAATTTAGGAACATGCTTAAGAACTTCAGCCAGTTTCCTTCTTGGACAGGACCTCCCATCGTCACTGTCTCACTACGGCACAGCACGCATACGCCGACGGTTTCCGGCCGTCGGCGTAGGCCTACGCCGAGGGTCGCCGTCGGCATACGTCTTCCTCGGGTTAGCCTCCGATGTCGTCGGCGTACCATTACCGTCGGCGTAGAAATATATTAACGGGCCGCAGCTACGCCGACGGTCTGGTCGTAGGCGTATTTCCGTTTGAAAAAAATATTATTTTTTCCGTATTTTTTTACAAAAATTAAATTATTAATTTTTATTTTTATTGCAACGCCGACGGCCTCGTCGTAGGCGCAGCCCCGTTTGATTTTTTTTTAAATCAATTTTTTTATTTTTTTTATTATTTCTACGCCGACGGCATGAGGCTGGGAAGGAATTAGGATTTCATTCATTTTGACAAAAGAATTTGCTTAACATACTCCAACTTTGTAAACTCATGCTTTCAATGGAAAGACTCCCTTCCGTCTTGCTTCCTTGCCCCTAACCTTTTCATATAGCCCGCTCCTGCCTGATCACCCATTCGTTGAAGTACTTCCTTCATACGGCCCAAAGAAAGGCGGCTAAGCCGTCTTAGTTCGTGAACAATGACCCAGGTGCCGTAGGCGTATCCCCGTTTGAAAAAAAATCAATTATTTTATTTTTATTTTTTCCACATTTTCTTAATCTAAGATCATTATGCTTAATCTCAGGTCAAATTGACCTTCGTGGTCAAACTTACCCAAGGGTCACCCATCCTCACACTACTCCAGCCCAGCACGCTTAACTTCTCAGTTCCATTCAACACCTACCCCAACTCGCTTAACAAACACTTGTTGATATATGTATCATATCAATCCTATTAAACCTTGTTGATGCCTATGGTGTGATGAAATTTTGAAAAATATATTGAAACTTCTCGATCGGTTACCTATTATATTTTGAACATTTTTAAAATATTTTTTTGAAAATATATATTTCTTTTTAATTTTGAAATTGTATTTTTCATTTTCCGAGTGACAAAAGTAGGGGTTTTTTGTTAAGATTCTGCCAAATATTTGATGTAAACTTGAACCACTTTATTTTTTTTAAATACTAGGTCATATTTTATTTACAATTGGTCAAAGTTTCCATGTAATATGTTTTTTATATATCTCTTCTGAAAAAGACAAATTTCCGCAAATTCAGCTAGAACGGGGTCAAATTTGAACTACATGTGCTTGATAGTTTGCTCTTTATTTTTTGAAAAAATCATTTCTAGATACACAAGTATTCATTTTATCAGGGATCCACCAAGATTTTTGTAAGATTCCACCCCTATCTATTACCGGTCATGCCCTCCGTTTTGACCACTTTTGAAAATCGACAAAAATAATTCAAAAATATATATATAGAAAACCTTCGCGTTATATCCTAATTTATGTCTTAGTAACCATACAAAACAACAAACTTGGACTAAGGCAAATATCTTATAAAAGTCTTTTCAAAATGAGGTATCGAGTATGAAGATTCATGACTTTCAAGTCAAATGACCGATGTTATAGCTAGTTTCAAAGGATAGTTTTTCCAAATGATCTCATATTTTGCACATGTGTGTATATTATACTAGCCAACAAGTTTGCCAAAGGAAATTTTTATTTTCTTTGAATGAAAAATCTATTTTTCATTTTCCGAGTGACAAAAGTAGAGGTTTTTTATGAAGGATCTACCAAATATTTGATGTCAACTTGAACCATTTTATTTTTGTAAAATAGTAGACCATATATTTTTACAATTGACCAAAGTTTCCATGTAATATGTTTTTTATATACCTCTTCTGAAAAAGACAAATTTCTGCAGATTCAGCTGGAACGGGGTCAAATTTGAACTACATGTGCTTGATAGTTTGCTCTTTATTTTTTTTTAAAAATCATTTCTAAATACACAAGTAGTCATTTCATCAGGGATCCACCAAGATTTTTGTAAGATTCCACCCCTATCTATTACCGGTCATGCACTCCGTTTTGACCACTTTTTGAAATTGACAAAAATAATTTTCAAAAAAATGAACAAAAATTTAAGACCTTCGCGTTGCATCCTAATTTATGTCTTAGTAACTATACAAAACTTGGAATAAGGCAAATATCTTATAAAAGTCTTTTCAAAATGAGGTATTGAGTATGAAGATTCATGACTTTCAAGCCAAATGGCCGATGTTATAGCTAGTTTCAAAGGATAGTTTTCCCAAATGATCTCATATTTTGCACATGTGTGTACATTATACTAGCCAACAAGTTTGCCAAAGGAATTTTTTATTTTCTTTGCACGAAAAATCCACTTTTCATTTTCCGAGTGACAAAAGTAGGGTTTTTTGTGAAGGATCTACCAAATATTTCATGTCAACTTGAACCACTTTATTTTTTTAAAACACTAGACCATATTTTATTTATAATTGACCAAAGTTTCCATGTAATATGTTTTTTATATACCTATTCTGAAAAAGGCAAATTTTCGTAGATTCAGCTGGAACGGGTCAAATTTGAACTACCTGTGCTTGATAGTTTGCTCTTTATTTTTTTGAAAAATCATTTCTAGATACACGAGTAGTCGTTTCATCAGGGATCCACCATGAGTTTTGTAAGATTTCACCCCTATCTATTACATGTCAAGCCCTCCGTTTTGTCCAGTTTTTGAAATCGACAAAAATAATTCAAAAAAAGTAAAAATTCTAAAACCTTCGCTTTGAAATTCCTGTTTGAATTTTTTATTTTTTATTTTTTTATTTTTTTAATTATTTTTAATTATTATATATTTTTATTAATTATTTTTTATTTCTATGCCGACGGCCTGGTCGTAGGCGTATCCCTATTTGAATATTTTTATTATTTTTATTTTGTAGGGAAAAATACGCCGAGTATTTTTATTTTTGTGTCAATTTTTTTTAGTTATTATTTTTATCTTATAGGAAAAAAATACGCCGAGGGCATTGACGTCGGCGTAGGTCTATTTGAATATATTTTTTTCAAAAAAATTTAGTTATTATTTTTATTTTGTAGGAAAAAAAATACGCCGAGGGCATTACCGTCGGCGTAGGTTTTGTGCCGTTAGGTTGTCTGACACCGTTGCATGTTTGGTTTTTACGCCGACGGCTTTCTTACACCGACGGTGGTCGTCGGCGTAGCTCCACCTGCGTCGACGGCTTTTTTATGCCGACGGTCACGCAGGTACCTTCCCATCTTCAAGATCTACGCCGACGGCCCCGATATTTGGCTGTCGGCATAGCGGACGGCCGTAGGCGTTTGTGCCCTGTCCCGTAGTGGATCTGGTTCTGTAATAGGCAGACAACTCTTTTGTAGTTGCTCTTAGTCTTTTGTTATGCTGTTAAGCGGGTTTGCTTCCATCAGTTGGTATAGGATTGTTAAAAAAATAGATCAACAGGGAGAGGTGCTCCCCAGCTCTCATTTATCAAAGATAAACGGAAAAGATAGATGCCACACGTGTGGGCGGAGACACTTCCGCCCAAACATTTTTAGATGGAAATTTTCGTTATGTATAAATGGCAATTATGAGTCAAAATTGCCAAATTAATGCAAAATTTGCCATATTGAAGCAAAAATTGCCATATCACATGAACTGAATTTAGCTTCTAAAAACGTGTGGGCGGAAACACTCCGCCCACACGTGTGGCAGTTATCGGGGTCCAAGATAAAAGAAGCCACAACCCATGTTTAGGCATACCCATACCAAACTTCACACAATAACTAAGAACCTTTTTGGCAACCCATAGCTTCTCCAAATTCCTGGTTACAGATGGAGCGCGCGGAGTTGTCATTTAGGAGGTGTTTTGTTCATGATTTTGTAACGTAATCCGATTATATTGTTAATAGATACTGCTGAAATCTGTTTGTTTCCTTTGCTACGTAACCTTATACCGGCGGTATCAAATCCCGAACAATACAAATCTGTTTCCGCCCACACCTGCCCGGTATTGGATGACTCCCCGTCATTCCCTCTTTTTTTAGCGTATCCCCACCATTCCGACGGGCGACTGGAAGAGTGGCACCCAAAGAGTACATGCTCGGAGGCTTGACCGCCGGATGCGGATAGGAGCTGCAGGCGCCGCTTGAATCGGGGGAGGCCGGCAAGGCGCGTGCTAACCGGCGGCGCACAAGTCCCGACGAGCGGCCGGCAACGCGCATGCTTAAGGACGACCGGCGGCGAACGAGATCCGAGCAACCAGCGGCGGTTGTAGTCAGAGATGGTCGGCGACGCTTGATGTTGGCGACGGCCAGCGGCGCAATAGAGCCGGACAGGGAGGATGGTGGCTGGCGAGCGTGTGGGCAGACCAAGAGCAGATTGGTAGTAATCGATTCCTTACCTGAATTGAACCAAACAAATTTGGAAAAAATTGATTACACTTCTTACATTGATGCACCGTTGGATGAAGATGAGGAGTCGATTTGAGTGGGGTGCCTTTTGCCCATCCTGTGGATGAAGCTGAGGAAAACTTCATTTTAATTTAATTTGATATATTATAACAACTTATTTTATTTATGGATGAATTGTGATTATTTTGAGCGTTGGGACTTTAAAAAACTAGAGGGGGATATTTTTCGTGGATTGGGTTGAATGGCCTGCTCTCGTATCAATGTTCGCAGGCAGGTTCGGATCAATCGACGTACGGATAAATATCCATTTTAAGGGTTAGTGTTGAAGATTCCCTAGACCGAAAAACATCAATCTAAGGCACCATGCAGTGAGGCATGAGACCCTTTATTTGACGTCCGTCGGCATTAATAGGGGAAGCTTTCGCTAAAGGTGGCGACAATGGGTTCAGTGTCTTTCCTACTTATAAAGGTTGGAGTTGATGGTGAGTTTATATGTGGAATCATACAAATAAAAAAAATGCACTTGTACCCACATATGGGACTAGCAACCTTCAATAAACAAATGTTATTTTAAAAATAACACTTTCATAAAAACATGATGGTGTGAGGCCAATACCAAATAAAAAAATACACTACTATCTTATTATAAGAATAACACTTTCATAAAAACATTAATTATAAAATGTAAGTACGCAACCCTAACTCAGATCTTGGTCCTGATTTTAATTTCTCTTCCCAATCAGTCTTCCAGCTCTATATCATAGCACAAGAGAGCAATGCCACAATCTCGTGCATCAACTTACTCATGTCCATTCTTCTACGTTTTAAAATTCAAAATGTTATCCCACTATAAATCTTGCAAAGGACCTACTATGGTTGCTTAAGATTTTTCAACGACTATAGCATGAACTTTCGTTATATTTTTGCTCTTTTTTTAACCGTGAACCATGATACAATTGTAATACACCATCATGTTTCGACAATCCGCTAAGTAAAGTGGTAACTTCTTGTTTTTTATAGCTTCGTAGGAACGCACGGACATTGTGCTAGTATATATATATATATATAATGTTGTTCGGGGTACCAAAAAATATTCACCATACAATAAAAAAATTCAGTGTGTATATCATTTTTTTATTCTATACTATTTTTTTGAATTATATTAATAAAATATTCATCATACAATATAAAAGGTTTAGTGAAAAAAATCACTGTATATTAAAAATGTTCAACTTATATAACAAAATTTTTCAATATTTATACTTCAAAAAGTTCGACATGTTCTAAATAATTTAATAGATACTCCATCCGTAAAGAAATATAATAGTGTTTAGATTACTAAAGTAGGTATCTAAAAACTTTTATATTTCTTTACGGAGGGAGTATTTGAATAGATGTTCAACACACACACACACACACACACACACACACACACACACATATATATATATATATATATATATATATATATATATATATCACTCAGGGTACAGAGTAATTTATTCATCACCTGAGGTAATTTTAGGGCATCCACAGGGTTTAGGGGCTACACTGCCTCTAAGCTGGGGTCCACACACCTGCCTCTTAACTTAGTCCAAAATCGTGCAATGTATCAAATGTTGTTTGGCCTTTAAGGTAGACCCCACAGCAGGCAGCATGCACATTAAAAATTGTTTTTTAACCAACCAATCTACTGTGCAGCATGCACCTGTGAGAATGGCAAGTGGGGACACAATATTATTTTAGTCTAAATGGAAAGTTGGAGGCGCCTCTTAGCTTGGAGTCGATGCTAAGGATTTTAGTTTGGAGGCAGTCCTTTGCAGTGTATAGCGCCGACCTCCAACTCCTTAGAGGCGGTCATGGAGGCGGAAAAAGAGTACACTGTGGCTGCTCTTACGAACCTTTCATAAAAAAGTTACATTTATAATACAAATAGTTACATTAATATGGATTCACTTCATAAATTTTGACATAAAAAAACAAAAATATTGATCATAAAATCAAAAAATTACATTTTATGTATATTTTACATCATCATTTTTACCTTTGTAATTTTATGTAATATAAAATATATTTTACGGTGATTATATTTTTTACGTTCTCTTTTTACGTATGAAATAAGACAAAATTTACGAAATGTAAAATTACGATGCATTGATGTCAAAACAGAGGGGGTGAAGAATAATTATTCCTCACCCAGGGCGACGAATAGTCAATCCCTATATAATATATATATATATAGAGAGAGAGAGAGAGGATGGGTCTATTCTAAAACACCCCTTAAGACTTTATTCTAACAACACCCCTACTAACTAACCTTCTAGCGCGGAGCGCCCGAACCGCATCTACGTACTAACAGCAACCCGACACGCAACAAAACTCCCCCCCCCACCACACACCTCACCACGACCCACTCCTCCATCTCTCCCGATCCCATCTGCCTCCCCCCACGCCCTCGCGCCGCCCGTTCCGGCCACCAGAGCCCGCTTCCCTCCCCCACCCCCGGCCACCACCTCCCCCGCCCCAATGCTGTCGCCCCGCCAACTTGCCATCTCCCTCGCCCCCTCCCACCACGTCGACCGCGCAACCACCTCCCCTCCTCACCCCCGCCCCCGCCCGCCACCTCCCCTCCCCACCCCCGACCACGCACGGTGCTCGATCCCTTGCTGTTCCTTTTTCCCTCCTCACTCCCTCACTTTTCTAACTTTGTCTCCACAGGAGCTGCTCAACGTGGATGTTGTTATGTGTTGAGGGATCTGCCTCCTCCCCAGCCGGGATGCAGTGCGGCTGATGCACTGTTGAAGTTGGGAATGATGCATGTTTTTTATGCTAGGCCTGATTGATTTGTAGGTGTTGTTCTGGGAAAAAAAAACAAGATTGTCTTGTAGTTAATGAAAAGAAAGAAATGCAGTTCCTTGTAAAAAAAAGAGAAAAAATTATTATTCAGAGGTGGTTGTGTTGTTTATGCAGGTACATGTCTAAGATTTTTTTTTAAATGCGGCTCATATTAAACTGTGCTACGGTTCATTTTTCTTGATCATGTGGTTCACTTTCTTTGCCTGTATAAAACCCTCCTTTTTGAGCGGTCCATTATGTTTTCACATGCAGCAAAAAAATGTGGTTCACCTTTCTGTAGTGTTGTGGTTCTCTTTGGTCCATTTTTCTTGACAACAAGTTTGAGAAAAAAAATACAAAATATCATATAGTTCGCTCGGCTGATGCAGTCCGGTTTTCAATATGATGCAACACAGTAATATGATGCAACGCGGTTGTCGTCGATATGTGACGGCAGATGCCATGGGGATGGCTAAAGTGAGGGGAAGACGCGAGGAAGACGATGTCGATGGTGCCGGAATCGGGTTGGGCACAAACACGGTGGAGGACACCACGATGTACCCAGGTTCGGGGCTCTCCGGAGAGATAACACCCCTACTCATGCTTGTCTCTTCTATATCAATGAACTGGACTACAATAACTGCTTCTCTATCTTCTCAGGGGAAGGTGAGCGCCGCCGTGGGCAAGGCTCTCTCCTGCTTCCCTGAGAAGTAACTACTAGCAATGAATGAGTTGAGGAGGATGTGAGTAATGGTGCTAAATGAGCGGATCGTCCCCCACGCAGGAGGGGTACCCCGGGCTCTTATAGCATGAGCCCGGGGTACATCGGTAACTTCACTGTCGATTGGGCCCAGTCGTCATCCTCTAATCGGCTGGGTCCCACCGACTGCTCTTCTTCGGCTGATCCGGACCCTACGAGCGGCGGCCCATGCTGTAGACTTGTAGGTCATGATGATGAACAGTGGCGCTAGGAGGTGCGGTCTTGTCGTCCTGTCCGCGGAATCGGCGGAGAGGGCGACACCGTATCTCTGCCAGATCTTCGATGTGACTTGGCTTCTCTTCCACCCCGATATCTCGGGATTGCGCATTTATGACCTCGTACTTGGACCTGCGACTGGTCTCGGGGTCAACTTCTCCAGGGGTAGCAGGTCGTACCGATTGCGCCTGGGCCGACTGGTGGCTCCGGGCAAGGTCGATTGCTCTAGGCAATCGGGTATGTTAATACCCACCTCGACCCAGTTGCGGGCCAATCGGATAATTGTCTTGGTGATGAAAAGGGTGGACCGGTTGCGCCTGGGCCGACTGCTGGCATTCGGTATGGCTGATTGCCTTGGAGCAATCGGCCATAAACCTGCCCAGCTCGGCCCAGCTGCAGTCCAATCGGTCCATCCTTGTCTTGAAAGGTTGCTTCCGCTTGGGTGAGCCTACCCGGGTACCAATTCCCCGACAGTAGCCCCTAAAGCTGTAAAGGTCCCACGGTCATTTGACCGCGGGGCCTTTGCAGTTTTCAATCTTTTTTCAATATCTTCCGAATGTTGTGGCCTCATCAAGTACGTCATTCTGAGTTCGTCGGATGACTCGGAGCTCACACTCGGCTGGCCAAGATTTTGTTCGATCTGTTTTGAATCATCTTTGATTTCTGCCTTCACTTTATAAGAATAGCATCCCTCACCGATTGCCTTCCAACGGTTACTTCCGATTTCTCCGGGATGGAATCAATGGATCGTGGCCCACGACCCACGTGCGACATGACATAACTACAGGCCTCGACCCCCACGTCGCACGCCTCGCTTCCCACGCTGGGATCTCTTGCGCCGGCCTGCCGGTTGGTCTTCCTGTGTGCTAGGCCACACCGGTCCACACGGCCGCAACCGAATCCCACTCCCCTCCCCCGCCGCCCTTATAAGCCATAGGCGAGGGCCTGTGCCCCTTCCTTCTCCCATAAGTCATCTTCCTCCTCCATCTCCTGCTGCTTGCGCGCGCCATTGCCGCTCCCGTTGAAGCTCTCCATCGCGCTCGTCTCTCCGCCTTCGCGCACAGGATCCGCTCCGGCCGTGCGCTAGCGTGCCGCTCCGCCGACGCGGTACTCTCTCGCCTCTAGCACCTCGTCCCTCTTCTCGCGCCGCCCGCGAGCTCCATGGCTCCCCGGAGGGACACCTCTCAGGCCAGCCGCGGGTGCTGGAAGGGGGCCAAAGTCACTGCGGGCGATATCCAGGCTCTGGTTCGCGCCCGCAAGATGCCAGCTGAGGTCCAGTGGCGCATCCCCGGCGCTGAGATCGTGCCCACCGCGCGCGCTGGCGAGAGGGTCGTCTTCCTTGCTCACTTTGAGCGTGGATTCGGACTCCCTGCCAGCACCTTCTTCCGCAACTTCCTTGACTTCCATCGACTGCAGCCACATCACCTCGCTGCGAACTTCATTATGATCCTCTCCGGCTTCGTCACGTTGTGTGAGGCACTACTGGAATTCACAAGTTTGCCATGTGCCAGGGCCTTTGCCGTCTGTTTTTCGTCGGGGCAGACGGCAAAGTAGGTTTATGTCGTCTGCTTCCCGAGATACAGACGGCAAACCAAGGACATACGGCAAACAACTGCTTTGCCGTCTGCGCCGGCCAACACAGACGGCAAAGGCTACTATGCCGTCTAGAGGCAGACGGCAAACGAACTAGGGGGCCCACTCAAGCGAGAACGGCGGCCTGGCTAACTGCCCACGGCTTTGCCGTCTGCAGACAGACGGCATAACAAACTTCTCCGTCTGTCTGCAGACGGCAAAGCCGTGGGCCGTTAACTGCCCGTGCGGCCTCTCTCTCTCCCCCACTCTCCCCCACATCCCTCCACCCACCCCGCGTCCTCACCGCCGCCGCGCCCCCCACCGTCGCCGTGCCTGACCTTCCCGCCGCCGCCCTCGCCGCCTGCTGCCGGTGAGGCCCGCCGCCCGCCGCCGCGCCCCCCACCGTCGCCGTGCCTGACCTTCCCGCCGCCGCCCTCGCCGCCTGCTGCCGGTGAGGCCCGCCGCCCGCCCCTCTCCTCCTCCCTCCTCTCTCTCCTCTCCTCCTCTCTCCTCCTCTACCCCTCTAACAGCAGCCGCCGCCCCTCACTGTAGTGCGCCGCCGCCGCCATCCTCGTCGGTGCCACCCGCAGTTGTCGTCGTCGCCGGCGCCACCTCCTCCCCCCCCCCCCACCGGCCGCCGCCCTCCTCCGCGGTGATCCCCCTCCCCCCCACCCCTCTGTTTTCATTCTTACTCCTCTGTTAATTAGATTTAGTTAGGATTTCTTAGAATATTAAGCCTCTCTTAATTAGATTTAGTTAGGATTGTTAGAATATTAGTATTAAGCCTCTGTTAATTAAATTTAGTTAGGATTTCTTAGAATATTAAGCCTCAGTATTGTTAGAATATTAGTATTAAGCCTCTGTTAATTAGATTTAGTTAGGATTTCTTAGATAATTTAGATGTAGGTTTAGTTATTAGATTTACTTAGGGTTTGTTCTCTGTTTTAGTTAGAAAATATTATGAAAAAAATATTCTATTTAGGTTTAATTAGATTTTGTTTTTTTATATTAGTTCAGTTAGAAGAAGTAGAATAGAAGAATTAAAAGATGAAGAGAATAAGAAGAAGAGAAAAAAGATGAAGAAGAAAAAAAAATAAAGGAAATAAAAGAAGAAGAAGAAGAAGAAGAAGAAGAAGGAGAAGGAGGAGAATAAGAGAAGAAGAATAAGAAAAAGAAGAATTAGATGTTTTTTATATTAGATGAAGAAAAAGAAAAAGAAAAGAAATAGAATAAAAAGAAGAAGAAGGAGAAGGAGGAGAATAAGAAGAAGAAGAATAAGAAAAAGAAGAATTAGATGTTTTTTATATTAGATGAAGAAAAAGAAAAAGAAAAGAAATAGAATAAAAAGAAGAAGAAGAAGAGGAAGAGAAGAAGAGGAGAAAGAAGAAGAGTATATAGTATTGTAGTTAGTTAGTGTATATATTGTAGTATTATGGTTAGTTAAATTTAGTATTTGTTAGGAAAAATAAAATGTTAATGATCCCTCCCCTCGCCTATCACTAACGTATCCCTTACCGGACCCCTCCTCGCAGATCCTCACCGGTGACCCTAGCCTCTACTCGGCCCTCTCTCTCGTCACCGAAGGCAGCAGGTAGCTAGATATCCTCTTCCCCCTTCATTTGCTTTGTTCCGTCCTTCGTGTCGATGACACTAGTAGCTAGGTAAATACAGTCGCGTAACCAGTATGCGTCTCCCGTTCGAAAGGGTTACAGTTATAAATATACATTAATTTGCATATTTATAATAGCGATTCTTTCGAATTGTCCAACGTTATCCATGGACAGCCCGAGTATGTGTAGATTGGGTCGGTTTTCCATGCTTTGGTCCCGATCTGACGCGGTATTTCGTCAGCGCCTCCCTGTTGTTCTCCAGATACACAACCTCTTGGCTTGTTGTCGAGACGTGTATTAGGAGAACAGCGGGGAGGTGCTGCCGAAATACCGCGTCGGATCGGGACCAAAGCATGGGAAACCGACCCAATCTACACATACTCGGGTGGGATTAGGACCTATCTTTACCTATTAGTGTGTAGTTTAATTGCATATGCCGTAGCTATGTATGATAAAAGCAATAAAAAGTGGACGTAATAAAATGGTATATTTGTTGTTTAGTAGCTAGATGTAGCAACAAGATGAGCAATGATCGTGCGTGGATGTACACTGGTCGCCCTAATCAGAAAGAGATCACCAATGAATGGGCAATGAAAACCAAGGAGTTTCTGAGAGCGGCGTTTGCAAATGGGCAGAGAAAAACCTGGTGCCCCTGCGTTAGGTGCGACAATTATAAACAGGCGACAGAGGTGGATATGGGTAAACACTTGCAGAAGTGGGGTTATAAGCCTGGTTATACGGTGTGGACCTTCCATGGCGAGTCTGGCGGACGACGGAGAGAGGAGGTGGTCCGTCAGCGCACGGATGAGTACGGAACCGGGATCGAAGACATGGTGAAGGACTTTGACGATGCGCGGGATGAGGACGATGAGATGGAGGAATCTGCGAAGGCCTTCTATGAGATGTTGGAGTCTTCGAAACGTCCGCTGCACGCTCACACTGAGCTTTGTCAGCTCGATGCCATCGCACAGTTGATGGCTTTGAAGGCACAATTCAACTTGGGCACAGATTGTTACAATGCGATCACGACCCTAATTGGGCGGTTTCTACCAAAAGATCATGTTATGCCTGCAAACCTGTACCAATCGGATAAAATCCTCAAGGTACTTAAGATGCCCTATGAGAAGATACATGCTTGTGAAAATGGATGTGCTTTATTTAGGAAAGAGTATGCGGACGAAGACTATTGTCCCAAATGCAAGTCATCCAGGTATGTTGTGGTAGACAATGGTCAAGGTGAGAAGACGCAGACCAAAATACCCGTAAATGTTCTTAGGTATCTTCCAGTGATACCAAGAATTCAACGCCTTTACATGATGGAAGAGACAGCCAGACAGATGACATGGCACAAACATGGGAAGAGAAAAGAATTTGATGCAGATGGGAAGCCGATGTTGACTCACCCATCGGATGGTTCAGCATGGAAGCACTTTGATGAAAAACATTCGGAAAAAGCTAAGGAGCCAAGGCATTGCCGAATCACCGTCGGCACAGATGGGTTCAATCCTTTCGGTCTGATGGCAGCCCCATACAGTTGTTGGCCTGTATTTGTCATGCCACTCAATCTCCCCCCCTCAAAGATTATGAAAAGGAAGAACATTTTCCTAACGTTGATAATACCAGGGCCCAAATATCCGGGGAAGAATATGGATGTGTACATGCAACCGCTTAAGGAGGAATTGCAACAAGCTTGGGACGAAGGGTTCAAGACATACGATGCAGCTAGCAAAAAGACCTTCAAAATGCTTGTTTGGTACCGGTACTCGATGCATGACTTGCCGGCGTATGCGCTTTTCGCTGGCTTCTGTGTTCATGGAAAGTTCGGGTGCCCAACATGCAAGGCTGCTCTTCAGTTTCATTGGCTGAAGGCGGGTGGCAAGTATTCCTGCTTCGACTTGCATAGACAGTTTCTGCCTCCTAAGCATCCTTTTAGAAAAGACAAGAAGAACTTCATCAAAGGCAAAGTTGTCAAAAACCTGGCAGCACCTACGATGACGGGCGAACATGTCTTGGCACAGTTGAACTCTCTCGAGCCTGATCCAGAACGTCCCGGATATTTTAAGGGATATAATTCGGAACACGCCTGGACTCACAAGACATGCTTCTGGGATCTCCCCTACTTCCAAGACCTCGAACTTCCACACAATATTGACGTGATGCACACTGAAAAAAATATCGGCGAGGCCCTATTTGGTACATTTTTCGGCATAGATGGGAAGTCAAAGGATAATCCTAAAGCTAGAGTCGACCAGGAGACTCTATGTGATAGACCCTCACAGAACATGCGATAGCCGAAAGGAAAGAAGAATTGGTCCAAGCCAAGGGCCTGGTTCAATCTTGAAAGGGGGCATATCAGGGAAATTCTCTTGTGGGTGCAAAACAGTTTGATGTTCCCCGATGGGTATGCAGCGAATCTGAGGAGGGGAGCGAGTCCTGAAAAACATAAAATATTTGGGTTGAAGAGTCATGATTGGCACATATGGCTTGAGCGGGTAATGCCGGTGATGTTGCGCGGCTATATCCCCGAGGAAGAGTGGCT
Organism: Bromus sterilis; assembly: GCA_950022295.1. Taxonomy (NCBI): domain Eukaryota; kingdom Viridiplantae; phylum Streptophyta; class Magnoliopsida; order Poales; family Poaceae; genus Bromus; species Bromus sterilis. The sequence continues at coordinate 280,242,646 of OX465601.1, forward strand.
AGTACTGGCAGAACTGAGCTATTTCTTTCGTGTTCTTTGTGCTAAAGAACTATCCGATGGCGTGCTAGAAGACATGGAAGATATGGCGCCGGAGTTGCTCTGCAAGTTAGAGAAGATCTTTCCACCGGGATTTTTTAATCCGATGCAGCATTTGATATTGCATCTCCCGACCGAGGTAAGATTACGGGGCCCTGTGCAAAATCGTTGGTGCTATTCAACGGAGAGAATGCAGAAGACGCTTCGAGCAAAATGTAAAAATAAACGTAGAATTGAAGCATCGATGGCCGAGGCTTTCATTACCGAGGAGGCGGCAAACTTCGTGACAGCACATTATGAAGCCAAAAATCACCATTTGCATAATCCAAAGCCTCGGTACAATACTGGCGACCCCCAACGGCGTCAATCCAACCTCAGCCTATTCAAAGGGAAGCTCGGACCTGTTGGTGCTTCGAGAAATAAGATTTTGGATATCGACGAATGGCGGACTCTTACACTGTATATCTTCACCAACCTAACAGAAGTGCGACCGTATATCGAGTAAGTGCTCGTACGTACATTGTTTCGCAACTTCTAATAATTCTTGTTTCTTATTAATTCCCATGAATTCATACAGTCGATACGTCGCCAAAATCTCGAATGGAGTGGTTAGTGAAAGTGATTCCATCGCAGAGTATGAGCTTCTTGCCAATCAAGGAGACGGCAATCCTGGTTTCATCTCTTGGTTCAAACGAACGGTAACTATCATTCATATATAGGGTTTCATTTGTTGGTTCGGCCTATTTTTCACTAATATACCAATCCTTTCCTATTAAAGTTATAGGCAAATGAGGAGCCTATGGACGCCGAATTGAGACAAGTCGCTAATGGTTTTGACAATAAGGTCCGTGTATTTGAGAAATACGACATCAACGGGTATCGCTTTCGTACCGTTGATAAAGAGCGAAAAATGGCCGATCGAAAAAGTACAAATTCGGGTGTCTCTGCTGTCGGCGACGGAGGTATTGAGTATTATGGAAGAGTTGAAGCAATATACGAACTTCTATTCTATGGTGAGAATCCTCCCAACGTCTTTGTCTTCAAATGTCATTGGTTTCTCCCGTCGAGGACTAGACGGACTCATGAACATGTAGGTCTAGTTGAAATTCGACAAGACACCCATTTAAATGTCCCCGATGTGTATATTACGGCTCAATAGGCCACCCAGGTTTTCTATCTATCCTACCCCTGCCAAACGGTTGAAAACCTGAAAGGTTGGGATGTCGTTTATGATGTGCCACCACATATTAGACCACCTCCCCCCAATGAAGAGGATTATGTACCCCACATTGACCCAGAGACATATGAAGGAGAATTCTTCCAAGAAACACGCGTGATAAAAAACGTTTCCGAAACCGCTCTACGCAACCCCAGAACATGGAAGAAGACAATGAGAGTGAACCCGATAACGATGATGAGAGTGAACCCACTAATGACGATGTTGAAGAGCCTGAAGAAGAAGAGGTTACTGCTCCAGATGACCTGTCAATGCTTGACCGTTTACATAAAGGCCTTCCAAATGTTGGTGTTGTTGAACCTGATGAGGCCATCATTATCGACGACACGCGTGATAGCGATGACGATCCTTCAATTGATCACGGAGAAGAGACCGATGATCCCGACTATTGTTAGTTGTATGCATCTCAACTTTAATTACATATATATATTCTCATTATTGCAGTAATTACTGTTGTATTATTAATTCTTTTTCTCATTGTACTAATTATTTTATTTTAATTCTTGGCAGGTTCGTGACAGATATGGAGGGCGAGACCTCAGGCTCGCGAGGGAGGGGTCGGGGTCATGCGCTCCCACCTCTGGCTCTACGGAGGTCTTTGCTCGAGAGTATTTCATCGCCTCCTCCTTCTACTGATGAGCCGCCCAGGGGGAGAGGAGGTCGGAAGAAGACCGGGAGAGGCAAAGCAGGTGGTGGTCGCGGGAAAGGGAGACGAACACGTGCTGCTGCTTCCTCGCAGCCACCTCCGGCTGATTCACCATAGCACTGCAGGGTGGATCCCTCCTCGGACACTCCGGTCCACCAGCCTGAGGTGGAGGAGGAGGCTACGTCCACCCGCACGACCTGGAGTCCCTGGTCGGACCAGCCGGAGCAGCACACGCCTGAGGGGGAGGCTGGTGCCGAGCTGGACACTACGGATGAGGAGGAGGTAGCTGAGGGTACCACCGTGTACCAGCGTGGGGGTACACGGCTCCCGTCCGTGCCGGTGACTCCCGCCCATAAGTGGTTGATTACGCCTGATGTGCTCCCGTCCGCAATCCCAACTCCATCCTTGGTGTGCTCGTCAGGGTGAACTTCCCGGGGCTGGTTCAATTGCCCGGACCTGATGAGGTTCCGCAGCCTGGACTCAAATGGGAGCACTATTGTGCTGCCCCGGCCCCGCCGGATACGACCATCAACGGGGTCGAATGCCACACCAGAGCCGACATGGTGATCAACGGCTTTTGGGTAATTTCTGTTTCACACAATAAAATCTTGACAATAGCTAGTTGGTGCACTCATCAGTGTTGTCTCGTGCTATTGCAGGTCTACTACAAGGTCGATGAGTCCAAGGAGCAGGAGGCGGAGGACGTGTTAGTTGCAGAGGCCACGCGCCTCTTGCAGAACACAAGGCACGAGATGCGAGTGCAGGCGGTCCGTGACTACTACGCCAAGCAAGGGCGCAAGCGTAGCAAGAAGGACTGCCGCAAGAAGTTTCTGACCAGGGCGCAGTACATGACGGTAACCCTTCTTAAGTCTTGAATAGTTTGCTTGATTTGATTCCTATCTAGGCTACTTATTAGTTTCCTTGTTTACTAACTTAGGCGCCACCGAGATGGTGTGCGGACAAGATGGATTTTTGGGAGGCCATTGTGGACCACTGGTGCTCAGATGCCTGGTTGGCCGTCCACAACAATGCCAAGGAGCGGCACGCCCAAATGGTTGGTGTGCCACACCATCAAGGAAGCCGCAACTTAGCTGGTTACGGGAATAAATGGGTATGTGCTTTGCTTCAATTTTCATGCAAATTCTACTTTTCTTTGTCTTTTTGGCACCCACAACTTACTAATATCGTGCTTTGCTTTGTCTTCTAGGCGGAGCATAATAAAACGGAGGTGCCTCAGTTGTTCGACATGTATGGCATGGCCCATACAGCGTCGTACAAGAAGGCAAAGGCGCTCTCAGAGTCTGATCTCGCCACTCCTTCGACTTTCACCAACATTGCCGCCTACAGTAAGCTCAAGGCTTATACTAAGGTGGCGAAGGAGAAGCACGCGGAGGCTTATAACCCGCTTGGGAAGCCTATTGAGCCGGAGCTGGTGATGATCTCTGGTGGCGGAAGGCGCCATGGCGCCATGGCCATTGGAGATAAGTTGATCAGGTGCGATAAGACTCTTCCTGAGATCAAGGCGCGCCAAACGAGCTCTTCTCCTGCTATAAGGCCTCGTCCGCGGCCAGTCGATCTCGCTATCGAGGTTAGCCATAAGGACTCTTCCATTCTTTCGTTCTCTCATCGAATATTAAAGTGCTAACTACAGGAGTGGGGTTGCAGGAAGCTCTTGAGAGAGAGCGACAAAATACCCAGCGGCTACTCGAGGAGAAGGAGCGATTGGCGGAGGAGAAGGCAACAAAGAGAGAGCAGTTGGCCGAGGAGAGGACGGCGAAGGCTATTGAGGAGGCCGAGGCACGCCACGCTGCGTCGAACAGGGCCTTGTACGAGCTCTTCGTGGTAAGTCACCTTTTCATATTTACCCAAAAAATGCATGTAATAATGTTTGTTTATATTAGTAACTAATATGATTGACTCGTGGAAATTAAATGTGTAGAGTATGTGCGAGAAGACTGGTCAACCCGCTCCACCGATGCCGATCGTTTCTCCTGTGGGGACGGTGAGTTTTCTTTCAATGATCATCAATACCATTACGTGTCGTCGTGCTAACAAGCATCATTGCAATTGATCTTTTCGTGCAGCATAACTCTCGTGCTGCTTCCCACGACCCTTCTCCCCCGTCAACCTCGGCAAACCCGCCCAGTGCTTCTCAGCCACCTCAGCCTTGAGGTCTCCACTCTGGTAAGTTGTCTTTTATTTTGCTTTATTAATGCTTAGTTAGCTTGATTTGCTCACAAAATGGTAAAGTTAGTTTGATTCCCTAAAAAATGCTAAGTTAGCTTAATTGGCTCAAAAAATGGTAAAGTTAGCTTAATTACCTCAAAAAATGCTAAAGTGAGCATAATTTACTGAAAATATGAAAAAGTTGGCTTCATTTGATCAAAATTGCTAAAGTTGGCTTAAATTTCTCAAACATTGTAAAGTTAGCTTAATTACCTCAAAAAATGCTAACTTAGCTTAATTGGCTCAAAAAATGCTAAGTTAGCTTAATTTCCTCAAAATATGCTAAAGTTATCTCAATTTGATTACAATTGCTTATGCTTCTTTATTTCCTCAATAAGAAGAAGAAGAAGAAGAAAGAGATAAAGAAGAAGAATAAGAGAAGAACTCTTGTCTTATTCTTCTCTTCTTCTTTCTCTCCTTTCTTCTCTTATTTTTTCTTATTCTTGCTCTCCTTCTTATCTTCTTCTTCTAACTTTCTTTTCTTTCATTTTGCAGATTTGACACTTGTGTTTGGAGACTATTATGTGTTTGGATCACTATTATGTGTTTGGATCACTTGATGTAGTTGTTTGACACTTGTAGTTGTTTGACACTTGTGTTTGGAGACTATTATGTGTTTGGATCACTATTATGTGTTTGGATCACTTGATGATATGTGTTTGTGATGTACTTGATCTTCATTATGTGTTTGGATCACTTGATGATATGTGATGTGTGCTAGTACATATGTATATGTATATATTGTTTTGTCAAATGCAGGGAATTAGAACAAAATAAAAATAACAGCGGGTCTGTACCCATTTTGCCGTCTGTTTGCAGACGGCAAAGAGCTTCGCCGACAGCATGCAGACGGCAAAGAGGCCACGTGGCGCCCAGCTGTGCAATCTGGCAACAGCTGGGTGACCATATGGTCATTATGCCGTCTGCCCCAGGCAAGACAGACGGCAAAGTAGAAGACTTTGCCGTCTGCTGCTGGACGGCAAACATATGACGGGGGGGGGGGAGTGACGTCATGAACTTACCCGATGATGTCACCCTTCTTTGCCGTCTGTCAGTAGACGGCAACCCCGCCGTTAACGGCCTGACGGAGCCGGTTGGCAAAGCTTCGCCATCAAGCTGCTCTGCCGTCTGTTTCCACTTCAAGCAGACGGCAAAGACCTTTGCCGTCCGTCGATTTCCAGCAAACGGCAAAGCACCTCTTTGCCGGTGAAATAGCTGACGGGTGCTTTGCCGTGCGGGGGCAGACGGCAAAGACCTTTGCCGTCTGCCATACAGGTGTTTGCCGTCCGCCAGGGGCAGACGGCAAACAGGCGAATTCCAGTAGTGAGGGATACCTCGGCTGCCGCCCGAGTGTGGCTCTTTAGAAGCGATTCTTCAATCTCCGAGCTCACAATGCTCGGACAGGAGCAGTGGTGCCGTCTGTCACGGAAGGTGGAGAGCCAACCTATCCGACTGATATGACCGACTGCGGCAGCTGCCTTGTCGCAGCCGGCAAACCGAGGTACAAGAGTCCCGAGATCGTCCAATCCTGCAAAAACTGACAGACCACTTTCTTTTACGTCAAGTCACCGGATCAAGGCCCCGACCTCCTGAATCTTCCCGAGTTCTCCCTCGCCCGGCCGAATGAAAAACATCAATGGTTATTGAAATACGGCGTCGGAGACCTCGACATGGACGCTCAAGTTGCCCGAGTTGCTCAGCTAGAGCAAGAAGGACTCCTATCAACTGATCTTGTTGCCGCTTGGCTTCAAGTCCGAGTGCTTCCTCTGCAGCGCCGAGTGCACCGCATGTGCGACATGTCGGGGCCCCGAGATCCCACTCGGCTTTGCACGTGGCGGGTGAAGCTCGAGGATCTTTGCTCCAGGGTGAAGGCTATCACCTCCAGCGCCTTGACCGACCCCTTCCGCTTCGGCCTCGAGTATCTACACCGCCGACAAAAGCCATCCGTGGTATATCTCGATTTACCCCCTCTCCGATTGCTTTTGCCTCGTATCCGATTTCTCTGATAATTTTCTTCTGTTGCTTAGCATTTCCTTCAGTCCGATGTGATGGAAGATGGCCAAGTGGCTGGTATGTACGCTCCCGACCGCGAGGACGATGACCCCACGGACTTCGAGTACAACGGCGACGCTCCTTCCAAACCCGATGATGATGATGCTGATGACGGCGAATCCTCCGGGGAATCCTCCGACTTCGAGGATCTTGCTGATAATGCCGACGTCGAGGTCGCCGACCCCAAGAAAGCCGACACCCGAACTGCGGCTCAAGGGGGTACGCCTGACCCTTCCCTTGAGCAATTTCTGGCCGAATGGAGCGATGAGGATAGTGTCTCAAAGGTCGATAATTCTGATGCAACTCCTCGCGCCAAGCCACCGAAGGTGCTGACTAGACGCGCCTCGGCGACTAGCTCCTCTTCTGGTGCTACCTCCAGCAAGGCCGCAAAAGCGACGCCGACTGCCTCCAAGGGAAAACAACCCCAAGCCACGGCCACTCGGGTGCCGATTGGCCAGGTGCCGCTAAACGTCGCCCCTCTGAGACGTCGGATGCCCACAGGAGCGCCGAGGACAGTCGGGTATGCCCTTGTCTTCACGCCTTAAACTTCGTTGTTTTCCCTTGTACTGATTTGCCTCTTTTTCTTCTTTTAGGGAGCCGATTGGCCTTGATGATATCGACGCCGACATTCCTGCCCATGTCAGCGCAGTCATCTCCCCTGCTGTGTCTGCTGCCACAACTCAAAAACGGCCTCCCGCTCCACATCGATCCTCCAAGGACGCCGAGCGCGCCGCCAAGAATTCCGCCTCGCGGCAGCCAAGACCACCACTACTTCCGCCACTGCCTCCAAGACCTTCAAGGAAACAGCCGACCGGGGAGATACTGGTGGCGAAGGAACGTGATCGACCAATCCGATTGCTCCATCTCCGCCACAACGCTCCGACCCAGTCTCTGCCCCCATCATTTCTACCACCTTGCCCATCCTGACAACCACTTCGCCTATCATAACGACAACTCCGCCGATTTCGGCAACCACCTCATTGATCATGATGACTACCTCGCCTGTCATGACAACCACTTCGCCTATCATAACGACAACTCCGCCGATTTCGGAAACCACCTCATTGATCATGATGACTACCTCGCCTATCATGACAACCACTCCGCTGATTGTGGCCACCACTTTGACCTCATCTTGCCCCATTGCGCCACGACCACAACCGAATGCCTCCGACTCTTTGGCGGCGTCAGCGCCATCGTTATCTACCATCATCACCTCTGCTGCCATGATTCAAACTTCACCGCCACAGCCGAACTCTTCCGCGTCAGAGATTCTGATGCGCTCGGTGGACCAATTCCGGGCCGAGTATTCTCGCACCCGCCATATTGGCACCGAGCCTGATGCTCCACATCGCACTCAAGACCCTTTGACGACCGCCTTTAATCGAGTAAACGACTTCGCCGCCGCCCTTGCTCGGGACCTCCAACAGCTCGACCGCCATCACGTGGTAAGCTCTTTGAATTTTCCTTTATGATTTTCCTCCAATCGGGAGACTTTTCTTCCGGTGGGTGCGCGCAAGCGCACCCACTGGATGTAGTCCCCGAGATTCGGGCCGATTGCTTGCAATCGGTTTGGACCTTTTATGCTCTTTGCTCTCTCTCCTGCCTTCCTCCACTCGGGAGACTTTTCTTCCGGTGGGTGCGCGCAAGCGCACCCACTGGGTGTAGTCCCCGAGATTCGGACCGATTTCTTGCAATCGAACCGGATCTTGTTTTAGCTGCCGTGTCTCTAACCTTCATCTTGCTGTTCTTCTCAGGCTGTTATGGAAGAAAAACGCAAGGTCTTCTAAAAACTCCTCGACGCTTATACCGCCAGCCTCCGAACTCTCGCCCAAGCCCAGCTCGAGGTCAACAACCAATCGACCGAGATTAATAGGCTGAAAGGTAACTTCTGCATTATTTCTATCTTCCCTCCGGTTTGACTATTCCTCTTGTACTGATATCTTCATATCTTCTTCTAGTTTCTGTTCCCATGGTAGATGATCTTCAGAATCGTATCGCTGAACTGGCTGCAGAACTCAATCAGCAAGGGCCAGCGCTTGCCGCAGCCAAGGAAGAAGCGACCCGACTGCGGGGGGTGGAAACCGACTTGACTCGGACTATCAAAGGCCTCCATTCCGAGATGGCTGCCCTTGAAAAGAAACATCTAGCTGACATAGCTACCGTGACCGCAGCTGGTGACGGGCTCCTTGCTGAACGAGATGCAGCCGTAGCTGCCCGCCAAGCCTTGCAAACCGAGAGGGACGAAGCGATTGCTGCGCGGGACTCTCTCCGAAAGGATCGTGACGATCATATCGCCAAATATGAAGAACTGGAGAAACGCAGCTATGAAGACACCACCAAAATGCGCCGCCGGGCCAAGGGCCTCTGCGACACAATGAGCGAGATGGACGCCCTTCTCAGTGGTAAGTGCCTCTTGCCTCCGAGTGCATTTCCGACTGCATCCTTCTTTTGCGCTATTACTCACTTTTTTTTTGTTTATGATGCAGAGGCCTGGCCTGAATCTGAAGCAGCTGCTTATGGAGCCGTAGCCAAATCTCGGGAGGAGACCATCGCGGCCGGGGGGTCCTGCCAGCTTGATGACGATGTCTGGACTCGGCATGAGTATTTGATTGGAACAGCAGCTCGCATTCCCGTCATCAAGGGGATTGCCTTGTCCTTCAAACTTGGCATTCTGAAGATTGCCGAGTTGCTGTGGTCGCCGACTGAGCTTAAAATTTGACTTCAAAGGATGAAGCACGCTGCCAGCTCCTCTGCCGAGGTCCACACGTCGGCTCCTCTGGATGAAGAAGACTCTGACAAGGGAGATGCTCCGAATGATACCACCGGGCAGACTCGGACTCTTCTGAAGGCCATTCCTCGTCGGATCGACGTCTTGCTTAACTCTGCTGGTCGGACTGGCGCTGAGACCGCTCTTCAAACTGTGTTGAGCTGGTACCCGCAAGTGAAACTTTCCAAGCTCCACAGCCTCAGAGAGAACGCCGCCGACGTGCTTGAGAAGACCTATGTTGAAGTGAACTGGCTTGCCAGCGCTATGGTGAACTGGTTTTCTCCTTATGACTATACCCCAAATCTCGACGAGGGAGGGAACCCGCTGGCTGCAACTTCTATCTCTGGCTTGGCCGAGGAGCTTTCTGACAGCGGTTCATCCCATACATCTCCGAGGTCCAAGCGAGCTGGGGCCACCTCTTCTGATGCACAATCGGAGCCAGATGTCGCTGCCGCACACGCTGACCCGACTGCTCCGACTGCCAGCTTGGCGCCTTCGACTGCCCCGATCCCTTGAGCCAAACCATCGATGACGTCACCTACTGCAGCTTGCCGACCTTGGATCGGCCTTATCTTGTTTTTTCTTTTCGACTAGTTGCTTGTAAGACATGATTTTAATTATGCCGACACCCACTGGGTGTGACTTCAATGTAATGAACTCATTCGGCTTTAGGCCTGCTATCTCTTATGCAATCCGATTGCTCATTTCCGGTTTTTACTTGTGCGATCGACTTTGCGTCTTTGTCGGTTTCCTTTATCGGTCTGCACTTGGGGGTGTCTACCTTGCCTGTATTGCTGCCGACATGCGGTCTGCAATCGGATCAAAGGTAGATTTCCAGCCAAGGTTCGATAAGCTTTTCACATTTACACGACAAGGTTTAACGCAAAGGATTCTGCAACATTAGGAGCCGATTTCCCGCTACCGAGCTCGATGCCTTGGTTCGCGGCGCAGTCGGTAACTTGATTTATCGACTATGCCCTTTGCGGAGCATTTCGAATTGTTTCTCGGGAACTTGTACCGCTGCCCTTCTCAATGCCACAAACACTCTTGTGATTTGCGCTTGAGTTAGGTGCTAAGTTGAGTGTCAGCCCGCAGTCCCCGTGCCTCGGTGGCCTATTCGTCTGACCTCGTGGTCGGTCAGTCCCCGAGTGCGTTACGCACGTCTCGGGTATGACTAAGCGTTGCCGACTTGGGCTAGCTTTTCGAATGAAATTATGCAAGGGTAATCGAATGCTCTTTTTCAGAGGCATGATAGCTTTACTGATCGTTTGCCGAATGGCGTACATAAATTTCTGCCGCTAAACTATAGAACGGACATAACAGCTCAGCGTTCCACGGCCGCTCCGTTTCTACTCCTGATGTGTCCTTGTGCCGAGTGGCCTTGGTGCAGTCGATCAAATAATAGGAGTTGTTCTTGAGTGCACGGCTGATGATGAATGGTCCTTCCCAGGGTGAGGATAGCTTGTGCTGCCCGTCTGACTTCTGAATTCGGCGTAGCACCATGTCGCCCTCTCGGAAGGCGAGAGGACGAATCTTCTTACTTTGGTAGTGCCATAACTTCTGCTGATAGACTGCCGATCTGGACAAGGCCAGCAAACAGGCTTCTTCCTTGAGGTCGACGCCGTCCTCTCGTGCTAACCTGGCTTCTTCTTCAGTGTACAAAGCATGCCGGGGCGAATCAAACTCGATGTCGGATGGGATGATTGCTTCTGAACCATATACCAGGAAGAAAGGAGTGAATCCAGTCGACCTGTTTTGTGTGGTCCTTAAACTGAACAGTACTGCAGGGAGCTCTTCAATCCATGCTCCGGGTGCCCTCTCAAGTGGTTCCACCAATCGGGGTCTGATACCCGAGAGGATGAGGCTGTTTGCTCTTTCTACTTGACCATTCGACTGTGGATGCGCCACGGATGCAAGATCAAGCCGAATGCCCTGCTCAGATGCATATCGAGCCAGTGCACCCTTTGAAAAATTTGTGCCGTTGTCGGTGATGATGTTGTGAGGTACACCATATCTGCACACGATGTCGGCCACGAATCGGACCGCAGTCGGGCCATCAAGCTTCTTGATCGGGCGAGCTTTGATCCATTTGGTAAACTTGTCCACTGCAACCAGGAGATGTGTCATGCCACTTCGGGCCCTCTTGAATGGACCAACCATATCCAAACCCCACACTTCAAATGGCCATGCTATTGGGATTGTCTTCAATGCCGATGTTGGCTGATGACTTTTTGCCTTGAACCGCTGGCAACCCTTGCAATATTTCACCAAATTCTCAGCTGCTGCGAGCGCAGTCGGCCAGTAGAAACCATGTAGGAAAGCTTTGCTGGCGATTGCTTTTGCAGATGCATGATGACCGCATTCACCCTGATGAATGTCTCTGAGCAATTCCAAACCTCTGTCCTCTTCTACACATCTCTGAAAGAAACCGGTTGTACTTTTGCGCACTAGCTCGTTGTTGATTATCGTGTATGCCCAAGATCGGCGGCTGATTTGTCTTGACTCTGCTTCGTCTTCTGGGAGGACTCCGTCTGCTAGGAAATCTCTAATCGGCTGTGCCCATGATGGCGCACTGACAACTACCATTACTTCTGCATGCTTGTCAGAACCCCAACTAGGGTAAGTGCTAGGGTTTGTTTGTGCCCTTTGCATCATGCAAAAATTCAAAAGAAATTCAAAAATGGGGAAGCAGAAAGCCCTGAGAAATTAATTCAATTGGCCAGATAAAAATCTTTTTCCAAAAATCCTTTGAATAATTGGAAAATTCCTATAAATGATGGTGATCATTTTAAAAGTGGTTTGGGATCAATCCCATGCTCATGGAATTTTCTAATTTTCAAACAATGCCTTGGAAATTAAATTAAACTCCAATTTGAATTAAAATTCAAATTGTTTGATTTTCAAAAATCTTCAAAACTTGTGAGTGGCTAACTATATGCTTTGTAAGTCCATATAAAAGTTTTGGGCATTTTATAAATTGCCTAGGTATTTATTTATCAAGGCACCAGAAAAATACAGAAAGAAAAACAGAACAAAAAGAAAAGAGGAGGCCCCGTGCTTCTGGCCCATGTGGCCCAGCCTGGCCAGCAAGCCGGCCCAACCCACCAGGAGCTGCGTGGCGGCCATGCCACGGCAGCCGCCCACCTCCTGCTTCCCCTGGCCTCCTAACCCTCCCCGTAGAAGCCTGGAAGGCCCCAGGTCCTTCTCCCCCTCCCCTGGTTCTTCCCCTCTCCCTCTTTCGCCAGTTCCAGGACGCAACCGAGAGACGCCGTCAAGCTTCCACGCGGCCACCGACCCCCTCCCAGCGAGCCGTCGTGTCCAGTGAAGTCCCCACCGTCGTCTTCTTCAAGCCGTACCTCCAATTCGAGCCCATCTTCCCCAACGACGAGGCCATTCTCAATATCTCGCCGCCGGCCACCGCGGGACCTCGACGAAGAATTCGCCGCCGCTTGTACCTCCAAGCCTCCGTCGTCTGCACCATCTTTCTCCCCGGTTCACGGTGAGCAAAAACCCCCTATCCACGCCTCCAATCCCTACCCCATTCAAGATCCGCCATGGGAGCCGTGGCTCCTCGCCGCCGGTGTGCTCGCCGTCGAGCACACGAGCCGCCCGCGTCGTCTTGTTCACGTGCAGTGGACGTGCGACGTCCCCAGGAAACCAACGCCTCTCTCCGTTCTCTGTTTTGCACACACTAGCAACCTCCTCATCGAATCAGTGCCACGGCCGCCGCGCCTTGTCGACGCCGGCGAGGCTCCGGCCACCCCCGAGCCTCCCCGTGGGCACTGGGTGACGCGGGGTGACCTCGGGCGTCCCTCTGGTGGCCTCGGCGAGCTCTCCCGTGGCCGGATTCACCACTCCGGCGAGGCGCCGCCGCGTCCAGTGACGCCGGCGTTGAGCCGCCGGCAGCCCAGGCCATTAGGGCCTTAATCGCCTTGCTAATCCCCCCTGGAGTCTATGACAGTGGGCCCCAGCCCCCTCTAATTTAAGCACAATTTAAATTAAACCCCGGGTTTAACCCCAGAGCCACTGACAGCATGGCCCCACTGGTCAGCCCCCCACTGATGTCAGCATTGCATCATGCTGATGCAATAAGTCAAATTCCAGAATTTTTAGAAATGATTTAGAAATTACAGAAATTCCAGAAAATACCCAAAACTTCAATAATTCATAGAAAATTCATACTAACTCCAAATTGAACATATAATATATGAAAAATTGTCAGAAAAATACCAGGATTAAGAATATGCAAAAAAATTATGTTTGGCCATTTTAAAATGGGCCAACAGTAGCAAATGTGTATATGACTTAATTTGAATTCAAATTTGAAGTTTGAATTTGCATTCCAAATGCAATATACTTCAATTAAATTGAATTTGCCACAAATCATTACCCTTTACTTCATGTCACAACAATATCATGTGCTTGTGCATTTTTACTTTCGGAGTTGTTCCCCCCCCCTTGTTGATGATTGCCTCCGATGACAGACGTTCCGAGACGGTGATCACCCCGAAGAAGAAGACCACAGTTAAGACCCGTGTACCGTCAGCAAGGCAAGCAAACCCCATTGATCATGTCTATAAAATCCTACTTCCCTCTCAGTCTCGCTTATGCATGTTTAGGAGATCATCGAGACACGTTCTTTCGCATAGTTGAACCCATTCCGATGCATGACCTATCATTTTGCCACCGTATTAAGCAAACCACAATCCTAGCAGATTTAGGAGTTGATTGATGAGCATGTGGCCCCTACAACTGTTACTGCTTTTGCTGCTTAGTGATACAAATGAGGATGTTATGTTTGTGAGTCGGGATGGAATGAACACAGTGGTGTTGATGAAAGTGAAACGTGTTGGTGAATCCACCCTAAACAAAGGTGAACGATGAGAGGTTGTGTAGGAGTACACAGTGGGTTGTCTCGTTGAACACTGCCCTAGGCCCCGAGTTCCTGTTTTGTGATCCAAGACAAAGAGTATGACCACATGTAGGGTTTATGGGAGCCCCGTTTGGCCTCCTTACGTACCCGATCCGGTCCAGGAGTCACACTAGATTCGGGCTTTCCATTTGACCTAGCTATAGATATGTGGGTGGACCTGTGAGGCAGTGAAACCATCTGTCAAAGGTGGCGCCTCGGTCCCTTGCATTATCTGAGTCCGTTTCATGGAACCTGCCGGACTCTCGAGCGGTGACAAACTCAGGTAGTCGACTCCTGGATTAGAGAAGGTGATGTGAGGATAGTGCCTTGGTTTCATCCACGTCCGACACCCGCTTGAAGGGTGACAAGAACGAGGCGATAAGTGATGACACGCATGTGAAGATGTACACCCCTGCAGGGTTAATGAACTATTCGAATAGCCGTGTCCGCGGTTATGGACTACTTGGAAACCTCTACTTGATCATAGACAACTTGAATGGATACTTATAAAACTCGCAAGATAAGCGTGAGTGCTATGATGTGCTTTCTCGTGGGGAAGTCGAGGAAGTAACCATAGTGGTGTATTGATTGGAGAAAGTAGTGGACTCGTGTACGCTTCTTACCTCAAGTCTGGTACTCGTAGTATAGGATTAGCCAAGTCAAAGCTGGCACTTCTGCATGTTGAACCCCACCTCCTTTACCTTGATACTTGAGCATGAGTAGTATAGATCTGATGTAAGTCTTGCTGAGTACGACTTTGTACTCACGTTTGCTTATTCTATGTTTTAGATGAGAACCCGGACCCCGATGGAGTCACCTTCGTGAAGCTCGACGTTGACTAAGTTAGCATAGTCCCAGACAGCAGTCTGGTCCCTCGTGGAAGGGCATGTATGTTTACAAGGCTTCTCTAAGACATTCGTTAAACTTGTCTGTACTCAGACCTAATTTGCTTCCGTTGTATGATGTATTGTGATCACAGACATGTGATCTTTGTATGCTCTATGTGTATATCTATAAAGAGTACTTTGTAGAGTTATGTGATGATGCCTGCTGTTCATACTAGGCATGTGTGTTGTGTGTATGTTTATAACATGCATGTCTTAGTATGGGTTTTCGAGACCTTAGTTGTGATCTGGCTGGCGGTCTTTTATACACCAAGTGGCCCTTAGATGTGCGCAGCTTGGGGCATCGCGATGCGATTTCTCGTGACTCTGTCACGTGCACACTTTGTTGTATGATCGAGCCCGCCCTAGACCCCGACTAAGTGATCGGGCTGGAGTAAGTCTATGTAAGAGTTTGGGTTCAATCGATAACATGGTTGAGGCGACTTGTCTATGAGTATGGGATTCACCACCCATAAGCATTTAGACTTGTGAGCGGACGATGACGACCCATCTCAGTTGATCATCCGGCCTGAATGGGATGCCCCTCACGTTCGATGCTTACCGAGAACGTTCTGTGCTTGGCCTTGTCTGCTTAGACAAGTGGGTACGGTTCTCGGCTCTCCATGTGATTGCATCGTGACTGGAATTACATACGCTAACCCCGGGTCCCGACAATGTTGGGGTGGGACTTCTTCTTGGATCTCGGTTCCTTGGCCACTGGCCTCTTGGATCTCGGCCTTTTGAACTTCTGTCATCTCGACTTCTGCCTCTGAACTGCCGATTGCGGCGCCTGGCACGCATTCGGCAACCCCTGGTGGTGACTGCTCGTCTGGAGTTGGAACTTCTTCATTGCAATCAACAGTTTCTAACATCATTGGTTCTTCTGAGGCTGTGCCATCTAGCATTGCCTCTGCTTGCTTTTCTTTAACCTTGCTCTTCTTGCGGCATTCGGCAGCCCCTGGCTTGCAATCGGCAGCCCCTGGTGCTCTCGGCCCTGCTTTTGCTGACGCACCTTGGGCGCTGGACTGCTTCTTCAGGGTTGGAATCTTTGCCGGTTGAGCTTCTTTCGCCTTCTTCAACGCTTCAAGGTCGGTTTCCGAGATGAAGATGGACTCAGACTCTAGGGATGGCGTGATGGATGGCTTCTTGATGTGCTCAAGCGACACACCTGGTGGGATAGCTTGTCTTGTTGAGCCGAGCTTGGATAGCGCATCTGCTGCCTCGTTGTTTGCTCTCGGCACATGATGGAACTCGCATCCTTCAAAGTACACACTGATTTGCTGCACCAGGAAATGATAGCTTGCCATATTTGCATCCTTTGCATCCCAGGTGCCTGTGCACTGCTGTACTACCAGGTCGGAGTCACCAAAGCACTCAATATTCCGAATGCCGATTTCCTTGGCAAGCTTGATACCATGCACAAGAGCTTCGTACTCGGCGACATTGTTTGATGCTGCAAAGTGAATCTGGAGCACATATTGCAGTTGATCTCCTCTTGGTGAAGTAAGCACTACGCCAGCCCCTAGGCCACTCTTCATCTTGGAGCCATCAAAATGCATTCGCCAGAAATCCGATCCTGGGAGCTGCGGCATATACTGAGTTTCAGCCCAGTCTACCAGGAAATCGGCCAATGCTTGCGATTTGATTGATGTTCTTGGATCATACTGGATGCCGTGGTTGGCGATCTCGATTGCCCACTTCGCCACTCTTCTAGTTGCATCTCTGCTTCCTATGATGTCGGCCAATGGAGCCGAGCTGACGACGGTGACCAAGTGGGCTTGAAAGTATGGCTTCAGTCTCTTTGCTGCCATGTAGACTCCATAGCACATCTTCTGGTAATGAGGGTAGTTCTTCTTGGATGCCGAGAGCACTTCACTAATGTAATATACAGGTCGCTAAATCTGCTGTGCCTTTTCCTTCTCGGGCCGCTCCACCACCATAACTGCACTAATCAACCGATTGGTTGCCGCAATGTACAACATCATTGGCTCCTTCTCAATCGGGGCAGCCAGAATTGGCGCGGTGGAGAGCATGCGCTTGAGCTCTCGGAATGCTTCGCTGGCTTGGGGGGTCCAGGTGAACTTCTCCGTCTTCTTCATCAGTTGGTACAACGGGATTGCTTTTTCACCTAGCCGACTGAGGAATCGGCTGAGTGATGCGAGGCAACCGGTGAACTTCTGTACTTGCTTCAGGTTCTTGGGTTGTTCCATGCGCTCTATCGCGACTATCTTCTCGGGATTGCATTCGATTCCCCTCTCGGAAACGAGAAATCCCAAGAGTTTGCCGGCCTGGACTCCAAAAACGCATTTCTCCGGATTGAGCTTGATCTGATAAGTTCTCAAATTCGCAAATGTCTCTCTGAGGTCGTCGAGAAGCGTGATTCCCTTTGCCGACTTTACCACCAAATCGTCCACGTAAACGTGGAGATTTCTGCCGAGTTGGGAGTGTGTACACCTCTGAATTGTGCGCTGATAAGTGGCACCTCCATTTTTCAAACCAAAAAGCATGGTGATATAACAATAAGCCCCAAAAGGGGTTATAAATGCAGTTTTTATTTGATCCTCCACAGCAAGTTTGATCTGGTGATAACCAGCTGTGGCATCCAGAAAAGACAAAAGCTCGCAGCCGGCCGTAGAATCAATCACTTGATCAATACGGGGCAGAGCAAACGGGTCCTACGGGCATGCCTTGTTCAAGCACGTGTAGTCAATACACATGCGCCAGGTCTTATTCTTCTTCATGACGAGGACTGGGTTCGCCAGCCACTCGGGGTAAAACATTTCCATAATGAAACCTGCAGCTTGCAGCTTCGCAATCTCTTCGCCGATTTCCCTTCTCTTGTCTTCAGAAAAACGCCTCATGGGTTGCTTGACCGGCTTCGAGCCTGGCCGAATGTGCAGCTTGTGCTCGGCGAGTTCTCTCGGCACACCATGCATGTCTTGTGGAGACCATGCGAAGATGTCCCGATTCTCACAGAGAAACTCGACGAGCTCGCTTTCCTATTTGTCGCTAAGTCCAGCTCCGACTACAACGAACTTGGTTGAGTCGGAGGGATCTAGAGCGATCTTCTTGCTGTCCTTGGCCGACTGAAAAGCCGACTCCTCATCCGCTCTCTTGGCTGAGCCGACTGGTAGTGGATTCTTGCTATGTGCTTGCGCCATTGCAATCACCTTGCTGAGCTGATGCTTCTCCGTCTCAACCACCTGAGAGTCAGCCAAACTGCTGCCAGCCGACGTGCACTCGAGGGACTTCCTGAAGTCCCCGGTGAAGGTGATGACGCCGTTTGGCCCTGGGATCTTCATCTTGAGGTAAGTCTGCTGTACGTTGAACATGAACTTGGCAAATGCAGGTAGTCCCAACAGAGCATGATAGGGACTGCTGAGGTCGGCGACCTCGAACCAAATCGGCTCCCTCCTGAAATTTTCTTCTGTGCCAAATATAACATCCAGCCGAATGCAACCCATGGGGGTGCAAGACAACCCAGGGACAATCCCGTGGAAAGTCGTACGACTGCGCTCCAGGTCCTTCTCTGTGAGCCCTAGCTTGATCAATGTGTCCATGTACAGAATGTTGATTGTACTTCCTCCGTCGACGAGCACTCGGGAGAACTTGCATGAGAACCTTGGTCCTGCGAACAGAGCATCAACCACGAGCGGATAATTACCCGGATTCGGCAAGATGGTGGGATGATCTGCTCTGTTCCAGGATATAGGACACTCGGACCAATGCATGAACTGAGGAATCGGCGGCATAGTGGCATTGACCTCCTGAGCTCGGGCTCTCCGACTGCCCTTGTCCGTGGACTCACTGGTGAAAATCATGTAGGCGGCGTCTTGCCGCGGGAACTGGTTCTGCTGCTGAGGCGGTTGTAAGGCCCGATATGCGGTACTGTTCCAGATCTAGATGTTTCCATCCGGATCCGGGGACGAAGCACATACAGTCCCACCGCGACATATGACGAAGTCATATGCCCCGGATTTCCAACATGATATCACAACATTACAGATACAAGGATACAACATCTCATACAATCGGCAGACAACTGCCTTAAATACAATACATCAGCGGAAGGTACATGTCTAAGTACAGACTACAATCAAATGCCTAGTGGCAAAAGAAAATCATCGATCCCCATAACCACACGGGTCCAGGCCCTCCGCCGGGATCCGCCTAACTAGTCGTCGTCGAGTCTCCACGTGAAACGTCGATCACCATACCTGTTGTCGATCAAGTACCCTGAAAAGAGTTTGGGGGTAGTATCATGAGTACAGAGGTACTCAGCATCCAACTGTAGTGGTCATCTGACCCAGCAAGGACTTCATCACTCGTCATTCTAGGACAACTAGTAGTTTACGGTAAGGAAGGGGTAAGTGGTGAGGTTGCTGCCGCACTACCATTTATGAAGTGGCTAACGATCTAGAGAGTAAGATAAGAAGCCAAGCATTCGATGAGGAATCGCCTCCAACAAGTCTTGCTATCCACCTACTTTGCAAACATAACACCTATCCTATCCTTGTCCTCCTCTTCGCATCCCGACGAAGAAGAAGCAGTCAAGGCACACACACGTTGATCAAGTTATATTAAGATTATCTCAGTTGTTGTTGTCTATGAACAAGGAGTAGGTCTCAAGTCGTCCATAACCGTGGACACGGCTTCTCGAAAAGATTTAACCCTGCAGGGGTGTACCAACTGCCCATTACAAGGCTCCGCACGCACGCCCATCTCTCTCAGTTGCTACCCATCACAGGCAACCATTTTATGATTTAGTTCCAAGAGATCCGAAATGAAAAGTCCCTCTAACTAACAACGCACAAATCCGGGTGGCCCCCGGTGAGTCGACATCCAACTCAAAAGCCGGCCGCGCTCTCGAATCGGCCTCTACCGTCTGGACGAGGTCGGGATAACCTACCCTCGCCCGGGCAGGCTCCCTAGCTTCCAGATTTGGACCAACAGGATATACCATCCCACTGGCCCGGTTTGTTTTAAATCCACTGGCTGCAGACCAGTTATGCATGCGGTTTCAAATGGTAAAATCAGCTCGGGCCACCACTAGAAATGTTCGAAGCTAGCTAGGTAAAACAAGGGGACCCCATAGCATCCCACACGCGGTTAGGCACGCTCAGTCTTAAAACCATTACCCGGAACTCGGATCCTAGGTGACTCGAATGGAACAAAGCGTCGGGGCGGGATAGCCTAGACCTTCCATCCTTCGTCGAATATAATCAACATTTACAATAATCATATCACCAACAATAATAATAACAATGTGATATCCCAACCCAAGGAGTAACAGGGTAACATCGTAGCATCCTAAGCATGCATACTAAGCAGGGGCTGAGCAACGAGCAATAGTAACATAGCAGTACAAGGTTTGCTGGGAGGGGACATGGCTGTATCGGTTTGAAAGAGGCTGTAAACATGTGGTAGGATCAAACATCGAACCTAACCTAGACTAGCATGCAAACCGCTGGTTGAAATAGAATGGATCATAATTAATGTATAGTCCTTGCCTGTTGATAAGTCGGGCTCCGAAGGTGTAGTTGATCGCAAGCTCGCATCGTCTCCAAGAGGTACCCGCGGAAGCACACAAGACGGTAAACAGTGGAAAGCAATCAACGAGCAAGCATCAACAAGAAGGTAACACGAGACATCGCACCTACCGTCGAGAGCGGTTAGTAACAATTTAAGTGGAGTACTCGTCACACACGACGATACCGCACATTTAGAATCGGTTCAAGTTTTTTAGCTACAAGTGATCAACCAACGGTTATTAACATGGAAAGGCACCCAAGCATGGCATAGCACACAAACATGGCAAAAGGTTAAGCACAAAGTAAACTACCTATACTAGTCAAGTTAAGCGAGGCAACACCCTAAACATGGCATAACACTAAGTGCCTCACGATGATTAAAACATTTGGTACTGTTCTGTCCTAAACCATATTTTAGGTTGATTAACAACAACAAACAATAGCATAAACACAAAGTACATGAAAAACTAATCAAGTTACATATAAAGAACACCCCAAACGGAGTTACGGTTAAAAAGATATAAGCAAAACAAGTTACGGGCACAACTGCCAACATCAGGAAGCACACTTTAGAGCATTGCATAAACAGGGTAATGAGTGCAAACAAGCTCACAAATGACATGGAATTAAAGTAGACATGGCAGGGAAGGCATGGCAAAAAGAATCATGCAAAAAGACATCACGGATCAGAAGATATTAAGCAAACAACATGGCAGAAACTATTATTTTTATGCAAAAGTGCAACAACATGACATAGCAATACATGGGCATGAAGTAGACATGATGCTTAACAATATGCAATTGGAAACACTCAATTCTGATAAACGGTCGCGACACACTCGTCGACCGAAGTTGCAACAAAATATAAACAGCAGCACATTAACAGCAGGGTAGCTACTTTGGAGCAAGAAACAATCAACATGCAGCAAGCAAATATTACATGTGAAGGCATGTAACTGAAGTAGAAACAATGCTTAACATGATGCAAAAGGAATCAATCAATTCCGACGAACGGTTGCGACGCAACCGTCGCCCGAAGTTGCAATAAAAACAACAGTTCAGCAACAACGGTACAACTAACGATCTGGTACCCACTTCGACGCAGAAATAAATTATCTAGACGGCCTCAACCAGAAAAACTTTCTATATACGAACGCTAGAGCACGCAAAACTGAGCAACTTTCGTTTTGGGGGCACGTTCATCGGAGCTACGGATCAACGGGAATTAACGTTGCAAAAATAAAACAGCACATAGTTTTACAGGACTTAGAAAAAAAACAGGAAAAACAATAAAGCAGAGAAAAAAAATAAAAACGGGCCTCACCCCAGCTGGGCTCGGCCCATGGCGGCTTGAGAGGAGCTGGTGGCCTAACAGGCCTCGGGCCGCGGCTGGCCTGGCGAGGTGGGTCGCGGCTGGCCTGGCGAGGTGGGCCGCTTGGGGCGTGCTGGGCTGGGCCTTGGGGAGGCTGCGGAGCAGGCCGGCCCAGCCGGCTGGAGGCTGGAGGCGCAACGGCCATTCCCGAGCCAAGCCGAGCAGCGGCAGCTCGCCGGCCGTCGAGCGGCAGCTCCGACGTCTCGGTGCAGGGGGGCGCAGGAAGTGGGGCGGCGAGGAGGGGCCGGATCGAGCCGCCCCTGGCCGGATCCATCAACGAGGAGGACGCCGGCGTGGGCTGGGTGAGGCGGCGGCTCGAGCTTGCCTCCGATGGCCATGGTGGCTGCATGTAGAGAGGAGAGGAAGTTAGGGGAGAGGCGGGAGGAGGAAAGGAGAGGGGAGAGAGGGAGAGGACGCGGCGGCCTAGCTTGAGTACGGCGGCTCGCCGGCCGTCGGCTTCCACGGGCGGGGCGGCGCTAGGAGAGAGAGGAGGTGGGAGGAGAGAGGTGGAGGGTGACGTGGCACTCCGGGAGCCCTCCGATCTGCGATCTGACGGCTCTGGGAGTGTCCAGGGCTAGGGTTTCGAAATTGGAGGGGAAAATTGGGCAGATCTGAGGGAAATTAGGGGGGTGGCTGCAAGTTTGGTCTAGGGAAACCCTAGAAATGGGTGGGAGTGTGGTGGTGTTTATATAGCCCCGGTGGCTGGCAGTTTGCAAAAACATCTCCGGTTTTTCTCTCAGGCGCTCGGCGCTTACGTTTCTGACCGCCGGAGGTCCGCAGTACCTCCGATTCGGGTAAAACTTCGAACTGCGCGATCAGCGCGTCGAGCCGGAGGCGTTTACATCGCGCTGGAACTGTTCCGAGAACACTTTCCGGCGCGCTATAAAAATATCCTGTTTAATTATTAAACGGGGTTTTTCGTTCCGTTGGCTGCGGCTGGTCACGTGCGGTCTCGCGACGGTGATCGGGTGAAACCCGGTGTCGCAAAGGTCGAGTGTCAGGGTGGCAAGGGTCGTTCTCTGTCCGGTACGAGATAAGAGCGGGAAAAATAATCGTCGATCGATAAATCGGGGATGCAAACACCGCAAACAAATCAGACAATCAAACAATTCACGCCGAAAACAAAAAATTTATTTTTGTAAAAACTGGGCTGTTACAATACAACACCACCAACAAGGGATCTCGCCCCGAGATCCAAGACGATCCGGGGGAGAGGGGGAAGAGAAAAAGGAGACGATGATCTTCAACACCACCAACAAGGGACTCTGCTCCATGTCAACGTCGAGCTTCTGTCGAGATAGATTTCCGCAGAGAGACGACATCGTTGGAAAAACGAAATCGTCAGTGTCAAGAGGAAGAACGACAGCTAAAACCTAGTCAAATGGATAGTGTTTTTCGACGCAAGTCGTGAAAACACCGGGCAAAAGGAGGGAGGGCAAAGGACGACCCAGATGTTATCCGAAACCGGAGAAGCTAAAGGTACTACAGGAATTCCCACCTGAGCTCGGAATCGAGACAATACACTGCAAGCTAACGGTTCCGATACTCCACACTCTCGAGATCCTAGAGTTTGAAGGGGATAAGGCGAGAATCAAAACTGTTACGTCACTTGTCCTGACCAGAGCAAAGGTAAGGACTAAAAAGATCCTACTCTCCGATAACTAACTTAGTAACTACAAAATAGTTTTTGTCTAGACTCGACTTCGGCCAGAGAGGGATCCTACGGTCGGTAAGGCTCTGATACCAAGTTGTAAGGCCCGATATGTGGTACTGTTCCAGATCTAGATGTTTCCATCCGGATCCGGGGACGAAGCACATATCGGTCCCACCGCGACATATGACGAAGTCATATGCCCCGGATTTCCAACATGATATCACAACATTACAGATACAAGGATACAACATCTCATACAATCGGCATACAACTGCCTTAAATACAATACATCAGCGGAAGTTACATGTCTGAGTACAGACTACAATCAAATGCCTAGTGGCAAAAGAAAATCATCGATCCCCATAACCACACGGGTCCAGGCCCTCCGCCGGGATCCGCCTAACTAGTCGTCGTCGAGTCTCCACGTGAAACGTCGATCACCATACCCGTTGTCGATCAAGTACCCTGAAAAGAGTTTGGGGGTAGTATCATGAGTACAGAGGTACTCAGCATCCAACTGTAGTGGTCATCTGACCCAGCAAGGACTTCATCACTCGTCATTCTAGGACAACTAGTAGTTTACGGTAAGGAAGGGGTAAGTGGTGAGGTTGCTGCCGCACTAGCATTTATGAAGTGGCTAACGATCTAGAGAGTAAGATAAGAAGCCAAGCATTCGATGAGGAATCGCCTCCAACAAGTCTTGCTATCCACCTACTTCGCAAACATAACACCTATCCTATCCTTGTCCTCCTCTTCGCATCCCGACGAAGAAGAAGCAGTCAAGGCACACACATGTTGATCAAGTTATATTAAGATTATCTCAGTTGTTGTTTTCTATGACCAAGGAGTAGGTCTCAAGTCGTCCATAACCGTGGACACGGCTTCTCGAAAAGATTTAACCCTGCAGGGGTGTACCAACTGCCCATTACAAGGCTCCGCACGCACGCCCATCTCTCTCAGTTGCTACCCATCACAGCCAACCATTTTATGATTTAGTTCCAAGAGATCCGAAACGACAAGTCCCTCTAACTAACAACGCACAAATCCGGGTGGCCCCCGTTGAGTCGACATCCAACTCAAAAGCCGGCCGCGCTCTCGAATCGGCCTCTACCGTCTAGACGAGGTCGGGATAACCTACCCTCGCCCGGGCAGGCTCCCTAGCTTCCAGATTTGGACCAACAGGATATACCATCCCACTGGCCCGGTTTGTTTTAAATCCACTGGCTGCAGACCAGTTATGCATGCGGTTTCAAATGGTAAAATCAGCTTGGGCCACCACTAGAAATGTTCGAAGCTAGCTAGGTAAAACAAGGGGACCCCATAGCATCCCACACGCGGTTAGGCATGCTCAGTCTTAAAACCAATACCCGGAACTCGGATCCTAGGTGACTCGAATGGAACAAAGTGTCGGGGCGGGATAGCCTAGACCTTCCATCCTTCGTCGAATATAATCAACATTTACAATAATCATATCACCAACAATAATAATAACAATGTGATATCCCAACCCAAGGAGTAACAGGGTAACATCGTAGCATCCTAAGCATGCATACTAAGCAGGGGCTGAGCAACGAGCAATAGTAACATAGCAGTACAAGGTTTGCTGGGAGGGGACATGGCTGTATCGGTTTGAAAGAGGCTGTAAACATGTGGTAGGATCAAACATCGAACCTAACGTAGACTAGCATGCAAACCGCTGGTTGAAATAGAATGGATCATAAGTAATGTATAGTCCTTGCCTGTTGATAAGTCGGGCTCCGAAGGTGTAGTTGATCGCAAGCTCGCATCGTCTCCGAGAGGTACCCGCGGAAGCACACAAGACGATAAACACTGGAAAGCAATCAACGAGCAAGCATCAACAAGAAGGTAACACGAGACATCGCACCTACCGTCGAGAGCGGTTAGTAACAATTTAAGTGGAGTACTCGTCACACACGACGATACCGCACATTTAGAATCGGTTCAAGTTGTTTAGCTACAAGTGATCAACCAACGGTTATTAACATGGCAAGGCACCCAAGCATGGCATAGCACACAAACATGGCAAAAGGTTAAGCACAAAGTAAACTACCTATACTAGTCAAGTTAATCGAGGCAACACCCTAAACATGGCATAACACTAAGTGCCTCACGATGATTAAAACATTTGGTACTGTTATGTCCTAAACCATATTTTAGGTTGATTAACAACGGCAAACAATAGCATAAATAGAAAGTACACGAAAAACTAATCAAGTTACATATAAAGAACACCCCAAACGGAGTTACGGTTAAAAAGATATAAGCAAAACAAGTTACGGGCACAACTGCCAACATCAGGAAGCACACTTTAGAGCATTGCATAAACAGGGTAATGAGTGCAAACATGCTCACAAATGACTTGGAATTAAAGTAGACATGGAAGGGAAGGCATGGCAAAAAGAATCATGCAAAAAGACATCACGTATCAAAAGATATTAAGCAAACAACATGGCAGAAACTATTATTTTTATGCTGTATAAACAGGGGTATAACTATATGCAAAAGTGCAGCAACATGACATAGCAATACATGGGCATGAAGTAGACATGATTCTTAACAGTATGCAATTGGAAACACTCAATTCTGATAAACGGTCGCGACACACTCGTCGACCGAAGTTGCAACAAAATATAAACAGCAGCACATTAACAGCAGGGTAGCTACTTTGCAGCAAGAAACAATCAACATGCAGCAAGAAAATATGACATGTGAAGGCATGGAACTGAAGTAGAAACAATGCTTAACATGATGCAAAAGGAATCAATCAATTCCGACGAACGGTTGCGACGCAGACGTCGCCCGAAGTTGCAATAAAAATAACAGTTCAGCAACAACGGTACAGCTAACGATCTGGTACCCACTTCGACGCAGAAATAAATTATCTAGACGGCCTCAAATGGAAAAACTTTCTACATACGAACGCTAGAGCACGCAAAACTGAGCAACTTTCGTTTTGGGGTACGTTCATCGGAGCTACGGATCAACGGGAATTAACGTTGCAAAAATAAAACAGCACACAGTTTTACATGACTTAGAAAAAAAACAGGAAAAACAATAAAGCAGAGAAAAAAAATAAAAACGGGCCTCACCCCAGCTCGGCTCGGCCCATGGCGGCTGGAGAGGAGCTGGCGGCCTGGCAGGCCTCGGGCCGCGGCTGGCCTGGCGAGGTGGGCCGCTTGGGGGCGTGCTAAGCCGGGCCTTGGGGAGGCTGCGGAGCAGGCCGGCCCAGCCGGCTGGAGGCTGGAGGCGCAGCGGCCGTTCCCGAGCCAAGCCGAGCAGCGGCAGCGGCGGCTCGCCGGCCGTCGAGCGGCGGCTCCGGCGGCTCGGTGCAGGGGGCGCGGGAAGTGGGGCGGCGAGGAGGGGCCGGATCCATCAACGAGGAGGACGCCGGCGTGGGCTGGGTGAGGCGGCGGCTCGAGCTTGCCTCCCATGGCCATGGTGGCTGCACGCAGAGAGGAGAGGAAGTTAGGGGAGAGGCGGGAGGAGGAAAGGAGAGGGGAGAGAGGGAGAGGGCGTGGCGGCCTGGCTTGAGTACGGCGGCTCGCCGTCCGTCGGCTTCCACGGGCGGGGCGGCGCTAAGAGAGAGAGGAGGTGGGAGGAGAGAGGTGGAGGGTGACGTGGCACTCCGGGAGCCCTCCGATCTGCGATCCGACGGGTCCGGGAGTGTCCAGGGCTAGGGTTTCAAAATTGGAGGGGAAAATTGGGCAGATCTGAGGGAAATTAGGGGGGTGGCTGCAAGTTTGGTCTAGGGAAACCCTAGAAATGGGTGGGAGTGTGGTGGTGTTTATATAGCCCCGGTGGCTGGCAGTTTGCAAAAACATCTCCGGTTTTTCTCTCACGCGCTCGGCGCTTACGTTTCTGACCGCCGGGGGTCCGCAGTACCTCCGATTCGGGTAAAACTTCGAACTGCGCGATCAGCGCGTCAAGCCGGAGGCGTTTACCTCGCGCTGGAACCGTTCCGAGAACACTTTCCGACGCGCTATAAAATATCCCGTTTAATTATTAAACGGCGTTTTTCGTTCCGTTGGCTGCGGCTGGTCTCGTGCGGTCTCGCGACGGTGATCGGGTGAAACCCGGTGTCGCAAAGGTCGAGTGTCAGGGTGGCAAGGGTCGGTCTCCATCCGGTACGAGATAAGAGGGGGAAAAATAATCGTCGATCGATAAATCGGGGATGAAAACACCGCAAACAAATCAGACAATCAAACAATTCACGCCGAAAACAAAATTTTTAATTTTTGCAAAAACTGGGCTGTTACAGCAGTCCTTTGTTCTGGGGTGGTGGGGGGTGGAGGTGGTAAAGCTTCTCCCTTCGCGATCCTTCTCACGAAATCACACTGCCGAGTGGTGTGCGCAGACGGCCTGCCAGGTGTGCTGTGCAACTTGCACGGTGCATCCAACATATCATCGAATGTGTACTTGGGCTTCATCTGCCCCGGGGGCCTTACATTTGGTCTCATCTTCCGACTGCCTCCTGCAGCCGCTGGATCTTCTTCGTTCTGGACAGTGGCCACCTGCCGACTGCCATACTGAGCATCAGGTTGCTCATCCTTGCGCTTTCCATTGTTCTGCTGGTTGTTGTTGTTGTTGCGGTTGTTCTCTCTCCTTTC
The DNA here is from genome assembly GCA_950022295.1 of Bromus sterilis. Classification (NCBI taxonomy): domain Eukaryota; kingdom Viridiplantae; phylum Streptophyta; class Magnoliopsida; order Poales; family Poaceae; genus Bromus; species Bromus sterilis. The sequence goes on from OX465601.1 coordinate 280,270,594, forward strand.
CTTCCGACTGAGGCCTTGGTTCCCTGTGTCCGACTGCAGAGCCCCTGGTGACTGGATTACACCTCCAACTCCGAGCTGGATAGGGCGCATCGCAGAATCGGACATAGCAAACGCATTGGCCACCTTCATGAGCTCGGCGAGCGATGTGAAATCCTTGCGGAGCAATTTGTGCTTCAGCATTGAATCCACCAAGCATCCATCTGTGAAGTACTGAATGGCCTGGATCTCATGGACTCCTTCACATGAGTTCTTCAGCTTGATCCACCGAGATAGATAATCTCGGAGGGGTTCATCCTTGCCCTGCACACAAAGAGCCAACTACCTCGGGAGGTTCGGCCGCTCATATGTGCTTGTGAAGTTATGGATAAATGCACTTGTGAAATCTTCCCAGCAGTTTACACTGTCCTTGGGTAGGCTGTTTAACCATGTCCGAGCCGATCCCTGCAACATCAGAGGTGCATAGCGGACTGCTACACGCCGATTGCCTCCTGCGATGCGAACCGCAGTCAGGTAATCGGACAACCAATCTTCTGGCTTCACAGAACCATTGTACTTGGGCGTGTCTATCGGCAGCGTGAAGCCTTTGGGAAACTTCTTGGTCCGAATACGATGACCGAAACACGACGGGCCAGCCTCTCCTTCTTCATCCTCTTGGGCCTCCTTCTCCAGGAGCTCAATGCGATGCCTTGCATCGTTCTGACCGATTTGGCGAGGGCCAAGCCGGGCGCTGATTGCTGGTCTTGGTGCCGACTGCTGATGCATGTCGTTGCGCCTGCTGTTAACAGCTGGCTCTTCGATTCTTCTACTTGCTGCTGGGGGTGGCCGATTGCTTCTGACCCTACTCTCGTGCCGAGATGGAGCAGGTTGCTGTCTGTTCTGGCGCGATGCATTCGGTCGCTGGCTAGCTCCCGGATTCGGCCTCACAGTTCCTCTTGACGCCCCAGGTTCTGCATTTTGATTCTCCATTGCCACGAGCCTCTGCTCCTTTGCGGCTGCCAACAGCTCACGCATTCGGCGCGACTGCTCCCGCCGTTCCTCTCCCTCCAGGTCTTCTAGCTCGAGTGCTACCTGCTCAGCTGCTCTCAGGGTTTTTTTCGGTGTGCTGTATGTCGGCCTCTGGATGAATGCCGATTGCGCCGGTTGCTCCGGTTGCACTGGCCTCCTCGGCCGCTCCGGCTGCTCGGCCCCCGACAGCTGCTGATTGACTGCCCTACCTCGGCTTCTCAAATCTTCCAAGACCGCGGGCTCAATCGGCCGGCGCGGTCCCGCATGTGCTGCATTGTACTCTCTGGTGATGGCTCCCAGCCTGCGCTCTTCTGCTAGCACCTGCTCGGCCCTGCGAGCCAGAGCAAGCCTTGCCGTTTCCAGCTCGGTGTGCACTTGATCGGGATCACCATTCCTGTTCACGGGTGTGTACAACACATCCCGCAACGCACTGGTGCCGACTCTCTCTGCAGCCTCCGCTGCCTCCTTGGCTCTTCTTGCTGCACTTGCTGCACCGCGATTGCTTGATGACGACGCCCCCGCCATCATGACAGCAGCGTGCACTCGGCCATCCTCTCTACCAGGTGCTGCGCTGCAGCCCCTGGTCGAGTGTGGATCTGTGGCGCACGAGAAGACACGGATCTCCCTCGGATACGCCTCGGGGAAACTGCTGATGAAGAGGCGATGACTGCCGACCTGTAGTGACACACCGGGCGGCAGGGGCACACCAGCCCCGTACCGCGCCGAGTAATCCACCACATAATCGATTGCCCCACGCCTAAGAATCAGGCCAGAGGTGTGGCTACCGCCTGATGCAGAGGAAAATCCCGTCTGGATCTTTACTCCAGTCGACGCCTCGGTCTGCCCCACGGTGGGCGCCAACTGTCGTCGATATGTGACGGCAGATGCCATGGGGATGGATAAAGTGAGGGGAAGACGCGAGGAAGACGATGTCGATGGTGCCGGAATCGGGTTGGGCACAAACACGGTGGAGGACACCACGATGTACCCAGGTTCGGGGCTCTCCGGAGAGATAACACCCCTACTCCTGCTTGTCTCTTCTATATCAATGAACTGGACTACAATAACTGCTTCTCTATCTTCTCAGGGGAAGGTGAGCGCCGCCGTGGGCAAGGCTCTCTCCTGCTTCCCTGAGAAGTAACTACTAGCAATGAATGAGTTGAGGAGGATGTGAGTAATGGTGCTAAATGAGCGGATCGTCCCCCACGCAGGAGGGGTACCCCGGGCTCTTATAGCATGAGCCCGGGGTACATCGGTAACTTCACTGCCGATTGGGCCCAGTCGTCATCCTCTAATCGGCTGGGTCCCACCGACTGCTCTTCTCCGGCTGATCCGGACCTTACGAGTGGCGGCCCATGCTGTAGACTTGTAGGTCATGATGATGAACAATGGCGCTAGGAGGTGCGGTCTTGTCGTCCTGTCCGCGGAATCGGCGGAGAGGGAGACACCGTATCTCTGCCAGATCTTCGATGTGACTTGGCTTCTCTACCACCCCGATATCTCAGGATTGCGCATTTATGACCTCGTACTTGGACCTGCGACTGGTCTCGGGGTCAACTTCTCCAGGGGTAGCAGGTCGTACCGATTGCGCCTGGGCCGACTGGTGGTTCCGGGCAAGGTCGATTACTCTGGGCAATCGGCTATGCTAATCCCACCTCGGCCCAGCTGCGGGCCAATCGGATAATTCTCTTGGTGACGAAAAGGGTGGACCGGTTGCGCCTGGGCCGACTGCTGGCATTCGGTATGGCTGATTGCCTTGGAGCAATCGGCCATACACCTGCCCAGCTCGGCCCAGCTGCAGTCCAATCGGTCCATCCTTGTCTTGAAAGGTTGCTTCCGCTTGGGTGAGCCTACCCGGGTACCAATCCACCGACAGCGGTTGACCCGTCAAATGACCTACGATATGATAAAAATAAATGCAGTTCACTTGCCTCGTTCTTGCGGTGCACGCTCGTTGATAAAAAAACTATGTTGCAAGTTAAAAACATAAGTGCAGTTCTCTCTGTCGATAAATGCAACCGGTCTCTAAAAGATGCAGTTCACTACATCGATTCTGGGTCCGTGAAAAAAATACGCGTATTTCTATTTTCCATGTGAAAAAAATCATGTGCAGTTCTTTCTGTTGACAAATGCAATCGGGTGCCCAGCGGATGCAGTTCACTTGCCGATTTTTTATTCCGCGAAAAACATGTGCGTTCTGTCTGGCGATAATGCAGTGCGCTTGACTGTCGGATGCGGTGCGGTTTTCGGCGAATGTAGTTCGCTTCGTCGATTCTGGGTCCGCGAATAACGGAGTTCCGCGATTTACTAAAATCGACACAACTTTTAAACCGTAAGGAATTAGAGGATGTGTTTTACATACAAATGGAGCGCCTCGACGATAGCTATCCAACCGTGTAACAATTGAAGCGATCGAATGAACGAATCAAACGAACTTAAGCAAAAACTCCCGCTGTCCAAAAAAACGCAGCAATACCGTTTTTGAAATTACTTCAAAACCGTGTGAAATATGGAAAAGTGTTCAACATATGGATTAATTTACTACTTCAGACGAATCCACCGTTGTATCATACGCATCGATCGGACAAGCGGTTAAAAAGTTCTACTCTCTACAAGATCCGCCGGCGAAAAACAGAGTTGCTGCGTTTTTTTGCAGCTAGATTTGTCTCAAATTCGTAGCGAATTAGACAAAGTGTTCTACATATGGATGGAGCGCCTGATCGACAATTTCCAACGATATATCATTTGCATCATTCCGATGAATGGTTTAAGAGAAATCGCGAAAAAATTGCAGTTGTGAAAGTGGGTTGCCGCACCATTTTCGAAACTTCTCTTAATCCGTGAAGAATCGGGGGAAATGTTCAACATACGAAAGATGCTCCTTTTCCATACGAATCCAACGGTGTATCATACTCTCAATTCCGACAAACGGTTAAAAAGTTGAAGCAAAAACGGTGCATGTGGTTCTGTTTTACCCGAACTGCAGTGCTCCGAATTCAGCAGTGCGGTTCTCTTTGCGAAAATACTGCAGTTCGAAAAGATATATATATATATATATATATATATATATATATATGGGGCACCTAGGTGTCCAGGCTCCTTGCTTGTCTACCTTCGGATTGCTTTAGGATGTGTGCTAACAAATGTTGATATTATTGAGTATATCCATTTGTTTGAAAAGTCATTCAAATGACTTAATTAATAAGCATGCGTGCATGCATGGTAATATTTATGGTTTACATTAATAGATATTCATCAATGCATTAAATCTTCCTAATTTCAAAGCATTAACGTATAGTAATGTATGTATCGATTATTATACATCAAACATATCTCAGATAAGTATATACATATAAATTTTATGTTTATATATATACACATATATTTTATATCAGGGTATGTACAAATAAATTTTACGTCAAAAGGTATGTACACATAATTTTCACGTTGGAGTACACACATTTATGGGTATATGCACATTAATTTTTGATGGGGTATGTGCAAATACTTTTTACATTCGGTATCAATCTTTATGAGTATGTATACATATACGCGTTCATATCATTTATTATAAATTCTTACATGAGGAAACTAGGATGTCAGATCATAAATGGATATAAATTACATGATATTAAATGATATTGATGTGTAGTATTATGGCAGGTATAGCACGCATCAATATTTGGGAAGAGCAATCACAAGGCTATTATGTGCATTCAACTCACATGGACCAAGGTGCCCAGACACCTAGGTGTCCCAAACAATTTACCTACCACTGTATATTTTGAAAAGTTATAAAAAATTGGAAAAATAAAAAAAGAATCTGAAACTTAAAAGGAAAAGAAAAAACAGGAAACCAAAAAAACGAAGAAGTGGAAACAGAAAATAAAAACGAACTAGGCAGGCCCGTCAGGATTCAGCGAAAACCTCGACTCCTTGACGACCACACGGGCGTCAAATAGGAGGGTTTACCGTGTGACCTCTCTCTCTCTCCTAGTTCAACCCAAGTCGCATCTTGTGGGCTATTCGCCGCCGCCGCCGCCGCCCTGTTCAGCACACGACGGCAACTGCTGCCACGTTCGTCTTCCCCTGCGGCGTGGGGGAAGGAAGGGCGCTGAGAACGGATCAGGAACTGCGGTGCAGAGGAAGACCAGCGACGGCTAGCAGCAGAAGCTACATCTTTTCTCCTCCGTCTTCGTGTTTCCCGTCTCCCACCCAGCGCCATTCTACACCACGGTGACTGGGCGGTGATCTGGGTCTCGTCCCGGCCGTCGACCACCCATACCCCGATCCTCGATTGGGGGTCTGCGTGCGTAGTCCGCCAACATAATGGCGGAGCTTTGCGATCTTCCTGCTGCCATTGTAGCGTCATCCGAGAAAAGCTCATATGTGATCAAGATAGACGGATACTCAAGAATCAAGGGTCGAATCGAGCGTGGCAAGTGCCTGAAATCTACCCCTTTCACTGTTGGAGGTCACGACTGGGTTCTGTCGTATTTCCCAAACGGTACCCGCGTCGAAACGTATTTAGCCGGTTACATGTCTGTTTTTCTAGTTCTTGATTCTGTTGCTGCCAAGGATGTCAAGGCGGAAGTTAAATTTAGTCTGCTTGACAAGGATGGTGAACCAGTGAAATCACATAGCATGTCCACCGATCATATCTTCCCTGCCAAAGATTCAGATTGGGGTTTCAGTAATTTCATCAAGGCGGCCTATCTTGAGAGTTCATTGTATCTAAGAGATGACAGTTTCAACATCAGGTGTGACGTTACGGTTATGAAGCATGTCCACAAAGGTAATCGGCCTGTCGCAGTTCCTCCAAGCAACTTGCATCAACATCTCGGTGAGCTCCTCAGCAGCATGGATGGAGCAGATGTAACATTTCATGTCAGTGGACAAAGTTTCTCTGCTCATAGGTCTGTGCTTGCTGCTCGGTCATCCGTATTCAGAGCGCAGTTCTTTGGCAGCATGAAGGAGAAAGCCGGTGGCCCAATTGAAATCAGTGACATGGAAAGTCAAGTGTTCAAATCTTTGCTCCACTTCATATACACGGACTCGGTACCTGTTCATGAGATGACTGGTGGAGGCGAAACACAAAGGGATGCCGTGATGGCTGGCCATCTACTTGTGGCGGCGGACAGGTACAACATTGAGAGGCTCAAGCTGATTTGCGAAGAGAAGTTGTGCAACCTCATTGACTCTGACATCGCGGCGACTAGTTTGGCTATAGCTGAGCAGCACGGCTTTCATAGAATCAAGAAGGTTTGCTTTGAGTTCCTCGCTTCGCCTCCCAATTTGGAAGCGATGATGGCGAGTGATGGTTACGAGCATCTGAAGAATAGCTGCCCATCTGTTCTAAAGGAGCTGGCTGCTAGCTTCCTGCCGGCGGAGTTCAAAGCTGCCAAAGATATTATCATGACAACTTAGTAGTGCGGCCAATGATCATTGCATCCTAGCAAATTTAGTACTCTCTAGTCTCTATATATTATTATCTACAATATCTCTATATGAATGGTTACATGTAGGTCTCAGGGGCTCGGTCTCAGGGCAAAACTATCTAGTATATCCGTTTTGCAATCAGAGTGCGGACTGATTGGGTGTTTCCTATGTTCTTGTGTTTGTCGGGATGCAGGATTAATGTCTAGCTGGATTTTCTGTGCTTGCTGCAGTTTTTTTGTTACAGTTTGCGAGGACTTCCAAGGTCATTCAGTTTGTGTTCCAGGCTTTCAGCCATAGTCCTGTTTTCCCTTTTATTAATGTGGCACTGCCATGTTTTAGCACGTATCTAATATTATTACCTATCACTATATGCATGGTTACATGTAGGTGTCAGGAGCTCACGCTCAGAGCAAAACTATCTAGTACATATATTTTGCAATCCGTAATCCTGTTTTCATCTTTATAATATGGCTATGCCAAGTTTTTTATGGACCCAAAAACTCACCAAGTAACTTGCTTAACAAATATACTGGCTCAGTGATTCCAAGAATTGATTACTTCGCATACAGAGAAGCTTTGAACATGTACTGCCCACAGGCTTCAGTATGGTTGCCAATCTAGGAATACAGGTCGCAGCGGTGAACTTGGGCTCGTTTTTCTTCTTGGACTTGGCCACTCATCGTCACTAGCTGGTTCTATAATACTAAATCTGTAAACTAAGACGTTTTGGAACACTATTTTAGTATTCTAAAATATCTTATACAATATTAGTTTACGAAGGGAGTAATAAGTAGACAGCTCCTTTGTTGTTGCTCTATTCTTTTGTTATGTTGTTAAGTGGGGGTGATTCCTATGTTCTTGTATTTCTGAGATGCAGGATAGGATTAATGTCGAACTGGGTATGTTTGTGCTTGCTACATGCAGTTTTTTTTACGGTTTGACAGGACTTCCAAGGCTTTGCAGTTTGTGCTCCATCCGTAGTTCTGTTTTCACTTTATAATATGGCTCTGCCAAGTTTTGGATGGACCAAAAATTCACCGGCCAGTACCTTGCTTAACAAATATACTGGGTCAGTGATTCCAAAATTTGATTATTTCGCATACAGAGAAACTTTGAACATTTATTGCCCACACACTACACCAAAATCTGAAGCTAAGCCGACGGCTTCCATTTTACCCTCGGCAACAAAAAGCCGTCGGCTTAGCTATAGATATGCCGACGGTGGCCGTCGGCAAAGATGACCCAGGCCGTCGGCATATTTATACCCGTCGGTATATATGCCACGTGGCTCGTGGTCTGCCTGCCGACTAACGGCGTTAGAGCTATGCCGACGGTTATACCGTCGGCAACATTTTTTCAATTATTATTTTAATTTAATGTTTTTAAAATATTCATTTTGAGTTATCTAAATTTAAACATATGCAAATTATATATCAATTTGGGGTAGAATTTTCTATAGATTATGAATATTCACTTTGTTACTGTTTTTGGATATGTTAAAAATGCGACATAATGTATTTTCGAAAATAAGTCCTTATAGTTTATAAAAATCACAAGTAATTCATACCTTCATGGATTTGCATTATTCCAATTTTGTTGGTTTGTATGGTTACTAGGACATAAATTAGGATGCAACGCGAAGGTTTTATATTTTTTCGATTTTTTTTTAATTGTTTAAGCACCGATTTCAAAATGCGGTCAAAATGGGGGAGGGGGGCATGGCCGGTGATAGCTAGGGGTGGAATCTTGCAAACCTCTTGGTAGATCCCTGATAAAATGAGTACTTGTGCACCTAGAAATGATTTTTTTGAAAAAATAAAAAGCAAACTATCAAACACTTGTAGTTCAAATTTCACCCCGTTCCAGCTGAATCGGCGGCAATTTGTCTTTTTCAGCAGAGGTGTATAGGAAACATTTTACATGGAAACTTTGGTCAATTGTTAATAAAATATGGTCTAGTATAATACAAAAATGTATTGGTTCAAATTGACATCAAATATTTGGTAGATCCTTCACAAAAAGACCCTACTTTCGGCACTCGGAAAATGAAAAATGGATTTTTCGTGCAACGAAAATAAAAACTTCCTTTGGCAAACTTGTTGGACATTCAAATATACACACATATGCAAAATATGAGATCATTTGGGGAAACTATCCTTTGAAATGAGCTATAACTTCGGCCATTTGGCTTGAAAGCCATGAACCTTCATACTCGATAACCCATTTTGAGAAGACTTTTTTAATAGATTTGCATTATTCCAAGTTTGTTGTTTGTATGGTTACTAGGACATAAACTAGTATGCAACGCGAAGGTTTTATATTTTTTTGATTTTTTTGAATTGTTTAAGCACCGATTTCAAAATGCGGTCAAAACGGGGGAGGGGGGCATGGCCGGTGATAGCTAGGGGTGGAATCTTGCAAACCTCTTGGTAGATATCTGATGAAATGAGTACTTGTGCACCTAGAAATTATTTTTTCAAAAAATAAAGAGCAAACTATCAAACACTTGTAGTTCAAATTTCACCCCGTTCCATCTGAATCGGCGGCAATTTGTCTTTTTCAGCAGAGGTGTATAGGAAACATTTTACATGGAAACTTTGGTCAATTGTTAATAAAATATGGTCTAGTATAATACAAAAATGGATTGGTTCAAATTGACATCAAATATTTGGTAGATCCTTCACAAAAAGACCCTACTTTCGGCACTCGGAAAATGAAAAATGGATTTTTCGTGCAACGAAAATGAAAACCTAATTTGTCAAACTTGTTGGCCATTCAAATATACACACATATGCAAAATATAAGATCATTTGGGAAAACTATCATTTGAAATTAGCTATAACATCGATCATTTGTAAATGTGAGATTAATTTGTTTTATTTTATAAAATGCAACTGAAGTAAGAAAATTATTGTATTTGAAGTTTACAATTTGTTCTTACATCTATTACACATAAAATGGCTCACTGTAAAAGGATTTGATTTTCTAATTTTTTAATCATTTTTTCTTTATTTTTTTAGTGGACAAAGAAACACACAATTGAAAGGGCATTCTCATTGGTGGAAACATTGGTGCCACGGATCGATGACATGGCGCAAATCCAGCCACCCACTCATCTCTCCACTGCCCATATCCATCCATCCATATAAAAAAATAAAAAAAATACTATCTCCCCCACAGCCCCACCTTATCTCCCATCTCCTCCACCAGCCACATAACTGAGCCGCCCCTACTCCAACCCTCCCGAGCCTGCCTCGCCGGCGCTCCTCTCCAGTCTGCGGCGCCCTCCTGCTAGTTCCTCTCCAGCCGGAGCGCGCACCCTCTGCTCCATCCCTCGCCGGCGCTCGTCTCTGGCGGGAATGTCCACGGTCGGGCGGCCACGACGGGCTCCCACGACCGGGCATGCGAGGCTTCCATGGCGGACGACCACGCCGGGCCACCACAGCCTGGAGCGCGGGGCGACGACGGCAAGCCACCACGGCCGAGCCGCCGCCACCATGGATCCTCCCTTCTCTCCCTCATCTCTCTCTCCCTCTATCCAGGGCCGCCGCCACCACCATGGATCCGACCGCACTCCTGCCCTCGCGCTCCTCCCCGACCTCGGCTCGTTGCCGGAGGGTTGCTGCCCTCGCCGGAAGCCGCCATCACCGCCCCCCTCCCGACCTGAAGGACCAGAGGAGGAGCAGCACCTCCGCCAAGCCACCACGTGGGCCGCAGCAGCCCCCGCTACAGCTGTCGGACAAGGCAGTGTGGCTGCATCGGGCCGCCCCGGATCGCCGTGTCATACTCTCCGCATGGGCACGGACAGGGAGAGGACGCGGCACCACGCGTTTTTTTTTATTTCTTGTGGAAGAGATATACCGACGGTAACCTCGTCGGCATAGATGCGATGTTGCCGACGGCAATACCCTCGGCAAAGCAGATGGCTAGGAGCAGTCAGCAGCTGACACGTGGCAGAAACGGTGCTCAACGGACGTGCCGTCTATTTTATTTGCCGACGAGGAAGGGATGCCGACGGCCAGGGAAAACCCGTCGGCATAGCTTGGTTGCCGACGGCTTTTGGTATGTCGACGGGGCTTCGAGATTTACCGATGGTAGAGACCCCGACGGCCGTATGCCGACGGCCACCGTCGGCATAGCCTATGCCGACGGTTTTCTGGGCTATGCCGACGGCAAAAGCCGTCGGCAACTATCAGTTTTGGCGTAGTGACAGGCTTCAGTATGCTTGTCTATCTAGGAATACAGGTCACAGCAGTGAACTTCGGCCCGTTTTTTCCTCTTGGACTTGGCCCACTCATCGTCACTGGCTGGTTCTGTAGTAATAAGTAGACATCTCTTTTGTAGTTGCTCTAGTCTTGTGTGATGCTGTTAATTTGGGTTGCTTCCGTCAGTTGATCTAGGATGTAACCTGGGGTTAAACTGATCCTAGATTTGTTTGGAGGCAAACATGCTCCTTCCCTCGAAAAAAAGTACCGGAAATATGAACACATCTAGGTGGGTTATAATGTTGTAGGTTAGTATTTTTCTTATTTTCTCTCTATCCATTTTATCTAATTTAGGCTTTCTTTGTTTGGGATTGCGCTTCTACTTTTGTAGCTTTTCATTTTTGACTAAGAAGCCATAAAAACTTTAATAGCATCTATTTAAAAAAAATTATGGCTTTTGACAAATCAATATAACAATATTAAGCTTCAAAAGCCAAAAAAACTCCAAAAACACATATTTATGAGCTTTTATGGCTTCTTGGCCAAAATGAAAAGCCTGTAAAAGCAGAAGCAAAAGCCCAAACAACAAGGGCCTTAATGTTTTCACCAAGGATGCCTATAACCTGGCTGCAGAGTCCTCCTTTTCTTTCTCTCTCATGTCATGTAAGCAGGTTTGTAGCCCACTATTGTACTCCCTCCATTTTTATTTAATCCGCATATTAACTTTAGTCAAAGTCAAACTTTGACCAAAATTATATATAAAAAATATATTAACATATACAATAAAAAATACCATTAAATTTATTATTGAATGTACTTTCACATCATATATATATGTTATAGTAAATGATTATACTTCTTTCTATAAATTTGGTCAAACTTTATGAAAGTTTGACTTCAGTCAACTCTAATATGCAGAGTACATAAAAACGGAGGGAGTATTTGCTTCCATGAAAGACCTAGCTATACACAATGCTATACACAAACTACAATAAATGCTATTTAAAAAATGTATTATTCTAATAGTTAACCTTATGGCCTACTTTACTATTCTTTTCGTTTGGAATTAACTTCTATTTGTGGTATATAGAATTTTACGTGATGCGGAAATGGATGTATCTAGCATTCCGAATGAATAAAGTAGTATTACTACATACTCTCTTCATCTTTGAAAGAGTGTACTTCAAACATTTTTGGAGACTTAAACTATTTTAAACTTTAACCGAGTTTACATAAAAGTAAAACAATACTTATGAAAGTAAATAATTATATAATAAAAATATACTTTATAACGAATCTAATGATACTAATTTGGTGGCATAAATGTTGATGCATTTTTATATAATCACGATCAAAGTTAAAACACTCTTTCAAGAACGGAGGAAATAAGACTTTTCGTAAAGAAAATATCATAGCTAGTATTATGCATACTAACTAAACAATTTTAATGATGTGTCATATAATTAAATAAAAAAATAAGAATAAAGTATTGGTATCGGTATCATAATAAATGCTATCGACGATAAAAAGAGTTTAGAAACTTTTGTTTTCTCAATCGCCTCTAGCCTAATCTAAGGTTGACACGTGCCCCTCAGGCCTGACGCAGCAGCGGAAGAGTTTTTCTTGTCCGAGACTGATTGATCTGTACTGGCTAATTTATGGCCTCCTTTCAAATGTGGACGATATTGACACATTCTTAGCACCAAATTGATACATGCGCAGGAAAGCGAGCTGAAAAGAGCAAAGAATATGCCACGATGCTTTGAAGTGTTATTTTCAACCAACGACCTCCACTTGAGCTTCAGTTGTGGCCAAAGGTACCCTTGGCAGCTTGGCTTGTACTCCACTATCGACCCATTACATCACGGTTTGATCACTATTCAACTACTTAGGAGGTTGCACTGTCTAATTTACAAGCACAGTTTCACGCTAGAGAGAAATTCTTGCTCGGCTTGTTGTTGCTGGCAGCGACGGTTTCTGTGGATGTCGTTCTTTTTTCGGAGGCGTTGTTAAATTTTTCAGTTGCGTCCCTCTTCGAGTTCAGGGGAAATTCTAGGTCTAGTTCCTTCGGACCGGATGACGAGTTGACGACATCGTTTCGGCGTTGATTTTCTTCTTGAATGCGTCATTTTGCTCGCTCGCGGTGTCCCTGATATTGGCTTGGAAGATGTTGGAATTCTTGCTCATTCATCACTATGTTGTTGGTTTGAGTTTGGTAGGTTCAGTTGTGTTTTATCCCTTTGTTCAGGCTGAGCATTCCATTTCTCTCTGCTCCGAACATCATGTTTACATCGATGTACGTTTGTATCATGTGTTGTACCTTTTTATGTATTCATTTTTTTCCTTCTATCAATGCAACGATACGCAAGTGTTGTGTATTCTCAAAAAAAAACAAGCACAACTTTTTCTCTCTTTATCTGGTACAAATGAGTAAGTGCCTAACCGTTTTTATTTTTCTTACTTTGCATGTACTCATAGATATCATTTTGTTACTTGCAAGAAAAGTTATTAGAAAATCAGATGGTAGAGAAACGAAGTAATCTACTATTCTTAAGAAGTTGATCCCCACTACTAGCAATTCTCTCTACATGCACACTATTCACCTCATCATGCATGCCACATCAGCTTTTAATCTTTTATATATAAATAGTTAGCACCCAATAACTATTTTAAAGGATATGCAACAATGCCACCTCATCACTCCAATAAGCTTTAGAAATTAATTGCATTTATGCATTTGTCTTTCATACACAAGTTTACTATTCCACACACGTTTGCGAGTTTTTTTATCTTTCTACCCATAACTTAGTGCACATATGATGTGACGAAACATGTGCAACATACCATTAATTTCAATATTCATGTTCATACAAACAAATTTCATTAAAATATAATGCAACCAATTTCCGCAGCAACGCGCGGGGTGTCAACTAGTTTTGTCTAGTAATGCATATGAAAGTAACCATAAGCTAGAATACCGGTACCAAGAGATGCATTACAGGTACAATCCTATAGTTTGGTCACTGTATAGAAGCATTCAAGGTTTCATAGACAAAGGTTAGATAGTTGTCTTTTCGATGGTTGTTCTCACTTTATTGGTTATAGATAAGTAAAGTACTCCCATCATCTTAAATTGTAAGATGTTTTATTTTTTCAAAATGTATATAGATGTGTTTTAGTGTGTCGTTCACTTATTTCAGTGTACATGTAATCTATTTAAGTATGAAAAAAACTTCATGTTGGGCTCTTTTTAAGTCATCCACTCTAACTCCAACATTTTGCATCTTTGCTTGTTTTTCTTTGAACTTATTGCATCTCTACTTTTTGATGGTTAATCTCGAGTTTAAGAAAAAAAAAACAGCCCAAGGTCGCCCCCGCAGGCGATAGGGGTGAACCATTGCGCGCCGCCGCAGTCCTCTCCCCTCCCGGCCCTCCTTCCTCGTTACCGTCACGAAGCATCATCGAGGAAAATCCGACTGGCATAGGTGGCGACGGGGTTATCGTTCCTCTTCGCTTAGGGCTCAGGCTGGCACGGGACAACCTCTCAGGCGGAGGCATGGAGCTGTCGGGTGGCTCCTTGGTGTGGCGGCGGGCGAGCAGGACGGTGGTGCGTGCGTCCCCTGGCAGCACGATGGAGTGCTACCTCCTCTCGAAGGCGCGACGACTGCGGGGGCTTCGTCTCAAACATGTGCGGGTGGGGGCCTATCCAGGTCCGACCCGATCTGGTTCTAGGGAGCTTGTCCGAGGCACGCACGGGGGCTGAGCGCGGCCTAGGCCACGGTTGGCCGCTCTAGCATTATTAGGTGGAGGTGGAGGCGGCGATGCGGTGGGGGTGGGGGCTCCTCCCACCAGTTCTGATTCGGCTAGAACTGGGAAGGACTCCACTATCTGTCCCCCCCCCTCTTTTCCTTGTTAGGCGGCTCAAGCCGTCAGCCGGAGCAGAGGTGGTGGGGGCAACCTGGGGAGGGGGTCTCCGAGCCTTTTGCCCCTTCAGCGATCGGCGGAGTCTGGGTGTGGCGATGGTGAAGGAGGGAGATCTGGGAGGCTGGGCGACGACCTTGGTGGTTGGAGACGCGGTGCTCGTGGGTGGAGTTCACGGCTCAGGTGCGGGTCTGGTAGCCATGACCGTGTGGGCGGCATGGTCGTTGGTGCTTGGTGATATTATGGTCTCGAAGGCGGAGTGTGGGCGGGAGTGTAACTCGACCTACCCTCCTCCTTCAGATTGCTGCAGGTAAAACCCGTGATCTTTTTAGACTAGGTGAGGCGGTGCTCGATGATGTGTCCTTCTTGAAGGCATGGCCTTAGAGTTCATAGTTCGTCGGACACAGCTTCATATAGTTGTTCTGTGCACCGTTGTATCTTTCCTTGAAAGTGTGCCATGTGTGTCGAATTGTATGTCTAGGTGTTTGGTCGTTGTTTTATCTATAAAGCAAGAAATGGCCTTTTATCATAATTTTGAGTTTGAGGAGCAATCCACCAAAACAATTGAGAACCTACAATGAGTGAATGTGTGAGGCAAGAGATACAATCCTTGCAATGATGATTGTCAAACTACAACTTTGTTGATATTCTGTCAAGGAAGAAGATCGAGGGCACAAGAACACGGAACAAGACTAAGGGCATCTTCAATACCGACCCTTAAACCTTTCGCATTTATTTGGTTTGGCTGTCCGGGCCATTTTTGCCATCCAACATGACTCTATATCCGTTGGCGAGTTGCTTCATATGTTAGTTTTTTCGCAATTGGATATAAACCGGCCGGCTTTGCGGGAGTCCGGACCGCTGAAACGCCCTTGCACGACATACCAAGTCCCACTCGAAATCCCTCCGCGCCAAAAATCTTCCCTGCGCACGAAGCAGTGACAACACATTTATGAACGTCGATGGCACTGCATGCCAGCCGAGCCCATGCACGGCTGGCCACTGCGGTCGGCATTGATGCTTAGCTAGAGTCGACGAAAATATCGTTCACTAGAGGGACGGACGTTGTCGCATCTTAGAGCTCTACTCTCCGCGCATGTTCAATGCTGGAGAGACACGATGGGACGCCCACCCATCTGCCGCCTTCCAGCATTAAACAAGCATGGTGACCCACTTCGCCGCCCCTCATTCAATCCAACTGCTCCGGTCCCCATGCCAGTGCCTTCTATTTATGCGAACCCTCGTAGGGTCTGATACGCGAGAGATGATAATTGCTTCTCGCCCTTCGTTGGTTACCCCAAGTAGAAGGTGAGATGAAGCGTAGCGGCAAGTTTCCCTCGGTGAAGATACCGAGGTTTGTCTCCAGTAGGACTCGAAGATGATAAGTAGGTGTCAGCGGCGCAACTGACGTGGATCTGCACATAGACACAAATAACTTTGCTCCCAACGAAGTTCAGAGAGGTTGTCAATCTCTCCGGTCTTGTTGTTTACAAAGGATCAAAACACAAGGGATAATGATAATGATAACAACTGAAAGTAAAAAAGAAAAAAAGTAAATGAGCATGTAAACACCGATGAGAATATGGACGGGGGTCCCGTGATGTTCACTAGTGATGTCTCCCTCCCAAAAGACGATAAAACTGCTATGCGAGGTAAACAAATTACAGATGGGCAATTGACAGGATTATAAACGCACCGCAATGCTAACTATGCTACAAAGAAAGGAAGAGGCTCAAAAGCACGTGCAGTTCATACGCGAGAGATGATAATCGCTTCTCGCCCTTCGTTGGATACCCCAAGTGGAAGGTGAGATGCAGTGTAGCGGCAAGTTTCCCTCGGTGAAGATACCGAGGTTGAGTATCGACCAGTAGCACTCCAGAAATGATAAGTAGGTGTCAGCGGCGCAACTGACGTGGACCTGCACACAAACACAAATAACTTTGCTCCCAATGAAGTTCAGAGAGGTTGTCAATCTCTCATGTCTTGTTGTTTACAAAGGATCAAAACACAAGGGATAATGATAATAATAGCAACTGAAAGTAAAAGCAGAAAAGTAAATGAGCATGTAAACAGTGATGAGAATATGGACCGGGGTCCCGTGATGCTAACTAGTGATGTCTCTCTCCCAAAAGACGATAAAACTGCTATGCGAGGTGAACAAATTACAGATGAGCAATTGACAGGATTATAAACACACCGCAATGCTAACTATGCTACAAATAAAGGAAGAGACTCAAAAGCATGGGCAGTACGCCAAAATAAGTAGACCGAAATCCAACTGCATCTACTACTAATCATCCACCTTGCGATATCTATCCAGAACATCTCGCTGGTATTAAGTTGCGAGCCCCACCCAAAGTGTAAACCCAAAGCAACAGACAACTGCATTAAAAAGCACTTTGCATAGAGTAAACAATCCTTGCAACCGCGGTTACAAGCATCGTTGTTTTCCCCCTTGTGGCAACAACACATCCCCTAGACTCATGTTTCTGTCACTCAAGCGTGTCATCAGGGGGCATGAACCCACAAACGAGCATAACGTTCCCTCTTGGAGTTACTACCTACTAGGCCAAAGCAATAAACAGCAACGGAGAACATGCAAGAATTACTTAGGAACAAAAATATAAAAGAGAGGAACAAAATATATTACTCTATCACAATCTGAACATAATCTCATAATCCATCAGATCCCATCAAACTCAACATAGCAACAGCAGAAAGATTACATATGTGCCTCGATCATGTAGGGCAGCTCACGAGGTCTAAACCATGAAGAACAAAGAGGGGAGGAGAACATCACATAGCTACTGATCACGGACCCAAGGTCCAAAAGAAACTACTCACGGCACATCCGGGAAGCATCCATGGTGAAGGGGAAGCTCCCGGAGGTCGATCCTCCCTCCGGCAGGGTGCTGGAAAGAAGTCTGCTGGCGCTCCCGATCTTGGAAGCGCGGCGGCGGCGGAAAAGAGGCGAGATCGCGAAAAAGGGTTCTGTCTTCAGAATTTTCACGTCACGGGGAATATATAGGCGAAGGGGGGCAGCCAGGGGGGCACCAGGGGTCCAGGCGCCCCCTGGCGCGGCCAAGCCCTAGGTCGCGCCAGGTGGCCGCCTGGGGCCCTGGTGGTGCCCCCCGAGCCCTACTTCGGGGTTACGGAAGCTTCCGTTGCGCTATTTTTTTATACGGTTTTTCCCAAATTTTTGGAGCACTTTTAATATTGGGGAAACCTGGAATAGAAAAACAGCAGAAAACAAAAACTGGCACTGGGTGCACTAAGTTAATAGGTTAGTCCAAATATGATCAAAAGTGTATGAAAGTGTATTTAGATCATAGCAATATCACACAAAACATGCATGGAGCAAGCAGAAATTATAGATACGTTTGGGACGTATCAGCAGTACGCCAAAATAAGTAGACCGAAATCCAACTGCATCTACTACTAATCATCCACCTTGAGATATCTATCCAGAACATCTCGCTGGTATTAAGTTGCGAGCCCCACCCAAAGTGTAAACCCAAAGCAACAAATACTGCATTAAAAAGAACTTTGCGTAAAGTAAACAATCCTTGCAACCGCGGTTACAAGCTTCGTTGTTTTCCCCCTTGTGGCAACAACACATCCCCTAGACTCATGTTTCTGCCACTCAAGCGTGTCATCAGGGGGCATGAACCCACAATCGAGCATAACGTTCCCTCTTGGAGTTACTACCTACTACTTGGCCAAAGCAATAAACAACAACGGAGAACATGCAAGAATTACTTAGGAAAAATATATAAAAGATAAGAACCAAATATATTACTCTATCACAATCTGAACATAATCTCATTATCCATCAGACCCCATCAAACTCATCATAGCAACAGCAGAAAGATTACATATGTGACTCAATCATGTAGGGCAGCTCACGAGGTCTAAACCATGAAGAACAAAGAGGGGAGGAGAATATCACATAGCTAATGATCACGGACCCATGGTCCAAAGAAAACTACTCACGTCACATTCGGGAACGTCCATGGTTAAGGGGAAGCTCCCGGAGGTCGATCCTCCCTCCGGCAGGGTGCCGGGAAGAGGTATGCTGGCACTCCCGATCTTGGAAGCGCGGCGGCGGCGGAACAGAGGCGAGATCGCGAAAAAGGGTTCTCTCTTCGGGGGTTTCGCGACACAGAGAATAAATAGGCGAAGGGGGCAGCCAGAGGGCCACCGGGGGTCCAGGCCCTCCCCCCAGCGCGGCCAGACCCTAGGTCACGCCAGGTGGCCGCCTGGGTCCCTCGTGGTGGCCCTCTGGCCCCACTTTGGTGATTCCGGAAGGTTCCGTAGCACTGATTTTTTTTATTTGATTTTTCCTGAAATTTTTGAGCACTTTTAATATGGGGGAAATCTGAAATAGAAAAACAGCCGAAAACAGGAACTGGCACTGTGGTGCACTGAGTTAATAGGTTAGTCAAAATATGATCAAAAGTGTATGAAAGTGTATCTAGATCATAGCAATATCACACAAAACATGCATGGAGCAAGAAAAAATTATAGATACGTTTGGGACGTATCAGGGTCGTGGAACACACCACACTCCATCTGTTCCCATTTCTTCTTCCTCCATTTTCGCCATGACGACAAGCTCTAGGTACTTGTGGGATAGAGGCAAGTTCATCGGCCGAGCAACAGCGAATGCAGAAAACAACTCTCCTCAATAAGTCGAGTCTAGCAGCGGTGCATGCTATGAGTACGAGTATCACCTATATATCCTTACCAGAGGGTTGTGCACCGGCTTGTATCCCATGAAGAGCGGCAACACTTCTCCCACCCTATTGATGCCAAGCTTGGTGGGCTTATAGTCGAGGAGACGGTGGTGATCTTCCCCTCCAACTGAAGCATCACTGACCGGTGCTCCGGTCAACCTCTCCCTCGTCATATGAGTGGGAGGAATGAGTGGAGCATGTCTCCCTAGTCAACAGGAGGATATGGCGGATGAGCGTCATTGGTGCAGATGACTGGTTTACCGCGCCAGTTGGCTACTAGCTGCATTGAAGCTTCTTCGCCGAGGGAAGCACCGGAGCTAGCAAAAATGAGGATGGCCCACCACAACCGCCATGTAGTTTTAGACTAGGTTACATTCATGTATTTCATCCAATTTTTATACAAATCATCCGGTTTGCATGGAATGCATCTGATTTATGTAAATTATATCCGAATTCGAATGAATTGCATTTGAGTTTGTACGAATTTATCGGATTCCTATTAAACTTCTGGTGATGGATGTTGTCTACGCGTGTCGAATAGGCCTTCAGGTTGGCCTAGTGGGGAGTAACTTAAACTAATAACATGCACATGTTACTAGTCTATGTTACTATCTTCATAGTACATAGTTACATATGTATGATGTTATGCAAAACTTTATTTATTAGGTCATATCCTTATTTTATCTTGATATATGTGATGTTACAGTAATATATTATGTTACTACAAGAACTTTTCTTCTCGCTAACTACATGTCATATGAGAAAAATTGTCTTCAGATGTGTGATGTTACTTACCTAAGTTACTTCCACTATAACCAGCTCAGAGACTATAAGACAAGTGCTCTAGTTGGTGGGCCCTAGCTCTATTTTTTTACAACTTTATACAAAGTATAATTTAAGAACCATTTGTTGGGATTACGATGGCCTTTTAGACCAAATTGTACCCTTTCCTTTATAGTGTAGTTTCACAAATTTTCAACTGATCTATTGAAGCCAAAGTGGTTTCCAGAGTTAAGATATGAGATTCGTGTTCTCTCTCATTATACCGCATAAGAGCATTTTAAACCAATCTCCTAAAAAAAAGGAGTGTGTTGAGTAGGAGTGTCGACTGTTCAAGCGGTACAAATAGGGAAGACCGGCGGAGCCGGGCTGTCCGATACGTCGGTCATTGATCTTTGCTCCGGGTTCAACAACAATGGCAGTGCCGAGGACGTCAACTCAATCCGAATTAGGAGAAGCTCATCGCCGAGGAGTCCGACTAGTTTTTTTTTGTTGCTTTTACACAGTTTTAGTTTAGATTTAATTTGAATCCGTGTAATCTAGTTTATCCTACTTTCTCCGATCCATAATAAGTGCCGTTCATTTTGTACTAAGCTAGTATAAACTTTGAATCCAATAACGAAGGCAACATATTATATCGAATCAATTGGGGGATTGATAAGTGGTGAAAAAGGGGAGGCAATGCGTCGCAGTCCGACCGACCCGGCGGCCACCAACCGATGCACTATAAACCCTTGTTAAACCTTCACTCGCACTCATCATCCTTTTCCAAGGCGTGGCGTTTGTTGCATGTAGGACACCATTCTTCCTTCTTTCTTTGGATAATTGGATTACAAGGCAAGACAAGAGTAGACCATCGCCACCTGACCAACCAACCAACTCACTCACCGAGTCACCGAGAGAGAGAGAGAGAGAGATACTGCTGCTACCAGTCAAAGCAACCATGGCACCGCCGCGTTGCGGTTACGTGCGATTCGGATGGCCCCGCAGCCGACACCAACAACATCCATCTCCCGGTTGATCCATCGATAGGCCCCTCCCAACCCACCCCCTCTCCCCATCCTCGATCACTTCCTACTCTTCTTCTTCCCCACGCGGCCGCGCCATTCTCCTTCTGTCTACTCATCACACGGTTGCACCCCAATAGCCACTTATTGTTCTTCCCCAGCTGATTCTAATCTTCTTCCCATCCCGGCAGCTCCTACGATCGCCGATCACCGTGGCACGCCGTCCGACGTCGTAGGTGGCGGCGCGCGGTGATCGATGGAGTACGTGGCGGTGCGAGCGCCGACTCCGATGAGCCGCAGGACTCGCCACGCTCACCAGCTCGCCGCCGATCCTGCCATCATTCCTCCTCCGGTGAGTGAACAGCACTGCTAGAAAGAAAAAGAATCAACGCACCCCCACTGCTATGTCAGTCAGGTGGTTTCGTTTCCATTTTTGGCCGAGGAGAATTGGAGCAACTTCCTCTTTTAATTCGTGCATGTAGTACATTAGTATGGGCCAGCCTGAATTACTGACAATGGCCCGGTCCGGGTCCAGTCACGTAGTAGCTCTGATGTTTCTGTTGCCTGGCCGGACAGTCGATGATGGTTCAGTTGCAGGCGAGGACGACGGGCAACGGCGCGCAACAGCAGCACAGCGAGAGACGCATGGATCTTGAGCACGAGGTACCTACCCACCTATCACCTATGATCCATCGGCAAGAATGGTTAATTGGTCATCGTTTTTTGAGGATGAAAATGTGTGGGAATGGTTCGTTCATGCAGGTGGCGGAGCTGAAGCGGCAGCTGAGCAGCGAGCAGACGGTGCACCACGTCCTGGAGCGCGCCCTGCACCCGGCCGCCGCCACCTCCGCGCGCTCCGTCCTCCTCAACATCCCGGCATTCATCCCGGCCAAGGCCAAGCAGCTGCTCGCGGAGCTCGTGCTCGTCGAGGAAGAGATCGCGCGGCTCGAGTCCCACATCCACACCATGAAGGGCGGCCTGATAACCTCCGCGCAGCAGCAGCGAGCGTCCATGGCCATGCCGATCGCCACCGGCAATGGCAACGGCAACGGCAGCGGCAACGGAAATGGCATGGTGGCGCTGGCATCGTCTCGTCAGCCGGCGGATCAGGTGGCTCCCGAGATAAAGTCCATGTTCTTCATCAGCCAGGCCATGAACGCCGAGTACCTCGAGCGCCATCTGGCCGCCGATGACAAGAGCCCCAGAGACCAGACCAGAGGATCATCAGGAGCCGGCGCCGTCAGCCCAAAGCTCAACAATAGTAACATCTTCGGCCTCCCGCCCAAGAATTCCATTGACAAGGTAGCCAACATGAGATATATCCCTTATACTATGAAACACTTACTCAGTGAAAATTAAATTATGCTCTGCTCATCCTCTGCTTATGCTCTGAAAAGCAATCCGAAAAGCCTCCGAGAACCGCCCAAGAACCGTCAGTGTCGCCGACGACGGCGAAGAGAGACGAGCAGGGCAAGGTGCAGCCGAACAAGCTGTCGGAGAGGATCGTGAAATGCCTGACGGTGATCTTCATCAGGCTGCTCCGGTCGTCGCGGGCGGCGGAGATGGAGAAGTCAGGCAGCCTGGCCAGGTCCGGGAACCTGCAGGGGAGCTTCAGGATCGACGCGGCGCTCAACGTGGCGGCGGGCGTCGCCGGCAAGGACAAGGAGAGGAGGGGGCAGCAGGATCACTACGGCATTTTCGGGATACAGGACTCCATCGTCAGAGACACCGGCCCCTACAAGAACCTCGTCAGGTTCACCTCCACCGCCTTCGACCTCAGAGGATTCTCCACCTCCCCTCTGCTCACCAAGCTGAGGTAAATAGATCAATAGATACATCCATTTACCCATTTTTCACAGTTTCAATCATCTCTTGCTTTTTGTTACTACATGGTAATTTTAAATTTTGGTCATATTGTCTGGTGCTAGGGAGATGTTGGAGGCCTTACAGCAGGTGGATTTAAGGTTTCTAACACACCAGCAGAAGCTAGCATTCTGGCTGAACATATACAACACATGCATCATGCACGTATGTAAAATTTCGATCTTCGGGTGCGGTTTCTTCGAGCTAAATATTTTTCGGTATCTACCGTCGATTTACGTGTTTTGAATTTGAGTGATCCAGGGGATTCTGCAGCATGGTTTGCCCTCGAACTCTGAGAAGCTGCTGGCACTGAAGAACAAGGCAACCATCAATGTTTCAGGGCAAAAGTTCAATGCTCTGGTAATAGAGAATTTCATCTTGAGGCAGCCATCTAGTGTGAAAGATGTGAGCATCTGGTAAATTTTATTTTGGTTCCGATTTGCACCTGCACAAAGAATGCGTGATTCTCATGAACAACAAACACCCACAGGAATTCTGGAAATGCGACGTCGATGTCGAAGAACAACAAGTGAGGAGTCTCTACGGATTGGATAGTTCAGAGCCCAACATTTTGTTCGCCATGTGCTGCGGCACCAGGTCTTCTCCGGCAGTAAGTTCATGCACCCCTAAAACTTAAACACCTAATAGATGAATCACCTCACTCCTGGATTACCTAATAGCGAAATGCGAATCTGGTGCTGCACATGAATATTAACTGTGAGATGCATATGCAGCTCCGGATATACAAGGCGGATCGCGTGATGGCGGATCTGGAGAAGGCGAAGCTGGACTACCTGCAGGCGTCGCTGGTGGTGACCTCCACGAGGAGGCTGATGATCCCTGACCTGATACACTCCAACATGCACGACATCGCCAAGGACACGGAGTCCCTGCTCAGGTGGATCTGTGACCAGCTCCCCACATCTTGGTCGCTCAGAAAATCCATGGTGGACTGCATGAGGGGCCAAAGGGGGCATCTCAAGGTGGAAGACATCGTGGAGGTGATCCCATACGACTATGAGTTTCAGTACCTGCTGCCCGTGTGAACACATGCACCGTTTGTTCTGAGTCAAGCATTAGTGTATTACTACACAAATGGGGGTACATATATATTTCCATGTATATTGACATATTGTTGTCCTAGAGATAGAAAACAGTGGTTTGATGTGTACAATTCTTGGTCAAAAGCTTTATTTTTTGGATATCATATTAGTAAAATTATTCGTGGTGTCTACTTAATTTCATTGTTTCTATGAAATTAAAGGTGCCATGAAGTTGATTGCCAAGTGTTTCTAGGCTTCAGAATGACAGATCAGCTCCCTTTTAAATCAGAGTATTACACATGTTCATTCATGGGATACCCACGATTCAACTTAATGGCATTTCCAACTTCGATTTTTATAACGGATATACTCCTTTATTTACGGCCTGGTTCAGATCAGTTCACAAACATTGATACATGAGCCGGTCATTTAACCTTGTTCCTGAAATGTTTGCCTAGTTCCGACCACAAAAAGTGCGATTTAAAATGCATATCAATGTGTGCAAATTAATGCCCACTCACAATATAAAAAAAGGCAGAGTTTCATTGTTTTTTACATGTGAAATGATCAAGATGGACCTAGAAAAGGTGAATAGATACAATTACAAATTCTAATGTTCACTTCACAATTTTAGGTAATTATATGGAATATGAAAGTGAATCTGACTCCCCTTCCCCCCCCCTCGTCTTCTCCTCTTCCTCTCTTGAGAGTCCACCGGCCAAATCCGGGTCAATCCCGAGCCTACCCCGGCGGCGCTGCCGTTCGGCTATGGCAAAGGAGAGACGCCAGCATGCATAGAAGTAGTTTGTTTGGCGCTATGCCGTGGGGGACTTCGTTTTCGGATCCGACGTGCAGGCTCCGGCGGGCATCTCGGTTGTCTTTTGCTTCTCCTTCGTGGTGGAGGAAGGTGGACGAGAACAGATCTGCCAATCCCCCTTCCAATAAGCTCGTTTGTTGGTGTGGTTACGCAGCAACTTTGATTCTTCTCCTTGCTGGCCATGGTTTCCAGGAGGAGGAGGCTGGAGTTGTTGTTGCTGCGCCCGTCCTCAGCGTGTGGAAGTCTCTGGTTCATGCGCTTTCTCCAGCGGCTCTCAAGCGGTGGCAAGCTAATGCTGCAGCTATCCATGGCCAAAGGGATGGCCCCGCTGTGCTCAAGGTGATTTGCTTGGGCTTCTTCTTCCTCCTTGAATGGAGGATCTATTTCGTCTTCAACGCGGGAGTGAACGCCGGTGCTTCCCCAAGTGGTGTCGTCCCCGGTGGTGGCGCAGGTGCTCGCGTGTGGAGATCTTGGCTCGTCGGAGTGTTTGGACCCGATCGCTTTTTTGCGATCTTCTTTAGGGTGTTCTCTGTAAAATCCAGGGACTATGTTGTATTTTCTTTATCTTTTGAGGTTCCCGTTGTAATTGTGCACCCACCGACGGATTAATGCAGTTCCAAGGCCTTTGAGGCCTCTTTATGTTAAAAAAAAGTGAATCTGACAATTGCAAAGATGATACTAACAAGTAACATAGTGAATAACAACAATATATAAATATAAATGCAAGGTCACAAGACCAAGATAAATGCTAGTAAAAGAAAGGTTTAGGGATAACCAAAACATAGAGACACCAATCTATAATACTATAATAGATCATCCCCACTATCTTATCTATCTCAACATGCAAGCATGCCACCTCATCAAAGGGCCCACCACAATATGCATGAAAACAAGTTCTTCATTATTAGTTGATCTCATGCACACATCCATTTAATGACACATGCAACCTCCCTCAACATGCATGGATTTTTTCCTATTATATTACATCATTTTTAACATGCATACATGTCACATCATCAAAGACTCATCACGATATGCATGAGAACAAGTTCTTCATTATTAGTTGATCTTATGCATACATCAATATAATGACACATGCCAACTCACTCAACATGCATTGATTTTTTTTCATTATATTACATTACTTATATTTAATAAATATTTGTAACTACATAATAATAAATACAATACATAAAATGTATTTTTATACTTTAGTTTATATATTACTAATTCAACTATTCATGTTTCATGCAATCAATCATTCAAAATATATTGCAACTGATTCCCGCAGCAACGCGCGGGGTATCATCTAGTTTCAATGGCGTCTGAGCCCAACTACTGGGTGCGTACCCAAGTCAGTGGCGTCTGCATTCTCTTGCGAGTCATCCACTTGCTCGTTCTCGAAACCGGCTCCACCCATGCCCCCGCCTCCATTGCTTTGTCGATCATGTCGAACAACTATTTCTCCCTATACGTTTAGATTGGAGGAGACATTTTAACGAATAGAGAGCGAACACCATGAAGGTCGTTCGACGATCGTGAATGGACAAGTTGAAGTGATGGCGAGTCAGCAAAATGAAACGTCCTGGCAACGTTGATGATATATGATACGCCAGTTGATAAATGATCCTGATGATCCAGTTGATTGGATATGCAAAGGAAGAGGTTAAACATAAAGAAAGAGAAAATATAAAAATGATAAGCACAAGGATTATATGAAATGGGAGCTTGAAAACAAATAAAAGTATAAGAAATAGAGCTTGTGTGTGTGAGAGAGAGGTTGAGGATGACAAGAGTGATAGAAGAGTTGATGATCATGTTCCAGGTCATTAGCCTCTTGGATGATAAAATCAATGTTTGGGGTATCGCTTCTCATTAACCTATCCATCGATCAAAGATAAGAGAATCGGCTTATCGTCCGATTTATCGATTTTCTCGATCGACTATTTATCGCCAAGTTTTTTTAAATCTTAGGTTTTTCTAACCAAAATATTGTAAAATATGCTATATTAATGTTGTACATAAAAATATATATTGTGAAGAGATATTATATTGGTTTGTTGCACCTGTGCTAGCTCCGTCCACCGGAAAGGGAGCATGGTGACGAAACTCAAACCCTATCATGGGTGAATTGGGGGTGCGGGGGTCGAGTGTGTGCATAACATGGAGGATGACAGGGTGAAATCATTTTTTTTAGTTTTCAACAGGGGGGACACTGCCCGAAATATCGATCGATGAGCCAAAAAATCAGTTGTTTGAGTGAGAAATCGTCTAGAACGAGAAACCTGACCAATATGCACTTATTTTATAAAACATTAAGATTACAATTTATTATGTTTCATAGAATGTTGAATTGATAAAAATTTATGGTACATACATTTTCCAATCCATAATAAGTGTCGTTCATTTTATACTAAAATAACATAAAATTTGTATGAAATGAGCAATATTTATTATGGAACGATGTACTTCCCGAATGTTCGAGTACTCAAATTTCTTGGAGTATAAATTTGAAAATTTGTGTACGAAACTGGTGACCGCGGACTTTTGACGACTCGAATTCGCGTCCAAGAAAAAGTGTGCGGGGGAAGGGGAGCGAAGACAGCCGTTGCGGCCGGGGCAGGGCAGCCAAACCCGCGAAAAGTTCCGTTATACAGAGAGGAGCCGCACCCCACTCCAGCCAGTTTCAAACCCTGTTCCCCCAGTCCCCACTCGCTCCCACAGTTCTCCGCCTCCGCCCCCACCGAAGCTAGGGTTTCCTTCCGGTCGGAGCCGCCGCGACAATGCCGGCCAGCGCCGCCGCGGAGGGCGAGGAGAAGGCGGCAGATGCCGGGGGCAGGGAGCTGCTGTACTGCGGCACGGTGCGCTTCGACATCATGGGCCGGAAGCTCAAGGGGGGCCATCAGGGCAGAGGCAACCTGGTGTCCCCGACGCGGCTGCGCCCTCTCATGGGCGTCGACATCCGCTTCGTCGCCTCCGGCTGCGGTGAGAGTTCCTTCCCCCCTTCCCTCCCTCCCTCCGCTCTAGGATTGAGATGCCGGTGCCCTGCTCCACTCCATTTCTTTGTCCAATCTGTGCGCGGAAATGCCTGGATTGGTGGGCGGTCATAGCATCTTTGCCAAGTAGTAGTAGTAGAATCGATTTTGGGTCATGGCGATTTGGCTAACGGATTCCTGCGTTTTGCCAGCGGCCTGCCACTGCGTTGCTTTGAGTGCTGACGGCCGTTGCTTCTCATGGGGTCGAAATGAGGTACGGTACAAGTACGAGTCGATGCCTAGTTTTGCCAGGTTTATTACTGCTTAACACTGTTATTTCTAGCAGAAGGGGCAGCTGGGGCACGGGGACACTCTATTGCGCAACCTGCCAACCGTTGTTTCTGAACTATCAAAGTAAGAGAATCCTCTGCATTGCCCTTCATTTTTTTTTCATTTTTTGTAAACAGGTGTGTATGGTATTGCTGAATCCATGAATGTATACCATCCTAATCCCATATAGTTGGACCGAATAATCCTCCAACGGTGTCATATGTTTTCTTGACATGTTTCTAAACGCTAATTAGCAGCTGCCAATCAATTCTGCAGGTACAATGTGATTGCAGCAGGTGTTGGAAAAAACCATACAGTGGTCGTAACTGACGAAGGCAAGTCCTTTGCATTTGGTGACAACACACATGGACAGTTGGGGACAGGCTCACTAAGGAAAGGTTGACACCCTTGCCTTTTTCTCTATCTTTATGATTGTTATATGACACCCTTTTTCTTTATCTTTATGATTGATATATATGACACAACTAGAAGTGCACCAAATGCAACTCTTGTGTAGTTGACCACTCACTTTGTGATGGAAGAAATTGTGGAAATATCTGCTTGGAGCATACTAAGTTTTTTGACATTTCCAGTGGGTTGCTTGACGAGACATTAGTACTATAATCTAAGCTGTGTTCTGTTAGGGTGTTACCTTTTTTCTCTTGAGAAACACAATACAAATGCAAATGCTCAAAACACGCACGCACACTCACCCCTATGAACACACGCACGCCTTGCCCCCATGAGCACTTCCGACAGACTGAGCTGGCTGATCTTGAGATTGATGAAGTCGCCACAGGTACCTCATAGTCGATGGGCACGTTATACCACTAAAAGAATAGCGCCGAAAAGCCTGAAATTAATCCAAGAAATATGTGAGCACTTGTGCCAAGTCTAGGACTTGAACCCAGGTGGGTTAGTTCCACCACAAGGAACCTAATCATCTAAGCTAAGCTTAGTCCGCCGTATTACCTATTTTTAGAATCTACTAAGCTAATATATGGCGGACGTTACAATTATTTCTGGTACCCATGTTATCATGATTGATTTACGCTTCTACCTGTTTGGGTGATAGCGAAACGTCAAAACCAATAAAAACATTTATGACATATATACTTGAGCATGCAAAACTTATCATAGTTCAGGACGATGGGGTAGTTCTTACAAAATTTTGGGAATATATCCGTTTGGGCTGCTCATTTTACTGCTTGGTTCTTACCCAGCTGTTGTTTTTGTGTTGTACCTGACTCCGTGTTGTTCTAAATTTGCTGTAGGAACTGTGGTGTCACCAGTCCCCTGCCTTGTTACTGAAGCAACTAATGCTGTTTGTGGTGCTGAATTTACTGTCTGGCTGTCATCAGTTGAGGGCTCTTCAATACTGTACGGCCTTGCTGGAACTATGAAACTTAAGTATTAGCAACCTCCTTCATGTTTCAGAATAAGCAAAAGGCTTTGATCGTCTTTTTATGATAACATCTTTTGATTAGTATCTTCCTTGGCTTTAGTTAGTGGTTTTGTTCTCGTTCGTCAATTTTTTGAAGCATTATTTTATTCTTCTCTGCTATATAGGACAGCAGGTCTTCCCCAGTACGGTCAACTTGGTCATGGAAGCAACAATGAGGTTGATTGTTACTGTGTAACCCATTGCACCTACTGACTTTGCAACCATCAATAATTGTGATTTGATTTATGTTAATACTTATTACAGTATAATGCCAAAGTTTCATCGGTAAGTCTAGTGTACGATCCCCAGCCCCGCCCCAGGGCAATTGCTGCATTATCTGGGAACACTATTGTCAAAGTTGCATGTGGAACAAATCATACAGGTTCATTTTCTTTCTTTCTTTCTTGTTAAATTTGAATATTCAGGATCAACCCTGATATTAACGCCTTTGCTATACTTGGATGTGCAGTTGCAGCTGATTCAAGTGGCTTTGTTTACACGTATGTTCCTTCTCCACCATTAGTTTGACACTGTTGCAATCCAGATAGTTATGAGTTATGACTACTATTGTCTCCATACATGTATCAAGTCTTTTTTTGTATACACAAATATGATTCCTTCAGGTCACATATTTATGTTCTCTCATATAGTTCCTTCTTTTGGTTTTACCAGCTGGGGTTATGGTGGATATGGAAGGTAACTTATTCTTACCATGTATCTCACCGTATTCATGATCTATCCTAGATTGTTCACCCTGTTCACTTTCTTATTACATAGGTTGGGGCACAATGAACAGAAGGACGAGTGGCAACCACGCCTTGTTGAAATGTTTCAAAAGAACAATATCGTAGGTCCCAATGATATTATCTCAGCTGGTTCTACAAGTTCTGCCTGCACTGCTGGTGGTACGATGAATATATATCTGATGTACATGCTATTTTATCATGCACTTTGGGATAAAATTACTACTCCCTCCGATCCATATTAATGGACTTAAGTTTGTCTAGATACACATGCATTTAGTCTAAATACTTAACTAGATACATACGAATCTAGATAAAGTTGAGTCTATTAATATGGATCGGAGGTAATACTTGAGTTTATTGCTTGGGCAATATGAAAAATTATAATAAAAATTGCAGTTTTGAGAATATAGTTTGGCCAGAACACATACGGATCAAACAGCTCTCGTGGTTAGTTTACCTTGTACCTTAAGCTGGTATTTAGTTATATTTGAGCTGATTACGGTGAGCTCTTGAATCAAACAGCTGTTGTGATTACTACATGAGTTTGTTGCATGTCTTGGTGAGCTGATTATACAATTCAAATATCCAAGTGAGATGGCATGATTGAGTTAGCAATGGAACTTAGCTTGTTGCACACCCAAACCTGTCAAGCCTGCCAAACATTATTGTATCATATGTTGGTATTTCCTCTGTTTTGCATACACATGCCTGAATGTTGTTAGACGCTGTTGCCTTTTAAGTGTATTCTCCTGTGCACTTTACTACTTGGAAAATTGAGCTAAAAGGTACTTATTGATAATATTGCTCTGCTCTCGAATTATTTCAATTGAAGGAAAAAATTGTATGAATGTTCGATGTCACTTTCATTTTCCTGTCATACTGCCCATACATAGTTTTCTACTCCCTCCGTCCCAATTTACATGGCTTCCATGTATTTCAGTGTTCAACTTTGACCATTAATTTGACCAATGAAACATAGATTATGTGCCAGGGAAAATTGTACCATTACTGTTTTTTTTTGTCAATGGTATAATGTCACATTGCTTATATATTATTGGTCTAACTGATGATCAAAGTTAAATTACAAAAAATAAGGACACCATGTAAACGAGGATGGATGGAGCATGCAATAGCCTTTTTTTATCATCAAAGTGAGGTGCTATAAACAGAGGGTCCAGATGTGGCTGAAGAGGCATTGATATGTGTTCACATATATGTAAATCAAATACTTTAGCAGGTTCTTTTAGTGCATTAAACAATAAACAATTTGTAGAGCAAGACTATTCATGAAATAATATGGTCAATTGATGTCATGAGCATCAAGTCAAATTGTCCTGTTTTAGCGATGGGCACATCACTCTTGGCTAATAATTATCTAAACTAAGGAAGAACAATTCATTCTTTATTGTCTTTTGACTGTGTATGATGTTTTGGTTTAGTTGCGTTACAGTCTTACAGAAGAGGGCGTATGACAGGGTTCTTGAATCATCCTATTTTTCATCTGCAAGTTAGATCTCGTATCGCATACTATTGGAAAATAGTAAAGAAATTCAAATGGAAAATAGTATTGCTGCTATACCTTGCACTCTGTCAATCAGGATCGTGTTCTGTTGATTGTGTTGCACTGCTGCAATATTATTATTTTTGAATAAAGGGGCTGACCCCCCAAGTCCCATTTTTATCAAGAACGAGGCCATAAAACAGTTATTTAGGGAACAGTAACTGGTAGCTGCAGGACAGCCAGCAGTAGCTGCTCCAGAATATAAAAGATTTTGAAACAGTACCAACTTCTGTTGTCATATTTATAACTACTATATTTTAATTAATCATTGGTAGTCTGGTTTGATTTTTAGGTCGAGGGCAGCTGTATATGTGGGGAAAGTTGAAGAATACAGGCGATGAGTGGATGTATCCAAAGCCAATTAGGGATTTAAGGTTCATTGCAAACTGTGAAATACCATAGTGATGAACAGTGCCCTCAATGGCTACACTCTGATGTTTAGCTATTCTCATAATCAACTTCCTGTTGAAATAGTATTATCCTCACTTATCTTTCTAATAGATGATTTGTTTGGTTCAGCGGTTGGAACATCCGCTGCATGGCTTCTGGTAGCATGCACCACACTGCTGGTGCAGACGATTCTTGCATAAGTTGGGGTCATTCTGAATATGGAGAGCTTGGTTATGGCATAACACAAAAGTAAGTCTATTTAAAATGCTTATACTATGTGAAATACAAGTCTTGCAACCTTTGAGTTTTCAACCATTAAACTTCTCTTAGCAGTTATTGTTGTGCATTATATGATGTAACAGGTCATCTGTAAATCCTAAAAAGGTTGACATTCTTGAAGGAATGCATGTTACAAGGTAATTGCATGAAATCAGCATGTCAATGCATCCTCTGCTCATAACATTATTCAACACTAAGCTCAGAATACTTCTGCAGTGTTGGTTGTGGAGTTGGGATGTCTCTGATCGTTGTTGACAGGGCAAATGTTGGTGGTAAGCTTGATCAGGTAACTAAATAGGCTTTCATGCACAAGCTGTTTACTTGTTTCATGTTACTGATAGGTTAAAATGTTAATGCAATTTGGACTAAAAAATGTTAATGCGATTTATTAAAATTATATGTGATGCTAAAATAATAAAAGAAACAGGTTGAATAAATCAGCAGCATGACTTTGGGACATGTGGTGACTAGTGAGCTATGTCTGTTAACATGCATGAAACATCTCCTAAATAACAGAGTCAAAGCATATTAATATTAGCAACGGAGCCTGGTGATCAATTATAAACACATGCTAATGCGAGGACTTAAACTTTCAGTAGGTTACATGAAACAAAAATCTCTTGGAATTATTGATCCATAAACCATTTTAGTGAAATTGTTTGTCAATTTGGAAAGTGCCATCTACTCATACCTGGCTTGCTCTTTCTTTGGTTGTTAGTTGTCACGCCTTGTAGTGATTAGATTGATAATAACATGTTCAACATCCAGGATTAGGAATGTGAGTACTTTACTCATTACCTTATTTTTATGGAAATATTAGAGGACTCAACTGAAGATACTAGTTAAGTTAACAATACCCTGCTGTAATATGGATATGCTGTTATACATCCTTTCATTAGCATGATCTAATTTATGTATTATTACTTGTGTTAGCTGGAAATTTTTGATGGCGACGCTGATGCTTTCTTTCAAGGTTTGCATTTCTCTTATCTATTTTTATGATGGCATATTATTAAACTTTCATTTTACTGTGAACTTCGATGAGCAAATCATTCTAATTTGATCTGTTGCATAAGAAACCATTATCCTTGATCAGGATATTGAAAGTAGGTAACTGTTTCTTGTTTTGTTTTTTAGATAACGCAAGCAAGCTGTACTTTTCTCCGGGCTGTAACGGGAAACAAAAACCAAATATAAATACGAGCCAACATCCCGCAATCGATGAAACAGGTACTGGTCAGGTCGCCTCTCCTTGTGTTAATTGTACAGTAATCATCCCTGTAGCCAGTTTCACTTATCTAAGTTCTCAATTCATATATTTATATTCATCAAAACATATATATGATGCATGTATCTCAAATCTTGTAATATGAGATCAAACAGTTAAATACAAAGCAATCATGGACATGAACAGTAGATGCTAGAAGGATGATAGTGAAATCACAACATGAAGATTCATCATGGTTACTCCCCTTGTGGCACACTTTTCATGCCCATCCCCTCCCCTTGTGCCACACTTCCAAGCGTAGTTTATGCTTTCCCAAGTTTAGCTTAGAAAAACATCGATTAGGTTGTTGGTCATTCTTGGTTTTGGCCTGTTGATGATAGAATTATCTAGGCTGCAGTGACCGCCAGGTTGACTGGTTTTCATATCAAGCATTTTTCTCCTGCTAATGTTGATCATGATGCTTTCAGCTCAAGATTAGGATCCCTAAGTAGATCGATGTTATCCACTGCTATCCTTTCAGCTTAACAGTAGGTCGATCGTTGGCTGCACTTTGGTCTTCAAACTTCCTTTTCTGTTGCTGCTATGTCAAGCACCAGCACTTGAGATGCACGAAATTGTGGATCTTATTCTCACTCACTCGAAAACCTGTCACTTGTGCCTTGGTTGGTCTGTCAGCCATCCCCTTTCTGCTAAGGTTTGGGCAAGTGATCACAGATGTCGTGCTATTTCCTATCAGACTAGAAAACAAGAGACCCCATCAGTGTGGAAAAAGTAGCCAAGGGATTGCTGCAGCGGCACGATTACTGATAACATTACCATTTGCTGCACTCTGAATATAGTGGGCTCTGTTTCCTGAAATCTTAGTGCTTCATCCCAAACTGAAATCTAACCATGGATGGTTTCGAACCGTTATCACTGCAGCAGAAGAGAAGCCTAAGGTGGAGCAGGTAACCAAGGCGGCGGCTCCCACTACCAACTCGCGGTCCAGCAAGCGCAAGACGGCGACTCCGGAGCCAACGCCGTCCGTAAGGGGCAGGGGCAGAGGCCGCCCCAGGAAGGGAACAGGTAGCCCTGGCCCTGCTCCTCCGGAAGCCGGGAGCTCCGGACGAGGTGGGAAGAAGAGCGGGAAACGAGGGAGGCCTCGAGCGTGAGATGAGATCGGCCGGATGAGCCTCGTCTGGCTCGGCAGAGTTTTTTGGTCAGATCAGCTGGCGGCGAGAGGTGGCCATGCCAAGTACTGTAGTACTACGTTGCCGTAGGGCCTAATTATGCCATGTCCTGTAATATGGTTTTGAACCACTAATCTCATGGCGATGACAAAGGCTTAGATTCATTAGCGTCGTGCAAATTATTGGTCAATGCTGGTTATGGACGAACGAGCGGTGATGCTTTGGCGGCTGATGGTTTGTGAAGGAATGAACCGGACATTCTTCATGAAAATTGTCCTTTTTTCAGAGAATGCATGTTCAGTTTAATCAAAAGAGTTCACCAAGACCCAAACGGACTGTGCTGTTCGCTTCTATCCATTTTTTTTTGAAATTTTCAATATATAAATTAAATAACAATGTTCATACAATCATCCGTTACAACTTTAGCCATGCATGGCGGAACACTATTAATTAACATCCCATCGGACTTATTGTTAAAACAAAATTTAGCAATCTCATGAGCAACTCTATTTGCTGATCTATTAATCTTGATAATCTTGAGGTTTGCCATCATCCTTGCAATGCTTAAGGCTTCACTCTTAAGGTCAACAAAATTAGACCTGTCCAAAAGATCATTTGCAAGCAACGAGACCACAAAGGAACAGTCAGTGTCTAAAATTATAGGTTTTTGAAGAGAAATACCTATGTGTAGCCCCGCCAGGGTAGCTCTGAGCTCTGCTTCATCCACGCTGAGGCAATTCCCAATATAATTCCATGAGGAGATGATAACCTCCCCATTATGGTCTCTAGCAACCACCCCCACACTAGCAGATTTGCAAGCCTCCACAAAACTTGCATCAACATTTATCTTAATGAAATCTTGGTTGGGGGGTTTCCAAATCTCCGGGCTCCTTCCCAAGTCATTGGTGGGACTAAGTTCCTCAACCCTTTCTTTTCCTTTCTCATCGATCTCTTTTCTAGGACTGGAAAGAGCAGAAGAAAAAGATGCCCAATAATTTTGAATGAAGGACACGGAGGCAGAGATAGTCTCCTTACCTTTACCAAAATTTAAGTCATTTCTGAGGTGCCAAGTCCTCCAGAATAAGAAAATGACTTGTTCACGCACCGGGGATTTCAATTGGTCCAATAAGACAAGAACCCACTCCTGACCAGAATAACTGAAGTACTCCTCGCCTGGTAAATGCCATACCTCTCTAGCCGCCATGCGAAGTGCCCGAGCCTTGGGGCATGCAACCAAGGCATGAAAAACATCTTCCTCATCAGCTCCACAAATCGAGCACATACCAATAGTAGTTTGATGGTGTATAACTCTGTTAACTTGAACCGCTAAATTGTTCGTAGCCGCACGCCAAGCAAAAATTCTGTTTTTTTGAGGCACATGAGCCTTCCAAATATTGTTCCAGATTCTCCTTTCTCCCATTGCAGCATGACTAGAGCTTCCACACTCCAGCTTTGAATCCCGTAGATGTAGCGCCAGTCTATACGCACTATTTACTGAGAATAAACCATTTTTCTCATAGTGCCAAGCAACAAAATCTCCCTCCCCCATATTAAGGATACGCAGATTTAAAATTTCCTCAGCATCATGGGGGTAAAAAAGACGTCGAATTAGATTTTCATCCCAACATTTTGACCCAGGCAAGAAGAGCTCAGAAACACGTTTTATTCTGGTTCTATTCTTCTTTGCAGAAATTTGAAGACCAGAATCTCTAGGAAGCCAATTATCCCTCCAGATATTTATGTTAGCCCCATCCACAATTCTCCAAATGACTCCATTCTTTAGCAACTCAAGACCATGTATCACCCCTTGCCAAGTAGCGGACGTTACTTGAGGAAAAACCGTATCCAACAAATGTCCGTTAGGATAGTACTTAGCTTTCATTACCTTTGCACAAAGCGAATCAGGGTAAATCACTAATCGCCATGCTTGTTTCGCCAGAAGCGCTTGATTAAATAACCTTAAGTCCCGAAAACCCATACCTCCTTCTCCTTTGGGTCTGGTCATCTTGTCCCAAGCCAACCAGTGAGTCTTCTTCCTATTTTCCTCATCACCCCACCAAAAATTCCTAATGATCTAAGAAAGATCTTCACACATAGAGACAGGAAATTTGAAGATACTCATGGCATAGACCGGGAGAGCTTGGATAACCGACTTAATTTGGATTTCCTTAGCCCCACTGGAAGCATATTTTTCAATCTAGTCAGAACCTCGCTTAAGCGCTTTATCTTTAGTAAATTGAAATCTTCCCGCCTTCATACGCCCCTCCGGCACAGGCAGTCCAAGGTATTTATCCTCAAAACCATGAGATGTGATCTAGAGCACCACCATTATAGCCACCTGATCTTCCAAACTGCAACTTTTACCAAATAAAATGGAACATTTATCCGAACTCAACAATTGACCAGTTCCTTCCTCATAAAGCGAAAGAATACGTTTAATAGCCATAGCTTGCTCCAGGGAACCCTTAAAAAATAGGATACTATCATCAGCAAATAATAAATGATTTATACCTGGGGCATGTCTGTTAACCCGAAACTGCTCGATAGTCCCACTCGCAGAAGCATCAATCAGTAATAAAGATAGGGCTTCAGCCACAAATAAGAACAGGTATGGAGATAAAGGATCCCCCTGCCTGAGCCCACGAGAGGGTTGGAAGGATTCTAAAAGTTGGCCGTTAAGCTTT
Source organism: Bromus sterilis (assembly GCA_950022295.1). Taxonomy (NCBI): domain Eukaryota; kingdom Viridiplantae; phylum Streptophyta; class Magnoliopsida; order Poales; family Poaceae; genus Bromus; species Bromus sterilis. The sequence continues at coordinate 280,308,216 of OX465601.1, forward strand.
ACCGAAAACTTCACCGAAGTAACACAGGTCATAATCCACTTGACCCATTCCGAGGCAAAACCATATGCATGAAGCATTCTTTCCAAGAATCTCCAATCAACACGATCATAAGCCTTAGCCAGGTCCAATTTGTACGCACAAAATTTACCCCTACTATCTTTCAGCGTACTCAGAGAGTGCATACACTCAAAGGATATAAAAGCATTATCCGAGATTAACCTTCCAGGAATGAATGCACTTTGGGTAGGAGATATCATACCATCCAGGAGAGGTCTGAGTCTATTGACAAGACATTTGGAGATAATTTTATATATAACATTGCAGAGACTTATTGGCCGAAAGTCCTTAATCGACTAGGGATTCTTGACTTTAGGAATGAGCACAATGATAGTATTATTTATCCCTTCTGGCATACACCCAGTTAAAAAGAATTGTTGAACCGTCCGGATTATATCCTCTTTAAGCAAACCCCAATTCCTTTGAAAGAAACCAGCGGGAAACCCATCTGGTCCTGGAGCCTTCATAGGCCCAATTTGGAACAGAGCATCACTAATTTCTTCCTCAGAAAAAGTCTTACAAAGATCCTCATTCATCTCCTCATTCACCAAAGGTTGCACAAGCGGAATAATACGAGAAGGATTAACCAAATCATCACAGGAGTAAAGGTTCTTAAAAAAAGAATTTGTGATACCTTTGATTTCCTCCATATCATGAGCAAGCGACCCATCAATCCTTTTTAGGGTAGTGATATTGTTCTTCTTAGCTCTCCAAGAAGCCTTTCTGCGGAAAAATTGTGTATTTCTATCCCCCCACTTCATTTTGTCCAAACGCGATCTCTGTTTCCACATGTTTTCTTCCTTCAGTAATAACTCGTCCATCTCTGCAAGGATTTTCTTCCTCTCTAACACCGCCTGTTGATCATTTCTATTAAAGAGGACATTTAATCTCTTACGCGCCGTATCAAGCTTCTTAGGAAGATAACCAATATAATCTCTACTCCAACCATGAAGAGATTTCATAAGATTATCCAACTTATTTGCAACGTCTCCCAAATCAGTAACACGCGAACATTTATTCCAACATAATTCAATTTGGTCTTTCAGAGCGACCGCCTCCCTTTCCCAATAAGCTTCATATTTCAGATATTTAAATATTTTACCTTGACTTGGAACCCCCAACGACTGAATAAGGATAGGACAATGGTCAGACCTAGAGCTTATAATGTGAGAGACCTTGCATTCAGGGAAAATAGAAGACCACCGAGGGCACGCAACCGCACGATCCAGCCGCACTTTCACATTTTTATGTCCTTCCTGCTTGTTATTATAAGTCCACAGAACTCCCGAAAAACCCAAATCAAATAAATTGCACTCTGATAAAACTTCACGAAAATTAGCCATCAATTTGGCTGATCTCTTGTTACGAGAAAAATGTTCATTCTGCCACATCGCTTCATTAAAATCACCAACCATGAACCAAGGACCCACCCCTAGGGGTTTTATACGTCTAAGAAGATCCCACATAACATACCTTTGGCTGGCCTTCGGTTCACCATAGACGAAAGTACTTCTCCATTTGGTACCATCATCCTTGTGAACATACATGTCAATAAAATGCTCACCATATTTATTTAGCTCCAGTGTGAAAACATCATCCCCGAAAACCGCGATGCCACCACCTTTACCTGGCACAGACACTGTAAATACATTTTTCATACCCAATCGATAGCGCAAACTCTCAACGTACTCTTTATTTTTCCTGGTTTCAGAAAGAAAGATAACATCGGGATGGTGCGTCTTAGAAAGACACACAAGTTCTTGAACTGTCCGAGGTTGTCCCAACCCTCGGCAGTTCCAACTTAGAATTTTCATGGCTCCTGACGGGCGACCATGTCGCCCGTCAGTTGACCGGCAGCCCCTGGGCCGGTAGCTTCCTTGGCAGTGCCTTCTTCATCTTTCCCATCCCCTACTGATTCTCTCCTACCCCCCTGGTCTACCTCCACTCCTCCATCAACTTCTTCAGTTACATGAATAGTAGCTCCATCTACACCTACAGCAGTACCAACTCTCTCCACACACACTCTTTTACAGAGAACACTCACTTCAGTAGCATCTCTAGGTTCTAAACTATCAGCACTAGAGCTATGCATGGAAATAAGAAGATCTTGATCATCAGGAGCACGCCTTTTACTCCCAGCCGTACTCTCAAGCATGGCAGCAAACGCCATTCTGCGACTAGAGAGTTCGCTTCCGCTATTAGGCGGAGTAGGAATGCCAAAAATAGCATGTTTGACACAAGTAGTCTTCACCATGTCCTTCTCTTCCTGCTCTTGCCTGTGGAACCTTCTCCATCGCTTAATACCCTCAGCCGCAAGGACACGATTCTGAGCAACAACCCCGTCCAGGAGACCATGGCCAGAAAATTGTACAGGAGACTCACTGGCATGGGGGTCGTGTTGCACCCCCTGCATACCAGCACCCTCCATTGTAGCAGCCACCATTTGGACAGTGGAGGCAGGCAAAGGAGAAACAGTGGCTTCTAGGTTGGTGTTGAAATTCTCACTATTACCATTGTCCTCCACGTGATGCCCAGAACCATCCACGCCACTCAAGGTGATGTTTTCTGTAACACCAGACTTGTTCTTGTGCAACTCCAGGTCACCCACCTTTGATAGAACAAGAGCCCCATTGTTGAGGATGATTGTGCTCCCATCAATCTTCCCATGCTGTTCCAGCTCGGAGGTACCAATATCTCCACCAGACGGAGCTGCATCCGGTGACTCCGAGACAACGAGCTTTTTAATGCCCGAAGCCACCTCAGTGATCGCCCCTTCCATCACCGGCGCCTCCCCAAAATCAATATGCCTCCTAGTCGACGCCCAATAAGGCGTCGCCCTGATGTCGGTGGAGAAATTTGCCTTTCGCAGCTCCTTGGCCATGCTACAAAACTTTTCCGTCGTGTGTCCCACCAATCCGCAGCAAAAACAGAAATTTGGAAGCTTCTCATACTTAACCACAAAGAAGATTGGTTCCTCGCTACCTTTAGGAGTTATGTCCACTTCTTCTTAACCGGCTTGCTCACAAAGTGCTCCACACGAACCCGAAGATGTTCATCAACAATTTGGCCATTGCGGTGCGACACGCCGATGACAGTGCCCAGCTTCCTCCCTAGCTTCCATCCCAACTCTTCAGTTTTGATGATGATCGGCACCTTGTGGATCTGTACCCAGATAGCAAAAGAGTCTAAGCACACGTCCACAGGGTCACCAACTCCGTTGAACTCCTTGATAAGCAGCGCGTCATTCCGGTAGTGCCACGGACCAGCATGAAGCACCCGCTTCTATCCATTTTGTGTCTGCGGTGATCCATTAGCTATCCAAGTTTGATCATTTGTGATTCGCTGCTGCTCGCGGTCGGCTGTCTTCTTCTTCAAGTGAAAAGAGGCTACTACTAGTGTTTGTGTTTTGCATGTCCTGCGATTGAATATGGAGTTTCGAGGGTAAATTTATTGGGTCTGTCTTTTTTTAGGGGGTATTGGGTCTGTCTAAGCGACATCTAGATGTGATAAGTCACATCTAGGTGTGACGTCATCCCGTGTCAGCCCATCAGTTAACTATTCCATCAGCAGCCTTTCCCCATCCCGCGGGTATCTAACTAATTAGCGGATACCTTCCCGCACGCCTTCGTAAAGGTCATTTTTCGTGCGCTTCAATGTCACTACGTGGCATGTTTTGGACGCACACCGTGCAACAACTCTGGCAGGTCAGATCCAGCCACAGTTATCCGCGCAACCACTGTCCTGTCATGGCTTAGTTTTTCAGCCACAGCCTCACAATCACAGTTTTTCAGCCACAACCTCTGTTAAAGGCACACTTTTTTCAGCCACAGCTTCCTGCCACAACCCAGTTTTCAGTCAAAGCCACAGTTTTTTCAGCCATAGCCGTAGTTTTTTTCAGCCACAGCCCTGCCACAGTCCAAGCCACAGGTCCGCGCGCGGCCACAACAGAGTCCGCGCGCAGCCACAGTTGTTGTTCGTGCGGGACACAGTAAAAACGCAACACATGTCGAATCCAAAGAACCTTAAAAGTGACCTCTGCGCGGGCGCGCGGGAGGGTACCCCGCTAATTAGTGATTGACCATCCGGCGTCGTCTTTTTATTTGTTTTTTGTTTGTTTGTCCTGGCAGCCCGCTAGGATAGTGGCCTTGGTCCAGTTGCGTTTTGTTTTTCATGGGTCTCAACCTGATCCGGGGGGGTGTCATGGCAGTTTTTTTTTCTGTGCGGCCCGACAAAAGAAAATGACCCAGATCCCAGTTGTGTTTCCCTTTTTTCAAGTAACTCTTTGGACTACCCCTAAAAAAAGTAACTCTTTGGACATAAAAACACCTGGAAACAATGAAATAAAAAACTTCTAATATTCAAAAAGAACCATATGCAGTCACAAAATCAAACAAGTTAATTGTTCTGATTTTGTTTGTTTGTTTTTTCTTGTTTTAAACAAGTTAATTGTCCTGATTTTGCCTTGATATAGACCTTGTACCTAGACAAAGCATGAACGTGATCGGGAAAACATTAATACGCGGCCGGAACTAATATTGGCTTGATCTCTTCACAGTTCACACCATATGCATGCAAGCATCATGCATGTACCCAAACGAACTATTCAAAATATTTGGTTTTTTCTAGCTCATCACTGATACTTGTTTGTTGTATTGGTATTATTATTTTTTTTGTAAAATAAAAAATTGTTTGCAAATTAATAGTTCGCAAATGAGAAAGGAATTAGTAAATTTGAAAAATATCCATGAATTAAAAAAAGTAGAGAATAAAACATGTTCGTGAAATTAAAAAAAGGTCCATGGATTTTGAAAAAGATTATGATTTTTTCAATGAAACCATTAATTTGACAATATGATTTTTAAAAGGCTCATAATTTAAGAAAATATTCATGTTTTCAAATTTTTTGGTTGCGAGTCAATGGGTGACTTGCAACTAAGTTGTAGATCGAGAGTTGAGTTGCAACTAGTTGTGTCATGGAAACTATCGAAATCTCAGTTGCGTTCATAAGTGACTTGCAACTAAGTCGAAGGAAAAAAATATCAGTTGCGGATCGAGGGGTGAGTGGCAACTGGATGTATCATGTGTGGTTATCAAAAATCTCGGTTGCGAGTCGATAGGCGACTTGCACTCGGGTCTATGCACATGCAGTTGCACCCGGGTCTATAGACATTATGTTGTGATCGGTTCTATGGACATGCAGTTGCACCCGAGTCTATAGTCATGCAGTTGCACCCGGGTCTATGGACATGCAGTTGCGGTCAGTTCTATGGACATGCAGTTACACCCGGTTCTATAGACATGCAATTGCGGTCGGTTCTATGGACATGCAGTTGCACCCGGGTTTATAGTCATGCAGTTGCACCCAGGTCTATGGACATGTAGTTGCACCCAGGGCTATAGACATGCAGTTATGGTCGGTTCTATGGACACGCAGTTGCGGTCGGTTCTATAGACATGAAGTTGCGGTCGGTTCTATGGACATGAAGTTGCACCGGGGTCTATAGACATGCAGTTGCACCCGGGTCTATGGACATGCAGTTCCGGTCGGTTCTATGGACATACAGTTTCACCCGTGTCTATGGACATGCAGTTGCACCCCGGTTCTATGGACATGCAGTTGCGGTCGGTTCTATGGACATGAAGTTGCACCCGGGTCTATAGACATGAAGTGTCACCTGGCTCTATGGACATGCAATTGCGGTCAGTTCTATGAACATGCAGTTGCACCCGGCTCTATGGACATGCAGTTGCACCCCGGTTCTATGTTCTATGGACATGCAGTTGCGATTGGTTCTATGGACATGCATTTACACCCGGGTCAATTGACAAGCATTTGCACCCGGGTCTATGGACATGCAGTTGTGGTCGGTTCTATGAACATGCAGTTGCGGTCGGTTCTATGAACATGCAGTTGCGGTCGGTTCTATGGACATGCAATTGCGACCGGGTCTATTAGACATACAGTTGCGGTCGGTTCTATGGACATGTAGTTGGAGTCAGGTCTATGAACATGGAGTTGCACCAAGGTCTATGGACATGTAGTTGCGGTCGGGTCTATGGAGATGATGAAGTTGCGGTCGGGTCTATGGACATGCAGTTGCGGTCGGTTCTATGGACATGCAGTTGCACCCGGTTCTATAGACATGCAATTGCGGTCGGTTCTATGGACATGCAATATATTGCGGTCGGTTCTATGACCATGCAGTTGTCGTCGGGTGTATTGGACATGCAGTTGTCGTCGGGTCTATGGACATGCAGCTGCACCCGGTTCTATGGACATGCAGTTGCAACCGGGTCTATGGACATGCAGTTGCGGTCGGTTCTATGGACATGCGGTTGCGGTTGCGGTCGGGTCTACGGACATGCAGTTGCGGTCGAGTCTATGGACATGCAGTTGCACCCGGGTCTATAGAAATGCGGTTACACCCGGATATATGGACTTGCAGTTGTGGTCGGTTCTATGGACATGCAGTTACACCCAGGTGTATGGACATGCGGTTGCATCCGGGTCTATGAACATGCAGTTGCACCCGAGTCTATGGACATGCAGTTGCGGCCGGTTCTATGAACATGCAGTTGCATCCGGGTCTAATGAACCCAGAAAACGGGAAAACGGCTTGGGATAATGAACCGATAAAAGCGAAGCAGAAAAGGCCTAGAACAACACCATGATACGCAACAAACAACAGCTACAAGCGAGGTTGAAGATAGAGCGCTTGCACGAAAATTACGGAAACTAAATCAAACAATAACAAACATAGATGAGACATCGTTTATAAAAGTTGTGAATTTAAAATGTTCTTCTAAAATATAAAAAATCATAGATTTCATGGTAAAAAATACACAAGAAAATTGGGAAAAAATAAAATAAACACTAAATGAGAGTGAGTATAGAGAGTGGTGAACAGAAAATGTTTGAAAAAATTTGCTCGCTCCTGACTCTTCCAATGCTCTATCCAAGCGCACTGAAAACAAACACTCTGCCTGTTCTCACTTCCATGAAACCGCCTAATAGAGAAAACACGCAAAAAAAAAAACAGGGGCAAGCAGACAGGATAACGGGCTAAACAAAAAACAAACTATGGCCGCTGTACGTACGTACTTACTATACACACACGTATGAAGCCACGAAGCCCACGAAAACAAAACAACGATGGAGCGCAATCACGCTCGCACGAAAAAACAAGAAGTAATAGATCGGATGGTTCAGAATTTAGATGTAAGATACTTAAATCTTATCTAGATGCTACTTAGCAAATCCCAAATTTATTTGGATTTTTCTAATTAAGGACGTCGATATGGACCGGACGTGCGGCCCGGAGGAGCTTCGCCCGCACGCCTCGTTCGGTAGTTCGCCGCCCCTCCTCCAAACGATTTCCTTCGGTGTGGGATCATGTTCAGTTCGGACGTTTTTTTAATTGGGCATCTTATTAGTGAAAATAAATAAATAAAATTAATTCTTTCGTACTGTGATATTTTTTTTTCTTTTGCTACAATGCAATTAACTTTTAAAGCAAAAATTGCATATTTAAAATAAAAAAATAATGTTACATAGGAATAAATATATTGCAAATCTATATTTTTATTTTCTTGCTAAATTTGAACAATATCACATAGTAAAAAACTCATATGATAAATATATATGTTCTTAAATTTGTCATGTTCTACTTAAAATAGTCATGTCCAACAATTTCAACATCAAATGCCATGTTCCACACAATATCTTCTCCCACATATAAGAAATGTCACGTCATTCAAAATAAGAATTACCATTTGCCATAACAAATGTCATGTTACACACAATATCATGTTTCGCATATTAATTTTTTTATGTCGTACAAACAAAAAACAATCTCAAAATGAAAATATGGCAGAACTGCCATGTCCTGCCTATAAGAATTGTCATGTACTATGAATAAGAATTGTCATGTCCTACGAATAAGAATTGTCATATTCTACGAAAAATAAGAATTCACATATCCTACGAACAAAATTACCATGTACTATAAACAAGGATTACTAAAATAAAAGTTACCATGATGAATTACTTAAAATTGACATGTACTATAAACAAGGATTACTAAAAAAATAAAGTTGGCATGGTGAATTACTTAAAAGTGCCATGACATATAGTTATTGTGGTCATGGTACTAAAAATTCCATGGTTTATAAACTAAATTTATAATGATGTATTAATGCAAATTTTCATGATCCATGAAGTGAAATTGTCATCCCTCCTCCCGTCGTCGCTCGTTGATATGCGCCGGAGAATCTTTCGATGCATCCGTATCCCAGGAACCCGACATGCCCTGCATCCTAATCCCCCACCCCCTCCCGACCGATGGATATCTGCTCAACACAGCTCTCCGGGGTGCTCGCCGATGAGTAAAAAGTACTCCCTCCATTCCTTGATGTAAGGTGTACAGTTTCTTAAAATAACTTTCATAATATAGGGTGTGAGGGAGTTTGTTTCCAATACTACCCCTCCATTATATGTTTTTTTTCTTTTAATAGGTAATCACCCGTGCGTTGCAATGGAACATAAATATTCTAATAGTTGAACACTAATCGTTTCATTATTTTATATGCAATTTTATTAGTATTAAATATTGTAATATGCCAGGCGGGAAGCTATATTCTTTCAATTTTTGGGTTGGGCGCTATTAGAATATATGGAATGTAAAATGAGTGTAAGAAAAGATCCTGAGTTTTTTAATTAAATGGATGAAAGGAAAGATCCTGGGCTGTTTAATTGTATGGTCGAAAGGAAAGAAAACTGAGCGGTTTAAATTTTGCTACAAAGGAAAGGAAAGTTATGAATGTGTGGTAGTACACAATTAATGGCAATAATCTTGGGCGGTTTAATGCAATGATCCTGAACGGTTTAAAGAATGCTACTAAGGAAAGTGGTGCTGTGTGGTGGACGATTTAATTAGTCTTAGACTGACTGGTGGGGCATACATGGTTGACGAAAATCTTAGCAAAACACGAAGGAGGGACCGTGAGGAACCGTTAGCCATTTTTTAGATAGTAGAGATTAGTTGCCAAACGTTGAGCTGAAGAAAAGGAAAGAAATGATCATGGGCTAATAACTTTAATCATGCAGATTTATTGCCTTGTATTCATATGACTTGGAGCGCTCCATGCACTGACTATGAATGGAAACCGTGAGAAATTGACAAGTTTTTTTAAGGAGATTGATTAGGCTCAATAATTGATCTGGAATGAGGGATTTTCTCACCTTCCTTTTTTCCTATCTACTCCCACGAATCCTTCTAGGGGCTTTTTAGTCCAACCACATTCAAATATGGTCTTAAAACCCCTGCGTTAATATTCGTGCGAGAAAACTATACACCTTACTTCAAGGAACGGAGGGAGTATATGGAATACAATGGTACCTTGAAATCTATAAAAATAGATGAAACAAATCATGGCAAGTTTAGTGTAATCAACATGGCAATGGGATCTAGTTTTGAAGATTGCGTCGCGATGTATTTAATGCTACAAAAAGAATTTTAATCGAGTTTTTATTTAAGAGAAAACATTTTGAAAACTGAAAAACTCAAAAGATTCCGCTGATGTCATGTTGCATGCATGCTTAAAAAAAGAAGGAAACCACCGAAGAGATGTGTTCAGGCCAATTCCTCTAGTGTCACACGATTTTGAAACATGACATGGCACCCGCTGATGCTTTAAAGTTCGTGTAAATCAGATTTGGGGTGGATAGAGTGTTCGGTCCAACCTGCTTAGTGTCTGAGGTCAGGCACTTATCATTTCCGTTTGCTAAAGCACATCTGGATGTGCCCTAAGTACACATCTAAGTTTTATGTCACTGATTCCAAAATTTATGAGGTTTTTTTCCTTATTTTTTTGGTGTGATTAAATCACTTGGATGTAGTAAAAAAATAGGCGCTATTGCATTCTATGCAAGGGCTCGCTAATAGATTTTCTCCCATTAACTGTTTACAATATAAAAAGAATACGTTACGGACATTTGGTAAATGCAAGTCGTAATAGCACCCCCCCCCCTCGTAAACGAGTCTAGGCCAGGTCTGGATCGATACCGCCCACCTCCCCTCAGTAAAGGGATAGTGTTACCCTTTCCTGCTCCCTCACAAGCACTCCAGAAATCCCTCCTCATTCAACACTGACTCCTCCTCTCGATGCCCTTCTCATCCAACGTTGTCGCCTCCTCTCGATCCCTTTGGAGTCCAGTGTCGCCGCCTCCTCTTGATCCCTTTGGAGTCCAGCGCCCTCATAATTTTTCATGATTTGTAAATAGTATCATAATACTTTTCATCAAATAAGAATATCATAAGCACCCTTAAAGGCAACAATATTTTCAATTTTTTCAATATCATAGTAATAATAAACACTTTTAGCATAGGAAGATAGGATTTCATTATCATAAACTCACATTTGAAAGGAAGATGTTTAGTGTCTCTTTCAGATCATCAAGTAAAATCATATATTTCTCAGACATTCTCAGCATAGTTGTACGAAGTTGTATTTGATTTCATAAGTGTTTCCCTTTTTGAGATATGCGAAGATGCGTTAAATGAGCATGCTGATATGTTTCAAATGTATCTATAATTTTTTCTTGTTCATGCTTGTTTTGGTGAGAACGCTATATGTTTTGATGCACTTTCATATCATTTACAACTTATTTTGGACTAACCTACTAACCTACTAACCTAGTGCTCAGTGTCAGTTTTTATCTGTTTTTGACCGTACAATGCAGAAAAAGGTAAAAAATCAAAGTACTTGAAAAATTCCCAAAAAAATACCAAAATTCTTATTTACCAGAAGAGTCCTCTAACCGAAGAATGAGTTCTGGGGGTGACATATCCCCCAGGCGCCTAAAGTGACTCAAGAAAATCTATTTTAGGATTCAAAGTGTGTTCATGGACATTTTTGTAATATGATTAGTCTTTTTTGTTTTATGGAGAAAATAAAATTAATACAAATGTTGCCCATGAAAGTCCCAAAATATATTTTAGAAAACCAAGAGGGAGTGAACTGTTCTAAAGCACATAATATCCGTAAATCATCTTCAAGAAGATTCCAAAAATATAACAAAGTAGTACAAAAAAATGCCATGAATGTGATAAAAATGCAATTTAGACATGCATATTTGCAAACAATTCTTAATGGAAAATGGATAACGTATATATATTCGTAAATTTCATCCCATTTGGTTCCAAGTTTTCTGTAGACAAATTAAATAACGTGTTTTCGTTATTGAACTTTTTTAAAATCCTAGCCCCCGCATCGAGCGAACCATCCTGCTAGTTTAACAAACAAGATAATTATAATTCACCTTGTAATACAGAACACACATTAATTAATCAACATGTTTTCCAAGATACAATTTTTCTTTGACCAAGCTTGCTAGTGTGCTCGGTTGACACAGTATACCACATCGTCCGCCGCCGTCGACGTCCTGGTCACCGCCACGTCACGGCGGCCATATATGATCTTATCTTATCTCCCTCATGAACAAAGACTAACAAGAAAAAGGCAAGATTCTCCGGGCCCAACAAGTGGCCGGCTGCTAAGGTTATTCCAGCGAATCATTGTTGTTTATATCATTTAACCAAACCATTGTTCGACACATTCATCGTCGGGTCTATCTCAGTTTCAGTTAAAAATACAAGCATTTTATTCGAGACGGCAAAAAAACAGGCAATTAACAATGTCATACAAGCAGACAAAGTGTGGAGGACCTATTGTCTTGCTTCGGTTTAATTCAAAGGCAATTAACAATGTCATACAAGCAGACAAAGTGTGGAGGACCTATTGTCTTGCTTCGGTGTAATTCAAATGCTCCAAACCATTAGCGAATCAACTTGTAGTTGAGTTGGTTAGAAGAATTAGAGTATTATAGTTTATCAGAGTTCAAGTCTCAGATTTGATATTAGCGGTCGTATTTTTCTGAAAATATTTCAGGGCTTTTGACGATGTGCTTTCAGTGAGAGGAGACGTTTTCGTTGACTATGAGGCGTTGTGATAACTTCGCTAATTTCAAAATAATATACCAGCTCAGTATTGTGAAGATGTTTATAAAGATAGGATGTCCGTACATACGTGAATGTGTGCATGTGAGCGTCTGCGTAATAATGTGTTTAAAAAAGCCATTAGCGGTTACGTGCTAGCTTAAGCGGGCGGCGATACGAACGTAGCTAGCGTGATAGCAAACCGTCACCCAATGCGTGAACGAGTGAGCAGACTTGGCAGAAACGAACGGAAACAAAAAAAAAAGACACTCTAAGTCTAGAATAGAAATGTGGACTGGCCTCTAGATAGAATAGAAATGTGGACTGGTTAGTCCATGCAACGAACGATGAACCTAATCAGCTTATATGATATACCTAGTGCATATCCACTCCACGTAATTAACGTCATTTCCAGATCATGTGATGGACCGGCGCGCGCAAGTGTACGAGTGGGACAGTGTGTGTGCCCATCTTTGCACTTGACGCACGCACCTACTACTCCGTTAAAGTTAAATCATCTTCTTCCTCCCTCCCCCCCACCATTCCCCACAAGCTCGGAAGCTCTTGGCCGTCTCCACGAGTCCACCATACCGACGGCAAGCAAGCAGAGTACACCCGCGAGGTCCCTGTCCCCCCTCTGTATTTCCAAGCGTCAGTGCTGCTTCTGCTGCCGAAATCGATTTGATGCTGATCCCCACATATGGTGTGATGACCAGGTGGTTCTCCCTCCGCCATGGCGAAGGCGTTCAAGGCGTTCTTGAACAGCCCCGTCGGCCCCAAGACCACTCACTTCTGGGGACCCGTCAGTAACTGGGGCTTCATCCTCGCGGTTCGTACGACGCTCTCTTCAGCTACTCCTTCTTACCTGTGTATCTATCTAGATTTTCCTAAAATTTAATCTGTCTAGTTGGTTGATCGCAACCACGAGAGTGCTGCAATTCCCCAGTGACGTTCTCATACCAGTTGCATTTTATATATGAGCATATATATATATATAGGAATTTTCCAGCCCAAAACAAAGGGGAACTAGTTTTTTAACCTCTCCATTCAGAATTTAAGCCTTCACTGGCTCATATGCATCAGTGTTGTATGTTCGTTTAGTTGCCCATGGGAATGCTTCGTTAATTAGTCAGTTCTTATGATTACAGAAAATATTAACTTTCTAGGAAGTTCGTCAAACGGTTTCAAATGGCTAATCTCAGGGTCTTCTCTTGAATAACTATAACTCCTTGCAAAATGAATAAACCAATAATTCCTGCAATTGTCGTCTCATTCCAGGGTATGGCTGATATGAACAAGCCACCTGAATTGATATCCGGCAGAATGACCGCAGGTTATTTGTCTGACAAGTCACAGATCCTAGATAGTTTGATGAACAATAGATATGAAATTATCATTAATGATTACTATTGTGTTATGCAGTTATGTGTGTGTATTCTGGCCTGTTTATGAGGTTCGCGTGGGTGGTACAACCCCGGAACTATTTCCTTATGGCAACCCATGCCTCCAATGAAAGCGTTCAACTCTACCAGTTATCTCGATATGCTAGATCACAAGGGTAAGGCTTCTGTTGTAAACTTTTTTTTACCATGTTATTATATCACATTAGAGAAATTTTTTGTTAGATTAAACATGGCTATCATTTTCTTCCATTTGTTTGAAACGTACTCGTCAAATGCAACCATGGAAATTTAGTTAATGCAATACTAGAGTAATGTTGATGTTTAAGTTTGTATTTTGCAGTTACCTAGGGAAGAAAGAGTCGCAGGCCCAACAGTAACGATGGCCCCGCAAACACTGTGATCACTATTTCTGAAGCGAAAAATGGTTTCTCATGCTTCTGTAATGATTGTAATAGTAAAATTTTCTGTATTACTTAAAGTACATGAACACACTGAAATGGAAAAGACTATGATAAATTTGGGGCGATGGAACTTTCATTGATAGATCTTATGTGTTCTTTATAGTCCCGGTTTTTCATACCAATGTATTTCCCTCCCCCCCTCCCCCACTCATATCCCTCGATTGGCACTTTCATCCTCCCTTCTACTTTGGCGTGCACCCATTTTTTGGCACCAATTGGCGTTCCCCCCACATCCTCACACTGACGTTCATGACCAACAACCACCACCTCGCCTTCCACGGTCAAGCCTGCCTCCCCGAGTGTAAGTCCCGATATGCGGTACTGTTTCAGATCTAAATGTTTCCATCCAGATTCGGGGACGAAGCACATATCGGTCCCACCGCGACATATGACATAGCCATATGCCCCGGATTTCCAGCATGATATCACAACATTAAAGATACAAGGATACAACATCTCATACAATCGGCAGACAACTGCCTTAAATACAATACATTAGCGGAAGGTATATGTCTGAGTACAGACTACAATTAAATGCCTAGTGGCAAAGATAAAAACATCGATCCCCATAACCACACGGGTCCAGGCCCTCCGCCGGGATCCGCCTAACTAGTCGTCGTCGAGTCTCCACGTGAAACGTCGATCACCGTACCTGTTGTCGATCAAGAACCCTGAAAAGAGTTTGGGGGTAGTATCATGAGTACAGAAGTACTCAGCATCCAACTGTAGTGGTCAACTGACCCAGCAAGGACTTCATCACTCGCCATTCTAGGACAACTAGTAGTTTACGGTAAGGATGGGGGAAGTGGTGAGGTTGCTGCCGCACTAGCATTTATGAAGTGGATAACGATCTAGAGAGTAAGATAAGAATCCAAGCATTCGATGAGGAATCACCTCCAACAAGTCTTGCTATCAGCTACTTACGCAAACATAACACCTATCCTATCCTTGTCCTCCTCTTCGCATCCCGACGAAGAAGAAGTAGTCAAGGCACACACACGTTGATCAAATTATATTAAGATTATCTCAGTTGTTGTCTATGAACAAGGAGTAGATCTCAAGTCGTCCATAACCGTGGACATGGCTTCTCGAAAAGATTTAACCCTGCAAGGGTGTACCAACTACCCATTACAAGGCTCCGCACGCACGCCCATCTCTCCCAGTTGCTACCCAACATAGGCAACCATTTTATGATTTAGTTCCGAGAGATCCGAAACGACAGGTCCCTCTAACTAACAACGAACAAATCCGGGTGGCCCCCGGTGAGTCGACATCCAACTCAAAAGCCGGCCGCGCTCTCGAATTAGCCTCTACCGTCTGGATGAGGTCGGGTTAGCTACCCAAACAGATGTGGGCAGCCCCCTAGCTCCTTGGGGTGGACCAATCAAGAGAAACATGTTGGGAATGTGCCCTAGAGGCAAATAAAATATGTTTATTGACATATTCCATTAGTTCATAATAAGTTTTATACTGTGCTATAATTGTATTAAGCGGAAACTTTAATACACGTGTGGTATACAAACAACCAGGTCCCTAGTTAACTCTAGTATACTAGTCCATTGGGCAATTGATGATCAAAGTTTCCTGATCATGAGATGTGAACAGTCCATTGACAATGGGGTCATGTCATTGGGAGAATAACATGATGGACACACACCCACCGGAAGTGTTGCAATGTGATCCATTCACATAGTTCAACATTGCGATAACTATAAACGTAGTGACCCGATCCTTAAAACCGTGATGATCATACATAATTGCTATCTACCAAGATGCTTTGAGTGCATTAACCGTTACACTAAAACATGGTAACCATAAAGGTGTATCTTGGGTATTCCGAAGTAGATATGTTGATGAGTATGCAAATAGATCAAAACGGGATTTGTCCATCCGAGTGACGGATAGGTACTCTGGGCCCACTCGGTGATATTGCATCATAAAGTTTGCGCAAACGTGTGACTAGGTCACGGGGTTGCAATATCACAGGAACGAATAAATATGTTTGTCGGTAACGAAGATGAACTAGGTATTGGATACCGACGATCAAACCTCGGACAAACAAAGTACCGTATGACAAAGGGATCAGGACTCAACGTTAACGGTTCAACGATGAAGTTAATTCAATGGAAGCGTAGGGGCCATCTAGGATTGTAACCAGGTCTGATCGATGGTCATTGATCAAGAGAGTGTCTTGATCATGTCTGTTGTTTCCCGAACCGTAGGGTGTCACACTTAAGGGTATTCGACGCAATAAGGATAGATTCGGGATCGTCGGAGAAATAAGAGAGAACTCCGAAATCGTTTCGGAGCGGAGACGGAAAAAGTTCCGAATTGTTCGGAAAGTTATTTAGATATGTTTTATTATATAATTAAATGAATTAAATATTAAAATATAATTTAAATAATTAAATGGAATAAAGGTTCTTTTATTTTTCTTTAAAAAAGAGAAAGAAAAAGAAAAGAAAAAGAAAAATAAAAAGAGAAAAAAAGGGTGCTGGGCGCATGGGCTTTGGCCCATGTGGCCACTTGGCCTACTTGACCACCCACGGCCATGCACACATGCATGCATGGTGCGCCAAGGCCAGGGGTCGGCCTGCCACATAGCAGCCACGGCTAGCAATTGTGGTTAGTACCACATTGCTAGTTGTAGCTCCTGCGTGCCCTTTTTTTTCCTATATATAGATGTGGTGGGTGCCCCTTTTTCAACACAGAAAATTCCAGAAAAATACATAAATTTTTTGTTGATCTCTCTCCCTCTATTTTCTCCATCCCTGAGCGGACTCCCCTTGGTTGGAGGCTGCACTGGGTTGGAGGTTTCTCCACTATACGCACGTCGTCAAGCTGCTAGGATCCGAATACATATTCTTTCTGCTGCTCGCCTGGTTCGGAGCCCGGAGGGACGTCTGGTACATCGTATGTGTGTAATCCCGCGAGGCGCTACACTTGTGGTGCTCCTTCATCGTTGAGGCCGTGTCGCGACGTCTTCACCGACAACGTTTCGACGGGGACGTAATCCCGTCATCGGTCTACAGGGACCGGGTGGCTACTGGAGTCATCGTGGATCTGCGCGGCATCGGGGATTGTGTGACGCCCCCAAAATCAGACCGTGTACAGTAATCATACACGCAAGGTACACGATCGAGATCAGGGACTCACGGTGAGATATCACAACACAACTCTACAAATAAAATAATACAAGTTGTTTATTACAAGCCAGGGGCCACGAGGGCTCGAATACAACAGCTCGAGAGCACAAAGTCAGCGGAAGCAAAAGTATCTGAGTACAGACACCAGAATACAAGGTTGCCTTAAGAAGGCTAGCACAGAAACAACACTCGATCGAAAAGGCGAGGCCTCCTGCCTGGGAACCTCCAAACTACTCCTGGTCAAAGGGGAACTCGACGTCGTAGAAGGCATCGGGCATCTTCATGTTGCGGTGGTCGTCTTCGGGGATCTACTGCTCCTGGACTCCAACGTCGACTGTAGCGGCCGATCAGGCAAAACAGTAAAGGAAATAAAGCAGGTGAGTATCTAGTATACCCGCGAGTCTTACGTCCGCTACTAAGCATTATGCATTGTATCAATGGAAAGGGGAGGTTGTATATATAGTGGACTGCAAGATAGAAATCAGAATAAGGGTAAGAAACTAGGCCTATCGAAGACTAGCATCTTCCGACGATGTCTTGCAGCATGAGGTAAGAATCAGCCAACAGTTTATATAAAGCATAAAGTAACAATGCAGCAGAAGTTGCTGCAGCATTGTATAATAATAAGTTGTAATAATTAGCAATGCCTCCGAGTTCACCTCCTCGACATCCCCGCGAGGAAGAGAACCCGGAACCATACAGTTTAATAATAATAGTTTGTAGTGGTAAGATCCAGCTTCAGCATAAAGCGTCCTGTTACCGTGGACACGGCTATTCGAATAGATCAATCTTCCCTGCAGGGGTGCACTTCTGTTACACTACAACGCACGGATCTCCAGGGTGGCGGGCACCTTGTTAGGGAACGCTCCACCGAGGCTATCCGACACTCCACAGCCCATCTTTCAAACTCAACAGAGAGGCCATCCGCCGGTCTAAATCCTAAGTACTCAGGGCCTTGGACCCCAACCCTGACATACTCCTGCACGGTGCGTGGGTGGCCGGGAAGCCGTAACAAAAACAACACAGCTCGAGCCAAAGAAGACAACGCACTTCCCGGCAATCATCCCGCGGTACTGCTGACGTCTGAAGAGTCCTCGGACGACACTGTGAAGCAGAGGAGCCAATAACTCATTATCCCACGTGTAGGCAGCGCGTACAAGCCAAAAGGCTACTCAAGTCATCCGTCGAACCATTTAGTATTTTATTAATTTGCGTGACAACCGTTATCGTTGCCTCGACTTAACTGACCTGCGGACAACGACAGCAGCCAGGACCACCAGTATATCGATGCCTGCTCTGTCGTCCCACCAAGTCTCTGCGGTTACCAATAAGGTGAACCGTCTCCTTACCTTGTCTCGCGTGTGCTCCTGGAGGAGCTCGACTTTCGGGGTTTGGTAACTCTCGCGACCAACGATCAGGGGCCAAGCACACCGGTACACTGGTCGTACCCTCCCTGTCGTCCCGTCGCAATACCACTCGCGGGCACCGTTGGGTCGCCCGACTCCTTACCTTTAAGGACACCAGTTGAGTCGAGTGCCTACCCTTAAGTGAAACCAGGAGGTATCACCCTCGATGGTACACTTAATGAGGTTCGACAGAGACATCAGCGGAATGAACTAAAGAGGAATATTCTCATATCACCCCGGTGGTGCCGAGACACCAGCGGAATGAACTAAAGAGGTAAACCTCGTATCATCCCGGTGATGCTACGCTACTGAGCCGACGAGAGTGAAATACGAGTCCATTCCACTCGCAAGTCAAACTCGAAGCGACTCGGCAGAGTCTCGCCGTTGTAGGTTCCCTGGGGCGTCTGCATTGGACCGTACCTATTGCAGTTATAATATTTTGTAATCCGCGTCACTCACCAGAGTGATCACGTCCCGCTATTCTAAACCTAGATAACAATGCGCAGGGTTCACTGCTGAATATTATATATATATTTATAAGGCAGCATAGGACAAAGGAAGGTACATCAAGGGGTGACAATGACAGGCTATGCAATTGAATAGGATGGTAACGTAGCAGCAGCAGTAACAATGCCTAGTGCAAGAAATGTACGGAAAGATAGGCGATATCTGGAGAAGAGAATGGCTCTGCTTGCCTGGAAGCTCGGCGGTAGAGGTACGGTCGTCGACGAAGTAGTCGATCACAGGGGCATCAGCAGCAGACGTCGAGACTACCGGACAATAAAAGAGGGGGGAGAAACAATAAATACACAGCAATAATAGCAATACAAATACAAGACATGACATATGAAATGTTAACGATGCTCTAACGGTGTACGATACACGTAGCATGGAGCGGGAATTCATCCGTGGATGAACTGTCAGCTCCGGGTGATCACCGGACAGGGTGTCCGAAGGGGGGAGGGATCATGCCGGAGGTGTCGTGGACATCGGAAAAATATACGAAGGGGGTATCCGTGTTAGTTGATCCATTCTGAATAACTTTCATGTTAAGAATAAATTCATCCGCATAGTTTTACCGGTACTGGGTAATTACCGGGCAGTGCAATCGGAGGGGGAATGTCTCGTGTGTCGTAGGTTAGAGGGGGGTGGAGGTATGGGTAGTGTATCCGTATTTGTTATATTTTTCTGATCAATTTTGATGCATAATGTTTTTCAATCTGAGTAACGGTTTAAAAGATATTAATTTCTGAAGTTTAAATCATTTTAAAAGATTTTCTGAATTTTCTTTTATTAATAAAAATCCAACATTATCCACAACCTTATCCAGAATAGTGCTGACAGGTGGGACCTACATGTCATAGGCTGGAGCCTTTGACCTGGTCAACTAACCAGTGGACCCCAGGTGTCATAGACTCCCAGTGGATTTCTCTAAAATAACTAAGTCTGAGAATCTGTTATTGTTTAGCTCTCTTGTGAATTTAATAACTAAATAGTTATGCCTCAAACTAATATATGGAAATTATATTATTTGATCTAGGGTATGTGTACAACATGCCCATGCCATTTGTATTATTTATAAGAATCAATAACACAAGGTTTTAGGCCGAGGAAGTGGTTAAGATAATATTTATGACTTAGCAGAAATTTGCTAAGTCTGGGAATCTGTTTTAAACATCAACTAGCATATTTCGATAGGCTACGGTTTCGATCCTTTTCATCCAATGAGTTAGTTTCTTATACCAATTCTTCTCAGTTTTCTGTGCTCTATAATCTGGTAAATAAATCATCCATATTAGAATTCATTTGATTGATCAGAATTTTGTTGGAAAAGTGGTATTGGATGTCAATACCAAAATTTTGTCAAATTTAATCAACTTTGCTCGATTATTGTCAGCGATCTATATCTCCGATGGAGATGCATCAAACATACGTTTTGCTCTATATTACTTGCACTTTCGTGGCAACCCCTTAGCTGCCATGCCAAAGGCTTGTAGCATGTATATTTGTCGCTCTAAACTTGTAAGGGTGACTTCTCTGTTTTTCTGGTTAACATAAATCTGACTTTTGTTATTTTCATAGGATTTAATCCATGCCTCAATTGAGGTTGGCCCAGTGGGAGAAAATGAGGATGGTTGGGTGTAGTTCCAGTTCATGTAATTTGTATTCACGTTTGAGTTTGTTTTTCCATTGTTTTGCCGTTGTTTGGGTTGTTGTCAAGGTGGTGCGACAACATCAATTAGTAGCACTAGCAGCCAACCGCAACAACAACTTGCATCGGCAGCAGCAGTTAAGCCGCAGCCATTGCAGGGGCGACCAAGGAGTACCGTGCTACGACTTTGGCAGCAACACGAGGCAAAGATGGAGGGGGAGATCACAAGGGGCAGCAGGGCAGGCCATGGGCGAGGGGAGGTGTCAGAGCAGCGGTGCAGATGGCCGCGGCGCCAGGGGCGGTCGAGGTCGGGGGGGGGGGCAGCAGGCGCGACGAGGTGGCGTGGATGGGGCTGGTGACGAACACCGAGAGGCGCCGGAGCCACGGCGGCATCCATGCCGGCGGCGAGCTCGAGCCCGTAGCGGTGGAGGTGAGGCGGCGTCCCGAGGGGAACCCGTGGGGGTGTTGGCCGGCGGCCAAGGCGGCCAGGGATCGCCGGAATCAATTGGTGCCGGCGGCGTCGAGGAGGAGAGGAGGGGATCGGGATCGGGTGGGGAACGAGCGTGAGGTAGGGGAGGGGGGTTCGTGCGACTGGATCGGGATCCAGACAGGGATTGAGAGGGGGGGTTGACCGGGGGTAGCGGCTCGGGCTGGGGGGTCTAGGCGCCAGGGTGGGCTGGGGTGGACCTCAAGGGGGGAGGGGGGATGGGCTACGCCCCCGGCGGAAGATAGTTTTCTTTTTCTTTTTATATTTTTCTTTTCTGTGATTTCTTCTTTGTATTTAATTTAAATACTTAGACATTTTTGTTAAGCATGAAAGATGCTCCAAAATTATTGTTGCACTATAAGCCATTGCCACAAAATGTCTTGGGCACAAATAAAATCATTTAATATTTTAATTAAATATTAAATGATTAAAATGGAATAAACAAGCTACTATTTTAATTGTTTCAATTAATTTAGAGATTAATAAAATCCCAAAATTGGTGTAACACGGTCCACTGAATATTTGTGATTTTATAAAAGTAGTTTCACAATTTTTTTGGAGAAAGTTTATTTTGCACTTTGGTTTTAATATTCCACCAAAGGCAATATGAGCATTTGATTTGAATTCAACTCAAAGGCAATTAACTTGAGCTTGGAATTGTTTTGATTCATGATGACCAAGATCCATGATCACATTGCATTCAACAATATCAACAGGAGAAATTGAATTTGAACTGAACCAAGTTGATCAAAACAAAATTCTGATCCAGGCCATTTTGAGCAAGAGAGATTATCAACAGTGATTAGCAACAGTAATCCTGATTACTGTAGGTGATTACTGTAGCGTGACACCCGGGGTGTTACAGATTGCCGGTACGACTACATCAACCACGTTCACGCGGGAACGTTTCCCGCTTAACGGACTACATACTGGTATGTGACCTATCTCCATCCGTTACTTGCATCGCCATAGCATAGGTCTTGGGTTCAGGACGCGTAGGTCATGGAAAATTATTGTTTTCTGCCCCATTTCCCAACAGTGGTATCATGAGCAAGGCTATGCGTAGATGTATTGTACGGATAGAACACATCTAGTATGTGGGCATCAATTCTCCAATTGTTACCCTCTCACGTGTACTCGTTTAGCATTGTGGCAATGTCCTGATGAAGCGGCCCCGACCGACCTTACGTGTTTACGCGAGACTGGTTCCACGCTTGACATATGGCTTGTACCATATAACTGGCTGGGGGTGTCTGTCTCTCTAACATTAGCGACGCGAAGACGTTTGCAACCGGATGTCTCTATTACAAATTTGCAGGGGGGCATCATAGTTAGTATGATTTATACTATAGCATCCTGTTTTGCTTGTATTAGATATACGACGGTAGCATTATAGGATGATCCCTCACTAATCCAACAAAGTGTCCTTCCTTAGTGAAGCACCATCTGGAAAGATCTCCATTATGGAGGCATCGCGTGTCACACGGGTGTCAAACATATTAGCGTTCAAATGAGATGGGTGGAGCAAGCCTTGCATGTTCAGAAACATGGCCTTGCATACGCGGCATATAATCACTAAGGTTATTGTGGCGAGCCTGGCATATGCAAATATGGCCTCGGGACACAGTGATCGAAAGATCGAGCATGAGTCACATGGATGATGTGATTGGCATGATGACCTACCTTGAGAATATACTGATGGTCATGTCATACGGGGGAGGTATAGTTCTCAAGGATTGTGTAATCACTTAGAATAAACTATGAGGGATGTTTGTCTGAGTGGGAGTTCTATAATTGTTTAAAACATGAACTCCTATTATGAACTTAATCTTCATGTCTTAGCAAATATCACTGTAGATAATGTCATATCCAATGTTTATAACTATGGCTCTTTTAGTGTGATGTAGAACTTAAAGTAAATGGGTCTTACTTCATTGATGTGTACCAACACCGTTAGAGACATACTCATCAGTAATGACTTACAAAACGTCATACGAGAACTGCTAGGAGATACACCAGATAACTCCGTAATTGAGGAAGATGATGATGAGTATTGTACTCATCGTCACTTATATGATTGTCCAAAACACCATACTTCATATTATGGAATATGAGTATATGGACGGGGTTTCTTTCAACCATGGTTGAAGGAACAACCTGCTAAGAAAGTCACTTGGAAAATGTATAAGATACATGAACACCTTGTGTACAACTTGGACTACTGAATGACTGGTTACTTTGCGATAACTGGGAAGTGGCATCCGCTTCCTCCCAGCTACAAAGATCGTGTCTAGACTATGTCATGAAAGAGAATTGTTCACCGTTCATGAGGTCATGGTTAAAGTTGTGAACTTTAAAGGTAGAACCAATGCAGGAATAGTCATTGACGGAGAAAGTATATTTGATATACGGGTTAGAAATGTCTTTCCCCACAAAACACTAATTGCGGATGATTAAGTATTCGATGCTTGAACTTACTGCTTAAAGAGTGGCTTGGAAGGGATGAGGTGACAATGTGTGCTGACGGTAATCAAGATAGTTGATGGTCGACAACACTCTCCCTCTACATCTATCATTTGATTAATATATGAAAAAGTTTTGTAATCGTTTGAGTATGGACTTTATTAGTGTGTCTTGCATCTCGCGAAGACAATTATTCATATTAGTGAGAAACAAGTCAGTTGTTCTTCTTTTATGAATGATATCTTTTATGGTCACATTACGGTTATGAATGAGTTATTCTTATATTGTGTTGGGGTTCGCAGCAGAAAACACAAATTTTTCTAACTAGCGTTCCCATAACCCAAGATCTAGCTAGCCGTATTACCGTAACGGAAAGTAGTGCGGAAATAACATACCTCGGGGTGTAGTCCGTTGCGCGGGAAACGTTCCCGCAAACGTGGTTGATGTAGCCGATCAAGTTTCACAGCCCCCTGGCTGTGTTGAGCACCCGAATGGGTGTAGTGCCACACGTGCAGCACCTCGTAGTACTCTCACACATACGAGACTCGATGACGACCTCCGTTCTCCGATCCATCGGAGGTGGCGGAAGCAGACCTCCGGACGGAGCTTCGGCAGCACGACGGCCTCCGATTCTAGCAGAGAAGTCTCAATTCCACTACAGGCTCACACTAGGGAGCCCACCGTGAAAGAGACAAGGGAGGGGAGAAGACCAGAGAAAACCGATCTCAATTCGGAGTAATATTTATTTTCTCACGAATTTCTGTGTCTTGAATATGTGCACCCTGCCCATCTATATATAGGCAGAGGGGAGGGAGTCAACCCCTCTCCCTTAGCAATGTGGGACTAAAGTCCCTTTGCTAAGGGGAGGTTGGCCGGCCAAGGGGGGGAGGGGGCGCACCCCTCATGGGCCCTAGGGCCCATGACGCCTCCTCCTCTTTTTTCTTTTTCTTTTTCCCTTTTATTTCCCCTAATGGGCCTTTTTCTCCACTAAGGCCCATTGCACATATTAATTAGAAATAAAATGATTTTAATTATTAATTCAATTAATTAATAACTAAAACATAATATTCCATCTCCCGGTGCTCCGGAACACCTTCCGGTTCACTCCGAACTTGTTTCGGTTCAACACGGTACTTCTCCGATATTGTTTCCTTTATTCTCTGGTTACTCCGATGGTTCCGAAAAGGTCTCCGATTTCATCGAGCCCTTAAGTGTGTTACCCTACGGTCCGAGAACACTCCAGTCATGACCGAGCAGAGGCTACAGTCAATGATCATCAGCGGGACCTGGATGCCCATAATGACCCCTGTGCATTCTGGATATCAAACACCGATTGGACCTTACGCCGTATAGCATTCCCTTTGTCAGCGATACTGGATTGTTCCGAGATTCGATCAATGACATCCTATGTCTGGTTCAACCTCGTTCCGAACTAATCCTCATTCACTCGTTCCCGTGATATTCATCCCTGTGACCTAGTCACACGCTGCAGCTTTATGGATGGAATCTCACCGAGTGGGCCCCGAGTATCTATCCATTATATGGATTGACAAATCCCGCTCTTGTAACAATACTCCTCAACATATCTCCACGGAATACCTAAGATACAACCGTTATGACCCGCATATTTCAGTCAGGTGGTGGGATGTAAGTCAAAGCATCCGGGAAGATAGTAATTATGCACGTACTCACGGTCAAAGGAACGGTCTATCACGTTCTGTAATTACAACACTGAACCTTCAAAAGATTTGATCATGCTGTAATGCTTACTTTGGGTAATGTTCATCACGTCACTTAACCAGTGAGGTGACCTCATAGTCAAGAGACTTAATTGTCCATGATCGCGAAACCACGATCATCATGTTGACCATGAACTAGTTATCGATGTAGAGGCTAACTAGGAACTCTGGGGGTTTCTATACCACACCTGCATCATTGTTTCACTGACACAGTTCTAGCACGGTATGAAATTGGTTATGAACTTGCTTAGATATATTGGAATAATCATATATTATTTGCCTCTAGAGCATATATCCAACATATTGATGATAGTAGTTTGATCATTTATAAGAAATATTGTAATGCCAAGAATTATCCAAACTTAATTATGACACTATATGATTGTTGAATATCATACATAATGATGTATCATGTTTCAACATGTAGTGAACTTCATTATTTTGTGAACTTCATATGTGGACTTAGATGAATATGTGTATTCATTAATGAAACTTAAGTCTGAAATTGTTTGATGTGATCAAAGGATTTCAGAATGAAGACGGGTATTAAATTGTCAAAAAAACAAGTCCCTATGATTTGATCAAAGAGACAAATGTTTTGAGTTAGCCTTGGGCATACGAATTGTGTGAAAGTTGTTCCACAGGTTACAATGTTTGAGAAACTTTAATATTGTTGATGTGCCTGAACATTATAATCATACTCTATTGAATAGTGTATGGTCTAAGTTATCTCTTACTGAGTTTCGTTATTATAGTTTAGAGTTATTAATTTAATATGCAAACACTCACTTCAGAATAGGAAACCATCTGAGTTCGTGGAAACCAACACCATATCAGTCATGGTGTATCGTGGTTTCTAGGAAGTTTGATTTATGGGATAAATTATCTTTGTAGTGTATCCCTAGTCAACTATGGATGCATCTTACACAACTAGAACCAAAGGAGCAAACCTTGTGTTGCTATAAGTTTGGTGTTTGTCAAGAAGTGTTCTTGATAAATTTGTTAATGGAAGAAAGTGAAAGTTCAACCAATGTAATTGACCTTGCCTCCATATGTCAGAGTAGCGCAACGGAATATGTTCCGGAACCAAAACTCTACAGTTAGAGGAGAAAATGATGATAATGATAATGGTGTTTCGCTTGAAACTTTTACTGAACAAAGTAGGATTCAAGAATACATATTTGCCCCTTGTGCAAAATAATATTCATGATTCACTTGTCATGTTGATGGAACAAGACATGCCTACGGACTACGAAGAAGCGATGGTGGACCTGAGTATGAGAAATGACTATGAGTCATGAAATCCTATATTGAGTTACATTTAATATTACTTGAATCTTATCGAGTAAAAAGGTTACTTGATATTCTCAATAACTTCAAGGTTATAAGGAATAAATGTGAACATCAAAGGAAGACATCAAGACCGATTTGTCATGAAGGATGTTTCTGACAAATTCAAAAGGTTGACTACAATATGTAGCGATGCTTGAGTCAATGTGATATTCACTATGATTGATCCAAATTGTTATCAATACCGTGACTTCCTCAAATCCTGTATTTGAAAAAGTGTTGTAATTGGTACAACAAGAAGGTTTTGGAAAACATATGGATGCTAGTGTCTCGTAACCGGAATTCTCAATTTGATGGATGATCAAAGTGATTTTGGACTTAGCCAAAATATTGAGAAACATGCATTTGCATGAAACTGAGTGGGAGCTGAACAGTTTCCTAAACTTAATATGTGGACGACATATTTTGAGTGGGAGCAATGGGAGTGTTATCCTAGTCTTATATGTGGCTGACATATTTGAGTGGGAGCGTGACAACATTCTCATATATAACATATTGTGAATGGTGTAGTTGGTATTAATGATTATTGATATCTTTCATGAATGAAGTTAAGCATTGAAAACCTATTAAGATAGATTAATGTGTTTAATAACATTGAGTCGGAATACTTCCCTGGATAAGATTCTGAAGAAGTTCAGAATGGGACAAGTCAAGAAGGTAGTTCTTACTTGTATATCCAAGAGAAGTATCGAGTTAATCTCAGTACAAGAACACTGGTTAAATGATGGTTAAATAAAATAAATGGATGTGCTACATCCTCTATGCCCCTGTCATTGGTTCTTTCATATAAAACCAAAATTTTTTACTCGACGTAATGTGACCCAAGTTCTTAGTAAGAAGAACATGTTGTGATATGATTTATGAGTAAATCATGGAACAAAGAGTTAAGTTTATCCTTCAGTGTCTGGAGAGAACTGAGGATACATCTCTAATTTGTAAAGGATAGTGAACTTGACCATAAAAGTTATGCTGGTTCAAGTTCTAACACTAACCTAGAAAATTGAGATATCATGCTAATAAATGCCATTGGTCAATAAAATATGTTAATTGGCATATTCCATTAGTTCATAATAAGTTTTATACTGTGCTATAACTGTATTAAGCGGAAACTTTAATACACGTGTGGTATACAAACAACCAGGTCCCTAGTTAACTCTAGTATACTAGTCCATTGGTCAATTGATGATCAAGGATTCCTTATCATGGGATGTGAACAGTCTATTGACAATGGGGTCATGTCATTGGGAGAATGACATGATGGATACACACCCACCGAAAGTGTTGCAATGTGATCTAGTCACATAGTTCAACATTGCGATAACTATAAACGTAGTGACCCGATCCTTAAAACCGTGATGATCATACATAATTGCTATCTACCAGGATGCTTTGAGTGCATTAACCGTTACACTGAAACATGGTAACCATAAAGGTGTATCTTGGGTATTCCGAAGTAGATATGTTGATGAGTATGCAAATAGATCAAAACGGGATTTGTCCATCCGAGTGACGGATAGGTACTCTGGGCCCACTCGGTGATATTGCATCATAAAGTTTGCGCAAACGTGTGACTAGGTCACGGGGTTGCAATATCACAGGAACGAGTAAATATGTTTGTCGGTAACGAGGATGAACTAGGTATTGGATACCGACGATCAAACCTCGGACAAACAAAGTACCGTATGACAAAGGGATCATGACTCAACGTTAACGGTTCAACGATGAAGTTAATTCGATGGAAGCGCAGGGGCCATCTAGGATTGTAACCAGGTCTGAATGATGGTCATTGATCAAGAGAGTGTCTTGATCATGTCTGCTGTTTCCCGGACCGTAGGGTGTCACACTTAAGGGTATTCGACGCAATAAGGATAGATTCGGGATCGCCGAAGAAATAAGAGAGAACTCCGAAATCGTTTCGGAGGGGAGACAGAAAAAGTTCCGTAGTTCCGAATTGTTCGGAAAGTTATTTAGATATGTTTTATTATTTAATTAAATGAATGAAATATTAAAGTATAATTTAAATAATTAAATGGAATAAATGTTCTTTTATTTTTCTTTAAAAGAAATAGAAAGAAAAGAAAAGAAAAAGAAAAAGAAAAAGAGAAAAAAAAGGGTGCTAGGCGCATGGGCTTTGGCCCATGTGGCCACTTGGCCTACTTGGCCACCCACGGCCATGCACACATGCATGCATGGTGCGCCAAGGCCAGGGCCGACCGGCCACATGCGTGGCTGCTAGCCACGGCTAGCAATTGTGGTTAGTACCAATTTTTACTTTTCGTCTCGGCGAATTAGGGTTTTCTTCTCTCGCCGGCCTCGCCGCCGTAGAGCGCTTTTCCCCATCCTCTCCGCTGGTGTTGGTGGCCGTAAGCCCGGCAGGAGGAGATCGATGATCCCCTCTCTGCCTGGCGGTGTGCTGTCAACAAGGGGAGGGCTAGGGTTTGTCCCGCTTAGTGTCCCATCTACATCAGGCAAGGAGATTCAATGGCGGCTGGAGCATCGGGCTTCGGGAAGGATGATGTTGCTCTCCTGATGAGTGAACTTGGAATAGAAGAACAGGATCTGGACGACGTGGTGTTTGAAGAAGTGAAGAGTGGTCCGGTGGAACCAGCCAGATGGATGGCCCTAGATAGGGTTCGCGTCTCCAGATTGTATAGTCAGTTCTGGTTTTTCAAAAACATGGGGGCGGCCTAGAACTTGGCGAAGGAAGTAAAGATCAGGCCCCTGGAAGATAATCTCTACTCTCTTCAGTTCTCTTGCTTGGACGACTGGGAAAGAGTGATGGAGAACGGGCCATGGAACTTCCGTGGTGATGCGGTGATCCTTGCTCCGTATGACGGCCTGTCGAAGCCATCTAGTGTTGATCTGGACTATCTGGATATCTGGATTCAGATTCATGATATGCCGGACCTATATGTTCCTGTGCTTCAATCGCTGGCGAACAAAGTGGGAAATTTTATATTTGTTGAACCTCAGTCGCAAGACTTCATGGGGAATTTTTTCCGGGTAAAAGTTAGTATCAACGTGCGCAAGCCCCTCAAAAACCATGTGTCCATGATCCGTGGAGGAAGAAGAGAGATCTTCAAGGTCAAGTACGAGAGGCTTCCGGATTGGTGTGCGGTGTGTGGCTACCTTGGTCATACACACAAGGAGCATGGAGATGGTGTTCACCCACCTGCTGCCTTAGTCTTCAAAGACCTTCGAGCCTCATGGTTCATGGGACCGGGGGCTGGAACAGGAGGGATCAAGGCACGCAAAGGAACTGGAAGAGGCAATGGAGGAGGAAGGGATTTTTCTGGGATTTCACAGCCTGGAAGGGGGACATCTCTGGGCGACCCTCTGGAAAGGCGTGACACTGACGCCCTCATGGCAGATGCTGAAGAACTGCAAAAGAAAAGGGTGGCAGAGGAATTGGCCGCTATGCAAGGGGTTGAATTTGAAGCTTCTAACAAACCCCCAATGACGACCCTTACGCCGCCGGTGATACCCCCAAGCCCCAGTGCAGTCCATGACCCAAAACGCTCGAAAGTGAATGCGCCTCAGGAGAAAAGTTCAAAGAACCCAATCTCACAGAAAAACATGATGGCGAAATTGGCGAGCACCCATGACGGGGCTCGCCAGGCCCAATGAATCTACTATATTGGAACTGTCGTGGGGCGGGCAACGCTACGACAGTTCGCGCAATAAGCGACCTAGTGTCGCAATTTGCCCCGTCCGTGCTATGCATTTCGGAAACTCAAATTGGGAAAGCACGGGTCGAAAGATTCAAGAGCAGATTAGGGTTTGATCATAGCTTTGCTGTGAGTAGCGAAGGTAGAAGTGGAGGTTTGGGTTTGTTTTGGAAGGATGAAATAAAGTTGAATGTTTCTGACTCGTCTAAGTATCATATTGATTCTATGGTCTCGGGGACTAGTGATGTCCCATGGAGGCTAACTTTTGTGTACTGGGAAGCTCAAGTTGGAGAGAGGTACAAAACGTGGAACACGTTGAGGGAACTCACATGTGATAACGATCCACCATGGATCTGCATGGGAGATTTTAATAAAGTGTTGTATGCTTTTGAGTATGATGGGGTCCAACAGAGGAGCCAAGCTCAGATGGATCTCTTTCGTGAGGCCATTGACGATTGTGGACTTATTGACATAGGCTACTCTGGAAACTCGTGGACTTTCGAGAAAAGAGTGGTAGGGGGATCATACACAAGGGTGAGGCTTGACAGGGCCTTTGCAAATGTAGATGGAAGCATGATGTTTCCAGGCGCCCAGCTCCATCACTGTACGGCAGCTGGTTCTGATCATTGCCCTATCAGGCTAGACCTACAATTGATCGGCCACCTCCCCGTGATAAAAGATTTATGTATGAGTCGGTGTGGGAAACCCATGAGGGACTTAAACCTTAGGTAGCAGCTAACTGGGCAGTGGGCTTAAATGAGGGCTCGGTTTATGAGATTAAAAGGAAGCTGGGTGATCTTGCTGAAGCGCTGGGAACATGGGATCATGATACTTTTGGCAACGTCAGGAAGGAGATTAGAAAACTCAAGAAGGAACTGGCTATACTTCAAGCTATCCCAGGTCGCGTTGGCCCCTCATTCCAAGAATCTAAGATCAGCGAGAGGTTGCTGGAGCTGTTCTTCCGAGAGGAACTCCTCTGGAAACAAAGATCAAGGGTCGAGTGGCTCACAGCCGGGGATAAAAACACCAAGTACTTCCATCAGAGAGCGTCCATGAGGAGGAAGAGAAATTTGATAAAAGCACTTCAGTGAGATGATGGCCAACTCACTGATGTGGCTACCGAGATGGAGGGTATAGTCAATTCGTTCTATAAAGACTTGTATAATGCAGAAGGTGTGGGTGATATGTCACCTGTACTCGAGGCGGTTCAGACGAAGGTGACGCCGCAGATGAACCTAATGTTGTTGGCTCCATACTCAGCCGAGGAGGTTAAACGAGCGCTCTTCCAGATGTTCCCAACGAAAGCCCCGGGACCGGATGGTTTCCCAGCACAGTTTTTTCAGAAACACTGGGAGATATGCGGAGAGGAGGTGACCCGAGTGGTTCTCCGTATTGTCAATGGGCTAGAGAGTCCAGAAGAGGTAAATGATACGATTCTGGTGCTTATACGTAAGGTGGCGAGTCCAACCTTGGTGTCCCAGTTTCGCCCTATCAGCTTGTGCAACGTGATTTACAAGATTGCTTCAAAAGTCCTGGCTAACCGCCTGAAGCTTGTCCTACCTGAGATCATCTCGGAGGAACAATCTGCCTTTGTCCCAGGGAGAATTATTACGGATAACATCATCTCAGCCTACCAATGCATGCACTTTATGAAAAGAAACAAAGCCAAGAAGAATCGGTTTTGTGCCTTGAAGCTTGACATGATGAAAGCTTACGACAGGGTGGACTGGACTTATTTGAGGGCTATCATGCTGAAAATAGGTTTTGTGGTTAAATGGGTTGATATAATCATGGGAATGGTCACCTCGGTTTCCTTCTCAGTGATGTTCAATGGCAGAAGACTAGATGGTTTCAAACCATCTAGAGGAATTCGTCAGGGTGATCCAATTTCTCCCTATCTCTTCTTGTTGGCAGCAGAGGGCCTTTCAGGCCTCCTAAAATCAAGTGTTCAGTCGTCCAATCTAGCGGGCATTAAGTTTGCTGATGCGGCTCCGGCGGTAAATCACCTTTTGTTTGCGGACGACAGCCTGTTGTTCTTCAAGGCGGTAAGAGAAGGGGCGGAGGAAATATCAGTTCTGCTAGATTCCTATTGTTCTGCTTCTGGTCAAAGAATTAATAAAGACAAATCCTCAATATTCTTCAGTAAGGGATGTCCCAATGAGATCAGATCCGAAGTAAAAGCTATACCCGATGTCCCAAATGAATCATTGTCTGCGAAGTATCTAGGAATGCCAAGCGACGTTGGGTCATCCCGGAATGGGGCCTTCAAATATCTAAAGGACCGGCTGTGGAATAAGGTGAAGGGATGGGTCGAGAGAACTATTTCTTCTGCTGGTAAAGAGATACTAATAAAATATGTAGACCAGTCGGTTCCCGTTTACTCCTTGTCGTGCTTCAAGTTACCGAGAGGGCTGTGCGATCATCTCACGTCTCTGGTCAGGAAATTCTGGTGGGGATCAAAGGAAGGGAAGAACAAGGTGGCCTGGGTATCTTGGGAGACCATGACTCAGCCTAAATTCATGGGAGGAATGGGCTTCAAGGACTTCGAAATTTTCAAACTCTCCCTGTTAGCGCGCCAAGCCTGGAGACTACTGAAAAATCCTCTCTCCTTGAGTGCTAGAATCCTTAAATCAGTGTACTTCCCGAACTGCGAGCTTCTAGATGTGGAGCTGGGATCAAACCCATCACAAATCTGGATGGCGATCCTAGAGGGGAGGGATGTGCTGAAAACTGGTCTAATTAGGAGAATTGGCAATGGACAGGAAACAAATATTTGGGATATGAACTGGCTCCCGAGGGATGAGATGATGAGGCCCTTGATGCCTCGGGTTCAGAACCCGCCCACGCTAGTCAGCGACCTACTTGAGGTCAACAATGCGAGCTGGAACGCTCAACTCATCCGAGAGGTTTTTCTGCCACATGATGCCGCAGCAATCCTTAGCCTTCCGGTTTGCACAGCTAACCAGAGAGACTTTTGGTCATGGAACTTTGAACACAATGGCCAGTTTTCTGTTCGGTCAGCCTACCGCATGGTTGTGGACATTAGGAGAAGAAGAACTGCCTGGTTAGAAGAACGCCCGGGGGCTTCAAGTTTGACTGAAGAAACCACAGGTTGGAAGCAAATTTGGAAACTTGATCTACCTCCAAAAGTGAAACAGTTCTTGTGGAGACTTGCGAGAGTCTCTCTACCAACTGAAGATGTCCGCCGTCACAGGAACATGTCGACGTCCAGCTTATGTTCTTTGTGTGGTGTGGTGGATAGTTGGTGTCACTCCCTGCTCCAATGCACTGTGTCCAGGTGCGTATGGGCACTTGGTGACGAGGACCTGGTGGACCACATGATGGCGAACACTGATCCGAGCCCTAAAACCTGGGTGTTTTATATGATCGAAACATTATCTGGGAGACAGATCACAAGGCTGGTTGTTTCTCTTTGGGCGATATGGACGTCTAGGAGGAAAGCAATCCATGAGGAAGTGTTCCATAGCCCTTTCTCAACAAATGAGTTCATTAATCGTTACATTCGAGAGCTTGAAGATTTGAAGAAGCCTAAGGTTACACCTATGACTGGTGTTAATCCGCAAGCAAACAATAGATGGAAACCCCCTCCTCAGGGATGCATGAAGATCAATGTGGATGGAGCAACTAACCGAAACGGTAACAGGGGTGTGGCGGCTGCCTTTTGTAGAGACGAACATGGTACTTATCTTGGTGCTTCCGCACTGGTGATGGAGGGAATTGTAGACCCGGCAACTCTGGAAGCACTTGCGTGTAGGGAAGGCCTTGCTTTAGCAAAGGACCTAAACCTCACAAGAGTTCACTTGGCTTTTGATTGTCTCACGGTGGTCAAGGACATTCATGAAGGCATGGGAGGGCGATATGAGGCAGTCATCAGAGAAATTAGGAACTCAAAGATGTCTTTTACTTCTTGTAATTTCTGTCATGAGAGAAGAGGCTCGAATTATGAGGCCCACAACCTAGCTAGGTTCTCCACATCTCTAGCTGGTGGTAGGCACACTTGGCTTGGTAATCCTTATGACCCAATACTTGTACCCTATATTGTTGATCAATAAAGTGTTGGGTCCTGCTCAAAAACAAAATTGTGGTTAGTGCCACATTGTAGCTCTTGCGTGCCCCTTTTTCCCCTATATATAGATGTGGTGGGTGGCCCTTTTTCAACACAGAAAATTCCAGAAAAATACAGAAAAATTATGTTGATCTATCTCTCTATTTTCTCCTTCCTTGAGCGGACTTCCCTTGTTTGGAGGCTGCACTGGGTTGGAGGTTTCTCCACTATATGCACGCCGTCGTGCTGCTGGGATCCGAATCCATCTTGTTTCCGCTGCTCGCCTGGTTCGGAGCCCGGAGGAACGTCGGGTACACCGTATGTGTGTAATCCCGCGAGGCGCTACACTTGTGGTGCTCCTTCATCGTTGAGGACGTGTCGCGACGTCTTCACCGACAACGTTCCGACGGGGACGTAATCCCGTCATCGGTCTACAAGGACCGGGTGGCTACTGGAGTCATCGTGGATCTGCGCGGCATCGGGGATTGCCGGTACGACTACATCAACCACGTTCACGCGGGAACGTTTCCCGCTTAACGGACTACATACTGGTATGTGACCTATTTCCATCTGTTACTTGCATCGCCATAGCATAGGTCTTGGGTTCAGGACGCGTAGGTCATGAAAAATTATTGTTTTCTGCCCCGTCCCCAACAAAACCATGTCTCCGCTGGCCCAAGTTTTTTTAAAGAATATCTGCCAGGAGCGACCCAACAGACACACACACGGTTTTCAAATGGTAAATCAGCTTGGGCCACCACTAGAAATGTTTGAAGCTAGGTAGGTAAGAAAAAGGGACCCCATAAAATCCCACACGCGGTTAGGCACGCTCAGTCTTAAAACCAATACCCGGAACTCGGATCCTAGGTGACTCGAATGTAACAAAGCGTCGGGCGGGATAGCCTAGACCTTCCATCCTTCGTCGAATATAGTCAACATTTATAATAATCATATCACCCATAATAATATAATAATGTGATAGCCCAAACCAAGGAGTAACAGGGTAACATCGTAGCATCCTAAGCATGCATACTAAGCAAGGGCTGAGTAACGAACAATAGTAACATAGCAGTACAAGGTTTGTTGGGAGGGGACATGGCTGTATCGGTTTGAAAGAGTTTGTAAACATGTGGTAGGATCAAACATCGAACCTATC
Organism: Bromus sterilis; assembly: GCA_950022295.1. Classification (NCBI taxonomy): domain Eukaryota; kingdom Viridiplantae; phylum Streptophyta; class Magnoliopsida; order Poales; family Poaceae; genus Bromus; species Bromus sterilis. The sequence goes on from OX465601.1 coordinate 280,343,766, forward strand.
CTAGACTAGCATGCAAACCGCTGGTTGAAATAGAATGGATCATAAGTAATGTATAGTCCTTGCCTGTTGATAAGTCGGGTTCCGAAGGTGTAGTTGATCGCAAGCTCGCACCGTCTCCGAGAGTAACCGCGGGAGCACACAAGACGGTAAACACTGGAAAGCAATCAACGAGCAAGCATCTATTACTAAGAAGCAAACAAGAGTAAGCATCAACAAGAAGGCAACACGATACATCGCACCTACCGTCGAGAGCGGTTACTAACAGGTTAAGTGGAGTACACGTCACACACGATGATACCGCACGTTTACGGTGGTTCAAGTTGTTTAGCTACACAAGGTGAGCAAAGGTTGTTAACATGGAATCTCACTCAAGCATGGCATAGCACACAAACATGACAAGAGGTGAAGCATAAAGGAAACTATCTAATCTATTCACTTTAAGTGGGGGGTAAAACCTATACATGACAGTTATTACGGACCCACGATAATTATTGCATTTGGTACTGTTTTGTCCTAAACAACATTTTATTATTTTTATTAGCAGGCAAGAGCAGCATAAACACAATCTACATGCAATTCTAGTCAAGTTACATATAAAGAACATTTTAATCGGAGCAATGGTTAAAAAGTTATTAAATAAACAATTTTACAATGGCATGCGATGGTAATTAGCAGTAAACAACATGTAAACAAAGTCAAACATGGTAAAAGAGCACATTTTATTAATCTACCCGAAAAACTAAGCAAGTTTCATGTTTAAATCGTCGCGATACGAGCTACCGTTAAGAAGATATGCGTGTCACAAAAAAATGATTAAAACTGCCAATTTACAAAACGCCCAGGAAAAAAACATTACGGGCCAAAACAGAGGCGTTGCCTAGTTAAACAACGCTCAGGGGCGCTATACAGATCTGGGCCGAGCCCAACTACGCAGCAACTAAAAAAACAAAAAAAAGGAAAAAAAGTGGTTGGGCGCCTCACCTCATGGGCCGTGGCCCAACTAGGGCATAGGCGAGGGATAGCGTGGCGTTGCCTGGTGGCGAGAGGAAGCAGCAGCTGGACGCGTGGGCTGGGAAGGGAGTTGGGCCGCCTGGGGGTGCGCCGGCCCGTGTGGCGATGGCGGGCGGACTGGACGCTTCGTCCCCCCGCACGAGCGTGTACAGGAGGTCGCCGTCGTGACGGTTGCCGGCGCAGGGCGTGGCTCCGGCGAGTCTTGGGAGGCCGGCGGCAACAGGGATTGGCGGGAACGAGGGCGCAGCGACCGGATCCGGTCCGGGCGGCGACGAGGGGTGCTGCGGCGAGCACCTCGGGCTACGGTTCGAGCTCGCTCCATCGAGCATTCATGTCGGCGGCGCCACCTGCGAGGAAAGAGAGCGGGGTGAGAGAGGAAGGGGAGGCGCGCGGGACAGGGAGGCTCACCAGCGGCGAGGCCTCGAACCGCGGCTCGGTTGCCGGCGGCGGCCGGAGCGAGGAAGCGACGGGCGGCGTGGAGGAGGAGCACGGGAGGCAGCCAGAGGCGCGCCTAGATCGGGCTCAAGGCGGGCCCTGGCGGCGGCAGCTCGTCCCTGCGGGGCTCGGACGCGGTGGGAGGCTTGCTGGGGCTACGTGGATGGCTGTGAGCCACTAATCTTGCGATCCAACGGCCCGGGGTGGTTGGCAGCTAGGGTTTCGGGTGTGGGTTGATTTGGGGCTAAATCTGAGACAATTTCAGGGGGGTGGCTGCAAATTTGGTCTAGGGAAACCCTAGAAAGGGGTGGGGGAGTGGTGGTCTTTATATAGCCCAGGTGGCTGGCAGTTTGCAAAAACATCCCCGGTTTTTCTCTCGTGTGCGCGGTGTTTACGTTTCTGACCGCCGGCGGTCCGCAGGACCTCCGATTCGGGTAAAACTTCGAACTACGCGATCAACGCGTCGATCCGCCGGCGTTCACCTCGCGCTGGAACCGTTCCGAGAAGACTTTCCGGCGCGCTATAAAAATATCCCGTTTACTTATTAAACGGGGTTTTTCGTTCCGTTGGCTGCAGCTGGTCTCGTGCGGTTTTTGCGACGGTGATCGGGTGAAACCCGGTGTCGCAAAGGTCGAATGTCAGGGTGGCAAGGGTCAGTCTCCGTCCGGTACGAGATAAGAGGGGGGAAATAATCGCCGATCGATAAATCGGGGATGCAAACACCGCAAACAAATCAGACAAACAAACAATTCACACCGAAAACAAAAAATTTAATTTTTGTGAAATCTGGGCTGTTACACCGAGCCCCTCATCGTCTAATCTCATCCTACATGTGACTCAGAGTATCCTACCTACTTGCCTTTCATCATGGTGTCGAGATCATGGGTCGGGCTCTAGTGCCACCCGCAAGTTCCTCCTAGTATTTGAGGGGACCATCGCTCCCTCTCCCCTGACCCGTTCTATGGCCTCAATATCTAGTCACCATGCCGCCTGCTAGGTATTCGACAATATGTGGAACACCCCCTACTCCAATGACATCACTGACTAGGACTATATCAGTTACTACCCTTAAGAGAAAGTGAATGAGGTATCAGTCGCAATTATTGTCGCATGCAAGGCCAAGGTTGGTGTCGTGATCAAAGAGTAAAAGATGTTGAAGGTGACCATGGATGCTTCGGATGCTTGGGCCGAACCAAAGGCTAGGAGTAGGGATGTCGAGGCCGCCTTTGCTGAGAAAAATGAGGAGGACAAGGTTCGGGTCAATGTTGTGGATATATCTTTGGAGTCCTCCAATGATGGTTGCCACCACCACACCCAAGATCATCGCTATGTCGTTAGAATACATCATTCTTAGAATTTTGATATATGCTAATGGTTCGTTTGGATTTTATCTATGTTGAGTACAATGTTTGGCCTGCATTTAAAGTTTATCCATGCTTAGTAGTACTATCTATATTATGATAAAATATGATTTTGGCAGTGTAAAAAATATGTATATGAAATGTTGTTGAGTTGTGACTTAGAAACATATTTTGTGAAAATGGAATTCAAATAGAGTTCATATAGACACATATCAAGAGAAATATGATAAAAAAATTATAGTGAATCCGGAAAAGCAGAAGGCTTTGAAATCTGTAAAATGATTATAATGAGCCATTGCAACTCCCTGTTGTGCTAGTTTCATCGCCGGTTGTAGCAAAAACCATCCCAGCTCGCTCTCGTTGTGGTTCGTTTGGATTTTATCTATGTTGAGTACAATGTTTGGCATGCATTTAAAGTATATCCATGCTTAGTACTATCTATATTATGATAAGGCAGTGGCCTAGTGGTTGGGTGGGAGGGGAGCTACTCAGCTGATCACGGTTCGAATCCCCTTGAAAACAAATTTGTGATTTCTCATCAAGTGAATTTCTATCTTGATTCTAGGCCATGGGCATCTTTTCATTGGACCTCAATTTATGATAAAACATGATTTTGTCAGTGTGAAAAATAGCATATGAATATAAACATATTTGGTGCGAAAATGAATTTCAAATAGAGTTCATATAGACACATATTAAGAGAAATACGAGAGAAAATTTATAAATATTACATTTATAGGGAATCCGAAAAAGCAGAAGGGATTTTCGTCGACAAATGACCGTTGCAACTCCCCTCTGCGCCAGTCCCATCCCAGCTCTCCGTTTTGGTCATGTGCGGAGAAAAATGCCAAAATGCGGTGAGCGTGGATCGAACACGCGACCTTCAGATCTTCAGTCTGACGCTCTCCCAACTGAGCTATCCCCGCTTTTGTTCAATTCTAATATCATTAGTTATAAGATTTATTCAGTAGGAGTGGTTTCCAAACCGAACCAAACCATGAACAGACTTCTTCTTATGAATTGGAGTAACTGCTAACATATCAAGTGGCGATTCGGAGACTGATGGTGGCCAAACCCTGCCTCCTATGACACAACTTCTGCATCTGCGTGGGTAAAACTCTTTCCTCTTGTGAAGCGGAGACCTTGGCGTGGAGAGGTCGGAACCTGTGGGGCGGCCAGATGGTGTGCGTCACCCTCCCATGCATCAGATCAAGAGGAACCTGCACAAATTTTCATTTAACAATTTGTTCATCCCAACGCCAAGAAACTACGTACTGAAAATTTTGAATACGGCGGCAAGAAGATATGGAGATTCAGCTTACAGGGCCGTAGTTCCTCGAGTCCCAGCTGCGACCGGAGTTGTCCCCTTCCACCCAGAAGTGGCCCTCCGGGACCTGCCGGACCTCCTCCGTGTCCGGGAGCCTGACCCGGTCGCCGGGCAGAGCGATGAGCCTGCTGCACGCATGCCTCCCCTCGTCGTACAGGAAAGTGACGACGTCGCCGCGGTGCAGGTCCAGCCGGTGGCGCCGGTCCACCAGCCCCACCTCATCTGCACGCCGACGATCTCCCAATTCATTCATAGTCGACGTCGTTGCGGGTACTTACATAGATGACTGGCCGGTATACTTACAGAGATGAAGCTCGAAGGTGGGGCGCATGGCGTCTCCCCGGAGTAAGACGATGCTGGCGAGCCGGTCGGGGACGATGGCGACGAGTGCGGAGGCGGCCGCGCATCCCATCAAGACTTTGGCCGTCTTCCTCATGGCATTGGCGCCTACTGCTCCGGCCATGGATTCAGCTCAGTCTAATTCTGCCTCCCACTGTTCTCTCTAACTGCAGCCCGCGATCTCGCAGCATCCAGATCAAGGTCCAAGCCTTCCTCACAGTCGGTCGCGTGCAGCATGCTCAGCAAATGACGCTGGACCGAGCGATCAACCATTAGGACTTGGGATTTCACACGCATTCGACAACACAACAGAGGCTGTCAGTTTTCAGACTATGTAATTATGCACCAAATCAACAAGACATAAATTCAGATGGTAAAAAGAAAACACATAAATTCAGACCAAGTACTACTCTCCAGCTGTACTCATTCAGTCTTAAATTCAGTAGCACTTGTCATCAAAAAAAAATTTTAAGGAGCACTTAAAACTAAAAATACTGCACTTAGCACAGAAATTCTGGACCAGCAAGTGCTAGCACTGAACAATCGTTCAAGTACAAACATATTATTCGTTTCACTTGTACACTTGACCCACAAAATACAATAGTTAGGCACCAAATATTATAGTTATCCATGTCCAAAAGACTATAGCTATCACAGTCCAAAATACTATCCAGATCTCTTCTAGATATTAGAACAAATCTTCCAGATATTAGTGCGGCATGGGTCGCGCCGAGTTGTCCTCGCCATCGCCGCATCTCGGCGTGAGTGATGGGGTTCGCCATCTGCGCTTTCCTCCTGTGTGGGAGTTTTCCGTCCGGTTTTGCTAAAACTCATTCGACTGAGATTTAATCAAGTCTTAGTCGACTTTGCAGCATTTTGTTTCATCGTTTGCAACATTTTATCATATCGGTTGCATCATCTATTTTATTGGTTGTAGCATGCTATTATTGCTCGGTTGTAGCATGCCGTCACACCGGTTGCAATATTTATCATTAATGGTTGTAGCATTTTAATCATACCGATTGCAGCATTAGTTATCGTTGTTGGCTAAACCACTGCAACATCTTTTATCGCCGGTTGTAGGCGTGGTTGGCCTTCTTGGAGGCGTGGTTGTAGAGTTTCTCTGGCGAAAGCATTGCCTGACCATGGTCTAGGTCGACGACGGCGACGCCTGCGGGCGTTGTTTACCTTCTTGGAGGCGTAGTTGTGGAGCTTCTTCGGCATCACGAAGGATTTAAATCTTTTGACAAAAATCCTTTCGGCATCATGAGTGTGGACGCCGGAGCGGCTCCGGGTGGCGGATGTGCGCTGAGGCGGCAGCCTCAGAAGGTAATACTTGGGTGGCCTCATGGGGAGGGGCCGCAACTTGGTATTACTTGGGTGTCGTTCTTGTGCTGCATGGGCGGCGAGCTCATCGACCCGGTCGATGCGGTCCGTGGGATCGATCGGACTGGTGCGCCGAGGTAGCGACCTCGGATTTTGGCGCAATGTTTGTGGTCTGCGAGCGGTCATCTCGTGTAGCGAGGGCTATAAGGTGGTCGTGTCGTGCGGTATTGCGGCTCGCCTGCGAGCGGGGGACGCCGGGGCGGCGGCTCCGGATTTGGGGGTGTGCTCCATGCGATTGTAGCCTTCTGTCATGTGGTAGACGAGGTCTTTTCGCTTGTGAGGTTTTTTGATTCCGTTTCCTCATAAACGGGATCACTTTGTATGGTTTTCAATCCGGTTTTCCTTATAAACTGGCTCAAATTTTCTTTTGGAACGAGATCAAATTCAGGTGGGGATTTTCCCCCGTGACAGTTTCAAAAAAAAATCTTTTATCGCCGGTTGTAGCATCTAGCCGTGCCGGTAGTAGCAAAAAAATCTATGCTGACATCATTAGTTCTAGTTTTTTTTTTTAGAAACTTACGGGCTATTTATTGCTCCATCAAGATATTCGGTATAATGCAATAAGGGTCATGGGGGACACCCAGCCAAAGATGGCGGCCAGAAGGGAGGTTTAGAGAAAACTTCACAAGGTTATGAGCATCAAAATTTGCCTCTCTACTTTCGTATTACCTCCGGTCCATATTAATGGACTCGACTTTGTCTAGATTCGTATGTATCTATTTAAGTATTTAGACTAGATGCATGTGTATGTAGACAAACTTAAATCTATTAATATGGATCGGAGGGAGTACATGAAATCACAATTAAGGAAATTGTGAGCTCTTGTATTCACCTCCTTAACGATGGCACGTTGGCGTCCTCCCTTCACTTCCAGAATGTCCTTAACAGCAGTTTTACGGTCACTTGATATAATCACTCTTTGGATTCCCAGATCCTCCGCCAGACTTTGTCCCTCGTGACATGCCAGTGTCTCCAGAACTGTAGGGTCATTAACTCCCGGGATCACAAGCGATGAAGAACCCCAAGTAGGTCCCTGAAGCATCCGTACAGACCACTGCAACCGCGCCCATCGAGCCATCCTGCGTCCGTCCTCCATCAACCTTTATTTTGGTCCACCCCATTGGTGGAATCTTCCAAGGCCTTCGAACCTGAGGTGCATGCGGTATGGGCCTCCTCCCATGTGATAATGAATTCCTTCCAAGTACTGGAGCATGTTTCTTGCTCAGAATTTCAATCTCCGAGATAAATCGATTGATGAAGTTGTTTGTGCTATGTGGGGTTTGGAATATATCTTCGTGGATGGCCTTTCTTCGCGCCGTCCAGATTGCCCAAAGAGTTACAACCATACGAAGAAAATCTGCACTTGTCAGAGTTTCCTGAAGGTTGAAGAGCCATAATTTTGCATTTGGTATTTGTGTCTCAAAAACTGTTTCAACGAGATCATCACCAACTAGAGACCACACACATCTTCACATTGAGCAGTCGATCAGCGAGTGCCTCCAAGAGTCAGGCTCGATCAGCGAATGCCTCCAAGAGTCAGGCACACCACATAACAAACAGTTATCCACGTGACTCATCTTTCGGTGTTTTCGAACATCTTCAAAGGGGAGAGAATGTTTTGCCAGCCTCCACAAAAAAAGGTTTTAATCTTTGATGGAATTTTCCGTTTATCAAAACTTAAAAAGAAGAGTTGCTGACGCACTCGGCCCGGTTCGGTTAGAAAAGCCCACCAAGTCGATCTTCTTCCCTGTGACGATGAACGCGATCACGCGGAGATTGCGGCGACGAGACGACGCCGCCACGGCACCGCCCATGCCGCACCTGGACGATGGCATCGTGTCCGAGATCCTGTACCGGCTGCCCACCAACGACGCCTACCGCCTCGCCGCCGTCTGCCGGAGGTGGCACGCCGTGCTCTCCCAGCCCATGTTCCTCAGCCGCCATCTCCTCCCGCGCCCGCTGCCGCTCCCGACCGACCGCCCGCATGCGCTCGTCGTCCAGACCCAGCGCAACGACGTCACCAAGGTGACCCACGTAACCATCGTCGCCCTTGAGCACGCGGCCATGGACCTCGCCCCGCAACCCTGCCTCCTCGAAACGGCCAGCGACGACTCGGTTTTCCAACTTCTCTACTCCGAGGTCTCAGCAGTGGACGAAGAGCCGGCGGCGCCGCCGCGACAGCGAGTAGAAGAAGATTACATCGTCTTCTTCGAGCGCACCGTCGCCATGCTCGGCATCGCCATCGTGGCGTCCCACGGCCGGATGCTGCTGGGACACGGCCGGGATGGTCGCTACCATGTGTGCGACCCGGCCGCAAACCGCTGGCTCCCGCTCCCGCCGTCCACCGCCGCGCTGGTCCTGGTCACCAGACCCGGCCTCCACTACGAGGTGTCCGCCGCCACCGGGCTGCTTTCGTTCACCGTCGTCGTCCTCACCTTCCGCAGGCTCGATTGCGTGCTCGTGGAGACCTACAGGTCCGCGGTCGGCAAGTGGGAAACAAGGGAGCTCATCACGAGCGTGGCTCGCACTTTCATCGGCGCCGCCATGTCTCCCGGCGTTCACGCCGGCACGTCCTTCCACTGGCTGAGATTGAGCTCAGGCCACATCCTCCGCTACGACGCTTCTCGCGGGCACGCCTCCGTGGCACGCCTACGCGGGCCACCGGAGCCGGGATGGTCCAAAGGAAGGGTGGGGCGGTCGCTGGGGTCCGTCGGCGGCCGGCTCCGGCTGTGCGCGTTCGACGTCCGCGCCAAGAATGGCATGCACACGTTGGATGACATGGAGGGCGTGCTTGGCGCCTGGGTCGTGGAGGAAGACGACGGCCATGATCGAACGTTGCCGTGGCATGGTGACGACGGCGCGTGGGTCGTGGCGGCGCCGTTGCCGTGGGTGCGCACGAACGAGACTGGTGTGTGGGAACAAGTTCATGCATTACGCCGACGAGACGTTGCAAGAAACCCAAGGGGCGGCGGTGGACTATGCCGGCGCCTGCGGCGACTTCGTCGTGGTGAAGAGGTACGGTCGCCTGATCCGGGTCGACCTCGAGACCGGCGGCATGGTGGACCTCGGCGGCCTCCAAAACGGCAATGGCCGCCGGATCAGGGCGCTCTACCGCCAAGGGTTCCATGCGTTCCCTCTCTTCAAGTGAAAGGATCTACGCTTCAGTTTGTTGAAACCTGCATTAGCTCGTCCTTGATTAGCTTCCTATATATTCTACTACTCAAAAAAAAACGTGGTCAAAATGAAAATGTCACTCAAATGGATGTAAAATATATCTAATAACAGTTAATATGGAACGGAAGGAGATTTTTTTTCGCTTTAGTTATTTATAGATGAGAAATCTGAAACTCCTAGCACCCATGGTTTATTGATATAGTAGAATTCATCCTGATAAGAAACCAAAAATTTGTTCTGACAGGATTCGAACCCTTAAATCTGAGATTATGTAATGTTGTATCTGAATAGTGCTATGCTGTGGGGTTGCCAAATACTATAACTCCATAAATGTGATGACGATTTTACTTCTTGTTTTTAAGAATGGTACCTCTATCCCGTAATGTAAGACGTATTTGCAAGCGAAACTAGCTTGAAAAAGGGTTTTACATTGTCGGACGAAGGAAGTATTTCATACATTGATGGCCCAGATTATGTAAGCATATCAATTTGGCTCTAGATGATGAAGACATGTTCAGCCTCCCCAACAGCTAAGAGGTCACACTCAGCTATTAATGAAAGCAGAGTAGCAGGTTCAAAGAGAGTCTATAACCAGTGACTACGATATGAGTTTAAAAAGACCGATAGAAGGGCGACAAGGAGGACCTGAAGCTTTAGATTGCGCATATCAAAGATGTTGCCAAGCCGCTCCTTCCCCCCACCGAGACGGTGAATCCTAGCCCAAGGCATCCCCCCTAGTTAGCTGCGTGCTCCTTTTGGCTCTTTTGGTTGGTTGTGTTGGTTTGGCCGAGGCTTGGTTGGTTGCCCCTTGAACCTTTTACTATGTTTATTCTTGCTTGGCCCTGCATGGCTTTGGGTGTGGCATGTGTGCCGGTTACGTTTAAGTTGTTGTGAGTTGTTTGCTCTGAACCTTGTTCCTTACCGCTGCTGGCTTTATTTATAAAGTCGGGACTATCCTTTGCTCTAAAAAAAATACAAAGAAAGATTCAAAAAATATGCCCGTACAACGCCTGGCTAGGCAATGCCAGCCTTCGGGTTTGTCTAGGGCACATCTAGATGTGCCTTAAGATAGAACACATTTAAGTTTTATACTATTAATTTTATATAAAGATTTTTTTAGATTTTTTTTAATGTTTTTTTTTCTTTCTAGTTTGATTGAATTTAGATGTGCTCTATCTTAAGGCACATCGTCGTGCCCTAGCAAATTTGTAATTTTTATTGTTGGTTGAACCGTATTTCAAATAGGTTTAAACCCTAGCTTTGACTATATAGAAATTTGAATTTTACTGGCTAAGACCAGGGTTTGAATCTCGTTTTTCTCTCTAAAAAAGACAAGAAGAGCATCTCCAGCAGCATCTCAGCTAGTAGATGTTCATGCATTACAGATGAATCGTACTGTGCATGATATCTCAGCAAACATCAATATAATAGTAGCGTTTGGGCATTGTGAGTCCTCCATGACGGACTTGCACAGGTTCTCTTTAGTCTTGGAACAAAATGCATTCTTCCCAAGAACAGAAGAAAAAATGCCAGAACATATGAGCTGCTTTATATTTCGAAAATTACAGCGTGGCACAGATCAGCCTTAGTTTGTTACAACAACATATACAACTCGCCGAGAGACAAGCAGGCAAATGATCAGGATACCTGATCCACGTTTCTCTCAAGTTACATATCAACATCGTATACCCTCCATCATTTGGTGGTTTCATCAAAACATCTTCGAAATCCAATTTTGGGTTGTGTATACACCAGGCAGCAACAAAAATGGCTACATAAAGCCTGCTGCTGGGTCGTTGTATGGATGGGTCAACACCGACCGGGTCATGTGGAAGGCCCGACATCTGTGAAGCTACTGCCGCTTCTTCTGTGCGGACAATAAGAACTGCTCTAGGTCTCCGTCTGACATCATTTTACGCGAGTGTTCTCAACCATCTGAGGACGCCGAGAAGGCCCGTGTCTAGAACAGGAGACCTTTTTTCAAGATCTGCAAGAAAGAGCAAATCAGCCAATTAGATCACATCGTTCCACCATGGACGACCTTCGTTGAACTAGAATACGTCTCTACTTCCTGGCACCCAAAATCATACATGCTAGAAGCCTTCTTTCGAAAAAATAACATCTGCTAAGAGACAGTGGGAACTCGGCTTAGTGTTTACCTATGTCTGCTGCAACACGATGAGCACACATGACCCCCGAAAATGCCACTGCAATCACTCCTTGCCCAGGAAAACAGCTATCACCCACGCAGTAAAGTCCATCTATTGACTGTAAATCAGATACTACAACTTCAGTTCTAGCAATCTCATATATCAAGGTGGCATCACTTAGAAATTTAGGTTAACCAAGAAACATGGATCTTGAAATCTGTATTATCTATGTAAGTAACTTACAGTGGTATTGAAAGGCATTGCCAGCAAACCCTTGGGTTTACCTCGTGGCATGGGTCCATATGTACCATCATTTCGGGCAAGAAATCTCCGGTGAGTTTTTGGGGATCCTACCTGGCAAAACCAAATATTAAATGAATGTTGTGTTACAAAATACTGGTACCAGAAACCAAAGAAGGCCACTGAAGTTCACAGAATAGCCTTAAAGGAATGTGCAGTTAGCTCGTGAAAGGCCCCTGATATAACATTTTTACCTGGTTGGTGATGCATGGTGGTTTATTATACGCAATATAGTTTGCTGGACAAGGTACAAAGAGAAATTGCTGAAAACTCAAAACCTAATTGTGCTTTGGCTCAAAGACAAGATTCTAATACCTTTGTTTTTGCTACCTGATACGGTTTATATCATTTGAAAGAAGTCAAAGGACATGTCGCTTTCTGTGTAGGGATGCAAGTGGAGTGAGCCACCACCCATTTTGTTTAATTGATTGTTCACTTATATATCACTGGAGAGTTTTTTGCGAGGATATTTCTTTGGTATAGTTCATTTTATGCAAAAGAGCAAATAACAGTATGGGTCATCAGCTGGCCAAAACAGCCCAAAATTGCATCCCTGTCAGTGATTGAGGTATGGGGTTAACCAAGATATATTACTGCATACTGGGTAGATTGGCTGGTGCTGACAGTAGAATCATGCAAATATGAAAAATACACCAGATGGGACGTTCTGATAATCTTTTACAATATTCATATTAAGTACTGCATCATCAATATAGCTAATCATGTTTGTGCTCCTATCTGCTACAGACTTACACATGCTCCCTTGTCAATTCGGGGACTGCTAGCTAACACTTTCAAGTTCAAACATGAAGTAGTCAAAATGAAATAATTGAAAATAATCCCAAAATCCCGACATAGGACTGTAAGAAGATACCTCCTTGAGGACTATTGAGTCCTGAAGACCAGGAAACAACTTATTTTCAAGTCTTCGTATGATCTCATTTGCCACAAGCTCCTTTTTCTTCTCATAATCCTTCCTAGGTAGACCCTGCCAAAGATGAAAGCAAAGCAGTATTATGGGCATCATTCAATACTTATGTTCATACAAAAGGCTTGGTTTGTCATATTTTTTACATAATTTACATTTCATCTAGACCACTGACATACCTCCCAATCTTCTATACCTGCAGTTGTAAATATATGAAGTATGTGATGTCCTTCAGGAGCCAAGGATGGATCAAGAACTGTAGGGATGCTTAAAAATATGCTTCCATATGGCTTTTCCAAGTTAGACCAGTTGTCCTGCCAGTTGCACTCACAATTAAAACTCAGTACAGATTAAAATGTTCATATCAAATTCATCACTAATGTGACAATGACTCTAAACCTCAATTATGACATACCCACGTACCTCCAGTACAAAATGATGGCAATCAGTACCAGCAGGTAAAACTGAGGCTTTGACACCCAAATGAATGGATAGAAAAGATGGCGCTTTAACATAATTCTTCTGAAAGTTTTTCTCCTCTTCTGGAAGCTCTTCAACCTTCACGAGTTTTCCTGTGAGTTCACGTATTTGTTAACTCCTGAAGGAGAAAACTTAGTCCATACTAAGTATGTCTCAGAAAACTGTTCACACTGACAGAGTAATAACAGCAAGTTACCAACTAAAAAAATGCACTTTTGGATGTTTGCAGAACATGAGAAACAAAGTTAGGTAAAAGTTGCAGAAGATGAAGAACATTGTAACAAGTGAAAGTGAAAGAGATGCTGTTTCTAGCTTGACCATGAAAGAATATACGCAGAATTACCAAATGTGTCCCATCTCGTGGCATTTGATATTACTGTTTTAGCAAAGAACTCCTTCCCATTTGATAACCTCACTCCAACCTGTAGTCGTGAAATGTTCAGCTGAGAAAACTAAACTAAACTCAAGATATTTTAAGTCAGTAAGATGAACTCACAGCTTTCCCATTTTCAAGAATAACATTGGTAACATTCGCCTTGTAACGTATTTCACTGCCCTTTTCAACAAGCCCATTTGCCAAAGACACCGCAATACCACCAACACCGCCAACTGGATAATTAATTCCCCCAAAGTGCCTATCGCACAATACCTGTCATGTTGAGTTAGATAACTGGAGGTTGAATGACAAGGTCTGACAGATTAACATCGAACTTACCATGCTCGCATTGATCATGGGTGTTTGCAAGGCATTGACTGTGCTCACAATAAAACACTACAAAAGCCGTAAATTGATGTAATTCTTCAGATAAGTGAAAGTTGAACAAAAATGTATGTGTGTGGAAGAAAAATTGAACAAGTGAGTAAACTCACAAATATCTCACACCTCAGCATCTATGAAGGATAGCAACTGTTGATCTTTTATGAACTGGCGAGCAATATCCCCAGCATTCTGTGGCAGATAGTATGCTGCATCATAGAAAAAATGATTTTATTATATCAAACAAGTTGATTTCATAGTGTCTCAAAATAATTTATTTTCTATTGCTTTTGAGATTACAAACAATTATTTCAACTTCAGTTAACTAATTGTTCTAAATGATTTCTCTGTACAGAAAATAATGGTAAAACTTATTGAGGAATATAAGGATGCAGTTTTAATACCGAGAGTCAAGCATTCCAAAGGCTTCTTAAAAAATTGCCCGAATAGGTATAGAGGTTCTTCCAAGGACTTTAGTTCCAAAGAATTCAATGAATTGAAGATCTGTTCATATGAGACATAGATGTAAGTTGTGAAGGTTGCATAAGACAATAGCAACACAAAGATAACAAATATGAATAGACAAAATAAAGGAAATACCTTCCAACATATGCCATAGAACTTTAGGATTCCTTCTTTTTCATGCGGAAACTTGCTAACCAGCTCTTCAATGAAGTCATTATACTCCCTATGCACAAGAACGGAGAGAGCACCAGGTAGATGGAAATGAACCGTAGAAGGGTCTGGTATGACTTCCATCTTACATCCAACTGCTTCTAGTGCTTTTGTTATCAAATTTAAGTTTCCCTGGATGACAACACATGTCATACTTCTTACCAAATATAATACTACTTCAGACATATCTTTTGAAAAGATGACATGAATGGTTTGATGAAATCTGACAGCAATATAAATGTTTCCTAAGAAGAAAAATTTGAAAGGCACAAATCTACAGCCACTGGCCCAACGCTGTAAGCCAATTTGTGATCATTTTCATGAGAGGCACACACAAGTACGGCACTGACAAACACTACACCCTAGCATTTAATATGCTGTGCACACCCTGAACATCCAGGCATTCACACTTGGTCATGCAGTCATGCTCATTTTCGATAAGCTGCACCGTGGTCACCTCGCCCCTGTAATACTGTCTGTAACATGGCCTTAAGCCCTAAACCTCGAATTCAGGATTGTCTCTTTAAGCAAAACAGCGCCAGTGCAAACTATACTAACCATGGCATCTTCAGGCACTGGATGGCAGCAAAAAAGTAAGTACTCAACTAATGTTAACAACCAAGAAAATCACAACTCCCCCTCTCAGTTCCTTAATCAGACTACCCTTTACCAAAGCAGAGCACAAATTTGCCGCACTTAAAATTTCACCCCTCAAATATTCCACTTGGCGATCACTAGGCACAGCACACAGTCAGGCGCTCAAGCACACGAAATCAACAAATTCACAGGTGGGAGCCAAAATGTAACCGCGCAGTCACCGAATGCTTTATTACCTTGTCGGAGAATCCGAACATGACGGAGGAGCCGACGTCGAAGGTGAAGCCGTCGCGGCGGTAGTACCCGGAGCTGCCCCCCGGGATGATGTACTTCTCGAGCACCAGCACGCGCGCCCCTTTGGCGGCCAGCTGCGTGGCCGCGACCAGCCCCCCGATCCCCGACCCGACCACTATCGCGTCGTATCGCTCCCCGTCGCCTCCCTCTCCCAGGGCCTTCTCCGGCGCCACCGCCGCTTGCCTCTCCGACACCACCGCGGCTCTCCCCCTGCTGCTGCCTCCGCGGGGCTCAGAGACGAGAGGACGGAGGCGGGAGGGGTGGTGTGCGGGGAGGTGCGGGGAGTGGCGGAGGCACCGCGCGGCGGGGGGCGAGAGGAGGAGCGGCATGGAGGCAAGGCGTCGGAGCGGCGGAGAGGAGAAAACAGCTGGGTGGTCTCCTCGTTTTGGGTATTTGTTTACACGGGAGAGGGAGGGGGGCTCTCGTCGCCGTCGCCGTCGCCGGCTTGGGGTGGGGGAATCTGGGCGGGAGGGGGAAGTGGTGGATTCCGCGGCGGAAGGGAGTGGCGGCTAGTGGAGGGAAGAGGATGAGGAGTAAGTGCGGACGGCCGCCGACGGCGGGCCAAGCCCAGGGCGGTGACACTGACACGCACCTCCTCTTTCGCAAAAAAAAAAAAAAAAAAAGACACGCACCTCCTCTCTCAAGTGGTGGTGGTCAACCCTCGTCGACGTGTCATTTCGTATATTATTAGTATTTTTTTTAAGTTTTATTATCCAACAACGTATCAAATGATTTTCCTTCGAATTCTATGATACAACAACGCAACACGTTCGGATTATACAACATGATGGTTAGGTTATCAGTCTTAATTAGTTGATACTCCGCGCGTTGTTGCGGACATTATAGATGGTTTTCTTGTGATTTGTAAAGAAAGCACGCAGATCATTTCTTTGGCCAAGTAGGTTTCGAGTCAGAGAAGAAAAGCATCAGGTAGTTAGTCAAAAAATCAAAATAATACAGTGAATAATATGGTCTGATATTATTATGTATCCCTTACATAAGGAACAAAGATACATACGTGGAGAAATCATAGCATTCTTCATACGGTAGAAGGAGAACAAAAAACTTTGACAAAAGAAGACAGTTGAAAGTCCAAGTATGTGATCAGAGGGGGGCGGTGAATGATCACTTCAAAATTTTCTACTGAAACTATTAAGGTGAAGCATAAGCAGTGCGGAATAGCGAAGAATAACTGGAAGCGAAACTAAATGCAGTGAATCAAAACACATTGAAACATAACAGTGAAGCAAATGCAATACTGAAGGTAAATGCTTGAAGTAAAACGAACTGGAACTCGGCGATGTTTGTTCGACCAGTTCACGCTCTGCAAAGCGCTACGTCTGGTTGGAGGGACTGGTGATTGAACACCTGGAGCAAATCTCTCTCCGTCCGTTGCTCCACTGCATCAAACTCCTTGAGCTTGATCGGTTCTTCACTCATGGTTGATTATTGAGGAAATCACCGAAACCTTTGACAAACTGGACTTCGAGGCGACAATTACTCTTCGCTCTCTGAAGAACAACTTTCTAACCGTCTAGGAGAATTGCAGTTCTCCAAGATAAAAAGGCTAGCAAGCTTTCACCTAAGTCATCTCGAATCTACTCAGATCAATGGGACTTAGGTTAAAGTATCTGGATTTTGGGTTTTGCTTCGGTGGGGTTTTGGGGTGCTCTCTTCAGTCTCTCTTGGAATGATCTCAGAGCAGCCATCCGCAAATGGAGGAGGGGGCGGCGTATTTATAGTTGGCGATCCCGAGGTGCGGAATGACCAAACTGACCCGAGGTGACAGCTTGACACGTGTCCACAACGGTCGGATTTGTCATCAATGCGCAACTTTACTTGAGGAACAAGTAAAGCTGACTCACGGACTTAGTTCTGCTTCAGAAGCCAAAGAACGAAGTCTTTGCTACCGAAGCTTAACTTAGTGCACATGAGATTTCTTCACTCAGGCTTCTCACTTGGCTTGGATTTGATCTGAGCATTTCTCAATGACTTCGATGTCCACAAACTAAATACCCCTCTTGATAGTACGGTTTGTCCTATGACTCAAGGAACAGAAAAAGAACTACACAAAAACATCTAAGTCTTACGCCGTCTTCTTCATTTCCTTCAGTGAGTAGAGCTTCAGGACACCTTCATTTTTGGGGGTCAACCTTCGTGATTAAGCTTCGCTTCGAGGGTAATGCATCGATAACTTGAAAACCTTCACTGAAGCTTTATCACATGGCTTGTCCTTCAGGAATCTATGCAACTGTTTATACTAGAAAACATTGTTAGTTCCTCTGCTGTTTTGTCCAACAATATCCAAAACACACGGGGGCAAAACTTTACTCTTACAACAGTAAATTTGATAAATCCATCGTTGCCAGGCCTCTATTCATTAGGAGATGTCTGTAAGAAGAACTACCCCTTCGCTTGTCATCATAATGACCTTCATTCATCTGAACGTGCCCAAGTATCTGCATTTTGAACGAACACGTTATATTTCAAACTGAAAAGGCATCAATACTTTGAATTATTAGAGAGTTTGTAATTTGTGCCATTTAGGTTTTGAGGTGGAAATTCACCTTTAATTATCTGGAGGTTGGCGGGAAGATCATTCAAGAGGTTGAATCTTCAAGGCTGTATGGGGTGAGTAAGTTAGCATTTTTTGCCACAATGTAAGATAGGATATCTCTGGAAGCACCACGTACCTTGTTTTTGGACGTTTGTTCTCATTGTCATCAGTAGTATGCAATATGGTGTTGGTGCGGGTACTGATGATGTCACAATAAATTGTATTTTTGAAGAGGTGAATTGTGGTGCATTAATAAATAGAGAGAAGATGATATATCTTTCATTATTGACATCAACATCTTTATCAAAATGTAGCTGCCTCTTTGTATTTGATCTGATGACATAAGGTAAAATACTATAAGTTTTAATATGTAATATTAATTTAGGTGTGTAAATTTTATACCTAAATGGGTCATCAACGCCTTGTTTGTCTGAAACTTTATCTATAGCAATACTTGAAGACTGTGCGCACAGTGTAGTGATCCCTGAGCTGGAATTGCATGCAAACGTTTCAATGGGCAAAGAAAAAAGCTTAGAACCAAAGACATAACAAATTAGATGTAAAACCTCTGAGATGTATTTGTGTTTGTGGGAGATGAGAGGGCTAATACATTTTTGTTTGTGGAGTCCTGAAAATGTGGGTCTGTTAGTAGAAATGGCAATATGATTTGTAAGTATAAAATAGATACATTGGCCTAACCTGTATCAAATATATAAAGTTCAATTTATGAACTAACCTCCACGAGTATTTGCTAGTGTACGTCAACGGCGAGATTCAGCTGTAATAGATGGGTCTCTTTGAGGCAGTGTCACAGGTGACGATTGGCGTTGTCGACGACCACTTCGCCGCCATGGGACTCCATGTTGGGGTGTAATACGTGAAGAACTTTCCCCCATATCCATGCTGATATAATTTGCAATATTAAAAAACTGAACTATTTGGAAAAAGGCCTAGAGGGAACCACAATTGTACGTGAGCATTTTGATTTTTTAATCATGGGAGACAACAAATTATTGTACACAGTCGCACATAAATTACATCAATGGGGACTAAAAGAAAATTCGTGTTAGAGAGACATACCGTTTGAAATAGGCTTGCTGGAACAAACAAAATGAGCTGAAGCAGAAACTTTTCTTCTCTTTGCTGGAACAAACAAAAGTAAACTGAAGCAGAAAATCTTCTTCGCTGACAGAATGGCTGCTAGGGAAAAGGCACTTGAAACACTGCAAACAGAGAGCTAGTATTACAAATAGAGGATAAGCTCATAGAATCGGCCACCTCCATGTTTCATATCATCAAAAACTATGAAACTATTTCAGTATTGTTTTGTATGGGTACATAGTAAATAGCAATTTGGTACATACATGGACATTACGTGGACATTACCGTAGCACGAAGAAAGCACATCACACGCACCTTGAATAGGATGACAAAATACTGGAGCTGGACCAATGGATTATCTCTGCGGGAATGAATACACGTAGACTGCAGCAACCTCCAACAGTTGATGAGCGTCGGCCCAACCTACTGCTCCCACGAAGAAGATGGAGCTCCGCGTCTTCTGTCACCCGAGTGGTCGACCTCTGGCCTGGGCATCCAGGGACAGATTAGATGTGAAATTGGACTGCCCTCAAAAACAGGCGTGAAATACTTTGCTGAGCAGAGAGGCTGCTGCCAGGTTTGAGAAAAGTGGCGGCCGAACCTTAGGTGAAGACGCAGGCGGAGGGGTTGGCCATCACGCTGTTGGATAAGGAACAGAGGGGTGGACTGAAGGATTGGCAAGCGCGGCAACGAACACGGCGAGCAGGTTATTGGAGAAGAGGAAATTACGGATTGAAATACTGGATGCGCTCATGGAACCGATGGAAGCCATTAAAAACGAGCAAGGGGAAGATGTTAGACCAGCAGACGTTACTAATCCCACTTCGGGAGGAGTAAAATCAGCGGAAATACGGGAGACCGGGAGATCATGGTGATGGGAGAGGGAACGCCGAGGAGGAACGGAACGGTAGCCGATTCATGTGTCTGCATCGTGTCTGTCGCCGCGATCGATTCTTTTTTCTCCCGATGGACTTGAGAGGAAGAAAGCGAGGTGGACTGCACGACCCGGGGGGACGGGACACGTGCGGTACAGACTCGGTCGCTGGATGGGGATTTCAGAGGAAGAAGGCGAGCTGGGGATGGGCCATCGTGCGACACAGCTTCGGGCCAGTAAACTGCTTTGGGCCAGTAAACTGCGATGCTAAAAAAAAGGTAGAAACATGTTAAAAGTGACGTGGACACCCTGCATGTTCAGCTTGCAAACATTAAATGAATATAGTGGGGATGAACTTTATAGATATTATAGATATTGAGTAGCGCAAGAATGAATAAGCACTTACGATCTTCATAGTTGGCATGTTCGGTTGCCATTTTTTCTCATTTACGCAATCGCATTGCAATATTTTACGACGACGTAGAAGATGGCGTGTCACCGATAGGCTAGCGACTTTATATTATGGTCGTGGATCATTTACGACCGGGCGTGGTATCTATCATGAACGACATCAGCAAAGGGGCAGGGGGTACGTGGCTGCAGACGACATACTCCTAAGTGGGCATGCGCACTGATGGGGGTTGCAGATGATCGACAATGCATGGGCGATGAGCGAGGAATACAACGAAAATGAGCTACGAAATTAAAGGATGCTTAAGGATAAAGTAAGTTATCCATATAAATGCAATCTACACTAGTAAGCAAAGCAACATGCTAATAAGCAAGCAAGTAAAGGATCAGTAAAGAATAAATAACACAAATAAAAAACGTGGATGTATCTAGAAGTACGCATTCTTTAGGGAGTGATAATCAACATTGGAGAGGGACCAAAACCAAAGCTTTAGAATGTCACTAAGGTGCTCACCCTAGTCTCCATTTGATTCATCCGCAACGGATGAGCCTTAAATCATTCTTGAAAGGAACCATCAGACATTTACAAATTTTCTGGAGCACTCCGCACACAAGGAAGCTTCCGAGCATTGACTCATAATGCCTAAGAGCCCAAAACTATTGGGAAACAAACATAGTAAATAAAAATCATTCAGCTACGCATAAACCTAGGATCACTATGAAGATGCAAATAGGTTTGATCTTGATCTTTACTAACTACACAACGAAGAGAAGAGGTTGGTGAAAACCTTTGGTTCAGATTACCGCGATACTTGTGGCAGCAGTGGGTTTGCACTAGCTTGGTCGTGGTGGTGCTCTAGCGGTGTGGTTGGTTGAGGTTCAGGTTGGCGGTGGTCCTCATCGACCATTTGGAGGGAAGGTGTCCAAGCGAAAGCCTTGCTTCGAGTTGACTAGAGTTGGCGACGCTTGTGGGCGCGCTAACCTTCTTGGAAGCATCATGGTTCGAGCGCCTATGCCTTCCTATTTCTCATAGCCCCCCTTGTTCCTATGTGGAACGGACGACGGCGACGATCAAGCCAGGACGATCCATGTTGCTTGTGTGGGCTGTTGTGACGGTTTTGGTTTTCGTATATTAACCGGGCAACTCTCTTCTTCTTCTTTTTTAATGAATTGAGATCCTTCGAGACCGACTTAAAAATATATCATAATGGTCATACATTATGCATGAAAATAAATAGATATTGAAAATTTAATTTGGAAAAGTAAGCAGTAATCCTTTTCATAGATAGTACTCCGTAATTTGGATTTATGCTAGTGCTAAACTGCTATTGAGCTCACATGGCTATGCACGGTACCGTTTACACAGTTACACTATACCATGAACATTGCATTGTCTTTCTTGATGTTGAACTGGATTGAACCAGAATGCTCTTTTCCCAGAAACTTTAACCAAAAGAATTAAAAAATCTAGTGACTTCTGTGAGTACCAATATATTTACATTTGGTGAAAAAACAGTGACCTCAACTCGAGCCAAAAGCAAAAAGAGATTAAGTTTTCGTCAAAATTCCTCTAAGAATGATTGGAAACAGAACTGGCACTTTTCGCTGAATTGAAAACCAGACATTGGTGTGTTTCCTAAATCTGGGCAAGCCAAATGTAAGAACCCTGTGCTGAAAACAGGTTATATTGTGAATAAAATTAGTGTCTATGATCATATCTCTAACATAAATCTGGCTCTTATTGCTTAAACTGAAGCTGCAGTTCTTCGACCATTAGAAAAACTACTTGTTCCGCTGGAGCTAGACCCACCTGATCAGCAGGCAGCAGGCATTCAAAAATAACATAATCATCAAAACTGAAATGAAAGCCCTGGCCAGCATCCTTTTTCTGATAAAATTAATTCAGAATTGATGTTATTCATCAGAAGTTAGAACAGAACTGATACAGTTATGAGCAACCATAATTCCATAACTGCTGGGTTACAGAATCCAATGTCATTCCGTTGCGATACATCAGCCTGACTAAATGTGACGATATCAGTGTGTTAATAGTCATCTCTGGTGGTCCTTTGGCATCAGGAGCTATTAACTTAGTATATATGCACACTAAAAAACAATGAAGTAAGGCAATGTAAGGCTTCTACAATTTGAACCAGAGAGACATTGTAATATTAATCATCATTGTCCTTGTTAAAAAGAATGTTACACCAAAGACAGATTCAGTGATAACAGAAATAAAAGCTGCAAATGAATCTATTGTGTATTTATAGTACTCCCTGTTTGTATGTGTGATTTTGCACCTTGTGCCATTGTGCTTTCTGGCAGGCAATGTAGGTCATCATGGTGCCTGAAATGAAATGCAGTCAATTCCACAAGGTGTGATGTAATTGAACGCGTAAAGTGTCCTAGCTATTTTTCCTTCTAATGCATCCATCTTTTCTGCCGCATTGATTATGCACATACATCAAGGAGCAAAGCCATCACAGCCGAGACCAGCAGCATCGCCCTCCGCCAATGCCCTAAGCCATAACTTTCTTGTCTGTTCTTTGATATTTTCCTTCTAACATATACACGTTTCCATCGTTTTGGACTTGTGTTTGATCAATTTGTCGAACACCATAGATCCTTACATCAGTAAATGGAGCTTCATGAAGACTTGATGTTTAGAAAGAATTGGAGGATCGAACTATTACTGTGAAATTCTTTCACACTTAATACAAGTTGCTGCCACTCAAAATCAAGAAGTGTGTGCTTTTCCAAACCAGGCATCACATTTTGCATTCAGAGACAGAACCTGCAAAAAAAGATGTATCATTAGAATCGTGATACTGAAGACGCCAGGATTTCTACCATCATCAGAGAAGAGAAAGAAATGATTGGGCTAAGAGAGTTCGTTACTGAAATAAAAATAGGGTTGCATAGTAATGAGATGGAGTATAACATGAAGCAAGACATTTTTGCTAAGCCATTCAGAATGAAGCCATTTTCTTGGTACGACAACTTATGGAGAGATACAAGGAGCAAAAGAAGGACCTGCATATGGTGTTCATTGACTTGGAGAAGGCCTACGATAAGATACCGCGGAATGTCATGTGGTGGGCGTTGGAAAAACACAAAGTCCCGACAAAGTACATTACCCTCATCAAGGATATGTACAACAATGTTGTGACAAGTGTGCGAACAAGCGATGGCGACACTGATGACTTCCCAATCAAAATAGGACTGCACCAGGGGTCAGCTTTGAGCCCTTATCTTTTCACATTGGTGATGGATGAGGTCACACGGGATATACAAGGGGACATCCCATGGTGTATGCTCTTTGCAGACGATGTGGTGCTAGTCGACGATAGTCGGGCGGGGGTTAATAGGAAGCTGGAGCTGTGGAGACAGACTTTGGAATCGAAAGGTTTTAGGCTTAGTAGAACTAAAACTGAGTACATGAGGTGCGGTTTTAGTACTACTTACCATGGGGAAGAGGAGGAAGTTAGCCTTGAGGGGCAAGTGGTACCTCAGAAGGACACCTTTCGATATTTGGGGTCAATGTTGCAGAAGGATGGTGATATTGATGAAGACGTTAGCCATCGAATCAAAGTTGGATGGCTAAAGTGGCGCCAAGCTTCTGGTGTTCTCTGTGATAAGAGAGTGCCACAAAAGCTAAAAGGCAAGTTCTATAGAATGGCGATTCGACCTGCGATGTTGTATGGTGCTGAATGTTGGCCAACTAAAAGGCGACATGTCCAACAACTAGGTGTGGCAGAGATGCGCATGTTGAGATGGGCATGTGGCCACACAAGGAAGGATCGGATTCGGAATGATGTTATACGGGAGAGAGTTGGGGTGGCACCAATTGAAGAGAAGCTTGTCCAACATCGCCTGAGATGGTTTGGGCATATCCAACGTAGGCCTTCTGAAGCGCCTGTGCATATCGGGCGGTTAAGGCGTGCTGATAATGTCAGGAGAGGTCGGGGGAGGCCAAACTTGACTTGGGAGGAGTCTGTGAAGAGAGACCTGAAGGACTGGGCTATCAACAAAGATCTAGCTCTGGACAGGGGTGCGTGGAAGTTAGCTATCCACGTGCCAGAACCGTGATTTGGTTACGATATCTTTTGGGTTTCAGCTCTAGCCTACCCCAACTTGTTTGGGACTGACAGGCTTTGTTGTTGTTGTTGTTGTTGATTCAGAATGAAGCTGTAGCGGAAACAGTGCCAAACCTCAATTTCTCATTGATGAAGTACAATAGGTAAAAAAAACTGCACTGAAGCGGTATTGACCCAAAAAACATGAGATTGAGAATCTGAAGCTAATTGTCGACTCTTTCATTAAAGTATTGAGGGAAAATGAGGTATTTGTATGTCAGATTGAACTGGAAGCAATGAAGGGTCATATGGCTTTTATTATTCCATCAACTTTAATTACTAACAGACAAAGTGAAAAAGCAAGACCCCTGTATATCTGAGAAGAACAAGGAGTTTGATACGATTGTTGGGCAGGCTGGAGCAAGCTCTGCGGCATATATGTCAAAATGAGATCAATTTGAGTGAACTACATGATAGATTTAGAAATGCTACCAAATCTCTAAAGTAGGAGGGAAAAAATAATTATTTACGTAACGTTATTGAATATAAGGAGAAAATATTCACATCAACCATTTGGAAAAGAAAAGTATTTCAAAGAACGCATGACAAGTCTTGTTGAATCTATAAAAGAGTTTGAGAATCTTGTTACAGATCAACAAACTAATCATTGCAAACAGAGTTCAGCACAGTGAATCAAGGTGCTTATGATTGCATTCATTCATTAGATTATGATAATTAGGTTTTATCTTAACCAGTCTTATCACATGATTAGCTTTATAGTTCGTATCACTTGTGATTATTCCTATGTTGTATTTCTATCAATAAGAATGGTGTCCTGTCCTTTTCTTTCATAGGTTCTGTTTACTGAAAGACCAATGTAAAGAACTCATGAAAGAAGGCAATCTTTTAAAACATAAGGCATTGCGATGCAAGGAAATATCCGAGACATACTTTGAGATCCTAATATAATCTTCAGAAAGTTGCGCTCGAGGTAATATAATTTAAGATCCTAAACTCTAGTCATACTTTGTAGCTTTTGTTCCATGTATACTGCTTTGCCTGCAAAACACAACAAGGCCATAAACTTGATAATGCCGTAAACAAGTGGGAGGTGGGTGATTTAATGAGCCGTAAACACCAATTACATTGGACATTGGTCATGGTGGAGTTCAGTGACCAATTCACACCTAAACTAGGACTATACCAGAATCAGCTGAGCTAGGCTGAATTCTGAAAACTACCGAGATTGACACTAACAGCTGAGCTAGACTGAATTCTGACAGTTACCAGGACTGACACTAAGAGCTGAGCTGCAATGGATTCTGGATTCTGAATCTCAGTCTCATGCTGTGGTTGGTTCAGTTGATCCAGAGAACGTAGGGGCACGCGGCTCCCATGGCTGGCGTCCAGTTGCCGCACCCAAAGAAGCACTTGCCCTGCATTGGCCCTGGCACAGACACCACGCATCCCCTGGTCGCCACCCCACAGTAGCAGGTGCACGCCGCAGAGGAGCCACCACCACAGGTGCTTATCACGTGGGGTTGCGGCAGCTGCTGCTGGATCGTCGGTGGCGACGCCAGTTCCGTTGAGCCACTGCAAGGGCTTGTATGAGGCTGCTGCTGGGTGTTCGATGGCGGCGGCGGCGCTAGCGAACCGGTGATGCTGATCTTGGGCCCCCGCCGCATGAGCTCAACAAGCAGGCGCGCCGTGTTGCGCGCATCATCGAGCCCGCAGTGCAGGCGGCCCTCCCAGTCGATCCCCGCCGCACGGACCGCCTCCTGCAGGTTGACCCGCCCTCCAAGCACCGCCTGGAAAGGGACCCTCAGGTTGACCCAGCGATCGAAATAGGAGGGCTTGGCGATCCCCTTGAAGCTGCACTCAAACTCGAGCATCGTGCGGCAATCCCAGTCCCCCCAGGTCACGACGGCCACGCGTCCGCATCCCCCCTTGGTCGCCGCCCCCGCCATCGCCGCCTTCAGCCAGGCGTCGTGCAGCCAAAGCGCATCGGCGAGACCCACGCCCCCGTCGACGTCCTCCTGCCGAATACCGGTGAGCTCCCTACAAAATTGGGTCAGCACGGGATTGTGTTTGGGGCGGACGTACCTGCGAAACGCGGATACGATGCCGCCGGTGGCGGCGTCGACGAGGACGGAGGGGAATTCGATGATCTCCTGCGGGTAGATCCGCCCGTCCTTCACGCACGTCGCCTCGAAATCCACCACCAAGAAGAAATCGAATTCTTGCCTCATCGGATGGCGCTGCTCCTGCCCGGGCGCCGCCATGATCGACGCCATCTTCGCCGATTCGCGCGCGCTGGATCGCCCTCGCAAACTCGAGATCGGGGAAAGTCGGGAGTTTGCGCAAGCGAAAATTAGGGTTTCGAGCTCGCGGGTGAGTCTTTCTTTTTCGAAGGGAAACTCGCGGGTGAGTCGTTCCCCCGTTAAAACCACCGGACCAAACTCTATTGGAGGCGAAATCGGATTCGTTTTTTTTTCTTCTAAATAATCGTTAGCCCTTTTACGCTTTCACCATAATAGTTGGCGCTAAATTTTTT
Source organism: Bromus sterilis (assembly GCA_950022295.1). Lineage (NCBI taxonomy): Eukaryota > Viridiplantae > Streptophyta > Magnoliopsida > Poales > Poaceae > Bromus > Bromus sterilis. The sequence goes on from OX465601.1 coordinate 280,370,553, forward strand.
TTCTCTTTTTGAGTTGAGTTGGCGCTATTTTCATTCGAACCAAATAATGTTGTGGTTGACGAAAAGACAAAAAAATACACGTGTTGACTCTTTTGCCCATTCATATAGTTCTTCTGGGAATTCCATTGAATGAAGTCTATTTTAAACCTTGAAGTTGTAAAGCTCGTCGAAAATGAACCTTCAATTTAGAATCCCTAAAGTCTATACCCTGTACTCATGATCCCGGTCTTATCCTGACCTTTGAATCAGTTTACACCAGTTAGGATAGGAATGCATCAGGGACGAGACAAGTCGCAGCTCGCAGGTCTGTATCCATGGAGAATCCCATTGATGTGTCAATAGTTCAGCTATATGTATACGACCAAGATCCCAAAATCTGAAATAAATTGTTCATGAAGCTTGTATTTCTTTTCGTTAGTGTCGCCGTCGAGCGGTTCTAATCAGGAGCTAGCATCGATCTCAATTTTTGTGATGTACGAACGTTTCTCTGTCTATGTTTTCTCCGTGCAAGAAGCTTTCGCAAGATCTGTCGACATTGTAGCATCCATAAACTAGTCCGCTTCGTGCTCTTTGCTCGTGTTGCCCGCCCATGTGCATGTTTTTGGCTTTGGTTCTGCTTTGTGATTCCTTTCGCGCCACCTCCGGCTCCAATTGGCCGGTGTAAGACCCGATATGCGGTACTGTTCCAGATCTAGATGCTTCCATCCAGATCCGGGGACGAAGCACATATCGGTCCCACCGCGACATATGACTCATATGCCCCGTATTTCCAACATGATATCACAACATTACAAATACAAGGATACAACATCTCATACAATCGGCATACAACTGCCTCAAATACAATACAACAGCGGAAGATACATGTCTGAGTACAGACTACATTCAAATGCCTACTGGCAAAGAGAAAAACATCGATCCCATAACCACACGGGTCCAGGCCCTCCGCCGGGATCCGCCTAACTAGTCGTCGTCGAGTCTCCATGTGAAACGTCGATCACCATACCTGTTGTCGATCAAGAACCCTGAAAAGAGTTTGGGGGTAGTATCATGAGTACAGAGGTACTCAGCATCCAACTGTGGTGGTCAACTGACCCAGCAAGGACTTCATCACTCGTCATTCTAGGACAACTAGTAGTTTACGGTAAGGATGGGGTAAGTGGTGAGGTTGTTGCCGCACTAGCATTTATAAAGTGGCTAACGATCTAAAGAGTAAGATAAGAAGCCAGGTATTCGATGAGGAATCGCCTCAAACAAGTCTTGCTATCAGCTACTTACGCAAGCATAACACCTATCATATCCTTGTCCTCCTCTTCGCATCCCGACGAAGAAGAAGCAGTCAAGGCACACACACGTTGATCAAGTTATATTAAGATTATCTCAGTTGTTGTTGTCTATGAACAGGACGTAGGTCTTAAGTCGTCCATAACCGTGGACACGGCTTCTCGAAAATATTTAACCCTGCAGGGGTGTACCAACTGCCCATTACGGGGCGTCGCATGCTCGTCCATCTCTCTCGGTTGCTACCCATCACAGGCAACCATTTTATGATTTAGTTCCAAGAGATCCGAAACGACAGGTCCCTCTAACTAACAACGAGCAAATCCGGGTGGCCCCCGGGGAGTCGACACCCAATCCAAAAGGTGGCCACGCTCTCGGATCGAACTCTTCCGTATGGCCAAGGTCGGGTTTAGTCTCACCTATATAACAGGGGACTTCCCTAGATCACCAGTGTGGACCAACAGAGGAACTCTGTCTCCGCTGGCCCGAGTTGTTTGAAAACTACTGGCAGCTGACCAGCACACACACGGTTTCAAATGGTAAATCAGCTTGGGCCACCACTAGAAATGTTTGAAACTAGATAGGTAAGAAAAGGGGACCCCATAAATTCCCACACGCGATTAGGCACGCTCAGTCTTAAAACCAATACCCAGAACTCGGGTCCTAGGTGACTCGAATGGAACAAAGCGTCGGGGCGGGATAGCCTAGACCTTCCATCCTTCGTCGAATATAGTCAACATTATAATAATCATATCATCAACAACAATATAATAATGTGATAGCCCAAACCAAGGAGTAACAGGGTAATATCGTAGCATCCTAAGCATGCATACTAAACAGGGGCTGAGCAACGAGCAATAGTAACATAACAGTACAAGGTTTGTTGGGAAGGGACATGGCTGTATCGGTTTGAAAGAGGCTATAAACACGTGGTAGGATCAAACATCGAACCTAACCTAGACTAGCATGCAAACCGCTGGTTGAAATAGAATGGATCATAAGTAATGTATAGTCCTTGCCTGTTGATAAGTCGGGTTCCGAAGGTGTAGTGGATCGCAAGCTCACGCATCGTCTCCGAGAGGTACCCGCGGGAGCACACAAGACGATAAACACTGGAAAGCAATCAACGAGCAAGCATCTATTACTACGAGGCAAACACGAGCAAGCATCAACAAGAAGGCAACACGAGACATCGCACCTACCGTCGAGAGCGGTTACTAACAATTTAAGTGGAGTACTCGTCACACACGACGATACCGCGCATTTACAATGGTTCAAGTTGTTTAGCTACAGGTGATCAACAAAGGTTGTTAACATGGCAAAGCACAGAAGCATGGCATAGCACATAAAGATGACAAGAGGTGAAGCATAAGATAAACTATCTATCCTAGTCAATTTAAGCGAGGCACAACCTAAACATGGCATACACTAAGTGCCGCACGATAATTAAAGGATTTGGTACTGTTCTGTCCTAAACCATATATTAGGTTGGTTAACAACAACAAACAAAAGCATACACACAAAGTACACGAAAAACTAATCAAGTTACATATAAAGAACACCCCAAACGGAGTTACGGTTAAAAAGATACATGCAAAACAAGTTACGCGCACAATCTGCCAACATCACGAAGCACACTTTAGAGCAATGCATAAACAGGATAATCAATGCAAACATGCTCACAAATGACATGGAACTAAGTAGACATGATGCTTAACAATATGCAATTGGAATCACTCAATTCCGATAAACGGTTGCGACGCAACCGTCACCCGAAGTTGCAACAAATTAACAGTTTTCAGCACAGCAGCACATTAACATCAGGATCACCACTTTGGAGCAAGATTTAATATAGCTAAAGCACCCAAACATGACAAGTTAAAGCATGGAAATAAAGTACACATGATGCTTAACACATAGGAAAAAAAATCAATGCAATAGGCCTCATGGATGTGTCACAATCACCAATCAAAGTTGCAACAAAATAACATCAGCAGCACTTGACAGAATTTAGCAACAGTTAACAGTCTGGTGCCTACTTCAACACAGATTTGCACCATCAATATGACCTAAAAAAATAACTTCCTAAAGATGAACTCTAGAGCACACAAAGCACAACCAAGAAAAAAAAAGAATCACTTCATTCGGAGCTACGAGTCAACGGGAAATTACGTTGCAAAACAGTACCAGCAGCAGTTTTCTACACACTTAGCAAAATTAACTAAAAAAGAAAAACTCCTGGAGAAAAAAAAGGTGTGGTGCGGGCCTCACCATGGGCCTTGGCCCAGGAGGCCGAGGTGGCGCGCAGGCTGGCGAGGTGGACCGCGCTGGGCTGCAGATCCGGGCCGGCCCACGTGGCCGTGGCCGTTGGAGGTGGCTGGAGCCGCTCGGGCTCGCCCCTGGCCGAGAGGCGGCGGCGTCTGGTCGCCGATCGGCGGCGGCGGGGCCACCAGGCGGCGCAAAGGCTGGGAACGGGAGCGGCCTGCCGGCGGCCGCCGGATCCGGTGGAGGTGGCCGAAGTGGGGTGCGCCGACAGGGTCTTGGGCGGCGCGGAGCTTCGAGCTCGGCCATGGCGGCGGCTTTGGCAGCCTGCAGGGAGAGTGAGGAGGGAGGTCAGCGGGAGGAGAGAGGGAGGAAGAGAAGGAGGAGAGGGAAAGGAGGAAGGGCGCGGGAGGAGAGGTGGTGGCCGGCGCGCGGTGGTCGGCAGCGGACGGCGGCGGCTGCGTGCCCACGGGCAAGAGGTTGGAGGAGAGGTAGGAGAGAGAGAGAGGTGGAGGCTGGATGCAATCTGGGCCGTTGGATCGGCCGATCCGACGGTCCAGAACGCAGGGAGCTAGGGTTTGGGTGAAAATTGGGAAAAAATGCGAAATTGGGGGCAAGTGGAGGGGGTGGCTGCAATTTTGGTTTAGGGAAACCCTAAGTGGGGGTGGGAGAGTGGTGGTCTTTATATAGCCCAGGTGGCTGGCAGTTTGCAAAAACATCCCCGGTTTTTCTCTCACGCGCGCGGTGTTTACGTTTCTGACCGCCGGGGGTCCGCAGGACCTCCGATTCGGGTAAAACTTCGAACTGCGCGATCGACGCGTCGAGCCGGTGGCGTTCAACTAGCTCTGGAACCGTTCCGAGAACACTTTGCAGCGCGCTATAAAAATATCCCGTTTAATTATTAAACGTGGTTTTTCGTTCCGTTGGCTGCGGCTGGTCTCGTGCGGTTTTCGCGACGGTGATCGGGCGAAACCCGGTGTCGCAAAGGCCGAGTGTCAGTGTGGCAAGGGTCGGTCTTCGTCCGATACGAGATAAGAGGGGGAAAAATAATCGCCGATCTATAAATTGGGGATGCAAACACCGCAAACAAATCAGGCAATCAATCAATTCACACAGAAAACAAAATTTTTATTTTTTGTGAAATCTGGGTTGTTACAGCCGGGTCCTCGCGTTGAGAGCAGCACGTGACGTTGTTGACAACGGACGGCACGAAGGCGCACGACGCCAGTAGCACGGCACAGGCGTGACTACGTTATTCAGAGTTTGGTGGATGCCGGAGCATGGCCTTGGCGGTCGAATCAGTCATGCGTTGCCACGTCCGCGGCGTCAGGCTCCTGCGTTTTCTGGAGAAAAATGAATGGACTGAAGATAGAGATGGATATGACATGTGGGGTAGAAATGTAAGTGAGAGTACAGTTTGATCCCGGGCGGGATGGATCTTTTCCCGGTGTACCAAACAACATTAGGGTCGGGATAAGACCGGGATCCGGAGTACAGGGTATGGAATTCGGGTATTCTAAGTTGAAGGTCCATTCTCGCGAGATCTATAACTTTAAGGTTTAAAATAGACTTTACTCAATTCCATTTGATTGTATCATGTCTTGAAGGATGACACATCTGGCAAACAATATGGTACAGATGAGGGGGGAGGGGAGCTTGAGGTGATAGCGCATTTAGAACAGTAAAACTGGACTGAAACGCAGCCCTCTCACGCCATCAATCTTTTTGACCGTCCATTTTCCTGATCTAATCTTTTCTGGCCGTTGGATAGAAGTGAAACACTACGTTTACTCAAACTTAACCTGAACCTGGGCCTGTTGTCGAAGGGGCAGCTACTCCGGTGACTTTTTTGAAAGCCTCTGGTTGATTGGGCCAGGCAGCCTCGATCAGGGAAAGCACGGCCCATACATACAATAAAGGGGCAGCGACCCCTCACGCATTCTTCTCTTCCTCCTCCCTGGCTCCTCGCTCCCTCACCCGGATCAATCTGCAGTTCTGCATCGCAAGGTCTCGCCTCCCACCCCCGCCCTCCGCTTCGTTGGCAATGACCTTCCAACTTCTTTGACCGAGTACGCTCGAGAGGGGATGCGGGCAGCCGCTGAACATGCGACGCGGGCGGCCAGCACCGGGATCCAGCCGAGGCGCGAGGAAAGATGCAAGGATCGATCCAGGCGATGCGGGGATCACTCGATCCAGCAGTCTGTCGTAGATGGGCAGGGCGGGCGAAATCCATCGACAACGGCCTACCTTGCCGACAACGGCCTACCTCCTCCCTTTTCCCCGTCCCGACCTCCACCCTCTTCCACACCGTCGGCGCCCCATCCCCCCTCACTCGATCTTCTCTCCCTGACCTAGGTCGAGCAGGAAGGCGACGTACATATCCACGACGGTGATGATCCGCGCCATCATCGAGAATTCGAGATTATCCGCGACGGTCGGCTTCTTCTTCAAAAAACGCACCGGGAGAGGAGTAGTGAGGGGGTGGACACTGCTTCCTCCATCCTCTGGCCGCTGCATAGCCGGAGGTACACGGTGCTGCAGGTTTTTCTTGCCCACTCTGGCCCTGTTCAACTCATAAGAATTTTGAAGGAATTTCAAAGGAATGCCTCATGGAGGTTTATTTTCCTTTGTATCGTTTGAAACGCAGGAAGCACATACAGGAAACTGGAAGAAGCTTGCTCCCTATGTGCCACTCCCTCTCACCATATGCAAAAATCTGGATATATCCCATCTGTGATCCTCCACGCCTTGCCCCCTGTTCAGGTTCGGTTTGGAGGTCCGTTTTTATCAATAGTCAATTTGGTTCATAGATCTCCTTTCCTAGGTTGCAGACTTGATTTCTTTATCATACGATTTTAATAACACCTTGATTTCAGGAAGAGGTTAGCATCCAAGAAGATATGGTGGTGCAAAATCAGTTAAACCGGTTAGTGTTGTACTACTCTCGACTATTCTTATCTTGCTCTCTGTTGTTATTCTGAATCTTATGATTCTATGGTTGTGATTTATTGACTTGCACATGTTTTCTCTATCTCTATCTCTAGAGCTTTGGAAATTTCTGATTAAATTTGTTGCTTGAATGGTCAGCCCCATTGCCCGCTATTTTTAATCTCATTACTAAACTGTCAAATTGTAATACGATAGGAAACATAGAAAAAACAAATTATATAACATACCTAAATACCTTCATAGTCAAGTAGAACCATAGCACCATCCAGCTTGCTCATACATATATTGGTTATTTTTTACTTTTGAGACATCGATTAGTCATGTGCACAAATGCAATTCTTAAAACTGCATTTTGCTTGTAGTGCTTCCACCTTTTGTTGCATGAGACATTTTTCTATATTTATCTAAACCATCTAAGTTACATCAAATATGTCTTTTGGCAATTCATCTTGATCATCACTATATCTATTTTGGCTTTGTATTGCCGTATTTGTGTAAATTTCAGATTTGAGTTTAATGGCCTTGGTATCCATAACCCTTAGTTGATTCATCCACTCATAGAAAATTATTTAAGTGGGAGGAAATTTTGATGCAAGTGAGCAGGTTTGTTTAGTACATGTATGTGTAAGCTTCTTTTCTGACATTTTTGAAATACTTACATCACCTATCAAGAGGGGGAAAAGATATATATCTCCACGCATAGTCCATGGTCCTTAAGTGTCTTAATACTTAATAGAGATGCCATGCGAAGGAAAGAACAAAAGCTTACACACCTTCTCTAATGAAGCTTTTCTTTTACCATGATGTATTTGCAGATATATTTTTACAGCACTGTGTGCTAGATTATAAAGATTATGAGCATCTCCTGCATAGTGGTGTGCTGAAGATTGTACTGGTGATAGCAGCATGATGATTTTTATTTTCTAGCCTAAATATGTGATCATTGGTTGTCTTACATTTGGTTAGAGGAGTATGTTAGATGTAGCCGTGGTTTCTTGTTTCCATTGATCTATTGTCTAGATTGTTACCGAGCAATTGGAGGATGTCCATGCAATTTGCTGGTACATGTGCCCGTATGGCTTCTATTAAGATTGTGTAGTTGAAGAAGGTAGAGAAAATATCAACTTCAGTCTTTGGTCCCTCTCGGTTTGTTGAGTTTTTTCATTCTTGAAGAAAAAACATGTTGGACCTCAATAGTAAAGGATGTCTTACTGTGTTTATGCTACAAACCTGTTCTTTCTTATCAGTTCTTTAACCCTACAGGCTATAGCTTCAAAACTGCAAATGTCAGCTGCCAGTCAGTGTTATCTCCTATGCATACTTGGAGTTCCCTGCAAATTATCCAATTTGTTCACCTGTGAAAGCTGTAGCTATTGATCAGGTCTAGCTTAATACAATATTATCATCTTTTTGGTTATACGTACTGCTGACAGGAGTATCATCTATTTCCAAGAAGAAGGGAAAAACCAAAAAAATTCATGAAACAACTTATTTCATTCTATTTTATCATTTGCATAGTTTATCGTATCACCAAGTATTTACATAAATTCTGATCTTTCTATCATAAAACATTTAAAATAGACGGACGAAGCAACGCGCGCCGGCAATGATCTAGTATCAATGATGGGTGGGCCGGGCATGGCACCCCTCCACCTGCTGCTAAGTCATCTATCTTCATTCCTTTTTTTTTTCTAATACACATCGCTTTAGTTTTTGCGATGCATAACGGCTAGATCGTTGGTGATCAACTACATCTCGCGGGGATTTTTGATCGAATAAGGAGATGGCGGAGTGGATGATGCATATTTTTACTTAAACCAGATGTTGTAATTGACGGTAAGAACATAAATTGATAAAAGACACATTTTGAATCTTTTGCCCTCATATGTTTTTTTTCATTTATGAGGTGTTTGTTTCGTATTTTTTATTATCTTTTATCAGATTACAAACGCAGTCTAATATCGTCAAACACGTTTGATTTGTGAGGACACAATTGTGAGGTGGTGACAATGATGTCGTGTTGTCCGGACTCTCCCTACCTCGTCGACGTTTGATTCGTCATCATCGAAGGGTTTGTGAGAAATTTTTGTTCTCATATTTTGCCGATTCGCTTTAGATGTTGGCAACTGGTAACTCCTTCAAAGAGAGCTTTTGGCTGGCTATTGGTGTGGCGATTTCGATATCTTGTTCTATGTTGTTTCGTGGCATGTTTCGGATTATCCAATCCTCTGAACTTGCGGTGATGAATTGCAAGCTTGTTGCACGTGGGGTGATGCTTCAGCCGATGTCGCTTCAAAGATTTATAATCTCGTTTCAAGGGGTGAGGCGTGAGCAACCATTACCGTCTTTAAAGCCTAATATGGCGAGGGTATTTGCAAGTGTTACTTTATTTTATTGTTGATTCACTGCGATTTTCAATCTTTGATAGGCGGCGTACAATCGAAGGAAGAGGAAGGCTAGTATAATTTTCAATGCAATTTTGTTTTTTAGCGATCATTTCACGTCCAATTTTCTATCCTTTATACTGGTTTTTGTTTTTCTTGATATTAATTAAATTTAATATTCAATTTTTTTGAAATCCCTTATTAAATAAAAAAAGAAACATATGAATGATTTTTCTATCAATTTCCTTGTCTTTACGTCAATCAAACGATTTGATTTGATTGAAAATAGTGCCAACTTTCCCTTTAAAAAAGGAAAAAAGATAGCCAACTTTCCTCATCAAAAAGATAAAAACAATTAGCGCCAACTTTTCCTAAAAAGAAAAAACAATTAGCGCCAACTTTCCTAAAAAGAAAAATAAGTAGCGCCAGCTGTTATCGGGCGCGAACGATTACCAAAAAAAAAAAACCGAATCCGATGTCGCCTCCAACTCCAATAGCGGTTTGGTTTGAAAGGGGACGAGTCACCGGTGGACTCGAAACCCTAATTTTCGCTTCCGGCAAAACTCCCGACTTCCCCGATCTGAGAGTTTGCGAGGCGATCGGCGAAGATGGCTTCGATCACGGCGGCGCTCGGGCAGGTGCGCCAAGATTTCGATTTCTTCCTTGTGGTGGACTTCGAGGCCACGTGCGTGAAGGACGGGCGGATCTACCCGCAGGAGATCATCGAATTCCCCTCCGTCCTCGTCGACGCCGCCACCGGCGGCATCGTATCCGCGTTTCGCAGGTACGTCCGCCCCAAACACAATCCCGTGCTGACCCAATTTTGCAGGGAGCTCACCGGAATTCGGCAGGAGGACGTCGACGGGGGCGTGGATCTCGCCGACGCGCTATGGCTGCACGACGCCTGGCTGAAGGCGGCGATGGCGGGGTCGGGGACCAAGGGGGGATGCGGACGCGTGGCCGTAGTGACCTGGGGGGACTGGGACTGCCGCACGATGCTCGAGTTTGAGTGCCGCTTCAAGGGGATCGGCAAGCCCTCCTATTTCGATCGCTGGGTCAACCTGAGGGTCCATTTCCAGGCGGTGCTCGGTGGTGGAGGGCGGGTCAACCTGCAGGAAGCGGTCGGAGCGGCGGGGCTGGACTGGGAGGGCCGCCTGCATTGCGGGCTCGATGACGCGCGCAACACGGCGCACCTGCTTGTTGAGCTCATGCGCCGGGGGGCCAAGATCAGCATCACCGGTTCGCTGGCGCCACCGCCGCCGCCATCGAACACCCAGCAGCAGCCTCATACAAGCCCTTGCAGTGGCTCATCTGCGCTGGCGTCGCCACCGACGATCCAGCAGCAGCAGAAGCAGCTGCCGCAACCCCACGTGATAAGCACATGTGGTGGTGGCTCCTCTGCGCCGTGCACCTGCTACTGCGGGGTGGCGACCAGGGGATGCGTGGTGTCTGTGCCAGGGCCAATGCAGGGCAAGTGCTTCTTTGGGTGCGGCAACTGGACGCCAGCCATGGGAGCCGCATGCCCCTACTTGGTCTGGATCAACTGAAGAACCTCATCATGAGACTGAGATTCTGAATCCAGAATCCATTGCAGCTCAGCTCTTAGTGTCAGTCTTGGTAGTTGTCAGGACTCAGTCTAGCTCAGCTGTTAGTGTCAATCTTGGTAGTTATCAGAATTCATCCTAGCTCAGCTGATTCTGTTCTAGTCCTAGTTTAGGTGTGAATTTGTCACTGAAATCCACCGTGACCAATGTCCCATATAATTGGTATCTGCATTATTATCATCAATAGAAGATCTGTTTTTACCTATGTTCCTTCTATGCGAATTTCTTCAGTATCGATTGGATTTTGTGATTAAAATTAATTAGCTACTGATGAATAAAGGAAGATAAACGGCGTGTTAAAAAAAGATAAATGGGCAGTGTTAGAAATTCAGATCATGTATGTCACCTTGTATAAACAGTACTAGATAAAAAAACACAGCCAATTGTAGGTTTCTGAGAGAAGAGCAAATTCAGATCATTTCCTCGTCGAACACAGATGCCTCATCATATTGATATTACAACCATACATGTCAAACTCTTACTTCAACACCACAAAATGAAGAAAACCTGAAAAATGGTAACTTGAAAACTTGGTCACAGGCACTCCACAACCCCATAGCATCATAGCCAAACTATTTCATAGATTCAACAAGACTTGTCATGCATTCTTTGAACTCCTTTTCTTTTCCAAATGGTTTATGTGAATATTTTCCCATTTTCTTCATCAATAATGTTTCTGAACTACTCCCTCCGTCCTGGTTTATTAGTCCCTTGAGTAAGCTGAGGACGTCCCTTCTTATTAGGCCCCATAATTAAATTAGCAATTAAATCGCATTGGAAACATGGAATTTTTCTCGGTCTTCATGCTGTTCCTGCGCTGGATGAGTAATTAAGTGGGTAAAAGTCTGTAGCACATAAATCTTACTTGCATGCAGCCAATAGATGTGCAGCATGCACGTCCACCAGCAGCCGCTGCAATTAATTACGGAAGCGAAATCGTTCATTCGGTTTAATTAGACGTGGAGCACGAGATTTTCATGGAAATTACTCCTTGTGCTTTGGTTCCAGTGATTTTGCCTTTGGGCCCTATAAACCTGGACGGAGGGACTATTGATTTTGTTTCTCCATCTCCTTTAGAGTCGGTAGCATTTCTAAATCTGTACATGGCTGCAGACAATCGGATCAAACTCCTTGTTCCTCTCAGATATACAAGAGTCTTGCGTTTCCACTTTGTCTGTTAGCAAACCAAGTTGATGGAATAATGAATTCATATGACCTTCATTGCTCCCAGTTCAATCTGACATACAAATGCCTCCTTTTCCCTCGCTACTTTACTGAAAGAGTCGACAGTTAGCTTCAGATTCCCAATCTCCTGATTTTGTAGGGTCGATGCCGCTCAAGTGCAGCTTTTTTACTCATTGTACTTCATCAATGAGGAATTGATGTTTGACACTGCTTCTGCTACAGCTTCATTCTGAATGGCTGAGCAAAAATGTCTTGCTTCATGTTATACTCCATCTCATTACCATGCAACCATATTTTTATTTCATTAACAAACTCTCTTAGCGCAATCATTTCTATCTCTTCTCTGATAATGGTAGCAATCCTGGCATCTTCAGTATCAAGATTCCAACAATCCAACTTTCTTTGCATGTTCTGTCTCATGCAAAATGTGGAGCTTGGGTTGGAAAAGCACACACTTCTTGATTTTGAGTGGCAGTAACTAGTATTAAGTGTGAAAGAATTTCATAGTAATAGTTTGATTCTTAAATCTGCGCCAATTCTGTCTAAACATCAAGTCTTCATGAAGCTCCATTTGTTGATGTAAGGATCTAAGGTGTTCGATAAAGGACCACCAGAGCTGACTATTAACACACTATTGTCACATTTAGTTAGGCTAATTTTATTCACGATAATAACCTGTTTTCAGCACAGGGTTCTTAAATTTGGTTTGCCCAGATTTAGGAAACACCAATGTCTGGTTTTCATTTCAGCGAAAAGTGCCAGTTCTTTTTTCTCGATTTGACAGTGATTCAATCAATTTTAGAGCAATTTTGACGGAAAACTTAAAACTCTTTTTGCTTTTGGCTCGAGTTGAGGTGTCACTGTTTTTTCAACAAAGATAAATATGTCGGTACTCACGGAAGTCACTGGAAATTTGGATTCTTTTGGGTAAAGTTTCTGGGGCGAATTAGATCGAATTACTTGCGAACCTAGAACCGTCCGATGATCACTTGTCTGGGCGGCATGCCCTTAAGGCCATTTTTCCTTTTTCTTATTTGAGATAAAATGTACTGGACTGATTTCTTAGGGTGTGGTCTGCCCCACCCTACCCCCTATTGGATCCGCCCCTGCTCACAGAGGTTGCTTGTTATTTCTTTTTTCCGAAACAGGTTATTCTAGTGTCTCAGAAGGAAGCTTCAAGCTTCCCATCAGCCCCTAATAACGGTTTACAGCATCTCATGGGGTGTCTCTCGCCTTCGCCCAAGGTAAATATGATCACCAACTTGTGTTCTTTGATCAATCGGTCTGAGTAGTTCGTCAGCCAGTGATGCCTCCCTTTGTTTGCACTTTGTAGCCATTCGCATGAAATGGAGGTGCAGCCACACGCCCCCAGGGACTGGTCCGAGCTGCCTCTTGACGCGCTTGCTTCAGTCTTTGCCAAACTCGGTGCAGTTGATGTTCTCATGGGTGCAGGCCTTGTATGCCACTCATGGCTCGAGGCGGCAAAAGTACCTACCGTATGGCGATATGTCGACATGGAGCACCATGCTTCCTTGCGAGTGAAGAAGAAAAAAGAGCAGTGATGCCTTGTGTGAATGGCAAAAACCGCCGTGGACCGCTCCCATGGGCAGCTCGAGGTGTTAGCAGGGAGCGAGTTTGTTACTGATCAGCTTCTCAAGTATATTGCAGAAAGGTACTCTTGCTTTGGTACAATATTTGTGTCCTAAATTCTAAATCAGACCACACAAACTAGTAGTTATTTTCTTCTTTCAAGCTAAAACCGGGCAGCCTCGCTCTCTGATTTATGAACGGATGTAGTGAAACTAGTTCACATAGATGAGGTTTGTGCATGGATTTCTGAGTGAATTTAGTCAAACTAGTAGTTCATATAGATGGGGTCAAAACACATATAGCAGTACTTGATGTTTAGCTCCTGTAATCACAGTATTTGCTCCCATTCCACCTTCTCAAGTGATTTCTTCTTGCACTCTTGTGAACCAACATGAATAGTACTCCGTATGACGTAACGATTGGGATTTCCGTGTGCGCCTTGTGCTATACATTTTCTGTATTAGCTTCAGGAGGATCTAAGGGAAGCCCAACACCTGAGATGCTAACCATTTGCCTGAGATGCTAAGGAACAGGTTAACCATTGCATTTCTTGAGTCGTTTTTGCACTACATAGTTTTCAACATTGCAATAGTCCATTGATGTGTGTGCAGGAGCCCTTCTAATTGTGGTTCTCTATGTGTGTTAATCTTGCTAGTTGTCAGAGTCCAGTGTAGCTCAGCTGGTTCTGGTCTAGTCCTATAGCTAGTTTAGGTGTGAGTTGGTCACTGAACTAGAACTTGACCAATGTCCAATGGGGCTTACTTTTGATGTAATTGGTGTCTTGATTATTATCATCAATAGAAGATTTGGTTTAGGTATGTTCCTTCTCGATGAATTTCTTCATCATCAATTGACCTGTAAATAATTGCTGACAAATAAAGAGATAAATTGCCGTGTTTAAAAAAGATAAATGGGTAGTGTTAGAAAATTCAGTTCACATATGCCACCTTGTATACCAAGATAAGAAAGAATCTGCCAATTGAGGATTCCTGAGAAAAGAACAGCACCACACGTTGTCAAACTCTTACATAAACGCCACACATATTTAGCCACAAAATGACAACCTGAAAACCGGGCACAAGCACTCTCCACAACCCCATAGCATCATAGCCAAACACAAGGACTAACCATGGTTGGGTCTGTTACATGGTGCCCAAAGACCACTGCATACACAGGGGATCAAGCTACTTGCAATTTGCACTACCAGCCATGCCTGAACTGCATCTTCAGGCCAATAAAACCATGGCTGTTGTTAACCAGGCTGATCTAAACGTTTCTAGATCATGTGTTTCTTGATCATGTGTCAAGGTCTCCATAACCTGTGAAAGCGAGACTATAATTAGTATCTGACAGAAAAAGTCACAATTTGTAAGGGCGCAAGAAAAGAATGTTGTCTCGATGGATGCCATGGAGCAATAGGTATCCGAGTGTCATGACCGGCCGGCACTATAGCCGGAGGAGGCCCATTGGCGCAGGGACTTTGGAGCTTGGCCCAATTTATCTTGTGATTTTATTATTAGCAAATAGGCAGATTATATAAACTCATGTACGGGCCTGTTTTTGAATTAAGCAATAGCAATCACAATTGCTCGGCTTTTCTCATGCGCCGAGACCCTAAACCCTAGCCACCCCCTACGCCTCCTTCCCTGCGCGATCACGGCGCCCCAGCGCCGACGGCCGCCCGCAACCTCACCAACCCTCCTTCCACTCCTATAACCTGCGATCACGCCCTGGTAGGACCCCGATTCCTATCAATCTGGTATCAGCTGTCTCTGGTGCGATCATGTCCACCTCCCAACCCACCGCCACCCTTCCGCTGCCGACCACCACCACGGCGGGCGCTCCATCCTTGATCGGACCGATCACCTCTTCGGCCTGGACGCCGGGTCCCAGGGACCGATCTACACGACGGCCTCGAGCCAGTCCCACGTGTCGGCGGCCCTGACTTCCCAACCGGCCATGCAGTACGGCGGGCCCTCGGGTTTCGCCGGTCCGTACGGCGGCGTCGACGACTCCCTGTTCCACGGCGGCACCCTGATGCCCGCATACTTGGCGCCGTCGTTCGCGCTTTTCAGCGCAAAGGGAGCACACCCGACTGCCGCCCACTCCCAGCCACCGCCACGATTTTCCAAGCTGGAGTTCGCCACGTACGACGGCACCGTCGACCCCCTGAATTGGCTCAACCAGTGCGACCAATTCTTCAGGGGGCAGCACGCTCGCGTCCGACCGCACCTGGATCGCCTCATATCACCTCCGGGGAGCAAAGCAGACATGGTACTACGCCCTTGAACAGGACGAGGGCAGCATGCCACCATAGGAGCGTTTTCGAGAGTTGTGCCTCTTGCGCTTCGGACCGTCGATGCGCGGGAGCCGGCTAGCGAAGCTCGGGCGCCTGCTGTTTCTCTTCACGGTGCAAGACTTCGTCGACCGCTTCCAGGCTTTGGCGTGCCATGCCCCGTGCGTCTCCGCCAGCCAGCGAGCCGAGCCCTTCGTTGGCGGCCTGCCGGACCACATCCGTGTGGACGTGGAGATGTGCGCACCTCCGGACCTACATGCGGCCATGTACTACGCCCGCGCCGCACGACAGCCATGCAGCAGGCGCCATAATTTCGTGCCGCTCGCCAGGCCCTCCGGTCGGCACCCCCCGCGCTGGTACACCCTGCACAGGCCCCCACGGAACCCCTTGTCGCGGCTGCTGCCCGTCCGTTCCGTCGGCTCACACCGGCTGAGCAACTCGAGCGCCGTCGTCAGGGGTTGTGCTACAACTGTGATGAGCCCTATGTCCCGGGCCACGTTTGCCCGCGCCTCTTCTACTTGGAGGCGTAGTACTTGGAGGCGGAGGACTACATCGAGGAGGCCGCCGCTGCCGACGCACTCGGTGACCTGCCCGCCCCACTTGACGCGGAGGTTGCCCAGGGGGCCGCTCATGCCAACGCCCTGGTAGTCTCCCTTCATGCCCTCGCGGGTATACGAGCGGAGAAGACGATGCTGTTGCCGATGACTATCCACGGGGAGCGTCTCCTCGCCCTGTTGGATACGGGCACCACAAACAACTTCCTGTTAGGGGCCACCATGCGCCGCCTCGCGCTCCAACCGACTGGCGGGGAGCAGCTTCGGGTTACCGTTGCAAACGGTGATCGCCTACACTGCCAGGGCATTGCTCGACATGTCCCCATCATCATTGGTGACGAGCACTTCGCCATCACGTGCGTCGGCATCGACTTGGGCTGCTTTGACTTCATCCTCGGCGTCGACTTTTTGCGGACCCTGGGTCCCATCCTTTGGGACTTCGACGTCATGATGATTTTCTGGCACATTGGACGCCGCGTCCGATGGGATGGCGTGGGTGGTGGCCCCGGCGGTGCCCCAGCCCGAGTTGACGGCAGCCTCCATCGACCTCGAGCACCCCCTGTTGGCTCGACTTCTGCAGCAGCACAGCTTCTTGTTCGATGAGCCACATGGTCTCCCACCCTCCTGACCCTACGACCACCGCATCCACCTGCTACCGGGCACGGCCCCTGTTGCCGTGCGCCTGTATCGCTACCCCTAGCTGCCGAAGGATGAGCTGGAGCGGCAGTGCGCGACTATGCTCGCCCAGGGCATCATCTGGCCTACTACCTCGCCATTCTCGACGCGGTGCTCCTCATTCGCAAGGCCGACGGCTCGTGGCGTTTTTGCATCGACTACCGTGCCCTTAACACCAAGACGTCCAAGGAAAAATTTCCCATACCCTTCCTTGATGAACTCGTGGACGAGCTGCACGGGGCCTGTTTCTTCACTAAGCTCGACCTCCGCTCGGGCTATCACCAGGTGCATCCGCACCTGGACGACGTCGCTAAAACAGCCTTCTGCACACATCACGGCAAATTATAGTGTTATGAATAATCAAGACATACTCCAGTATAGTGTTGTAAAACTGGTGAATAGTGGTCAAGTGCAATATAGTTTTTCCATTTTTAGCAAGTATTGTTGCCTCACCACCAAGTAAATCCATCTGCAGGATTTCAGAAATCACAGCTCATTAAATCGCTCAGCTCCTACTTGTTTAGGTCATTATCAATGTTATAACCTTGTTGTCTTTCGCAGGCAAAGCAGCAAACATGGAACAGAAGGTACAGAGTATTACTAGAACTTGGGATATGAAAGTATATCACCTCGAGCTCAGCTTTATTATAGGCTATAGCATCTTGCCTCAGATATATCCTTGCATCGCAATGCCATCCGTTTCAAAAGATTGCCTTCTTTCATCAAGTGTTTACCTTGGTCTTTCAGTAAACATAACCTATTAAAGAAAAGGACACCATCCTTATTGATAGAAATACAATATAGGAATAATCACAAGTACTACGAACTAGTATAAAGCTAATCATGTGGTAAGACTGGTTAAGATAAAAGTAATTATCATAAAATAATCTAACAAGTGAATGCAAATACAAGCACCTTGATTCACTGTGTTGAACTTTGTTTGCAATGATAGCTTGTTAATCTCATGAAAGATTCTCAAAATCTTTCATAGATTCAACATGGCTTGTTGTGCGTTCTTTGAACTACTATTCTTTATAAATGGTTAATGTGAATATTTAATCCTTTTCTTCAATAACAATATGTAAATAATTAATTTTGTCTCTCCACCTCCTTTAGAGAGTCGGTACCATTTCTATGTCTTCCATGCAATTCACTCAGATTGATCTCATTTTGATGTACATATGCCGTAGAGCTTACTCCAGCGTGCCTACGATCATACCAAACTCCTTGTTCTTCTCAGATATACATGGGTCTTGCTTTTCCACTTTGTAGGTTAGCAAATCAAGTTGATGGAATAATAAATTTATACAAATGCTTCCCTTTACCTTCTCCATATGACGGTCACATTACAACCTTTCATTGCTCCCAGTTCAATGACTTCAATCTGACATACAAATGGTTCCTTTCCACTCAGCACTTTAATGAAAGAGTGTCAGTTAGCGCGCTTCAGATTCTCAATCTCCTGCCTTTGTAGGGTCAATGCAGTTTCAGTGCAGCATTTTTACTATTGTGCTTCATCAATGACGAATTGAGGTTTGACACTGCTGCTACAGCTTCATTCTGAATGGCTGAGCAAAAATGTCTTGCTTCGTGTTGTACTATCTCATTACTATGCAACCCTATTTTTTTTATTTCATTAACGAAGTCTCTTAGCGCAATCATTTCTGTCTCTTCTTTAATGATGGTAGCAAATCCTGGCATCTTCAATATCAGATTCTAACAATCCAACTTCCATTGCAGGTTCTATCTCTATGGATACAAAACGTGAAGCCTGGGTTTGAAAAACACACTTATTCTTGATTGTGAGTGGCAGCAACTTGTATTAAGTATTCAAGTGTGAAAGAATTCCATAGTAATAGTTTGATTCTTATATCTGCGCCGATTCTCTACACATCAAGTCTTCATGAAGCTCCATTGACTGATGTAAGGATCTATGGTGTTCGACAAGTTGAGCAAACATCAAGTCTTCTTGAAGCTCCATTTTCTGATGCGAGGAAAATATCAAAGAACAATCAAGAAAGTTACAGCTTAAGGCATTGGCGGAGCGCGATGCGCTGGTCTCGGCTGGCGCTGATGGCTTCACTCCTTGCTAGTGTGTATGCATAATTCAAAAGCGGTAGAATGATGGATACATTAGAAGGAAAAATAGCTTAAAAAACTTTGCACATTCAGTTACATCAAAACTTGTGAAATGGACTGAAGACAAAGCTCCCGAAAGCTACCTCAAGGTAGATCTTGCATATCGGTTGTGTTGACTTTTCAGGAACGGTGCCGTGGTATGGAAGATCATGGTGGAGGGTTGTAGCTGCTTGTGAGTCAGGCTCATTCTGCAAAAAGTTTCATAATATAATATGTTGATGTTGCTTCCTTCATTCATGAGCACTTTGTCCTCTGGTGTGTATCCATACGCGTGTGGTGCCATGACCATTGCCAAAGCCCCCGGGTTCTCCACCTTTGGGGGATAATCGGCTCGGCTCCATGTTATTGACTGTTCGGATCAATTAAACCATTTAGGCCATGCCGGTTCTGCGAACACTGATAGGGTAGCGGCACGTTGTGAAGTTTTCATGTCTCTGCGACAATTGCTAGTAGTGAACACATGATAAAGACCACCGTTGTTGAGGTCTTTGGGATTGTCTTGAAATCGGCTAACCACACTTGTAATTGCGGCCCTTCACTCGCTCCTTATGCTGATGTCCAATGCCGGCTCCTTGGTTGCCCTGACCTTGGAAACCCCTACCTTGATAGGGCTTCTGTCCCCGAAGGTGTCGCGCTGGCTGCGCCAGACGCTGAGGTTCCTGCTTGGTTGGGAGTTCTATTATCGACGCGGGGCGTGTCCTCAGCCGTCGCGTTTTCAGTGTTGGCCATGTAGACGATGGACGCTAACTGTCGTGCGAAAGTCACGGCAGATATCCTCATAGGAGAACTTAGAGTGGGGCCTTTGCTACAGGTGAATTCGAGGAGGAAGAAGATCAAGGAGGACACAAGGATATTCCAGGTTCAGCCCCTCGATGAGGTAAAGACTACTCCTTCCTTTCTTTACTATATGTGGGGATGTTGATTACAAGGGTGCGGAATCACTACCTATGCCTCTAGAGGTTCTATTGTTGTTCACCCTTTGGACGTCCCATAGACCCGACTTATACACACACAGGGTTCTAGGGTTTACAATGAATCCGACTCTTACACGAGGATGGAGTCCTAGTCTAATCCTTGGTGGTTTGCTTACCCTCCAAGGCAAGCTTGCTCCTTCATTGCCCCCGATGATGCTTACTGAAGATGTGGCTTGGAAATTGGGTGCCGAGCTTGGGGAGGTCCTGAAGGTTGACACAAACAATAATGGCAGGATCCTGAGTGATTTCATAAGGGTAAGGATCTCTCACAATGTGGAGAAGGCTTTCACCAACAAGCTCAAGGTCCACGACTTCTCTGAAAATTAGATTTACTTTTTAGAGGTGAAATATGAGCGTCTCCCGAGGTTTTGTAATTTTTGTGGTTTGTGGGCATGAGCACCGTGAATGTAAGCTCCCGTTGAACCTCCAAAAGATGAGGTTCTCTGAAGCAATGCGCTCCTCTCCTCTAAAGAAAGTAGGGGGATTAGGAGGTTTTGTCTCCCCGTCGGTGCCTAGTGCGAAGAGAGTTCTTCACTTCAACTCCAACGAGCAAGGTGCAGCCAAAGCAGCCTCGCAGGGGCGGGGGCAAGAGAGGTCTGAAGTGATCCCAGCAGATGTCTTGGCTAACCCCCTGGTGCAAGCCGCTATCACTGCCGTGTGTGCCATCGACTTCAACGGGTCAACCAGCAAGGAGAGGTTGAAGCAAGGTGAAGGGATACTGAAACAAGCGCTGGTAGAATGCAAAGAGATGAATGAGTTCAACATAGGTCACATGCAAGCACAAGGAGCCACACAAGTCCAGACCACCCCACCTGTCGAAAGAGCAAAGATGAATCCCACCCTGGTGAAGGAGACTGGACCTACTTATCCCCCGGGTTTTGGCCCAATTCCAAGATACAAGGTAAAGGATGCGGCTGTGCTCACCATTCCAAAGACTAACCAGCAGGAATCCATCATTGGCAAGCGTGTGGACAGAGAGGAGAACAACGTGTACATCAAGAGCGGGGAGAACATGACTGAGGAAAGCTCGGAGAAGATGAAGAAATGTTGCATAGTGGACAACAAAAAAGGGAAGGAAGAGGATGAAGATACTGAAGAAGAGGAAGCAACCGGGCCCGGGGCTCCCGGTCAACTGGTGGGTGCCAAGGAGGGCGCCCACCAGGATCCATGACAACTCTAAGCTGGAACTGCCGGGGATTAGGGCAACCCCGGACAGTTCAAGAACTAATTTGCCTAGTGCAAACCTATAAGCCAAAGTTAGTCTTTCTCTCTGAAACTCGGCAGAGCAATAAGGTAGTAAGTGGTCTCAAATGGAGGTTAGGACTCCGTCATTGTATCCTCCACCCTGGCAACGGAAAGGGTGCCGGTATTGCGTTGTTCTATGATGATAGTATCGAAATAAAGAAGCTCTCTGTTGGCCCGAGGTACATCGATGTCTTGGTTCGGTTGTCACCCGGCAGCACACAATGGCGTGGTACTTTTGTCTACGGTGAACCAAAACCCCATGAGAGGCACCACATGTGGGAACTTCTGCGGAGGCTAAAAAATGGAGCATCTTTCAATGATGGGGGATTTCAATGAAACCATGTGGCAGAAGGAGCATCTTTCACGGGCGAAACGACCAGAAAAAAAAATGGAGAGTTTCAGGAAAGTCCTTTCAGAGTGCAACCTATTTTACATCGGCTTCAAAGGACCAACTTGGACCTACGATAACAAGAGAGAGGGAAGGGACAATGTCCGAGCTAGACTTGATCGGGGAGTAGTGATGGCTTCTCGCCCCGTTCGTTGGTTACCCCAAGTGGAGGGTTGAGATGTAGTGCAGCAGCAGTTTTCCCTCGGTGAAGATACCAAGGTTTGTCTCCAGCAGGACTCCAGAGATGATAAGTAGGTGTCAGCGGCGCAACTGACGCGGACCTGTACACAGACACAGATAACTTTGTTCCCAACGAAGTTCAGATAGGTTGTCAATCTCTCCGGTCTTGTTGTTTACAAAGGATAAGACGCAAGGGATAATAATAGCAACTTGAAAGTAAATGCAGAAAAGTAAATATAGCGTGGAAACAGTGATAAGGATATGGACCGGGATACGTGATGTTCGGTAGTGATGTCTCTCTCTCCCAAAAGACGATAAAACTGCTATGCGAGGTAAACAAATTACAGAAAGGCAATTGACAGGATTATGAACGCACCGCAATGCTAACTATGCTACAAAAGAAAGGAAGAGGTTCAAAAGCATAGGCAGTACGCCAAGGTAAGTAGACCGAAATCCATCTGCATCTACTACTAATCATCCACCTTGAGATATCTATCCAGAACATCTCGCTGGTATTAAGTTGCGAGCCCCACCCAAAGTGTAAACCCAAAGCAACAGACAACTGCATTAAAAAGAACTCTGCGTAAAGTAAACAATCCTTGTAACCGCGGTTACAAGCACCGTTGTTTTCCCCCTTGTGGCAACAACACATCCCCTAGACTCATGTTTCTGTCACTCAAGTGTGTCATCGGGGGGCATGAACCCACAATCTAGCACAACGCTCCCTCTTGGAGTCACTACCTACTACTTGGCCAAAGCAATAAACAACAACGGAGAACATGCAAGAATTACTTAGGAACAAAAATATAAGAGATAAAAACCAAATATATTACTCTATCACAATCTGAACATAATCTCATAATCCATCAGATCCTATCAAACTCAACATAGCAATAGCAGAAATATTACAAAGGTGCCTCGATCATGTTGGGCAGCTCACGAGGTCTAAACAATGAAGATCAAAGAGGGGAGGAGAACATCACATAGCTACTGATCACGGACCCATGGTCCAAGGAAAACTACTCACGAGACATCCGGGGAGCATCCATGGTGGAGAGGAGATTCCCGGAGGTCAATCCTCCCTCCGACAGGGTGCCGGGAAGAGGTCTTCTGGTGCTCCCGATCTTCGGAAGCGCGACGGCGGCGGAACAGAGGCGAGTTCGCGGAATAGGGTTCTGCCTCTGGAGTTTTCCCGTGACGGGGGATAAATAGGCGAAAGGGGAAACCAGAGGTGGGCCAGGGGCCCCAGGCGCCCCCCCTGGCGCGGCCAGGGGTGGGGCCACGCCGGGTGGCCGCCTGGGGCCGCTGGCTCCCCTCTGGCCCCTCCCGGGCTCTTCTCGAAGCTTCCGTCACGCTGATTTTTTATCTGAATTTTCCCGAATTTTTCTTGCACTTTTTATATGGGGGAAAACTGAAATAGAAAAACAGCAGAAAAAAGGAACTGGCACTGGGGTGCACTGAGTTAATAGGTTAGTCCAAATATGATCAAAAGTGTATGAAAGTGTATCTAGATCATAGCAATATCACACAAAATATGCATGGAGTAAGCAGAAATTATAGATACATTTTGGACGTATCAACATCCCCAAGCTTAATTCCTGCTCGTCCTCGAGTAGGTAAATGATAACAACATAATTTCTGTGGTGACATGCTAGCAACCATATAAGAACTTTGAAAAGTAAAGCAATCAAGGTTAGAGATTCAATTCAAGTCATAACAGGCAAGAGTCTATATTAGCATTGAAACAAGTAACAAAAGAACATTAGGTGCAAGAGCTCTTGCTGTCCGTGACTCGAATGTCTCCAAATGGTGTTTGCGTGCAAGAAGGGGGATAGGGAATACGAGAAAAAAGGTATTTCGTGTTGAGAACTCAATCTACTAAAGTTTCACACTTGGTCTTCTTTGGAATCTTATCTTGACTCGTCCCCAGACCACTAGCCAGGTACAAGTCAATTTGATCCACTCCTTTTCGATATTTCGAGCACTCATGTAATGGATGAGCGTAAGCACGAGAGTTGACACTTAGGATGGCAAAGAGAGAAATATGGTGGAGGAGGAAGACAAAGGATGAGAAAGGCTCACATCAATGAGGACAATCATAGGCAAGAGATGCCAAATGATAGATATGATGTGAGGAGTAGGGATTGCCATGCAACGGATGCACATACGAGCTAGGAAGCTCTCCAATGGAACTAGTGGGGGTGCATCTAACTTGCTCGCTCATCAAGACCTGGAGCTCTTTTGAGGAGGCTCATCCTTGGAATATGCAAGCCAAGTTCTATAGTGTGAAGGTCCCCACATAGCTATATGCATAATGATCATCTCTATGGAGTACAAAGATATAAAGGGAGTACTAGTGCGGATCTCTCAAAAGGATAGTAGTGTTGCCCCTTTCTCTCTTTTTATTTCTTTTTCTCTTTTTCTATTTTTTTGTATTTTTTTGTGGCCTCAATGGCTCTTTCTATTTAACTCTCATTTTTCCTCTTTGGGATCTTTTAATGTGTCCACTTTGGGATCTTTTCCTCACTTAAGGGCAACACTCTATTTTACAAGAAGGTAAAGGAGATCTTTCACACTTTACAAGGTACTCAAAATCATAAAGAAGATGTAACTATCATGATGTATGCAATGTATGTCGCTGCCAGTGTAGCAGGAACATGTATGACATGAAGATCAAGTCATGAAGAGGTGGAAGTTGCATGGCAATGTAACTCGGAAAGGCTATGGAGATGCCTTGATAGGTAGGTATGGTGGCTGTTTTGAGGAAAGATATAAGGAGGCTTATGATGACAGAGCGTATCATGCCAAGGGTTTGGATGTACCGGCGAAGGTGGACACCAACTCTCGGAGTGAGAAGAAGGCAATGCACGGCACGGGAAAGGCTAGCAAAATATGGGAAGTTGGAAGTGTCAACTCTCAATACTTACATTAGTCCGAAGAACTCATGCACTTATTATCGGTAACTCTCAATCTAATAAGGAGGTTCACAAAGAGACAAGTACCCCGAGGAGGAGTGTATGGGGGTTTGGTTATCCTTGCGCATCCTCGACTCATGGTACGTGAGTGTACTCTAATATTCGACTCCTCAGAAGAGTAGTGATCTATCTAGTAGCTAGAGTTCTCAACTAGTTTTGTAGGTTTTGAAAATAAACACGGATTACCCAAAATACGACACCTATCACTAATAGGCAAGAGCTCTTGACACCAAAAGTTCAAACATTACTCACATCAATACCTCAAAACTATTGCAAGCTACTACTAAAATTAAATAGCAACCTTAATTACCTACTTTCAAGACAAGACACAACTTAGTGCAACAACCAACTCTCTTAACAAGATAAACATGAAAACTAAAGAAAGTTCCAGCAACAAACTAAAACAAAAGCCAAGGCTCTTGCTAAAGACAAACTAAAACTAAGACTAAACATGGCAGTAGCTATGAAAAGATAAAGAACACTCAACAGCAAGAAGATAGGCATGAAAAATCCTATGATGTGTTCTAGATTTTGAAAGTGGAGCGTGTTTCTCTCCCACACAAAGTAATACAGGACCTAACTTGTTATGAACAGCAAGCAAAGCTAAAGAAACTAGAAATAAAACCTAAGAGCGAGACGCTTCAAGCATAGCACATAACGCATGAAGTGATAAAAATATAGTGAGACGAAGGACGAACTGATGATTGTTGATGGAGAAGGGGATGCACGGGGCATCCCCAAGCTTAGACGCTTGAGTCTCCTTGAATATTTATTGGGGATGCATGGGGGCATCCCCAAGCTTGAGCGCTTGACACTCCTGGATCTTCTTTCATCATCTTCTATAGCACACTTGAAAACTCCCTTCATACATAACTCATCATAAGCTGATTAGAGAGGTTAGTACCCTTAATAAATAATTTTTCTCCACTGGATATAAATATATTCTTGAAGAGCTACTGTTTCTCAAGAGTGCCAAAAAGTTTTTGCAAAGAAAAAGCAAGCTTAAGGTTTGCAAAAGTTAGGAGAGACAAAACGTGGCAGAATCTGTGAAAAACAGAACAGCAGATAGTAAAGAATTTTTTAGGGGTACTTATGCAACTCAAATAAAAAAACTCAGAACATACGGAAGTTTCGTAATTGTATAGATCATAATGTGTAAAAATTTCAGCTCAAAAAGATGAACTGGGATTTTTCTGGAATTTTTCTGGTCACGAGGACAGAATCTGTTTTCTGGACAGCATGTCACAACTTTTACTTCCCTTTCCGTAAGAGGCTATAACTTGGCACAAAGCTGAAAAATAAAGATACAATGATGTTGCTACAGAAGTAAAAATCATCAAGACACAACAAAAGCAAAAATAAAACTCCTAAATTCGTTGCGGGCTGCCTCCCGAAAGCGCTTCTTTAAAGCCATTAGCTAGGCTTAATGCAAAAGAAGAATCAAGTTTTATCAAGAGAAAGAGAATAACTAGCCCGAGTAACGGACTCAAAAGGTAACTTGATTTTCTTTCGAGGGAAGTGTTCCATCCCCTTTTTAAATGGGAATTGGAATTTTATATTCCCCTCTTTCATGTCAATAACCGCACCAACAGTGCGAAGAAAAGGACGTCCCAAAATAATTGTACATAAAGGTTCACATTCTATATCCATAACAATAAAATCAACGGGAACATAGTTGTCATTGACAATGATAAGAACATCGTCGATCTTCCCTAAATGTTTCTTTACGGAAGAATCAACAAGACGAACACCAAAAGAACAAGGCTCAAAAGGTTTCAATTCAAACATATCAAATATTCTTTTGGGCATAACGGAGGTACTAGGTCCAACATCACATAAAGCATAGCAAGAGAAGTTATTTAATTTAATTTTGATCATAGGGTCCCAACCATCCTCTATCTTCCTAGGTATGGAGGCTTCTACTCTAAGCTTCGCCTCCCTAGCTTTGATGAGAGCATTTGTGATATGCTCCGTGAAGGCAAGATTAAGTGTGCTAGTGTGGGGGTCTCTAGACATTTTGTGTAGTAAACTGATAACTTCTGAGAGGGTACAACTATCAAAATCAATATCACTACTATCAAAGGTGGTAGTAGTGTCATCTAGGCTCACTTGTTTGAAACCCTCTATGTTCATAGGAGTTTCTTTATCTATGGTTGAGATATTAGCATCACCATTAATAGGTCCAACGGGACTAGGAGTGCATTGGGTGATAATAGTTTGAGTGTCCTCAACAATTTGGATAGTGGAAACTGTGTGGTGTGTAGGAAGGCTCTTAATTCTATCCTCTTCCTCCTTTTCTCTAGCCCATCTTTCTTTAAGTTTAGCCATCATCCTAATGTTTTCGTTGATTTGTAACTGGATAGCATTAATAGGAGTGGCCTTATTCTCCTCAAGGGGGGAGGTTCTAATTTTGAGCATCTCAATATCAAGGGCTAAGCTTTCTACCTTCAAAGAGAGATTATCTATTTCAGATAATTTTTATTCTACATTTTTGTTGAAGGCTTTTTGGGTAGTGATAAAGTCTCTAAGCATGCTTTCTAATTCAGAAGAGGGGTTCTTGTTGCTAGGGTAGGTGTTGTTGTTCCCATAGTTGGATGGAAACGGTCTGGGATTGCTAGCAAAATTTCCCCTATAAGCATTGTTGTTGAAGTTGTTTCTAGCAATAAAGTTCACATCTACTTGTTCTTGAGCAACCAAAGAATTTAAAGGAACATCATGAGGATCAATAGAGGGTTGCTTGGTAAGTAGAGACATAATTAAGTCAACTTTTTCATTGAGGGAGGTAATTTCCTCGACAGAATTTACCTTCCTACCCGTTGGAGCGCGTTCGGTGTGCCATTGGGAATAATTGGTCATCATTCCATCGAGAAGCTTCGTGGCATCACCAAGTGTAGTTGACATAAAGGTTCCTCCCGCGGCCGAATCTAACAGGTTCCGCGAGGTAAAGTTCAAGCCTGCATAAAAAGTCTGGATAACCATCCAGGTAGTCAAACCATGTGTAGGGCATTTCTTAACAAGAGATTTCATTCGTTCCCAAGCTTGGGCAACGTGTTCATTATCCAATTGCTTAAAATTCATAATATTACTCCTCAATTGGATAATCTTAGCAGGAGGGTAGTACTTCCCTATAAAAGCATCTTTGCACTTATCCCAAGAATCTATGCTATTTCTAGGCAAAGATTGAAACCAGATTTTAGCATCTCCCCTTAAAGAGAAAGGAAAGAGCTTGAGCTTAACAACATCACCTTCTACTTCTTTATACTTTTGCATATCACATAATTCAACAAAATTATTCAAGTGTAAAGCAGCATCATCTCCAGCACCAGAGAATTGATCTCTCATAACAAGGTTTAGCAAAGCAGGTTTAATTTCATAAGAGGTAGCTGAAGTGGCAGGTGTGGCAATGGGAGTGCAGATAAAGTCTTGGTTGTTGTGACTAGTGAAGTCACACAACTTGGTGTTTTCAGTGGAACCCATAGTAGTAGCAAGTGTGGCAGATTTTTTTGTAGTTTTTGATAAAAGACACAAAGATAAAAACTGAAAGATAAACTAACAAGACTAAAAAACAAAGGTAAAGGGTAGTGTGCAACTCCCCTATCTTAGCACTTGGAGTCCCCGGCAACGGCGCCAGAAAACTTTGCTTGATGGCTTCTCGCCCCCTTCGTTGGTTACCCCAAGTGGAGGGTTGAAATGTAGTGCAGAAGCAGTTTTCCCTCGGTGAAGATACCAAGGTTTATCTCCAGTAGGACTCCAGAGATGATAAGTAGGTGTCAGCGGCGCAACTGACGCGGACCTGCACACAGACACAGATAACTTTGTTCCCAACGAAGTTCAGAGAGGTTGTCAATCTCTCCGGTATTGTTGTTTACAAAGGATAAAACGCAAGGGATAATAATAGCAACTTGAAAGTAAATGCAGAAAAGTAAATATAGCGTGGAAACAGTGATAAGGATATGGACCGGGATACGTGATGTTCGCTAGTGATGTCTCTCTCCCAAAAGACGATAAAATTGCTATGCGAGGTAAACAAATTACAGAAAGGCAATTGACAGGATTATGAACGCACCGCAATGCTAACTATGCTACAAAAGAAAGGAAGAGGTTCAAAAGCATAGGCAGTACGCCAAGGTAAGTAGACCGAAATACATCTGCATCTACTACTAATCATCCACCTTGAGATATCTATCCAGAACATCTCGCTGGTATTAAGTTGCGAGCCCCACCCAAAGTATAAACCCAAAGCAACAGACAACTGCATTAAAAAGAACTCTGCGTAAAGTAAACAATCCTTGTAACCGCGGTTACAAGCACCGTTGTTTTCCCCCTTGTGGCAACAACACATCCCCTAGACTCATGTTTCTGTCACTCAAGCGTGTCATCGGGGGGCATGAACCCACAATCTAGCACAACGCTCCCTCTTGGAGTCACTACCTACTACTTGGCCAAAGCAATAAACAGCAACGGAGAACATCCAAGAATTACTTAGGAACAAAAATATAAGAGATAAAAACCAAATATATTACTCTATCACAATCTGAACATAATCTCATAATCCATCAGATCCTATCAAACTCAACATAGCAATAGCAGAAATATTACAAAGGTGACTCGATCATGTTGGGCAGCTCACGAGGTCTAAACAATGAAGATCAAAAAGGGGAGGAGAACATCACATAGCTACTGATCACGGACCCATGGTCCAAGGAAAACTACTCATGAGACATCCGGGGAGCATCCATGGTGGAGAGGAGACTCCCGGAGGTCAATCCTCCCTCCGGCAGGGTGCCGGGAAGAGGTCTTCTGGTGCTCCCGATCTTCGGAAGCGTGGCGGCGGCGGAACAGAGGCGAGTTCGCGGAATAGGGTTCTGCCTTTGGAGTTTTCCCGTGACGGGGGATAAATAGGCAAAAGGGGGCAGCCAGAGGTGGGCCAGGGGACCCAGGCGCCCCCCTGGCGCGGCCAGGGGTGGGGCCGCGCCGGGTGGCCGCCTGGGCCCCCCTGACTCCCCTCTGGCCCCTCCCGGGCTCTTCCCGAAGCTTCCGTCACGCTGATATTTTATCTGAATTTTCCCGAATTTTTCTGGCACTTTTTATATGGGGGAAAACTGAAATAGAAAAACAGCAGAAAACAGGAACTGGCACTAGGGTGCACTGAGTTAATAGGTTAGTCCAAATATGATCAAAAGTGTATGAAAGTGTATCTAGATCATAGCAATATCACACAAAACATGCATGGAGCAAGAAGAAATTATAGATACGTTTTGGACGTATCAAGTAGCTAATACAGAGTGGACAAAGGTGTTCCCCGACGCTGCAGTAGAGCACATTTGTTCGTCGCGCTCGGGTCATTTCCCGATTCTGCTTCGGTTCAGTAACAAAAAGGAATGGAGACCAGTGGGTAAAAAGCCTAATGGCGGCTTCCACTATGAGGAGATGTGGGAAAGGGTCGAATCGCTGCAGCCCAGCATTGAGAAGGTCTGGAAGAGCAACGGCAACGCCGCCTGTCTCGAGAGTGTATCGACTAAGATCAAACAAATGCAAGAGGAACTGAACAAGTGGGCAATGCATGACTTCGGCTCAGTGATACGAGAAACTGCTGCTATACGTAGCAAGCTCAAAAGACTATGGACCCAACCCTCAACACCTCGAAGAGAAGGTGAACTAAAAAACCTGGCCAGCAGACTTGACGAGCTACTGCTTAGGGAGGAAATGATGTGGAGACAGCGATCGCGGGCTACCTACCTTCTAAAAGGGGACCGCAATACCAAGTGGTTCCAGAAAAAAGCTACTTGGAGGCGTAGAAAGAACTCTATCACCAAACTTAAGAAGGATAATGGCGAGTGGACGAAAAACAGGGAAGAACTACATGAAGTAACTAACACTTTTTTCAAGGACCTCTATTGCAGGGATTATTTGGTGAATCCACATGAAATCATGAGGATGTTTCAGCCCAAGATCTCGGAGGAGATGAATATAGCACTGACGAAGATATTCACAACGGAGGAAATTGGAGACGCGATGTTCCAAAGTGGACCTTTAAAGGCGCCAGGGGAGGATGGCTTACCGGCGAGATTCTTCCAAAGAAACTGGGCTACAGTTAAAGATGATGTGATTGCGGCTGTGCGGAACTTTTTTGCAAATGGAATTATGCCAGAGGGGATCAACGACACCATCATAGTGCTCATTCCAAAGGGCAAGGAGCATAGCACTATGAAAGACTTACGGCCAATTAGACTCTGCAACGTTACCTACAAGGTGATATCAAAGTGCTTGGTCAATAGAATGAGACCACTCCTCGACGGGGTCATCTCTGAAACTCAGAGCGTCTTCATCCCGGGAAGGATGATCACGGACAATTCCTTCATCGCTTTCGAGTGCTTCCATAAAATCCAACATGACAAGAATGGAAGAGGATCTTACTGTGCCTATAAACTTGATCTTGCCAAGGACTACGATAGAGTCGATTGGGATTTCTTGGAAAGGGCTCTTAGGAAAACGGGGTTTTGTGAAATGTGGACAGGTTGGGTCATGAAGTGCATGAGCACAGTAAGGTACAAAGTTAAGTTCAATGGCGAATTGCTTGAACAATTTGTGCCATCTAGGGGACTTCGACAAGGCGATCCCCTCAGCCCGTATTTGTTCTTGTTCGTGGTCGACAGTTTGGTTAACCTGCTTCAAGAGAAAATTGATCATAGAATGTTGACACCAGTCAAAATTGCTAGAAATAGCCCGGGAGTCTCCAATCTGTTGTTTGCAGACGACACCTTGATCTTTTTCAAGGCAAATGCGGATCAAGCCAAGGTGGTGAGGGAGTCCCTTGTGGCCTTCCAGATAGGTACTGGACAACTGCTGAGCCAAAAGAAATGCTCCTTACTGTTTAATGAAAAGTGTCCGCCATAAACATGCGAGGAGATTAAAAAGATCATAGGAGTGTAATCCTCCTCCTTTGAATGCAAGTACCCGGGACTACCTACACCGAAAGGAAGAATGAAGGACGGCCAGTTTCAGCCGATTATGGACAGGCTGAGAAATAAATGCAGTGACTGGTCTGAAAAGTACATGTCCTTCGCTGCCAAAGTGGTCCACGTCAAATCTGTGGTGCAAGCCTTACCAACTTATACCATGGGGGTCTTTCAGCTCTCTAAAGGCTTTTGTGACAAGTACGAGAAAATGATAAGGGATTTTTGGTGGGGGGATGAAGCCGGACAACACAAGGTACATTGGATGGCATGGGATCGGATGACAAAACCTAAGCAGGCAGGTGGGATTGGTTTCAGAGACATGCAACTCTTTAACTAGGCCCTCTTGGCGAGACAAGGATGGAGGCTAATCCAAAAACCGATCTCCCTTTGTGCCCGGGTTCTCAAATCTAAATAGTACCCAAACGAAATATTGTTGGATACGGTCTTTGCGACCGACGCCTCCCCCGTATGGAGAGCGATTGAGTTTGGGCTCCAACTTCAAAAACAAGGACTAATCTGGAGAGTTGGAGACGGGAGAAGCATCCAAATCATTAGGGATCAATGGATCCCTAGAGATAACGGCCTGAAAGTTGCCCCCTTCAGCTGCAGAACCAGGCTTAGATGGGTAAACCAATTGAGCCATCAGGACCGTAAGGAATGGAAGTGGACCTTGTGAGGCAACTGTTCTATCCTTTCGATGCGGAGGAAATTATT
Organism: Bromus sterilis; assembly: GCA_950022295.1. NCBI lineage: Eukaryota > Viridiplantae > Streptophyta > Magnoliopsida > Poales > Poaceae > Bromus > Bromus sterilis. The sequence continues at coordinate 280,402,907 of OX465601.1, forward strand.
AACATCCCGCTGTCCACATGCGATATGGGAGACAAAATTGCCTGGCACTATGAGAAGAACGGAGTCTTCACTGTCAAAAGTGTGTACCGACTAGCTGTGGCCTTGCGTCCTCGGGATCGGGAAACACCATCAAGCTCTTCAAATGCTCCTGATGACAGGAAAATCTGGGATTACATATGGAAGGCGGGCGTCGCGGAAAAAGTAAAAGTATTCGGGTGGAGAGTGGCTACCAACTCTCTTGCTACAAAGAAGTACAAATTTCGTAGAACAATCACCCATGATGGCGTTTGTAACATATGTGGTTGTCAGGAAGAAGATGAATTTCATGCCCTAGTGCGTTGCTCAAAAAGTGTTGCTCTGAGACACGCTGTTCGGCAAGTGTGGAACATCCCGCCGGAGATAAAATTCAGAGACACTGGCCAGGATTGGCTACAACTACTTCTGGGAACCGAGACACCTGAAACCAGATCCAAGATCCTTCTCCTCTTCTTGAGGCCTTGGCATCTCGGAGAAAATTGTGTGTTTGGTGACGGCAAGGAAACTATAAGGGACTCTGTGGGATTCCACGTAAGGTACTGGGAGGAAATCTCCCTAGCCAACCAAACCTTAGGGTTGGAAAGCACACGGGGTCTGTCTAGCGTGCAAGAATCAGATCAGTGTGTAAACCTGCGGAAACTAACTAGTTGGCTAGAACCTTAGGTAGGGGATATCAAACTAAACACCGATGCATCCTTTCTGGCTTCGACGGGGGCAAGCACTGCAGGTGCGATTGTAAGAGACCATAGAGGCCTGGTCCTCATCTCGCTAAGCTAAAAACTTGTCAGCTGCAAATCAGTAGAAGAAGCTGAGGCGCGGTCCGTGCTATTGGGGCTCAAGGAACTCACAAAACTTTACAATGGAAACATTGTGCTGGAAATTGACTGCTCGGTGGTAGCCAAGGAAATCCAGGATAATGATGAACCGAGGTCTACTATATGTGCGCTCATACAAGACATCAGGGAAGTTATGAAAGCTTTCAGGACTGTGAAGATCAAGAGGACTAGAAGGGAGGGAAACGGGGTTGCGCATCTTCTGGCGGCTTAGGCAAGAATGTAACACCCTCAGTTTCTGTAACAGTAATCACTTTGACTGTTGAATATAACTGTTGCTAATCCTGGTTTCTAATCATGCCTTGATCAAACTTTGCCTCTGATCATATTCATACCATGATGGTTGATATTAAAAACCATATGCCTGATTCACCTTGATCACTTGGAATCAAATCAAGTCCAAAACTCCTTTTGATTGATAAAAAAACAATGTGGTAGATGGAAGTTCATCCAAAAATTATGAAACCAATTTTGTAAAATGCCACAAATCAATAGAACCATGTTGGACCAACTTGGGTATTTTTATGAGCTATGAATTAATCCAAACAATTCCAACAGTAGCCTAAAAATCCCACCTTGAGCATTTATTAAATAAAAGAAATAGCAAATGGATTTCTTTTGCCTCCAAAACTTTTGTGGCACTAGTATATAGTGCAGCATAAATATACAAGCAACTTTCATGTTTAGCAAAAATGCCTAAGCCATTAAATAAAATACCAAAAGTAAACAACAGAAAATAAAAATAAAAGAAAACAGAAAAACCTATCCTACGCTGTGGGCGAGGCCCAGCTTGGCCCAACCTCCCCCTTTGTCTTCTTCCCCCAACTGCCCCCCACCTGCTCCCGTACGGCCGAGCCCGCCGTCGACGCTCGCGAGCCGGTCCCGCCCCCACCTGCTCCCTCCCTTCGCGGAGACGATAAGCTCGATCCCAGCCACCCCCTGGACATCCTCCCCCTCCATTTCCGCTCCTCCTCGCCTCGTACGCCTCGGGGAAAAGTACCCGAGCGCCGCCGTCGCCATTGCCGTGCACAAGCGCGGCCACCGGCCACCGTATCCTGCGCCTTGTTGTCCTGGAGCTCCGCCGTCTTCAACCCCGTCGTCTAGCACATCGAATCTAAGCCCGGAGCCACCGCTTGGTGGGAATTGACGTCGTCGTCTACCTCGAGCCGCCGGAGTCGCCGAGCAATTCCGGCCACGTCGCCTCTCCCCCGAGCTCGCTGCCCTCCTCGACTCGCTCACGGTGAGCACCACGCCGGTCGCCAACTCCCCGTGTCCCCTCCCTCTCACCGTAGTTGATGCGGTCACGGGAGCCGGAGCTCGCCGCCGCGGTCGAGCTCGCCACCATGGCCTAGCTCACGCATTTGACCCTCGGTGCGTGCCGTGGCGCTCTACGTACTCCCAGCTACCCAACACGCGACGAACCTTTCAAAATGATGCTCGGAATCGTCGATTCCGTCGAGGTCTGTGGCACAGCCGCCGCCTTAATCGTCGCCGGCGTCACTCCAGTGAACCCCCCACCCCCGGCCAAACCACCGCCACAAAACGACTCCCTGTCGTCTTCCGGTTCGAACGCACCAAACCGCACCCCCTTCCGTGGCCTGAATCGACGGCGCGGTCAACCTCGCCGCCGGCGAGCCTCCGGCGAGCTCACCGGAGTCACTGACCGGTGGGTCCTCCCGGTCAGGTTTTCTGTTAGTGGCTAATGAGCCACTGACAGCCGGGCCCCACCCCCTGCTAATTGTCTCTGTTAAGACAAATAGAAAAATAACAAATTGTTTAATATGTCTCACTGACATGTGGGCCCTGGCAATTAAGTTAACCACTGGATTAGTAAAATGGATTAATTAGTACTGAGACACTGACTGTTGGGCCCCACTGGTCAGATTAATTTAAACAAAAGATTTATTAATAACAGAGGCTGACATGTGGGTCCCACATGTCAGCACTTTTCTGGATAGACTTGTGGATAATGTTGGATTTAAATAATAAAAGAAATTCCAGAAACTGATTTAAAAATTTAGAAGTTAATATCTTTTAAACCGTAATTCAGATTCAAAAAATTTATACATCAAAATTGATCAGAAAAATATAACGAATACGAATATGCTATCTGTATGTCTATCACACCCCTCTAACACAACGAACATCGAACCGTCCCCCTCTGGACCGATTGTCCGATAAATTGTCCGGTACTGCTAAAGTACCCGGATGAATTTATTTCGAACACGAAAGTTGTTCGGAAGATCAACTAACCCGGACACACCACCCACACATGTGTCGGATGTCCACAACACCTCCGGCATGATATCTCCCCCCTCCGGACACCCTGTCCGGTAATCACCCGGAGCTGGCAGTTCATCCCCGGATGAATTCCAGCTCCGAGCAACGTGCATTGCACTGCGTTAGAACACCGTTAGCATTGCCTCTGTCATGTAATGCATCTATTTGTATATGCTTGCTTTCTATTTACTTTTTCTCCCCCCCCCCTTAATCTCCGGTAGACCCCGCTGGTGTCGTCGACTACACCGCTGCTGAGTACGACTACTTCGTCGACGACCCTACCCCTACCGTCGAGCTTCCAGGCAAGCAGAGCCATTCTCTTCCCCAGATATCGCCTATCTTTCCGTACTTTCTTGCACTAGGCATTGTTATTGTTGCTGCTACATTACAATCCTATTCAATTGCATAGCCTGTTTTTGTCGCCCTTGATGTACCTTCCTTTAACTATGCTGCCTATATAAATATATATTATATTCAGCAGTGAGCCCTGCGCATTGTTAGCTAGGATTAGATAGCGGGTCGTGATCACTTAGGGGAGTGACGCGGATACAACTTATTATAACTGCACAGGTACAGTACAATGCAGACACCACCTCAGGCCCCTACCTCGGCTCTGCCGAGCCACCATCAAGTGTGAGCTATCGAGGAGTGATCCTTGTACTCCACTCGTTGCTGACTCTGTATAGCCGCTCTAGGTACCTGAGCAACGGTTGTCCTTCAGGTAAGAAGTCGGGCGACCCAACGGTGCCCGCGAGTGGTATTGCGACGGGATGACAGGGAGGGTACGACCAGTGTACCGGTGTGCTTGGCCCCTGATCGTTGGCCGCGAGAGTTACCAAACCCCGAAAGTCGGGCTCCTCCAGGAGCACACGCGAGAAAAGGTAAGGAGACGCTTCACCTTGTTGGTAACCGCAGAGACTTGGTGGGACGACAGGGCAGGCACCGATGTACTGGTGGTCCTGGCTGCTGTCGTTGTCCGCGGGTCAGTTAAGTCGAGGCAACGATAACGGTTGTCACGCAGGTTAATTAAAATGCTAAATGGTTCGGCGGATGTCTTGAGTAGACTTTTGGCTTATACGCGTTGCCTACACGTGGGAATTACGAGTTATGGGCTCCTCTGCTTCGTAGTGTCGTCCGAGGACTCTTCAGACGTCAGCAGTACTGCGGGCTGATTGCCGGGAAGTGGTGTTGTCTTATTTGCTCGCGCGGTGGTGTCTTATTTGTATTTGCTTTAACTTCACCGGCCAGCCACGCACCATGCAGGAGTACGTTCGGGCTGGGGTCCAAGGCCCGACGTACTTAGGATTTAGACCGACGGATGGCCTCTCTGTTGAGTTTGAAAGATGGGCTACAAAGTGTCGGATAGCTTCGGCGGAGCGTTCCCTAACAAGGTGCACGCCACCCTGGTGATCCGTGCGTGTAGTGTAACACAAGTGCACCCCTGTAGGGAAGATTAATCTATTCGAATAGTCGTGTCCACGGTAACAGGACGCTTTATGCTGAAGCTGGATCTTACCACTACAAACTATTATTATTAAACTGTATGGTTCCGAGTTTTCTTCCTCGCTGGGATGTCGAGGAGGTGAACTCGGAGGCATTGCTAATTATTACAACTTATTATTATACAATGCTGCAGCAACTTCTGCTGCATTGTTACTTTATGCTTTATATAAACTGTTGGCTATTCTCTCCTCATGCTGCAAGACTCGTTGGAAGATGCTAGTCTTCGATAGGCCTAGCTTCTTACCCTTATTCTGATTTCTATCTTGCAGTCCACTATATATAGCCTCCCCTTCCATTTGATACAATGCATAAATGCTTAGTAGCGGAGGTAAGACTCGCGGGTATGCTAGATACTCACCTTTGCTTTATTTCCCCTTTTCGCTTTGCCTGATCGGCCGCTGCAGTCGACGTTGGAGCTCAGGAGCAGGAGTACTCCGGAGGCGACTACTACGACGTCGAGTTCCCCGTCGACCAGGAGTAGTTCGGTGGATCCCAGGAAGAAGGCCTCGCCTTTTCGATCTGTATCTCTGATGTCATTTGTGCTAGCCTTCTTAAGGAAAAACTTGACTAACTATGTCTGTACTCAGATATTATGGCTTGTATGACTTATGTATTCAGATCCTCGTGATCCCTGGTATTGTAACATATTGGTTTATCCTTTTGTGTTTAGTGTTGTGCTGTGATATTTTCACCGTGGCACCCTAATCTCAGCCGTGTACCCTGCGTGTATGATTACTGTACACGGATTGATTTTGGGGGCGTCACAAGTTGGTATCAGAGCCGACTGCCTGTAGGAATCCACCCCACCACTACTAGGTCGAAGTTGAGTCTAGACTTTGAAAAACTATTTTTCTAACTTAATATTTGGCTTACGGGCCCACATCGATGTCACTACGTGTGATATCTATGGTATTAGGATCCTTTTCTCCTTACATATGCTCTGGGACTCTGCTCTCTTATCCTTGCTGGTAAGTTTTACTAACTCTGACATTAGGATCACGTTCTCTTGATTCCACCCGGCGTTCTGGTGCTTCCCCATTGATTGAGTCGTGTCGCAGGAGTTCTACCCCCGGTCCCGGACCGCGGATCCCATTCTCATTCTGGGCAGGCCGCGTGTTCTCTGGCATTAACTCATGTGGCCAACAGTTTTCTTGCGGTGTGATTGACATAGTGGAATCTATGTCGCGTCGTGTAATCCTTACCGCGGTCTGCGTGCCGCCTAGTGAGTCATTTTTCCTTAATTTCTACGACGTTACGCTGCCCGATTTTCGATTGACTCCGTGTGTAAATGTGTATGTCTTATATGACTACTCCTATATATCCGCGCCCCCTCTTCGTTGTCGCTCTACTTCAGGCTTGATTCCGATATCTCGGTAAATTTTCATCGCTGAAATACCCCTGTTGAATTCTAGCAGGATGGTTGGTCGTGGTGGTCGTGGACGTGGTCGTGCTGCCAACGACCCACCTCCGCCGCCAGATTATATGGCCGGGATGATGCAGCAGTTCGAGCTGAACCGTCAGTTCATGCAGAATGTCATGGCTCAGTTCCCCCAGCCGAATCAGAATGGGCACCACCATCAGCACGCCACCGTGACTCTGCACGACTTCACCCGCCTCAACCCCACTATGTTCCGCAACACTGTTCAGCCGTTGGATGCTGATGACTGGCTTCGCGACATCACACACGGGCTGGAGTCTGCTAATGTCGATCCAGACGACTATGCGAACTTCGCGTATTATCATCTGAAAGGCGCCGATGCTCAGTGGTGGATGATACGTCCCAAACTTATCTATAATTTCTGCTTGTTCCATGCATGTTTTGTGTGACTTTTCCATGTTTTGCTTGAACTTTCATACACTTTTGAACCTATTTGTACTAACCTATTAACTCTGTGCACCCAGTTGCCAGTTTCTGTTTTCTTCTGTTTTTGTATTTCAGGTTTTCCGGCCATTAAAACTGCTCCAAAAATTCTGGGAAAATATATAAAAAATCAGCGCAACAGAAGCTTCTGGAATCACCAAGAGAGGGAAGGGGGGCCACCACCAGGCAGCCAGGAGGACAGGTGGCGCGGCCCCACCCTGGGTCGCGCCAGGCACCCTCCTGACTGCCTCGTGGGTCCCCTCGACGCCCCCCTTCGCCTATATATACCCCTCGGGGTGGAAACCCCTAAGACGGACTCCTCTTTCGCAATCTCGCCTTTGTTCTGCCGCCGCCGCCGTTTCTAGATCGGGGCTGCCTGGAGAAGCTGCTCTGGCACCCTGCCGGGAGAAGTTACCCACTCCGGGAGACCCTCCATAGCCATGGACGCCTCCCATTTGTACAGTGAGTAGTTTCCCTTGGACCATGGGTCCGTGACCAGTAGCAATGTGATCTATCTCTCCCCCTTTTGTGCTTCCACTTGCGAGTCGTCGTGAGCTGCCTCACATGATCGAGGCATCTATGTAATTTCTGCTGTTGCTATGCTGAGTTTGTTGGGATCTGATGGATTATGAGACTATGTTCAGATTGTGATGAGTAATATATTTGGTTCTTCTCTTTTATATTTTGTTCTTGAGTAAATTCTTGCATGTTCTCCGTTGCGGTATTTGCTTTGGCCAAGTATTTTATTTGCAACTCCAAGAGAGAGTGTTATGCTAGATTGTGGGTTCAGCCCCTTGATGTCTAGCTTGAGTGACAGAAACATGAGACTAGGGGATGTGATGTTGCCACCAGGGATAAAACAACGGTGCTTGTACCTGCGGGTGCAAGGATTGTTTAGTTTACGCATAGTTCTTTCAATGGAGTTGTTTGTTGCTTTGAGTTTACACTTTGGGTGGGATTCGCAACTTAATACCAGCGAGATGTTCTGGATAGATATCTCAAGGTGGATGATTCGTAGTAGATGCAGATGGATTTCGGTCTACTTACCTTGGCGTACTACCCATTGCTTTTGATCCCTTCCTTTCTTTGCAGCATAGTTAGCATTGCGGTGCCTTCATAATCCTGTCAATTGCCTAACTGTGATTTGTTTACCTCGCTAGCACTTTTATCGTCTTTTGGGAGAGAGACATCACTAGTGAAAATCGGGTCCATCTTCATATCACTGTTTACACCCTTATTACTTTTAGTCTTTACTTTCAGTTGCCACTATTATTATCTCTTGCGTTGATCCTTTGTAAACAGCAAGGCCGGAGGAATTGACAACTCCTCTGTACTCGTTGGGAGCAAAGTTATTTGTATCTGTGTGCAGGTCCAGGTGAAGCTAGCAACCTCGGCGCCATTGTTCACTTTACCACCTTCTTGTATCCTTCGGAGTCCTACGGGAGACAAACCTTGGTATCTTTGCCAAGGGAAAACTTGCCACTGCACTATATCTCACCCTGCACTTGGGGTAATCAACGAGGGCTTGAAGAGTATTAACACTCTCTTGCCATCAGCAAGTTTTCTGGCGCCGTTGCCGGTGACTCAAGTCTACAAGATAGGGGAGTTGCACACTATCTTTTATCTTTGCTTTTTAGTCTTGTTAGTTTACCTTTCAGTTTTTGCTTTCGTGTCCTTTATCAAAAATCAAAAAAATAAAATATTATGTCTAGTTCCTTACTTGCCAAAAAATGTCTGACTTCTTTGAAACCAGATCTTATTGGCATGGAGGATTCACCGAGGATCAACAAAAGTGGTACAAGGAACACCGTTTGTCTCAAAAGGGGATACACTTATGGAAAAAAATACACCAGTTGTATGACTATGCAAGAAACTTGTGCTCAATATATAATATATCTTTCTGCAGGTATGAATCTTGTTGCTTTATGAGGCACAAACACCTTGCTTTCCAATGTGAGTACAATGATGATGAAACCTTAGCTTCTTATGCTAAGAGAAACTATGATTTTTATGATGCAGAGGAAATAGAAGAATTTGTTGCTTATAAGGGTGCCTATGAAATCACTTCTCTTCTTAAAAATATTGATGATGCCCCTTACAAATCTGAGAGTCTTGCTATATTTAACTATTGTTTGGAAAATTACGATGCAAACTATTATATTACTGATCATCTTGAGAGAATCTCTCCTCTCAAGGAAGAGACTAATGTTTTGCAGGACTCTATGGAAGAAGAAATTACTGAACCTGAAAGCTCCTTGGATGAAAAAAAAGAGGAGAGTGACGAACAAGAGGAGGAAGAATGGCGCCATCCATGTCTACCTTCTAATGAGAGTAACTCTTTGACTCTTGCCTTATATGAGTGTTATGATCCTATGGATTCTTTTGAAATATCCCTTTTTGATGAAGTTGATGCCTTCTATGTTTATGGCCGTGATGCCACTATGGATGATGCTTACGGAGATGAACTTGCTATAGTTCCTCATGTTAAGCATGCATTTTTAGCTATTGCACCCACACTTGATGGTCCTATTATCCTTTTGAAATCTCCAACTCGTATTCTGGAGAACTGTGCTCTTATTAAGGCTCAATGTGATGGGATGCATTTATCTTATGTTCCTAAAGACCGTGTTGAAAACTATACACGTGTTCTTGTAGGTCATGATTTATGTGATAGTTATATTCTTGATGTTATTCATGATACTACTGAAAATTATTTTGAGAGAGGAAAGTTTGGTTGTAGAAACTTCCATATTACTAAAACTCCTCTCTTTATGTTGAAAGTTTTGAAGATGTTCTTGTTCCACCTTCCTATATTGGTTTCCTTTTGCTTCTTTCATTTATTTTATTATAAGATGACTATGCATAGGAAGTGGGTTAGGCTTAAATGTGTTTCATATTTGATTTTTGATGCTCTCTTTTGCTTCAAAATCCTTATTCTTATGAGAGCATCTTTTAAAATCTTTATGCCTAGCTTAAAGGCGTAAAAGAAAGCGCTTGTTGGGAGGCAACCCAAGATCTTTTTCTTCTGTTCTTAGTGGTCTTGATGATTGTTACTACTGTAGCAACATCATTGTATCTTTACTTTTCAAGCTTTGTGTCAAGTTTAGCCTCATACGGCAAGGGAGGTAAAAGTTGTGACATGCTGTCCAGAAAACAGATTCTGTCCTCGTGACTAGAAAAATCCCAGTTCATATTTTTGAGCTGAATTTTTACACAGCGTGCTCTATACAATTACGAAACTTCTGTATGTTCTGAGTTTTTTGATTTGAGTTGCAGAAGTACCCCTAAAAATTTCGTTTCTATCTGTTGTTCTGTTTTTCACAGATTCTTCCACGTTTTATCTCTCTTTACTTTTGCAAACCTTAAGCTTGCTTTTTCTTTGCAAACACTTTTTGGAAATCTTGATCAACAGTAGCTCTTCCTGGAAATCTTTATTTGCAGTAGAGGAAAATTATTTTATTAGGGTACTAACCTCTCTAATCAGCCTACAATGAGTTATGTATGAAGGGAGTTTTCAAGTGCGCGATGGAGGATGATGAAAGAAGATTCAGGAGGGTCAAACGCTCAAGCTTGGGGATGCCCATGTGCACCCCCAATAATTATTCAAGGAGACTCAAGCGTCTAAGCTTGGGGATGCCCCGTGCATCCCCTTCTTCATCAACAATTATCAGTTCGTCTCTCGTTGCACTATATTTTTATCACTTCATGCGTTATGTGCTATACTTGGAGCGTCTCGCTCTTTACTTTTCTAGGTTTGTTTTGCTTTCTTTGCTATAGTAACAAGTTAGACCCCAACTTACTCTTTTGTGTGGGAGAGATTCACGCTCCGCTTGAACTAGAACTCCTCATAGGATTTGCATGCTTATTCTTTTAGCTGTGAGCTGTTCTTTTTCTTTTCTTAGCTGATGTTCTATTTAGTTGTAGTGCTTTAGTTTTTCTAGAGATTTTATTTTGTTTAAGGATGAACTTTCTATAGGTTGCATGTTTTATCTTGTTAGAGAGTTTGCCTGTTGCACTGAGTTCTGTGTCTTGACTGAAAGTAGGTAGTTAAAGTTGCTATTCTCTTTGTAGTAGTAACTTGCAATAGTTTTGAGGTATTGACTAGAGTAATGTTTGAACTTATGGTGTCAAGAGCTCTTGCCTATTAGTGATAGATGTCGTATTTTGGGCAATCCGTGTGTTTTTCGAAAACCAAAAACCCCTGTTGAGAACTCTAGCTACTAGATGGATTACTAACCTCTGGAGGGTTCGAATATTAGAGTACACTCACGTACCATGAGTCGAGGATGCGCAAGGATAACCGAACCCCCATACACTCCTCCTCGGGGTACCTGTCTCTTTGTGAACCTCCTGATTAGATTGAGAGTTACCGATAATAAGTGCATGAGTTCTTCGGACTAATGTGAGCATTCGAAAGTTGACACTTCCACCCACCTACACTTTTTCTAGCCTCTTCGGTACCGTGCATTGCCCTTTCTCACCTCGAGAGTTGGCGCATACTTCGCCGGTGCATCCAAACCCTTGGCATGATACGCTCTGTCATCATAAGCCTCCTTATATCTTTCCTCAAAACGGCCACCATACCTACCTACAAGGCATTTCCATAGCCTTTCCGAGATACATTGCCATGCAACATCCACCTTCTCATCACTTGATCTTCATGTCATACATGCTACTTGCTTGATCGATGAGCCGCATGCTAGTTGGGCCTTGCCCTAATCATTGCTACATGACGTGCTAGTATCATTGCATATCCTGCTATCCTGGCAGAAGCATACATTTGCATCATGATAGTTACATTTTCTTTATGTGAGTACCTTTGTAAAGTGTGAAAGATCTCCTATATTCTTGTAAAATATAGAGTATTGCCCCTAAAGTGAGGAAAAGATCCCAAAGAGGACAAATGAGAGTTAAATAGAAAGAGCCATTGAGGCCACCAAAAAATAAAAAAAAATAGAAAAAGAAAAAAATAAAAAGAGAGAAGGGGCATACTACTATTCCTTTTGAGAGATCCACACTAGTACTTCATCTCATATACCTTGTACTCCATAGAGATCATCAACATGCTTATAGCTATGTGGGGACCCTTCACACTATAGAACTTGGCTTGTATATTCCAATGATGAGCCTCCTCAAACGAGCTCTAGGTCTTCTTGAGCAAGCAAGTTAGATGCACCCCCACTAGTTCCCTTGGAGAGATTTTAGCTCACATGTGCATCCGTTGTATGGCAATCCCTACTCCTCACATCATATCTATCATATGGCCTTCTCTCGCCTATGATTGTCCTCATTGATGTGAGCCTTTCACACCTTTTTTTGTCTTCCTCTTCCACCTTCTTTCTGTTTCGCCTTTTAGGTGTCAACTTTCTTGCTCACGCTCATCCATTGCATGAGTGCTCAAAATATCGAAAGAGAGTGGATCAGTTTGACTTGCACCTGGCTAGTGGTCTGGGGACGAGTCCAGATAAGAATCCAAAGGAGACTAAGTGTGAAACTTTAGTAGATAGTTGTTCTCAACAACCTTATTTTTTTGCTCTCGTATTTCCCTATCCCTTGCTTGCACACAAACACCATCTGGAGACATTCGAGTCACGGACAGCGAGAGCTCTTGCACCTTTTGTTCTTTTGTTGCTTGTGTCAATGCTAATATAGACTCTTGCTTGTTAAGACTTGAATTGAATTGCATGCTTTGATTGCTTTACTTAAAAGTCCTTTTATTGTTGTGTGGCATGTCACCACAGAAATTATGCTTGTTATCATTTACCTACTCGAGGACGAGTAGGAATTAAGCTTGGGGATGTTGATACGTCCCAAACGTATCTATAATTTTTGCTTGTTCCATGCATGTTTTGTGTGACATTGCCATGTTTTGCTTGAACTTTCATACACTTTTGAACCTATTTGGACTAACCTATTAACTCAGTGCACCCAGTTGCCAGTTTCTGTTTTCTGCTGTTTTTGTATTTCAGGTTTTTCGGCCATTAAAAGTGCTCCAAAAATTCTGGGAAAAATATATAAAAAATCAGCGCAACAGAAGCTTCCGGAATCACCAAGAGAGGGAAGGGGGGCCACCACCAGGCAGCCAGGAGGGCAGGTGGTGCGGGCCCACCCTGGGCCGCGCCAGGCACCCTCCTGACTGCCTCGTGGGTCCCCTCGACGCCCCCCTTCGCCTATATTTACCCCTCGGGGTGGAAACCCCTAAGACGGACTCCTCTTTCGCGATCTCGCCTCTGTTCCGCCGCCGCCGTTTCTAGATCGGGGTTGTCTGGAGAAGTTGCTCCGGCACCCTGCCGGGAGAAGCTACCTCCTTCGGGAGACCCTCCATATCCATGGACGCCTCCCATATGTACCATGAGTAGTTTCCCTTGGACCATGGGTCCGTGGCCAGTAGCTATGTGATCTATCTCTCCCCCTTTTGTGCTTCCACTTTCGAGTCCTCGTGAGCTGCCTCACATGATCGAGGCATCTATGTAATTTCTGCTGTTGCTATGCTGAGTTTGTTGGGATCTGATGGATTATGAGACTATGTTCAGATTGTGATGAGTAATATATTTGGTTCTTCTCTTTTATATTTTGTTCTTGAGTAAATTCTTGCATGTTCTCCGTTGCGGTATTTGCTTTGGCCAAGTATTTATTTGCAACTCCAAGAGAGAGCGTTATGCTCGATTGTGGGTTCGGCCCCTTGATGTCTAGCTTGAGTGACAGAAACATGAGACTAGGCGATGTGATGTTGCCACCAGGGATAAAACAACGGTTCTTGTACCTGCGGGTGCAAGGATTGTTTACTTTACGCATAGTTCTTTTAATGCAGTTGTCTGTTGCTTTGAGTTTACACTTTGGGTGGGATTCGCAACTTAATACCAGCAAGATGTTCTGGATAGATATCTCAAGGTGGATGATTCGTAGTAGATGCAGATGGATTTCGGTCTACTTACCTTGGCGTACTGCCCATTGCTTTTGAGCCCTTCCTTTCTTTGCAGCATAGTTAGCATTGCGGTGCCTTCATAATCCTGTCAATTTCCCAACTGTGATTTGTTTACCTCGCTAGCACTTTTATCGTCTTTTGGGAGAGAGACATCACTAGTGAAAATCACGGGACCCTGGTCCATCTTCATATCACTGTTTACACCCTTATTACTTTCAGTCTTTACTTTCAGTTGCCACTATTATTATCCCTTGCGTTGATCCTTTGTAAACAACAAGGCCAGAGGAATTGACAACTCCTCTGTACTCGTTGGGAGCAAAGTTATTTGTATCTGTGTGCAGGTCCAGGTGAAGCTAGCAACATCGGCGCCATTGTTCACTTTACCACCTTCTTGTATCCTTCGGAGTCCTACGGGAGACAAACCTTGGTATCTTTGCCAAGGGAAAACTTGCCGCTGCACTATATCTCACCCTGCACTTGGGGTAATCAACGAGAGCTTGAAGAGTATTAACACTCTCTTGCCATCAGTGGAGCACCCACAAGCGTTCACTGCCAGCCGGAGAAGTCGTCACTTGGGATGAATTTCAGTCTGCCTTTCACGCCCGCTACATTCCTTAGGGGATCATGGATCGCAAGCATGAAGAATTCCGCAACCTCACTCAGGGCAACATGCCTGTTGAAGCCTATCAGCGCGAGTTCCTCAACCTCTCTCGCTATGTGGAAGAAGATATCACCACTCATGCTCGCAGGCAGCAGAAGTTCCGTCGTGGCCTCAATCCAGACCTCAGGCTCGCTCTTGCCGTTCATGATTTTGCCAACTTCGCCACCATGGTGAACAAGGCTATCACCGTCGAGACTGCCCAGATGGATCACAAGAACTCACTGAAACGCTATCGTGACGTTGGCTCATCTTCGGGCGCAACACAGAAGCGTCGTATCTGGCTCCCTACCAGTGTGACCCATTCACCTGTCCCTGCTCCAAGGCCGTCTTATGCTGCACCCCGTCTGCCTCCGCCACCTCAGATGCCAAGAGCCCTGCCTCCACCCCCAAATGCTACACCCCTTCATCCTCAGGATGGATTATGCTTCACGTGCCGCCAACCTGGGCATTTTTCCAGGGATTGCCCCCAGAAACAGAAGCAACTAGTAATTCACCCCGCTGGCCGCGGAAATGGTCGTGGCAACAACCGGACCCCCAACTATAATACTGGGTCTGCTGCTTATGCTCGTGGACATGCTAACAACATCAATGTTGAAGAAGCTCAGCAACAACCCGCTACCGTGATGGGTACCCTTCATGTTAGTTCCGTACCTGCTACTGTTTTATTTGATACAGGAGCATCGCATTCATTCTTGTCGGAAGCATTTGCATTTTCGCATAACTTCACGCTAGAAAAGATGAACCCACCGATGGTTGTCCGCACCCCGATAGGCCAATGCCAAACCACCAAGATAGTGCCCGGAACCACCGTTGAAATTGAAGGAATTGAATTCCGTGCTTTCCCCATCATTCTGAAGTCTTCCACCATAGACCTCATTCTGGGAATGGATTGGTTGAAATTTCACGATGCCGCACTGTATTGTGGCACCAAGTCTGCCAACTTTTTCACCCCTTCGTCGAGATTGTTAACCACACGACCCGAGTTAGCCGTAATGCTGAAACACAGATATTTATGATGAATGCTTTGAATGCCGCCCCCCTCGAAGGCATCGAGAACGTTCCAGTCGTTCGCGATTTCCCCGACGTCTTCCCCGAAGAACTGCCAGGAATACCCCCGATCCGAGAAGTCGAATTTGTCATCGACTTGAAGCCCGGAGGCACCACCCCTATTGCCAAGCGTCCTTACAAGATGCCGCCACATGAACTCCTTGAACTTAAGGAGGAAATCGACAAAGCACTTCGGAAGGCTTTCATTCGCCCAAGTTCCTCAGCTTGGGGAGCACCTTCGCTTTTTGTCAAGAAGAGCGATGGGACAAACCGATTGGTCCAAGATTATCGGCCCATTAACCAAGCCACCATCCAGAACAAATACCCACTTCCCCGGATCAACGATCTGTATGATCAAATTGCCGGATCCAAGGTGTTTTCTAAACTCGACTTGAGGTTGGGTTATCACCAAATACGAGTCCGTGATGAGGACATTCCGAAGACTGCCTTCATTACTCGCTATGGTAACCATACGAGTACACCGTCATGTCCTTTGGCTTAACCAATGCTCTAGTTACCTTCTCCAGATTGATGAATTATATTTTCATGGAGTACCTCGACAAGTTCGTCGTGGTTTATCTGGATGATATATTGATATATTCCAAGAATGAAGAAGAACATGCTGAACATCTTCGTCTTATACTGGAGAAGCTTCGAGAACACAAACTCTACGCTAAGTATTCTAAGTGTGAGTTCTGGCTTCCCGAAGTAACCTACCTTGGACATGTGATTTCCAAGGATGGCATTGCCGTCACCCCAGAACGTATCCAGACTATTCTTGACTGGACTCCTCCCAAGACCGTCAAGCAAGTACGCAGTTTCCTCGGGCTCGCTAGCTATTGTCGCCGTTTCGTCGAGAACTTCTCCAAGATTGCCAGGCCTCTGACTAATCTGCTTCACAAAGGCATCAAGTTCGAGTGGACAGATAAATGTCAAGAAAGTTTCCAAGCGCTCAAGGACAAGCTAACTTCTCCCCCGGTACTCGCTCCCCCTGGTACTCAAAAGGACTTCGTGATATATTGCGACGCGTCTCGTCAAGGATTAGGTTGTGTCCTAATGCAAGAGCGCAAAGTGATTGCTTACGGCTCTCGTCAGTTGCGTGCTCATGAAGACAAGTATCCAACACATGATCTCGAATTGGCAGCATTAATTTATGCATTGAAGCTGTGGCGACATTACCTCGTCGGTAATCGTTGCGAGGTCTACACCGACCACCAAAGTCTGAAGTACCTGTTTACTCAGCCAGACCTGAATCTTTGTCAACAACGATGGATCGAGACAATAGCCGACCTCAACATGGATATTTCGTATACCCCTGGCAAGGCTAATGTGATGGCCGATGCCTTGATCCGCAAAGCTTACTGTTCTGAACTTGAAGTTCAGGTACATCAACCACATCTGTATGAAGAGCTTCGCAAGCTGAACCTCAAGATTGTTCCTCAAGGTTACGTTAACAACCTGGTTCTCGAGTCAAGCCTCGACACCCTCATCAAGAGTAGACAGCCTCTTGACGCTGACATTGTGAAGATCAAGCAAGCCATCGCAGAAGGAAAGCCCTCCTCTTTTACCATTGATACCAATGATGGTGATACTGTGTACTTCAAGGGCCGCTTAGTAGTTCCTGTGAGCCCGACCATCATTAACTGTGGTCCGGATATCATGGAGGAAGGCCATAATTCTCCCTTGTCAATCCACCCTGGCAGTACCAAGATGTATAAAGACCTCCGTCAATGATACTGGTGGCCTTACATGAAGCAAGACATCTCCCGCTATGTTTCTCAATGTGACATTTGCAGTCTTATCAAGGCCGGACATTAGAAACCTGCTGGCTGGTTTCAACCACTCCCTCCTCCTGATTGGAAGTGGGACAAAGTCGAAATGAACTTCGTCACCGTTTTTCCAAAGTCACGGAAAGGTAACGATGCCATCTTTGTCGTCATCGACCGATTCTCCAAGATTGCTCACTTCCTGCCAGTCAAGGAGACGATCAGTGCTAGTCAGTTAGCAAACTTGTATATCTCCCGGATTGTGTCACTCCACGGTATCCCGCTGGAGATCGGTTCAGACCGTGGCAGCCTTTTCACCTCACGATACTGGAAGAGTTTCATGGAAGCCTTCGGGACTCGTCTGTCTCTCAGCACCGCTTATCACCCCCAGTCGCAAGGCCAAGTTGAACGAGTCAATCAAGTGCTGGAAGACATGCTTCGTGCTTGTGTCCTTTCATTCGGCGTGAAATGGGAGGAATCTCTCCCGTACGCGGAATTCTCATACAACAATAGCTATCAGGCTAGCTTGAAGATGGCCCCCTTCGAAGTTCTATACGAATGTAAATGTCGAACCCCCCTGAATTGGTCAGGAACTGGGGAACGACCCTACTTTGGTCCGGATCTTGTCCAACAAGCTGAAGATCAGCTTCGCGTTGTGCAAGAAAATCTCAAGGCCGCTCAGTCTCGTCAGAAGAGCAACTATGACCGCAAACACCGAGAAATGGTCTATCAACCTGGTGAATATGCCTACCTCCGTGTCACTCCTATGAGGGGCACTCGTCGCTTCGGTATCAAGGGCAAGTTGGCTCCTCGCTACATTGGCCCGTTCCGTATCCTTTCCAGGAGTGGACCCGTGGCATACCGGTTGGAATTGACGCCGAACCTCTCCCAAGTCCACAATGTCTTCCACGTGTCGCAACTTCGTTGTTTCTTCAAGGACCCTATCCGCGAAGTGGAGCATGATATGATCGAGCTGCAACAAGACTTGACTTATCAAGAACATCCGAGCCGCATTCTCGATCAGTCTGCGCGCGGAACCCGCAACAAGACTGTCAAGTTCCTCAAGGTACAATGGTCGAATCATTCTGAAGATGAAGGCACTTGGGAACGCGAAGATCGCCTTCGCGATGAATACCCCGATCTTTTCCTCGCTACCACTTACCCGAGAATTCTTGTCGTGGGGGAGATTTGTAACACCCTCAGTTTCTGTAACAGTAATCACTTTGACTGTTGAATATAACTGTTGCTAATCCTGGTTGCTAATCATGCCTTGATCAAACTTTGCCTCTGATCATATTCAAACCATGATGGTTGATATTCAAAACCATATGCCTAATTCACCTTGATCACTTGGAATCAAATCAAGTCTAAAACTCCTTTTGATTGATAATAAAAACAATGTGGTAGATGGAAGTTCATCCAAAAATTATGAAACCAATTTTGTAAAATGCCACAAATCAATAAAACCATCTTGGACCAACTTGGGTATTTTTATGAGCTATGAATTAATCCAAACAATTCCAACAGTAGCCTAAAAATCCCACCTTGAGCATTTATTAAATAAAAGAAATAGCAAATGGATTTCTTTTGCCTCCAAAACTTTTGTGGCACTGGTATATAGTGCAGCATAAATATACAAGCAACTTTCATGTTTAGAAAAAATGCCTAAGCCATTAAATAAAATACCAAAAGTAACAAACAGAAAAGAAAAATAAAATAAAACAGAAAAACCTATCCTACGCTGTGGGCGAGGCCCAGCTCGGCCCAACCTCCCCCTTTGTCTTCTTCCCCCAACTGCCCCCCCCCACCTGCTCCCGTACGGCCGAGCCCGCCGTCGACGCTGGCGAGCCGGTCCCGCCCCCACCTGCTCCCTCCCTTCGCGGAGACGATAAGATCGACCCAACCACCCCTTGGACATCCTCCCCCTTCATTTCCCCTCATCCTCGCCTCGCACGCCTCGGGGAAAAGTACCCGAGCGCCGCCGTAGCCATTGCCGTGCACCAGCGCGGCCACCGGCCACCGTAGCCTGCGCCTTGTTGTCCTGGAGCTCCGCCGTCTTCAACCCCGTCGTCTAGCACATCGAATCGAAGCCCGGAGCCACCGCTTGGTGGGAATTGACGTTGTCGTCTACCTCAAGCCGCCGGAGTCGCCGAGCAATTCCAGCCACGTCGCCTCTCCCCCGAGCCCGCTGCCCTCTGTCGTCGATATGTGACGGCAGATGCCATGGGGATGGCTAAAGTGGGGGAACAATGCGCAGACGACGGTGCTCCGGACGGGTCTGGGCACAAGCACACGGCGAGATACCCAGGTTCAGGGCTCTCCGTAGAGATAAAACCCCTACTCCTGCCTGTCTGAACTATAGGCATATATCTGTACAGTGGTGCTCCTTGAGCTGTATCTACTAAGCTATTTGGCTCATGGCCGAGCTGCGCTGCTACCAGCCGAGCTACTACTTGAAGGGATGGATGAATGGAGTGAGCTCCTGGCTCCATCGTGGGCATGCCTTGCCCCTTATATAGTGGTGGCAAGGATGCTCCATGGGTGAGGACAAGGGAAAGAGGACGAAAGGGAGTACATGTGAGGTGACCCCTCGATGTGATGTAATGTGACATCTAACCACTATAATATTCCTGACATGACTAGAGATGTCACTCAGTTGTCTTGTCGGCTTGTCATCTCGGTTGACCTCTTGGACAACCGAGTGCGCGAACAGTCGGCCGAGTGCGCGGACAGTCGGCCGAGTGCGGGCAATCGGCACGGTGCAATCGACCGGCGTCCGAGCTGGCGCGCAATCGGCATGGAGCAGTCGGCGGGGGCCGAGCCGGAGCGCAGTCGGCGAAGGCGCGCAGTTGGCGTTGCGTCGAATCGGTGACTTTGGTATACCCGGAGGTATTTCCTCCGACAGTAGCCTCCGAGCCTCCGGGTGACTCGGTGAGTCATCCGAATGGTTTCTTCTTTGTTGGTGTAGCCGAACGCCGATCGCACTTGGTGCAGCTTCTTTCCAGTGGGGGCGCGCAAGCGCACCCACTGGGTGTAGCCTCCGAGCCTCCGGGTGACTCGGAGAGTCATCCGGAGGGTTCCTTGATTTTGTTGTAGTCGATGGCGTCGAGGGTCTCAGTCGTTTTCCCCCGGAAACAATCATGCATAAGACACACGTTAGTTATCTCGGATATATCAAATACTTCTTATTTTTCTAAAAATGTAGATTTGTGCAATCGGGAGGCCGACTCGGCTTTGCCTTCGCCCCGCGGTCATTTTTCTGTTCATTCCACCCTTTGGCTCTTGCTCTCGCCAGCATTACAGCCGGCTTGCGGTCTGTAGATGGATCGAACAGTCGGCCGCAAGATGAAGTGTACAGTACTTAGACTTTGGGGAGCAAACTCAACCGAGCAAACTTCCAAAAGGAAATGATCGGGTCATCCAAATTGTTTTTTCTTTGGACGTTGTTCACGTGTGGTGACCTCCAGCTTTTGCTCTTTGCCAGCGTTGCAGCCGGCATGCGGTCTGCAGATGGATCAAATCGCATGCTTTTGGCACCGTACACATTACTAATTCGTCTGTCGGAAATAACTATTTGGGTTGTCCGGTCTGCCAGAGGCAGCCGGTCCCGGGCCGAACATGCAGCCGACTGGAAATAACGCGGAGATAACCCCCGAAGACTACTCAGGTTCATCCGTCATGCTTGCTATGGTAAGCAGTATTGAGTGGAACTCACATTGAATTTTCGGCGCAGTCGGAACACCCACTGGATGAAGGTGCGGCCTCCGGGTGACTTGGTGAGTCATCCGGAGGGTTTTCTGTTGATGTAGCAGATGGGACACTCGGCAGGCTCGTCCTCCGAGCCTCCGAGTGACTCGTCGAGTCGTTCGGAGAGTCTTTTTGTTGATGAAGATGGGGCACTCGGCGGGTTCGTCCTCCGAGCCTCCGAGTGACTCGTCGAGTTATTCGGGCAAGTGATCCTTTCTGGTTGCTCCAGCGAATGGTCTGCCATCCGGGTCACAACCACACTCCTTTTTCGCAATCGGCTAACCGGTCAGCGCAATCGAATTGACATCGGCCAACCTAACTGACGCTTTTTTTTTGCCGAGCTGAGCAGTCGGCTGGCCGACCTGGCACAACCAGCCCAGCCCGCAACTCGCTTTCCTCTTCTTTTTTTTTGAGCTGGAGCAGTCGGCTGGTCGAGCTGGCATAACCGGCCGAACATGTAGCCTAACCACCCCAATCGGCATAGCCAATCTTTACTACTTTTTTTTTGTGTGTGTGACCGAGCTGGAGCAATCGGCTAGCCGAGTTGGACCAAATAATTCCACAACCAACTTCTACTAACAGCCGAGCTGCACACGCCCAACCTCCGATCTGAATTTTTCTTTTCCTTCTCTGATCTTTCTTCCTCTGAATTTTTCTGCAGGCTAAACGGCGGGGAGCGCATGGGCCTGGACCGGCCGGCGGCCGAGCTGGAGGCGCGGCAGCCGGCGTGGCCGGATGCGGGCCGACTGAGCTGGAGGAGCAGCCTTGGGCCAGCCGAGCTGATGGAGCAGGGAGCTCATGGCGGACGGTCTGGCGGCACCGTCCGGGGAGCGCCGAGCTGACGGGCACGGGGGGCGGAGCGAGGTCGGCGCGACTCAGTTTGGGGAGGTCGGTTGCCGCAGACGAAGCTCGAGAAGTCCGGATGCTGAGGAGGCGCAGCCGGATGACCGGGACCGAACAGACGAGGCGCAGTCGGTGGAGGCCGAGGCGCATCCGGGCTGGAAGCGCAAAGCCGGAGCCACAGCGAGCCGCAGTCGGCAGAGAACGGCGAGGTCGGAGGAGGAGCTTGGGCGGCGCTGCGGGCGCATCCGTACTCGCCGAGCTGCAGGGCAGCCGAGATGCGCGGCAGGCGGCCGAGCTGAAGATGGAGCATGGAGCTCGGGCTGAGCTGGTCGAGCATGCGGTGCAGCCGGCGGCCGAGTTGCGCGGCGGCCAAACCGGACGAGCTGGCCGAATCGGAGAAGAGCGGCGGCCGGCTGCAGGGGGCGCAGTCGGGGGCGGATGTGAAGGAAATCAGCAGCCGAGTGCAAAACCAAAGTATGCACCATGTGCGAACATATCATGACCGATCTGTGGTTTCTGTCTGACGTTGTGTACGGGAAGTGTATGGAAAAATTTGGCTTGCATTTGGCTAGTGTACAGCTAGTATACGGGCTCTGTACGGGGATGTATTAATTTTTTTTTTAAGGAACACAGTACAACTCTGACGCTCACAAACACGAGTATATAATCACCCCTATGACGCACACACGCACACCCTACCCCTATGAGCATCTTCGCAATACTGAGCCGATACATCATCTTGAGATTAACGAAGCCTCCACCTCGTCTTCGACGGGAACGTCTCCTCCCACTGAAAGCGCATCACCGGAAGCCCTGGAATAAATCCAGAAAAATGCGAGCACCATTGTCAAATTTGGGATTTGAACTCTGGTGGGCTGGGGATACAACCATCCACCTAACCAACTCAACCACAGGTTGATTCGCACGGGGATATTGTACGGGGGATTCTAGCTTGCATCTGGAGTATTTGGGTTGCATCTGAGAACAGGGAGACCTGGGCGCGGCGAAGGCTGGATGACGGTGACAAACCGGCAGCTGGGCGGAGCCAGAGCGGCAGTCCGGTGCTGGACGCAGCCACGGGCGGGCCGCGCTGGACGCAGCTGCGTTCCTCAGATGAGAAAAGCGGCGACGGGGCCATGTCCGGGCAGCGCAGAGACTGAGTCCGGCGACGGCGTTCAGAGTCGCAGCCAGCGAGGCAGACCAGGCGGTGATGCAAAGCACGTTGCAGCCTCGGCGTGGATGGAGAAAGAACTTGGGGGTGCCGAGGCGAGGCCGCCGGAGACCGTGACGACGGCAGAAAACCGGGCGCGGAGGAGGCCGTCGGTGCCGCGGACGCCGCCAGCGCGAGGAGAATGACGAAGACGAGCCCGGCCGAGGCGGAGCCACCACAGGGAGGAGGATCTTGAGGTGCGCTCGGGGGAGAGCAGCCTGCGCCGGTATGCGTAGCCTCCGGGCAGCTGGACCAAGATCCATCCCGAAAAATCTGTGCCGAAGAACTCGTTGGTGAAGAAGAAATCCCCGCCGGAACGGAGATCCAGTCGCTGCAAATTGCCCCACGGTGGGCGCCAACTGTCGTCGATATGTGACGACAGATGTCATGGGGATGGCTAAAGTGGGGGAACAATGCGCAGACGACGGTGCTCCGGACAGGTCTGGGCACAAGCACACGGCGAGATACCCAGGTTCAGGGCTCTCCGTAGAGATAAAACCCCTACTCCTGCCTGTCTGAACTATAGGCATATATCTGTACAGTGGTGCTCCTTGAGCTGTATCTACTAAGCTATTTGGCTCATGGCCGAGCTGCGCTGCTACCAGCCGAGCTACTACTTGAAGGGATGGATGAATGGAGTGAGCTCCTGGCTCCATCGTGGGCATGCCTTGCCCCTTATATAGTGGTGGCAAGGATGCTCCATGGGTGAGGACAAGGGAAAGAGGACGAAAGGGAGTACATGTGAGGTGACCCCTCGATGTGATGTAATGTGACATCTAACCACTATACTATTCCTGACATGACTAGAGATGTCACTCAGTTGTCTTGTCGGCTTGTCATCTCGGTTGACCTCTTGGACAACCGAGTGCGCGAACAGTCGGCCGAGTGCGCGGACAGTCGACCGAGTGCGGGCAATCGGCACGGGGCAATCGACCGGCGTCCGAGCTGGCGCGCAATCGGCATGGAGCAGTCGGCGGGAGCCGAGCCGGAGCGCAGTCGGCGAAGGCGCGCAGTTGGCGTTGCGTCGAATCGGTGACTTTGGTATACCCGGGGGTATTTCCTCCGACACCCTCCTCGACTCGCTCACGGTGAGCACCACGCCGGTCGCCAACTCCCCGCGTCCCCTCCCTCTCACCGTAGTTGATGCGGTCACGGGAGCCGGAGCTCGCCGCCGCGGTCGAGCTCGCCCCCATGGCCTAGCTCACGCATTTGACCCTCGGTGCGTGTCGTGGCGCTCTACGTACTCCCAGCTACCCAACACGCGGCAAACCTTTCAAAACGATGCTCGGAATCGTCGATTCCTTCGAGGTCCGTGGCACAGCCGCCGCCTTCATCGTCGCCGGCGTCACTCCGGTGACCCCCCCCCCGGCCAAACCACCGCCACCAAACGACTCCTCGTCGTCTTCCGGTTCGAATGCACCAAACCGCACCCCCTTCCATGGCCTGAATCTACGGTGCGGTCAACCTCGCTGCCGGCGAGCCTCCGGCGAGCTCACCGGAGTCACTGACCGGTGGGTCCTCCAGGTCAGGTTTTCTGTTAGTGACTAATGAGCCACTGACAGCCGGGCCCCACCCCCTGCTAATTGTCTCTGTTAAGACAAATACAAAAATAACAAACTGTTTAATATGTCTCACTGACATGTGGGCCCTGGCAATTAAGTTAACCACTGGATTAATAAAATGGATTAATTAGTACCGAGACACTAACTGTTGGGCCCCACTGGTCAGATTAACTTAAACAAAATATTTATTAATAATAGAGGCTGGCATGTGGGTCCCACATGTCAGCACTGTTCTGGATAGACTTGTGGATAATGTTGGATTTAAATAATAAAAAAGAAATTCCAGAAAATGATTTAAATGATTTAAAATTTTAGAAGTTAATATCTTTTAAACCGTAATTCAGATTCAAAAACTTTATACAACAAAATTGATCAGAAAAATATAAAGAATACGAATACACTATCCGTATGTCTATCACACCCCTCTAACACAACGAACATCGAACCGTCCCCCTCCGGACCGACTGTCCGATAAATTGTCCGGTACTGCGAAAGTACCCGGATGAATTTATTTTGAACACGAAAGTTGTTCGGAATAGATCAACTAACCCGGATACACCAGCCACACATGTGTCGGATGTCCACGACACCTCCGGCATGATATCTCCCCCCTCCGGACACCCTGTCCGGTAATCACCCGGAGCTGGCAGTTCATCCCCAGATGAACTCCTGCTCCGAGCAACGTGCATTGCACTGCGTTAGAACACCGTTAGCATTGCCTCTGTCATGTAATGCATCTATTTGTATATGCTTGCTTTCTATTTACTGTTTCTCCCCCCCCCCTTAATCTCCGGTAGACCCCGCTGGTGTCGTCGACTACACCGCTACACCACCTCAGGCCCCTACCTCGGCTCTGCCGAGCCACCATCAAGTGTGAGCTATCGAGGAGTGATCCTTGTACTCCACTTGTTGCTGACTCTGTATAGACGCTTTAGGTACCTGAGCAACGGTTGTCCTTCAGGTAAGAAGTCGGACGACCCAACGGTGCCCGCGAGTGGTATTGCGACGGGACGACAGGGAGGGTACGACCAGTGTACCGGTGTGCTTGGCCCCTGATCGTTGGCCGCGAGAGTTACCAAACCCCGAAAGTTGAGCTCCTCCAGGAGCACACGCGAGACAAGGTAAGGAGACGGTTCACCTTGTTGGTAACCGCAGAGACTTGGTGGGACGACAGGGCATGCACCGATGTACTGGTGGTCCTGGCTGTTGTCGTTGTCCGCGGGTCAGTTAAGTCGAGGCAACGATAAAGGTTGTCACGCAGGTTAATTAAATTGCTAAATGGTTCAGCGGATGTCTTGATTAGCCTTTTGGCTTATACGCGCTGCCTACACGTGGGGATTACTAGTTATGGGCTCCTCTACTTCGTAGTGTCGTCCGAGGACTCTTCAGACGTCAGTAGTACTGCGGGCTGATTGCCGGGAAGTGGTGTTGTCTTATTTTCTTGCGCGGTGGTGTCTTATTTGGATTTGCTTTAACTTCACCGGCCAGCCACGCACCGTGCAGTAGTACGTTCGGGTTGGGGTCCGAGGCCCGGCGTACTTAGGATTTAGACCGGCGGATGGCCTCTCTGTTGAGTTTGAAAGATGGGCTACGAAGTGTCGGATAGCCTCGGTGGAGCGTTCCCTAACAAGGTGCCCGCCACCCTGGAGATCCGTGCGTGTAGTGTAACACAAGTGCACCCCTGCAGGGAAGATTAATCTATTCGAATAGCCGTGTCCACGGTAACAGGACGCTTTATGCTGAAGCTGGATCTTACCACTATAAACTATTATTATTAAACTGTATGGTTCTGAGTTTTCTTCCTCGCTGGGATGTCGAGGAGGTGAACTCGGAGGCATTGCTAATTATTACAACTTATTATTATACAATGCTGCAGCAACTTCTGTTGCATTGTTACTTTATGCTTTATATAAACTGTTGGCTATTCTCTCCTCATGCTGCAAGACTCGTTGGAAGATGCTAGTCTTCGATAGGCCTAGCTTCTTACCCTTATTCTGATTTCTATCTTGCATTCCACTATATATAGCCTCCCCTTCCATTTGATACAATGCATAAATGCTTGGTAGCGGACGTAAGACTCGCGGGTATGCTAGATACTCACCTTTGCTTTATTTCCCCTTTTTTCGCTTTGCCTCATCGGCCGCTGCAGTCGGCATTGGAGCCCAGGAGCAGGAGTACCTGATACGTCCAAAACGTATCTATAATTTCTGCTTGCTCCATGCATGTTTTGTGTGATATTGTTATGATCTAGATACACTTTCATACACTTTTGATCATATTTGGACTAACCTATTAACTCAGTGCACCCCAGTGCCAGTTCCTATTTTCTGCTGTTTTTCTATTTCAATTTCCCCCCATATAAAAAGTGCCAGAAAAAATCTGGGAAAAATACAGAAAAAATCAGCGTACAGGAAGCTTCGAGAAGAGCCCGGGAGGGGCCAGAGGGGAGCCAGGGGGCCAGGCGGCCACCCGGCGCGGCCCCACCCCTGGTCGCGCCGGGGGGGCGCCTGGGGCCCCTGGCCCACCTCTGGCTTCCCCCTTTCGCCTATTTATCCCTCGTCACGGGAAAACTCCAGAGGCAGAACCCTATTCCTCGAACTCGCCTCTGTTCCGCCGCCGCCGCGCTTCCGAGATCGGGAGCACCAGAAGACCTTTTCCCGGCACCCTGCCAGAGGGAGGATTGACCTCCGGGAGTCTCCTCTCCACCATGGATGCTCCCCGGATGTCTCGTGAGTAGTTTTCCTTGGACCATGGGTCCGTGATCAGTAGCTATGTGATGTTCTCCTCCCCTCTTTGATCTTCATTGTTTAGACCTCGTGAGCTGCCCAACATGATCGAGGCACCTTTGTAATATTTCTGCTATTGCTATGTTGAGTTTGATAGGATCTGATGGATTATGAGATTATGTTCAGATGGTGATAGAGTAATATATTTGGTTTTTATCTCTTATATTTTTGTTCCTAAGTAATTCTTGCATGTTCTCCATTGCTGTTTATTGCTTTGGCCAAGTAGTAGGTAGTGACCCCAAGAGGGAACGTTGTGCTAGATTGTGGGTTCATGCCCCCCGATGACACGCTTGAGTGAAAGAAACATGAGTCTAGGGGATGTGTTGTTGCCACAAGGGGGAAAACAACGGTGCTTGTAACCGCGGTTACAAGGATTGTTTACTTTACGCAGAGTTCTTTTTAATGCAGTTGTCTGTTGCTTTGGGTTTACACTTTGGGTGGGGCTCGCAACTTAATACCAGCGAGATGTTCTGGATAGATATCTCAAGGTGGATGATTAGTAGTAGATGCAGATGGATTTAGGTCTACTTATCTTGGCGTACTGCCCGTACTTTTGAGCCTCTTCCTTTCTTTTGTAGCATAGTTAGCATTGCGGTGCGTTCATAATCCTGTCAATTGCCCCTCTGTAATTTGTTTACCTCGCATAGCAGTTTTATCGTATTTTGGGAGAGAGACATCACTAGTGAACATCACGTATCCCGGTCCATATCCTCATTACTGTTTCCAAGCTTTATTTACTTTACTGCTTTTATTTGCTATCATTATCCCTTGCGTTTTATCCTTTGTAAACAACAAGACCGGAGAGATTGACAACCTCTCTGAACTTCGTTGGGAACAAAGTTATCTGTGTCTGTGTGCAGGTCC
Source organism: Bromus sterilis (assembly GCA_950022295.1). Lineage (NCBI taxonomy): Eukaryota > Viridiplantae > Streptophyta > Magnoliopsida > Poales > Poaceae > Bromus > Bromus sterilis. Next base: position 280,430,831 of record OX465601.1, read on the forward strand.
GGGTCAGTTGCGCCCCTGACACCTACTTATCATCTCTGGAGTCCTACTGGAGACAAACCTTGGTATCTTCACCGAGGGAAAACTGCTGCTGCACTACATCTCAAACCTTCCACTTGGGGTAACCAACGAAGGGCGAGAAGCCATCAAGCAAGTTTTCTGGCGCCGTTGTCGGGGACTCCGAGTGCTAAGATAGGGGAGTTGCACACTACCCTTTACCTTTGTTTTTTAGTCTTGTTAGTTTACCCTTCAGTTTTTATCTCAGTGTCCTTTATGAAAAACCACAAAAATATTTGCTACCTTTTGCCTTTGTCTTGCTTTGCCTATTTATGCTATCCTCATCATGGGCGATGAACCACCCAAATATGGTAGGATGGACATGTTTCACTTGGATCGTCTTCGATCAATTTGTGCTTGCGCTAAAAACCCAACCGACTTGGTTGAGGGAAAATCATTGGATGAGCATGCTCATTATACTCGGCACCGCCTATCTCAGAAAGGGAAACACTTATGGGATCAAATACATGTTTCTTATTGCCATGCTAAACTTTTGTGCCACATTTATGATTTTACTTGCTGTTCTAATATATATCATAAACACCTTCCTTTCCAATGTGAGTTTAATGAAAATGAGATCTTATCTTCTTATGCTAAAGGTGTTTATGATTACTTTGATGTTGAAAAGATTGAAGAGTTTGTTACTTTTAAAGGTGCCTATGAGATTGCTTCTTTGATTGAAAAGTATCACGATACTATTTTCGAGTCTGAAAACTTTGCAGTTCTTGCTTATTGCTTTGAGAATTATACTTCCAATGCTTATATTGAGGATTTTAAAAATAGAATGCTTGCTGCCCAAGAAGAGGCTAATGATTGCTTTGAGGAGGAATCCCATGATTCCGAGGACTCACTTGAAATATCCCTTTCTGAAAATTTTGATACTTGCTTTGTTGATGGCCAAGATGCCACTATGGATGATGCTGACAAAAATGAACTCTCTATAGTTCCTTATGTTAAGCATGAAATTGTTGCTATTGCACCCACACTTGATTTTCCTATTATCCTTTTGAAATCTCCAACTCTGGAGAATTTTCCTCTTATCAAATCTCAATATGTTGGGTTGCATTTATCTTATGATCCTAAAAACCGTGTTGAAAATAATACACGTGTGCTCGTAGGTCATGAACAATATGATTTATGTGATATTTATATTCTTGATGTTGTTCATGATACTACTGAAAATTATTTTGAGAGAGGAAAGTTTGGTTGTAGAAACTTCCATATTACTAAAACTACTCTCTTTATGTTGAAAGTTTTGAAGATGTTCTTGTTCCACCTTCCTATGTTGGTTTCTTTGTGCTTCTTTGATTTATTTTATTACAAGATGCCTATGCATAGGAAGTGGGTTCGGCTTAAATGTGTTTCATATTTGCTTCTTGATGCTCTCTTTTGCTTCAAATCCTTATTCTTATGAGAGCACCTTTTAAAATCTTTATGCCTAGCTAATGGCTCTAAAGAAGCGCTTTCGGGAGGCAGCCCGCAACGAATTTAGGTTTTTATTTTTGCTTTTGTTGTGTCTTGATGTTTGTTACTACTGTATCAACATCATTGTATCTTTATTTTTCAGCTTTGTGCCAAGTTATAGCCTCTTACGGCAAGGGAAGTAAAAGTTGTGACATGCTGTCCAGAAAACAGATTCTGTCCTCGTGACCAGAAAAATTCCAGAAAAATCCCAGTTCATCTTTTTGAGCTGAAATTTTTACACAGCGTGCTCTATACAATTACGAAACTTCCGTATGTTCTGAGTTTTTTTTTTTGAGTTGCAGAAGTGCCCCTAAAAAATTCTTTACTACCTGATGTTCTGTTTTTCACAGATTCTGCCACGTTTTGTCTCTCCTAACTTTTGCAAACCTTAAGCTTGCTTTTTCTTTACAAAAACTTTTTGGCACTCTTGAGAAACAGTATCTCTTCAAGAATATCTTTATATCCAGTGGAGAAAAAATATTTATTAAGGGTACTAACCTCTCTAATCAGCTTATGATGAGTTATGTATGAAGGGAGTTTTCAAGTGTGCGATGGAAGATGATGAAAGAAGATCCAGGAGTGTCAAGCGCTCAAGCTTGGGGATGCCCCCATGCATCCCCAACAAATATTCAAGGAGACTCAAGCGTCTAAGCTTGGGGATGCCCCCTGCATCCCCTTCTCCATCAACAATCATCAGTTCGTCCTATGTCTCACTATATTTTTATCACTTCATGCGTTATGTGCTATGCTTGGAGCGTCTCGCTCTTAGGTTTTATTTTTTAGTTTTCTTTAGCTTTGATTGTTGTTCATAACAAGTTAGATCCCGTCTTCCTTTGTGTGGGAGAGAAACACGCTCCACTTTCAAATTCTAGAACACATCATAGGATTTTTTCCTGTTTATCTTTTTGTTGTTGTGTGTTCTTTATCTTTTCATAGCTACTGCCATGTTTAGTCTTAGTCTTAGTTTGTCTTTAGCAAGAGCCTTGGCTTTTGTTTAGTTTGTTGCTGGAACTCTTTTTAGTTTTCATGTTTATCTTGTTAAAGAGAGTTGGTTGTTGCACTGAGTTGTGTCTTGTTTTGAGAAGTAGGTAATTGAGGTTGCTATTTAATTCTAGTAGTAGCTTGCAATAGTTTTGAGGTATTGATGTGAGTAATGTTTGAACTTTTGGTGTCAAGATCTCTTGCCTATTAGTGATAGGTGTCGTATTTTGGGCAATCCGTGTGTATTTTCAAAACCTACAAAACTAGTTGAGAACTCTAGCTACTAGATGGATCACTACTCTTCTGAGGGGTCGAATATCAGAGAACACTCACGTACCATGAGTCGAGGATGCGCAAGGATAACCAAACCCCCATACACTCCTCCTCGGGGTACTTGTCTCTTTGTGAACCTCCTTATTAGATTGAGAGTTACCGATAATAAGTGCATGAGTTCTTCGGACTAATGTAAGTATTGAAATTGACACTTCCACCTTCCCATATTTTGCTAGCCTCTCCCGTGCCGTGCATTGCCTTCTTCTCATTCCGAGAGTTGGTGTCCACCTTCGCCGGTACATCCAAACCCTTGGCATGATACGCTCTGTCATCATAAGCCTCCTTATATCTTTCCTCAAAACAACCACCATACCTACCTATCAAGGCATTTCCACAGCCTTTCCGAGTTACATTGCCATGCAACTTCCACCTCTTCATGACTTGATCTTCATGTCATACATGTTTCTGCTACACTGGCAGCGACATACATTGCATACATCATGGTAGTTACATCTTATTTATGATTTTGAGTACCTTGTAAAGTGTGAAAGATCTCCTTTACCTTCTTGTAAATTAGAGTGTTTCCCTTAAGTGAGGAAAAGATCCCAAAGTGGACACAATAAAAGATCCCAAAGAGGACAAATGAGAGTTAAATAGAAAGAGCCATTGAGGCCACAAAAAAATACAAAAAAATAGAAAAAAGAGAAAAAGAAATAAAAAGAGAGAAAGGGGCAACACTACTATCCTTTTGAGAGATCCACACTAGTACTCCCTTTATATCCTTGTACTCCATAGAGATGATCTTTATGCATATAGCTATGTGGGGACCTTCACACTATAGAACTTGGCTTGCATATTCCAAGGATGAGCCTCCTCAAACGAGCTCTAGGTCTTCATGAGCGAGCAAGTTAGATGCACCCCCACTAGTTCCATTGGAGAGCTTCTTAGCTCGTATGTGCATCCGTTGCATGGCAATCCCTACTCCTCACATCATATCTAGCATTTGGCATCTCTTGCCTATGATTGTCCTCATTGATGTGAGCCTTTCTCATACTTTTTGTCTTCCTCCTCCACCATATTTATCTCTTTGCCATCCTAAGTGTCAACTCTCGTGCTTACGCTCATCCATTGCATGAGTGCTCAAAATATCGAAAAGGAGTGGATCAAATTGACTTGCACCTTTTGTTCTTTTGTTACTTGTTTCAATGCTAATATAGACTCTTGCATGTTATGACTTGAATTGAATCTCTAACCTTGATTGCTTTACTTTTCAAAGTTCTTATATGGTTGCTAGCATGTCACCACAGAAATTATGTTGTTATCATTTACCTACTCGAGGACGGGCAGGAATTAAGCTTGGGGATGTTGATACGTCCAAAACGTATCTATAATTTCTGCTTGCTCCATGCATGTTTTGTGTGATATTGCTATGATCTAGATACACTTTCATACACTTTTGATCATATTTGGACTAACCTATTAACTCAGTGCACCCCAGTGCCAGTTCCTGTTTTATGCTGTTTTTCTATTTCAGTTTTCCCGCATATAAAAAGTGCCAGAAAAATTCCGGGAAAAATACAGAAAAAATCAGCGTACAGGAAGCTTCAAGAAGAGCCCGGGAGGGGCCAGAGGGGAGCCAGGGGGGCCAGACGGCCACCCGGCGCGGCCCCACCCCTGGCCGCGCCAGGGGGGCGCCTGGGGCCCCTGGTCCACCTCTGGCTGCCCCCCTTCGCCTATTTATTCTCCGTCACGGGAAAACCCCGAAGGAGGAACCCTATTCCGCAAACTCGCCTTTGTTCCGCCGCCGCCTCGCTTCCGAAGATCTGGAGCACCAGAAGGCCTCTTCCCGGCACCCTTACGGAGGGAGGATTGACCTCCGGGAGTCTCCTCTCCACCATGGATGCTCCCCGAATGTCTCGTGAGTAGTTTTCCTTGGACCATGGGTTCGTGATCAGTAGCTATGTGATGTTCTCCTCCCCTCTTTGATCTTCATTCTTTAGACCTCGTGAGCTGCCCTACATGATCGAGGCACCTTTGTAATATTTCTGCTGTTGCTATGCTGAGTTTGGAGGGATCTGATGGATTATGAGATTTTGTTCAGATTGTGATAGAGTAATATATTTGGTTTTTATCTCTTATATTTTTGTTCCTAAGTAATTATTGCATGTTCTCCGTTGCTGTTTATTGCTTTGGCCAAGTAGTAGGTAGTGACCCCAAGAGGGAACGTTGTGCTAGATTGTGGGTTCATGCCCCCCGATGACACGCTTGAGTGACAGAAACATGAGTCTAAGGGATGTGCTGTTGCCACAAGGGGGAAAACAACGGTGCTTGTAACCGCGGTTACAAGGATTGTTTACTTTACGCAGAGTTCTTTTTAATGCAGTTGTCTGTTGCTTTGGGTTTACACTTTGGGTGGGGCTCGCAACTTAATAACAGCAAAATGTTCTGGATAGATATCTCAAGGTGGATGATTAGTAGTAGATGCAGATGGATTTCGGTCTACTTATCTTGGCGTACTGTCCGTGCTTTTGAGCCTCTTCCTTTCTTTTGTAGCATAGTTAGCATTGCGGTGCGTTCATAATCCTGTCAATTGCCCTTCTGTAATTTGTTTACCTCGCATAGCAGTTTTATCGTCTTTTGGGAGAGAGACATCACTAGTGAACATCACGTATCCCCTTCCATATCCTCATTACTATTTCCAAGCTTTATTTACTTTACTGCTTTTATTTGCTATCATTATCCCTTGCGTTTTATCCTTTGTAAACAACAAGACCGGAGAGATTGACAACCTCTCTGAACTTCGTTGGGAACAAAGTTATCTGTGTCTGTGTGCAGGTCCGCGTCAGTTGCGCCGCTGACACCTACTTATCATCTCTGGAGTCCTACTGGAGACAAACCTTTGTATCTTCACCGAGGGAAAACTGCTGTTGCACTACATCTCAAACCTTCCACTTGGGGTAACCAACGAAGGGCGAGAAGTCATCAGTACCCCGGAGGCGACTACTACGACGTCGAGTTCCCCGTCGACCAGGAGTAGTTCGGTGGATCCCAGGCAGGAGGCCTCGCCTTTTCGATCTGTATCTCTGATGTCATTTGTGCTAGCCTTCTTAAGGCAAAACTTGACTAACTATGTCTGTACTCAGATATTATGGCTTGTATGACTTATGTATACGGATCCTCGTGATCCGTGGTATTGTAACATATTGGTTTATCCTTTTGTGTTTAGTGTTGTGCTGTGATATTCTCACCGTGGCACCCTAATCTCAGCCGTGTACCCTACGTGTATGATTACTGTACACAGATTGATTTTGGGGGCGTCACAAAGAACCTCGGACGATCTTCGCTTGATTGGCAAGGGGCCTGACTACATCCAAGAACAGCTGAAGATCGACCGCCTAAACCCTCAGGGGTAACTTGTATCTTTGTCTTTCTTTCTCAAAAAAAAGAAAAAAAAGCATGATGAGGCCACCAACTTTTTTAAGACCAACACATTTTGGCATCCAAAATACACGATTTAATTCATTACATAAATTATTATGTTTTATCAAGCTCGTGATGCTTCTAACCTGTTATATGGTTTTTTTTATCTAGGAGGTAGGACTTCCTCTTGGTCGAGGTCTCGAGGATGAGCATGGAACAATGCTAGAAAAAATGCCCAAGAGGATTCAATCATTAGGCCATCCATGTTGATCGACCTGAGTCTCGGTGCTTCTGCATAAACGTTCATTATGAATTTTTACATGCAAAATGACTTTTCAAGGAAGATTTTGATCCTTAGGTTGTCCGCTTGTGTCCCACATGAGTATCAAGGGCTATTATAGATCTGCTTTTGCTCTAAATATGTTCTGAAATTTGGATTCGATCCTTAGGTTGATTTTACAAATCAACTTGAGTCTTGGGGGCTACTAGATCAATGATTTTATACTTGATAACGCAAATATCCTAGTACGAAAAGGAGATTTGGATCCTTAGGTCGGCCACTCGCACTCGATCCTTGGTCTTTGTTTCACCTGCGATATCAACGAGGTGGTGACGACGATGACATGTTGAATGAGAGCATCTCTAGCAGACCCCTTATCCGCCGCATACCCTTATAATAACCGTCAGTTTAAGGATCCGAGGCCAAAAAACGACCCAAACATCTACTATAAAACGCGCGGGCCCTTAAATTTTTGTAAGGGCCAAGACAAATCACCCCCTCGACCCAAAGAAACAAGGGTCCGCGCCCCAAACCGAGCGCGCCCTGTATCCGTTGAAAACGGTTGGCGCGATGGACATTTCAGACGCGCGCGCACTCTACCCCCTTCCCCCTACAGGCTCCGAGCTGCACCGCCGCCGCTGCACTGCCGATTCCGGCGGATTTCCGCCGGGCCCAGACGGAAAGGAGTCGCTGGATGTCGTGGATGTAAATCTGACAATGAGTATAGGGGTATGAAGGGAGCTAAATGAATCTGTACGTAGAGTGGGTTGACGCAAGAGGATTATACAGGTTAGGCCTCTCCTTGGAGATAAAAACCTTAGTCCTGTCCCAGGCTTACTGGGGTGTTCTTTCTTCAGAATACTGAGAAGGGGAAAAGTGTGTGCGTGCCCATGCCGAAGGGGAGGGGGAGGCTTATATAGAGTGCGCCCCTGCCTCCTTAATACCTTGGCTTAAATGGGTCTTAATTACAGGATTAAATACGTACTTAAATACAAAACGGTCTGCCCATTACTACTAATAAAAGAGGGGGAAACCCCTGCAGCATTAAATGCCTCCCGTCCGTTGCGTTTCTCATCTTCCGAGTAGGGGGGGCCTCGCCGAGTACTTCCGAGTATCGGTCTACTCGGATCTTGCTGCGCTTCCGAGTAGTTGTATACTTGGAAGCGACTCTTGGTCTCCGAGTAACATGTTACTCGGAGATTGCCAATGCTTTGCTTGATGTGCTTTGGGGAAACCCAGGGCTTAAGGATACCCCTGGGTTTCCCTCGCTTAGGGGTATGCCTTTAGTATTACCACGACAGTAGCCCCCAAGCGCTTTCGGGTGCTCGTAAGTGAGGTGACTGACGTTTGTTAGTCTTTCTGAGGAATGTGAAGATTGAACTCCGTAAGAGGCCCGGAAGGGCTTTATTGATGTTCGAACTTTTCCCTCGAGCGTAAGTTGGGCAGGTTAGCGGAAAAATTTGGCGACACTCAAACGTCTCTCGGAAGAGGTGGACTGAGGCCTCGGAAGGCGTGTCTCGGAGTAAAAGGCCTTAAACTCCATATGAACCAAATTTGTAAAGTTCAATGCCCTAGGACATCGTGCCGAGTCCTAGGCCATGCCACGTGGGACATTGATTCTTTACCCCCTGCGCCGGGTCTTACTGGTGGCCTGGCATTCAACGTCAGAGACGGGCCACCAGCGAGCTAGTTGCTCGGATTTCTACCCGAGTAACCGTGTGCGAGATTCTTCGTTTCACGGGGAACCTTCGAGTGGTTCTCTTCGTGGTGCCTCCGAGTGGCAGCTTACTCGGACGTTGCGGGAGCTTTGCGATTTCTTCCGAGTGATGGCGTACTCGGAGAGTTTGATCGATGTGCGTTGTGCTTCGCATCTTCCGAGTAGTTGGTGTCGGTTCAAAACTTCGGGTTAAAAACAGATTTGGTTTTTCCCCAAAAGATCTTATCTTGTCAGAGAATCTTCTTACCCAGGTGAGTGGGCGCACTGTTTGGGTTTGTCTCTTCGATTCCCGCGGCGGTTTCATAGGATAATAATAATTAACTGTCTGCGGGGGAAGTGGGGCAGTTTTTATGGGGAAGAGCAACCGGCAATCCCATTAGTCGGGGCGGATCTGACGCGAGGCGGTTGCTGTCTTGAGCTATAAAAAGGGCCCCCTGCCTTGCGGTTTGGAACATCTCCACTCATTTCCCCCGCGCGGCCGTTCTCGCTTCTTCCTCCTGCTCCGCCTCTTCCTCTGCCTGCTGAATCTCGCCGTCGAGACATCTCCGTCGGCCGCTCAAGGTCCATCCTGGGAGGTCGTCATTCGTATTGCCCTTCTTCCGCCGCCGTGACCATGTCTCCGGGGGAGTGGCTGCCTTCGATTGGGACGGAAGACATGCTGCTGGGGTACCAGGACGCCGGCCTGGTTCCCCGGAAGGGTTGCCGTCTTCCCGCGGCGGGGGAAGACGAGCCCGCACCGCGGGATGGTGAGAGGGTAATTTTACTTTCGCATGTGGATCGCGGCTTTTCTCTTCCCCCACATCCCTTCTTCTTGGACTTCTTGGCTTTTACGGGCGCTCAGCTTCACCACGTCGTTCCCAACGCTGTTACCCTTCTCTCCAGCTTTTTCACTCTTTGCGAGGGCTTTTTAGGCATAGAGCCCCATTGGCATCTCTTCCGTAGCATATACGCCATCAAGCCTCAGAAGGCGAAAAAGTCTGGGGAGGGCGGCGACGTTGAGTTTAATCATCTTTGTGGCGGTCTGTTTTTGGCCAAAAAGCAAGGAGTGCAGTATTTTTCTTCTTGTGTTCCTGATTCTGTCAAGAACTGGCAGAATAGCTGGTTTTACTGCAAAGTGGCCGAGGGAACGGGGGTGCGTACCTTGCCTCCTTACTCGGACGTTAGGCTGACTAACTCTCAGGGCTGGAACCCCCGGCTCACCAATGCTGATAAGGAGCAAGTGCTCCCCCTGATGCGTGAAGTCATCAGGTTGAAGAAGAATGGTTTGGACGCCATAGATCTGATAGCTGCTTTCGTGATTCGGAAGATCCAGCCGCTCCAGGCCCGAGCTCGGGGGATGTGGACGTACTCCGGGTTGCAGGACGACACCCGTTACAGTAACACCGAGATGCCCTTGGATGAGTTTGAACTTCAGATGAAGATAATAACAAGCGTGACTCAGGGTCTTCAGGCAACTGGCCGAGTGAGGCCCCTTGGCGTCGACAATCCTCCCACCTTGGTATGCCGAGTTGTACGTTTCTTGAATGTGTTTCCTTTGTTGGCTTTAACTCGGACCTCTTTGTTTTGTTGCTTAGGATTTTACCCAGTTCCGCTGCCCTATTCCTCTGGCTCCGCAGCATCCTGCCGAGGAAGACGAAGATAGTACTGCTGGCGCGGGGGTCGGAGTTGAGGTGGGCGAGGAGCTGGAGTCCGAGGTGGCTCGGGCTCAGGCAGCGTCCGAGCAGCGCTCGAAGAACAACCAGGATCGCGAGTCGGCGCGGGAGGGACTTACTCGGACCCGAAAAAGGGCTCACACTCCGAGTGGTGAGGAAGACGGCGGGAAGCTTCCTCCCTTGGGCCTCAGCTCTGGGAAGGTGGCGCCCATGAAGAAGAAGAAACTTGTCACTCTTGGGGGCCGAGAGGCTAATCCCGCAGGAGGTGCTGCTGCTGAAAGGGCCAAGGGGGCTGGATCTAGTTCGGCCAGGGTTGCTCCCCCGAGGCGTAGCTTGAAGACCGTGCACCCGTAATGTTGTTGCTTAACGCATGCCTTTAAGGCCCTGTTAGTTTCTCAGACTCATCCTTAGCTGTTCTTTTTGCAGTGTTCGTTCGAGTGGTTCCGAGACGTTGCCCGGGATCGAGGAGGATCCCGAGGCTGAAGCTATGGAGGACGCTAGCACTTGTGAGTTGACTGATTTTCCTGGGATGGGCGCTATTCCAGAAGATACTGCGACTGTTGGTGAGAATTCATCGTTGTTTTCTTCGTTGAGGCGTTTGTCGCTGTCGTCTTTTGCTTTTAATTTTTTATTGTTTTCTGCTACAGACATGGATGTTGATCCTGCTGTTGATCCTCCTGAGGTGACTTCTCCTGAGGGAACGGTAGCCTCTGGGTCTGGTTCCCGAGCTGCCGCACCCGAGGCTCCAGCTGGGGAGGCTGTCTAGGGGACCCCTGTCGCCTCGGCGGCTGGTCGGGGGGGGGGGAGCCTGCTAGTTCGGGGGCCATCCCGGTTGGGGCCCCAGTGGAGAGTGCTATCATTGGCGGATTGAAGGAGTCTTTGGTCAGGGCGACCCAGTTTGAGTTGCGGCTGCGGGATCTGGCGTCTGAGGCTGAGCTGGTGAAGTCCAACATGCACATAAGTACTTACGTAAGTTTTCCTACCCGCTGGGTGTAGCCCCTAAGGCTCCGAGTAACTTTGCAAAGTTATTCGGAGTCTTTTCATAGGAGGTTTGTATGTTGATAAACTTCCAGTGGGAGCACTTCTTAGTGCACCCACTGGGTGTAGCCCCCAAGGCTCCGAGTAACTTTGCGAAGTTATTCGGAGTCTGTTGATAGGAGGTTTGTATTTTGATGAACTTCCAGTGGAAGCACTTCTTAGTGCACCCACTGGGTGTAGCCCCTAAGGCTCCGAGTAACTTTGCAAAGTTATTCGGAGTCTGTTGATAGGAGGTTTGTATTTTGATGAACTTCCAGTGGAAGCACTTCTTAGTGCACCCACTGGGTGTAGCCCCCAAGGCTCCGAGTAACTTTGCAAAGTTATTCGGAGTCTGTTGATAGGAGGTTTGTATTTTGATAATGGTATTCCTGTTGTCTTCATAGGAGGCATGCAAGCTTGGGTCGGCCTTCGTGAAGTTGCAGGGGGAAAGTGTTGCCACCAAGAGTGCATACGAAGCGCTTCTTGAAGAGCACAACAAACTGAAGAAACAACATGCTGAGGATAATGGTAACAGTTCTTGAGTGTCCAGACTACCATCGTTCTTCCTCTTGTTCTTGCGTCTGACGTTTTGCTTGCAGAGGCGGCGAAGAAGGCCTTTGATGCAAAAGTAAAGGAGAACGATGTTTTTGTGGCCAAGATGAAGAAGGAAATAGACCAGGTTGAGAAGAGAGCCAAGGCTCACAAAGCTTTGGAGACCAGTCTCTATTACTATAAGCAGGCGGTGAAGGAGAATGAGGCTTGCATCTCTAGGCTGGAGTCTGACTTGGAAAAGCTTTCCGAGCTGCGTGCCGAGGATGCGAAGAAACATGAAGCCGAGTTGGAAACCACTCGGAAAGCAGTGAAGGCAGCTGAAGAGTATTGCGCTGGGCGGTTCGCCGTTTTCAGTGAGACCTTGTCTGGTGAGCATTTTACTGTCCGAGCTGTGGTAAGGAGTTGTGGTCCGTTCTTAGATTATTTACCCGTCTGATCTATTGGTGTAGCGTATGGTACAGATCCAGATGCTGAGCGGGCGCGCATGGCGGACTTTGCTGAAATCAAGAAGAGGGATAACTATTCTCCAATCACCACAGAATTTGCTTTGGCTCGGGGGTTGCTGACCATGAGGTGCGCCAAAGCGAAGAAATTTGCTGAGGAGGTCATGGGTGCTACTCTGGCTTTGAAGAGCAAGCTGTCGCATGAAGAAGAGAGCAGAGTGAAGCTGGATAATGTTGTCCCCGTTCTGCAGGAGGCTCCACACCAGGTGGCCCGCTGGAAACGCTCAGCGGCGCGGAGCGGTGCGAATTACGCACTGGCTTTGACCAAGGCGCATTTTCCGAAGCGGGTCCATAATCTTGAGCGAGTTGGTGGTGGAGATCCGAAAGAAGGTCAAAGCTGCACCTCCTTCTTGCCGCGCTATGCTGAGACTGCTAGCCGAATCGCGCTGATGCCCGATCTCGATTTCTTCGTTGAGTCAACTGGTGTAACCAGTGAGTCGGACGAGGCGGGCGAGGAATGAATGGATTGTCTTAAAAAAACAGTTGCTTGATATTTGCCTCGGTATGCCGAGTGGGTTTGTAATAAGGTGCACTTTGTGGTTGTGTCGTGACACTCCGTCGTTTGGGTGATGAACTCGTGCTCTGTTTCTCTGCTTGGAATGAATTTTTCTTCCGACTTGTCTTTGTGAAGGTTCGAGGTTTTTATAGCTTTAAGCAGCCCCAAGCCTCTTTAGGCTTGAGAGTACTTAGAAAAATTTTCTATTGAAGATCTTGTATACAAGGTCCTCAATGCAGATGATTTTGTGCTTGACGTGTGCTTCGTCAAGCCTTTGGGGCATTGGTGAGCACTTATCATTAGTTTTCTAAGTTCTCGTCCGAGCTGCGCACAACTCGGATGGAGAACCTGATTGATAGAGTTTTTCCGAGCTGCTCACAGCTCGGAAGAAAACCTATTTTTATAGCTTTAAGCAGCCCCCAAGCCTCTTGAGGCTTGAGAATACTTAGATTTTTTTTTCTATTGAAGATCTTGTATACAAGGTCCTCAAAGCAGATGATGTTGTGCTTCCTCAAGCCTTTGGGGCGTTAGTGAGCACTTAACATTAGTTTTCTAAGTTCTCGTCCGAGCTGCGCACAGCTCGGATGGAAAACCTGATTGATAAAGTTTTTCCGAGCTGCTCGCAGATCGGAAGAAAACCTATTTTTATAGCTTTAAGCAGCCCCCAAGCCTCTTGAGGCTTGAGAATACTTAGAAAATTTTCTATTGAAGATCTTGTATACAAGGTCCTCAATGCAGATGATGTTGTGCTTCCTCAAGCTTTTGGGGCGTTGGCGAGCACTTAACATTAGTTTTCTAAGTTCTCGTCCGAGCTGCGCACAGCTCGGATGGAAAACCTGATTGATAGAGTTTTTCCGAGCTGCTCGCAGCTTGGAATAAAACCTATTTTTATAGCTTTAAGCAGCCCCCAAGCCTCTTGAGGCTTGAGAATACTTAGATTTTTTTTCTATTGAAGATCTTGTATACAAGGTCCTCAATGCAGATGATGTTGTGCTTCCTCAAGCCTTTGGGGCGTTGGTGAGCACTTAGCATTAGTTTTCTAAGTTCTCATCCGAGCTGCGCACAGCTCGGATGGAAAACCTGATTGATAAAGTTTTTCCGAGCTGCAAAAACCTATTTTTATAGCTTTAAGCAGCCCCAAGCCTCTTGAGGCTTGAGAATACTTAGAATTTTTTTTCTATTGAAGATCTTGTATACAAGGTCCTCAATGCAGATGATGTTGTGCTTCCTCAAGCCTTTGGGGCGTTGGTGAGCACTTAACATTAGTTTTCTAAGTTCTCGTCCGAGCTGCACACAGCTCGGATGGAAAACCTGATTGATAGAGTTTTTCCGAGCTGCTCGCAGCTCGGAAGAGAACCTGTTTTATGTAATGAAAACGAATGGGAAAAAGGCGCGCAAGGCGTACAAGTAATTTTTATTCGTATCTTACAAGCTTGCTCATGCGTAGAATCGGCGCAGTAACTGAGCGTTCCAGGCATGAGGCTCTTATATCTTATTGGTTACATCATACATGTGATAGGCCCCATTGTGCAGTACTCTGGAGATGATAAACGGGCCTTCCCATGGGGGAGCTAATTTGTGATCCGAAGTTTGCTTGATGCGAAGTACCATGTCGCCTTATTGGAAGGAGCGAGCTCGGACGTGTCGGTCGTGATATCGGCGAAGGTCTTGTTGATAAAACATCGAGCGGGTGAGAGCTAAATTTCGTTCCTCTTCCAGGAGGTCAACGCCGTCCTGCCGTGCTTCTTCGACTTCAGCTTCTGTGTACTGGCTTATACGGGGTGCATTGTGCTTGAGGTCATTCAGAAGGACTGCTTCTGAGCCATAGACGAGGAAGAAGGGGGTTGACCGAGTTGAGCGATTGGGAGTTGTGCGCAATCCCCACAAAACTGAAGGGAGTTCATCAACCCAGGCGCCTGCTGCTTCCTTTAGTTCCCGGAGGAGCCGAGGCTTGATTCCTTTGAGTATTAGTCCGTTGGCTCGTTCTACTTGGCCATTGGACTGTGGGTGTGCGACTGAGGCGAAATTGACCTGGATGCCATTGGACCAACAGAATTTCTTGAATTCGGCTGAGTTGAAGTTCGATCCATTATCAGTAATGATGTCATGCGGGACGCCGAACCGATGGATGATGCCCTGCATAAAGATGACTGTTGTAGCGGAGTCTTGGTTCTTGATAGGCTTTGCTTCTATCCATTTTGTAAACTTGTCTACGGCGACCAGAATGTGGGTGAAGCCATGCTTGCCCGTTCGGAGTGGTCCGATCATATCCAATCCCCATACTGCAAATGGCCAGGCTAGGGGGATGGTCTTCAGCTCGGAAGCTGGTTTGCGAGGCTGGTTGGCGTAAAACTGGCAGCCCTCGCAATGGTCCACGATGTACCGGGCATCGCTAAGGGCGTCGGGCCAGAAGAAACCAGCTCGGAAAGCTTTTGCCACTAACGTCCGACTTGAAGCATGATGGCCACAATCTCCCGAGTGGATTTCTTGCAGTATGCAACGGCCTTCTTCCTCGGAGATGCATCGCTGGGGGACATGAGTGATGTTGTACCTGTACAGTTCTCCGCTGATCTCCGAGTAGGACTTGGACTTGCGGACTATCAGTTTGGCTTCTACCTCGTCGTCGGGCAACTCTTGTTTTTGCAGATAGTTAAGGATTGGGCGTGTCCACTCGGGGGGGATGACCTCCACATCAAACACCATGTCAACTACTGCGGGTATGTCTTCTTTGCTGGGGATGTTCTTGTCAGGCAGCATGTCTGGATCTGCCTCCAGGAAGGGATCTTCTGTGACTGTAGGGGAATGTAGGTGTTCCAGATAGATCCCTGGTGGGATCTGTCCGCGGGTGGAACCCAATTTGGCAAGGTCGTCTGCTGCCTGATTTTTAACCCTTGGGATGTGATGGAGCTCCAGTCCATCAAATTTTTTCTCCAATTTTCTCACTGCTAGACAGTAGGTTGTCATTGCTGGGATTCGGATGTCCCACTCTTTCATTACTTGGTTGATTACTAAGTCTGAATCTCCGAATACCATAAGTCTCCTGACTCCGAGTGAGATAGCCATTCACATGCCATACAGAAGAGCTTCATATTCTGCCTCGTTGTTTGTTGCTGGGAAATGGATTTGGAGGACGTATCGCATCTCATTCTTTCTGGGTGAGACTAGTACCACCCCAGCCCCTGCGCCATGTAGCATCTTGGAGCCATCAAAGAACATTGTCCAATGTTCTGGTGTTGGCTGTGGGGGGTGTTGGACTTCAACCCACTCGGCTAGGAAGTCCACCAGTGCCTGTGACTTGATTGCTTTCTTAGCTTGGTAATTGAGATCAAAGGGGAGTAGGTCCAAACTCCATTTTGCTATTCTGCCTGTTGAATATCTGTTGTTCATAATTTCTGCCAGGGGGGCTTCAGAGGCCACTGTGATGGGATGATCCTGGAAGTAATGTGCGAGCTTCTGAGACGCCAGGTGAATCCCCATTGCTATCTTCTGGTAGTGAGGGTATCTTTGCTTGGATGGTGTGAGGACTTCGGAGATGTAATACACCGGTCTTTGCACCTTCTGTGCTTTTCCTTCTTCTTCTCTCTCCACTACTATGGCTATGCTGACAACTCGGCTTGTGGCAGCGATGTACAGCAAGAGCGGCTCTTTTTCCTGAGGTGCTGCCAGGACTGGCCGAGTTGACAATTGTTTCTTGAGGTCTTCGAAAGCCATTTGAGCCTCTTCCGTCCAGACAAAAATCGGCGATTTTTTCATCAGTTGGTAGAGAGGTAGGGCTTTCTCTCCCAATCTGGAAATAAACCGACTGAGTGCTGCGAGGCAGCCTGTTAACTTTTGGACGTCTCGGAGCTGTTTGGGAGGTTTCATGTTCTGAATTGCCGCGATTTTTTTGGGTTGGCTTCTATCCCTCGTTCGGAGACCATGAATCCGAGTAGCTTCCCTGCTGGCACGCCGAAAACGCACTTCTCAGGATTAAGCCTGATGTTGTAAGCTCAGAGGCTCTGGAAGGTTTCTGCTAGGTCTGCTAGCAAGCTACTCCCTCTAGCCGATTTGATTACGATGTCGTCCACGTAGACCTCCACGTTCCTGCCGATCTGCCAGATCAGACAATTCTGCATCATGCGCTGGTACGTGGCGCCTGCGTTCCTTAGTCCGAATGGCATCGTGATGTAACAAAAACATCCGAATGGGGTTATAAACGCCGTTTTGAGTTCGTCTCGTTCATATAGTCGGATTTGGTGGTAACCCGAATATGCATCGAGGAAACATAATCTCTCGCAACCTGATGTGGAGTCCACAATCTGGTCATTACGAGGAAGAGGGAAATGGTCTTTGGGGCAAACTTTATTGATATGGCGGAAATCAACACAAGTTCTCCAAGATTTATCCTTCTTCGGAACCATTACAGGATTTGCTAACCACTCGGAATGGAAGATTTCCCTAATGAATCCGGCTGCTAACAGTCTAGCTATCTCCTGTCTGATGGCCTTCCTTTTCTCAGAGGAAAACCGTCGGAGGGACTCTTTTACCGGTCTTGCCTTCGGATCTACATGCAACTTGTGCTCGGCCAACTCCCTTGGGACTCCAGGCATGTCGGAGGGCTTCCACGCGAAAATGTCCCAATTCTCACGGAGGAAGTTGACGAGCTCGAGTTCCTATTGGGGATCCAGATCAGTAGCGATGTTGGTGTACTTGCCTTCATCTGTTGGGTGTATCTGCACCCTCTTGGTTTCTCCGGCCGACTCGAATGACGATATCTTCTTTGGCTGCAGCACCTCGGACGAGTCGACGGCCTTCTTGTATTCAGCCAATTCGACCTCGGCCATCTGCTGATCAGCTATCAGGGAGCCTTTCTGCAGCAGGTCTTCAGCTTGCTTGTAGTCTCCTAAGACAGTGATCACGCCGTGAGGGTCGGGCATCTTGAGCTTCAGGTAGACGTAACAGGGGATGGCCATGAATTTTGCGTAGGCCGGCCTTCCGAGTAAAGCATGATACGCACTCGGGAAGTCCACTACTTCAAAGGTGATCCTCTCTTTCCGGAAGTTACTCGGAGTACCGAAGACCACACTGAGGGAGATCATTCCGAGTGAGTACGCTTTTTTCCCCGGGATTATCCCATGAAATTCCAGGTACCTTTTGCGGAGTCTGGCATCGGGATGTTCATGCTCTTCAGAGTGCTTGCATACAGGATGTTAATTCCGCTGCCACCGTCCATCAAGACATTCCTGATCCTGAAGTTACCATTTTCCGTTTCTAGCAAAGGGTCCACAATCATGGCGTGTCTTCCCGGGTGAGGAATGTGAGGAGGGTGGTCCGACTGATCGAAAGTGATGGGAACGTCGGCCCATTTCATGTAACTCGGGACTGCTGGAGCCGCCGACTTGACTTCTCTGAATCTTATTTTTTCCACCCTCTTCGATTCCCGTCCTGCGAAGATGACCAACACTCCGTCCTCCCGCGGGAAACCTTTGCTGTCCAGTTCCGGGCTGGGTGCTTTCTTCTTCCCGGTCTCCTTGTCTTGCTGGGGGCCTGTTCTTGCGTTCTGGGCTGCTCTCTTGATCAGGCGGCACTGTCGAGCTGTATGCTTTGGGATAACCACCTTTCCCTCGGCATCGCGGGTGGTGTGGAGAGGGCAGGGATGATCCAGAACTTCATCGTCGTTGGACGGTTTTTTCTGCCTCGGTTGCCACTCCTTTCGTGCCTGACCCTTGCCGCGAAGGCCCGAAGCATTCGCTACCGCCACCAGCTCTGCGTCTGTTGGGGTGTCCTCCGCCTTTCTCTTGTTGTTTGCGGTCTTCTGCTTCGGGTTCGGTGCCGAGCTGCCACCTCCTCTATGCTGTTGATTCTTCTGCCGGATTTCTTCCTCGCCATTGGCATACTTGTTTGCTATCTCCATCATCTTCCCGAGGGAGGTGATGTGCGGTGACCTCGCCAGCTTGAGACTTAATTCCTTGTACTTGACCCCCTGCTTGAAAGCGTGAATGGCCTGGAACTCGGAGACTCCTTCGACCGAGTTGTGGAGTGTGATCCACCTCTGGATGTAGTCCCGAGTTGTTTCGGTGTTGCCCTGGACGCACAATTGCAGCTCGGTCAGGCCTCCGGGCCTCTTGTAGGTCCCCTCGAAATTCTTGATGAATACTCTTTCGAGATCTTCCCAAACTCAAATGCTACTTGGGGGTAGTTGATTCAGCCACGCCCGAGCCGAGCCCTCTAACATCAACGTCAGGTGCATCATGGCTATCTCGTCACCGCCCCCTCCGATCTGCACGGCTATTTTGTAATCATCCAGCCATGTTTGGGGTTTAGCATCACCTCGGTATTTTTCCACCCCCTGGGCTATCCTGAAGTGTGGCGGAATGGGGGTAGACTGAATCCTTTCGCTGAAGCAGACCGGTCCTGTGGCCATTGAGGGTCGAGCCTGATCCTGACGATGAGTTCTGGCACGGTCGACTCGAGTCTGAACAAGATGGCTTCGGGCGTCGTCTTCAATGTCGAAATAATGGTCGTCTTGGTGCCGCGGGAACTCCTCCCTCCGAGGTGCGGGCCGACCCATCCCACGGGCTTCTGTTCTTCTGAGGTCTTCGTGCCGATATTGCTCTTGGCGATGGTCTCCTCGAGGTTCATGTCCGCGCCGAGGCGAACTGTTTCTGTTCCTCCGTGCTTCCCCATAGGGCGTGTGTACTGACAGTGACGTACTTGCAGGGGGAACTTGGGAATGGATCCGCTGCTGTGATTGACTGATAGCAGCGTTTTGATCGACAGCGGCTTGCAAGAGGAACGCCAGGTGCTGAATTTCTTCCGCTACCGATCCACTGGGCTGCAGAGAGTTTGCGATCCGAGTTGCCGCTATGAGATTTTCGACTGGGGTGCCCATAGCTCGGAAAGGTTCTCGGCATGGGCCCCGCAGTTGACGACTGGTTCTGCTTTGTCTGAGTCGAGCTACTTCCCTAGCCTGGCGCTCGAGAGTGTTTTCCAGCCCGGCCAGACGCTCCCGCTCAGCCAAATTGGTTAATCTGGCTGCCTCCAGGCCTCGGCCTTCTTGAGTGCTTGTGTCAATTGGGGTATGAAGCAGTCGCTCGACCGCTTCTGCCTCTTCCCGCTCCTCCCGGGTAGGTGGACGAGGTTGCCGACTTGAATCTCCGAGCTCCAACCTTCGGAAGGCTGAAACGCGTCGGGTCGGCTCCCGAGTGCCAGCCTTGGATGGGCTGCTCGGATCATCTCGGGCGTTAGTGTCCCGAGCTGGGGACGGTTGAGAGGGAGGAGTCTCGGCCATACATACTTCCGCAACCGCGACAGGGGTGCCGCTGCTGCCTTCTTGCTCGGCGCCTGACTCGGGGTCAGACGCTGCCATGCCTTCTTCCTCAACCAAGTCGAACAGAGGCAAGAGAGAAGCCGTGGAACCTTCTCTTGCGATCAGTTCGTCCAAGGCCTTGTGGGCTGACTCCACCGAGTCAATGACTGCCACCTGCTGTACCTTGACCGAATTTCCACGATGGTGAGCGCGCGGACGGCCCGAGCGCTTCTTCTTGTGGCGGGCAGATAGTAGTGTGGGCGCTTGACGATGAGCCGACAGCTGGAGGCGCAGGGCCCCCGATTCGTCAGCTCGTAAGTGGACGCTGCCCCTTGAGGGCAACAATTGTGCCTGGAGCGGGGAATCCGCTAGCCAAGCCGAATCGTCAGCTATGAAAGCTAACGATCCAAAACAGAAAACCTCTCCGACGATGAGCTCAGAGCCGCGAGTGGACGAAAAGGATGAGGGAAATGCCATCTCTACGATTGCTGATCAACTCAGCCCCACGGTGGGCGCCAACTGTCGTGGATGTAAATCTGACAATGAGTATAGGGGTATGAAGGGAGCTAAATGAATCTGTACGTAGAGTGGGTTGACGCAAGAGGATTATACAGGTTAGACCTCTCCTTGGAGATAAAAACCTTAGTCCTGTCCCAGGCTTACCGGGGTGTTCTTTCTTCAGAATACTGAGAAGGGTAAAAGTGTACGCGTGCCCATGCCGAAGGAGAGGGGTGGCTTATATAGAGTGCGCCCCTGCCTCCT
The DNA here is from genome assembly GCA_950022295.1 of Bromus sterilis. NCBI lineage: Eukaryota > Viridiplantae > Streptophyta > Magnoliopsida > Poales > Poaceae > Bromus > Bromus sterilis. The sequence continues at coordinate 280,451,290 of OX465601.1, forward strand.
TAATACCTTGGCTTAAATGGGTCTTAATTACAGGATTAAATACATACTTAAATAGAAAACGGTCTGCCCATTACTACTAATAAAAGAGGGGGAAACGCCTGCAGCATTAAATGCCTCCCGTCCGTTGCGTTTCTCATCTTCCGAGTAGGGGGGCCTCGCCGAGTACTTCCGAGTATCGGTCTACTCGGATCTTGCTGCGCTTCCGAGTAGTTGTATACTTGGAAGCGACTCCTGGTCTCCGAGTAACATGTTACTCGGAGATTGCCAATGCTTTGCTTGATGTGCTTTGGGGAAACCCAGGGCTTAAGGATACCCCTGGGTTTCCCTCGCTTAGGGGTATGCCTTTAGTATTACCACGACACCGGACGCCTGATCCACCGCCCGCACAGCTCCCAGCCGGAAGGGAAGCGCCACCCGCACCGGATCCGCCACCGTCGCCGCCAGGCTCCCTCCCCGTTGGTGAGTTCTTGTTTGCCCGCGCGTCTAGTCCTTGTTCGCTGCCAGTGATGCCTATCGTCATTTATTTGAGCCCGTGTGCCGACTTATTGCGCCTTGTAGATGGATTTGAGCTTGTGCGTCGAATTTTTGCTCAAGGATTCATCCTCTTCTGACGACTCGGACGTTGAGATGCTCCTTGAAAGACATCGGCAGCAAACTATGGAGGTGGTTCTTGCGGTGAAGGAACTAGAAGAGAGGAGGAAGAAGAAGCGACGTGGTTCCACGGTCGGCCGACTATGCATCCTGCACAACCGCATCCTCGGGAACGAGATGTTGATGCGGGATTATTTTCGGAGATACCAATGTTTCCGCCGCACCTCTTCCGACGAAGGTACCATATGCGTCGATCTCTTTTCGTCAATATTGTAGAAGCATGCGAGGCCAATTCGCGATATTTTACCCGCCGAAGGAATGTCGTCGGCTTGCTTGGATTTTTTTGCATATCAAAAGATTTTTGCAGCAATGAGAGTGATCGCATATGGTGTTCCGACAGACTATACCGATGAGTATCTTCGCATTGGCGAAGATACTACAATGGAGTCGGTGCGTAGGTTTGCCAAAGTGATGATCCGTGTCTTTGGTCCCGTTTATCTTTGGGCACCGAATGAAGAAGACATGGTGAGTTTGATGGCGACAAATGAGAGGCGAGGTTGGCCGGGTATGCTAGGAAGTCTTGATTGTATGCATTGGACTTGGAAGAATTGTCCGAATGCATGGCATGGGCAATATTATGGCAAGGGAGATGATGCAACCATTGTGCTTGAGGCCGTTGCTTCCGAGGATTTATGGATTTGGTATTGATTTTTTGGTTTGCTGGGCACCCTCAACGACATAAATGTATTGTAGATGTCTCATTTATTTGTTAGGCTTGCTAGTGGTGATGCTCCTGCTTGCAACTACACGATGAATGGGCATGCATACACAAAATGGTACTATCTTGCCGATGGTATTTTTCCTCGTGGTCTACATTTGTGAAAACTATCCCAAATCACATCAATAGGAAGCCAGCTTTATTTGCCAAGGCATAAGTGGGGTGCCAAAAAGATATTGAAAGAGCCTTTGGTGTTTTGCAAGCCATGTTTGCCATTGTTCGTGGTCCTGCTTAGTTTTGGGACAAGAAAACTCTCAAGAACATAATGACATGTTATGTGATTCTTCACAACGTGATCATTGAGATGAAAGAGACTTGAATTTGAGTCTCTTCTACGGCAATGTGGGTACTCGTGTGAAGATGGCTAGAAATCCTAACCGTATTCACGCGTTTCTTCAGACATACCGAGAAATTGAGTGTTCTGACATCCACACACAACTTTAGCAGGATCTTGTTGACCATATTTGGTTGAGGCATGGGCAGCAGAATCTTCCATTTTTATTTTATTTCATTTCATTATGTTTGATTTGTACTATTATTTTATTCGGAACAATTATTGTAATAACTAGATGATACCCTGCGCGTTGCAGCGGGAACTTTTAGTAAATAATTTAATGTATTAATATGAGAAAAATTATACTCCCTCCGTTCCGATTTAAATGTCGCACCGGTTATTTTGCAAAAACCCTCTCCAAAAAACCCCGAAACAACCCGCACTCCACTTTGTCTCGGACACAACCCGGCCTGCCTCCCGCACAGCCTCACTCTCACTTTCCTCTCTGGCTCCACCGCTCTCCTCTCCGTCTCCGCTCTCATCTCCGGCTCCGTTCCCTACGACTCGCCGCTCTCCCTACGGCTCGCAGCTCTCGCCCTCACCGTCTTCCCATCTCTCTCTCGCAGCCGCTGCACTCTGGCCCGCCCTCAAAAAAGGACCGAGCTTTGCGTACAAGACGGCGACAAATCACCAGATCCGGCGTTGGCAAAGCCAGGTCCGACGGATGCGAGGTCGGAAGCGCAGATCCGGACCAAGAAGGTGCGGTGGAGCAGCGAGCGCCTCCACCGCGTGTTCCGCCGCCGCCGCACGCGCACACGGTGTGTGTTGCGGCTGTTGCCTGTATCAGACTGTCAAGGTGCAGTGGAGCAGTGAGCTCGGCGTGCTCCTCAAGTTGCGCCATCCCCTGCTCGATTACTGTGACGAGGTATGCTACTTTGAACATTACTCCAGCGAGGGCAGACCGCCGTGTCCCCTGCTTAATTTCGTGTCCGTGCTTTGCAGGCGTGGAGGGCGGCTTGGTGAGGGAGCTTGCTGCAGCACGATCTGGCGGAGGAGCTCGACCAAGGGCAGAGCAGGGCCGACGAGATCGGCCTGGCGGCGGCGCTCGGCCTGGGGCAGAGGCGGGGCGGAGGGCCGACGAGATCGGCCTGGCGGCAGCGCTCGGCCTGGGGCAGAGGCGGGGCGGAGGGACGGGGAGATCGGCCCGTCGGCGGCGCTCGGCCTGGGGCAGAGGAGGGGCGGAGGGACGGGGAGATCGGCCCGGTGGCGGCGCTCGGCCTGGGGCAGAGGGGCGGGGAGATCGGCCCGGCGGTGGCTCTCGGCCTGGGGCAGAGGAGGGGCGGGAATCGGCCAGGCGGAGGTGCTCGCTGGAGCACGGCCTGGGGTGATTTGCAACAATTTTGAAAATTGAGGGACTGGGGTGTAAAGTTTAATTTCTGTTCAAAATTTTCCTCCCCTGCGTCATTTAAATCGGAACGGAGGGAGTACAGCTTAGTGTAATTTAATTATTAAATATTATATAGAATAAAATCTATGCAAATTTTATGAGAAGACTAAAAATGATTGTGATTTTAGTTTTATTAATTTATTATCTTTAAAATATACCACTGAGATGAAAACAACGTTGAATGGAGAGAGTAACTAAACCTAAAACAATGATATCACCTACATATGTGCATTCATAAAAAAATTGCACATAAGAATAAAATGTGAGGTAACTCACTATTTATTTTTCTATAAAAAAAGTCAGCTTCCAAATCAGGAGGCATAGTGCATAAAAAAGTTAATATTTATTTGTGATAGGTTGCATGCACATGCACATTTAATGGAATATGTGCATGAAGTATTAGTGGAATATGTGCATGAAGCATGTCAATATAAATAAGTTAGTGTGGATGAATTATTTGGATAGCTTGCATGTAAAGATAAATAAGTTAGTGAAGATAAACTATTTAGGTATTATAGACTTGCTCTATTGTTTATTTGAAATCAAATCATTATTGTAATACTTTGGATGATGCTTGCACTATTTATTTTAGCAATATTGTTGAATTTGTGTGTTTAATTAAGGTTTTAATTTAAGGGTTGAAATCGGCTATGCGCGGAATAAAGCCCACAAATCATACTCTTAAAAGGGAATATCCTCGGGTATTCCCTTTTAAGGGTTCGGTTTGCGGGCTCTGTTCTGCCGCAGCCGATTTTGGCCCTTAAACCGTGCGTTTCTCGATTCTTATCGTGGTTTTAAGGGTCGGCGGGATAAGGGGTCTTCTAGAGATGCTCTAAGGTATGCTCGGACTCTCCCTACCTTGTCGACATCATCATCGAAGGGTCTGTGAGAGTTTTTGTCCTTAGATTTTGCCGATTCGCTTTAGATGTTGGCAACTGGTAACTCCTTCAAAGAGAGCTTTTGGCTGGCTATTGGTGTGGCGATTTCGATATCTTGTTCTATGTTGTTTCGTGGCATGTTTCGGATTATCCAATCCTCTGAACTTGCGGTGATGAATTGCAAGCTTGTTGCACGTGGGGTGATGCTTCAGCCGATGTCGCTTCAAAGATTTATAATCTCGTTTCAAGGGGTGAGGCGTGAGCAACCATTACCGTCTTTAAAGCCTAATATGGCGAGGGTATTTGCAAGTGTTACTTTATTTTATTGTTGATTCACTGCGATTTTCAATCTTTGATAGGCGGCGTACAATCGAAGGAAGAGGAAGGCTAGTATAATTTTCAATGCAATTTTGTTTTTTAGCGATCATTTCACGTCCAATTTTCTATCCTTTATACTGGTTTTTGTTTTTCTTGATATTAATTAAATTTAATATTCAATTTTTTTGAAATCCCTTATTAAATAAAAAAAGAAACATATGAATGATTTTTCTATCAATTTCCTTGTCTTTACGTCAATCAAACGATTTGATTTGATTGAAAATAGTGCCAACTTTCCCTTTAAAAAAGGAAAAAAGATAGCCAACTTTCCTCATCAAAAAGATAAAAACAATTAGCGCCAACTTTTCCTAAAAAGAAAAAACAATTAGCGCCAACTTTCCTAAAAAGAAAAATAAGTAGCGCCAGCTGTTATCGGGCGCGAACGATTACCAAAAAAAAAAAACCGAATCCGATGTCGCCTCCAACTCCAATAGCGGTTTGGTTTGAAAGGGGACGAGTCACCGGTGGACTCGAAACCCTAATTTTCGCTTCCGGCAAAACTCCCGACTTCCCCGATCTGAGAGTTTGCGAGGCGATCGGCGAAGATGGCTTCGATCACGGCGGCGCTCGGGCAGGTGCGCCAAGATTTCGATTTCTTCCTTGTGGTGGACTTCGAGGCCACGTGCGTGAAGGACGGGCGGATCTACCCGCAGGAGATCATCGAATTCCCCTCCGTCCTCGTCGACGCCGCCACCGGCGGCATCGTATCCGCGTTTCGCAGGTACGTCCGCCCCAAACACAATCCCGTGCTGACCCAATTTTGCAGGGAGCTCACCGGAATTCGGCAGGAGGACGTCGACGGGGGCGTGGATCTCGCCGACGCGCTATGGCTGCACGACGCCTGGCTGAAGGCGGCGATGGCGGGGTCGGGGACCAAGGGGGGATGCGGACGCGTGGCCGTAGTGACCTGGGGGGACTGGGACTGCCGCACGATGCTCGAGTTTGAGTGCCGCTTCAAGGGGATCGGCAAGCCCTCCTATTTCGATCGCTGGGTCAACCTGAGGGTCCATTTCCAGGCGGTGCTCGGTGGTGGAGGGCGGGTCAACCTGCAGGAAGCGGTCGGAGCGGCGGGGCTGGACTGGGAGGGCCGCCTGCATTGCGGGCTCGATGACGCGCGCAACACGGCGCACCTGCTTGTTGAGCTCATGCGCCGGGGGGCCAAGATCAGCATCACCGGTTCGCTGGCGCCACCGCCGCCGCCATCGAACACCCAGCAGCAGCCTCATACAAGCCCTTGCAGTGGCTCATCTGCGCTGGCGTCGCCACCGACGATCCAGCAGCAGCAGAAGCAGCTGCCGCAACCCCACGTGATAAGCACATGTGGTGGTGGCTCCTCTGCGCCGTGCACCTGCTACTGCGGGGTGGCGACCAGGGGATGCGTGGTGTCTGTGCCAGGGCCAATGCAGGGCAAGTGCTTCTTTGGGTGCGGCAACTGGACGCCAGCCATGGGAGCCGCATGCCCCTACTTGGTCTGGATCAACTGAAGAACCTCATCATGAGACTGAGATTCTGAATCCAGAATCCATTGCAGCTCAGCTCTTAGTGTCAGTCTTGGTAGTTGTCAGGACTCAGTCTAGCTCAGCTGTTAGTGTCAATCTTGGTAGTTATCAGAATTCATCCTAGCTCAGCTGATTCTGTTCTAGTCCTAGTTTAGGTGTGAATTTGTCACTGAAATCCACCGTGACCAATGTCCAATGTAATTGGTGTCTGGATTATTATCATCAATAGAAGATCTGTTTTTACCTATGTTCCTTCTATGAAAATTTCTTCAGCATCGATTGGCTTTTGTGATTAAAATTAATTAGTTGCTGAAAAATAAAGAAGGATAAATGGGTGTGTTAAAAAAAGATAAATTGGCAGTGTTAGAAAATTCAGATCATGTATGTCACCTTGTATAAACAGTACAAGATTAAAAAAAACACAGCCAATTGTAGGTTTCTGAGAGAAGAGCAAATTCAGATCATTTCCTCGTCGAACACAAATGCTTCATCATATTGATATTACAACCATACATGTCAAACTCTTACTTCAACACCACAAAATGAAGAAAACCTGAAAAATGGTAACTTGAAAACTTGGTCACAGGCACTCCACATCCCCATAGCATCATAGCCAAACTATTTCATAGATTCAACAAGACTTGTCATGCATTCTTTGAACTCCTTTTCTTTTCCAAATGTTTTATGTGAATATTTTCCCATTTTCTTCATCAATAATGTTACTGAACTATTGATTTTGTTTCTCCACCTCCTTTAGAGAGTCGGTAGCATTTCTAAATCTGTACATGGCTGCAGGCAATCGTATCAAACTCCTTGTTCCTCTCAGATATACAAGAGTCTTGCTTTTCCACTTTGTCTGTTAGCAAATCAAGTTGATGGAATAATGAATTCATATGACCTTCATTGCTCCCAGTTCAGTCTGACATACAAATGCCTCCTTTTCCCTCACTACTTTACTGAAAGAGTCGACAGTTAGCTTCAGATTCCCAATCTTCTGCTTATGTAGGATCATTGCCGCTCAAGTGCAGATTTTTTACTCATTGTAATTCATCAATGCGGAATTGAGGTTTGACACTGCTTCAGCTACAGCTTCATTCTGAATGGCTGAGCAAAAATGTCTTGCTTCAAGTTGTACTCCATCTCTTTACTATGCAACCCTTTTTTTTATTTCATTAACAAACTCTTAGCACAATCATTTCTATCTCTTCTCTGATGATGGTAGCAATCCTGGCATTTCAGTATCAAGATTCCAACAATCCAACTTTCTTTGCATGTTCATGCAAAATGTGAAGCTTGGGTTGGAAAAGCAAACACCTTGATTTTGAGTGGCAGCAACTTGTATTAAGTGTGAAAGAATTTCATAGTAATAGTTTGATTCTTAAATCTGCGCCAATTCTCTCTAAACGTCAAGTCTTCATGAAGCTCCATTTACTGATGTAAGGATCTAAGGTGTTCGACAAAGGACCACCAGAGATGACTATTTACACACTGATATTGTCACATTTAGTCAGGCTGATGTATCACAAGCGAATACATTGGATTCTGTAACCCATCAGGTATGGAATTATGGTTGATCGTAACTGTATCAGTTCTGTTCTAACTCTGATGAATAACATCAACTCTAAATTGATTTTATCAGAAAATGGATGCTAGCCAGCACTTTCATTTCAATTCTGATGATTATGTTACTCCCTTTTCATATTAGTTGTCACTGATTTAGTACAAAGTTGTACTATTAGTTGTCACTGTCAGCGACAACTAATATGGAACGGAAGGAGTATTTTTTAATGCCTGCTACCTGCTGATCAGGTGGGTCTAGCTCCAGCCAAGCAAGTAGTTTTTTCTAATGGTTGAAGAACTGCAGCTTCGGTTTAATCAATAAGACCATACTTAGGTTAGAGATATGATACAGACACTAATTGTATTCGCGGTATAACCTGTTTTTAGTTTGGTTTGCCCAGATTTAAGAAACACCAATGTCTTGGTTTTCATTTCTGCGAAAAGTGCCAGTTCTGTTTTCTCGATTTGACAGTGATTCAATCACATTTAGAGGAATTTTGATGAAAAACTTGAAACTCTTTTTGCTTTTAGCTCGAGTTGAGGTGTCACTGTTTTTTAACCAAATATAAATATTTCAGTACTCACGGAAGTCACTGGAATTTTGGATTCTTTTGGCTAAAGATTCTGGGGTGAATTAGATCGAATAACTTGCGAACATAGGACCGTCCGACGATCACTTGTCTGGGCGGCATGCCCTTAAGGCCATTTTCCCTTTTTCTTATTTGAGATAAAAATGTACTGGACTGATTTCTTAGGGTGTGGTCTGCCCCACCCTACCCCCTATTGGATCCGCTCCTGCTCACAGAGGTTGTTGGTTATTTCTTTTTTCCGAAACAGGTTATTCTAGTGTTTCAGAAGGAAGCTTCAAGCTTCCCATCAGCCCCTAATAACGATGAACAACATCTCATGGGGTGTCTCTCGCCTTCGCCCAGGGTAAATATGATCACCAACTTGTGTTCTTTGATCAATCTGTCTGAGTAGTTCATTAGCCAGTGATGCCTTCTTTGTTTGCACTTTGTAGTCATTCCCATGAAATGGAGGTGCAGCCACACGCCTCCAGGGACTGGTCTGAGCTGCCTCTTGACGTGCTTGCTTCAGTCTTTGCCAAACTCGGTGCAGTTGATGTTCTCATGGGTGCAGGCCTTGTATGCCACTCATGGCTCGAGGCGGCAAAGGTACCTAGCGTATGGTGATATATCGACATGGAGCACCATGCTGTCTTGCGAGTGAAGAAGAAAAAGAGCAGAGATTCCTTGTGCAATGGCAAAAACCGCCGTGGACCACTCCAATGGGCAGCTCCGGGTGTTCACAGGGAGCGAGTTTGTTACTGATCAGCTTCTTAAGTATATTGCAGAAAGGTACTCTTGCTTTTTTACAATATTTGTGTCCTGAATTCCAAATCAGACCACACATACTAGTAGTTATTTTCTTCTTTTAAGCTAAAATCGGGCAGCCTCGTTCTCTGATTTATTAACGGATGTAGTGAAACTAGTTCACATAGATGAGGTTTGTGCATGGATTTCTGAGTGAATTCAGTCAGACTAGTAGTTCATATAGATGAGGTCAAAACACATGTAGCAGTAATTTGATGTTTAGCTCCTGTAATCACAGTATTTTCTCCCATTCCACCTTCTCAAGTGATTTCTTGTTGCACTCTTGTGACCCAACATGAATAATACTCCGTATGACGTAGTGATTGGGATTTCCATGTGGGCCTTGTGCTATGCATTTTCTGTATTAGCTTCAGGAGGATCTAAGGGAAGCCCAACACCTGAGATGCTAACCATTTGCCTGAGATGCTAAGGAACAGGTTAACCATTTTATTTCTTGAGTCATTTTTGCACTACATATGTTTCACCATTGCAATAGTCCATTGACACGTTGGCAGGAGCCCTTCTAATTGTGGTTATATATGTGTGTTAATCGTTCTACTTATCAGAGTCCAGTGTAGCTCAGCTGGTTCTGGCCTAGTACTAGTTTAGGTGAGAATTGGTCACTGAACTAGAACTTGGCCAATGTCCAATGGGGCTTACTCTTGATGTAATTGGTGTCTGGATTATTACCATCAATAGAAGATTTGGTTTAGTTATGTTCCTTCTCCATGAATTTCTTCATCATCATGACCTGTAATTAATTGCTGACAAATAAATAAAGATAAATTGCCGTGTTTAAAAAAAGATAAATGGGTAGTTTTAGAAAATTCAGTTCACATATGCCACCTTGTATACCAAGATAAAAAAGAATCTGCCAATTGTGGATTCCTGAGAAAAGAATAGCACCGCACGCTTACATAAACGGCATACATATTTAGCCACAAAATGACCACCTGAAAACCTGGTCACAAGCACTTTCTACAACCCAATAGCATCATAGCCAAACACAAGGACTAACCATGGTTGGGTCAGTTACATGGTTGGGTCAGCATACACAGGGGATCAAGCTACTTTGCAGTTTGCACTACCAGCCACACCGCCTGAACTGCATCTTCAGGCCGATGAAACCAGGGCTGTTGTTAACCAGGCTGATCTAAACGTTTCTAGATCATGTGTTTCTTGATCATGTGTCAAGGTCTCCATAACCTGTGAAAGCGAGACTAGAATTAGTAACCGACAGAAAAAGTCATAATTTGTAAGGGCGCAGGAAAAGAAGGGTGTCTCGATGGATACCATGGAGCAATTGGTATCCTAGACACGCCCACAACTTGCATGCAAAGGGCAAATTCATTTATGAAGAAACAAAGCTGTAAAATCTGATGGAAATTTCTGTTAAATTCCATGTCACGTATTTTTTGCGCTTTTAGCAAATATTGTTCTCTTCATGCTCGTTCCAAGTTCGAAGTACCTTTTGGCCAAAGAACTTCGGATATGGAACTATATTACTTTGAGCTCAGCTTTATTATAGGCTATAGCCTCTTGTCTCAGATGTCTCCTTGCATCACAATGCCATCCGTTTCAAAAGATCGCCTTCTTTCATCAAGTGCTTACATTGGTCTTTCAGTAAACAGAACCTATGAAAGAAAAGGACACCATCCTTATTGATAGAAATACAATATAGGAATAATCACAAGTACTATGAACTAGTATAGGGCTAATCATGTGGTAAGACTGGTTAAGATAAAACTAATTTTCATAAAATAATCTAACAAGTGAATGCAAATACAAGCACCTTGATTCACTGTGTTGAACTTTGTTTGCAATGATAGCTTGTTAATCTCATGAACGATTCTCAAAATCTTTCATAGATTCAACATGACTTGTCGTGCGTTCTTTGAAATACTGTTCTTTATAAATGGTTGATGTGAATATTTTCTCCTTTTCTTCAATAACAACATGTAAATAATTGTTTTTGTCTCTCCACCTCCTTTAGAGAGTCGGTACCATTTCTATGTCTTTCATGCAATTCACTCAGATTGATCTCATTTTGATGTACATATGCCGCAGAGCTTACTCCAGCGTGCCGACAGTCATACCAAACTCCTTGTTCTTCTCAGATATACATGAGTCTTGCTTTTCCGCTTTGTATGTTAGCAAATCAAGTTGATGGAATAATAAATTTATACAAATGCCTTCCTTTACCTTCTCCATACTAGTAAGCTTGCACGTGCAACGCACGTGTAACCGTAAAAATAAAATTTCTTATTCTTTTTTATATCATATTTTTAAAAAGAATTTGTAACATTATGAATAATATAGAAAGATTTTGTAGCATTATGAATGACATATGAATGAAATCTTTCACATATCAAATAAATATTTCGAGTCTATGTCTTATTAACAAAATTGTATGCTCATGACGCGGTTGCACATTACAAAATTCTATGCTGGCACATGATTACACATGTGGGCAAATTTATAATTCACAGTAAAATGCCAGTGCGTTGCTACGGGAGATACATTTACAAACCATAAACAATTACGTTTAACGATTTCATTGATTAATCTGAAATATAAAATCAAGATTATCTAAAAAAATCAATTGGTAATTATTTGAATTAATTTTAATGAGATAAAAGTAACATAATGATGCACTGGATTGAATTTACGAAAAGAATCTTCATATTTTATTTGCAAAGAAAAACATTCATCTGATTTAAATTATACAAAGTAAATGTATTATACTCAGAATAAAAAAGATGTTTAACTTACATAAAACACTCAAAAAACATCTCTTTAAAATATGGTAGAAGAATAACAAGATTACATCCGAGCACACATGTTTAACTTACATGAAACACTCAAAAAAATACAAAAGACTGTAAAAAAATTAGAGCATCCAACACTCAAGTTATAAGTATCCAACGAATCAACTTATGGCGGCGGCGGCGGGGATGGGCGGCAGCGGCTGTTCGGCGGGCAGTGTTGGGGAAGGGGCGTCGGGGGAGTGGTGGAGATGGGGCGGCGGGGGAGTCACGGGGAAGATAATCCTATACGACCCGGGTCGTACAAAACGATCGTGAGACCCATTCCAATCGAAGACACCTGTCAAAACCAAATCTCAAAGCATGCAGACTGCTTATCCAGTGTTTCTTGAACAAATCATGTTCCTAATCCTAAGGCCGAAGCAGAAGTCTGCGTATCTGGCCCAGTGTGTACAGGCCACCTGTGCATCCCGCGCCAGACCATGGAGCACGACCGATGTCATCTAGTGGCCATGTACATGCACCTATTCCGTGTGACGCCGGCGGCCATCGCCATGAAAATACACCCAATACCATTGCCCTAATTTGCTCGATGGATACACACATACACGCACAAAGGTTGCATAAGTTAGCTAGGTATTAGCATGAGCACGCAAGCATGTAAAGAAGCGTGGGAAAGAGGATGGGATGGAAAGAATCGTGATTAGAGCGATTTGCTACTGGAATTCATTAGAGAATTAATTGACTTGTCGTGCATTAATTCTTATTACCAAGTGTCATCTGTTAGAGAGGGTCTCATAATTGGTATGTTTAGAGGTGTTGTGCTAGATGGATACACGCATACACGCACAACATGGGAGTAATCTGGGTCGTTAGATTAACAGCATTGGACGTACGAGATCAAATGGTCCAGCCCCTCTGGTGCTTTTTATATTAGTACTAGATGATGGTCACATTACAACCTTTCATTGCTCCCAGTTCAATCTGACATACAAATGACTCCTTTCCACTCACTACTTTACTGAAAGAGTTGTCAGTTAGCTTCAAATTATCAATCTCCTGCTTTTGTAGGGTCAATGCAGTTTCAGTGCAGCATTTTTACTCATTGTGCTTCATCAATGAGGAATTGAGGTTTGACAATGCTTCTGCTACAGCTTCATTCTGAATGGCTGAGCAAAAACGTCTTGCTTCATGTTATACTCCATCTCATTACTATGCAACCCTATTTTTATTTCGTTAACGAAGTCTCTTAGTGCAATCATTTCTATCTTTTCTCTAATAAAAAAAAATCCTGGCGTCTTCAATACCAGATTCTAACAATCCAACTTCCATTGCAGGTTCTGTCTCTATGAATGCAAAATGTGAAGCCTGGGTTTGAAAAACGCACACAATGATTATCCCTCTCTAGGATGAGCTGCAAAGCATTGGCGGGGACAGGCCGGAAGGCCTTCTTCATATCTTGGCAGACAAGTTGACAAATAAAGTTCGCTCTACAGTTATCATCGCCATCCTTTGGAATATCTGAAAACGTCACAACGCCAAAGTATTTGGGGATACGGATCTCCCCAATTCTCACATCTCAAGGGCGGCGGCGGATGACTTGGCTCTTTGGGACCATAGGTGTAATAATGCATGGAAATGTACCTTACTCAAAGATTGGTCTACTATGTTGTGTCACCTAGCTACGAGATTGTAGCCTTTCAAGTTACTACGATGTTCCTCTCCTCCAAAATCCCCTTGTACCCCTCTGCTAATTTTGTAAGTTCTCTGGTTCAGTAATATATGTTCAGCCCGCCGTAGAAGCGTCAACAACAAAATAATGCACACTTATTCTTGATTGTGAGTGGCAGCAACTTGTATCAAGTGTGAAAGTATTTCATAGTAATAGTTTGATTCCTATATCTGCGCCAATTCTCTCTACACAGCGAGTCTTCATGAAGCTCCATTGACTGATGTAAGGATGTATGGTGTTTGACAAAAATTAGCAAATCTTCATGAAGCTCCATTTTCTGATGCAAGGAAAATATCGAAGAACAACCAAGAAAGTTACAGCTTAGGGCACGGGTGGGGGCTGGCGGGAGATGGCTTCGCTCCTTCCAGTGTGTATGTGTAATCAAAAGCAGCAGAAAAGATGGATGCGTTAGAAAGAAAAATAGCTTAGAAAACTTTGCACGTTCAGTTACATCAAAACTTGTGAAATAGACTGAAGACAATGGCAGCAGTGCATTTCATTTTTATTTTTTTTAGCTGGGCCAAGACCCTATCCATTTATTCAAAAACGGAACGGAAATACAGTCGAACTCCGAACAGACAGCAGGGGAACGGGAAAAGGGTTTGAGCGCAAGATCGTGCTACCCAGGAAACCCACTGCCACCCCTTCGATGTCAAAAAAGGCGGATGTGGGACAAAATCCTGAGCAACACAATATCATACACTAGCCCTGATACAGACCAAAAGATCACGGTATCAAACAGTTTCCAGCAAACCAACTATTGCACACGGTGCGAGATCACACATGTAAACAGGGAGTACTGCTCCCACATTCAACTGTTGGAAGCAAGTTCAGGACGGGTAACAGAAACCTGATGACATCCATGCCATAACAGATCTTTACATAAAACTGATAGAAAACTTCAGACATTCAGTTACATCACAACTTGCGAGATTGATAGCGTTTAATTTCAGGCACCATGATTGACTTACATTGCCTTCCAGAAAGCACACATGACACGAAGATGGAAGCAAGCTTAGGACAGCTAACAGAAACATGATAACATCCATACCCATAACAGATCTTTACATAAAGTGATATGAGAAAGGTGCTGAACTACCCATATGCAGGGGTTGATTAACTCACAAGGGGCTCGAAAATTGTCTGAAAACTGCATCCATATGAATACAACGACTAAACCACCCGATTAATAGTTCAATCACCTAATGGGCTAATGAAAAAGATTACATGAAAATATTTCTCCAGCACCAAAAGGTGACAACTAGATGAGCCTGCAACGCCTTTGCAAGTGCAAAGCTAACATTAACCGCACTAAGATGATAAACCTCCAGTAGGCATGACTTTTATCCTCCTCGACTACCTGACATGTTGTTGGCTTACTCGCGCTCAATCTGAATGGTCACATGACTGATGTTGTACTCTGCCTTGATGTACCCAATGACCTTGTCAAGCATTTTATCAGCATCCGCATCCTGCGTGATCGTCACATGGCATGCCAATAGCACCTTCCCCACTGTGATAGCCCAGATGTGCAGCTCATGGACAGCAATCACACCTTCCATCTCACGGAGACCACTCTCAAGCCTGGTGGCATCGATCTCGCGGGGCGTGCTCTCCATAAGAACTTCAAGTATGTTCCGAATCATCTTGATTGTGGTAAACAGTACAATCACAGAGAAGATGAGGGTGCATATGAGATCAATAATCTTCCATTCAGGCTTGTACCAGATGAGAGCCCCTCCAATCATTACGCCAATGCTCTGGATGGAGTCCCCAATAACATGCAGATAGGCACTGTGAACATTGATATTACGGCGAGGCTTCTTAGCAGGCTTGGCTCCAGGCTGGGCACTCTCACAGTCATGTTTAAGCAACGGTTCCTCAGCATCCTGATGTTGTCCAGTGCTCGAATGGGAGTGATGATTAGTTGTGACAGTAATAGAAGTACCGTGGCTGTGCTCATGGTGATGTACATGGCCCTGCTCATGATCTCCATGATGGGAATGGTCATCCTCTGAGTTACCATGATCATGGTCATGTGAATGTCCATGGCCATGACCATGGCTGTGCCCATGTCCACCATGCCCATGGTCATGACCAAGCAACACTGCCATTATGATGTTCACAAACAAGCCAAAAGCTGATACCGCAAACATGAGGGAGCCCTGCACCTCGCCACTTTCATTAATGAGCCTCATAATAGCTTCGTAGACAAGTATGCCGGCAAGGAGCCATATAAGCTGAATGGAAACCAAAGCCCCAAGAATCTCTATACGGAAAAATCCATATGACTGCTGAGGTGTCGCTTCCCAACCAGCTGCCCATAGGGAGAACAAAGATATGGCAAAGGCTGCAACATCCGAGAGGAGATGGGCTGCATCAGTCAAGATTGCAAGACTGTTTGCTTTGATGCCTCCAACCACTTCAACCGCCATGAATATAACACAAAGGACCACAGCAATCAGGAGCTTCTTCATGGATGCTGACCTCTCCTTTGCATCTTTTGTGGTGTTGCTGGTGTCAGAAAAATCGCAAGCAGCACCTCTGCATGCTTTGTTCCCAGCTGCTCCAGAAGCGGATGAGATGTCCATTGTTACTTCAGGAACATGGGCCGGTGACGAATTATGGCTGTCCATCTAAAAACAACAGCTGAGTCAATACAAGTACAATAATGACGCTAGATCTAGTAGTAATACATAAAAGCTGGAGTATAAGAAAAATTCTTGTGTGCATTTCCTTCTAGAACTAGTGCGAAAAATGAAGGGATAGGGCAAACAAAACTGAAGCATCAGAGTCATTCGATAAATTCCATTTACATTCATAAGCATAAATATCTAACTATGTTGCCCGTATATGACAATTACTTTCACAAGTAGAAGTGAAAGGTAAAACTTGTAAGGATATTGGTTTACGGAAATAAATAACAGTCATGAAGATCACAATCCAAAGGGGATGTTTAACATTACTTTGGCGCAAGCGAATCATATTTAGTGTATTTTAGCATGCAGTTTGTCACCTGGACCAAATCCTAATTGATAAACTGGATGACAGCAGCTATGAAAAGGTCAGCCAAGGCAAAGTCAATAGTCAGTAGGTTTACAAAACATGGCAGGAATCTGGAGCTTGCCAGGGTAGAGAATATATACCTACAAACGTATGACAGTGATACTTATGATAGCGATTTAGGATGAGACCAAATTTCCTCCTCTATGTTAACACAGGTAAGTGGCCACAGCTAGCAAATTCAAAAAAGGAATTAAGAATCTACTGCTCATAGTATGAAACAGAGACGCACAATTAAATCAAAACATTTATGCTCTGATCGCAGAACATAATCGGTTTTCTCCCCACGAATTCAATCACCTAAAACCTCAACCAGCAGTACATCACAACAATAAACGGGCAAGACAACAAAAAAATCAATCCCACTGATCTGCGAACATAAAAACACAACACAACAGACATCTACCTCACCCGCAAAACAGTAGACGATTAAATCACCGTAGATCAATCAAATACCCAGCATTCAATCAGTCGCGGAGAAAACGACGCCGCTTCTAACCAAGATTCAGAAATCCCTAGGTCCGGGCCGCAAGATGCTGTGCGGACGAGAGAGAAGCGAACACAAATTGGAATTTGGCACCACGGGACGGGAGCCCACTAGCTGGACCGCCGAGAAACTTATAGGAGACTATGGATAAGTACTTGACGGGGGAGGAGACCAACAAACAGAACAGAGCCGGAGCGATAGATTATTCCGGCACGGCACGCCGCTCGTGGACAAGGGAGTACGCCCCGACGAGACGAACTCGGCCAGCACCAGCCGCAGACCAATGGAATCGCGTCGCCGCCGCAAGGACCCAAAACGGAAACCAACAAAGGAAATAACATGCGCAGTACTAGTTGGGACAGCGACCCGCGATCCAATTCCTCCGATCAGGATGCTACTACTGGCAGTAGTAGTCGTAGTAGCATCCTTCGAATTTTCCTCCCTCCGTCTCTGACCCCGATCCAGACGCAGCCAAGTACGATTTCTCCCCCCAAACATTCATCCGTAACTGCCTGAAACCCCAAACGGAAACCGAGAAATCGCCGCGGAGACGACGACGACGACGCGGGGGGAACCGAACCGTAGTAGCGCGGCGTGGGTAATGTGTAATCGATAAATCTCCTAGCCATGGATGGATACTCCATTGGTCGGAACGGCGGGGCAGGGCGGGAAGATCAATCCGTCCGTCCGTCCTTCCGGCGGGGCAATCAGAGAGATGCGGAGGGTGGGGGATACAGAGGGCGGGGCGATGGAATGACCTGTGTGGACGGAGCCGAGGGAGGAGCAGCGGTGCCGCAGTCGCCGCCGCCGCCGCCGGCGCGGCGGAGTCTGGGAGGGGGGGGGAGAAGGAGGGCGAGAGGGAGAAGAGGCGGTTTCGTGACGGTACTGGGGGCGTGAGTCGTCGTGAGGGGATGTGGTGACGGAAAAAGAGGCGAGCACAAGGGTAGTTCGGTAATTCGTGTTGGTAAGGGAAAAGGAGGATTTCCCGTGCCCAAGAGGGATATCCCGGGTCCCGATCCCTTTGGATTCTCGCACTGCTTTACCGTGCCAATCAATCAGAAAAAGAGGGAGAAAATAGCTCCGTGTGCTTGTGCTAGTACTACTAGTATTCTATTATCTCGTGGAAAAATAAAATGTAAGAGCATCTCCAATAGTATCTTGGACACAGCAAATGTTAAAATTAATATGTGATGTAAAACAAGGCATCATTTTGCTTCAAAGGGCGATTTATATTGGGCATGACAATTACATGAAAAAATTAGCTTGCACACAATCCATCGAAACACCTAGAGTAGAGTGCGAGGAGGAATACATCGGCTGACGGTGCGTCGAAGACTTGTGGCAGTGGTACCGACACGAATCGGTTGCGTGGATGTTGAGATGAGCCTTGCCACCGCCGATTGATGAAGATCGTGGCAAAAAAAAAGAAAAGGTTATCGTGCCATTTTCGATGGTCGACCCATACAACACCGCGCGGCTCGGTGATGATGTTGCGAGCAACTAACGCCTTGCTGCTACTCCATTCTGACAGCCTACTGCGAGAAGATCGGCTCCATCATAGCCTACGGTCGATCGAAATCGGTTCGGGTGGCGGTGCAGCGGCGACCATAAATTACCAAGCCGATATGGCCCTCGCAGCCGTCCAAAATGGCGGGATAGCTCAGGAAGCAATGGCGGGGCTTTTCTATTGGGCACGGCGACAGATGATGCAAATTTGCGTCACCTAAGAGAATTTTTCTAGGCAGTTTAAAAACAGGATCCCGAAAATTTACGTTTTATATCACCAATTAAAACTTGTTTTTTACACAATAATATAGAAACGAATATTTTTATATCAAATGGTGCATTTTACCCCACTTGCTAAAAATGCTCTAAGCTGTTTGGTTCGAAAACATGCACGAAAACGGTAAGTTTACAAAAGATGGAGTGGGGGGGTCATGAGGCACGTCATGGAGGATATTTGTTTTCTTTTTTAGGATCGTTATGGAGGAATTGACGAATTAAAACCAGTCAAAACAGGCTGGGGCTGTACTAATCATCTATCCAAAGCATATCTGCACATTTGATTCGTGGAGGGACCAAAGCAGCAGCAGCAGCAGCACGACGAAGAAAGAGGATCTCGCACGGCTCCGCTCCGTTCCGTTCCCGGCCTTCCAGGACCTTCCGCCACCAACCTCCCTCCCTCCCTCCTGGCGCCGTCGCGCCGCCAGCCTAGGCTCTACGACGTGGACACGGGAATAGGGAGGAGGAGGAGGAGGGGATCGAAACGACGAGGGGAACGAGGTCGATGGAGCTAGAACGATTACGACGGCAGCAGAGTATAAACGATTTGAACGGGGAAAAAAATGCCGTTGAACGGATGTCAGCACGGCGTCTACGGAAGAACTGGGAGGAATGTTGGGTAGATGCTTGGGGCCGGAGACGGGTTTACCTGTGCCTGCTCTGGACGCCGGCGAGCCTCACGACTCGTGGGGAGGGGGAGGGGGAGGGGGAGGATCTTGGCGTGCGGGCGTCGGCGGGGGCGAGGATCGAGGTGGAGGAGGGATGGGTCAGCTGGGCCGGTGCGGATCGTTTTATAAGGCCGAGCTGTGTGTGTGACACAGTGAGACAAACCTACTAGCCAGCGCGGAAGAATGTCAAAGAAAAGAAAAGTAGCCGGCGCCGCGCAGCGAGGTAGAAACTGTCACACCTCGTGCTCCATTTCTTTTCCATCTATATTAGCCAGTTTAAAATCTAGGTATATATATATATATATAATCAGCAGTCAGCTCTTTACGGATTTGCCAACTATGGACGTTAACCTACAGTTCAGATTTTTGTTTGAATTCGATTTAAATACGTCCAACCTTGACCATGTTTTCCGCCCTTTCCTTCGTGTCATCGTCGACCCTATTTAAAAAAATTCTCACAGAGGGAAAAGGGCTCCTCATCTGAATATATTTTTACAAGTGTTAAAGCAGGTTAAAGAAAAGAAAAGTAGCTGGCGCCGCACAGCAGGATAGAAACTTTCATACCTCGTGCTCCATTTCTTTTCCATCTATATATTAGCCGGTTTATAAGCTAGGTATTTTAATATTTTTATGATTCTTGAGCGACGCTCTGTAAGCGCCTGGGTGTTCGCACCAAGTCAAGTAGCGCGCGAACACCTCCATAAACATAGTCGTGGTGATAGACTAATGGTTATGACCATTTGCTCTTTGCTTATAGGCCCGGGTTCTTTATTTTTTTTAGCATTTTATCGATATAACGGAAATATGCTCAATTTTCCATTTGATGGCAGATTTATCATACAACTTTACATAGAAACAACTAATTTTTGTACTGTAAAAAAACATCTATTTTTTGTGAACTTTTCATGAACTAATGTGTATGTGATTCGTTACTCGTGGCTTCAATCAACATGCTGGAAAAACACACATGCTTTTGTTCTCTTATGTGAGGTGGGGCCGAGAGGGTAGCAAAAATTAATACTAATGGCTATAGTTGCACTATGGATCTCTTGTTGTGCATAGTCAACTATGTATATGGATAGGAGTTCTTCATAGATCTGAAATCCTTGTATTGATTGAAAAATAGCTTCTTCAATATTTTCATATAATGCATCATGGGTTGCCTTATGTGATCCATGAGAGAACCGATAAGGGGTCCTCAGCTTGACCCACCACGTCATGAATTGATTTAACAATAAAAAAAGGTGATATGTGAAAAATGAACTTCTTAATTCACTTTTTTTCCTCTTTTGTCCTCAACCTCCTTGCCTTATATTCGCAAGAAACTATTTGTCATACAACTTTACATAGAAAAAACTATTTTTTGTACTCTAAAAACATTTAATTTTTGTGAATTTTCCATGAACTAGTGTGTATGTGATAGAGTCGTTACTCATGGCTTCAATCAACACGCTGGAAAAGCACACATGCTTTTGTTCTCTTATGTGAGGTGGGGCCGAGGGGGTAGCAGAAATTAATACTAACGGTGGTAGTTGCAGTATGGATCTCTTGTTGTGCATAGTCGACTATGTATGTGGATAGGAGTTCTCCATAGATCTGGAATCCTTGTATTGATTGGGAAAATGCTTCTTGAATATTTCATATAATGCATCATGGGCTGCCCCATGTGATCCATGAGAGAACCGATAAGGGATCCTCAGCTTAAACCACCACGCCATGAATTGATATGGTGAGAGGCCCCTTATACGTGACAACGACACATATGAATTAACAAGGGAAAATTAAAGAAAGGTGATATTTGAAAATTGATCTTCTTAATTCACTTCTCTCTTTTCTCCTCAACTTCCTTGCCTTCTAATCAAACTATAGATTATACGTTTCATACCCCTTCAATTTTATTCTTTAACCTCAATTAACTCTCACCAAACACGTATAATTTGGAGAAGATTCAAAGCGGTATGCACTAAACCCCGGAGAGAGTGCGCCACATGAGTTGGTCGATTATGCGTAGGTTACAACTCAGGAAAGCTTAGCTAGCATAAAGTCGGGCGTTTTTCTTACCTTTTATAATCACCACGCTAATGATGGATATTATGATTGCATCGATCCATCGCTCCACTAATTATAGTAGCTAGGTTGCTTGATCGGGTTCGTGACTATGGGAAAAGCAATGTTATTTATATGACATATTTTACAAGTTTATGTACTTCAATCTAGACACGTTTAGCTAAAATCACGATGACGGTTACAGTCGAAACAAACTATTACAAAAAGTTTTCAAAAAAGGTATATGGAAATAGCATTTCCTCTTTAAGGATGTTGCACACCTTGTAAATTTTTTATCTGAACAATATTCAACTTTTTTTGGATTTTGAAACCCACCGTTATATACATATTATACCTTCACCCAAGAGTTCAAAATTAATTCAGATTCTAAATCTATAAATAAATCCAACATTGATCATGTTATCTATCCCATACCATGTAGTTCAAGTCCCACTGATACCACCCTTTCATTTTTTGTACAATGTGGCACTAGTGATGGACGCTATGGATAAGAATCCTGGCCGTTATGGAGGATAGAAATTCTTGGCGCCTGGTAGCCCTTGTTGTCAGACTTGAGATCAAGCGCTTCTAGTTCAATGATGGCTAATTTTATGCGAGAGAACAAGCGTTTCACAACGAATTAGTGTTGGAGTCAAAGTCTCTTATCCATATGTTAAGCAATAACTTTTTTTATTTTTACTTCTTAGGAGCCTACGATAGCGTCTATGCATTGAGCCTGACTGTGATTGTGGGCGTCTTTGCTTTTGACTAAGGTTGCTTCCTTTCCCCCTCATTCATCCAAACCACAAACCATTCGTCTTCATCTTCATCAATGTATGCATTTTGCATCGCTATCACCTTTGATTTAAACTATCATGGAAGAAGGAGGAAGGGGGGATACATATTTTGATTAGAAGATTCAACTTTTGATTGGATTTCATATTTTTGTATATAGAGTTTGTAGCCATACAAATGTATTCACAGTTTAATTTGAATTTTTATATCAAGACACATCCTTTTTAAGAAAATTCATTCAAATAATATGCCCTAGTTGACAGTTGGCCCGATGACTAACGGGACTGATCACCTGTTAGGTCTTATTGGACATGGTAAGTAATCCGACCTGGCTCCTCAGAAATTTTATGGCTCCCTTGCCTCTAATTCGATTGCCTTTTAGGTCACCCTCGGCAATTGCCATCCTAAACCTCGCCGTTACAATGGGGCAAGGAACCACATTGGAAGCAACCAGTCGATGAGTGCGGTTCAGCTTAACCATCTTGTGTAGTGTGGCATTTTTCGGCTTAGACGTGTCTTACAAAAATCATCACATGTCATGCCGTAAAAGTTTGATAGACACATTGCGTTTGTATTATCTCATTATAAGAGTTGATTGAAAAGTGCTTTTTATCCAAAAAACTGAAAAAAAAACTGTTATACACTTGAAGTGTTTTTTTTACCTTTTTTTTATGCGAGAAACAGAGTGTAGTGTGAGACATGTCGTGTCTAGCCCCATTTGGGAGAGACATAGCGTACAAGTCACAGACTTAAGATAAACCTTTTTGGCAAAGATACCGTGGAAAAAAGGCAATGGCAAAAAACTGTAAGCAAAAGGTTGAAAGCGTTATGCATTAAACCCCGGAGGGAAATGCGGCACACGCGTTGATCGATAAATTACCTATCTGACATAAAGTCGATCATATATTTTTTCAAGTTGCCAATCATCACTCCGAATGTTGTGGATTATGATTGCCTTGGATCGAGCCACACTAATCCTAGCTAGTGATGGAGCCACACTAATACTCACAGACCTAATGGTGTGGCCTTTTCTGATATAGACGTGTCCTACAAAAATCATCACATGTCATGCCGTAGAAGTTTGATAAGCACATTGCGGTTCTAATATCTCATTACATGAATTGAATCCGTCATCATTACTGAAGCTGGCTTCGGGGGTGAAAATCCGGAGTTCAAACTTGTGTTGAACTCGTTATCATCGGCGCACGGGCGGCGATTCCTTGTTGAAGGCGTAGTCAAGGAGTTGTGTAATTATTGTTTTGATGTCCTTTTGTATCCTAGGGTTAGTGGTTATCTGATGAAGTCACTATGGTGAGGCATGCGACCTCGGGTTTTGTTTTTGTTTATTTTTGAATCAATATTGTTCGGCTACTGGATTTTGCATTTTTAATAATATATGATCGTATGCATTGTTTCGATGCAACGGCTGAGGGTTATCCTTCTTTTTCAAAAAAAATAATTACATGAATTGAATGGAAAGATAATTTTTATCCAGAAAAAAAACTGCCATACGCATAAAGCAGATTTTTACCCTCTTTTATGCTAGAGACGGAGTGTAGTGTTAGGCACGTCGTCTCTGCGGCCCCATTTGAAAAAGACAAAACATATAAGTCACAGATTTAAGATAAACCTTTTTTGCATAGATACAGTGAAAAAGGCCATTGCCAAAAAACTTTAAGCAAAAGATTGAAAACGTTATGCATTAAACCCCGGAGCGAAATGCGTTGATCGATTACCCGCAGGTTACAAGTCACGAAAGCCTAGCTAGCATAAAGTCGACCATATTTTTTTCCAATTTTCCAATCATCGCTGCGGGGATGGTGTGGATTATGATTGCATCCGAATATCCGATGGAGCCAATTAATCCTAGCAGCTAGGCTGCTCGTGGCAAGATGACACGGTGGCTAGGACTAGGAGCATATAGGACGACCAAGAGGGACGTGCACTACGCTCTTTTGCGATTCCCATCACCTCCTTGTTCGCTTCCCCGGAGCTTTGATCCGATCCACCAACCCCCTAGATAGACTTGTGGATCCTTCCTTCACGGACCTAATGGTGGCGTGCATTTTTCCAAGCTTTGGCTGTCAATTCATGTCGGAGAAGGAGAGGAATATCGCTGCAAATGGATTCGAGCCGGGAAGAAGAGGCCAAAAGTGCGTAATATTCGAGTATGGATGGATAGAGATGGCATCATTCACAATTCTATAATCTTTACATTTTGCAAAATGATTGTACGAACGGGCCGGTAATGCTTTTGATACTGTCAACGGCGCAGGAAAGAGAGTGGGGGTCAACTTTGTTTAATTCGAGCATGTTCGATCCAGACTCGAGTAAGTGGTGGCACCGTGGCAGGCATGTTCCCAAGTCCAGATCCCGACGTTTGGAAATGGATTTCAATATTTGCTTCATTATTCCCCTTGGTGGGTTTGGTGATGGATTAGCACTTCTTTTTATTTAAAAATGAAGGAAACCATACGCGGAGTCGTGGTGTTTTTGAGTTTTGCTAATGAAAATGAATTTCATTAGTATTCTTTCCTTTTTACTACATCAAGTCCCGTCCTTGACGCCGCCAGGCTTTTATTCGTCGTTTGACATCCGCCAAACATTTTGAATCGTAGGAGCCCTACAAATATCACCCGAACAGCACGAGGAGTAAAAATACCCTCAACACCCCTAAAAATATTATCCTCATGAAGCATACCAAGCTTCCCCGCTCGAGGAAAAAAAAGGACACATGCTTAGTCATACTCATAAGCATCAACATCGGTTTCTCTATAGTCGTATTCCACGTCCACATAAAAAAAAAGCATTATCGAAACACTATTTCAGCGAGCTGGTCCATGAGGAGGTCGAGTCATTGTGTACAATGAGCACTGGGAAGCCTTTGGTTCTTCAAGCACCTTTATTCATGTGATGTTATGATAGATTTGTCTCATATTATTTCAGTTGTACTCCCTTCGTTCCGAAATTCCTGTCGTGAGCATGGTACAATTTTTTTGTGAAAACCTCCTTATCATTTTAAAATAGTAACAAACAGGTCTATGTCTTCTTCTTCTTCCTTTGTACCGCGGGTTGTGTCGGGGAAATGAGAAGGACTTTTTTTTTTTTTGCAAAGCGATCATGCGACAATAATTTTAGAACGAGGAAGTACTACCTCTGTTTTATAATGTAAGACGTTTTTGCAATTTAGCTTTAACTGCAAAAAAAATTATAATATGAGAGGGAGTACTTTTTTTATGAATGATGATCTTTGCAAATATTTTTCTGAACAAGTGATTAGTGTTTTTCCCCTTCAAATTAGACAATCATGAGCTTTGGGTCTGAATGGTTTTCCTGCAAAAAATTTAATCGAAACTGGATGTTGCTCTTCTTTCACGAACCTCGTGGTGGAGTGCTGCTAGTAATTTTCCAAGCTTCGGCTGTCAATCCATGTCGGAAAAGGAGAGGAATAACGCTACAAATGGATTCGGGCTGAGAAGAAGAGGATAAGACTGTGTATGGATGGATAGAGATGGAAATATACAGTTAAAAAAATATTTGTACGTGTCGCCGGTGCCGGACAGATTTGATATCGTTGATGACGGCGCGGAAAAGAGAGAGGTCAACTTTGGTTAAAGAGTTAATTACGTCTATGATACACCTACTTTAGGAATGGATACAAATTCACACAAAAACTTAAAAAACGACACAAACGGCTCACTAAACTTGCGTTGTGAAAATAAATTCGTACAAAACAGTACAAAACAATCTCAATCTGCACATGAGTAGACACAATAAGCCCCCCGAAACTCAAGTAATTTATACAATGAGTTCATGGGCCCCTAAAATCCCAAAAATCATCGGTGCCTCGTCGCAGCTGCAGTTCTCACTGCGATCGTCCATCCCCTCTCCCCCCGTCACACACCATAAACAAGCTTCATGTGTGCATCATTCATGTCTCTTTCGTCACCATCTTGTGTCCCATCTCCTGAAACTCACTGGTGGTTTATCAAGAAAAGAAAGACGTTGTTGGTCAATGCGGTGGAATTTCTCCTGCCCGATGCCACCAATGATGCTCCCTGCAATTGGCGAACACACACTAGCGCCTTCAGTAGTCACAAGCAACGCCTGCGATGCTATGGGCAAGTGTCTAGTGTCGTAACACGCATGGTGACATGCAACGCCTCGTTGCTCCTTCACTTGGAGCTAGACGATGACATAGTCGATGCCCCCAATGGTACAGTGGTGGTGCACATAGCGCCATGCCTCCAGTGACACGATGTGGAGATCCGAGCGTCTCGCTCGTCACCTGTTCGATGAGTTTGAGCCCAAGACATGATGTTATTATGTGTTTAGTCTCCTAATGTGCAACCGGCTAGTGGGTCCAGTCAGCAATTATTTTAAATGATCGACCTATGAAACTAGAAAAAGGAGGATAAAAACATATAAAGGGTCCTTCTTCAAAAGAATTGCGCCATATGTCACCTCTCAGACAATTATGCACCTAAATGAATCCTAATTACATGTTAGTGAACCAATTTATGTCAATTTTCAACTTTATGTATGAATCTGTACCCACCATCCAAGTTCATGTACCGCTGGTGCAATTTACTCTTGTTTAAATCGTGTGTGGTCGATCAAACTGGAGCAATTGGTGGCAGGCAGACATGTTACTTTTGATCCGGCGTTTGGGTTTAGGACATGAATTTAATTCATTGTTTCTGTTGATGGGTTTGATGGATGGGTTTTTGGGTAGCGCCTTTTTTTCAACAAAAGAAATAAATCATGCACACTGGGTATACGATTATTTCTGCAAATCTGCAAAATCATTTTTATTCCTTATTTTACTATTTTTATGAAACACATTAGCATTTAACGAAATCATCACAAACGTCTTGCTGTCGATGAAAACGCATCCTCTCACTTGAAGAATATTCACCTTTTACTACCAAAATGTTAACCTTGAGGTTTGATTTCTGGTGGGTTGCGGATACCATTGTACTCCTAACTATTTCACCACAAATGGGTTCTCTTATTTTGCTATTAAGACTCGTTCTTTATGACGGTAGGATTTTATACATCGTTGACGCAAAACATCCAGAAGAAGCATATCAACCTTATCCGCCTGACACACACACGCTTAAGAAAGTCATAATCATCAATGTCTTCACTATATTCGTGTATGACACCCATGTTAAAAAAAGGAGTGTACCACATGCGTGTTATCAAAACACTATCTCAGCACGCTGGTCCGGCTCGGAGGGTTCGGCTTTTGAGTTTAAAAGCATCTACAATCAAGCTTCTTATAACTTTTTTTATATGATTGGACAGATGATTCGATCATTGAGTGATTGGAAAAACATGATTCAGACGAACAACTCAAATCGGTCCTATACGTCCTGGTTGGTTGACATTTTTCATATCTAACCTAAATCTAAGGCGGATATAGAGAGGCTCGGGTCTGCCACATCGGATCCAACCCACTTGGCCCACTCAAACTCCACATTCTACTTCACTCAACCCCGATATCCCTTCTCGGCGATCTTCGGCATGGCGTCTAACGGATCCTAGTTCTTCCCTACCTAATATGGGGACCGAGACTTCATCCCAGTTGGTCCAAGGAGGAGATGGTTGTCCCTATCGCGAGCTCTACCCTCCTCTCTTTGATCTTGGACCTTTTCTCTTCGAGGTTAATCTTCTTCTTGATCCTCGTAATCACAATGTTAACCCCCCCCCCCCCACCTTCTTTTTCTCCTTCACATCATAATGATTGACACATGCCTTCTTCTTCTCCATCAAGATATCCCCGAACCTCTCTGTCATCTTGGTCGTCACCCCTCCTCGCTTCTCCTTTTCTCCCTTCTAATCTTCTTGAGCGCCTCTTTTATTTGATCGGTTGGATCACCCGCTTCATCCTAATTGTCAATGGCGACGGTCTTAATGGAATTGGCAATGGATAGTTGCCAATGGTTTTATTTATTCTTGTGTCGCATTTTTTATGTTTAGATGGTTTTTTTTACCAATTTTCGCGCGTTTTTCTTACATTCAGGTGAAACAAATCAAAAAATTTATGCAAAATGCATTTTAACGAGAGGCATCTCGTGGAAGCATAAGTTTGCTTGCGCGAGAGGCACACCCATGCTTCTAAAAAGGAAAAAAAAACAGAGGCACAATTGTGCCTTTCGTGGAGTCACAAGTTTGTTTCCGCATGAAGCACGCCCGTGCCTCTAAAAAAAAAAACATAGCTAAAATCGTGCACAGTTTTTCTTCCGCAAGAGGCACGCTTCATGCCTCTAAAAAGGAAAAAAATAACACATGTTTTTTCACATAGAGGCACAATACTGCCTTTCGTTGAGGCCCATATTTGTTTTCGTGGGAGGCATACCACGTGGCTCTAAAACAAGAAAAAAGCAAACCTACAGATTGCAATAAACGACGTGTGTACAATATGCTACTTATCAATCGCGAAAATGTAAAGATATTCGCTGCAAAGATCAGTGATTTTGGACTATCTTGCGAACAACAAGACATTGTGCCGTTTCCCATCGATCAGTGTCTAAAATAGCCTAACCCAATGGGGACCCCTGGCACCAAGTGATTGTTCTTCTGTTTTCTACATTTTTTTATTTCTCTATAGTTTTAATATTCAATAATATATATATATATATTACAATAAATAGTTTGCATAAAATATTTAGAAAATCTTAATTATGCATTATAACATATGAAATGTGTATGAACATGTTTTTCTTATATAAGAAATATATACAATGTGTATGAAAAAATAGGATACAAAATTTTTAAAAAGTTATCAAGCATTTTAAAATATAATAGTCAATTATTTGAAAAATATTAATCAATCATTTATAAATTTTAAAAAGTGTATAGAAAAATTACTTCTCATCAATACAAAAAAAGTAGAAGAAAAATATACAATGCGTACGAAAAAAAAGTTGCTCGCATATTGTCAAAATATTAAAATATGGCTAATTTTTTACGGTGTATACAAAATATGGACAGGACCTAATAAAAAGGCACATTTATTAAAAGTAGGCATCTAAAAACATGTATATATAAATGTTCCTATTGTATACCAAAAATTTACAATATATGTGAAAAACCTATATTGTGAATAGAAAAATATTCATGATGTATTTTAAAATATTTTCTAGGTATATAAAAAGTGTTCAAAACTTCTAGATAAGAAAAAAATGAAAAACATATGATAAGTTTGAAAAACAAAGAAAATAGAAAAATTAAAAGGTATAAAAACAAGGCATAATAATAGGTACAGTAAATATAAAGAAAGAAAAAAGTATAACAAAACCAAAAAGAAAACACTAAAATCCAAACAAAAATAAGAAATCCATTGAAAAAGTGGAGCAAAAAACAGTGAAACTAAGAAAAATAAAAAATAACAAGTAATAACTATGAAAGAAAGAAACCCGCTAAAAGAAAATTATGAAGGAAAGGAAAAAATGAATAAATATAAAGTAACAAACAAAATAAAAAATAAAAGAAAAACAAAAGAACATCAACATAAAAAAAATTGTCGATCACGCGAAGATTATAACTAGAGATTGAACATTGCGAGGGAGCAACTATTCAAAGAATAACCCTTGCGGGACTCCGAAAGGATCATTGTTTTTGGGTTGAGAGAGCACCATTTATGCACTCTCAAGCGTCACCACCTCTCACGTGAAGGGCGCTCCTTGGATTTTTTTTATATTTTTACGCATTTTTTGGGTTTAAATGATTTTCCTTATATTATGGAGAGAAATAAATTATTGCATGAAAAGGATTCGTATATTTATTTCTACAAGAGGTACTGTTTTTCTTTCGCGCAAGGCACAACTATGCTTATTAGTGAGAAATATTTATTTATTCCTCCCATGAAAGGCACATATTTTCATCTTATGGAGCCACCTATTTACTTACACGGAAGACAGAAATTTACCTCTCGAAAAAGGAAAATACATATTTTTTTCTTCCAAGAGTGGCTTTGATTTATCTTTGGTGGAGGTATATGTTTGCTTTCGGAGAGGCACATATGTGTCTGTCCAAAAGGGGAAAATGTGTTTTTTCTTTCATGAGAGGCATATACTCCTGCTGTAAAGAAATATAAGAGCGTATGGATTACAAAAGTAACTATTTAGACACTCTCATATTTATTTACAGAGGAGGTATTTGCTTAGCGTAGAGATATAAATTTTCTTGCACAAGAAACCCAATTCCGCCTCTCAAAAGAAATAAAATGTATACGGCTATATTTTTTGCTATTTTCCGTGAAAAAAAGCTTTCAATACTATTTAGCGTGAGATATATTTTCGAATATCTCAAATCCAGCGATGAAAGTGGTTCAGGATTTGGACCCATGGTTTAAAAGATAAAAAAAATTAAAAATAAATTTATGAAAGAAAAAACTCTTAGATTATGGTAAGTGCAGCATATGAAGTACGTCATTTGTCCGTAGAGAAGATAAGAATGATCTTTGCAAGAAAATACCCCTTAACTATGAAATTACTAATTATCGAGTACACGTAGCAACGAACACATTCACTCCCTTCGCACTCGACAAGTGGCGCTCCACGCGCGTGCTAAGTGGCATGATATGACGGTTCTTTTTTTGAGCATGCGGCGTGTCTTTCGCGCAAATATATTTTGCATGTGCCTCTTTTTTAGAAGCGACTCATGCCTTTTTTTAAGAAGCACGATCATTCTCTTTCTAGAGGTATACGACATGCCTTTCGTGAAAACAAATTTGTGCTTCTTTTTTTTAGAGGCACTCCCGCGGAGGCATGATTGTGCCTTTTTTGAAAAAAAAAACCAAAACGTAAAGAAAAAGAGTGTGAAAACCAGAAAAACAAAAAATAACCAAAAACTATTTTAAACACAAAAAAATACGTACCGATATTTTATAAAAATGAAATCCTGAAGGAACACTGTGGATGCGACAGATGACGTGCTGTGAGCCCAGGTAAATGCTTGCTGAGTACTCGTTAATTAGTTACTCTCTCACCAACTATTTTAACATTGCGAGCAATCAAAAAGAAAAAGAAACGGGCCAGCCCAGATACAATGGTGGTAGAAAAATTCTTTTGGCGAGATGGAAGCCACACTCTCTATAGGCGAGATATAGTATCTAGCATGTCCAGGACTATATCTCGCCTATTATTAGAAGTACAACCTGGCTTCGTTCTTTGGCGTCTGAGGCTGTGGGCTAATCTGCTACAGTTGCATATTTTACTTTACAATGCTTTATGTTTTTATTTTCTTTTTTTCATTTATTCATTAGGTTTTATGGTTCTCTTTTTTTTTTCTGTGTTCTTTTTATTAGTTTTTTATTTTTATTTTTTAAACAATCTTCCTTTTTTTCACACAAGATATAATTTTAATATACATCAGGTATATCTTCTGTATATGTTCAATATTTTTCAGTTACGTAATTATTATTTTATTTTTTATTTATGTCGTACATTTTTTGAATAAATCGGGAATATTTCATATATCTCTTTACCATTTCTTAAATACATAATCATTATGTTTTCAAATGCTTCCTCCATGCCAAATTAATTGACTTAGATTTGTCTTGATATGGTTGCATCTAGATTTAAAATGACTTATTTTTTAGCAATGAAAAAAAGAGCGCGCTATTTCGCGGTTACTAGCACGCTATAGCTTAATTTGAGTGGCTACGCTATATTTAGCCAATAGTTACCGCTACAGCGCTAATGACATTTTTAGCACGCTAATTCGATAACCCGCTATTTTTTATAGCACGTTATTTAAAACCTTGTGTCCATCTATTGGTTTTTCTAGTTCATCTGAAGATGATGTCAATGATTCTGATTAAAGCTTAAAACAATTTGTCTTTTAGAGTTTATTATTTTGTTGTGCGTGGAT
This sequence comes from Bromus sterilis, assembly GCA_950022295.1. Lineage (NCBI taxonomy): Eukaryota > Viridiplantae > Streptophyta > Magnoliopsida > Poales > Poaceae > Bromus > Bromus sterilis. The sequence continues at coordinate 280,483,288 of OX465601.1, forward strand.
TTAAGCCTCATATTTGTATTTGTGCCATGGATTTGGCCTCGACATTTGGACACATTTTTAATGTTGAAACTTGAAAAGCCTGAAATCCTTAATATTTGGGTTAGTTTTCGCCATTTTTTTCATCACGCTATTTTAAATATAACTTCGCTATGTCCCGCTATATTTTCTGTAGCTTATGGAGAAGGGTCACGCTATTTTTGATAACACGCTATTTAAAACCTTGGTTTTTAGTCTAGATACAACCATATCTAAACAAAGATAAGACACTTAATTTTTGGACAAAGGGAGTACATGAATTTGGAAATTTAATATTTGGGTATATTTTACATTTTTATTATACATATGAAACATTTTTATACACTTTTAAAATTTTCCACATACGATAATTAACATTTTTTACAAATAATGTTTTTCATATCTACTTTTTTATACACATTATACATTTTTCTATACATCTATTTTTTTATCTTATATGTGTATAACATTTTTAAATACACATTGAATATTTTCAATTTTTTTTTATATTTTACAAATATATGTTAAGTATTTTTAAAGGACGTGTTGAAAGAATTATTTTTCAAATATTATCATTATTTTTAAATTTGCACCAATATGTTTTATACTGCACATATAATTTTTAAGAACTAAAGTAATTGTTTCTAAAATATATGTATTTATATTATTTATTAAATAAAGTTAATAAGGCGCTTCAACGCAGCCAAATCTGTCACTCCTTTTTATGTTTAGATTGATCTGTTTAGATACTTATAAGCATCTAATACATACGCATATAGGTTCGGACTGGTTAGGACGTTCGAAATTCCTAATCTAGCTTCAAATCAGAGGGCGACGATTTTGACATCTGCCCACTTCCGCTCCGGGAGCCCGCCGCCGCATCCCCACCCTGATGCCGCCCATGCCTTGCTAAACTTGCGTCCCTCAACCCACCTACCTGTCTTCTAAGGTCTACACCGCCATCGCACATTGTCAGATCTTTCTGCCTCCCTGCCTACATTGTCTATTGCAGATACCTCGCACGACAGGTGTTCGGTCAATTATCATAACATTTTTTAACTTTTAATTGTTTACTTTGAAGCAAACACGATGGATTCAGACGAATAGTGTTTTCTATGATGTGTTGATAGATTTGTCTTTGTTGGATCATGATGACCTAGATAAGAGTGAACGTCGATAATGATGGTGGTTCTTACAAAAATTGAGAGTGCACAGTAGCATGCCCTCAACTTCAAGGGTTCATTGTCGTGACTTTGATTGTTGAATCGACATCGGGTAGGAGGCATGTTGATCACTAAGAGAAATACTATGTTGTAGCTGCGTTATTCGACTACTAATGTTTTTGCGTTTGCTACTTAGGATATGTCCTAGCAGTATCCCTTTGGACTGAAGTTATACCACGTCAAGACTTCCGATGTGTTGTATATCATTCCATTGCTAGTATTGAGGTCTCACTGTTTCATAAATAATGCACATATTGGCCTCACACCCTGTGCTGCTTTGCCTTTTGTTGTAATATCATATTTGAACCTTGTACCTTGAGGTACTATAATAAAATATGATTTTGTTCTATGCTAAGATTGTACTGTGTCACCATAAGACGTAGATCGCTAAGCTAGAACACAAGGTATCTGATCGTTGAGTTGGGGAGCCACACGTCGGCAACCACCAACGGTCTGGGATCTCGGCGTCATAGTGGGCCTCAACGATGGCAACTAGTGTGCGGTGGCAGGGGGTGCACACGTGTTAGTTGCTAAAATTTCAGCCTGCCAAAATTTTGTGGATGAACTTCTTACCGTAAACCTATGGAAAGATTGAGTCTATTTTACACAATCAAGTAAAGTTAAGGCCACTTTACAAAAAAAAATGTTGAAGCGGTTTTGCCCCGACGTTCCATAAACGATGGTTACTTTAGTATACGAGCTAAGGGTTTGATGATACCCGGTAAATGTTGATAAAATAGAAAGCATATAGTGAGAAAATCGACGCCCTCTGCTTCGGTGCTATCCCCTTACCGGCTACCACTCCGGTCCCGGTGCCGCCCACCTACCTTCGCCGGCACCCTCCCTCTCCATGGCGTCCGGTCCTGACACAACTCGAAAATGTCATCATTTGTTTGACCTTTTATCATAAAGTTGATATAAAATTAACACATTTTATTTTAATATAAAGAAAAACATTATATAGTTTTATGATATGCCTTTGGGGTACTGTTCGGAAAAAGAAGAAGGTTCCCATACGATTAGCCAGCCGATGGAGCAGAAGAAACCCGAGAGATTAAACAAGTACGACTGCGCACATGCAACGATGCTCGTGATGGTACAGTCCGAAGGCACAAGAACCTGCCCTTAAAGACGGGCAAGGTTCATTCCGATGGATGGATGATCATGCCGATGTACCAGCCGAAGAAGCGCATCCTACACTAGCACCTGACATCCAGGTAGGAGTACTCCGTAAAAGTTTCTTCTTCTCTCGACAGCCAGGAAAGAGTATCAGAACACTACATGAAAGCAAAAAACCAAATGGTTCAAGGAATCGAACCGGATTGCTGGGCCTTCCGCTTTCACGGCGGCGCCGCCGCCGTTGCACTTATCGCGGCTACCTCATCGCCGACGTCACGAGGCATTAGGCGGTCCTACGAGAATCACCGGTGACGCTTAATTCCGGCAATTAACAAGCCATAATCATCACAGCCAGGCGCCAGCTCCCCCACCACCGAGGAAAAAGCGATCAAACAATAATCCCTCGTTTTGGAAACGCTAACCAAGCTGTCCCAATCACCTCGCAGCCTGCCCCGCGACGGAGGAGCGGATTGGATGACGGGCGCAGCAGCAGCCAGCAGCGTCGCGCACTTCAAGGCGTCGTCCCTGCTGTGCCGCTGACGTGCGGGCCCCACCCACCGCTTTATAAGCACGCCGACGCCGCCCCACCCCACCCCCCACCCCCCCCCCCCCCCCCCGCAGCAGTCTGAAGCAGCGGCGGACGGCGGCGCGCGGGTCTCCGTCTCCACGCGCGGCGAATCCTACCCGCAGATAGGCGGAATCGAACTGATTCTCCGCGGGCGAGGTGGGGGTTCGATGGCGACGCCGTGTCGGGTACCCGCAATTCGCGCTGAATTTCTGTTCGTTTTGTGCCGCAGGTTTTCGTTCGTGATGGCGGTCGCGTCGCGGCTGGCGGTGGCGCGGGTGGTGGCGCCGGACGGCGGCGCGGGGGGCGGGACGAGGAGGGGCCGGGCGGGGTTCGCGGCGGTCGTCGGGCTCCCCGCGGCGGCGGGGAGGCGGGGGAGGCGGCGCGGCGGGGCCGTGGCGGCCAGCCCGCCCACGGAGGAGGCGGCCAAGTTGACGGAGCCGCTCACCAAGGAGGACCTCGTCGCCTACCTCGCGTCCGGGTGCAAGCCCAAGGAGAACTGGAGGTGAGAAGCTTGCTTCAACATGGTGTTACTTCAGAACTCGTACAGTGGTACTCACTTGTGGAAGTGGAATGGAATCGTTCGCATAATTCTCGGGTTGGTTTGACACGGGTATGGCTGGAACGGCCGCTTCTTACTGCCCGTCTTGCTGTTTGACTCTGCAACTGGGGGTTTACTGTTCAGTTGCCCCTGGAGGGGTGGGAGTTTTCAGTGAATCAGTGCCTTGTAGTGACGAACTGGGTTATGTTCGCTACTAAGTAGGAGTAGTTTGTTCTTGTAGGAATAAGACGGTGGATGCTTCCTTCGAAGTGACCTTTTGTCGTGCCTAGTTGGCAAAAGAAGCTATATCATTGTTATACTGGACTAGGAGCTAAATTGGGGATACATTATATTATGTTGTTGCCTTGTTGGTGAATGGTGCAGCAAGGCTGGAAGTAGCCAAATTGCAATGCATACATAGGGCACCAAAAAACTGATACTTTGCATGGTGTACTTACTTCTTTGCTATTTTGTAGTAATAGCTTACTTGTTAAATATGCTATACGTGGAAATTAACAAGCTACTGTATATCATAGAGATGATTGTCCTAAATGGCATAAAAAAGTCTCTTTAATTTGTTAATGTAAACAGTGTGCTTATTTTTTCCAATCAGTACAATTTGTTGGAGACGAAGATCGTTCTGTTGCATATGTTCAAACTATTTGAGATCTCACAATATAATTTTGTTCTGTTAAAGTTTTATTCCTGTATAATTCTTACCGAGTATTTCGCTAGTTATTTGGTCCATTCCGTGAGTAAATTTCTTGTTATACAGAATCGGCACAGAACATGAGAAGTTTGGTTTTGATGTCGAAACATTGCGCCCTATAACGTATGATCAGATCAGTGCCATACTGAATGGGCTGTCTGAGAGATTTGAGTGGGACAAGATAATGGAAGAAAACCATGTTATTGGTCTCAAGCAGGTACTATGCCTGCAAAGAAAAATGATATACATGCTATTCATTAAATCACTAGTGGATTTTGTGACAACTTAACTATATGGGTGCAGGGAAAGCAAAACATTTCACTAGAACCCGGCGGCCAGTTTGAACTTAGTGGCGCTCCCCTCGAAACATTGCATCAAACTTGTGCGGAGGTCAATTCACATCTTTATCAGGTAAATTTCTGTAAATGAGCAAACGTTGCATGTATAATATTCGCTTCTTACAGAAATTTATGAAATGTAACTTTGTGGGATTTTCATGTGTGGCATCATAATATATCATAGGAGTATTTATAGTTCCCTACACGAAATTGTTTTAATCAGACTATCTTATTTCCTACCCCAAAAACCATAGAAAGTCAATGCACGCCAAATGTATATTTGCATTTCAACCAATCATGTAAATTTTTATTATGAGCTAAACAACCAGTCAACCACCAATATCTCCAAGTTTCTTCTGGGAGTTTGTATCATCTTATCTTATATACATGCATCTGTAAAGAACCTCAAAACGTTGCTGGGTACAGAGTTAGTTTCCATTAGACTGACTGGGTTCATGAAAACAAATTGAACTGTTTCATGTTCTGTCTGCACATTCGCCATCTAGGTTTTATTTGCTGAAAGTATAATTGTACTATGATGTATGCATTTTTGGTGGAAAAGGCCTATACTGTTCTATGCAATCATTTGAACTTCTGTTGACTGTTGTAGGTCAAAGCAGTTGGAGAGGAATTGGGAGTAGGGTTTCTTGGGATTGGTTTTCAGCCAAAATGGGCCCTGAGTGATATACCAATAATGCCCAAGGTAATTCTGTCCTTAAACCTTTTAAATGTAGTCTTCGAAGTTTGTGCTGTTGCTACACTGTTAAAGGCCTTTTTACCTTTTATATTTACACCCCAGTCTATTAATTTCTGAGAAATAATGTTGCAAATCCAAGAACATACCTATGGTTCGCAGCATTAGTACAGCATATGTCCATGGGGCTGATATCTAATTGCTGGTGTTTGGTGCACCCCTTGTTGCTGGGTACACCATTAAGCGTCACAAACCTCCACTGCAACTGTATTGAGCACTTAGCAGTTAGGACAAAGGTCGAAACTCGCATTGTAGTGTTTGGTTATGCACACCCTCACTTTCAAGTTGTACATTCATTTTCCGTATGCGATATAGTTATACTCTTACTGGTTCCTCCGAAGTCTGATGATACAGTTTGCTACTTTGTAGGGAAGGTATGAAATTATGAGGAATTACATGCCTAAAGTTGGTTCTCTTGGCCTTGATATGATGTTCCGGACATGTACTGTACAGGTAGCCATCAGTTTGATATTCGTGTTCATGGGCTGTTTTGACAACTCGTTGCTCTTTATTTTATTGCATCTCAAATAGACTAGAATACACTACTCGTGACTTCACTAAACAACTTCAATTAAGAGTTCACTTTTCTGGCATTCAGGTTAATCTCGATTTCAGTTCAGAGAAAGATATGATAAAGAAATTCCGTGCTAGCCTTGCACTGCAACCTGTGGGTACCTGTATTAACTTCCATTCTTCCTGACAATCTACTTTGCTGCTCTGCTCTCGCACGAATCTCACTTGTTTGTTTAACAGATCGCGACAGCAATATTCGCAAATTCTCCCTTCAAAGAAGGAAAACCAAATGGGTTTCTCAGTTTAAGAAGGTGTTTGCTTCATTGCTTTCAGAACTTAAATCTGCCGTTTCATTATCTGGAGCTGCTAACATTATCAATCATCTTCTGCAGCCATATTTGGACTGATACTGATAACAACCGCTCTGGGATGCTTCCTTTTGTTTTTGATGACTCATTTGGGTATGCATTGATATGACCTTCTCCTTTTCCACCACCCAGATTGCCGGCAATTTGATCGATGGTGTCATTTTGGTCAAAGAACAATGCCTACATAAAATGAGTCTTTCAATGTTAATGAGTTCTGATTATTATAATTTTTTCTGTCGCAGATTTGAGCAATATGTGGACTATGCTTTAGACGTCCCAATGTATTTTGTATACCGGAACAAGACTTACATTGACTGTACCGGAATGTCATTTCGGGTCTCTTCCTATCTCTAATATCTTAGTAGTTCTGCAGTTATATGTTGTAGAGTGTCTTATTATGAAGCTTTTGGCTGCATGACTTGAGCTGTTAGAAATTTGTAGACTCTTATTTGGTTATATTTATTTGGCAGGATTTCATGGCGGGAAAGCTCCCACAGGTTCCAGGGGAGTTGCCCACTTTGAACGATTGGGAGAACCATCTAACAACAATTTTTCCTGAGGTTTGTTTACCTTTGATTTGGTTAGCATGGTGACGAATTAAATGTTGCTGTTTTAATGCAATAATCAGTTCCTTTTTTCTCCTTTCCTTGCAGGTCAGGTTGAAGAGATACATAGAGATGAGAGGTGCTGATGGTGGACCATGGAGGAGATTGTGTGCTTTGCCTGCATTTTGGGTTTGTTCTCCAACTCTTCCTGCATTTGTTTTGTATATCAACACTGTCCCATTTATGGCACAGACTTGGGTTGTACGCATCACCTTTACTAACTAACTAGACCTGTACTGTAAAAAAAATTAGACCTCTCTTTCAGAATATAAGGCATATTTTAACAGTCCAAGTTAAGTGCTTTGACGAAGAATTAGTCTTAATACTATGTGGTTTATGTTACAGTACACATATTATTGGAGCCGCCTTATTCAAAAGTACTTACTATGACTGTTTTTTTAAAACCATAACTCGGCATTATACGAGATTACGGTCAAAACATGCCTTATATTTTGAAACAGAAGGGATAACTTCCATGTTGTCGGCAAGACTCTGAATTAGCTTTGCATCTGATTTTTCCTTGTCTGCAGGTTGGTTTGTTGTACGACGATGAATCACTACAAAGCATTTTGGACATGACTGCTGATTGGACAAAGGAAGAAAGAGAGATGTTGAGACGGAAGGTATCTTAAGATATTTCTGCTCTTTGTCCTTAGTAGTGGTAGAGATTGCTGTCGCTTGGCAACACCATTTGGAAGTCCAGGATTTGTTTTAGCACACTTGAGAGGCATAAATTTGTACTTGAATTATGCGTGATTGTTTGTTTCATTTGATCAGGTGCCGGTAACAGGTTTGAAGACACCATTCCGGGATGGCTACGTTAGAGATTTAGCTGAAGATGTTCTCCAGTTGGCTAAGGTAAGTAGCTTTCTATTTTTTGGTTTCATACCCTTCTCCCTATAAGCCGATAAACATGCTGCTGATGCCTGGTGATAACGATCCTGTTGTGGGGATGCAGAATGGGTTAGAAAGAAGAGGATACAAGGAGGTTGGCTTCCTTAGAGAGGTCGACGAAGTTGTTAGAACAGGTGAGGCTTTCAGCACTCTTCTTTCGTTTGCCAAAGTCGGCTATGACTGATACACGAGAAAATAATTCCCATCCTACTGTGATGCAGGAGTGACACCTGCTGAGAAGCTTCTGAATCTGTATGAGACGAAGTGGCAGCGCAGCGTGGACCCTGTTTTTGAGGAGTTGTTATATTGATAACACTGATATCATATATAACTTCGGTGGACGCTGGACAAGTGGACAGGGTCTTCAGATTGTATCCTCCCAATACAAAATCCCATCCTCACTTCTACAAGCCAGCTGACGAGGGAAAACCTACATCCAGCCTTGCGGCTGCGAATAACTTTGTGAGCTCGGAGCATTGTTTCTGGCTTGCCGTCTTTTTTCAGTTGTTGGGAGAGTTCTTTTTCAAAACTTTTGATTGTCCCCGTATTTGCAGGGAGCTGGAACAAACCCCTGTTTGTACCGACCCCTTTTTTCACCTTTTCCTGACGAACGTTGTGTTCAAAATAAACCCATCTCTTGTGATGATGAAGGAACCTGATTTCCGGGAAATAATTCAGTGTGTTTTGGACGCTTGATCAGGCTAAAGCACTTTAAATACTGAGTACGTAGTTCCCTTGTGGCAGTTTCTTGTGTTCTTTCAGAGAGTCCATTTCGTGCTGCCATTGAGGTCATTGACGACCGGCTATCCGGTCATCTAGTACGTCATTCCTTGTTAAGTAGAGCAGTTTTAGTTGGACTGGAAAACCCGACGTGTGCTTCGTGCCGTGCTTGTTCTCAAGTCTGTTTCTTTCATTGTGAGCGACAGTTTTTCCAAGTAAGCAATCACTTCCTAGACCCGTAGCCGATGCGCTTTCCTCTTTCACATAAACAACACTCGGGAACAGTTTCGGGCGTATTCGGAATGGCTTGACTTTCAGATTTAGGGTCTCTTTTCCTTTTGAAACAATTTTAATTTTTTCTATAGAAGAAAATAATAATTATAGAGCTTGTTTAATTTTTACGACTGGTTTCACCACGAAGGTATACTTGCCTGTAGTTGCAATTTGCAAAGGAGAATCACCATTCTATTTTATCCCACCGAAATTTCCCTAGGGTTTTTCAGTCTCCGGTGCCTGTTCTGAACTGACACGAGAAGTCTATTTCCGTGATGTGGTTTAATTTTGTTTTAATGTCGGCATTGTGTGTTGATGTTCTTTTTCTTGAGGGTAAATGTTGATGGTGGTGGTGACATTTTGATGTAAAAACGGCTCGTGTCTGAATATAGTCCTACACCCAATTCTTAAACTGGTGGCTGAGAGCTTGTGATGATTAGGTCCTGTAGGACGCCGAGTCTAGATCTAGAGGATTTTTGTTCGACGATTTGGTTTGTCTTGACGGTTGTGGCAACGATGGTAGTATCAAGTTTGATGTAGTCAGTGTTTCTCATGTTTTCTTCTTTTTGTGCCCATGAACTTCTTCTATGGCAGTTGAGCTATGGATTACGGTTCGACATATTATGAAATGGGCGTGCTTTGGCGGTAACATGTTCAAATTTCTTAATTTCCTATCAATTAAGTTGGAACATTCAAGTGACTATTCAAGACTTGAGATTAGTCTAGTTCCACATTTTTTTTCACCGGGGGTTAAGATGCAAAAGATGAAGCTAGAGATCGATGACGAGGTCCTCAAACATCTTCGGTGCGGATTTGATTGGAAAAGCATTGTACCTACACAAGCGATACATGTCATATCCACACCATTCACTAAAATGCATGTTGCTTTCATGTTCCATAAAAAGGAAAAAATTGTCTAAAAAATGAAGAACATGACATACATCATCCAATAAACATCAACAACAAAATAATTTAAAAAAATATATGAAATTGACGCAATAGCAAAAATTGGCACAACAAAGCGCACGTCAAATTTTAGTGAAGCATGATTCCATCTGATGACGAGGATAAACTCAATCACGCCAATCTACTAATTAAGAGCAACTCCAACAATTGTTCTAAAAAACTTCAATTCTCCTATTTACGAGATGATTGTAAATTTTGGATTTTTTTTTCCTAACAACAACATTTGTTACATCGTATAAACTTCTTCCTCTAAAATCTCAATTCTCCTATTTTTTGTTAAATATAAATAGAAATGACACATGCACATATATAATATCATCATAATAATTCAAATAACGATGCATAAACTCACATACTTGATAATAATTTCAAAACAACATTATTTGAAATTTGGTTTGATATTTGAATTCAAATTTTAATATAATTGATGGTACAAAACATTGCAAATAAAACATACTATGAAGTTTATTGAGCACCAACAAATGCTCAACTAGATCATGACGTAGCAGTTCATGATCTACGTGGTCTTCTATTCATTGATGCATTTTTGAGAAAATTTTGGAATCACCCTTCATTCCTCTATGGCTAAACTTATGGTATGTAAATCTCGTTCCCCTCTTTTTCATAGCGATAGTCAGGTCGATGTTCTATCTCATCCTCTATGATCATGTTATGCAATATCACACACGTGATCATGATGCTCCATGAGTCATTTTGGTGCAAAAAAAGTGCAGGGCAATAAACAATGTCAAACCGAGCTTGGAGAACCCCACAGCTCAACATCCTTTCTAGATGCTTCTTATCTCCTAGCAAAGTAAGTACTCTTCTTACCTTAATGGTTTGATATTTTCTTCACAAAAATTGACCATGTCGAATATATGCCGTGAGCAAGATAGTATCCCATGTTGTATTGACGCCGATTGATTTGAAAATCACTGTAGGTGTCTTTCCAATAGAAAGCCTTGACAATAGACACGATCTTTACATAACATTCTGATTAGTGTTAGACCCTGGCAATCCCAAATATGGATGCCAAATTCACAGGTTATTTGATGCCACAATTTCTAAACTTATAGTTGCATCTTTACCGTTTCATTTGAATATCCATGCAATATCGTAGGGAAAAACTTTCACTTTCAATGCATGCAATCGATGCTTCCAAGAATTTCTTAAAAACCTTTTGATGCATCCATCTCAAGAAGTCTTGTGGTGTCCTTTTCATTTGGAGCTCAAAGATATTCTTCTCCAAATATCTCAATGATGGACCTCATATTTTTTTTTCAATTTGACAGTGCAAGTACTCTTTGCTAGTCCAACGCAACCATCAACAGAATCAGTTGGACATCCATATACAAGCATTCTCACGACTGCACATTTTTTTCCAAACTGTTGTGACCTTGTTGACCAACTACATTTCTTAGATGACAAGAGCAATGCACAAAAACAATCATTGACATTCGAAAACTTCTTCTAATTTTTTTGCACCATATACCAGATTCGCATCAAAGTAGTAATCTGGTAGTTTATCAAGACCGACTTGCTTGTTTCGATGGAACACAAGATGACTAGGCACTAAACCTCTTTACTTCGGTTTCTTGTTTGCCATCATGTCTGCATACAAAGCCATCACACGATCAGTTTCGTCAACCACATAGGAGGATAAGTCACTAAAAAGGAATAAATAAGAGTGTTGGTCTATAAGAAAAAATGTGATCAAAGACATTGCTAAGAGTATCATTGAATACATTTTCTATGTCGGTTTCTTGAGCAAAGCTTGCAAACGACGATCAAAGCGAGGCGGGGAAGGAGAAGACGCGTGACCCGATGGCGGCAACAGTCCAGAATTTACCAACACCACAACAACGACGTGTGTTGATGATCCGAGGCAGCGCGACTAGTAGGCTCATCGATAGGAGATGACGCGATGACGTAGGGTATAACACACGAGATGAGCCGAAATTTAAGCCCATCAAAAGTGTAGAGGAAGGACATCTTCCATAAACCAAGGAGAACTTGAGGATCAGTTTACATGATCCATTAAATTTATTCCACGTTTACATAATCTGTTGGAGACGTTTTATCCAAACTTTCTCTTAACAAATAACTTTTTTAATGGGGATAGGTGAACTGTTAGAGTTGCTCATTGTGAATTCAGCCAGGGAAGCTTCCATATAATACTGCGACAGAGCGAATCAACCTGTGGTTGAGTTGGTTAGGTGGATGGTTGTATCCCCAGTTCACCATAGTTCAAATCCCAGATTTGACAATGGTGCTCGCATTTTCCTGGATTTATTCCAGGGCTTTCGGTGATGCGCTTTCAGTGGGAGGAGACGTTCCCGTCGAAGACGAGTGGAGGCTTCGTTAATCTCAAGATGATGTACCGGCTCAGTATTGCGAAGATGCTCATAGGGGTAGGATGTGCGTGTGTGCGTCATAAGGGTGGTTGTATACTCGTGTATGTGAGCGTCAGAGTTGTACTGTGTCCTAAAAATAATAATAATAATACTGCGACAGAAATCAAAGGCAATCCAAAAAGAGAAAGCAAAGAAAGTCCAAGACGGAAGTCCAAGACGATAAGAGAGGGCGCAGCACGCCGCCGTAGTTGATGCACAACAGTAGCCGTCAAGAAAACGAACGAAAAGCGAGACCCCAATCCGTATTTCATCCGCCACTCTCTCCTGCACCTCGAACCCATCCGCCATGAACTCGCTCCAATCCATCCTCGCCGTCGCGCCCGCCGTCAATCCGGCGGCGGCCGCGGCCGGCGCGAGGCTCCCGTCGTCCCGGCTGGTGCGCGTCTCCGCCTGCCTCGCGACCCCGGCGCCGGCGCCCACCACCGCGGCGACGGCGCGGCGGGAGCTGTCCGCGGCGAGCCGGGCCGTCATGGAGGACGAGGCCAAGTACATCGTGGGAACCTACAAGCGCGCCCAGGTCGTCTTCGTGGCCGGCCGCGGCTGCAAGCTCTATGACATCGACGGCCGCGAGTACCTCGACATGGCCGCCGGCATCGCCGTCAACGCCCTCGGCCACGGCGACCCCGACGTGGAGGCCGCCGCCGGGGACCAGCAGAGGCGCTTGATCCACGCCAGCAACGTCGGCTACACCGTGCCCCAGGTACGCCTTTTCTGCTTCCCCCCAAACCCCAACCCGTTCTACAATGCCCACAATGTGTTCGACGCTTTGCTTGCCCAGTTCATCTTCCCACACGATCTCTACATCTCGACTGATTTTCGACATCCATTTCTCGAGCGCGCAGGTGGAGCTCGCCAAGCGGCTCGTGGAGGCCTCCTTCGCTGACCGCGCCTTCTTCGCCAACTCCGGCACCGAGGCCAACGAGGCGGCCATCAAGTTCGCCAGGAAGTACCAGAGGGTCGCGCACCCTGACGGCGACGCCCCCACGGAGTTCATGTCGTTCAGCAACTGCTTCCACGGCCGCACCATGGGCTCGCTCGCGCTGACCAGCAAGGTGCAGTACAGGGAGCCCTTTGAACCGGTCATGCCCGGCTCAACATTTGCGGAGTATGGCAATTTGGAGGAGGCCAAGAAGGTGATACAGTCGGGGAAGGTTGCTGCTGTGTTTGTCGAGCCCGTCCAGGGTGAAGGTGGGATTAATAGTGCCACCAAGGAGTTCTTGCAGGGGCTGCGGGATGCTTGTGATGAGGCTGGGGCTCTCTTGATCTTTGATGAGGTATGAATATGATTCGACTTGCCTTCACTGATACTGTACTCATCTGTGTCGTTGATTGCATAGAAGTAAGTAGTGGCAACTTAACAATTTGTAGTATATAAGGAGAGGAAATTTTACTCGTTCTGGAGATTGCTTAGTGGTAGTTCAAGACTATGAATGTATTGCACCTGCTTGAATAACCTAAAAGCCAAATAGGCAATTCAACAGTAGGGTTTTAGGATTGCACTGTCAAGTTCATCTTCTGTCAATTTGAAAAGTGGAGACATCTAATTTCTTGTTTGAAACGCAGGTGCAATGTGGTCTGGGGCGCACAGGTTACCTCTGGGCCTATGAGGCTTATGGTGTGCTACCCGACATAATGACCTTGGCGAAGCCACTGGCCAACGGCCTTCCCATTGGTGTGGCCTTGGTCACCGAAAAGGTTGCTGCAGCCATAAACTACGGTGACCATGGTACCACATTCGGCGGAGGCCCTTTTGTGTGCCATGCTGCATTAGCCACATTGGACAAGATCCAGAAACCTGGATTTTTAGCAGAGGTCACCAAGAAAGGAGAGAACTTCAAGCAGCTGCTCAAAACCAAGCTGAGTGGAAACCCTCATGTCAAAGATATTCGGGGGGTCGGTCTCATTGTTGGCATCGAGCTCGATGTACCGGCTGGTCCTTTAGTCGACGCATGCTTGAATGCTGGTGTCTTTTTGCTGACGGCCGGGAAAGGCAATGTCGTGAGACTTGTCCCCCCGCTCGTCGTGTCAGAGAAGGAGCTGGAGCAAGCTGCAGAGGTGATAAGGGAATGTCTACCTGTTCTTGAGTCTTGAATCCCCTACATCTTAGTGTAAACAAGATGTCTTACCACTATAATGAGATCTACCTGTCGAAATTTCTTTCAAAATATGGAAGGGAATAAAATGTCATGTTGTAGGACTACTGTGATGTTGAAGTTCTTCTCAAAAGTTCTGGAAGGAAACAATTTCTGTGTTGTTCTCGGTATACAAGTCATTTATTAGCTAATAACCTATATGTGCCCTAATTACAAGGACGGCATTGACATTGCTCATCTCTTGACTGGAAGCAGGAACATAACATCAATCATGCAGAAGCCTTGCAAGAACTCCGACGATGGGCGCGACATTGTACGTCGACGGCTCGCCTTGCTGGTAATTTCCCCGAGAATCGTCGTAGCTGTCGTTGGCGCCTGGCCCTCCGACGATCGCGCCGTCGATCACATTCAAGTTGGGTTTACGCCTCTGGAAGTAGAAGGATCCCTTACCGCAGGTGATCCTCCACGGGTAAGTCCTGATGGAAGGCGACGACGCGCCGCGGTGGTGCGGCCGCGACGGGTACCTCTTTCCATATCCAACCATGTAGCTCATCCTCATGGGGTTCTTCCCAAGGAGGTAGTCCACCTGTGACTGCGCGAACGAGACGAGCTGCGCCGGTGCTAAAGTCACGCCGCCGCACTGCAGCGAAGCCCTCGACGCGGTCAGGTGGTCGGCGTGCGTGACGAGGACGAACATCGCGGTGGTCACCACCTGCATGTTGGACCATGGCTGCAGGTAGAGCATGCCGCCGGGGGTGAGCCTCCCGCTGCTGCCGTCGCCGTGCTGCACGACGTTGCAGATGAACCTCTCCAGGTTGCTCTTCATCTCGGCGTGGCGGCCGTTGTTGGGCAGCTTCCCTTGGAGGACGAGCTGCAACATGGCCGGCAGGCATCAGTTACTGAAACTGCAGAAAAGTTGCCGTCGACCGGACCTACTGCTAGGATCATCGTGGTGAATGCATTTACCTTGGCGATCAGTGCCTGGGCTCCGACGAACTTGTCGTCCCAGGCCAGCGACTGCCGCACCCCGCCGACGTTGTTGGCGCCGGCTATGTAGGCGTTGTACTGCTGGTCGCCGGTGGCGATGTAGAGCCAGGCAGCCGCCCACAGCAGCTCGTCCTGTTAGATTTTCCAGCGATGCAAACAAGTTTCAGTATCTCTGCTTTAGGGAGATTATTACAGATACAGTAGTACTAATTCTTAGTAACATGCTACCTCGTCGCCGCTGCTACCGTAGAAACTTGTGGCTGACGGAAGGCTGTTCTGGTAGAGGCCACGGTGGTTCCTGGCGAACTGAAACAGCTGCAGAAGAAAGCAAGTGACCGAAGAAATTAGCTGATACAGTTTTTGTGCAAATACAAGTCCACGTTCAGTTTTCAAGGAATATATTGGCATTCATTTTCAGCCATAATATGACCACAACTTTATGAAAGGATTTGCCCACGTTATTATTTTCAAATTAACTGTGGCCACGGAAACCGCCCAATTTGTGCTGTGCATGCATATAAATGTTGCAATTAAAAGTCACACTAATGTGTGCGCGACTCTATTTTACGCTAATTGGTTTTCCGACCGTTCATTGGATCGAATCAAGAGAAAAGTTTTGTGCTGTGCATGCAATATGAGTAGCAATGTGCACCTGTTTGGCGTGCGGCAGAAGCGTCGACGCATACTGGCGGTCGTAGCCGAACACGACGGAGGCCGCGGCCAGCGCCGCCGCGGTCTCGGCGGCGACGTCGGAGCCCGGGTGGGTGGCGTTCACCATGTACGACCTCCGGGGCGTGTCCATGTCCTCGGGCCTTTCCCAGCACGCGTGGTCGGAGTCGCCGTCGCCGACGTTCACGTAGAGCACGTCGGCGCCGGCGTGCGCCTTGACCAGGTAGTCGGCGCCCCACCGCACCGCCTCGAGCGCGTGGCCCAGCTCCCCCGCCGCCGCCAGCCGGGCGCCGTGCTCCACCACGCTCCACGACAGCATGGTCACCGTGAACGCCATGGGGAACCCGAACTTCACGTTGTCGCCGGAGTCGTAGTAGCCGCCGGTGAGATCCACCTGCACGTACGTACGCCGATCAAACATGTTAATTAGTACTCCTATCAAACAAGTAAGAACCTAGACATGCATGCTAAGCTTACCCCATGGTCGGCGCCGTCTGTGAGGGCGGAGTCGCCGCGCCACCGGACGCGCTGGTTCGCCGGCAGCCTGCCGGAGCGCTGCGCCTCGAAGTAGAGCAGCGACTTGGTGAGCGCGGCGGCGTAGTCCCGGGCGGCGGCTTCGCACGCCGTGGTTGCCAAAAACCCTACCACGGCGACGACGAGCAGCACCCTAGCGCTAGCCACCATCTTCTTCCTAAACCCTTCCTAATCTCCCCTGGTTAGCTGGCTAGCTACTACGGTTTCCAGTTAGGTCCTCCTACCGTTGTATGCTCCTCCCGTCGACGAGGCTAGGGTATTTATAGGCACCATGAACGCAGTGGTGAAGCAAATCCATAAGGAAAAAAAAAATGCACGCATTGGTTTGGTTTCCTGAAATATAATTGCGGCATGAACGAGTATTGATTTGTATATTAATGATCTGCGGAGATTTTGTGGCCTTTGAAACCCGGCCGGGTGCCCAGGCGTGAACGTATCCTCTTATTCCTCTCTCCATATCTGAATTTATCTGCCGAAATTAATTGTAGTATTGGAGAAGCTCGATATTTCCTACTGCTGCTAGTCGTTCGTATATTTCCGGACTCATGCATTTACAGGTTTATATATATACATCTTCTTTTGCGAATAAAAGGGCTATACTGATTACTCTGGGATTGGGGGATATCGAGTAATATTTGGAGATAGAAGGGCGGTGATCTGCGCCGGCCTGCAGCCGTCCGATCTCGGGGATCTGACGGATCAGATCGCTGCGTACCCTTTCGTAGTATCCTTGTAACATTTGCGGTAGCGTTATATCATTTGCGATTCGTTTGCAATTTTTCTAGTATACGACAAAAAAAAATGGTGGTAGCAAATTTTAATCAATGGTGATAGCATTTTTACTATCAGTTGCAATAAAAAATCATAACCCGTCGTTGTCAATCACTTTATCATTTTTTGTTGTAGCAAAAACTCTTAACGGTAGTAGCAAAAACAGACAACATCGAAAGAAAAAAAATTAAACGGTTGCAACATTATGCGTAACATAAAAATCCCCAGATATTCCCTTACAGCAAACCGCCCCACTGGTTGAAGCTTTTTTTGACTTTGGTTTAAGTTTTCTTTTACACTGGTTGTACCTTTTCTATGTGGTGATGCTTTTTTAGCCGTCGGTTGTAGATTTTTTGGGCGCCGGTTGCAACATTTCGTGTTAACGGTTGCAACTTTCGTATGTGGTCGTTGAATAACTTCCCGGTGATGATGACGGCCATGGCGGTGAGCGCCGGTGCGAGGATGAGGACGAGGCGCTGGATGGTGTGGAGCCGGCGACGACACGGAGAAGGGGACCGACGGGAGGAGGCCGCCCATGGAGACGAGCGGCGGCGCGAGACCTCGGCGGCGGGGCAACATCGTGGTCGTGCCGACAAACGATGGTGGGCAGCAGCGCAGGCTCAGCTTGGATCTGGAAGAAAAGAGGAAATGAAGGAGACGAGTGGTAGGGGCGACCAGCCCAGATTTTGGCTGGTTGACCGACCTCCATCGTTTCCCATAGTGAAAACGTCAAACTGTATGCACGTACAACCCTTGCTATTAGCTCATGGGTGACTACGTTTACTTGATCATTTTGAGTGAGCCAAGCGGGATATCTAGGAGTCAATGACTTACTCCCTTCGTCTTGAAAGAGTGGACGTCTATGTAATTCTAAGACAAATTCCAGAGTGAGGTAGAAAATGCATTGGGAAAATGCAAGCCACCATCCCTCTCCTCTTTAATTACCCCATCACCAATGAGCTAAGTGCATGTAAAAATCGAGGAGACCATGCGTTGCATGTTATTGGTCTTGATTCTCCTGTGATGAGAGAGAAGCATTGTTTTATACTTTAAAGTGCATTTTTTTATCACATAGTTCATCACAAAAATTAATACAAATCAAATAGTTCAACGAAACAAGCTCATAATTCAAACACAAATTAAAACACACCGAACTAGGTGTTGCCCTTGAGCCTTCATAGGTGGTCCACTGGATCGTGTTGCAGTTCTTGATGCACCTATGTCTCGGATTTCTTGACGCATATTGAGGAAGGAATCCCATGCTGCTGGTACCTGGTGATCAACAGCTGCAAGAAGATCCTGCCTGAAATATGGTCCAGTGTCAAACACTGGCTCGTCCTGCTCGCTCTCAATGATCATGTTGTGCAAGATGACACCCACATCTGAGATTTTGACCAGGTCAGAGTGGGGTACCAAACAACAACAAATCGAGATTGGAGCACACCAAATGCCCGCTCGAAATCCTTCCTGCAAGCCTCCTGATACTTAGCAAAGTAAGAGTTCTTGCCTCCTGGCACAAGGTTTGAGACAGTCTTCACAAATGTTGATCATCTTTGATAGATGCCATCTGCTAGGTAGTATCCCTTGTTGTAGTGGCGCCCATTGACCTTGAAGTTCACCGGAGGAGTATGACCTTCAACAAGCTTGGTAAAGACATTTGAGCACCGCAGGACGTTGATGTCATTATGAGTTCCTGGTATGCCAAAGAAGGAGTGCCAAATCCAGAGGTCCTGTGTAGCCACTGCCTCAAGTACCACACTGCAACCTCCTTTCGCGCCTTTGTACATCCCCTGCCAAAGAAATGTACAATTTTTCCATGCCCAATGCATGCATTCGATGCTTCCAAGCATCCTAGGAAACCCTCTTGCTTTATTCCGTGCTAGGATCCGATCAGTGTCTTCAGCGTTGGGTGATCACTAGTAGAAAAGAGGGCGTTGGTTCAGGCCTGGCCAACCCATTAGTCCCGGTTCAGTCACGAACCTGGGCCCATGGTGGCATACGTCCCGGTTCGTGCGCCCAGGGGGCTGGCCGGGCCTCGTGGGGCATTGGTCCCGGTTCGTCTGGATCCTTTTGTCCCGGTTCCAGCCACGAACCGGGACCAATGGGTCTCGCTCCTGGCCCACAACCATTAGTCCCGGTTCGTGGCTGGAACCGGGACTAACGGGTTGCCTTTAGACCCGGTTCGAGCCACTAACCGGGACCAACGATTTGGCTATATATACCCCCGCCCGTGAGTTTTTTTCTGGCCAGCGAGGGGAGGGCTTTGCTGTGGTGATCTAGCTCACCTCCTATGCACATTGCACATGAGGTGTTCAATGAAATACCCGAGTCACACTACTTAAGCTTTCTCCTCTCCAAACTCGACCTCCAAGCTCCATTTTCCTCAAGCCCCATCTGTCCCGGTTCGTGGGCAAACCGGGACTAAATGTATTGGGCTTTAGTTACGACCCTTTAGTCCCGGTTCGGGAACGGGATAAATGGGCCTCTGGAACCGGGACAAATGGGCTGTTTTCTACTAGTGGATCACAAGTATTGTGGTCCAAAAACTGTCACCACTGCCCTGCAGAATTTGTACAAACACTCAATGGTCGTGGACTCGACCATGCGTCCATAGTCTTCCTGTATATCACCGGGAGCTCCGTATGCAAGCATCCTCATAGCCACCGTGCACTTCTGAAGTGAGAAGAATCGAACTGTGCTGCTGCAATCCTTCTTGCAAATGAAATAGCTATCGAATTCCCGGATGACATTCACAATCCTGAGGAAGAGCTTCCGGCTCATGCGATAACGGCGCTGAAATACTTTTTCGCCATGCAGTGGAGCATTGGTGAAGTAGTTAGCGTACAACATGCAATAGCCCTCCATTCGATGCCTTTGCTTGCTCTTCCGGCGGCCTGGTGCCGAGCCACCTCGCTGCGGCTTTGCATTCTTCGCGAATAGGCCGGCCAGAGCGGCGAGGATCATAAGATGCTCTTCATCGTCGGTGTTGGCCTCAGCTTCCTCCTCCATCAGAGCCGCAAAAGCTTCCTCATTGTCGGAGTCCATCGCCGAAAACCTCACGGGCGTGGTGGGCAGGTAGCCGTCGGTATCCTCGCCTGCGCGGTCCAAGTCCTGGAAAGCTCGTCGAGGAGCAGGAGGGAGGTTATCGCGGTGAAACCCTCTCTTTCCGGTGGGGGAATGGACTTTCTAGCGATGGAGCAGCGGTTGTCGGCAGAGGGATGGCGTCGGCATCAACATGGCGACGAGAGGGGAAATGTGCTCTGTCGTGCGTGAATCAAATCTGGGAAGGGAAAAGGCGTTTCTTGCCTGACAGTGGTGGCCCACGCGCCACTTTTCCTTCGCCGGAGCCCCCAAGTGCCCTCCCAGTGCGCTGGGTTCGGCCTGGGATCACCGGGCGAAAAATGGCCCAAACCAGCAAAATTTGGTGTCATGGGGATGCTATTAGGGGATTTTTTTGCGCCGGGTGAAAAGTTGGCCCTATTAGGAGCCTTGGGGGGGCTGGTGGGGGCGCGACTGGAGATGCTCTTAGCTGCTTGCACAATATTAGATTGGTTTTTACTATTAGGAAACCACCATACCAACGTACGAGCCCCACCCTTTTCTGGATTGATGGTTTTCCCATTAGGTTTGGTTTTATCCATCTACCCCCTCTCCCTCCATATATGCCTATGTATCTAAATCTAAACTAATATATAAAAGCATCAGAGGGGCTGATCCAAAACATCTTGACCTTCCATTCATCAAATCTAACGATTAGAATTGCTTCCATGTTTAGCGCAGCACAACACGTTTAATACCCTTAAAACTTGTTACAAATTACCCACCACTGCCATTACAATAATGAAGCCCCTAATATCATTAATCTTGCGCTAATTATGTAGCATGAATGCACTAATTTCTTCCCATTCTTTGCTCGATTATGTCCTCTGCATTGATTATCTTTTATCGCATGCATATCATTGCTTTTCATCTCACACGAGAAGTATTTTTCCTGCCCAACTCCCTACACATGCAACATTTATTTTCAAATTTGTTGTCATGGTAATTGCATGCGTCAAGATTAAGGACGAACTGAACTGTGGAGATCGTTCCATTCATGACGCCTTTTTACTATAGATTTTAAATGGAAAGAACCCATCAAGGATCAAATTTTGAAATCAACCAAATACATGTTTTATAATTCCCTGGAAAATTAATGCACCTTATAATATGAAACAGATGGTGTAAGAATTTTTAAAATTTTGGGACCCATTTTAAATTCAATGTTCATATCGCGTAAATGTGCAAGATGAAGTAATTTCCGCATGAGATGTATGGCATGTGACCGACTATGATCAGCAACGTACACAATTGAAGATCATAGAGTGATGTCATCTTGGCCGATATATGTCACGAAAAGTGTGAATCGTGTGAATTAATAGTCAAGTTCTAGCACAATTTTTTTCTGCATCGGGGCCTCAAATTCTTAGACCGACATATACACTGCTTTATTACCAAGTTTTGATATATATATTTTCTACCTAGGAAATTATATCAACACGAGTACTCAGGTTGATAAATAAGCTCACCTACAATTTGAGTGCAAGCCGCACATTCTTTTTGTCAACATTAGTAGACCCCTCAATTAATTCTTATATATTATTGCATTAGATAATTGCGCATGCGTTACAAAGGGGGCCACATATATTTTATATGCAATTACCATGATTAAATAAAAATATATTCAAGCTGTCAATTGATTTGAGATTTTTTTAAATAATACCTTCTTAAAAAACTAAAACTTTTCGACTTACCTAAGAAGACATGTTTTCATTTGATAAACCATAAGATTTATGTGGTTTTCAAAAATAATCTGCAGGAAAACCAAAAATGAGAAGAAAAAAATTATGAAGAAGCGGAGGGAGGAGGAGAGGACGAAGTGAAGATCAACAGAAGGTGGTAAACGGAACATCGATGGATAAAATATGAGTCTTTACATTGTTTTAGATATACAATAGAGATAGAAGTATAATATTGTCCCATTTTTTATTTTTTGTTAATCGTATTCAATTAGAAGTATAATATTGTCCCATTTTTATTTTTTGTTAATCGCATTTAATAATTTTGCTCATCATGTTTAAATATATTATTGGTAGGAACATTTTTTCGTGTGATTACACGTGCGTTGCACGTACAAATTTACTAGTTGTATGAAGAAAGACACAACAATTGATTAATAAATACCAAGTTCTACTATTTCTCTGTGTTTCTTACTTTTCGCTTCTGTGATTATGCCGCTTGTACGATTACTCCAACTATGCTCCCGTTCCACACCCTTGGACCGGACTCGCCGACAAAGGTTGTGGAACATGTTATCAGCACGAGCTACATCGACTGATCTTCCTCGAGCCTTCATCAAGCAGGCTCTCATCGTTCATCGTGGAGGTATAATCCAGATCCGATCGCAACAAAGGTTTTACAACCGTCTATGATTCCGTTCTTGCTTTTTTCCGGATTTATTCGATCTATGATGTGGAGGTATTTGATCTATTATTTTGATGATTCCTTCCTCTTTGTGGTATTTTTCTTCCTTTCGATCTGATTTGCCTCCATATCAATCTATGGGGTTGCCTTTTATTCGATTGGGATCTATTTTCCTGCCATTTAGTCCAACCTCCTTGATTGTTTCTTCTTGCTTCTATTTTTTCTTCGCCTTTATGCTCTCTTATCCGTGTGGTTCACTCCTCTGAGCACTTGGCAGTTCACACGGCTTGGAGCAGCGGGTCATCTCGCGGCTCGGATCAACGACGAGCTCTGGTGACTTGGCTGATAATCCATAGGTATGCGGCTTAAGGTACCACCAAGGCACCAAAGCAGTGAAGTGCGCGTGAGAGGCCTCCATGCTACAGCTAGGACCCTAGCGACAAGATAGAGCAACCCACGAAGATGAACCCACACTGTGGCCGAAACCAAGGCATTGCCGACTACGATGGGTACAACGGCTTCTACGACACCAACTATCAAACCCATCTCTCTCTCTCTCTCTCTCTCTCTCTCTCTCTTCAAACGTCTCATGCTGCTTTCCATGGTCTACTCCTCTTTCAGCTCATGTTTCGTTAATGATATGCTTGTACGAACATCGTTTGTATCCTTGTGCAGAGCTTATCTTTTCATCATGTATTTGTTTCGGACGCGCTCGCTGTCATTTGTGCCATCTATTTACTCACGCACCGCAATGGGGTGCGCCTTGCCAAGGCGCGCTTCAACCACTAGTTCAGACAAATATCAGTCGAAAATATTTCAGAATATTCATAATGTTAACATTGGCATCGACATGCAGGCAAGCTCTCACTCTGCACAGTTGACATCTGCAACAACAACAAAAAAGTAACAATAAAACTTAGGCAACAAATCCGATGGAAAGCCAGAGCAAAGATGGAAACATGGAGGATAATGAAAGAAAAAAGAGAACTCTGGTGTGCAAAGCACTCACGTCCATCCCAACTAACTACAGATGCAAGTGATAGATTAAGTCATAGGTTGTACAATATTTTTATATATGCATAACAATGCAACTTCCTTTGCACCATAGGTAATAGCAAAATAGGAATAACTGTTCAAAAAATCATTGGTCCACAAAAACTACTAATTAAATTTGGCAAAGAGGTCACTATAGGAACAAAACAAGTTATCCTAACATACAGATAGACATATAAGCCATTTCATGATCACCATGAAACCAGACGACTAAGGAGACTTCAGCATGATCACTTAAAATTAGGATAAATCCACCCTTGCATATGTAGCAGACGACTGAGAGTAACATTGCTAAAAATGCCTTCGCATAAAGGAAAAGCACTGTTTTACAGAGATTACAAAATAATAGGTGACTACAATAAAAATCTTGTGTGCCTTCACCGATCGCCATCAGAGGTCCTTACCCCTAAAGTTCGAACCAGTCAGGTTAGATTACTTAATCTACCTTCTTCGCCCATTGAAAATTAAAAGATTCATAGACATTCTAAATTCTTGTGATTTGACACACCACAAAATAAACTCAACTCTACAGGTAAGCACTTTGGATTTCTTATACAGTTATACTTGCAGAAGGGCTTTATGCAACATATCAACTAGTCAACCAAATTCATTGAAAAACCGATACTTTGAAGGAAGCAATTTCGTGTCCTCCTGATATTTGCCTTTCCTTGAAAAGAGAGACAACATCAATGAAGTAGTTGACGCATCAAGTGAGATGCTCTTCACATCAACTTTAGACAAATAATACCCAGCCTTGGCAATCTCACCTTTTTCCAACAACAGTCTGATTATATCATCTAACATTGCTAAAAATGCATTCGCATAACAATGGGTATAAACCTCAAAAGTCAAAGCAGACCATTCTTGCTGAGAAGAATGGACTTGTTCTAAGAGTTACAGAGGAATATTTCATCCGTGACAAGGTAAACATTGCATGTACGCACAATGCACAACATGTACATGGTAATAATCAATGCTAATAAATTGATTTCCCTCCCCATGTGTAGGCATACTTCCCGCTGAACATAGCCAATACTCACTGGGCGACTGTTGTTATGCATACACCAAAGGAGAAGTTCCAAGTTCTGGACTCTCGATATGAATTAAGTGAGATACAAAGCGTAGTCAATGAACTGGTATGATTTTATGCATCCTTTTGAATGCCACCTATCCTGACGTGTCAAATCATATTTAGTTCCAAGTCCGACAATATGATTTTATGCATTTGACTTAAAGTTCAAAATATTTCAGATAACATCCATCGCAGATGACATACTGGAGACAAACATCATTTTGAATACCAACTATCCCGATGTGTTAACATGGCCAATTGTACAAGTTGATGATATGCCAAAGCAAATAGATAAGTGAGTTTCTGGTGCATGTTATTATGTGCGTTATAGCAAGGATAGTGAATTAGCATAACTTATTTTTCCAATAATTTTATTGCAGTAACTCGTGTGGACTTTTCGTGACGGAGTGCATGGAACACTGGATGGGGATCGTTGGACTGCAGAAGTAAACCAGGTTCGTTTTTGATGGATTCGTAAACATCTACTTAATTTGTTCCTTCATATATAACTGTCCATGTTTTAAATAAATATATTTTTTGTAGGAAAAGGTGAACGGCTCTAGGAGTCTTAAAGCTGCCCAAATTCTTCTATCAAGTACAAACAATCTCGAGGAAGTTAAAAAGACGGTCGTCACCCTCTCAGAGAAAATGATCAAATGAGGAGCCTTATGTAGTTTAGGGGGTAGGTTTTTTGTCCCGTGGTGTACTAGACACAACGGGTTTTCCTACCGGAGTTTGGATTGAAATACTTTGTTCGAATTTGTCCACAAGTACTTTTTGGTGGAATTTTTCCACCAGTACCAGGCATGGTTTTTATCCCCGTGGAATGAAGTGGATACATTGCCTTCACTAGAGAAGGGATTACATTGCATTGCACAATAATTGAGAGCACACTCAGTTAAACTCAAGAAAAAATGTCTTTTATTTGATTTCTCATAAGTACAATAATTGAGATCGATTTGAGCAGCAGATCGATTTGTTCACATACAAACTGATCATAGAACTAACATTACAATAAAAGGATCGAAATCCGCCATGGCTGACTGAGAGGTGGGGTATGGGAGGCAAGGGGGCGTGTGGGAAGGACACAAAAGGTGCGGCCAAGCGAAACTTACTCGCACAAACCAATCCCCCCTTCCTCCTTCTTCTCTTCGTGCCGCCGCACTAGACCACCATGGATCGAGATCCGAGAGCTGTGGTGCTGGCCGAGCAGTTTGCGGCTGGAGATCCAGTGCGATTGCGGAAGGCGCTGGAGGTGTGCTCTTGGTTCTCGAACATGCAGGAGCTGTACCGGGAATCGGTGGTGGCCATGGTCAGGGCGAATCCGTCGGAGTTGACCCGCATGTTTCCAATAGGAAGAGTGCAGGCGGTGCAGGCTCTGGTCTGGGCCATGGAGGAAGCCGCATCTGCGGATCCAGAACAGAGAGAGAGATGGAAGGAGTACAAATCCAAGCGCACCATATGGGGGAACTCAGCGCCTGGCAGCTCCCACAGACCGATTGTGGTGGAACCACAAGAGGATTTGGAGGCGCCTGGGTGCTCTCGCAAGCCGATTATGATAGATCAGGAGATGAATCTGGAAGAAGACATGGTGATGCTGAGGGGAAATCTGCAGAAGGTTCCGGTGAGGGGAGAGGCGGAGCTGCCAATAGTTCTGGAGAGCTGGGAGAGGATGAATCCGTTGATCGTGGATGTGAAGATGGAAGGAGAGGATGCAGTGCAGGAAAGTTCTGGTGCTGGAAAGAAGAAGTGGATTCAAAGTGCAGTTCGTCGGGATTTGGGGGGAGTACAAGCTCTTCCCGCCGTTCCCCACGGCTGACGGCGGTGGCACGGCAACGCTCTCCGCGGCTGGCAAAGGGGGCCGATCAGCCGCCCCGCTCTTGAGTTGCTCCCCGGCCGGCAGCCGATTTTGGATGCTGGCAGGGGAGAGCTCTGGAGATGATGTACATAGCTGCAATGCGAGTAAGTTCCCTGTCACTGTTAATAAGTATCTCAGTCATTCTTGTGGTGCTAGAGATGGCGTTGATCTTAGTGGATGCAATGGGAAATACAGTAAGAAAATGCTGAAATGTGCGAAACAGAAAATGATAGATAGAAGTTGTGTGCTAGTAGAGATTTCCATTGGCACCATGTTCCCTCTAGAGGGAAATCTGGAGGGATTTTATTAGGAGTTAATTATACCACTTAATGGGAGACAATATACTTGGAGAAATAACGAGGAAATCCCTACCTTTGAAAAATTGGACAGAGTTCTATGTGATGTAGAATGGGATGATAATTACCCCTTAACCATTGTATGTGGGGTTGGGACAGAGCTGTCTGACCATGTTCTCCTTTTTGTTTGGTCTGGAGATTTACCTAGACTGGACCCAATTTTTAAATTTGAAAATGCTTGGCTAATCAGAGAAGGCATTGATGAAATTGTGACTGAAACTTGGAGAACAAATGGGATAAAAGGATCTAAACTTGATAGATGGCAGAATAAAATCAGAGCTCTTAGAGAAAAGTTGAAAGGGTGGAACAAAAATATGAATGCGTGGTACAGAGATCTTAAAAAACTAATTCTAACTCAGCTAGATGAGATAGATAAAACAAGTGAATTATTTGGACTCTTAACAAAAACAGGAGATATACTGATAAGTCTATGTACATGTATCTGTTAGAAGATGGGGTTACCTATCCACAAATTGTTTTTTGGAAAGTAAAAATCCCATACAGAATATTTTTTTCCTATGGCTAGTCAATAGAAATGCGATCCTAACAAAAGATAACCTGATCAAAAGGAATTGGCAGGGGAGTGCTTGTTGTGTTTTTTGTGGTAATGATGAAAATATTAATCACTTGTTTTTTGAGTGTTCCTTGGCAAAAATGATGTGTACCATTATGAGGTTTGCTTTTAACATTCCTAGAAACCCTGAAAATGTGGAGGATTTATTAGGACCCTGGATAAATAGGTTCAGGGGGAGTTTGAAAAAGAATATGCTAGTTGGAATATCAGCTATTCTTTGGAATATTTGGAAATTAAGAAATAAAGCTATTTTTTAAAATGAGAAAGTCACTGATCCCAGTGTGCCTGTTCATTTGGTGGCTAATTTGATCTTTGATTGATCTGTTTTACAGACAAAACCACACGACCAAAGGGTGCTTCAGGAGGGAGCAAGGATCTATAATCAGATTGCGGGGGAGATCTTCGAGAAGATGCCATGGAGAATGCATACAGGTAGAATACAAGACTAAAGTTGGAGGAGGAAGAAGACAGTGAAGATGGCGACTAAACCGTCGATGCTGAAACAACCCCAACAGTTGGTCCTATTTTTGGGATGCCTGTTCTTTATTTTGCTCTCGTTGGCAAAAATTTCCCCCTGTAATGCACTCATTATACTTCGCTTATCTAGTTTACTTTTCTGCCTTAGAAGGATTTCTAGATGGTAGCTCTTGCATCATGGGTAGTGAGCACATGATTTGGAGATGGGGGATGGGTTCCTGGAGGTGTAATCCTCTATGCCCTCATACTCGAAAAATGGGGGTGTCTAGTTTCCTTTTTATTTTCTGATGCCTGTAATAACAAGACATATGATTTCTTTTTATTAAATCGGAAGGGTAGCCTTCTTTTGTTAAATTTTTTTACAATAAAAGAGCCACAAGGAATAACTTTATGCACTGCCATATGGACCTGGCCCAGTGCCATCTATCTTGCCTCGCCAAGTTTTGAATTTGTGCATGCGGCTCAGGTCTTCACCTTCTCCTGGAAGATAATCGTCATGCAAATCTTCAGCTAGCAAAGGAACATGATCAACGACCTCCTTCACATGAATGATAACTGAAAATTCAAAAGTTGCACGGTCTCTTGGAGAGCTGGGTACAGGAGGCGAATGCAAATTCTCATCGTCCGAGTCTGGCTTCCATTCTTCATTAGGTGGTGCAGGAATAGACACAGTCAACACCTTGGGTACATCACTAGGATTGCGTAGCCACGCAGTTAAGGGCAGCACCCACTTATCACTAGCCGGGAGCATTTGTATTAGCTCACCGTCCACACCAGAGAGGACTAAGTTGACAGTGTCATGATCCCAGCACTCTTCCGGGATCCCCTCCAAACTGAGCAGCGCCTTGTACTTGAAATTCACCTTTGTACCACGAGATGATCGATGCCACCGCTGGAAACTAACCCAAGCTCCTGCGCACTTGAACTTCTCCGACACGTGCACCACACGAGTGCAGTCGGCCTCCGACTCGAATTGCAGAAAAAAGTTATATGGTGGGAAAGCAACCTGTACCTTCACCCGACGGACGGCGCAGTGAGCATCAATGGCCGCAGCCAGTGCCGCCGGCGTCGCCAGGACACGAGCATCTCCAAGTAGCGAGGCATACAATGCACAGTT
Source organism: Bromus sterilis (assembly GCA_950022295.1). Lineage (NCBI taxonomy): Eukaryota > Viridiplantae > Streptophyta > Magnoliopsida > Poales > Poaceae > Bromus > Bromus sterilis. The sequence continues at coordinate 280,512,329 of OX465601.1, forward strand.
GCGGAACTCCTTCTCCAAAGCAGCCATACCAACCGTGCGCGCAATGACGGCACGCCCACGGGCATGGCGCATCTCTGGCTCGCCGCGCTGCCATACTTCCTGCGGGAACACGCGCGAGTCGGGGATGCGGGGCCAGGGATCCGCAGGCACGCAGTCACCGGCGACAGGTCCTTGCGAAGGGACGACGACGCTTCTCCCTTTTTCGCCGCCAGTCATCGCCACGTAGTAGATTTGGAATTTTGTATCTTTAGGTTTCCGACCAGTTATTTTATGTATATGGTAACCACCGCGCGCGCCTGGTCGCCTCCACTCACCGCGCGCGCCTGGTCGCGTGCACTCACCGCGCGCGCGTCACGCCAGAGGCGATCACGCCAGCTCGAATGGCCCCGCGGGCCAGGCCTGGGACGGGGACGGCTGCACATGTGCATGGGCCTACGGGTCCCGCTTCCGTTCTGTGCACGTGCCTGCCGAGACGGCCTATCCGAGGAGGATCCTGGCGTCTGATCCAAGGCGGATCCTGACGCATAATCAACACGAGATGACCGCCAGGAACAAAATTTTGTCATGAAGTTTTTTCTTGTCATTTCGAAAATATTCAAAGCACTTATATTTGGTGATGAGCAATGCACATCATTTTATGTAATAATTATGAAAGCATTACACTTATTCTGTCTGTCGCAATACCATATTGCATGGAATACATCTTATAAAAAACATAGGTAGTCTTAGTAAAATGCTATTGCATGTCCACCAACAATGTAGCTCTTCTATTGTTGTAGCTCTTCCACAATCCTGGACATGTAAAGAAAAAATACAAATTTGAAATATTGATTTTTTTAATAAAGAGAACATATATTGCTTACTTCTGGTTTAACTTGCATCTCTTGCTGCGTCTGTTGTGTCCTCGCTCTCTGCAAGCGCCGCACCGGTTTTTGATCTCGTCGAATGATAGTGGTCGGCCATTTTTGATCACAACGAGGTTGTCATGCACTTGTTTACTGCTTTTCTTTGGAGCACCTTTTGAAGATACTTTAATAGGATCCCCAACTACAGGTAGGATGCTTTCAGTATTTTCTGTCTTTTTCCTTGCAAAACTACTCTGCCCAGCTGATGCTGCATCATACTGTCTTGCAGCTGTTGGAACAACGCCGGGTGTCTACATGAAGCATGCAAAGCTTGTGACACTAAAACACTTACCTGGCTATATCTCATTCGTTCAGCTTCCCCAAACCAACCAAATGCAAACAGGTCGCTCTGCCGCCTAGCAGGCATGCCGCCCCTGGCATCTTTTGAGAATCGACGAAGAACAACACATTTCGGTATCTCAGTAAATTTGAGGACCTTCAGTACGTGGAGAATATGCTTGCAAGGAAGACCCTTTCGAACCATCCTTTTGCAGCTGCAACTAATCACATCATCCAAATTTGTAGGTCTATATTCCACGTAAAACTTACTCTTGTGGTTATTTCTTCATGCCACCAAGAACGTCACCGACTCTCCCCCAATGTTTTCGTTCTAAAATTTCTATGCCGCTGATTTTCTTGAGCTCATCTTGCAACATGTAAAAGTTTGCTGCAGTGAATACTTTGGCAGCAGCTATATCAAGGTCCTTGGAGCTAGTAACCGGCACTGGTATAGTCTGTGAATCTGTGCAATCATCATGTGCCTCGTTCTCACGGATACGAACATTGGCAACCTCGAAGTGCACAACCATATCCACTAGGGTCATTTCTCCGTCAAGGTGTAGGTGAAGACATGAGTTCAAAGTCTCACTCCTTTGGTTACTTTTCATCCCTAACCAATATCCTCCGGCCAGATACGAGGCCGCCCACAACCTCCTCTTCCTGTACATACGCCTCAACCAAGTTTTTGCGGATTTCGTCTGCCATTTCTTTACAAACGCGTGCCATATTTCCTCCCACATGTTAGCCGACGTGGTGTAGTACAACAGACTTCTGAACTCATTTAGTGACTTGTGACAAAGGTGTATCTTCATATTCTTTTCAACATGCCAAGAGCAAATACGGTGCCACACATCAGGTAGGACTTTCAGAATAGATTTGATCATCGCATTGTCGGCATCCGTGATTACACTCTTTGGCTTCCGATGACACATTGCTTTAAGGAATTTTCTTAGCAGCCACACATATGTCTCTTCGGTCTCATCTGAAACAATGCCACATCCAATAACCGTTGTCTTCCGGTGATGGTTTAAACCAACAAAAGGTATGAAAGGCATGCCGTACCTATTCATCTTATACGTGCTGTCAAAAACCCTCACATCACCGAAATCATTATAATCTTGACGGGATTGGGCATCACACTAGAACATTCTGTTCAGACGTCCTTCGGCATCTAACTCGTGCTCGAAAAAAAGGGGTCATTCTTCTTCCGGGTCATCATAATACCTATGACAGTGGAACCATCACCTTGTGAAAGCAGCTTCCTCTTCTCCTTAGCACAGGAGTTGTACAGATCCCGCCTGACGAACCCTACACCGCCGTACCATCCACTTTTCCCAATAAATGAATCCATGATCGCACTCTTTCTTACCCCTTGAGCTACCAAAGATTGTATCTCTGCTTTCTGGAACTCATTGATTTTTCTATGTGACCAAAGAAATGGTACCTCGTCCTGACTTGCTAGTGTGTGATTGTGATTGTCATCAAAACTTGAAACATACCAAACCATCTTCTCTTTATCAAATTTTATGGTAAGATGCGCATTGCATCCGCAACGAGACAGTCCTCTGAGCCTACGGGAGCGTCCCTCACCGGTACACAACTTTGGGTCACGTTTCCCTTCCTTTGAACATACATATCGCCTGAACCTCCATTCTCTCGAACCACCATTGCTCCTCCGAATCTTATCCCTCCTAATGCTAAATCCATTATCTCTTGCATAGTTGTTGTAGAACACATAAGCAGCTGGTTCAGCAACAAAAGTCAGTTGCATTATCTTCCATACTGTTTCCCTCTTGTCTTCTGCATGGCCTCTCATAATGACTTTTTCATTAGTACCAACCTCTGTCACCTACACATTCAGAACAGTTGCATTAATTGTAAGATGTTATTACGAATCAATCCATTGATCTGCATAATTTGATTTTTTTTCTCAGCTACTGGTGAGGATGCATACCTCACTCATATTAACCGAGGTCTCCCCTGAATCATGTGTGTCTAGTGTATCTTCTTCGTAACCACTCTCCATGTCGAAATCACCGTAATAGTCATTTGCATCACTATCTTCCGGAAATATCTGAAAGTTTGAATAATTCGTTATCATTTCATCATGAGGATTGGTTGTTTATCACACATAAAATAATGTCAACATACCCCATTAATGTATTCCTCAACCGAAACCTCATTGTTGTTGTTCACACTGTCACCATCGATGTTTATCTACAAAAATCAATACAAAGTATGAGCCAAAAACACTCACTCAAAGAACATTATAACATAATAAGACATCGAAACATGAAACTCACATTAGCACCTTCCACGTCGTTCTCACGCACTGAATTATCTCCATACTCTGAACTAGAATCGTCTGACGAGTCTCCACTATCAGAACTATAGCCTGCCGAACTATCCAAACGCCCTTCATCTTCCTTGATACCGTTATAGATCACTGGGTCGGCCATTTCGTAAGATTTGCCGACGAGCTGGGTAGCCGACTATCTACGATCTTGAAAACCTAGCGACAAGGATTATCAGTTATACGCGGAGGGCAGGCGGTTCGATGGAGGCGAGAGGATGATGCCGCGATATGCTTACCTTGGTCCTCTGGAGGAAGCCGGGGAAGACACAACAGATCACCGGAGACGAGAACGACGCCGCTCGACGACGAGTCCCGAAGGACGGCGCTATCTAGGGCAGGCTTCGATCACGATGCGAGTAACCTAATTCATACGAGTAGCACGCGCGACAATCAGGTATACGCGGGGGGCAGGCAGTTCGATGGAGTCGAGAGGATGATGCCGCGGTATGCGTACCTTGGCCCTCTGGAGGAAGCCGGGGAAGACGCAACAGATCACCGGAGACGAGAACGACGCCGCTCAACGAGGAGTCCCGAAGGACGGCGCTAACTACGGCAGGCTTCGATCGTGCGAGTAACCTAATTGATACGAGGAGCACGCGCGTGGTGGGGTCATGCGCCACGGTGGCTTGAGTCGTGCGCCACGGTGGCTTCCCAGATGTGGGTCTATATAGGGCTTGGGTATGGGCTAGGCGGGCCCGACGTTTGGAAAAAAACGGAGCACTTAAAGTTTCGCCGGGGGGAGCACTGAAGCAAGCCTCTCAAGTTAAATATACGGTAATGAAAGAACATCATTCAAATTCTAACATCACCATCATAAAAACTCCCATGTAATACTACTGTAATTCTACACACACAATTCCCATGTAATTCTCTCATATTATGATATTCCAATTGTTCTGTACTCTGCTATCTAGAACCAATCACTCATATTCAATCTTAGATCCTCCAGATTTGTACAAATAAATTTTGTACTATGCTTTTTTGCATCTTAACAGGTTGAGCACCTTTATCAAGCATCTTCTGAAGGACTAGCTCTGCCTTGTCCATTGCTCTGGCGTTGCACAACGCGTCAATAATCGAGTTATATGTCACCACATTGGGCACAATCCTTTGCTGCATCATTTCATGGAATAGATTGCATGCCTTGCCTGTCTCGCCTACCTTAAAGAAGCCATGGATGACCGTGCCATACGCCACCACATCGAGAGAGCAGGCATCTCCTCCTTTCGCCACCATCGGGAGCAGCTCGAACGCCTGCTGGCTCATGCTATTATTGTCGCATAAGCTCTTCAGAACAATGGAGTATGCAAAGGCATCAGGCACACAGCGAAGCTCAGACATCTTATGAAGCAGCACGTTCACAGCCTCATCCGTCCCTTTCAAGTAGCAGAGGCACTTGAGGAGGGTGTTGGCGGTGATCTGGCTTGTCTTCAGGCCCGTCCTCAACAGGTGCATAAACAGAACTGAAGAATGCAGACCCAACATGGCATATTATTTGTTTCAAGGCTCAACAAGACAGCAGCCTTCGGGCATCGGTGTCTCTGGCTACCGTGGGGCCAAGCTCTAGAGCTCTTGCGCTGCGCCGTGCCTCAACCTGCTGTAGCGACACCCCCGCTGCAGTAAAAAATAGAAAGTGGTGAATGATGGATTTGTACAAGTCACAAAGACATTAATTTATCGAACAGAAATAAAAGCTGGAATATGGGAGGCCTCCAGGAACTTAGTACTAAAACTTCAACTTGCGAGTACTGACGGTTGTAATGCCTTAAGGATGCAGCCATGACCTCAACAACATGATTATGAAAAAAGCATCTTCATTGACTCATAATAAAGATGGAGCTTACATTGCCTCTGTGAGAAACTCACAACAGGGAAAAAATGAGTTGCTTGATAATCGCTATCTGATCTCGTATGGTACATGCTGTTCTGCCCCATTCCTTGCATTTCCTATGCATTCGCAATAGCATTAATTACAGAGATCCCAAACTATAATTACAGAGATCCCATACCACGGATACTGTTCAGCCCTATTTCTAGCATTTCCAATATATACTACTCCCTCCGTTTCTTTTTACTCCGCATATAAGGTTGGTCAAAGTCAATCTTCATAAAATTTGACTAAATTTATATTAAAAAAGTATCAATATTTACAATATCAAAGTTATATAATATGAAAATTAATTTCATGATAAATCTAATGGTAATTGTTTCATATTGTGGATGTTGATAGATTTTTCTATATAGTTGGTCAAACTTTATGAAGATTGACTTTGACCAAACCTTATATGCGAAGTAAAAAAAACCGGAGGGAGTACATGCGTAATAGCATTAATTACAGAGATCTCATACTACAGATGCATGCTCGATCGTTCGAAACAACATACCAACTTGTGTAATCCTTTCTGGTTCAGCACAGATCATCCCGACACAAGCCATCTTAGATCAGATACCCAGTTCCATCATCCATATGCAGCCGCGTCATCAGGAGCAGCTACCCTCTACCAGATCGAAGTGTCGACAGAAATAGGCTTCCTCCTGCGTCGGCCTGGATGACGCCGTTTTCGTTCATCAGCCTCTACAAAATCGCCCTGCAAAGATATGACCTGATTTTTTGTGAGCATCCTAGTGCAAAAATAAATTTATATCTACAAAGGCTTGAACAGATAAGGTCAACTAGGCGATATGGTTCAGTTGTATTTTTAACATGACCATTATCCCTTACATGCCTGTACAGAAACTTCTCTCAACGCCTGGAGAATCCGCATGTTAAGGGTTTAGTTTTCTCATGAACTGCCTTACTATGCTAGTCCAAATTGAATATTTGAAAGTTTGAACTTATTGAGAATGAAAAGCAAGTCTATGCAAAAAGTCATACCAACCTTTGGAACTCTTTCTCTGGCCAGTGGACGAGTGCATCTCATCTTACAATATCCAATCAATGAAGCTGTTCAGAACATGAACATAACTCTAGTATTTACATCTGACCTTAAGCCACATAGCTCCATATCAGTCTGCTAGAGGGAATTCATCAAATGTGCTTTCCGAGAAGTTAGTCTCGTATGAAATGCATCAGCTACCTAACCAAATTCACCAAAAAATTGATACTTTGCAGGAAGAAATTTGATGTTCTCATGATGTTTCCCTTTCCTTGAAAAAAGAGACAACATCAATGAAGTGGCTGAAGCTTCAAGTGAGATGCTCTTCCCATCAACTTTAGACAAATAATTTCCGGCCTTGGCGATCTCACCTTTTTCCAACAACATTCTGATGATATGATTTAACAGACGAGAGCTGGGAGCACAACCAGTCTTCTCCATCGATGAAAACATATTGTCAGCATCTTCCACTGATCCTTCCTTTAGAATATTTCTTATCATTATGCTGTAAGTAGAAGCGTTAGGTACCAACCCAATGGTTGATATTGCGGCAAACACATCGTTTGCTTCTTCTCTTCTCCGAATCTTGTACATTGCACTAGTTAGCTTGCACGCTGCAACCCACGTTATTTTCTTCTTGAATCAGCCAAAAAGGCCTAATAATCCATTCGAATAAGATCTAAATTTCTTGTTATCAAAATCCAAGTGGCCATATTTATGTGTTAATTTATAATGTTTAAAATATATGTAAACAAAAATATTTCATGATACACTTGAACAATATCCCGTACGACTGAAGCAATGTTAGCTTCACATTCTTTTGTTGAACCATATGCAGGCTTCATACTTTTATACAATTGCTACCACCTTCACATTCTTATACCATTGCTAACGCTTTAGATCATCTACAACAGCATTTATCTAATTCAATCGCTCAAACGTACGCGAACGCGTCCGATCAATGCTTGGACACGTCCGCTTTCATCCCTACTTTTAAGACATAGCTTTAATACTATGGACATATTAGAAGTAAAAATTGTAGTTGAAGTCGCCCATTGAGGAAGAGGAGGATAAATCCTCATATTCACTTTTTTCCTCATATCCTCAGCAATAATTATTTTCCTCAATGTTGTATTAGTAAGATAATGGAGCAAACTGGTTAGCCTCTTCTGCAAACAATTAAAAAAAATATGCACTGAAAGTCTTTGATGCATAAGTAATTTCCAGGACAACATGCATGCTCTTGATTAGATCCATTTTCTTTTATGCAAGTACCTTATGCTAGCATTGATTTCACTTCCAACATACCTCGTAAGTGCCCTAAAGACTGAAAAATAAATAAACAATTGGCATCCATTAGATATAAAATTATGTATGTGCACAAAAAGAAATCTCTATGAGGCATCAACAAAAACTTTACATTGGAGTAGTAAATATGTATAATGTATCAAAAGACATGTCCACAATTCCTCATCATGATCAGTTTTATTTAGAATGGAAAGTCATACTGATTAGAAGCTAATCAGTCCTCAGTAATGCAATGAAAAAACCAACTTAAGCTTTCGACAATAAGCATTTGCGGCTAACTGCTTGTGCTCATGTCCTGTTGCGTAATTCCTCGCTGTGTATCTACTCTTAATGTCCTGCATGATTACTGAAGAGAATGGAGATACTTTACACAGTATAGATTACTGATAGGCATATTTTCAGATCGAACATGCCAGGAATTTTTTTTGGCATTTAGAAGAAATGAAATTTACTACGATAAGGCTCATACTGGTGGAAGGACATGACCTCTCTGAAAAAAGGATGAAACTCAACAAAATCAAACATGACCCCCTCAAAAGAAAATGATGTAATCTCTGGTGCACCATCATCTTATTGTCAAAACCTCCACCACCGATGAACGCCACCACCAAAGCTTGATGTTCTTGCTGGTCCCAACCGTCCTCTTCCATGTACCATGTAGCTTACATAATAGATTCTTCTTTCCTGCTATTGATTGGTCCAGGTAAAAAAAACAATTAGAAAACAAATAAATGTTTCTCAAATATAAGCTATAGCAAATATAGTTCAGTTAAAAAATTATGCACAGTTTAGATATAAGTACCCAAGCAGTGTTTTTGTAATCAAGAGCTAATGACAACATTATGTATAGTCAGTAGTAGCGCAATGTCAGCAATGAAGAGAACACTGGGTATTGAGTTGAATGGAATTATTGCCAGGTACGATCTACTGTCGATTGCAATTTGTGGCACTCCTAGCTTTGTTGCCTGTCATCACATCTGCATCAGGATACAAAGATGGACCCAACACAAAGGAGATGGGAAGGGTGGGTTCATGGCCGCCGCCAGCTCCGGGAGATGGTGTTGTTCCAGACTTGGGGAAGATTATAACGCTCAAACAAAGGACAACATGATTGCACTTATGGTTGACACCAAGGTTTGTATTACGTATTTTTCAGAGCTCTGATAGATGAGCAATCTTCCACTAGTAGAAAAAGGCCCATTTGTCCCGGTTCTAGAGGACCATTTGTTCCGGTTCCGGAACCGGGACTAAAGGGTCGTTACTAATGTCCAAAACCTTTAGTCTCGGTTTGCCCACGAACCGGGACAGATGGGGCTCCACGTGGCCTCTGCGGCTTGCCCGGGAAGGAGGGCCTTTTGTCCCGGTTGGTAGCACCAACCGGGACCAAAATGCCTCCACGCGTCAGCAGTTCCGTGTCTGGGGTTTTTTTTGAGAGGGGGGGATGGGGGTTTTGTAGGGTTAATTTAGGGGTTTCATATATTGTAGCTAATAGAGAGAGGTGTCCTCTCTTATCTCCGTGCTTGGTCGACGCTACGTACTATACATATAGAGAGGACTCGACATGCTAGCTAGTAAGCAAATGAAGGAATTAAACCATTAAGTACAGAAGATCGTCATGAACATATACAGAGAGAAGTGAGATTGTTCGAACAACAAGTTTTCGTATATCTATCCGACGCTACTGGCTACATATATACAATATAAGATCTCTTACAATACCCTAACATCTGAAATCAATTTCCATATGGTATTCTCCCTCTTTCCTGATGACGTGTTCAAGAAAGAATCCCACTAATTCCTCTTGAATTGCTATTATGCGATCTTGTGGTAGGAGTTCTTCCTGCAGCTCCAAAAGCTAATTCGAAGAAGGTGGTCAATACATATATATGAATGAAACTCAACACAAATGATGGTAATAAAATAAAATTGTGAATATTATTGCTTACGCACATCAAAATCTTTTTTAGAGTAGCCGCCCTGGTTAGAGATCGTAGCGTTGTAGATGTACTCGCATACGTAGTATCCACAAAAATTAGTCCCTTCTTGCTGCCACAACCACTTTACGAGAAATAGAGGTCAATCAAACTGATAATCAAGTATTATATAAATGGTATTGATAAAACTAGCTAGAATCAAATTAATGGGAGATGCGCGGAACTAGCTAGTAGTACTTACTTTCGGGCGTGTAAATTCCATCTCCTTCGGCAGTCCCGGAGATTTTGTGGTGAACGTTATCCAAACCCTGCCAGACATAGAAAATAATTATTACCTAATATCAGGAAATGAACAAAGTTGCCGAAATGCTGCGATAATGATCGATTGCACTTACTTCTTAAGCATTTCAGTGATGATCGCATACGTCTTGGGATCTTTTCGTCTTGAGTCTAACACGGTTACTAGTCCCTCCTCAAGCTTAATCTCTAGGAGAATAAAGTGGAAGCTGCGCACGCATGCATAACTCATCAATTACATTACTATAACCTCGAGTAAATAAAGGAAAACCGAATATGCATAGTATAACACTCACTCGAAGTTGTAAGGAAAGATTATTTTCTGTTTGTTTTGATGTTGAAGCAACGATTGTAGCAAGTTGGCCTCGGCTTGTTTGGGATTCTTTTTCATCGCCCATTCATCAAAGAGATTTAGGTTAATGAACCCAATATTATAGATTTCTCTTTGCTTGCATTCGACGATCTTCAATCTGCATGATATAGTGAATTATATGTACATGCAATGAAAGAGCTGAGCTATATATAGAGACTTAATTAAAGAAGTAGTACTTACAGACAGTACCAAGTGACGATTACTTTATCGATGGCCATTGCATTGTAAAGCTGGAATAACTCCTCAAATGGAACATACAACGTGTCAATTCCAACGAGGTCGTGCTTGTCTTTAACCATAAGCAACACATTATCCAACCCAGAGTTCTTGCAGGTGTCCATGTACCACTCATGGAATCTTCGCATCATCGTTGGTAGCTGTTGATCAGGTCTAACGAGAGGATACCCGTGCCGGAATTTGAGTTCGTCCACCTGGAGTGGATCAAAATGTATATCGTCTGGCAGGTAATCACCAGGATTGGTACCGGGCACCATCCCGGCCGGCAGATTTGCGACGACGATATCACTAGACACCTGCAGCGGGGGGCACAATTGTTTCGCCTGTTCGCTGAGCTGGGGAATTTTTTCCCCTCTTGCAATTTGTTGTTCTCTCCTTTGGTCAGTTGCAGTGCTTCCTGACCGGCGCATTTCTTGCACTTTATTTTTAAGAGCGGACATGGTTGTCATCCAGCGGAGCCGGTGTTGTTCGCTTCAGGGCATCCAAAGTGCGCTTCAATTTCACCTCATCTATCTTCTCCTTCGGAGGTGGATTTTTCTTTTTAAAAAAGACATCCACTTCGCCTTTAGAGATCTTCGCGCTTTCCTCATCGCTCCTCTTGTATGGTAACGACTGAAGAGGCTTGAGAGATGATGGATCGTATTGGTATCGCCTCCCACCACTGGTTGTACTGCTAGACGCCGGAGCGACGGCTGCTATTTTCCTTTGTTGCTTAAGAGGCGTCGGAGCAGCCGGAGCGTCGGTGGCGGCTCTCTTCTTCTCTTGCTGACGAGGCGGAGGAGGAGACGGGCTGCTCGGACGCGCCGACGCAGGCGGAGAAGGAGGTGGAGGAGGAGGCGTGCACTGATCAGTTGCCGGAGGAGGAGGCGGAGAAAGAGGCGTGCCCTGATCTCTCGCCGGCGGAGGAGGAGGCGGGCCCTTACTCGCCGGAGGAGGAGGCGGAGGAGGAGGCGGGCCCTTACTCGCCGGAAGAGGAGGAGGAGGCGTAGGTGTCGTCCAGTTCGGAAGCTTGATGAATTCCTTCGGCCATAGACATGAAGTCCTCAGAGCATCCTGCAGGAGATTTTCCCCTTCGCCGGTAGGGTAGTCAAGCTCGATCTCCTCATATCCCTCCATTATTTCATCGACCATCACAACAGCATAGCCTTGTGGAATCGGATGACAGTGAAAAGTTCCGTTGGGTTGAGGAGGTGCAACATGGCCTATAGCCACCGTGGGTTTGAATTGCATCAATTGCTTCTTAAGGTGGCATTCTTGAGACTCCGTGATTTCATCCACGGGGTACCTGGAAGCCGTCAAATCAGGTTGCGCAATGACCTCGGTGGAAGCCACGCTGCTTCTCCGCTGAGATGGCGGGGTAGCTTCTAGGGTAGCTTCGTCAGCTCGATGCCTCTCCTCTAGCACTTGTACTCTTGCATGCAGGTTCTGTATTTCGCTTTGCTCCTGTTTCCTCTTCCTCTCCCTGCTTTTGTAACCGCCTGCGTCGGGAAACCCATGCTTCCACGGAAGGGAGCCTGCCGTGCCTCGTGTTCGTCCTGGGTGCTCAGGATTCCCGAGGGCCATTGTGAGCTCGTCGTTCTCTCTGTCGGGAACGAACGTCCCTGCCTCCGTTTCGGCGATTAACTCCTGAAGCTTGGTGATCGATACTCTCAGTTGTTCGTTCGTCCAAAAGCACTTCCCTGTTTCAGGGTGCAAGGTTCCCCCAACCCCGAAGAACCAATTCCTTGCACGCTCTGGCCAGTTCAATGTCACTGGTACGATCCCTTTGTCAAGAAGGTCCTTTTCAGGCTTCTCCCACAACAGTCGGCCTTTGTGGTAGCCACCTGACCCCGTGCAATGGTGATGCTTCTTCTTTGCAGCATTTAGCTTGTTTATCGCTGACATCTTCTTACTCTTCTCCGATGTCTTGTGGGCCACAAATGCGGGCCACTGTTCTCTTATCTTCTCAAATCGGCCGGTGAATGCTGGAGTCTTCTCTTTGTCGACAAATGTTGTTTTTAACTCATTCTTCCACCTCCTGAATAGCTCTGCCATCTTCTTAAGAGCACGAGTCTTGACCTTTTGCTCTATAACTGGCTTTTCCGGACGCTCCTCTTCCGGTAGGGTGAAATTTGCCTTCAACGCGGTCCAAAGATCATCTTTCTGTCTATCGGCGAAAAAAGACACTTCAGGGTCTCCGGCCTTCGGCTTATTCCATTGCTGGATGCTGATCGGGATCATGTCCCTAACAAGAACCCCGCACTGAGCAGAAAATGCATCTTTGGTCCGACTGGGTTCAATCGGTTGGCCAGCTCTATTGATGCTGGTGATCGTGAACCTTTCATCCGGGCGCAACTTTTTCTTTGGGCCTCGTCTCGTTACCGAAGTTTGGCTCGATCCGGATACGAAGGGATAGAAAAGAAGAAAGAAGAGAGTTAATATGTGTACACAGTCCAAAACAATTAATGCATCAATTAGCTAGTCAGCACAGGCTTAATTATTATATATACCTCGCCGGACTTTTCAACAACTCCTTCCTCCGTTCGCTCACAGGAGCCATCATAAGCATGTCCTTCCACCTCCATTGTCCGATCACCGGAGCCTGCTTCACCCTCTTCTTCCAGACCATCGGTGTCGTTCAGAAATTGGAAGACATCAACTCCTTCTCGGACGATGTCGCCCACCAACAATGGTCCTTCGCGGATGATTTCCCCCAACATCTCTTCTTGTTCTAAGTTTCTATGACGATCTTCCATAGTTTCTGCAAAATATTAATTACAACATGACACTTAATATAGAAACATGATATAGCCTCGACAATAAACCTATATAAGATGACCCTCGACCCCCTCACGTCACTTCCGGCTAATGATGAAGCCATGGATTTCTTCAATACTTTGACACAAGGCAACCTCTCGACACATCGGCGATCCACCCCTCGACGACCGTCGACGACCATCGACCCTCGACCATCGATGACTCATGCAACCAATGTCTGATGGAAAGTGTGACGAATTCGGTTTTTAAAAAGACCCCGAATCAAAAAAAGTTCAACATGAAAGTTCTTTATCTCCCCAAGGACTACAACTTTGATGTTTTGTGTTTTTCCATCCTAGGAACATGTGTCCTCTCAAAACTAAAACGCGACGCCATTATCATGCACATGTCAAACCGCTCAAATTTTTGTACTGTTCAATTGCAAATTTGCATACACCATTATTGCAACAATGAATACATAAATCTTTTTTTTAATTTTTCAACATGTGTAAAATAAATAAGTATTTTGAAAATTTGCATTTAACAGTGGCATCATCTAGCAACAAAATTTAACTTTGGCATCATCGATTCTAGCATCATCTAACAACAAAATTACATTTAACAGTACATAGAGCAAAATTTTCTTTTCTCTGTTTTTTTCTTCTTATTTTCCTTTTTCCCTCTCCATTTTTTTCCTTCTTCCTTCTTCCTAGCTTATTCCTCTTTTCTTCTCCCCGCAGGCCACACAGCAAGGCGGCGACCAGCGGCAAGCAGCATGGGGGCGGGGGCGGGCGCGGGCGCGGTGGGCAGGCGGCGACCAGCGGAGGCGCGCACGGGCCGGCGAGCACGGCTAGCTCCCGTCCATGGCCGTGGCCGTGGCGAGCATGGCTAGCTAACGGAGAGGGAAAGAGGCTCACAGCGACGGCAGGTGCGACGGGGGCGGCGGGCGGGAACGACGTGGGGGAGCACGGTGCGCGACGACGGGGGCAGCGGGCGGCGGTTGGGCAGCCTGACGGCGTCGGTTTCGTCTCCGGCATCGTCGGGGGAAATGGCGAGATTAGAACTGAAAATTTATAAGTGCCATTTATATACCCAGAGTATTGGTACCGGTTCGTGCCAACAACTGGGACCAATGCCCCCCTTTAGTCCCGGTTGATAACACCAACCGGGACCAAAGGTTTTTTTCAGCAGCCGAAAAGGCGGCAAACAGAGACCTTTGGTTCCGGTTGGTGCCACCAACCGGGACTAAAGGGTGGCATTGGTCCCGGTTGGTGGCACGAACTGGTACCAATGCTCCCCTTTAGTTCCGGTTGGTGCCACCAACCGGAACCAAACGCCTTGCGCCGCGGAGCGGTGGGATGTTTAGTCCCACCTCGCTAGTCGAGGGAGCGCTCGAGCGGTTTATAAGCGCTGCTGCGCGTACCGTCTCGAGCTCCTTTCAACTGTAGGCTTCTGGGCCTAATCTGGTACTACTTGCCTGTGGGCCTATTGGGCCTATTGCGGGCCTGAATCCTGGCCCATGGTTGGGTTTCTAGTCGTATTCAGGGCGTGGTGGCCCAATAGGTGGCATTTTTTTTCCAGTTTTTTGTTTTATTTTTTGCTTTATTTAATTTTCCAGTTTCTAGCACTACAAATGAACTCCGAAAATGTTGAAACTTGGCATGGTATCATCATTTGACCCACATAGCATGTGCTAAAAAGTTGGGAGGGTTACGACAAAAACTGGATGGTGGCGGTGCCGCGGAAGGGGAAGACTTCGCGAGAAGAGAAATAGTGGAGGTTGGCTTTGCGCGGGCTTTTAACCTCACCCGGGTCTGAATCCCACCAATCAGGAAGAAGTACACGGATCGCGTGTTTCTTTTAAGCGCTTGTGAGTCGTTGGATCTGGGAACCGGCCTGTACACAGTTACGGTCTCGCGCTAGAACCGATTTGTGCTAGCAACCGGGGCTAAAGAGGCACATGACCCCTATATATATCCCACCTCTCGGACACTCGGTGTGTACGAATTCAAATCATTCGGATTGGCCTGCATACGCCCAACGGTGCATTTGATGTGCGGGCACTCACGAGCCACAGTTGGGCTATATGCAGGCGAAACCGTGTGTTTTGTTGATATATCTAGAAATCCTTCAGTTCATCGACCAAATACAAATCATTCGGATTCCCTGCATACAATCCGACGGTGCATTTGATATGCGGGCACTCACGAGCCACAGTCGGGCTGTATGCAGGAGAACCGTGTGTTTTGTTGATCTATCTACAAAGGGATTCCAATTTTCAACCCTTTCTGACTTCATCTGTCTTCACTTTTTCTTCGCTTGTGTCCTTTGCTTATTGCGCCGTAACCATGGATATTCTTCATCGCTTAACAGGGTGCTTGGATCAGCCTTGACTTTGAAGGGAGGAATTTCATGAAACTAATCTTCAGACATGTCCGTCTTGCCCTCCAATCCCACGATGTCTCTTTTTCCTGAAAGAACTATGTGGCGCTTTGGCTCATCGTATGATGTATTCGCTTCCATATCTTTTCTTTTTCTCGGTTTGGTACACATGTCCTTCACATAGAAAACCTGCGCCACATCATTGTCTAGGACGAATGGTTCGTCTGTGTACCCAAGATTGTTCAGATCCACTATTGTCATTCCGTACTGTGGGTCTACCTGTACCCCGCCTCCTGACAGATTGACCCATTTGCACTTAAACAAAGGGACCTTAAAATCATGTCCGTAGTCAAGTTCCCATATGTCCACTATGTAACCATAATATGTGTCCTTTCCCCTCTTGGTTGCTGCATCAAAGCGGACACCGCTGTTTTGGTTGGTGCTCTTTTGATCTTGGGCGATCGTGTAAAATGTATTCCCATTTATCTCGTATCCTTTGTAAGTCAATACAGTTGAAGATGGTCCCCTGGACAACGAGAACAGCTCATCAGAAACAGTGTTGTCACCTCTGACACGTGTTTCCAACCAATCGCCGAAAGTCCTGATGTGTTCATGTGTAATCCAGTCGTCACACTCCTCCGGGTCTTTGGAGCGCAGACTGTTCTTGTGTTCATCGACATACGGGGCCACCAAGATAGAGTTCTGTAGAACTGTGTAGTGTGCTTGAGACCAAGAATGTCCGTCCCTGCATATTATTGAGTCCCTTCCAATCGTGCCTTTTCCAGTCAGTCTCCCCTCATACCGCGATTCAGGTAGACCAATCTTCTTAAGGCCAGGAATGAAGTCGACACAAAACCCAATGACATCCTCTGTTTGATGGCCCATGGAGGTGCTTCCTTCTGGCCTAGCGCGGTTACGAACATATTTCTTTAGAACTCCCATGAACCTCTCAAAGGGGAACATATTGTGTAGAAATACGGGGCCCAGAATGAAAATCTCGTCGACTAGATGAACTAGGACGTGCGTCATGATATTGAAGAAGGATGGTGGGAACACCAGCTCGAAACTGACAAGACATTGCGCCACATCACTCCTTAGCCTTGGTAGGATTTCTGGATCGATCACCTTCTGAGAGATTGCATTGAGGAATGCACATAGCTTAACAATGGCTAATCGAACGTTTTCCGGTAGAAGCCCCCTCAATGCAACCGGAAGCAGTTGTGTCATAATCACGTGGCAGTCATGAGACTTTAGGTTCTGAAACTTTTTCTCGGCCATATTTATTACTCCCTTTATATTCGACGAGAAGCCAGACGGGACCTTCATACTGAGCAGGCATTCAAAGAAGATTTCCTTCTCTTCTTTGGTAAGAGCGTAGCTGGCAGGACCTTCATACTGCTTTGGAGGCATGCCGTCTTTTTCGTGCAAACGTTGCAGGTCCTCCTGTGTCTCCGGTGTATCTTTTGTCTTCCCATACATGCCCAAGAAGCTTAGCAGGTTCACGCAAAGGTTCTTCGTCACGTGCATCACGTCGATTGAAGAGCGGACATCTAGGTGTTTCCAGTAGGGTAGGTCCCAAAATATAGATTTCTTCTTCCACATGGGTGCGCGTCCCTCGTCATCATTCGGAACAGATAGTCCGCCGGGACCCTTTCCAAATATTACGTGTAAATCATTGACCATAGCAAGTACGTGATCACCGGTACGCATGGCGGCTTCTTCCGGTGATCTGCCTCGCCTTTGAAATGCTTGCCTTTCTTACGACATTGATGGTTGGTCGGAAGAAATCGACGATGCCCCAGGTACACATTCTTCCTGCATTTGTCCAGGTATATACTTTCGGTGTCAGCTAAACAGTGCGTGCATGCGTGGTATCCCTTGTTTGTCTGTCCTGAAAGGTTACTGAGAGCAGGCCAATCATTGATGGTTACAAACAGCAACGCATGCAGGTCAAATTCCTCCTGTTTGTGCTCATCCCACACACGTACACCGTTTCCATTCCACAGCTGTAAAAGTTCTTCAACTAATGGCCTTAGTGTTGGGAAACGTAGTAGAAAACAAATTTTTTCGGCCTACGAATCAAGAACCCAAGATCATCCAAGAAGATTGCATACAAGGTTTTAGGTCATGGCTCACCAACCGATGTAGCGGAAGTAGAGTTGGTGAAGCTCGTGGACGTAGTGGAAGTAGATCTCGCAAGTTCTCCCACGAACAGTCCCTCGATCAATCCCATGAACAAGTCCCGTGATCTAGTCCCACGGACAAGTCCCATGAACAAGCTCCTCGAAGAAGGGTCGAAGGTACGACCCCTCCATTAGTATCCACACATACCGTAGCAGCAATCCAGCAGCGCTCCGCCGTCTAGAGATGAACGCCACCGAGAAAACTAGAGGGAGAAAACCCTAACGGATTCCGATCTAGAACAGCGTCTAAACCGGGGTCTAAAAGTGGAGCAACGGGGTTTAGAGGAGGGAGGGTGGCGCATAGGCCTTGGGGATTGATTGTGTGTGTCTTCCCCCACCCTTGGCTCACCTTATATAGGTGGCCAAGGGGCCTAGGGCGCAGCTCAAGGAGGTTTGGGAGTCCAACTTGGACTCCCAAGCCTTCCAAACCTACACATACCTTCCCACCGGAAACCTTCCATAATGGTATTTGGAAATCCCACCTGGAGGATCTCCCACCCCTTTTTGGTGCGCCCCACCACCTGGCCGGCCAGGGAAGCCTAGGTGGCTTGCCCCCCAAGGCCAGGGGCGCAGGGCAGTGGGTGGTACTGCCCGAAACCTTCCGGAACCTTCTAGAAGCTTCCAGGACCTTCCGGGACCTACCGGAACTGTTTCGGGACATTCCGGACACTTTTGGAGCACTTCCAATACCTTCCGGAACCTCTAACGAATGTTCCGGAGCCATATAAATGGGTTTCGGAGCCATCCGGGCAAAGGTTATTATGTCCGGTGAACACAACATATTGTTTAAGCTGTCCACCGATCACCGAAACTATTCCGGTTGATCGTAAACTTTCCCATTACCATTTTCATATGTTCCGGAACCACCTGGGACTACTCCAGAGTGATCCGGACATATCCTTAAATACCCAAAACTACTTTTGGTGCCCTTATGAACTATTTCATAAATCCCCGGAACTACTTCCGGTACCCGTATGAACTATTCTGCTTTGCTTCCACTAAACCTTCTACCATTCTAGTATTCTAACAGACTACTGCTCGTTAAGTGTGTGAACCAATAGGTTCGGTATAATGCGGACATGACTCAGAAAATCTTCCGGACATAGGTCAACAACCTTTTGTCAATAGCCAATAATCAACAGCGGAGCCATGGACACCCATGTTGACTCCCACACATACACGAAGAAACTTCGAGTGAACCATTATGTTTATTCATGTACCATTCCCTTTGCTTCGTGATATATGACAAAGTTAGAGGAGAGATGTTTGGCACCCATGTGTAACAACTTCTTGAACACAAGCCACTCGTTATCCTCTTTGCTCGTTTGTCCATTTTCTCGTTATCGTATTCCGGTATCCCCGTGACTGAATCACAATGCGTCTGGCCAGACTATAATGGATACCGTCATACCGAGTGGGCCCAAAGTCAATATCTCTTCATCGTGAAGGAGCAAATCCCATTCTTGAACTATCACAGTCACTAGCCACACCATCTGACATACCCAGAACTTATTTTACTACTTCCCATTTACGGGAGAATTCATCTAAGAACCAAAGCATGTCTTCCTGTGTGAAGCAACTCGATACTCTCATGGTCTAAGGAATTACGTATATGATAACATTTCATGATATGACTTATAACGTTGTTACGATGTGATCTCTAAGTATATCATTCAATACTGGGGTCGGTTCAACATCATTGTTCTGCTAACAATATGTTCCCATTGCTACTGACATCCTTGTTACAAGAACAATGTCCATGATTAAGAAAACGTAATCATCAGTTAGCACATGAGCTGGTCTTAGAGGCTAAACCAGGAACTCTTGGTGTTTACATTTCCACACATGCAAGTGAGTTTTCTTCTGAATCTCATAGTCAGGGTCATTGCAATTATAGCACAGAAATATAAACATTAACTACGAACGTGGAAATATATATAATAACATTTTATTATTGCCTCTAGGGCATATTTCCAACAGTCTCCCACTTGCACTAGAGTCAATAATATTATTAGTGCTTGAGCATTTTACACCTATGGCATACCGGTGTAATACATGCTTCATTTGTGGTATAGACTTCATCATCGGATCTGATGTTTCAGGCCCGTTTGTATCTTGCATATCTTCGCGTTTTCACGCTATCATAAAATTCACTAATTTTATCAGTTTAGCTTTGTATATGTTTGAATCATTTGGTAGGACCTTGGTTCCTTAGAATAAGTCATGAAATCATTCATCAATGTTCCATGAGCTTCAAGCATCTAGGAAACCATACCATGTTCATAAATGAACTGATGATTCAAAATACCCTCCCTTGTTACTTCTTTAAGCAACAATATACTTAGCCTCTGTTATAGAATTCGCCACAGTATCTAACTTTAACACAGTTCCTTCATACTGTGCCACCCTTATGTGTGAAACACATAATCCCAATTAAAATCGAAAATCGATCGGAGTAAGTATGAAGACTGAATTGGTGTAACTGTTTACATCAAAATTCAGCTGTGTAACTTGTTACAACGAGCTCTTCATTATCTCCATTTTCCGAGAAACATACCTTATCTATCATAAGTTTAACTTTTCACTGTTTGTCCAATGATCAACATATTGATCACTTTGGTATCTTGCTCATAACCTTTTGAAGCACTGGACATATTTGGTCGTTTTACATATTATGGTGTACATGATTAATCCAAACACACGGGTGAGTGGAATTCAATTCACGTGTTTTTGCTTATCTGTGTTCATCAACACCGATTTCTGCAAACAACTTTTCACCACGACTTCGGCAAGAACATGTTTCTTGGCATTTCATACTAAATTACTTTAGTATCATGTCAATATGTAGTGTTGGCTTTAGCATGATCAGGCACTTACTATCTTCATAGATCACTATGCTCAATACTAATGCTATATCAGCCCAAGTTCTTCAACTGAAAACTATTTCCAATGAAGTCCTTATTTGTGTCAAGAAATTTATATCATTTCTAATCAACAATATGTCATCTACATAAGGTTTTAGAAATATTATTCAGCTCCCACTTACTTTCTTGAATATTCAAGCATCTTCGTTATTCCTGATGAAAACAAACTCTTTTGGCAATTTGATCACAACAAAAAATTCCAACTCCATTATGCTAGCTTCAGTCCATCACTGGATATCCAAGGCTTGCATCTATTTTAGCATCCTTTGAATCGACAAAACATTCCGGTCGTATCACATATACGTCCTTTGTTATATTTCCGTGTAGGAACTTTGTTTTGACGTTCATTCTACCATATCCTATAAATGAGATATGTAGTAATTGCTAATATAACCCGAACTGACTAAAGCATTTCTACGGTCGACACTATTTCGCCGTAGTCAACCTTTGAACTTGCTAGAAAACAATTTTCCAACGAGTTGAGCTTTATGGATAAAACAATTTCATCCGAATCAATTATAGATCCATATATATATTCTTCAGACTTTTAGTCTTTCCGAGGGTCTACCAAGTTCAAAACTTGACTTACTTCCATGGATACTATCTCGGATTATTTGGCATTTAGCCAAATCCCGGAGTCAGGGCCCATCAATGCTTCTTTGTATATCACAGGTTTATCATTGTCGAACAAGAATATCTCGTTTTACATATCATGAATGTTTGTACGATTTTTGTCTAACCTGTGTGGTTCAGCTGCGCACTCCTCTGAAGATTCAACAATCTTTGACAAGTTGCACTGTCCTTCCACTCACTCTTTTGTAAGAAAACTATTTTTCTTCAAAACACATTGTTCTTAACAGCAAACAGTTTTGCTTTTGTGTAGTGATAGAGGAATACCAAAACTTTTGGCATAACCTTAACAAAGTAGCACTTATCTGATTTGGGGTTTTGAGTATGTCAAACATATGCCTCATATACCCAAATTTTAAGAAAAGACAACATGGTTTTAACAGTCCATACCACATCTAATATGGTGTCATTTCAACAGATTTGATGGTGCTCTTTTCAGTGTAAAAGCTGTAGTCACTAACGCATAACTTTAATAAGTATAATGGCAAATTGATAAACGTCATATTTGATCTTACCGTGTCATACATGGATTGATTACATCTCTCGAACACTTTACTCATAGTGGTGTTCCGGGAGACGCAAGTTATGACACTTCTTCACAACTCATCAGACGTTCGCTAAACTTGTAACTCAAATATTACTTTCTACAATCTAATTTGCAGAAGCTTTATTTTCTTGTTACAATGAATTTCTATTTCACTCTAAAATTCCTTGAACATTTCAAAGATTTCAGACGTATGTCTCTATTGAACAGATATCCACATATCTACTTCAACTCATGAGTGAAGATAGGGAATCCACTGCACACAACTACACTTATTGGAATACACACATCATCATGTATGATTACCAATGGTTTAGTTGCCCGTTCATGTATGGCCTATCAACGGTGTTTTAGTCACATTTCTTTTAGACAATATATGCAAGCGTCAAGTGATTCATAATCATATGACTCAAAAGTCCATCACTTATGGAAATTCTTCATGCATGTTATGTCACTTGTGATAAACGGCAGTGCCACATCTATGTGGTATTTCTGTCAGTCTTGCGACGTTTAGCGTCAGTGTTATGGATGTTTAGCATTATTATCAAGATTCATAACATACAACCTATTCATAATGGTAGTATGGCCTTTACGTTATTCATAGTTTTGAACAACTCTCTTGCAACAAACATGATTCAAAATGATGTTTTGCAACAAGGCTAAAGTGTAGTAACAATTTACTCAACTCTAAAATGAATTATGAAGATAATCATAGAGTCAACACACGGTATAGTAAACCTTTTACCGTGTTCCTGAGTGTGTCAAAACTCATCATTTGCTAGTCATAAAGGCCATAGTATTTCTTGCATCGACTTGCAACAATATGCAATTGAAGTGATATTCTAGTGATCAACAGTTTAATCACAATATACAAGAATTAAGATTAACCGCTTAATCATGATTCCCAAGAATTACATCTTTTGACCAGCAATGAATTCATCTATAACTCCGTATGACTTTCATTTCTGAGCTGGTTATTCCAGTCTTCTTTCGTTTTGCCTTTATATGTATCATAGTTCTATTTCCAATGTCACTCCTACTCACAAAAGATCACACATGATCAAGGGTGGCGCAGGCCATGGACTTTCCGGCGTGTAAGTCTTACTAACACTCCATGGAACTTCCTTTCCCTTAATCCTCATCATCATATGATCGGTGTTCTTCTGGATCCCACACTTATCAGTTTTGTTTTAGAGCACAATGAACATTTTCACTAATGCTTACAATCATACATTGTACTAGATATCTTATATCCAACATTAATTGTCTTACTACTGAAAACTTATTTTTCAGTTCCATGAGTATAACATAACTATCCCAAACTCTTCGAAGTTCGGGTTTCATGGTGGTGAAGACAATGCACTTAGCTGTGGTGGAATTCTAGCATTTTGGATTATGGACATAAGTCACATCATCCATAGCATCAGCGGGAGAGCATCAAAAATTTGCGATAGGACAAGCTCCTTCTCGACACTATTGAGGATAGTCCTCACAATACGGTACCAATCGTAAAGTTTTTACCAGATAAAACAGTTAATCAAAATCAATTGGGAAGGTGGTAACGCGAGCCATTATTCTACAACGATAATGCAAATACTAAGACTTTGTTCATAATTAAGTTGCACTTGTGATTAATCAATTTAATTACTTAGTGCGCTCCCACTCAGATCAATATCTCTCGTAATTGATGCTGGAGTGATTCAAGATCCAACCCAATCGTCCGCCATTGATGTGACATCACTGATGACTTAGACTGGACCGGTAGGCCAACTTGCCAATCACGCCAAAGGTGATTCTTGTTCATCTTTCGATGGGCGTGTTCCGGTAGCAAACTTTTATCCAAACCGTCAAGATAACCAAGTGTAATGTGCTGTGTGTTCTTTTAACACACCCGTCTTTTATGCGTCACACCGTGTGCACCCATGTGACATGACCTGCTCCGATGTGAAACATAGTATAGACGGTGCTACAGTTGGAAGAACACTATCAACTTGATATTGTTTTGCGAGAGATCACCCTAATAAAATACGACTATCGCGCATCAAACAAGGGTGCATCAAAGGGATAAACATCACAGGCAGTTCATAAAATTATGTGATATGATATAGCCCTTTGCTTCGTGAAGTCTTCGTAGTCTTCACGCCGTCGTGGTAGAAGTCACCGCGTCCACCAACTTTCTCCTTGGCGCCGGGAACATCACCACGGCTTCCGGCATGTGCGTCGGGGTCCACCTCCGCATCGTAGATCATCACCTTTGCATCTATCTATTGCTTTGCCTCGAGCTAATAAACAGTTCTGGCACGCAGGCCATAATTAAGTGACAATCATATGACTCCAGTCATCATGCCGTACCACGACACGCAGGTCGCGAATAAATATTACATAACATATAGCGTCTCATACAAACACATTGCAAATCTTGAAGGCTATACCACATCACATGCATACTCTGCAAAAACAAGTTAGATCGCCATCTACACGGGTTGTTGCAACTTTTATCGTGGTTGTTAAGCAGGTTTACAAGGCAAACGAGAAACCCTAGATAAAACAAAACACGATACTTCTTTTGTTGCTAGTTTAACATACGGGGTGCGTGCAGCAACTAATGCCACAAGCCAAACTTCGTTAAACGCGTGACCCCCGTGTGGATTTGAGTTCATAAAATCCACAAGCCCGTTCATGTAAAATTTTCTATAGCAAGACTAGGATGAGATCCAAGGAATTTGATGTAGTCCATGATCAAGCCAACCAGCATACTAAGAGCAGCATAGAGGGATCATGGCAAAACTCAAACCTTGTAGCAAAATCACATCATGCCGTCGAGCAAAGAAAAGATCACATGATAGGGAAGCAAACAAGAAAATCAATGCCTCATATCAACATATGATCTACCTAAACATGCATCTAATCAAGGATCGCTCTGATACCACTGTTGGGAAACGTAGTAGAAAACAAATTTTTTCGGCCTACGAATCAAGAACCCAAGATCATCCAAGAAGATTGCATACAAGGTTTTAGGTCATGGCTCACCAACCGATGTAGCGGAAGTAGAGTTGGTGAAGCTCGTGGACGTAGTGGAAGTAGATCTCGCAAGTTCTCCCACGAACAGTCCCTCGATCAATCCCATGAACAAGTCCCGTGATCTAGTCCCACGGACAAGTCCCATGAACAAGCTCCTCGAAGAAGGGTCGAAGGTACGACCCCTCCATTAGTATCCACACATCCCGTAGCAGCAATCCAGCAGCGCTTCGCCGTCCAGAGATGAACGCCACCGAGAAAACTAGAGGGAGAAAACCCTAACGGATTCCGATCTAGAACAGCGTCTAAACCGGGGTCTAAAAGTGGAGCAACGGGGTTTAGAGGAGGGAGGGTGGCGCATAGGCCTTGGGGATTGATTGTGTGTGTCTTCCCCCACCCTTGGCTCACCTTATATAGGTGGCCAAGGGGCCTAGGGCGCAGCTCAAGGAGGTTTGGGAGTCCAACTTGGACTCCCAAGCCTTCCAAACCTACACATACCTTCCCACCGGAAACCTTCCATAATGGTATTTGGAAATCCCACCTGAAGGATCTCCCACCCATTTTTAGTGCGCCCCACCACCTGGCCGGCCAGGGCAGCCTAGGTGGCTTGCCCCCCAAGGCCAGGGGCGCAGGGCAGTGGGTGGTACTGCCCGGAACCTTCCGGAACCTTCTAGAAGCTTCCAGGACCTTCCGGGACCTACCGGGACTGTTTCGGGACATTCCGGACACTTTTGGAGCACTTCCAATACCTTTTGGAACCTCTAACGAATGTTCCGGAGCCATCTAAATGGGTTTCGGAGCCATCCGGGCAAAGGTTATTATGTCCGGTGAACACAACATATTGTTTAAGCTGTCCACCGATCACCGAAACTATTCCGGTTGATCGTAAACTTTCCCATTACCATTTTCATATGTTCCGGAACCACCTGGGACTACTCCAGAGTGATCCGGACATATCCTTAAATACCCAAAACTACTTTTGGTGCCCTTATGAACTATTTCATAAATCCCCGGAACTACTTCCGGTACCCGTATGAACTATTCTGCTTTGCTTCCACTAAACCTTCTATTATTCTAGTATTCTAACAGACTACTGCTCGTTAAGTGTGTGACCCAATAGGTTCGGTATAATGCGGACATGACTCAGAACATCTTCCGGACATAGGTCAACAACCTTTTGTCAATAGCCAATAATCAACAGCGGAGCCATGGACACCCATGTTGACTCCCACACATACACGAAGAAACTTCGAGTGAACCATTATGTTTATTCATGTACCATTCCCTTTGCTTCGTGATATATGACAAAGTTAGAGGAGAGATGTTTGGCACCCATGTGTAACAACTTCTTGAACACAAGCCACTCGTTATCCTCTTTGCTCGTTTGTCCATTTTCTCGTTATCGTATTCCGGTATCCCCGTGACTGAATCACAATGCGTCTGGCCAGACTATAATGGATACCGTCATACCGAGTGGGCCCAAAGTCAATATCTCTTCATCGTGAAGGAGAAAATCCCATTCTTGAACTATCACAGTCACTAGCCACACCATCTGACATACCCAGAACTTATTTTACTACTTCCCATTTACGGGAGGATTCATCTAAGAACCAAAGCATGTCTTCCTGTGTGAAGAAACTCGATACTCTCATGGTCTAAGGAATTACGTATATGATAACATTTCATGATATGACTTATAACGTTGTTACGATGTGATCTCTAAGTATATCATTCAATACTGGGGTCGGTTCAACATCATTGTTCTGCTAACAATATGTTCCCATTGCTACTGACATCCTTGTTACAAGAACAATGTCCATGATTAAGAAAACGTAATCATCAGTTAGCACATGAGCTGGTCTTAGAGGCTAAACCAGGAACTCTTGGTGTTTACATTTCCACACATGCAAGTGAGTTTTCTTCTGAATCTCATAGTCAGGGTCATTGCAATTATAGCACAGAAATATAAACATTAATTACGAACGTGGAAATATATATAATAACATTTTATTATTGCCTCTAGGGCATATTTCCAACACTTAGGTACACATCAATGTCGTTGCCGGGTTGCTTAGGGCCTTGGATGAGAACTGACATCATAATGAACTTCCGCTTCATGCACACCCAAGGAGGAAGGTTATACATACATAGAGTCACGGTCCAGGTGCTGTGATTGCTCCTCTGCTCCCCGAAAGGATTAATGTCATCCGCGCTTAAACCAAACCATACGTTCCTTGGGTCATCTCCAAACTCAGCCCGGTACTTTCTCTCGATTTTTCTCCACTGCGACCCATCAGCGGGGTGTCTCAAATTCCCGTCTTTCTTACGGTCTTCATTGTGCCATCGCATCAACTTGGCATGCTCTTTGTTCATGAACAGACGTTTCAACCGTGGTATTATAGGAGCATACCACATCACTTTGGCAGGAACCCTCTTCCTGGGGGGCTCGCCGTCAACATCACCAGGGTCATCTCGTCTGATGTTATACCGCAATGCACCGCATACCGGGCATGCGTTCAAATCCTCGTACGCACCGTGGTAGAGGACGCAGTCATTAGGGCATGCATGTATCTTCTGCACCTCCAATCCTAGAGGGCATACGACCTTCTTTGCTGCGTACGTACTGTCGGGCAATTCGTTATCCTTTGGAAGCCTCTTTTTAAATATTTTCAGTACATCCTCAAATCCCTTGTCAGGTATACCATACTTTGCCTTCCACTGCAGCAATTCCAGTACGGTATCGAGCTTTGTGTTTCCATCTTCGCAATTGGGGTACAACCCTTTTTTGTGATCCTCTAACATCCGATCGAACTTCCGCTTCTCCTTTTCACTTTCACACTGTCTCCTTGCATCAACAATGACCCGGCGGAGATCATCATCAGGCACATCGTCCGGTTTCTCTTGATCTTTAGCTTCCCCCGTTGCAGCATCACCGTATTCAGGGGGCACATAGTTGTCATCATACTCTTCTTCTTCGCCGTCTTCCATCGTAACCCCTATTTCTCCGTGCTTGGTCCAAACATTATAGTGTGGCATGAATCCCTTATAAAGCAGGTGGGCGTGAATGGTTTTCCGGTCAGAGTAAGACTTCGTATTCCCACATATAGAGCATGGACAACACATAAAACCATTATGCTTGTTTGCCTCAGCCACTTCGAGAAAATCATGCACGCCCTCAATGTACTCGGAGGTGTGTCTGTCACCATACATCCATTGCCGGTTCATCTGCGTGCATTAAGTGTGTCAAAAACCATTACAGAACATCATGAATATATAAGTGACCAAATTAATAGAAGTTTATCATCACATTAAAACCAAAGTACATACATAGTTCTCATTGAACAACATATAGCTCTCCAGAGCATCTAATTAAACCATACATTGAAACTATGTAAAACATTTCAATGCAACAAAATATGCGATCATAATCGCAACCAAGGTAACAATTGATCCAACGGCATAATGATACCAAGCCTCGCTATGAATGACATATTTTCTAAACTTTCTAATCTTCAAGCGCATTGCATCCATCTTGATCTTGTGACCTTCTACGACATCCGCAACATGCAACTCCAATATCATCTTATCTTCTTCAACTCTTTTCTTCTCTTCTTCAACTCTTTTTAATTTTTCTTTTAAATACTCGTTTTCTTCTTCAACTAAATTTAACCTCTCGACAAGAGGGTCGTATGTAATATCCGGTTCACATACCTCCTAGATAAACACATCTATGTCAAGTTGGTGTCGGCATAATTACCATAAACACTAAATGAAACAAATAGTTATAAAAGATAATATATACCACATCTGAATCATAGAGAGGACGAGGGCCGACTGGGGCAGATACCAAAACCATTGCACTATATAATAACAAGCAATAATACAAGTAAGAAAATTAGACAATTATCTATCTAATCATACAAGTAAGATTTTTTTTCTTTTATAAAGAAGATAAGAACAAGAGGCTCACCACGGTGGTGCCGGTGACGAGATCGGCGTGGGCGATCGACGGTGGTGAAGACGAGGATGGGACGTGACGGACCGCTAAATCTGGACAAATCTTAAGAAAAATGGAGCTTGGAAGTCGAGTTTGGAGAGGAGAAAGCTTAAGTAGTGTGGCTCGGGCATTTCATCGAACACCTCATGTGCATAAGAGGTGAGCTAGAGCACCACAAAGCACTATCCTCGCCGGCCAGGAAAAAACAGAGCAGTGGAGTGCTCCGTTCGCGGGCGAGGGATATATATAGCGAAATCATTGGTCCCGGTTCGTTTCCGGAACCGCGACTAAAGACCACCCATTAGTCCCGGTTCGTGTCTGGAACCGGGACCAATGGATGTGGGCTAGGAGCGAGGCCCATTCGTCCCGGTTCGTGTCTGGAACCGGGACTAATGGGTCCAGACGAACCGGGACCAATGCCCCACGAGGCTCGGCCGCCCCCTGGGCGCAGGAACCGGGACGTGTGCCCTCATGAGTCCCGGTTCGTGACTGAACCGGGACTAATGGGCTGGCCAGGCCTGAACCAAAGCCCTGTTTTCTACTGGTGTCCTTAGAGAATACACTTTTTGTTTTAGCACATGATTTTGCTCCTTAATAAATATTGTAATTGATTTTTTTGATGTTGCTCTTCTTTCCTCATATCATACATTGATTTCTCTGCTGTAATCTAGATTTTACATCTTCAGAGTCCAGAAGTTGGCAGTTGAGATTTTCTTTAGCCTGTATTTTTAGAAATTGTACGTGAGTTCATCTTCGGTCCAATTTACTACCTGAGGGGTCCAGCAGAGGTAGTTCTAGTTCTTTATCTTTTACTTTTTTATATAAAAGATTGACACATTTATTTTTAGCAGTACCACCAAGCTGAATGTTTGTCAATATTTTTAATTCAATTGACCTGTAGAAGTCATATTCTTGAAGTTTGTCTTCTGAAGTTATGATTGACTGGAACCAAGGGGAAGCTGAATTTTTTTTGCTTGGATAGAGTGGGAGCAAAGATGTTCTTTCTATCAATATTTGACTGCTTATTGTTTGGATATTCCTCTCAGTCTCCTTAATAGCGCTGAACCATATGATTTATGGATCAGTCAAAGAAGCAATGTCGTAGTATCAAAATCAAAGAAACAAGGTACTCTGCTAGATGTATCAATTTTCTTCCTCCAGAACAACACCATGTAACACACCCCAGAGTGTATTTACAGTACTTATCTGCAACTCAAATCACCTTATAATGCGAGGACCCAGCGAACAGGAGATGGGAAGGGTGGGTTCAGGCCGCCGGCTGCTCCAGGAGCCGTGCGCTTTAGGCGGCTGAAGCGCAATGCAACCGGTGGGGGCGAAGAAGGCGCGTGCTATGGCGCAACCGGTCGTGGCGAGAAGGATGCGCCAGCGCCGGGAGGTGTGCGTCAGGCTGCTGAAGTGCAGCGCCTCCAGATGGGAGCAGCGGGATGGGGTGGCGGGGAGGGGGTGGTAATGGGGCGGTGGGGAGGGATGTGGTGCCGGCGGGGAGGAGTCTTGGTGGGGTGGCGGCAGGCGGCGGCGGGCTCAGGGCGTGGACGATGGGAGGATTAGACACCGACGGATTAGTTAATTAACGAAAGGGTACGTTTTGCGGGAGTGAGATTGTGTTGTGCTCCCGCTAAACATGGATTAGACCTGGTTCGTTGGATATAAGGCAATGGATGGATAAGATTGTTTGGATCAGCACCTCTGGTGCTTTTTATATTAGTAGTAGATTAATCATGGTATTGAGTGTTATAATATCAAACTTCACGTTCATCGCTCTTAATTTCTGGAACAGGGCAATCGCTTCATCTGCACAATTATTTCTACAAAAACCTCCTAGTATTATATTGTATGTGGAAATGTCCACCGTTGTTCCACTCTCGATCATCTCATGGAACATTTTCCTTGCGGCAACAGTTCTCTCAGCATGAAACAACCCATCCAACATGATGCCATAAGTAACAGTATCAGGTTTAACTCCTTTACATAACATTTCTCCAAACAGAGTCAAACCATCATCGATACTTCCATTTCTACAATATCCATGAACAAGTGTTACTATATATAATAACATCAGGCTCAACACCAACTGATCTCATGACAGCAAGTACTTCGAATGCTTTATCCATCTTGCCGACTAAGCAATATCCTTCAAACAGTGAATTAAATGTAATGACATCAGGCCTCTCACCTATGCATATAACCAAATCAAAGATATCTTGTGCATCCGGAAGCCTTCCTTCGTTGCACAGATTTTTTATTACAGAATTGAAAAACACAATGTTAGGACGAGGAATATCTTTGTTCATCATTTCAAAAATCAGCTGCATAACTTTAACCAAATCACCGTGTATACAGCAACTCTGAATTAGGGAGCAATAAACAGGTAGGTTCGGCTGTACTCCCATAGCGGTCATTTCATCAAATTTATCAATAGCATCGGTCAGCCCACCCATTCTGGAAACTCCGGCTATTATGATGGAATAGGTGACTACATCAGGAGTCACTCCTTTTTCCCCCATTTCCGTAAATATGAGCATAGCTTCATCCATCATTTCACGTTTAGCATATGCATCAATGAATATGTTGAAGGCATGACAGTCGGCTGCAAAACCATTGCTTTCCATTGAATTAAAGAGATCAATCATATCAGGAAAGCATCCTTCAGTGGCATGCCCATGAAGCAAAATACGGTACGAGACAACATCTGGTTTCTGGCCCTTGGCAGTCATGGAATAAAAAATCTCTGCAGCTTCTTTGCTATGTCCATGCTTGCAAAGGGAAGTCATCAACGAGCTGCAAGTGACAATATTTGGTATAAGACCCCCGCTTATCATTTCTCTGAACATTTTAGCAGCTTCTTTCCGCCGCCCTGATGTGCCATATCCATGGATCATGCAATTATATGTCACTTCATTGGGTTGAGCACCATTAGCAACCATCTGCCGAAGGAATAGCTCCGCCTTGTCCATTGCTCTGGCCTTGCACAACGCATCAATAATCGAGGTATATGTCTTCACATTGGGCACAACCCCTTGCTGCGTCATTTCATGGAATAGATTGCACACCTTGCCTGTTTCGCCTTCCTTAAAGAAGCCATGGATGACCGTGTTATATGCCACTACGTCGGGGGAGCAGTCACCTCTATCTTTTGCCATCATCTGGAGCAGGTCGAGCGCCTGCTGGCTCCTGCTATCTTCACATAAGCTCTTTAGGACAATGTTGTATGCGTAGGCATGAGGCACACAGCAGAGCTCAGACATCCTATCAAGCAGCAAGTTGACAGCCTCATCTGTCCGTTTTGCGTAGCAGAGCGCAGAGGCACTTGAGGAAGGTGCTGGCCGTGACCTGGTCTGTCTTCATGCCCGTCCTGAGGATGCGGCCGAATACAGCAAGCCCTAGTTCTGGGCAACGCGCGCGGCAGCAGCAGTCCATGAGGATATTGTAGGTGTAAACTGTGGGCGTCACTACTCGGGGACCGGCTTCTTCTCTGCACACACGGTTGAAGAGGGCAAGGGCGAGGGCGGGACCATCACTGATGCAGGCGGTGGAGGACTTAGCACGGGCCAGGGCGGCAAGGAATCCGCTCAGGGAGCGGTCGGGGACAGGGGTGGACTGACGCAGCAATTCGTCGAACAGGTGGTGTGCGCCTGCAGGGCTGAGCGTCCCGGATCGAATGCGCACTGTGGCCGCGGCAAAGGCGTCCCGGGGACACCAGGAGCGTGAGGGCGGCAAGGTAGAGGAGAGGAGGCGGACGCGGGACATCGGCGAGGTGGAGTGTGGCGGAGGTGGAAACCGGACTTCGGCTAGGTGCAGGAGGGGTGGTGGAGGCCGAGGGGGGGAAATCGGCGAGGTGTAGGGGAGGGATGGCGGAGACCGGACACCGGCTAGCTGCAGTAGGGGCGGCGGATGCGCGAGCGCGACATCGTCGGCGGGAACGGCCGTCGAATTCGTACGCAGTGGAGAGTCTTTTGGAGTCACACTCACACAGAACCGACGAGAGTTTTGCTGGTTTCTGTCACTTGGCGTGAATCGCGAGTGGGTTCCTGTCACAGAATTTTTATGCTCCTTTTCCCAATCAAAGCCTCTGTGCTTGTTTGATTTTGTTAACTGTGTTGCAAAATACCATTAGGCCTTTTTCGTTTTTCGCTTAATACTTTCTCCGTTTAATTTTTTTATTAAAAAATAGATTAAAAAAATAAATGTATCTAAAACTAAAATGCTTTTAGATACATCTATTTCTTCGACAAGCATTTTTAAACGTAGGGAGTAGGATAGTAAGAAGTGAGATGATATAGTACCTGAACTTCCATATAAAAAAATGTCATTTGATTCGTAAGATGAGAATTTTTCATTAAGTTTATCTATTATTATTATTTTTAATGTGAAAGATTGCTTCATCCCAATTCCTGTTTCGTGCGGGCGTAGGAGGCTTCTCAGGGCACGTGTGCTTGGGGCCGTTAGATCGAGCTGTCGACGGCTTGGATCACGCTGAGAAAAACGCCTGTGGCACCACCCCGCAAAATCGTACCCGCGCGAGGGGTGTTTCCGTCTTTTCATACTGCAGGGTATAAAAACGAGAAAACCTAGCAGCCTCCTCGCGCGCTCCTTCCGCCCAATCCCGCCGCCTCCCCTCGCTGCTCTGCCTCTCCCCCGCGTCTCCTCTCCCGCGCCATCCCCGCGTCTCCTCTCCTGCGCCGCCGCCCCCTCTCTCCTGAGCAGGCCAGCGAAGTGGATGAGGTGGGGGAACGGCGAGCGACCCAGCGGTGGGAGGAGCAGAGCGACGCTCGGTGCGGGTCGCCTCCATCGCGACCTCCCCTCCCTCCCCCGCAACGACGATGAGGAGGACCAGCGCAGGCACCAACCGGAGCGGGGCGGCGTGCAGCCACTGTCTCGTGCAGGCGTAGGGGCTCTCTCAGGGCAAATGGATTCGTGGCTGTTAGATCCGATCTCGTCTCTGGCGTGTCTTGGTGTTGGCCTTTGGATCTCTCCACAGCTCTGTGTATATCTCTAGCCGATGTGCTCGTTCCCCTACTGCCTCTCATGTCGGCTTCGACACCCTCTCCCTCTCCCTGCCTAATCTTCTTCCAGGCGGCCACATTGGTAGCCACATGTACCTTTATCCATGACAAATGTACATATCAGAGAGATATAAGGAAGGACATGGTGGGAAGCTAGGAATATATTTTATTGTCTGCACATATTAATGCCAATTTCATTTCATACTTTTTTTGTTCCTCTGCCTTCGTAATATAGAAGCTAGGAATAGATTTATTGTCAAATCCATCAACAATGACTGTTCTTTGGACATATTCATGTTAAAAATTCATTTCATTCTTTAATTTAGCTATCTATTTGCGTGTTTATTTACTGCTGTAGCAAGGGCTATTTTTATTTAGAAAATAAAAACATGAGGTATGATCAGTGCATTTTGCTTATTCATCATATAATGGATTCATGCATTGCCACTTGAAGCAGAGGAGGCAATGGAGTAGGATTTATGCTTCACATGGTACTGTATGATGTGATATGTAAATACATGAATTTGTTTGCAACCCCCCTCAGATCTAGGTAACAAAATATAGTATTTTTTTACTTGCAATGGTTATTATTAGGGCTCAAGAGATTATATGATCTATTGATACAAGTATATTGCTTTTAACTCATTACTGTTTAATGAGCATTGCATCAGCCTTAGAATGATAGCCCAGATTTAAAAATGCATGGCTCGTGAGTTGAAGGAAATGTGTGTCTCGTGAGTTGAAGGAAATGAGCTGCAGATAATAAGACATATTTAATCGTAGACTTTTTGTGTGTGTGTGCAAATCCAACCTGATTTTAGTCAAGAAGTTTCAGCATTCCCTCATAGAGACTAATATGACACACTAATTTCGATGCTCATTTACTCTGCTGTGCTGCAGTACACATGGTGCAGCTTTATGTAGCAATTGTAGGGTATTCATCCCCACTGATTTTTTTCCTTTTCTTGCAGAGATTGAATGAGTATTTGGTATGAGGCAATGGAGGTGATGTTGATCTCCTCGCCATCGTCGGCTATGGTGCTTCTTTTGGTCTCTCCCCCCTTCGTGCTCAATAGGTCATCACCCTTGTCTCTTTTGGCCACAAAAGAGCGACGGCTACGGCATCAACGAGAAGGATGAGGTTGCCGGCCAAACCAAGGCGCCGTCCAGCTGGACACTCCGCTCCACAAGACACCGCTTCAACATGCACAGAGGGAGAAGCCGTCCAGGTAGCCGCTCGCCTCCGCTCCACAAGACGCGGCTTCAACACGCAAAGAGAGAGGAGGCCAGCACGAAGATGTGGGTGTCGTCGGACGGGGGAAGGATATCGACCCAGGCATTCAAGGCGAGGCCCGGAGAGCTGGACAGTCGGCGTGGAACCACGCGAACATATCCACTTTGGCTGCCACAAAACCTACACGAGCTCGCTCGTCTCCCATCACATCATCCAAGCTGTTGCAGGTTCGCCACTCTCTCTCCCCATCAATTTTAAGATGTAAAACTGAGAAGTTGAAGGTTATATATTTCTAGAACTAATCAATTTCAGTTCCAAGGTTGCCCTGTTTATTCTGTCTCTCTTAAAATTTTCTGTAATTGAACATTTTCAGTTAAGTTCATTTCTTGATTGTGCTGGTTAACACCACCATACTAACCCTTAGTTCTGAGAGGGTCAACAAATGTCCTTACATATTGTTGGCATGAAAATCTTTATTTTAGCAACTATGAAATGCTTCAGCTTCTCTGTCGTTCAACAAATATTTTAGCAGAGCAAAAATAAATAAATTCACTTCACACTTTGACCAACGTGTGAAGGATATTGGCCTCCCTATCATGAAGAAAGAGACCCTCCAGAAGTTCATTGGTGTAGTAAGCAGCAGATGCGCATCCTACTATATGCATCACAACATCAGTTCCCTTCTCGTTGTTGTGTATGATAGGACTTCAAACGTTGGAACTAATCCTTGGAATCCCATTTCAATTTGGTTCAGAAATTCACCAACGTCTCCATTCAATGTTTCAGAAATTCAAATTGAACGATAATCCAGCAACAAAACTCTAACGCTCTGATAGTGGTATATAGGATATAGCTTCTCAATGTGATCCTTGGAATCAGTTGCTCTATAGCGTTCAAATGTTGTTAAATTTGTCATTGGAGTTTACCTTGTCTCCATGCACGAGAGGGTGAATGCATTCCTAACAATCTTGAAAGAATATTTTATATGGGTTATCAGGAACTCCAGTAATGTTTGACATCGTATAAATAAGGGTGATCATAACATATAGAAGGAATCCAAGAAAATTAAATATTTTATTGCAAAGGAATACTAGATATTAAGTGGTTTATACTTTGTTGCTTGAACTACTGAAGAGGTAAAACCTATACCTTGGTATATAGCTCCTGAATGTGATCCTAATATTTTAATTTCTATTTGCAGACAATCCGAGTCGAGGTTCGACTGTACGCTACTTGACCAATATTATTCTGTTCTGAAGGTAAAGTAAGATCATAAGTTAGAGCATTGCATGGGGAATTCACATTTGAGAATTAAATAATGGTCCCTTGCGAAACAATTTAGTTCCTTACACTGATTGTTAATTTCTTATTTTTATATCATCACTTACACCTTCACACTTTCTTTCTTTCTTTTGTAAAGAAGATTTAAACCAGTCCTGAAACTGCATTATGTATTTTTATTTTTCCACTAAAATGCTGTATGGAAATATTTCTATGGAACTTTTTTTTCATATGAAATTTCAAGAATTAGGGTTGTAGCTCCAGCTTGGATATGGTAGTTGATATATTCGTATTGATTTATTATGATATAGTTTTACTCATGAAACTATCATTGTCTTGGACCCAATGGTTCTTAAGTCTCAATGCATGCCCGACAAATTCATATATGTTTAGTCATGATCCTACTTTTCCATTCACTCTCGGATTTCCAACATGACGTTAATTTTTTTGATGATTTAAGACTTTTAGAAAATACAGATGTCAATGAATGGTCTTCTACCAGAATGCATAGCTCCGGCTCACAGGGTTGCTTCTAGGCTATGCAAGCTGTTATCATGGTCAGATCGCTGTTTATGCGGATTTGTTAGTCTACTTGGGTGCAGATCATTTAATATGTCATGTTCAATTGTGTTTGTTGTTCCCCTTCTATTATCACTTTTTACTGCTTCTAACTTTTTAATTGCTGTAAAATAACTTTTCTGTTACATGTGTTTAATATGTCTTGTTCAATTGTGTTTGTTTTCCCCTTCTATGATCACTTTTTCCTGGTTCTAACTTTTAAATTGCTGTAAAATAATATATCTGTTACATGTTTTGTAGGTGTGCAGCTTATACACATGACCTGACTTACAACTCCATTGAAAGTGCTTCTGCCCCTTGTGTTGCAGTTTTTGTCACGCATCCTTGTGTAGGGTCGCAGAGCCTTTTTGCCTTGGTTATTTCGTTTGTTAATATTCGAACTATGTGTACGCTCTATCGACACTGTTCTCTTTCTATGTCACTGGTAATGCAGAACCTATAATCTACATGTATTGCCTGTGTATGATTCCTTTTGCATTGATTTGTTCTGGTGCGTATGGTTTTGATGTTAAAAGGTACTATTGCCTTGGTTTGGATGTTTTCTGAACACAGCTAACACATGTAATGAGAAGCAGTTCTCGAAAAGTAAACTCTAATACAACCAGTGGGTTCGAATATACTTGGATTCACTTTATTATCCCATTTCTTGATTCCAGTTTCCAAATTGTTGTAAGGTAACTGCTTCTCATTACATGTGTTATAGGAAGGCAACTTATAAATACATATCCTGGACCCAGAGCCTGGAGGTGAACCGAGCATGTTGAGCGGTTGACCGGCAACACCCTTCAAAGCGCTTTTGGCCCTTTTTTTTAAGTTTTGGTCCTGGTGATATCCGTGTGTAGAGGGTTGCAAATCCTTCGTGACTTGGTTTCGTTTGTAAATATGTAAACTAGCTGTACAGTCTATTAACAGTGTCGCGTTGGTATTGTGTGGTCTGTCACATACTCTTGATCCCACTCCATTCCAGTATGGTAAATGGAACCTATATGAACTATGTGCACTACATATGTATGCTACCTTGTGCATTGTCTTGTTATGATTCATATGGTTTGTTTTTATTTCAGCCTCTGTCTATCGTGTTGGAATGACCAACTTTTTCTCTGATAAAATCACCTTGTTTTTCTTATAGAGTTAGAATCATTATGATAATGTTTTCTGGATTGAAGACTTGCATATCTGCAACGAAATGTGCTATGTTCTGTTTGGTCTTTCTGGTATGGTTAATTTCATTGAGGTGGAAACATATCATTCTCAACTAAAATACTAGGTAGAATATCTCTATGTATTTGAATATAATATAGGTACACACTTTATTTTCCCTCGAGCATGAACTACATTTTCAGTCGATTATCATAGCTGATGGCTCTTTGTTTGGCGGGCAACGCGCGGCAAGCCGCGCCTCCTATCTAGTATCCCATATAGGAATAGAAATCCATTTCTATAACTCAAATGGTTTCAAAGGACTTTTCCTATAAAATTATATTTTTTCAACTCGTATGATATTCTTGTAAATTAAAGAAGCCTTTACCTTGAATTATGTGAATCGTCCAAATAGGACGCCTCAGTTTTCCTAGACAGAGCCCCATAGTTTTCTTAATACGTGATAAAATAAGCAAAATTGAGTGTTCGAGCAATTCGTACAGTCTTATTTCTGTACCAAGAAAAAAAATTGGGAGGAAAAAGGAGTTTCTTTTTCTCACGGCTTTTCGCTGATCTTTCCGAAACACTTCTTTCTTATTTTTTTATCATTCTAATCTTCCTGGAAGCTCATGAACGTTCATCTTTACATAAATTTTTCTAAGGTCTTACCTTTTTTTCAAATGTTCGAGGGGAGGTCTCCCAACTATGGAAACAATCAGGGGCGTCTGTCGTGGCACCAAAATCCACAACCAAACATTGATGTGAGCGCGACGCTTGCTCCTGAATCTGCCTCTCCAAAGCACAAAGGTGTCATGGCAAGCTTTGAAGGTAACGACAAGAGAGGGTCTGGCTTCTCTTAAGACGACATCGTTTCTTTATTTTCACATGAAAAGTGAGAGACACACTCAACTGATACACTTGGATGCATATGATTAAATGAGATACCATCATCACCGCCGCCCACATCAGAGAATTATTCACCGTATGGATGCTCCCGCACAACTTTTACCTTGACGAGCAATTCGAGGACGACATTGTTTGGAAGATTTCCAATGATGGGATCTACTCGGCAACCATAGTATATCGAGATCAAGTATTGGGGCTGACGCTCTCCCTTATGGACTCCATGGTTTGGAAGATCTAAGCACCTCTCAAGGTTAAATTATTCGATTACATTAATGTGAAACGTAGCTATCCAAACTGTTTTTTACCCCTATCGCCTACGTGTTTTGGAACCATCGTCTCGCCTTCGATTGTGATAGGGGGCCTATTCCACGCGATATGAAAAAATCGTCGGGTATGGAGAGATCTTATCACAATCGAAGTGAAAGGAACAAATTTTTGCAATCTCAAGTGCTATCACAGGCGGAGCTTAGCTCAACAACGTTTGTGATAGGTCCGGCTACTCAGACGGAGCATATGTAACAAACGTTTGCAATACTAGGTCCTTTCCAAACGTATTGTAGAACATAATCATGTGGTATAAGGTCAAGATTCCATACGAGTCGTTAAAAGATAGGTTTGCGTTCTTGTCGTATATCCCAAACATGCACACATTAGAAAATGTGCGGGAAAGAGACGACTTTGCAGACGGTTGAAAACCTACAGTGTGGTTTCTTTTCTCAATTCCACGCTTATGTGATGGGCATTGTGTGTGTTCTACCTACTCATCCCCCACACATGAAACTATGCAACCGTCTGGAAAGTAATATGATTTTTTGAATAATATTCAATAATCACATTATTAGTGCATGTAATAAGTACATTCATACCAAGCAAAATATGTCCAACATGATTTCCAAACACATAGTGTAGTTCATATCCCTCACAGTACACACCAAGATTTCATAACTGACATCACACTACGCATCAAGATTTTACAACTGACATCACAACACACAATTGAGCAAGAAATTTGGCATGCAACACCTTTTTAAATTAAAACCAC
Organism: Bromus sterilis; assembly: GCA_950022295.1. NCBI lineage: Eukaryota > Viridiplantae > Streptophyta > Magnoliopsida > Poales > Poaceae > Bromus > Bromus sterilis. The sequence goes on from OX465601.1 coordinate 280,552,514, forward strand.
AGAAGAACCTCATCAACAAATATACAAAATACAAGGAAAATTACTATCTTTTTTCAAAGTTTTAAGAAGAACAAAGATGAAACTTATTATTTTTTGCAGAATGTCACATATGTGGGAGTATTATATCTTACAGTGATAGTAATTCGGAAGGCTTTCACCTTGTCACAAGTAATCTATCCAACGCCAAGAGAATTGATCTACAGAATCAATTTTCACACATATCATCACCCTGCACACTTTGTTGAGTCCAGATATCAAATTTGGACCCGCTACCTCTCTGATATAATGGGATTCAACGAAAGATCATCCTGTTTCACCAATTTTCAGATAAATCATCATCCTGCAACCTGCGCCCGAGGTGGAGATATGAGCCAGAGGATTCAAACAACCACGGGGGAGGGGGGGGTGAGGTAAGATGCATCAGATCATATAATTAAGGGACTTTAGAGAACCCAAACTTCTTCATCCAGATTGCTTAAGCTTCATGGGTTGCCGGAAGCAGGATACGTTCAGCAAAATTGCCTTCTATAATGTTTATATTTGTCCCAAAAATTTGGTTTTTTGTGATCTCCCTTTCAGTGTGTTCCTTGAAAAATAAGAGAAACAACATTAAAAGAACATCATATTTTTGTTTTCATGAAATAAATAGCAGAGATGAGGATACAAACAACCACGGGTGGATGAGGAATGAGGTACCAGATCAATTGAGGGACTTTAAAGAACACAAACTTCTTCATCCAAATGGCTTAAGCTTCACCGGCGATCGGTAGCATAAAGTGCTTTACCGTCAGCAAAATTAGCATCCTTACCAAGCATCGTTAGTCAAGTATGACTTGTTCATATAAGTAGAAGGAATTAGTACACTGCAGATCCAAAAACAAGATTTTCCCACCCATTAATTCCAAAGTCCAAATCATAAATATATTTAATCTATTTTGTTGCAGCAAATTTGAAAGAAGTAAACAACATCGTAAATTCCAAACATACCTCAATATTACTATATACACTTCTGCTCCGGTGCTCCCCCCTTGCAAAAGTCTAACAGCAAAGATTACATGAACGACCAGGATCTCATTTACCCCTTCGTAATATGGGTTGTTTAAGTCGCTGTCAGGGGCCGCGCGACCCTAAACAAAGCCCTTATGGCCCGTGCTTGTACGTACTTTCGTATAAATACCGGAGACGTGCTGACTGGCCTCGCTGACTGGATTGCTGAGCTGTCTCGTTGGAGGAACCAAAGCGTCTACGTGGTCACGTGAGCGGTCACGTGCGGAGAGTCGAACCGAAGAGTCAGGCGGTGACGTCGGACCTGGGCTGTGTTCACATTGAAACCGAAGAGGCAGCGGTATAAAAGGCGTTGTCTGCCTCGTTCTCCACTCCCAAGCTCCATTCTTCCCCTAATTTTGCAAAAAGAAAACCCTCCCATCCTCAAGAAAACCACCGCGACGCACCGCCCCCTCCTCTCCAACCGACGACTACGAGCGGCAACCGCAATGCCAATGTCTGCACCATCGGGCGTCTTGGCGGCGGAGGCGGAGGCAGCAACATCCACGAGCGGCGTGGCGGTGGAGACAGGGGCCGCGGGCAGCGTGGCTTCGGAGGCAGCATCGGCCGCGGGCATTGATGTCTTCTCACCCCTCGTTGGTTACCCAAAGTGGAAGGTTGAGATGTAGACATCAACAAATTTCCCTCAGTGAAGATACCAAGGTTTGTCTCCAGTAGGACTCCAACAACGACAGGAAGGTGACAACGGCGCCAGCAATTAGGCGGTTGACGTGGACCTGCACACACAACAGATAACTTTGCTCCCAACGAGTTCAGAGAGGTTGTCAATCTCTCCGGCCTTGTTGTTCACAAAGGATCAAACGCACGGGATAATAATGATAGTGATAGCAACGGAAAAGTAAACAAAGCAGAAAATAAATAACGGGTGTAAACAGTAATGGAATATGGACCGGGATCCCATGATGTTCACTAGTGATGTCTCTCTCCCAAAAGACGATAAAATAGCCATGCGAGGTAAACAAATTACAGCTGGGCAATTGATAGGATTATGGCGCAAACCAATGCTAACTATGCTATAAAGAAAGGAAGAGGCTCAAAAGCATGGGCGGTACGCCAAGACAAGTAGACCAAAATCCATCTGCATCTACCTACTAATCATCCACCTTGAGATATCTATCCAGAACATCTTGCTAGTATTAAGTTGCGAATCCCACCCAAAGTGTAAACTCAAATCAACAGACAACTGCATTAAAGAACTTTGCGTAAAGTAAACAATCCTTGCAGCCGCAAGTACAAGCACCGTTGTTTTCTCCCTTGTGGCAACAACACATCCCCTAGAGTCATGTTTCTCTCACTCAAGCTAGTCATCAGGGGGCATGAAACCACAATCATGCATAACGCTCCCTCTTGTTGTCACTACCTACTACTTGGCCAAAGAAATAAACAGCAACGGAGAACATGTAAGAATTACCCAAGAACATAAATATAAAAGAGGAGAATCAAATATATTACTCGAACACAATCTGAACGTAGTCTCATAATCCATCGGATCCCAGCAAACACAACATAGCAACAGCAGAAAGATTACATATGTGCCTCGATCATGTAGGGAAGCTCACGAGGTCTAAACCATGAAGAACAAAGAGGGAGGAGAACATCACATAGCTACTGATCATAGACCCATGGTCCAAGGTGGACTACTCACGGTTCATTCAGGAAGCATCCATGGTGGTGGAGAAGCTCCCGGAGGTGGTTCCTCCCTCCGGCAGGGTGCCGGGAAGAGGTCTCCTGGTGCTCCCGATCTTGGAAGCGCGGCGGCGGCGGAACAGAGGAGAGATCGCGAAAAAGGGTTCTGTCCCCGAGGGTCAGCCAGAGGTGGACCAGGGGCCCCAGGCGCCCCCTGGCGCGGCCGAGGGTCAGCCAGATGTGGACCAGGGGCCCCAGGCGCCCCCTGGCGCGGCCTAGGGGGTGGCCACGCCAGGTGGCCGCCTGGGCCACCCCTGGCTCCCCTTTGGCCCCACTAGGGCTCTTCTGGAAGGTTCCCGTACGCTGATTTTTCCTATATTTTTCCCGGAATTTTTCTGGCACTTTAAATAATGGGAAAACCTGAAATACAAAAACAACAGAAAACAAGAACTGGCACTGGGGTGCACTGAGTTAATAGGTTAGTCCAAAAGTGTATGGAAGTGCATCAATATCATAGCAATATCACACAAAAGAAGCATGGAGCAAGCAGAAATTATAGATACGTTTTGGACGTATCAACATCCCCAAGCTTAATTCCTGCTTGTCCTCGAGTAGGTAAATGATAAAAAGCATAATTTCTGTGGTGACATGCTACCAACCATATAAGAATTTTTAAGTAAAGAAATCAAGGCATATAATTCAATTCTCGTCATAACATGAAAGAGTCTATATTAGCATTGAAACAAGCAACATAAGAACATAAAGGTGCAAGAGCTCTCGCTGTCCGTTACTCGAATGTCTCCAAATGGTGTTTGCGTGCAAGAAAGGGGATAGGGATATACGAGAAAAAAGTATTTTTATGTCGATAACTCAATCTACTAAAGTTTCACACTTGGTCTTCTTTGGAATCTTATCTTGACTCATCCCTAGACCACTAGCCAGGTACAAGTCAAAATGATCCACTCCTTTCGATATTTTGAGCACTCAAGCAATGGATGAGCGTAAGCGAGAAAGTTGACACTTAGGATGGCAAAGTGAGAAAAATGATGGATGAGGAAGACAAAAATGGTGTGAAAGGCTCACATCAATGAGGACAATCATAGGCGAGAGAAAGCCAAATGATAGATATGATGTGAGGAGTAGGGATTGCCATGCAACGGATGCACATATGAGCTAAGGTAAGCTCTCCAATGGAACTAGTGGGGCTGCATCCAACTTGCTTGCTCAAGAAGACCTAGAGCTCATTTGAGGAGGCTCATCATTGGAACATACAAGCCAAGTTCTATAGTGTGAAGGTCCCCACATAGCTATATGCATGAATGATAATCTCTATGGAGTACAAGATATAAGATGGAGTACGAGTGTGGATCTCTCAAAAGGAATAGTAGTGTGCCCCCTTCTCTATTTTTATTTCTTTTTCTCCTTTTTCTATTTTTTTGAATTTTTTTGGTGGCCTCAATGGCTCTTTCTATTTCTCTCATTTGTCCTCTTTGGGATCTTTTGATTTTGTCCTCTTTGGGATCTTTTCCTCACTTTAGGGGAAACACTCTATATATTACAAGAAGTATAGAAGATCTTTCACACTTTAACAAAGTACTCAACATAAAGAAAATGAAACTATCATGAAGTATACAAATGTATGCCTCTGCCAATGTAGCAGGATATGTAATGATACTAGCGCGTCATGTAGCAATGATTAGGGCAAGGCCCAACTAGCATGCGGCTCATCGATCAAGAAAAAGCATGTATGAAATGAAGATCAAGTCATGAAAAGGTGGATGTTGCATGGAAATGTATCTCGGAAAGGCTATGGAAATGCCTTGATAGGTAGGTATGGTGGCTGTTTTGAGGAAGGATATAAGGGGGCTTATGATGACAGAGCGTATCGTGCCAAGGGTTTGGATGTACCGGCGAACGTGGACGCCAACTCTCGGAGTGAGAAGGAGGCAAAGCACGACACATGAGAGGCTAGAAAAATATGGGTAGGTGGAAGTGTCAACTTTCGAATACTCACATTAGTCCGAAGAACTCATGCACTTATTATCGGTAACTCTCAATCTAATAAGGAGGTTCACAAAGAGACAAGTACCCCGAGGAGGAGTGTATGGGGGTTTGGTTATTGATGGCAAGAGTGTTAATACTCTTCAAGCCTCGTTGGTTACCCCAAGTGCAGAGTGAGATATAGTACGGCGACAAGTTTTCCCTTGGCAAAGATACCAAGGTTTGTCTCCCGTAGGACTCCGAAGGATACAAGAGAGTGGTAAAGTGAACAATGCCGCCGAGGTTGCTAACTTCACCTGGACCTGCACAGAGATACAAATAACTTTGCTCTCAACGAGTACAAAGGAGTTGTCACTTTCTCAGGCCTTGCCATTTACAAAGGATCAACGCAAGAGATAAAAGTGGAACTGAAAGTAAAGACTGAAAGTAAGCTAAGGGTGTATACAGTAAGGTAAAGATGGACTCGGGTCCCGTGATTTTCACTAGTGATGTCTCTCTCCCAAAAGACGATAAAAGTGCTAGCGAGGTAAACAAATCACAGTTGGGCAATTGACAGGATTATGAAGGCACCGCAATGCTAACTATGCTGCAAAGAAAGGAAGGGCTCAAAAGCAATGGCAGTACGCCAAGGTAAGTAGACCGAAATCCATCTGCATCTACTACGAATCATCCACCTTGAGATATCTATCCAGAACATCTCGCTGTTATTAAGTTGCGAATCCCACCCAAAGTGTAAATCCAAAGCAACAGACAACTGCATTAAAAGAACTTTGCGTAAAGTAAACAATCCTTGCATCCGCGGATACAAGCACCGTTGTTTTATCCCTGGTGGCAACAACACATCCCCTAGTCTCATGTTTCTGTCACTCAAGCTAGACATCAGGGGGCTGAACCCACAATCAAGCATAATGCTCCCTCTTGGAGTTGCAACAAATCACTTGGCCAAAGTAAAATACGGCAACGGAGAACATGCAAGAATTTACTCAAGAACAAAATATAAAAGAGAAGAACCAAATATATTACTCATCACAATCTGAACATAGTCTCATAATCCATCAGATCCCAACAAACTCATTATAGCAACGGCGGAAAATTACAAAGGTGCCTCGATCATGTGACGCAGCTCACGAGGTCTCGAAAGTGGAAGCACAAAGAGGGGAGAGGAACATCACATAGCTACTGGTCTCAGACCCATGGTCCAAGGGGAACTACTCACGGTACATACGAGAGGCGACCATGGCTATGGATGGTCTCTCGGAGGGGGTTCCTCCTCCCGGCAGGGTGCCGGGGCAGCTTCTCCAGGTAGCCTCGATCTAGAAACGGCGGCGGCGGCGGAACAGAGGCGAGTTCGCGAAAAAGAGATCCGTCTTAGGGTTTTCCGTCACGGGGGGTAAATATAGGCGAAGGGGGGCACCGAGAGGGGCCACAGGGCAGCCAGGAGGCCCCCTAGCGCGGCCTAGGGTGGGGCCGCGCCAGGGACCCTTCTGGAGTCCCTTTGGTGGCCCCCTTCCCTCCTTTGGTGTTTCTGGAAGCTTCCGTCTCGCTGTTTTTTATCTGAATTTTCCGAATTTTTTGGAGCACTTTTAATGGACGGAAAACCTGAAATACAAAAACAACAGAAAACAGCAACTGGCAGCTGGGTGCACTGGGTTAATAGATTAGTCCAAATATTCTCAAAAGTGTATGAAAGTTCAAGCAAAACATGGCAATGTCACACAAAACATGCATGGAGCAAGCAGAAATTATAGATACGTTTGGGACGTATCAACATCCCCAAGCTTAATTCCTGCTCGTCCTCTAGTAGGTAAATGATAACAAGCATAATTTCTGTGGTGACATGCCACACAACCATATAAGGACTTTTAAGTAAAGCAATCAAAGCATACAATTCAATTCAAGTCTTAACAAGCAAGAGTCTATATTAGCATTGACACAAGCAACAAATGAACAAAAGGTGCAAGAGCTCTCGTTGTCTGTGACTCGAATGTCTCCAGATGATGTTTGCGTGCAAGCAGGGGACTGGGAAAAAGAGAGAAAAGGTTGTTGAGAACAACTATCTACTAAATTTTCACACTTGGTCTCCTTCGGATTGTTATCTTGACTCGTCCCCAGACCACTAGTCAGGTACAAGTCAAACTGATCCACTCCCTTTCGATATTTTGAGCACTCATGCAATGGATGAGCATGAGAGAGAAATTTGACACCTAAAAGGCGGAACAGAAAGAAGGTGGAGGAGGAAGACAAAAAAAGGTGTGAAAGGCTCACATCAACGAGGACAATCATAGGCGAGAGAAGGCCATATGATAGATATGATGTGAGGAGTAGGGATTGCCATGCAACGGATGCACATGTGAGCTAAGGTAAGCTCCCCGATGGAACTAGTGGAGGTGCATTCAACTTGCTTGCTCAAGAAGACCTAGAGCTCTTTTGAGGAGGCTAATCATTGGAATATACAAGCCAAGTTTTATAGTGTGAAGGTCCCCACATAGCTATATGCATGATGATGATCTCTATGGAGTACAAGAGATAGAGGATGAAGTACTAGTGTGGATCTCTCAAAAGGAATAGTAGTGTTCCCCCTTCTCTCTTTTTATTTTTTCTTTTTCTCTTTTTTCTATTTTTTTGTATTTTTTGGTGGCCTCAATGGCTCTTTCTATTTCTCTCTCATTTTTCCTCTTTGGGATCTTTTCCTCACTTTAGGGGAACACTCTATATTTTACAAGAATATAGGAGATCTTTCACACTTTACAAAGGTACTCACATAAAGAAGATATAACTATCATGATGCAAATGTATGACATGAGGATCAAGTCATGAGAAGATGGATGTTGCATGGCAATGTATCTCAGAAAGGCTATGGAAATGCCTTGTAGGTAGGTATGGTGGCTGTTTTGAGGAAAGATATAAGGAGGTTTATGATGACAGAGCGTATCGTGCCAAGGGTTTGGATGCACAGGCGAAGTATGCGCCAACTCTAAAGGTGAGAAAGGGCAATGCACGGTACCGAAGAGGCTAGAAAAGGTATAGGTGGGTGGAAGTGTCAACTTTCGAATACTCACATTAGTACGAAGAACTCATGCACTTATTATCGGCAACTCTTAATCTAATCAGGAGGTTCACAAAGAGACAAGTACCCCGAGGAGGAGTGTATGGGGGTTTGGTTATCCTTGCGCATCGTCGACTCATGGTACGTGAGTGTTCTCTAATATTCGAACCCTCCAGAGGTTAGTGATCCATCTAGTAGCTAGAGTTTTCAAAAATGGTTTTTGGTTTTCAAAAAACACACGGATTGCCCAAAATACGACATCTATCACTAATAGGCTCGAGCTCTTGACACCAAAAGTTCAAACATTACTCTAATCAATACCTCAAAACTATTGCAAGTTACTACTACAAAGAGAATAGCAACTTCAACTACCTACTTTCTAGTCAAGACACAAAACTCAGTGCAACAGGCAAACTCTCTAACAATATAAAACATGCAACCTATAGAAAGTTCAACCTAAAACAAAAGAAAAGCTCTAGAAAAACTAAAGCACTACAACTAAACAGAGCAGCAGCTAAGAAAAGAAAAAGAACAACTTACAGCTAAAAGAATAAGCATGCAAATCCTATGAGGAGTTCTAGTTCAAGCGGAGCGTGTATCTCTACCACACAAAAGAGTAAGCTGGGATCTAATTTGTTACTACAGAAAATAAAGAAAAACAAACCTAGAAAAGTAAAGAGCGAGACGCTCCAAGCATAGCACATAACGCATGAAGTGATAAAAATATAGTGCAACGAGAGACGAACTGATAATTTTTGATGAAGAAGGGGATGCACGGGGGAATCCCCAAGCTTAGAAGCTTGAGTCTCCTTGAATATTTATTGGGGGTGCACATGGGCATCCCCAAGCTTGAGCGTTTGACACTCCAAGATCTTCTTTCATCATCTTCCATCGTGCACTTGAAAACTCCCTTCATACATAACTCATTGTAGACTGATTAGAGAGGTTAGTACCCTATTAAAATAATTTTTCCCTTACTGGAAATAAAGATAAACTTGAAGATCTACTGTTTCTAAAGATTGCCAAAAAGTTTTTGCAAAGAAAAAGCAAGCTTAAGGTTTGCAAAAGTAAAGAGAGACAAAACGTGGCAGAATCTGTGAAAAACAGAACAGCAGGTAAAAAATATATTTTTAGGGATACTTCTGCAACTCAAATAAAAAAACTCAGAACATACGGAAGTTTCGTAATTGTATAGAGCACGCTGTGTAAAAATTTCAGCTCAAAAAGTTTAACTGGGATTTTTCCCTGATTTTGCTAGTCACGAGGACAGAATCTGTTTTTTGGACAGCATGTCACAACTTTCACTTCCCTTGCCGTATGAGGCTATAAAAGGCACAAAGCTGGAAAAGTAAAGATACAATGATGTTGCTACAGTAGTAAAAATCATCAAGACCACTAAGAACAGAAGAAAAGAAAAAAGAAAAACCTAAATTCGTTGCGGGCTGCCTCCCGAAAGCGCTTCTTTAAAGCCATTAGCTAGGCTTAATGCAAATAGATCAAGTTGTATCCATTGAACAATCATCAAGATCATCAAAAAGATCTTCAATGGTACAACTAGTCTTAATAGGTTTCTCAAATAAAGGATGAATGAAAATGCTTCTTGGAATAAAATCAAAAGGAGGGAAATCAATTGGAGTTTCATTCTCCTCCAAAGTTTTCACCGTTTCAACTCTCTTGGCAATGGGTGTGTTTGCTTTAGCTCGAGGAACCTTGGGGACGTAAACAAACTTAGGTTCCTTCTTTGCCGGAGTTTCATCCTTTTTGGTTTTGATTGAGGAAAAGGTAGTTCCTAGAGTTTCAATAACTTCCTCAATCTTTTCTATCCTAGAAGACTTCTCATCAAGGGATTTGATAGTCTCCAAAGTTTTGACAATTTTCTGCATGGAGTTATCTAGCCTATTCAAATTCGCTTGAATCTTACGATCCAACTCATTCACCCTATCGATACTTGGCATCTCAAGCTCTATTTTTTCAAGTTTTCTCATAATGTGAGCTAAAGTAATGTCCTCCTTAATACTAACAACTGGGAGACTTCCAACAAGATTTTCAATAACATTAAGGGCTTCCCAAACTGGGGCCTCTATGAAGTTCCCATTGATAGCAGTGTCTAAAAGAAACCTATTCCTAGAAGTGATCCCAACATAAATATTTCTAAGCAAGATAGTAGTGGATTGCTTCTTGGTGGCTCTTTTTTGAGAATCATTAATTCTATACCAAGCATCTTTCAAACTTTCACCACCTCTTTGAGTAAAGGTAAGTAGTTCTGCCTCACCAAAGGCAAAAGGACCAGCTATAATGGTAACTACCGACAAGGTAACAGGTATTTTTGGTATTTTTTATAAGGGACACAAAAGTAAAAACTGAAAGGTAAACTAACAAGACTAAAAAGCAAAGATAAAAGATAGTGTGCAACTCCCCTATCTTGTAGGCTGGAGTCCCCGGCAACGGCGCCAGAAAACTTGCTGATGGCAAGAGAGTGTTAATACTCTTCAAGCCTCGTTGGTTACCCTAAGTGCAGAGTGAGATATAGTACAGCGACAAGTTTTCCCTTGGAAAAGATACCAAGGTTTGTCTCCCGTAGGACTCCGAAGGATACAAGAAGGTGGTAAAGTGAACAATGACGCCGAGGTTGCTAACTTCACATGGACCTGCACACAGATACAAATAACTTTGCTCCCAACGAGTACAGAGGAGTTGTCAATTCCTCCGGCCTTTCCGTTTACAAAGGATCAACGCAAGAGATAAAAGTGGAAATGAAAGTAAAGACTGAAAGTAAGCTAAGGGTGTAAACAGTAAGGTAAAGATGGACTGGGGTCCCGTGATTTTCACTAGTTATGTCTCTCTCCCAAAATACGATAAAAGTGCTAGAGAGGTAAACAAATCACAGTTGGGAAATTGACAGGATTATGAAGGCACTGCAATGCTAAATATGCTGCAAATAAAGGAAGGGCTCAAAAGCAATGGGCAGTACGCCAAGGTAAGTAGACCGAAATACATCTGCATCTACTACGAATCATCCACCTTGAGATATCTATCCAGAACATCTCGCTGGTATTAAGTTGCGAATCCCACCCAAAGTGTAAACTCAAAGCAACAGACAACTGCATTAAAAGAACTTTGCGTAAAGTAAAAAATCCTTGCACCCGCGGATACAAGCATCGTTGTTTTATCCCTGGTGGCAACAACACATCCCCTAGTCTCATGTTTCTGTCACTCAAGCTAGACATCAAGGGGCTGAACCCACAATCAAGCATAACGCTCCCTCTTGGAGTTGCAACAAATCACTTGGCCAAAGTAAAATACGACAATGGAGAACTTGCAAGAATTTACTCAAGAACAAAATATAAAAGAGAAGAACCAAATATATTACTCATCACAATCTGAACATAGTCTCATAATCCATCAGATTCCAACAAACTCAGCATAGCAACGGCAGAAAATTACAAAGGTGGCTCGATCATGTGAGGCATCTCACGAGGTCTCGAAAGTGGATGCACAAAGATGGGAGAGTAACATCACATAGCTACTGGTCACGGACCCATGTTCCAAGGGGAACTACTAACGGTACACACGGGAGGTGTCCATGGCTATGGATGGTTTCCCGGAGGGGGTTCCTCCTCCCGGCAGGGTGCCGGGGCAGCTTCTCCAGGCAGCCCCGATCTAGAAACGGCGGCGGCGGCGGAACAGAGGTGAGTTCGCGAAAAAGAGATTCGTCTTAGGGGTTTCCGTCACGGGGGGTAAATATAGGCGAAGGGGGCACCGAGAGGGGCCACAGGGCAGCCAGGAGGCCCCCTGGTGCGGCCTAGGGTGGGGCCGCGCCAGGGACCCTTCTGGAGTCCCTGTGGTGGCCCCCTTCCCTCCTTTGGTGTTTCCGGAAGCTTTCATGTCGCTGATTTTTTATCTGATTTTTCCGGTTTTGGAGCACTTTTAATGGCCGGAAAACCTGAAATACAAAAACAGCAGAAAACAACAACTGGCAGCTGGGTGCACTGGGTTAATAGATTAGTCCAAATATGCTCAAAAGTGTATGAAAGTTCAAGAAAAACATGGCAAAGTCACACAAAACATGCATGGATCAAGCAGAAGTTAAAGATACGTTTGGGACGTATCAGTTATCCTTGCGCATCCTCGACTCATGGTACGTGAGTGTACTCTAATATTCGATCCCTTCAAAGAGTAGTGATCCATCTAGTAGCTAAAGTTCTCAACTAATTTTGTAGGTTTTTCAAAAATAAACACCGAATGCCCAAAATGCGACATCTATCACTAATAGGCTAAAGATCTTGACACGAAAAGTCCAAACATTACTCATGGCAATCCCTCAAAACTATTGCAAGTTACTACTACAAATGAATAGCAACCTCAATTACCTACTTCAAGTCAAGACACAAAACTCAGTCCAACAGGCAAACTCTCCAAACAAGATAAACATGAAAACTCAAGAGAGTTCCAGCATCAAACTAAACAAAAGCTCTTTAAAAATATAAGCATGAAAAATAAGAGCTAAACATGGCAGCAGCTATGAAAAAGATAAAGAACACACACAGCAAAGATAAGCATGAAAAATCCTATGTTGTGTTCTAGTTTTAGGTGGAGCGTGTTTCTCTCCCACACAAAGAAAGCTGGGTTCTAACTTGTTATGAACAGCAAGCAAAGCTAAAGAAAACTAAAAAGGAAATAAAGAGCAAGACGCTCCAAGCATAGCACATAACGCATAAAGTGATAAAAATATAGTGGAACGAAAGACGAACTGATAATTGTTGATGGAGAAGGGGATGCATGGGGGCATCCCCAAGCTTAGACGCTTGAGTCTCCTTGAATATTTCTTGGGGGTGCATGGGGGCATCCCCAAGCTTGAGCGTTTGACACTCCTGAATCTTCTTTTATCATCTTCCCTCGCACACTTGAAAACTCCCTTCATACATAACTCATCATAATCTGATCAGCGAGGTTAGTACCCACAATAAAATAATTTTTCTCTACTGGAAATAAGGATATTCTTGAAGAGCTACTGTTTCTCAAGATTTCCAAAAAGTTTTTGCAAAGAAAAAGCAAGCTTAAGGTTTGCAAAACGAGGAAAAGGAAAAACAGGACACAATCTGTGAAAAACAGACCAACAGGTAGTAAATAATTTTTTAGGGATACTTATGCAACTAAAATAAAAAACTCAGAACATACGAAAGTTCCGTGATTGTATAGAGCACACTGTGTAAAAAATTCAGCTCAAAAAAATGAACTGGGAATATTCTGTGATTTTTCCCGCCACGAGGACAAAATCTGTTTTCTGGATAGCACGTCACAACTTTCACTTCCCTTGTCATATGAGGCTATAAATGGCACAAAGCTTGAATAGTAAAGACACAATGATGTTGCTACAGTAGTAACAATCATGAAGACCACTAAAAACAAAAGGAAAACAAAAAGGAAAACCTAAATTCGTTGCGGGCTGCCTCCCGAAAGCGCTTTCTTTTATGCCTTTGGGCTAGGCATGATGAAAAAAGAGAAAATCAAGTTTTATCAAGAGTAAGAGAATAGCTAGCCCGTGTAACAGACTCAAAAGGTAACTTAATCTTCTTTCTAGGGAAGTGTTCCATCCCTTTCTTGAGAGGGAATTGGAATTTATATTCCCTTCTTTCATGTCAATGACAGCACCAACGGTGCGAAGAAAAGGGCGTCCCAAAATAATTGGACATGATGGTTCACATTCAATGTCCATAATAGTAAAATCAACAGGAACATAATTTTCATTGACAATGATAAGAACATCATTGATCTTCCCTAAAGGTTTTTTTATGGAAGAGTCAACAAGACGAACACCAAAAGAACAAGGATCAAAAGGTTTAAATTGAAACATATCATACATTCTTTTGGGCATAACGGAGGTACTAGCTCCAACATCACATAAAGCATAACAAGAGAAGTTATTCAACTTAATTTTAATCATAGGATCCCAACCATCCTCTAGCTTTCTAGGTATGGAGGCTTCTACCCTAAGATTCTCCTCCCTAGCTTTAATGAGAGCATTAGTGATATGCTCCGTGAAGCCAAGATTAGGTGTGATAGTGTGGGGATCTCTAGACATCTTGTGAAGGAAACCAATAACTTCAGAAAGGGTGCAATTATCAAAATCAAGTTCACTACTATCAAGTAAAGTGGTAGTGGTGTCCTTTAGGCTCACTTGTTTGGTAGCTTCTATAGTCATAGGAGTTTCTACAGTTGACGTCATAGCATCACCATTAATAGGTCCTAATGGGACTAGGGGTGCATTGGGTGCTAAGAGTTTGGATATCCTCAACAACTTGGATAGTAGCAACGGTATGGTGTGTAGGAAGGCTCTTAATTCTATCTTCTTCCTCCTTTTCTCTAGCCCATCTCTCTTTAAGTTTAGCCATAATCCTAATGTTTTCATTAATTTGCACTTGAATAGCGTTCATAGGAGTGACCTTCCTCTCCTCAAGAGGAGAAGTTCTAATTTTAAGAAATTCTACTTCATGGGCTCAATTGTCTACCTTTGACGAGAGATTATCTAATTTTTCTAGTTTTTCCTCTACACTCTTGTTGAAGGCTTTTTGGGCAGTGATGAAGTCTTTAAGCATACTCTCTAATTCAGAAGTGGATTTCTTGGTTCTAGGATAAGTGTTGTTGTTCCCATAGTTGTTGGAGGGGAACATTCTAGGATTGCTACCAAAATTACTCCTATAAGCATTGTTATTGAAGTTGTTTCTAGAGATAAAGTTCACATCTACTTGATCTTGAGAAATCAAAGAATTTAAAGGAACATCATGAGGATCAATAGGAGATTTCTTGGTAAGTAGAGACATAATCAAGTCAACCTTTTCATTTAGGGAGGAGGTCTCCTCGACAGAGTTTACCTTCCTACCCTTTGGAGCTCTTTTGGTGTGCCATTGGGAATAGTTGGTCATCATCTCATCGAGTAGTTTTGTGGCAGCACCAAGCGTTGTTGACATAAAGGTTCCTCCCGCGGCCGAGTCTAGCAAGTTCCGCGAGGTAAAGTTCAAGCCTGCATAAAAAGTTTGGATAACCATCCAAGTAGTCAAACCATGCGTAGGGCAATTCTTAACAAGAGATTTCATGCGTTCCCAAGCTTGGGCAACGTGATCATTATCCAATTGCTTAAAATTCATAATATTACTCCTCAATTGGAAAATCTTAGCAGGTGGGTAATACTTCCCAATAAAAGCATCCTTGCACTTATCCCAAGAATCTATGCTATTCCTAGGCAAGGATTGAAACCAGATTTTAGCTCCTCCTCTCAAGGAGAAAGGAAAAAGCTTAAGCTTAACGATATCACCATCTACTTCTTTGTACTTTTGCATATCACAGAGCTCAACAAAATTATTTAAGTGCAAAGCAACATCATCTCCAGCACCGGAGAATTGATCTTTCATAACAAGGTTCAGCAAAGCAGGTTTAATCTCATAAGAAGTGCTGAAGTGGCAGGTGGAGCAATAGGAGTGCAGATAAAGTCACTGTTGTTATGACTAGTGAAGTCACACAACTTGGTGTTCTCAGAGGAACCCATAGTAGCAGCAATCAAGGTAACTATTTTTTTTTTGATAAAGGACACTAAAGCAAAAACCGAAAGGTAAACTAACAAGACTAAAAAGCAAAGATAAAAGATAGTGTGCAACTCCCCTATCTTGAAGAGTGGAGTCCCCGGCAACGACGCCAGAAATTAGGCTGTTGGCGGGACCATTCTTTTGCTGCGCTTCGGAATCCCCGGCAACGGTGCCAGAAATTAGCTTTGATGGCTTCTCGCCCCTCGTTGGTTACCCAAAGTAGAAGGTTGAGATGTAGACAACAGCAAATTTCCCTCGGTGAAGATACCAAGGTTTGTCTCCAGTAGGACTCCAACAACGACAGGAAGGTGACAACGGCGCCAGCAATTAGGCGGTTGACGTGGTCCTGCACACACAACAGATAACTTTGCTCCCAACGAGTTCAAAGAGGTTGTCAATCTCTCTGGCCTTGTTGTTCACAAAGGATCAAACGCACGGGATAATAATGATAGTGATAGCAACGAAAAAGTAAACAAAGCAGAAAATAAATAACGGGTGTAAACAATATTGGAAATATGGACCGGTATCCCATGATGTTCACTAGTGATGTCTCTCTCCCAAAAGACGATAAAATAGCCATGCGAGGTAAACAAATTACAGCTGGGCAATTGACAGGATTATGTGCGCAAACCAATGCTAACTATGCTATAAAGAAAGGAAGAGGCTCAAAAGCATGGGCGGTACGCCAAGACAAGTAGACCGAAATCCATCTGCATCTACCTACTAATCATCCACCTTGAGATATCTATCCAGAACATCTCGCTGGTATTAAGTTGCGAATCCCACCCAAAGTGTAAACTCAAAGCAACAGACAATTACATTAAAGAACTTTGCGTAAAGTAAACAATCCTTGCACCCGCAAGTACAAGCACCGTTGTTTTCTCCCTTGTGGCAACAACACATCCCCTAGACTCATGTTTCTGTCACTCAAGCTAGTCATCAGGGGGCATGAACCCACAATCATGCATAACGCTCCCTGTTGGAGTCACTACCTACTACTTGGCCAAAGTAATAAACAGCAACGGAGAACATGCAAGAATTACTCAAGAACATAAATATAAGAGAGGAGAATCAAATATATTACTCGAACACAATCTTAACATAGTCTCATAATCCATCGGATCCCAGCAATCTCAGCATAGAAACAGCAGAAAGATTACATATGTGCCTCGATCATGTAGGGCAGCTCACGAGGTCTAAACCATGAAGAACAAAGAGGAGAGGAGAACATCACATAGCTACTGATCATAGACCCATGGTCCAAGGTGGAATACTCATGGTTGATGTCTACGCACGCTTCTATTCTTGTAGACTATGTTGGGCCTCCAAGCGCAGAGGTTTGTAGGACAGCAGCAATTTCCCTCAAGTGGATGACCTAAGGTTTATCGAACTCAGGGAAGTAGAGGTTGAAGATGGTCTCTCTCAAGCAACCCTGCAATTAAGATACAAGAAGTCTCTTGTGTCCCCAACACACCTAATACAACTAGGAGTTGTATAGGTGCACTAGTTCGGCGAAGAGATGATAAAATATGGGTGATAGGTGTGGCAAAACAGAGTAATATAAATCTGTAATAAAAAGTGCAGCAAGCAAACAAGTGGTAAAAGTGAGCGCAAACGGTGTAACAATGATGGAAACAAGGCCTAGGCTTCATACTTTCACTAGTGGAGACTCCCAAGAACACTAACATAGTCTAATCACATGATATTTCCCATAAAACATGCAATGGAGACGTACTCGGAGGTCATTCCTTTGTGGTCAAGAGAGGACGAGAATTGTGTAGAGCTACAAAAGCACACCTCAGAGTTCGTAGTTCCCATCTATGGATTTCCCAATGTCATCGCGGCCATCCAAAGAGAGTACCACAATCACCACAACATATCTAAAGGATAGTCAAAGACAAGCACCAAGAGACTCTCAATCTTCAATCCACACAGAAAAGAGGAAATCACTCATGAAAATATTCTTCTAACCCATGTCCAATAGACCGATGTCACCATGGTCTCGGGGATTATACTAGATAGGATCAAGTGAGTACATCAAATGCAATACATAGCAGAAGGGGAAACATCATGGGATCACCCTAGATTAACATAGCCAATGATCAAAACAAAGATCACATCATGGGAGAGAGAGAGAAACCACATAGATCAAGATACAAGCCTTAGCCCCGAGGGGGAACTACTCACACATGGACATGGTGAGAGGGAGAGTTGTTGATGGAGAGGTGCAGCCCGGAGGAGAAGAAGGAGACGGCGACGGCGGCGGCCACGACGGCAGCGGCGCCCACGGCCACGGCCACTCTAACACCCCCAGATCCAGTAACAGTAATCACGTCAGTGATCCCTTTGTTAATGATCATCACTGTTGCTAATCAAGCCATGATCACCTTTGATCATAGCTCTGTCAGATTCTCACCCTGATAAATTTTTCGAATAAATGTGGATTGTAAATCTTGCTACAAGGATTGTGGATGCATGTGAATCAAGTTGATCATGGTTAAACCAAATCCACCTTAGTCATTTGCATAATCCCAAGTCAATGATAATCATGAAATCCAGAAGGTTGGATTATCAACATTGTCATGGAAATAAAATGAAAATAAAAACAATGTGACAAATAAAACCTTGGCCAAAAATTACGAAACCAATTTTATAAAATGCCACAAATCAATAGAACCATTTTGGACCAACTTGGGTATTTTTGTGAGCTATGAATTAATCCAAAAAATTCCAACAGTAGCCTAAAAATCCCACCTTGAGCATTTATTAAATAAGAGAAATAGCAAAGGAATTTATATTGCCCCCAAACTTTTTGTGTCACTGTGGTATAGTGCAACTAAAATTTAGAAATATGTAACATGTTTTACAAAAATGTCTGGGCAACTAAAAGAAATACAATAAGCAAAGACATAAAAAAATGGAAAATAAAATACAAAATGCCTAAAACCCGCCCAGGGCGACAGCCCACCCCGGCCCACCTCCCTCTCCTACCTGCCCCCATCCCATCCCCAACTGCCCGTCGCCGTGGCGCCACCGCCATGGCTGGGCGCCCTGCCGGCCTCCTCCACCTCCCTGTGGGCACGTAGAGGATAAGGGCAAGCCCCCTCCCCCGTAGACACGGTCACATCCATCCCCCCTCCCCCTCACCTCACCGTCTTCGGGGCAAAGCTGCCCAAGCCGCCGCCGGCCACCGTCGCGCACCCGCGCGGCCACCCTCACTCCCAGCACCGACAACCATGTCCAGTCGACTTGTAGCCGTCGTCCTCGTCGTCCATCAGAAGAGGAGGAGCTCGGCGCCACCCCAGCCCGTTCAATCGACGTCGTCGTCTTCCTCCAGCCGCCGGGACCGCAGACGGATTTTTCCGCCTCCACGCCTCCTCCGAGCTCGCCGTCACCTGCGTTGGATTCGCGGTGAGCCGCTCGTGCTTCCCCTTGTGGTCATAGCCGCCCGTTTAGCCCGTAGATGCCGCCCCCTTTTCACTTGCTCCGGCCGCCGCGGCTCGTCGTCGTAGCCGTGTCCCCAGGCCACCACAGCCCACGCCGGTTGCACCAAGATGTTCCCCGTGGACCATATGGTCGATCCCACCCTGCAGCGCCTTCGATTTCGTCGCGTATAGCCAAGTGCCATTGGAGCCCGACGCCTGTGCCCGCCATTGTCGAGCTATAGCTCGCCCTAGACGTCCCCGACACCCTCCCCCACCACAGATCGATGCGGCTCACTGCTCTCGATCGATTGGATCAATCCCCGCGCAAAATGGTGCCCCACAGCGAGCAAACGGCCGAGCTCGCCGGAGCTCCTCGCCGCCGGTGACCACCTGTGTCACTGGCCGATGGCCCCCACGCGTCAGAGAAGTGATTAGGGCACTGTTGTGCCACTGACAGCGGGCCCCACTCGCTAAACCCCCGGCTAATCCCACTGTTAACTTAACAGAGAGTTAACCCCCCTAGTCACTTACAGCTGGGCCCAGGCCTTTAACATAATTAAGTTAATTAAACTAACATTTGTGTCATTGACCACTGGGTCCCACTAAGGTTTTATTTTAAAAAAATGGTTTTATAAAATGTTGAGTCTATGACATGTGGGCCCAGTGGCTATTTTGTTTTGTTAAAATGTTTTATAAATAAACAGAGGCTGACATGTGGGTCCCACCTGTCAGCACTGTTTTGGATAATGTTGATTAATAATAAAAGAAATTCAAAAAATCATTTAAGTTGATTTAAACTTTAAAATTCAATATCTTTTAAACCGTAAGTCAGATTCAAAAACTTTATTCATGAAAATTGATCAGAAAAATATAACAAATACGAATACACTATCCATATGACTACCACCCCCCTCCAACTTACCAAGCATCGACATTCCCCCCCTCCTCCGGGCTGTCTGTCGATATTTTCCCGGTGCCGATAAAAACCTGCCGGATGAATTTACGTTTAACATGAAAGTTTCTCGGAATGAATCAATGATCACGGATACAATATCCACATGTCTGTCAGATGTCTCTAACACTGCAGACATGGAACCTTCCCCTCCGGATCATCTGTCCGGTAATCACCCGGAGCCGGTTGTTCATCCCCGGATGAATTCTCGCTCCGAGCAATGTGCATTGCACTGCGTTAGAACACCGTTAGCATTGCATCTGTCATGTCATGCATCTGTTTGTATATGCTTGCTTTGTATTTACTGTTTCTTCCCCCCCTTAATCTCCGATAGACCCCGCTGCTGCCATCGACTACACCGCTGCTGAGTACGACTACTTCGTCGACGACCGTACCTCTACCGTCGAGCTTACAGGCAAGCAGGGCCATTCTCTTTCCCAGATATCGCCTAACTTTCCGTACTTTCCTTGCACTAGGCATTGTTACTGCTGCTACTACGTTACAATCCTATTCAATTGCATAGCCTGTCTTTGTCGCCCCCTTGATGTACCTTCCTTTATCCTATGCTGCCTATTATAATATATATGTTATTCAGCAGTAAGCCTTGCACATTATTAGTCAACTAGGATTAGATAGCGGGCTGTGATCACTCTAGGGAGTGAACGCGGATACGATGATTATAAGTGCACAAGTATGGTACAATGCAGACACCGCATCAGGCCCCTACCTCGGCTCTGTCGAGCCACATCAAGTGGAGCTATCGAGGAGTAATCCTCGTACTCCACTGTTGCTGACTCTGTAAAGCCGCTCTAGGTACCTGAGCAACGGTTGTCCTTCAGGTAAGAAGTCGGGCGACCCAACTGTGCCCGCGAGTGGTATTGCGACAGGACGACAGGGAGGGTACGACTAGTGTACCGGTGTGCTTGGCCCCTGATCGTTGGCCGCGAGTGTTACCAAACCACGAAAGTCGAGCTCCTCCAGGAGCACACGCGAGACAAGGTAAGGAGATGGTTCACCTTGTTGGTAACCGCAGACACTTGGTGGGACGACAGGGCAGGCACCGATGTACTGGTGGTCCTGACTGCTGTCGTTGTCCGCGGGTCTGTTAAGTCGAGGTAACGATAACGGTTGTCCCGCAAGTTAATAAAATGACTAATGGTTCGGCGGATGACTTGAGTAGCCTTTTGGCTTATACGCGTTGCCTACACGTGGGAATTACGAGTTATGGGCTCCTCTGCTTTGTAGTGTCGTCCGAGGACTCTTCAGACGTCAGCAGTACTGCTGGCTGATTGCCGAGAAGTGGTGTTCTCTTATTTGCTCGCGCGGTTGTGTCTTATTTGGATTTTATTTAACTTCACCGGCCAGCCACGCACCGTGCAGGAGTACGTTCGGGTTGGGCTCCAAGGCCCGGTGTACTTAGGATTTAGACCGACGGATGGCCTCTCTGTTGAGTTTAAAAGATGGGCTACGGAGTGTCGTATAAACTCGGTGGAGCGTTCCCTAACAAGGTGCCCGCCACCCTGGAGATCCGTGCATGTAGTGTAACACAAGTGCACCCCTGCAGGGAAGATTAATCTATTCGAATAGCCGTGTCCACGGTAACATGACGCTTTATGTTGAAGCTGGATCTTACCACTACAAACTATTATTATTAAACTGTATGGTTCCGGGTTTTCTTCCTCGCTGGGAAGTCGAGGAGGTGATCTCGGAGGCATTGCTAATTATTACAACTTATTACTATACAATGCTGCAGCAACTTCTGCTGCATTGTTACTTTATGCTTTATATAAATCGTTGGCTATTCTCTCCCTATGCTGCAAGACTCGGCGGAAGATGCTAGTCTTCGATAGGCCTAGATTCTCATCCTTATTCTGATTTCTATATTGTAGTCCACTATATATAGCCTCCCCTTCCTTTTGATACAATGCATAAATTCTTAGTAGCGGACGTAAGACTCGCGGGTATGCTAGATACTCACCTTTGCTTTATTTCCCCCTTTTTGTTTTGCCTGATCGGCCGCTGCAGTCGACGTTGGAGCCTTGGAGTCCAGGAGTAGGGAATCCCCGATGCCGACCACCGCAACGTGAAGATCCCTGATGCCTTCTACGACGTCGAGTTCCCCATTGACCAGGAGTAGTTTGGAGGTTCCCAGGCAGGAGGCCTCGCCTTTTCGATCTGTTGTTATTTGTGCTAGCCTTCTTAAGGCAACCTTGTATTCTTGTGTCTGTACTCAGATACTATTGCTTCCGCTAACTTTGTGCTCTCGAGCTGTTGTATTCGAGCCCTCGTGGCCCCTGGCTTGTATTAAACAACTTGTATTAATTTATTTGTAGAGTTGTGTTGTGATATCTTACCGTGAGTCCATGATCTCGATCGTGTACCTTGCGTGTATGATTACTGTACACGGTCTGATTTTGGCGGCATCACAAGTTGGTATCAGAGCCGACTGCCTGTAGGACACCCCTTCCAACTCCTTGGTCGAAGTCGAGTCTAGTCATTGCAAAACTACTTTACTAACAGTGTCATGTGGCTTATCGGCCCACGTCGCAAACTGGGTGGTATTAGGATCTTTTACTCCATACCTTTACTCTGGGAATCTGATCTCTCTTCTGTTTCGGGTTAAATATTTTGCTAACTCTGACATTAGGTTCTCGTCACTGCTTCCTCCTGGAGACCCTTCATTCCAGATGATCGCTTGCTTCACGAGAAGATATCGAAGATTACTCTCCGATAAAATTCCCGAGACCATATGTGCCGATCCCCATTACAATTCCCTGCCACCGATAAGTCCGTATGTATACCCACATACACCTACCGTTCATCCATTCTATCCCGGTTGCTCTTGTGTTTATAAGATGCCTCGATATACTCTCTGTTGATTGGAAAATCCGTTGAGCCTGCTTCCTTGCAGCTTCTTTTCACCCTGCGGATAATTCCTCACATTTATCGAGGATCTATTCATCCTAAGTGGTTCCTGTGATTCCCAAAATACTTTACAATACTATCCGATCTCGCGCCAATCCTCGGCAGCCTACTTCTTTGGAGATTCTTCTTACCTGCTTGCCCTATGATTAATCCCGTTTGTCTTGTAGTCTTTGTTGACCTCCCTTGGCATTGCCATTCCGATCTGTTGAATCATCTTGTGCGCGAATGCACGCAGTCATCGGTTAACCCTATGAAATCATTCTTTCGGCTCAGACGTCATTCCGAACATGAGCTGGATCTCGGTGAGTCAAACCTTCCTTGATTGTCCGTCTTTTGGACATCGTAATTCCTTTGTACTCCAGCGTCGAACTATTCAGATGCTTCTATCTCCGATGTCTTTGCATTATTTATTCTTATGGTTGAGTACCGATACTCACAGCAGACTCTCTGTACCCCCACCTGACCTTTTGGAGGATTACTTCCTATCGTCCCCCTTGTGCCCTAAGTCATTCATGAATTTTTCCCTGATATCAGATGCCTTTGGCGAATGTTATCATCTACTCGGTGTCGTTAGCCTTTTTCTTTCGAACTGGTATCCCTCGCTTATGATGTTTATTGTATGGGTTTCAAAATGCTCTGGCAGGTTAACCCTATGCTTCCCCTAATCTGTATGAACCCAAACTTTATGCGGGTTATACTCTATTGGCCTCCCGTTGGATGAGATTTCAATCCTACCACCTCCCCGAAAGTGAGAAGTGAATGAAGGCTATGCATTGAAGAAGTGGGAGTCGACCTTGAACTTGTGTTCATGCCCATGGATACGATGTACAACTTATCATGAAAGCTTCTTGTAAAAGCAATTGTCCCCTTGGAGGAAGTTCTTCTTGCGTCTGTGATCTTTCATTCTACCTTCGAGTATTACCTCCTGGTATCTCGAGGATATCATTCCTTTGCACTACATCTTATGGATTTTTATGAACCCATGCCTCTCCCTGCCTTAACCACTCCATGGGTTCTGGGTTGTCGTCGACCGAGAACGCCGCTTACCTTTTTCTCCACCACCCCTTTTGTTTGGTGATGTTGCTATTCGATTGCATTCTCTTGAAATCTCTCGACAGAAAGGGTCGTGGTCATCATCAACATTTTTGCCTCTTCCAAGTGTTAATTGGATTCATCGTGTGAAATGCCATCCTTGCCCCTCGATGATTTGAGTTATCATCGACAACCTTCTTTGACTCCCTGCCAATACAAACTTGGTCATGTATATCGTGCTCTGCTTCCCCTTGGGATGGGCATACACCTAATACTTGAGTATAATCACATTTTCCCTTCCATTGGTCTGTTTAACCTTTATTGTTATGTATATTATCTGAGCAGTGATAATTCCCTGCTTATGAAAACACTTCGGTGTACTACTTTGTCCGTACAACCTGTTACGATTGTTGATGACTTTTCGGTGACCACCGATGGACAAGAACTTTGCCAATTGGTCCGCCTCGTCTTAACGAGCAGGAAAATGGTTCTCTTTGTCCCTCAACCTTGGCACTGATGTTGTTGCCGACATAGCTAACAAGCTGTTCTCTGACTTACCTCACAACTTGGTCGCATTGAATATCAACACCCTTCTTATTCAATGTGGCCCCATAACCCACCGTTCCACAGGATCGAAACCTGACTCTCTTGTACCCTTCTGTTCTCGGGGTCATTCCTCTTGCTTGACCTCGTATGGAATTGACGAGTCCTCTACCTTGTGTTATTCAGTCCGATACCAGACTCAGTGGTTATTCCTGATGCTCTGGACCCCTTTCATCCTGCATTATCATCCTCGAATGCTTGCATATCCGCTTGAAAACTTCTCATGCCTTCTTTTGTTTCTCTCGTTGTATCACCCTGAGTTTAACTCGTGAGATACTTTGTACCCCATTCCCTTGGACCATCTCGGTTGATTAACCTTGTACCGATCTGACCCCCCCAAGTTTTCCTCCTAGCCTATTCGTAAGTACGATGAAGCCCCGAAGCAGTAAAATCAAAACAACTGAAGCACTGTTCTGCCAATAAGGCCTTCAAGATATCCTCAAATGGAAAAATGTTCTACATGAGGCGGCTTCGTCTCGTCGAACCGGTCGATTTTGATATTTGAAACGTCCAAATCCGAGTTCGTATGAAGAAGTTACGGCCAAAACAGTGCAGCGCTGAAAAGTCAGGTCGGACCATCCGAGATGGAAACCGGACCGTCCGGGCTAAGGTCGGACCGTCCGACTTAACGAACCCGTTTACAGAAAGATTTTGGCCCACGTCGGACCATCCGGACCCCAATTCGGACCGTCCGGGCTAAGGTCGGACCGTCCGACTCCGAAGCCGGACCGTCCGACTTGAAGGCTCCAGTTACAGAAGGATTTTGACCCTTAGCTCGGACCGTCCGACCTGGAAGCCGGACTGTCCGACCCTGCGGTCCGGACCGTCCGAGATAAAGTCCGGACGTCCGGCCCCCCCGATCCGGGTCCGATTTTGATCGCGATTTTGGCAGTTTTGACACGGATTTGAGTCCTTTTCTTGTAGGGAAAGTCCAACCCCCTCATAAATAGATGAGGTGACGGCCGATTAGAACACACAATCGACATATACCCAAAAACACATCTACTTTTCAAGTTCTTCTACTTTTTGTCTAGTTCTAGGTCATCTTTGGTGTTTTGCTCGTAAAGCACCCGTTTCTTCTCCGAAATTGAAGATCTCTTTGTTGATTTGCTTGTAAATCATCCGTTCTTCGTAACGTAAAATGAAGTGGTGACTCCCTTACTCTAAACAATTGCGCGCTGCAAGTCTTGTGTTGCGTTGTACAAATTCTTCGTCAACACAAATTGGCGACTCCGCTGG
Organism: Bromus sterilis; assembly: GCA_950022295.1. Taxonomy (NCBI): domain Eukaryota; kingdom Viridiplantae; phylum Streptophyta; class Magnoliopsida; order Poales; family Poaceae; genus Bromus; species Bromus sterilis. The sequence goes on from OX465601.1 coordinate 280,578,008, forward strand.
GGAACGAGGCCGAGTTAGATCTAACTCGGACGAAGAACAAGGACAAGATCATCACCAACTCGGGCGCCATGAGCTTCGATCTCAAGAACGGCAGCAACATCGACTCCGACAACATCATCCCTGTTGAACTTGAAGATCTCACGGAAGAGTTGCGATTGGAGATGGAGCTCGCACTTGAAGAACAGAGGAAGGCATGGCTCGCGGGACTCCAGAAGATGCGGAACGGCGTGGTCAAGAAGGCAGCCACACCAAGTGTCACGCTGAGTGCATCTAAGCCACCCGGCGATGAGGTAACGAAATCCACCGAGGAACTTGCTCATCTAATTGATACCTCTGTAGCTAGCAAATATGGTAATTCTATGCATGCACTTGCTAAAAACATGACTGATAAGTTTGAAGAATTTAAAGTGAAACTAAGTAAAGAGTATGGAATTGGTTTACCTCACCATGCACCGAGCTACAATCCACTCGGAGCACAACCAATCCCTAATAATTTTCATGTGCCTGATGCATCAAATAGTGCTATTCAACCGTATGTTGCTACAAGTAATAGTCATAATGGCCAGAACCTTGTTGGTAGTTCGGCTAATACTTTTATTCCTAGTGTTGCTCATCCTACTGTTACTACTTCGGTTCCACCAAATCATAACCGAAGTGGTGTCTTAAACCCTAATTTGCAGCAACCCTATTATCAGACAGTAGCTTACAATGATAAACCGAGTTACACACAATTCGGTACAAACCCACACCCGAGTTACAACCAATTCGTTCATGCTAGTAGTTTTCCGTTGCAAACTTCACATACTCAAGTCTCTTTGCCGGAAAACTTATCACGTGTTGCTATCCCGTCTCCCCCACAAATGAATTCTACGCACCCTAGTATGAAGGATCAACTTGCTGATATACTTAGAGAGTATGGTTTAGCACCTAAGGGTACATCACGAGCATATCAAAAACCATACCCCGAATCCTTTGATTCTATACCATATCCGCGTGGAGTTAGAATTCCAGATTTTTTTAAGTTTACAGGGGAAGATGGTAGATCAACTTTAGACCATGTGGGGCAGTTTTTAATGCAAACTAGTGAATTTGGCATAGCGGATGTTTACAGAATTAAGCTATTTCCCATATCATTGTCCGGTGTTGCGTTTACTTGGTTTTTATCACTTCCTCCTAATTCTATTACAACATGGTCACAATTGGAGCAGAAATTTCATGAGTATTTTTATAGTGGTGAAACTGAGCTTCGGCTTTCCGACTTGACTATGGTTAGGAAGAAGTACAATGAATCGGTTCATGATTACATTAGAAGGTTTAGAGATACAAAAAACCGATGCTTTAGTTTAACTATAGCCGAAAAGGATTTGGCTGATCTTGCCTTTTCTGGTTTACTCACTCACATCAAAGACAAGCTAGAGGGGCAAGAGTTTCTAGATGTTAATCAAGTATTACAAAAAGCTTTGGCACAAGAAAACCGAGTTAGAGATGTTAAGCAAGCTACTCGGTTTAGAGATAATAGAGGAAAAGAAAAAGTTACTCCTACGGTTAACACTGTAGAGTATGATAGTGATTCGGCTAGTGATAATGACATGGAAATTTGTGTAGCCGAGTGGATCCAAACACCAAAATCAAAACCTTTTGTGTGTCCTGCCTTGAAGCCTACACCTACCAGGAAAGACAAGATCAAGTATAACTTAGGAGCGGCCCAAAACTCAGATGCCGCCAACAACTCAGAAGGAGCTGCCCAAAACTCAGATGCCGCCAACAACTTAGAAGGAGCTTCTCACAACTCGGATGTTGATCATTGCTTGGAAGAAGCCGCTCAGGACTCGGTGGATTATGGGGAGTACTTGGGTGGTGATGAAGACTACTCAGAGGGTGATGACAAATACTCGGACAATGACATGGCCGAGGATAAGGATGACAACATTAATTCGGAGAGTGGTAATAACTCAGAAAGCAATTCCCATATGGATATTAACATGGTCTTTGCATTGCCCGCTGAATTCCGTGCACCCGAGCCAGAGGTTGCTGAACTTGTGCTTGGTCCGGGTAGAGCCATGTTTGAAAAGCCAGAGAAGTCGGATCAACATTTGAAGCCACTGTTTATCAAGGGGCACATTGATGGAAAGCCTATTGGACGCATGCTTGTGGATGGTGGTGCAGGTGTCAATATCATGCCCTATTCGGTGTTTACCAAACTCAACCGAAAGGAAAGTGAGCTAATGAAGACCAACATGGGACTTAGTGGATTCTCAGGGGAGCTATCTGAAGCCAAGGGCATTATCTCTATGGAGCTCACGGTTGGGAGTAAGACCTTACCGACTGCTTTCTTTGTGGTGGATGTCAAAGGCCGATACAATGTTCTGTTGGGACGTGATTGGATACATGCGAATTGTTGTGTTCCTTCTACCCTACATCAATGTTTAATTCAATGGGTGGATGACAATGTGGAGGTGGTTGAAGCAGACAACTCGGCTTGTATAGCCGTGACCGAGGTACGGTTGATTGGCAACTCGGTAACATGCAGTGTTTGACCGGTAGAGATCTATCGGACTATGATTATATTAGTATAGGTAAAAATGGTTTTGTACCTATCAATGTACAGCCGGCTGATGTAGCTCGGCTTAACAGTCTGTCTATTTAGATGATGAATAAAAATAGTAGTATTAAATGGCTCCAACAACGTACTGAGGAATATCGTTCCAGAAAGAACGATATGCATGAAACCATTGAAGAATTTGAAGACATGGAAAAGCTTGGGCATGGATTCTCATCGGCTGATCCACTTGAGGAGATAGATATTGGTGATGGAAGTATTCCAAGGCCTACTTTTATCAATGCTAATTTGAAGGCCGATGAGAAGAGCAAGGTAACCGAGTTACTTAAAGAATTTGTTGATTGCTTTGCTTGGAACTATACTGAGATGCCTGGTTTGAGTAGAGATTTAGTTGAGCATAGATTACCTATTAAATCTGGTTTTAGGCCGCATAAACAACCTCGCAGAAATTTCAATCCTATTATGTATGATCGTATCAAAGAGGAAATTGATCGAATGCTAAAAGCTGGGTTTATTCGGCCATGTAGATATGCTGAGTGGGTTTCTAATATTGTTCCTGTTGAAAAGAAAAACACCGGTGCAATTAGAGTATGTATTGATTTTAGATACTTGAATAAGGCTACTCCGAAAGATGAATATCCGATGCCTATAGCCGACACACTTATCAATGATGCTTCAGGACATAGAGTAATCAGTTTTTTAGATGGTAAGGCTGGTTATAACCAAATATTCATGGCCGAAAAGGATATGTCTAGGACTGCTTTTCGGTGTCCTGGTTTTGTCGGTTTGTTTGAATGGGTAGTCATGACTTTTGGCTTGAAGAATGCCGGTGCTACATATCAACGTGCTATGAATCTTATATTTCATGATTTGCTCGGCATCATAGTAGAGGTATACATTGATGATATAGTGGTTAAATCGGATGGTTTTGAGTCTCATTTGGCCGATTTGAGATTAGGTTTTGAAAGGATGCATAAGTATGGGCTAAAGATGAATCCCCTTAAGTGTGCTTTTGGTGTGTCGGCTGGAAAGTTCTTAGGCTTTATAATTCATGAGCGTGGTATAGAGATTGATCCTAAGAAGGTAGAAGCAATTAGAAATCTAGAGCATCCGACATGCAAAAGGGATGTGCAAAAACTATTGGGGAAGATTAATTACTTGACACGATTCATATCTAACCTTTCAGGAAAAATTGAATCCTTTGCTCCGATACTCCGGCTCAAGAATGAAGCCGAGTTCATTTGGGGGGCAGAGCAACAAAGGGCCTTTGATAAAATAAAGAGATACTTGTTGAATCCTCCAGTGTTGCGTGCACCCAAATCTGGTACGCCGTTCAGGTTGTATATTGTTGCACAAGATAAAGTGATCGGTGCAGTGTTGACGCAAGAAGATGGTGGGAAGGAGCACGTTATTGCATATCTAAGTCGTCGATTGATAGACGCCGAAACTCGGTATGTGTTCATTGAGAAATTATGTTTGTCTTTGTATTATGCATGTACCAAGTTTCGACCTTACTTGTTGTCTAGTACTTGTGTAGTAACTTGCCAAGCCGATGTAGTTAAATACATGTTACAAAAACCGATCCTTAGTGGTAGGATTGGAAAATGGGCTTATGCGTTAATTGAATATGATTTGACATATGAATCATTGCGTTCTATGAAGGGCCAAGTTATTGCCGATTTCATTGTTGATCATAGTGTTAATGATGAAGAAGATATTGATTATGTTAGCATATGTCCATGGAAACTTTATTTTGATGGATCGGTTTGTAGGGAAGGTCAAGATGTTGGTACCGTTTTAATTTCTCCTAATAATGTGATATATGAAACATCGGTTTGTTTAGAGTATAATTGTACTAATAATCAAGCCGAATATGAAGCTTTGCTATTCAGTTTAAAATATTTGGCTGATATGGGTGTCAAAGATATAGATGCTTTCGGTGATTCACTTTTGGTAGTGCAACAAGTGAAAGGCGAATTCCAATGTTTTGATGATTGCTAAATAGTTACTTAGACCGATGTTTAGATATAATCAAATCTCTGGATACTTTCACTATTAGTCATATACCTAGGGAGGAAAATTCTGGAGCAAACTATCTAGCACAACAAGCATCCGGTTACAACGTCAATAGGGGGAAGTTTCTCATATTAGAAAAACCGATGCCTGTAGCTGCAAGGGATGAGACCGAATTGCAACTAATTCGGGACACACACCGAGTAACGGATGGTAATTTTGAAAATGCTCCAAGTTGCACCGAGTTATACCGAGTTGCTGCTAATTCGGAAACAAAGGTGGACCAAGTTACACCCATCTTGGAAGATTTAGTGCAAGGGATGCACATGCCCGAGTTACCACAAGCTTCCGAGTTACCTAGTAATTCGGAAGCTGTAGTTGTAGATTGGCGGGTTCCTCTTATCAATCATTTAAGGGATCCGAGTAAAACTAGAGACAGGAAGGTTTGGCGACAAGCTTTAAAATATACTATGCATAATGATGAGTTACATCGCCGAACTATAGATGGGTTACTTTTAAAATGCTTGGATTATGATCAATCTAGGTTAGCCATGGGTGAAGTGCATGAAGGCATATGTGGGACGCATCAGTCGGCTCATAAGATGTGTTGGTTAATAAAAAGAGCTGGTTTCTATTGGCCGACTTTGTTAGAGGATTGCTTTAGATACTACAAAGGTTGTGAGGCTTGTCAAAAGTTTGGCAATATACACTTGGCACCTGCAGCTATGTTGAATCCCATAATCAAACCATGGCCATTTAGAGGGTGGGGCTTAGATTTTATTGGTGAGATAAATCCTTCGTCTTCTAAAGGGCATCGCTTCGTCCTAGTAGCCACAGATTATTTTACTAAATGGACAGAAGCAGTTCCCTTAAGAAATATGACTCATAGGGAGCTGATTAGTTTTGTTTTGGAGCATATTATTCATAGATTCGGCATTCCTCAAACTTTGACAACTGATCAAGGTTCTTCTTTTATGTCTCATCAATTTCGTGAGTTTGCCGAATCCTTTGGAATTAAATTGCTGAACTCGTCACCTTATTATGCTCAAGCTAATGGACAAGCCGAATCTAGTAATAAAACTTTGATTCGGCTCATAAAGAAGAAAATTGAAGAGAAACCGAGAAGGTGGCATGAAGTCCTTTCGGAAGCGTTATGGGCTCATAGAATATCTAAGCACGGAGCTACTCAAGTTACACCTTTTGAGCTAGTATATGGTCAAGAGGCAGTGTTACCTGCAGAAATCAAGTTGCAAGCTCTTAGGGTAGCCAAGCAAAATAACTTGTCGGCTGTAGATTACAATGATTTAATGATGGACTAAATAGATGAGGTTCCAGAAAAAAGGCTAAAAGCGTTACAAGAGATTGAGAAAGAAAAATTAAGAGTAGCTAAGGCTTATAATAAAAAGGTCAAGGAGAAATCGTTTCAAATAGGAGATTTAGTGTGGAAAACGATTTTGCCCGTTGGAACTAGGGACAGAAAATTCGGCAAGTGGTCGCCGAGTTGGGAAGGTCCATATGAAGTTGTGGGGATTGTTCCTGGAAATTCATATTTTGTACAAACTTTACAGAGAAGTAAGTTATCCAAAGCTCTCAATGGGAGATACTTGAAGAAATATTATCCTAGCGTGTGGCAGGAAGCTTGAATACATATGGCCGATATGAGATTATCGCCCTTAGAACACACATGGCCGATGAAGTATTGACATCGTCCTTAGCACAAACATGGACAAGTTATTTTTCGGCACACAAGTTTTTGCCGAAAAACAGGGGGCATGTGTTGATGGCAGTTTTTGGCATGACAATAACCTTATATAAGATGAATTCAAATGGAGGGGTGCTCTAGATGAAAAAGTTGGGTGTTGTTGATATTAACATTTTTGTAGTTCGAGCCATCGCCATCCGATTCCATCTTAAAGGCCGAAACTATGTTCGAAGCAGTAAAATCAAAACAATTGAAGCACTATTTTGCCTATAAGGCCTTCAAGATATCCTCAAATGGAAAAATGTTCTACATGAGGCGGCTTCGTCTCGTCGAACCGGTCGATTTTGATATTTGAAACGTCCAAATCCGAGTTCGTATGAAGAAGTTACGGCCAAAACAGTGCAGCGCTGAAAAGTCAGGTCGGACCATCCGAGATGGAAACCGGACCATCCGGGCTAAGGTTGGACCGTCCGACTTAACGACCCCGTTTACAGAAAGATTTTGGCCCACGTCGGACCGTCCGGACCCCAAGTCGGACCGTCCGACTCCGAAGCCGGACCGTCCGACTTGAAGGCTCCAGTTACGGAAGGATTTTGACCCTTAGCTCGGACCGTCCGACCTGGAAGCCGGACCGTCCGACCCTGCGGTTTGGACCGTCCGGGATAAAGTCCGGACGTCCGGCCCCCCCGATCCGGGTCCGATTTTGATCGCGATTTTGGCAGTTTTGACGCGGATTTGAGTCCTTTTCTTGTAGGGAAAGTCCAACCCCCTCATAAATAGATGAGGTGACGGCCGATTAGAACACACAATCGACATATACCCAAAAACACATCTACTTTTCAAGTTCTTCTAGTTTTTGTCGAGTTCTAGGTCATCTTTGGTGTTTTTCTCGTAAAGCACCCGTTTCTTCTCCGAAATTGAAGATCTCTTTGTTGATTTGCTTGTAAATCATCCGTTCTTCGTAACGTAAAACGAAGTGGCGACTCCCTTACTCTAAACAATTGCGCGGTGCAAGTCTTGTGTTGCGTTGAACAAATTCTTCGTCAACAGCTACCCGTTAGGGTTTGATACAATCTTCGTTTGATTTTATTAGGGTTTTTTGCGAATAAAATTTAAGTGTGGATGTTTTACATGGTGATTGAATTGGTGATTGAATTACCAGGGTTAGGGTTTTTGTGGAAGCATTAATGGGTAATTAGTGGTAGATTGAATTGGTGACTAGGGTACAGTAATTCTTCCACATATTCATCACTTAATGAGTGTGTTTTACATCCATGTATACATGCAGAGGAGATAACCCCTTAATTTTTTACATTCATATGAACTGTGCTATTTGTAAATTCGTAAGCAATCATGTATCCTGCTCACATTGTGCATTTATAACAAATCTATGCAATAAAAAGGTTAAATAAGCATTTGAAAAGATATATAATGTTCTCCACTTGCAGATACCCCTTACTTTATTCTTTCATTAATTTTTTGTAGGCGATGCATATTACATGGCTTTGTGTTTGTTTTTACATTTTGGTCTTATTTACACATTGATTTAGGTAGCTGTGAAATTGTGAAGCCATATGCATATTCAATTGTAGATATTTTGGATTTCTGACAGATATTTGTTTCTTCCACTTTGTGATATAGTGGAAGCATTAATGTACATCCTTTTTGAGAGTGTTTACCATTTACCATTTACCCCTATTTTAATTATTTTTATAATTTGATTCAATATAATTGATTCCATGAAACCATACATGTAATCCTTGATTATGTATTGATGTTATCTGTGTTTATCATTTATCTCTGCTTTAATTATTGTTTCATAATTTGGTTCAATATAATTGTTTGCATGGAGCCGTAAATGTCATCCATGATTATCTCTGTTTTAATTATAGTTTCATTCATATGAACTTTGCTATTTATAATTTAGATCTTTGCAATTCAAATCCATTTATAAATTAGATCTTTCCAATTGACATCCATTTATAAATTAGATCTTTGCAATTAACATCAATTTATAATTGCAGATAACCAATTAGTTTCTTGGATCATTCATATGAACTGTGGATAAGTGTACATATTTTTTCAAAAGTTTTTCATAATAGCTAGGACAGTTATATATTTCTGTCATCAGTAATTAGATCTGCAGATAACGTCCATTTAGATCTCTTAAATTAACATTCATTTATAATTGCACATACATCCATTCAGTTATATCTCTGAAATTTAGATCTTTGCAATTAACTCCATTTGTAATGAGCTAGGACAGTGTACATCCTTTTTGAAAAGTGTTTAATAATGAGCTAGGACAGTTATATATTTCTGTCATCAGTAATTAAAATATGCATTTGGTCTTACATTTTGGTAGTACTAACTAGGATAGTTATATATTTCTGACAACTATTTGTTGATTCCACTTTGTTAATTATTGGAATCATTAAAGTACATCCTTTTTGAGGAGTGTTTCACAATATCTAGTACAGCTAAATCCTTTCATATATAATTTATTACTGGAAGTACTGAAAGGTGACTAGGCTACTAAAATAGTTGCACAGGTGCATTTTACATGCACCTATACGCATAGAGGAGATAAACCCTTCATTTCTTGTTTCATTCATATCAAATGTGCTATTTGTAAATTCTTGAGCAAACATGTATAAAATCTGATTGTGATTTTATCAATACAATTTAGATCTTTTCAATTAAAATATGCATTTGGACTGGGATTATTAATACTCCAACAAATACTTGTTCTATAATTAGATGACCTACAAGTTCATGCTTGCTCATTTTCTATATCATCCATGCTTGGTCTATAATAATTTTCTGATAACTGTTTGGTATAATATAACTTGATTCCCCTGTTCTTGAAACAGATTGGCAAGAGAGGCGAGAAGATGAAGCAGCCTTATCCCTATTATGACTCGGACACCAGGGAGGAGGAGGTGAGTTTGTTAAAACATGCATGTGATCTTATTGTCCTGGTCATGGGATGGATGAATACTAACTTTTTTCATGTTTTTTTGATGCTGGGTTTGTGCAGTACAAATTCGTTTATGATTCTGATGGCGATCTGCCTGACATGGAGAAGTACAACTACAATTCATTCAAGACGAAGGTGGAGGAGCGACCGTGGAGGGAGGGATGTTATGCCTACCTTAAGAAAGGAGAAATACTTGAAGAAATATTATCCTAGCGTGTGGCAGGAAGCTTGAATACATATGGCCAATATGAGATTATCGCCCTTAGAACACATGAAGAAGTTACGGCCAAAACAGTGCAGCGCTGAAAAGTCAGGTCGGACCATCCGAGATGGAAACCGAACCGTCCGGGCTAAGGTCGGACCGTCCGACCTGGAAGTCGGACCGTCCGACTTAACGACCCCGTTTACAGAAATATTTTGGGCCACGTCGGACCGTCCGGACCCCAAGTCGGACCGTCCGGACCCCAAGTCGGACCGTCCGGGCTAAGGTCGGACCGTCCGACTCCGAAGCCGGACCGTCCGACTTGAAGGCTCCAGTTACAGAAGGATTTTGACCCTTAGCTCGGACCGTCCGACCTGGAAGCCGGACTGTCCGACCCTGCGGTCCGGACCGTCCGGGATAAAGTCCGGACGTCCAGCCCCCCCTATCCGGGTCCGATTTTGATCGCGATTTTGGCAGTTTTGACGCGGATTTGAGTCCTTTTCTTGTAGGGAAAGTCCAACCCCCTCATAAATAGATGAGGTGACGGCCGATTAGAACACACAATCGACATATACCCAAAAACACATCTACTTTTCAAGTTCTTCTACTTTTTGTCTAGTTCTAGATCATCTTTGGTGTTTTGCTCGTAAAGCACCCGTTTCTTCTCCGAAATTGAAGATCTCTTTGTTGATTTGCTTGTAAATCATCCGTTCTTCGTAAAGTAAAACGAAGTGGCGACTCCCTTACTCTAAACAATTGCGCGCTGCAAGTCTTGTGTTGCGTTGAACAAATTCTTCGTCAACACAAATTGGCGACTCCGCTGGGGAACGAGGCCGAGTTAGATCTAACTCGGACGAAGAACAAGGACAAGATCATCACCAACTCGGGCGCCATGAGCTTCGATCTCAAGAACGGCAGCGACATCGACTCCGACAACATCATCCCTGTTGAACTTGAAGATCTCACGGAAGAGTTGCGATTGGAGATGGAGCTCGCACTTGAAGAACAGAGGAAGGCATGGCTCGCGGGACTCCAGAAGATGCGGAACGGCGTGGTCAAGAAGGCAGCCACACCAAGTGTCACGCTGAGTGCATCTAAGCCACCCGGCGATGAGGTAACGAAATCCACCGAGGAACTTGCTCATCTAATTGATACCTCTGTAGCTAGCAAATATGGTAATTCTATGCATGCACTTGCTAAAAACATGACTGATAAGTTTGAAGAATTTAAAGTGCAACTAAGTAAAGAGTATGGAATTGGTTTACCTCACCATGCACCGAGCTACAATCCACTCGGAGCACAACCAATCCCTAATAATTTTCATGTGCCTGATGCATCAAATAGTGCTATTCAACCGTATGTTGCTACAAGTAATAGTCATAATGGCCAGAACCTTGTTGGTAGTTCGGCTAATACTTTTATTCCTAGTGTTGCTCATCCTACTGTTACTACTTCGGTTCCACCAAATCATAACCGAAGTGGTGTCTTAAACCCTAATTTGCAGCAACCCTATTATCAGATAGTAGCTTACAATGATCAACCGAGTTACACACAATTCGGTACAAACCCACAACCGAGGGACAACCAATTCGGTAATGCTAGTATTTTTCCGTTGCAAACTTCACATACTCAAGTCTCTTTGCCGGAAAACTTATCACGTGTTGCTATCCCGTCTCCCCCACAAATGAATTCTACGCACCCTAGTATGAAGGATCAACTTGCTGATATACTTAGAGAGTATGGTTTAGCACCTAAGGGTACAGCACGAGCATATCAAAAACCATACCCCGAATCCTTTGATTCTATACCATATCCGCGTGGAGTTAGAATTCCAGATTTTGTTAAGTTTACAGGGGAAGATGGTAGATAAACTTTGGAACATGTGGGGCAGTTTTTAATGCAAGCTAGTGAATTTGGCACAACGGATGTTTACAGAATTAAGCTATTTCCCATATCATTGTCCGGTGTTGCGTTTACTTGGTTTTTATCACTTCCTCCTAATTCTATTACAACATGGTCACAATTGGAGCAGAAATTTCATGAGTATTTTTATAGTGGTGAAACTGAGCTTCGGCTTTCCGACTTGACTATGGTTAGGCAGAAGTACAATGAATCGGTTCATGATTACATTAGAAGGTTTAGAGATACAAAAAACCGATGCTTTAGTTTAACTATAGCCGAAAAGGATTTGGCTGATCTTGCCTTTTCTGGTTTACTCACTCACATCAAAGACAAGCTAGAGGGGCAAGAGTTTCTAGATGTTAATCAAGTATTACAAAAAGCTTTGGCACAAGAAAACCGAGTTAGAGATGTTAAGCAAGCTACTCGGTTTAGAGATAATAGAGGAAAATAAAAAGTTACTCCTACGGTTAACACTGTAGAGTATGATAGTGATTCGGCTAGTGATGATGACATGGAAATTTGTGTAGCCGAGTGGATCCAAACACCAAAATCAAAACCTTTTGTGTGTCCTGCCTTGAAGCCTACACCTACCAGGAAAGACGAGATCAAGTATACTTTTGATGTTAGTAAATGTGATAGGATTTTTGACATGTTGTTGCAGGGAAAACAGATTAGGTTGCCAGCAGGACATGTAATTCCATCTTCCGAAGAATTGGGTAGAAAAGCATATTGCAAATGGCATAATTCTTTTTCTCATTCTACTAATGATTGTAATGTGTTTCGACGGCAGGTACAATCGGCCATTAGTGAAGGACGATTGAAATTTACAGAAGCATCCAAGATGAAGCTCGATAGTGATCCTTTTCCTGTCAATATGATCGAGTTTCAAAACAAGAAGATGCTAATTCGGTCAGATCAGGCCGAGTCAGCCAAGGAGAAGAATGTAGTTGAGGACGATGCTCCACCAAGAATGATCAAGCCCAAGAATCCAGAGATTGGAGTATGGAAGGTCAATGGCAAGAAGAAACAAGCTCCAAGACCAAAGCCGACAGTTAGCATGTTGTTGGAAAAATACACTTCACGCAGAACCAAAAATGTGTTCAATCGGCTTGGAGGAGTCAAACGTCCAAGATCTCCTCCTAGGCCTAACAACGAGCAATGGGAGATAAATCCATATGAGCAACAACCAGGTTTTCCTATGCAACCGGCTTATTGGGGATGCCCACCTCCTATACCTCCACATTTTCCGCCATGGGGTTTTAACCATTGGGCGCCATTCCCTATGGGACCACCGATTTACTTTCAACCAAGATGGGATCAGCCGAGTCCTATGCACCAAGAACATCATGGGAAAAGGATTCGTTTCAATGAAGATATGTCTCGGAGGGATTGGTCACCGGTGCGCAAGGTGGATGGCCGAGACAATGCTGGCCGTAGGCTCACTTGGGTGCGAAAATCTGTGGAAGCACACGGCAAAGGAAAGGAAGATGGAGGCGCGAGGAAAGACTTGGATGAACAGGGTGCAGGCGAACCGAGAGACAATTCAGTTCGGGGAAAGGAGGCTCATCGCTCGGAAGCAAATACAAACCAAGTTGCAATAGATTCTGAAACTAGTGGTGTTATGCCCATTGGTGCAACTCGGAAGACCGGTTCAGTTGGTGTGCGCATCGGTCCACTCATCAAAGAAAAAAACTCGCGCGCAGCCCCTAATCAGTTTCCACTTATTTTCGGCTCGCTCAATCAAGATGGGGAACCGAATACCAGTGAGAGCAAGAAACTTGCAGCAGGAGGTGTATCTCGTCAGCAGGCCAATGATCGTGTTACTCCGTATAGGCCAAACTACTCGGGGGGCAGCAAGTCGGTTGTTTCGGGAACTCGGCCAGAACCTCGTTGGTGTCCTAAAGGATTAACTCACACTCAAAAACGCCGAGTGCAACGACTGCGAGCGTTGGATATTAGAGAGGAAAATTCTGAGAAGGAGCGTGACGAGGTGTTCAATAAGGAGAGGCCATTGATACCCCGGTTAACTTGGCAGAAAAAGCTCACAGTAGAAAGAAACGCCGGCACCAATAGCTCGGAAGGATCAGGTCATAACTCAGGAGCTGCCCAAAACTCAGATGCCGCCAACAACTCAGAAGGAGCTGCCCAAAACTCAGATGCCGCCAACAACTTAGAAGGAGCTTCTCACAACTTGGATGTTGATCATTGCTTGGAAGATGCCGCTCAGGACTCGGTGGATTATGGGGAGTACTTGGGTGGTGATGAAGACTACTCAGGGGGTGATGAAAAATACTCGGACAATGACATGGCCGAGGATAAGGATGACAACATTAATTCGGAGAGTGGTAATAACTCAGAAAGCAATTCCCATATGGATATTAACATGGTCTTTTGCATTGCCCGCTGAATTTCGTGCACCCGAGCCAGAGGTTGCTGAACTTGTGCTTGGTCCGGGTAGAGCCATGTTTGAAAAGCTAGAGAAGTCGGATCAACATTTGAAGCCACTGTTTATCAAGGGGCACATTGATGGAAAGCCTATTGGACGCATGCTTGTGGATGGTGGTGCAGGTGTCAATATCATTCCCTATTCGGTGTTTACCAAACTCAACCGAAAGGAAAGTGAGCTAATGAAGACCAACATGGGACTTAGTGGATTCTCAGGGGAGCTATCTGAAGCCAAGGGCATTATCTCTATGGAGCTCACGGTTGGGAGTAAGACCTTACCGACTGCTTTCTTTGTGGTGGATGTCAAAGGCCGATACAATGTTCTGTTGGGACGTGATTGGATACATGCGAATTGTTGTGTTCCTTCTACCCTACATCAATGTTTAATTCAATGGGTGGATGACAATGTGGAGGTGGTTGAAGCAGACAACTCGGCTTGTATAGCTGTGACCGAGGTACGGTTGATTGGCAACTCGGTAACATGCAGTGTTTGACTGGTAGAGATCTATCGGACTATGATTATATTAGTATAGGTAAAAATGGTTTTGTACCTATCAATGTACAGCCGGCTGATGTAGCTCGCCTTAACAGTCTGTCTATTTAGATGATGAATAAAAATAGTAGTATTAAATGGCTCCAACAACTTACTGAGGAATATCGTTCCGGAAAGAACGATATGCATGAAACCATTGAAGAATTTGAAGACATGGAAAAGCTTGGGCATGGATTCTCATCGGCTGATCCACTTGAGGAGATAGATATTGGTGATGGAAGTATTCCAAGGCCTACTTTTATCAATGCTAATTTGAAGGCCGATGAGAAGAGCAAGGTAACCGAGTTACTTAAAGAATTTGTTGATTGCTTTGCTTGGAACTATACTGAGATGCCTGGTTTGAGTAGAGATTTAGTTGAGCATAGATTACCTATTAAATCTGGTTTTAGGCCGCATAAACAACCTCGCAGAAATTTCAATCCTATTATGTATGATCATATCAAAGAGGAAATTGATCGGTTGCTAAAAGCTGGGTTTATTCGGCCATGTAGATATTCTAAGTGGGTTTCTAATATTGTTCCTGTTGAAAAGAAAAACACCGGTGCAATTAGAGTATGTATTGATTTTAGAGACTTGAATAAGGCTACTCCGAAAGATGAATATCCGATGCCTATAGCCGACACACTTATCAATGATGCTTCAGGACATAGAGTAATCAGTTTTTTATATGGTAAGGCTGGTTATAACCAAATATTCATGGCCGAAAAGGATATGTCTAGGACTGCTTTTCGGTGTCCTGGTTTTGTCGGTTTGTTTGAATGGGTAGTCATGACTTTTGGCTTGAAGAATGCCGGTGCTACATATCAACGTGCTATGAATCTTATATTTCATGATTTTCTCGGCATCATAGTAGAGGTATACATTGATGATATAGTGGTTAAATCGGATGGTTTTGAGTCTCATTTGGCCGATTTGAGATTAGGTTTTGAAAGGATGCATAAGTATGGGCTAAAGATGAATCCCCTTAAGTGTGCTTTTGGTGTGTCGGCTGGAAAGTTCTTAGGCTTTATAATTCATGAGCGTGGTATAGAGATTGATCCTAAGAAGGTAGAAGCAATTAGAAATCTAGAGCATCCGACATGCAAAAGGGATGTGCAAAAACTATTGGGGAAGATTAATTTATTGAGACGATTCATATCTAACCTTTCAGGAAAAATTGAATCCTTTGCTCCGATACTCCGGCTCAAGAATGAAGCCGAGTTCATTTGGGGGGCAGAGCAACAAAGGGCCTTTGATAACATAAAGAGATACTTGTTGAATCCTCCAGTGTTGCGTGCACCCAAATCTGGTACGCCGTTCAGGTTGTATATTGCTGCACAAGATAAAGTGATCGGTGCAGTGTTGACGCAAGAAGATGGTGGGAAGGAGCACGTTATTGCATATCTAAGTCGTCGATTGATAGACGCCGAAACTCGGTATGTGTTCATTGAGAAATTATGTTTGTCTTTGTATTATGCATGTACCAAGTTTCGACCTTACTTGTTGTCTAGTACTTGTGTAGTAACTTGCCAAGCCGATGTAGTTAAATACATGTTACAAAAACCGATCCTTAGTGGTAGGATTGGAAAATGGGCTTATGCGTTAATTGAATATGATTTGACATATGAATCGTTGCGTTCTATGAAGGGCCAAGTTATTGCCGATTTCATTGTTGATCATAGTGTTAAAGATGAAGAAGATATTGATTATGTTAGCATATGTCCATGGAAACTTTATTTTGATGGATCGGTTTGTAGGGAAGGTCAAGATGTTGGTACCGTTTTAATTTCTCCTAATAATGTGATATATGAAACATCGGTTCGTTTAGAGTATAATTGTACTAATAATCAAGCCGAATATGAAGCTTTGCTATTCAGTTTACAATATTTGGCTGATATGGGTGTCAAAGATATAGATGCTTTCGGTGATTCACTTTTGGTAGTGCAACAAGTGAAAGGCGAATTCCAATGTTTTGATGGATTGCTAAATAGTTACTTAGACCGATGTTTAGATATAATCAAATCTCTGGATACTTTCACTATTAGTCATATACCTAGGGAGGAAAATTCTGGAGCAAACTATCTAGCACAACAAGCATCCGGTTACAACGTCAATAGGGGGAAGTTTCTCATATTAGAAAAACCGATGCCTGTAGCTGCAAGGGATGAGACCGAATTGCAACTAATTCGGGACACACACCGAGTAACGGATGGTAATTTTGAAAATGCTCCAAGTTGCACCGAGTTATACCGAGTTGCTGCTAATTCGGAAACAAAGGTGGACCAAGTTACACCCATCTTGGAAGATTTAGTGCAAGGGATGCACATGCCCGAGTTACCACAAGCTGCCGAGTTACCTAGTAATTCGGAAACTGTAGTTGTAGATTGGCGGGTTCCTCTTATCAATCATTTAAGGGATCCGAGTAAAACTTGAGACAGGAAGGTTCGGCGGCAAGCTTTAAAATATACTATGTATAATGATGAGTTACATCGCCGAACTATAGATGGGTTACTTTTAAAATGCTTGGATTATGATCAATCTAGGTTAGCCATGGGTGAAGTGCATGAAGGCATATGTGGGATGCATCAGTCGGCTCATAAGATGTGTTGGTTAATATGTGTTGGTTAATAAAAAGAGCTGGTTTCTATTGGCCGACTTTGTTAGAGGATTGCTTTAGATACTACAAAGGTTGTGAGGCTTGTCAAAAGTTTGGCAATATACAATTGGCACCTGCAGCTATGTTGAATCCCATAATCAAACCATGGCCATTTAGAGGGTGGGGCTTAGATTTTATTGGTGAGATAAATCCTTCGTCTTCTAAAGGGCATCGCTTCGTCCTAGTAGATGAGGTTCCAGAAAAAAGGCTAAAAGCGTTACAAGAGATTGAGAAAGAAAAATTAAGAGTAGCTAAGGCTTATAATAAAAAGGTGAAGGAGAAATCGTTTCAAATAGGAGATTTAGTGTGGAAAACGATTTTTCCCGTTGGAACTAGGGACAGAAAATTCGGCAAGTGGTCGCCGAGTTGGGAAGGTCCATATGAAGTTGTGCGGATTGTTCCTGGAAATTCATATTTTGTACAAACTTTACAGAGAAGTAAGTTATCCAAAACTCTCAATGGGAGATACTTGAAGAAATATTATCCTAGCGTGTGGCAGGAAGCTTGAATACATATGGCCGATATGAGATTATCGCCCTTAGAACACACATGGCCGATGAAGTATTGACATCGTCCTTAGCACAAACATGGACAAGTTATTTTTCGGCACACAAGTTTTTGCCGAAAAACAGGGGGGCATGTGTTGATGGAAGTTTTTGGCATGGCAATAACCTTATATAAGATGACTTCAAATGGAGAGGTGCTCTACATGAAAAAGTTAGGTGTTGTTGATATTAACATTTTTGTAGTTCGAGCCATCGCCATCCGATTCCATCTTAAAGGCCGAAACTATGTTCGAAGCAGTAAAATCAAAACAATTGAAGCACTATTTTGCCAATAAGGCCTTCAAGATATCCTCAAATGGAAAAATGTTCTACATGAGGCGGCTTCGTCTCGTCGAACCGGTCGATTTTGATATTTGAAACGTCCAAATCCGAGTTCGTATGAAGAAGTTACGACCAAAACAGTGCAGCGCTGAAAAGTCAGGTCGGACCATCCGAGATGGAAACCGGACCGTCCGGGCTAAGGAAGCACCGTCCGACCTGGAAGTTGGACCGTCCGACTTAACGACCCCGTTTACAGAAAGATTTTGGCCCACGTCGGACCGTCCGGACCCCAAGTCGGACCGTCCGGGCTAAGGTCGGACCGTCCGACTCCGAAGCCGGACCGTCCGACTTGAAGGCTCCAGTTACAGAAGGATTTTGACCCTTAGCTCGGACCGTCCGACCCTGCGGTCCGGACCGTCCGGGATAAAGTCCGGACGTCCGGCCCCCCCGACCCGGATCCGATTTTGATCGCGATTTTGGCAGTTTTGACGCGGATTTGAGTCCTTTTCTTGTAGGGAAAGTCCAACCCCCTCATAAATAGATGAGGTGACGGCCGATTAGAACACACAATCGACATATACCCAAAAACACATCTACTTTTCAAGTTCTTCTACTTTTTGTCTAGTTCTAGGTCATCTTTGGTGTTTTGCTCGTAAAGCACCTGTTTCTTCTCCGAAATTGAAGATCTCTTTGTTGATTTGCTTGTAAATCATCCGTTCTTCGTAACGTAAAACGAAGTGGCGACTCCCTTGCTCTAAACAATTGCGCGGTGCAAGTCTTGTGTTGCGTTGAACAAATTCTTCGTCAACAGCTACCCGTCAGGGTTTGATACAATCTTCGCTTTATTTGATTAGGGTTTTTTGCGAATAAAATTTAAGTGTGGATGTTTTACATGGTGATTGAATTGGTGATTGAATTACCGGGGTTAGGGTTTTTGTGGAAGCATTAATGGGTAATTAGTGGTAGATTGAATTGGTGACTAGGGTACAGTAATTCTTCCACATATTCATCACTTAATGAGTGTGTTTTACATCCATGTATACATGCAGAGGAGATAACCCCTTAATTTGTTACATTCATATGAACTGTGCTATTTGTAAATTCGTAAGCAATCATGTATCCTGCTCACATTGTGCATTTATAACAAATCTATGCAATAAAAAGGTTAAATAAGCATTTGAAAAGATATATAATGTTCTCCACTTGCAGATACCCCTTACTTTATTCTTTCATTAATTTTTTGTAGGCGATGCATATTACATGCCTTTGTGTTTGTTTTTACATTTTGGTCTTATTTACACATTGATTTAGGTAGCTGTGAAATTGTGAAGCCATATGCATATTCAATTGTAGATATTTTGGATTTCTGACAGATATTTGTTTCTTCCACTTTGTGAATTAGTGGAAGCATTAATGTACATCCTTTTTGAGAAGTGTTTACCATTTACCCCTATTTTAATTATTTTTTATAATTTGATTCAATATAATTGATTCCATGGAACCATACATGTAATCCTTGATTATGTATTGATGTTATCTGTGTTTATCATTTATCTCTGCTTTAATTATTGTTTCATAATTTGGTTCAATATAATTGTTTGCATGGAGCCGTAAATGTCATCCATGATTATCTCTGTTTTAATTATAGTTTCATTCATATGAACTTTGCTATTTATAGAAAGGAGAGTACTTCTGAAAGTTCCATAAAACAAGAACATCCCTAAGGATGGCCTTAGGTCTGGACTGGTTGAGCATGTGAAAGCTATCTCTCGGGGTGCTGGTGTTAAAGATCTCTGTGATCAGGGCGAACATGTTGCACTCTACATTGTCCTGATGTATTGCGACGATTAAGGCATCGTCTTTATATGTAAGATGGTTCTGTCTTTTGCTGATGAAGGTGTGCTGATATACTGCTGAACTTGTAGATCGTACTTAAGTACTCTTTTTATGCTGGATTGCTGGGTTGTTTATGAGTGGAGAATGCCGAACTTGGTTAGTTATTAATGAATTTATGCTTGTATGGTTTTAATGTTCTGCATAACTCTTGACAAATCTGAGCACTGAAATGAATCTAAGTTTAGACGGTCATGAAGATGCATGTCATCATTGGAATGAATCTTTTTAGACAATCATGGAGTGGCGTAGAATTGATCCCATAAATTTGGCACATTGTTGTATGTTAGCATGTGGAACAATGTTGTCGAACTAAAATTTTAAAAATTAAATAAATAGACGTTTTTAATTTTCAGATGAACTACAATGTTGTCCAACTGAAATTAATTTTTTTCCACAAAATCACTTTGAGGTACATAAGTAGTGCTTTTATGAAAGAAAAGTCCATAGTTTTCGAAAAACATCATTTTTCATTTTTTTTGCAGTGGAGAAGGAACAATTTCTAAAGGAGGTGCAACATGTGGTTGCCAAAAGTGCAAGCACAAGATTTTCACACAAACTAGATCATATTTGAGGGATGGTGGCCAAATTTTACGAACTTTCTCCATGTGTAGCTAATTTCCCTCATTTAATGGAGTTTAAGATAATTTTCCCAAAGTAATTCAAATTTGAACTACAAGTGTTTGATCTTGTGCTTTAAATTTTTCCAAAAAATAATTTTCAGTTACACAACTGGTGCTTGTAGCACAGAAAAGTTATTACTTTTCAAAAATTCCAAACCTTTGAACTAATTGCCATGGTCTCAAATTTGGCCATTTTTTGTCAAAATTCAAATAAATTGAAAAACATGCCCAAAAATTAAAACCCCTTGCATAGAGTCATAATTTATGTACTAGTTGCAGTGAAAAATAGTAGAACTGAGTTTTCCTAAACTTTTGAAAATGGTACTTTGCAACGAGGTTTATCAGGTATGAACATGCATAGGTTTCAACCCAAAGGAGCTAGTTTTGACCAATCCCATGACATGGTTTGTGATATTGAGCCCAAATTGGTCACATTGGTGTATGGAGGCATGGGAAACAATGTCATTCAACTGAGGTTTCATTTTGTTTTTTTACATTTTCCATTTTTTGCCCTAGAGAAGAAACTTTTTGTGAAGGTGGTGCAAGAAATATTTGCCAATTGTGCAACCAGAAAATTTTCACACAAACTAGACCATATTTGAGGGATGGTGCCCAAAATTTATGAATTTCCTCCATGTGTAACTAATTCTCCTCATTTATTGGAGTTTACAATGATTTTCCCAGAGTAATTCAAATTTGAACTGAATGTGCTTGATATTGTGTTAATTTTTTTTCCAAAAAGCATTTTGAGGTAAAGAAGTAGTGCTTATATCATAGAAAATTTCTTACTTTTCAAAAATTCCAAACCTTTCAACTAATTGGCATGGTCTCAAATTTGGTCAGTTTTTGAAAAAAATAAATAAATTGAAAAAGAAGTAAAAAAACAAATCCCCTTGCATGGAGTCATCATTTATGTACTAGTTGCCGTGAAAAATAATAGACTTGAGTTTTCATAAACTTTTGAAAATGATCCTTCACAACGAGGTCTATCAGGTATGAACATCTACAGGTTTCAAGTCAAAGGAGCTAGTTTTGAGCAATCCCATGGCATGGTTAGTGATATTGAGCCCAAATTTGGCACATTGGTGTATATTAGCATGGGAAACAATGTCATGCAACTAAGGTTTCATTTTTTTTAATCATTTTCCAATTCTTTTTTCCCTAGAGAAGCAACTTTTTGTGAAGGAGGTGCAAGAAATATTTGCCAAAAGTGCAACCAGACAATTTTCACACAAACTAGATCATATTTGAGGGATGGTTCCCAAAATTTATGAATTTCCTGCATGTGTAACTAATTTCCCTCATTTATTGGAGTTTACGATGATTTTCCCAGAGTAATTCAAATTTGAACTACAGGTGGTTGATACTATGTTTAAATTTTTTCCAAAAAATCATTTTAAGGTACAGAAGTAGTGCTTATATCATAGAAAAGTTCAGAGTTTTCGAAAATTCCAAACCTTTCAACTAATTGCAATGGTCTCAAATTTGAACTAGGGTTATTTGTCCATTTTGTTTTAGCACTGCCCAAAATATATATGGAATAGACTTTCTGATCCGGCCGTCATACGTAGATGGGCCAACCCAACTGATACGTCTCAAACGTATCTGCTTTTCCAAACACTTTTGCTATTGTTTTGACCTCATTCTTGCATGATTTGTACTAAACTAACCCGGACTGACGCTGTTTTCAGCAGAGCTGCCTGTATGGTTTTATTGTGTGCAGGAAAATGGATTGTTAGGTATCTCAGAAAATTCCAGGAAAATTCATACAAAATCCACGCACCCGAAGCTTCCACGGACCAGAAGTGGGGCCAACGGGGCTCCAGGCGCCCTGCTGGTGCGGCCCCACCCCTGGCCGCGCCGGCTGGCCGCCTGGGGGCCACCTCCCTCCTCTGGTGCCCTATCGATGCCCCTATTTATTCTCGTGACGGGGAAACCACGAAACAAGAGTCACTTTTACAGAACCCATCGTGGAGCCACCGCCACCCTCTGTTCTTCCTCGGGAGGGCTAATCTGGAGGCTGTTTTGGCCTCCGGAGAGGGGAGATCGCCGCCATCGTCATCACCATCACCAATCCATCCTCCCTCCATGACTTCTCTTCACATGTGTGAGTAATTCCATGATGTATGCAAAGGGGATGGTAGGGATTGGATGAGTTTGATCATGTAATAGTTCGTCAGATTGTTGGGGCATGTTGCCTATCATCTACCTTGGTGTTTATCATCTTTGCTACAACTTGTTGCTCTCAATGCTTGTCACTTTGGGCCCGAGTGCCATGTTGTCAGATCTGAACCGCTTATGTTTTCATGAGTATATTTATGTTCTAGATCCTATCTATGAGTTGTATGCACCTATTATGTTACGGAACCGGCGATCCCAAAGGTGACAGCTTGGGACACCAAAGGGGATGGTCCATAATTTGAGGATTTCATGTATCCATTGAGTTTATTGCTTTGTTCCGATGCTCTTAGACAGGAGCACCTTAATCTCCATAAGTTCCCTTTGGCCCCGTTCGTAGCAGGATGGTAGGACAAAATATGTTGTTCAACTTCTTATTGCAAGCACGCACAACTACCTACGGGATACAAGCCTAATGTTTGATATTTTGCCTTCGTGATCATCGCTTTCCTGTGTGTGCCTTGCCCCGTGTTAGAATTTATTACATGTCCACTTTCATTCATGCAGCGCCCAACCATCCATCTCCCTAGCCTACAGTGTTTTAATCCTACTGGTCACTACTAGTTTTATTTCCGCTATTTTACTTTTGTTGTTATCACTATCACTATCATATCACAGTTGCTATTAATATTTTGTTGCAAGAAAGTATATTTTAGGTGCGTTTGAATTGACAACTCAACTGTCAAAGCTTATAAATACTCTTTGGCTCCCCTTGTGTCGAATCAATAAATTGGGTTAACTTACCCGCGAGAACACTACCAACGACCCCCTACAGTTGAGGGTCATCAAGTACTGTTTTCTGGCGCCGTTGCCCGGGAGCATAGAAATATTTACAAGTCTACTTGAAGTATTCTGCCTGCCATACTTCATCCGCTATGGGTAACAAAGGAGACCCCAAGGTTCCAATCTTACCATCTACTACAAGAAAAGGTACCGTTCTGAGTACCAGTGCTACACTCGATTCACCCTCCGTTATAAGTAAGTTTGCTTCACCACCACCACCACATGCTACTTCTACTGAGTCTATTACTATGTCTGATACTTTTGATGATGCTTCCACTACTCTTGATGATACTAGTTTTTCTTGGTCACAATATTGAAGCTCAGACTGCTAAGGTTGCAGCATAGTCCGAGACTCCTGCTACCTATATTCCTACTTGAAAAACCGTTGGTTACCCGGACTTAGATGAAATCAAGGAGAGAATCCTTGATGATGATTATATTACTCTTGATGATGAGTTTTTGCAGGGAACTCAAAGAGTGTGTCGACTCTGACCCTGGAGCTGTAAAGGAGTTGCTTGAAAAGCACTCCATGAAGAACAAGATTATTCCTGATCCTAAATTTGCCACATCCCCTATATGCATCACTGATGCTAATTATGATTTATCTGTTGACCTTTCACTTATATCTACAGTCGAGGTTGACCCTTTTTATGGCAGAGAAAATGATGATGTTATAGCACACCTGACCAAACTCGCTGAGTTAGGTAACTTATTTACTACTGATGAAAGGATACAAAACTTTTATGTGGCCAACCTTTTTTCCTTTTTCTTTAAAGGAAGACGCTAAATCATGCACTACCCTATGGTTCCATTGAGAGTCCTCAGGACTTGGTTCGATTCTCTGTTGATAAATATTTTCCTTCTTATATGCAACATGCTACTTTGCAAAGAATATATAACTCTAAAAAATTGCAAGATGAGCACCTCCCTAAAGCTTGGGGGAGGTAAGAGAAGAAGAAGCACCTGATAAACGCAAGAATTATACTAGAGAAGACTTCATAGCAAGAAGACATGGGAAGGAAAGAGAACCATGGGTACAGAAACCCATGCCCTTTCCAGGTAAGTCTCTCCAATCTAAAGAAGAAGAACATTATAATAAATTTTGTGAATGGATGAAACCTCTTTTTCTTCAAATTCCCCTGGATGATTCTATCAAGTTACCTCCTTATTCCAAATATATGAAAGATATTGTTACTAATAAAATAAAAGTTCTTAACGAGGCAATATCTACTATGCTTGCTAACTAATCTTTCAGTGGAAAGATTCCTGAGAAGCTTGATGATCCAGGTATACCCACTATTCCTTGCTCCATAAAAAATAATTATGTCAAGACTGCTTTATGTGATCTTGGAGCAGGAGTGAGTGTCATGCCTTTTTCTATTTATAAGAGGCTATGTTTAGATAAGCTAATCCCTACATATATCTCTCTTCAGATGGTTGACAAGTCAACAGCCGTCCCGATAGGTATTTGCGAGGATGTTCCCGTTGAAGTTGCTAATTGCTTAATCCTTACAGATTTTGTTGTGCTTGACATGCCCGAGGATGGGAGCATGTCCATTATTCTTGGTAGACCTTTTCTTAACACCACATGTGCTATTATTGATTGCAATAAAGGAAAGGTCACCTTCAACATTGATGATAAAGAACACACGGTGTATTTTCCGAAGAAGATCGACAAAAGGCATGGCCTTAACTCTATAGATAATATCGAGACCGTGAAGATTGGAGAATGGGACTTTCCACTACATGTGCACCACAAATATAAAACCATTATGGTGGGGACAATGTCCATTAAAGTAAAGGTGCAATGATCGTTTCATGAGAGGTGAGATTTTTTTACTCTATATATCTCCGGTGCATTGGTAAGACTTGATAAACCTTGCTAGCTAGCATGTTTTATATTGGTAAAAAGTGGATCTTGATATATTTTCATTTGCCTTATCTTTTATTCTTTTTGCTGTACCAAGTTTTTATATTTTTGAAGCTTCGCAATTCCAGTCACTGCTTCAAGTTTTCAGAAAGTTTCGCAGCTTTTTGAACTCCAAAATTTTTTCAACTGTGTAGTTTTCAGAAAAATTCCAGAAAATTTAAATTAAATATTTCCATGCCGGGAGTGACCCAGAGGCACCTGGGGCTGACTAGGGGGCCCACCAGTGGCCCAGACGGCCAGCTGGCGCGGCAAGGCCCCTAGCCACGCCGATAGGGCGCCTGTGGCCCACAGGCCCCACCTGTAGGTATTTCTTCTTCCTCTCTCTCTCTCTCTCTTTCTCAACAAAAACACGAGTTCTGCTCCTGTGCTCGCGTTCTTGCTGTTCTTGGAGAGGATTTTCGATCTCTCTCTACAACCCATCATTTGAGCTGAGATTTTGAGCAAATACTCCCTGGTATACAACTCCTTCACCCCTCCAATTAGATTTTTGATTGGTGGCTTCATTTGTGAGTATTTGGTAGTTCTTGGTGTTGTTTATATGAGCTTGCATGCATGTATAGAAATTTATTTTCCAAGTTTTGATGCAAGTTTATGCCTTAGGCGAGTGAGTAGAGTAGTTTGCCTCAACTCACTTTGCTTAAATCCTTGTTTTTGTGAATTGTCAAAACTTTCAGAAATGAGTTTGCTAGGAAAATAAAAGGGGTGGCTTGGGAAGAAGAAGCCCGAGCGCTCCGATGGAGTTACTAGAGCTGCAGCTTCACCCTCAGCTGCTAATGTGAGCTACAATGAAGATCATGTGCCCCTGCAGTTGTTGGAAGACACAAGTCCAGCATGCGCAATGATGTATCCGTGCGATGATTTTCTTGAAGCTGCAGGAATCAAGGAGGAATTTTATGGCCTTTGCGCCAATGCAGGTTTGACACGGCTAGCACTATTCCGTGTGGTACAATATAAAAAACTCACCTCCTGCTTTATTAATAGTTTTTGTTATAACCATGATGCTGGATTTATTGAGTTTAAACTTTATGATAAGCTTATGACCATGCCTTTGGCAAGATTTTGTGATATAATAGGTGTGGCGAATGCTGGTCAAACGGCAAGGATGAACTCGCAACCCACCGAGTTGAGGACTCTCTTCAACTCTCTTTGTTGCCAGGAGGATAGAGATATTTGGCGCACAAAGATTTCCAGCATTTTATTCCCCCATCTCAGGTATTTTGCGTATTTTATTGCTAGAGGGGTGTTGGCTCGTGACAACACGAGCAACGGTTCTGCACCAGATTTTGCTATTTATGCGAATGCCCTCTCTGATAAGAATGATTATAATGTGGGTGCCTTAATTGCTCGGCGCCTTGTTATGAATAGTAACAAGGGCGATTTATTTGGTAGTGTTTACGCCACACTTATCCTTGAGTCTTTTAATGGCACCCCGCATCCTGATGAGGTTCCCTTTTCATACATAAGTCTTGATCTTGCTGCTATGAAGAGGCATAAGTTTGTTACCATGACTTCCTAGTTTGGTAACCTTGTTTATGTTTTGAGGTTTGAAAAGACCATTACTCATGAGATCAGTCTACCTGCACCATTTTTGTTTGATCATACCCGCAGGAACGGATGGTCCTTCAATGATAACCAGTTTGATGACTTCATGGCTCAATATCATCTGCATAACCCCATGGAGGGGGTTGTGCCCGACGAGGAGGATCATGGTGAGTTCCCACCTTTCCAAGGGGAGACCGTCACCCAATATGACTTCATGGCTCAATATCATCTGCATAACCCCATGGAGGGGGTTGTGCCCGACGAGGAGGATCATGGTGAGTTCCCACCTTTCCAAGGGGAGACCTGTTGGATATGTGCCCTAGAGACAAATTAATAAAGATATTTGTCACATATCCGTTTTGTTCATAATACGTTTTATACTGTGCTATAACTGTATTACTTGGAAATACTAATACAGGTGTAGTATAAAACATGGTCCGTAGTTTAACTCGGGTAAACTATCTCATTGGGCAATTGATTGATCAAGCTTTCCTGATCATGGCGACACTTAAGTCCATTGATAATGAGGTCATATCATTAGGGGAATGATGTGATGGACAGACACCCACCTAAAGTAATGCAATGTGATCGAGTCACATAGTTCAGCGTTGCTATGACTTTGAAACGTATGGCTTAGTCCTTAGACCGTAATGATCATACGTAATCACGATCTATGAGGAGACTTTGATTTGTATCCCACCGCCTGACTGAAATATGCTGGCTATAACGGAGCACTTTGGGTATTCCGAAATAGATGGTTGATGAGTATGTTAATAGATCAAAGCGGGATTTGTCAGTCCTTGTGACAGGACAGGTACTCTGGGCCCGCTCGGTGATATTGCATCAACCCCTTGCAAGGACGTGACTAGGTCACAAGAGATGCAATGATCATGGACGAGAGAAGTTGTTTGTCGTGAAAGAGATGTGAACACGGTATGTGGGATACCGACGATCAAACCTCGGACAAACAAAGTACCGCAGAACAAAGGGATTATGTCGTATCGTTAACGGTTTCCAAAAGCGATCGAAGCTCATTCGATGGAAGCGCAGGGGCTGTCAAGGATTGTAACCAGATCCAACTGACTAGTCATTGGTCCATGAGAAAAGTCTCGACCATGTCTGTTGTTTCCCGGACCGTTAGGGTGTTACACTTAAGGGCAATCGATGCATAGGACAGTTACGGGATCAATCGGTGAAATAGGAGAAATCACCGGAATAGTTCCGGAGGAGGACGGAATGGTTTCCGGACATTTTGAATAGTTCAAAATAAATTTTAATTGTTTTAATAATGTTTTTATTATTTAATTATCTGAATTAAATATTTAAAACTTATTAAATAATTAAAATAATGGAAAAAGGCTATATGGGCCTTAGAGGCAAATTAGGGGAGGAGGGGGTTCCCCCCCTTGGGCTTGGCGCCAAGGGGTGGGGCCCAACCCCCCCTTGGCCGGCGCACTCCTCCCCCCTTGGGGGTTTAGTCCCACATGGGGGAGGGAAGAGGGATCACACCCCCCCTTGGCCTTTATATAGAGGGGTAGACCCCCCTTTTTCCATACAACAATTGATCTCCTTCTTCTTCCTTCTCCATTTCCGGAAGTGGACTCCCCTTGTTTGGAGTCTACACCAGGATTGGAGTTCTCCACCATAAGGCAGGCCGTCGCTCTGCCGGAGTCGGGATCCGTAGCCGTCTTTCTTCCGCTGCTCGCCTGGTTCGGAGCCCGGGAGGAACATCGATTGTGCCGTACGTGTATAATCCCTTCGAGGCATTTGCTTCGTCGCTGGAGGTTTGCCGGGAGTCATCCTCGCCGGTGGTGGTCTTCTACACGACAGGGAGGTCGTAGTTCTGAGTCTACGCCAACCACGTTCGTAAGAACGTTTCCTTCTTTCGGTCTTCAAAGGTATGAACACCGATTCCCTCCGTTACTTTACATCGCCATAGCATAGATCTTGGGTTCGGGTACCGTAGGTGTGAAAAATTTGTGTTTTCTGCCCCGTATCCCAACAGTGGTATCAGAGCTAGCTATGCGTAGATGTATTGTACGGATAGAACACATCTAGGATGTGGGCATCGAATCTTCATTCGTTACCCTCCCACGTGTACTCATTCAGCATTGCGGCAATGTTTGATGAAGCGGCCCCCGACCGACCTTACGCGTTTACGCGAGACTGGTTCCACGCTTGACATATGGCTTGTACCATATAAAGTGGCTGGGGGGGTGTCTGTCTCTCTGCATTAGCGATGCGAAGATGTTTGCAACGGAGGGCCCCGACAGGGGTGTAATAGAGACGAATAAGAGACGGTGTTGTGGCATGTTTTTCGCAGGATAGAAATCGGTTCTCTCTCTCGAAACCCCTAGCAGCCACGTAAAACTTGCACAAGCTAAAGTAGAAAGGCGTTTTAACTTTGCTTTGCATGAAGGGGGATCATAGGTTGTATGATTTAAAGTTTTACTTCCTGTTTTATGCTAAGTATGCTAGATATATCGACGGTAGCACGAAACAGGACCATCTCTCACAATACCAACATTGTGTTCTCCCTTTTGATGGGCACCACCTGGAAGGTTCTCCCATATGGCTTGATGCTCCGTACATACCGGAGTTGTCCTACATATTCAACGGAGTTCGCATGAGGTTGGGTTCGGCGAGCCTGGCATATGCAGATATGGCCTTGCTGAACAGCTAACATCAAGGTTCGATTGGCAGGCTTGACGTATGTAGATGCGGGCCTGGAACACAGAAGACCGAAAGGTCTAGCACGAGTCACATGCCTGATGTGATTGGCTTAGAGGCCTACCTGGTTCGCATACTGGGCCGTACATATCGGGGGAGGTATGGGGGCTGGGATTGTGTAATCACTTAGTTAAATTGAGAGGTGTTTATCTAAGTGGGAGCTTTCTAGAATTTTAAGATTAAATTGAAACTCCACATTATGAATAAAAGTCTAAATATGTATCGTTGTGAATCCAACCTTGTAGATGGCAGCACCTCGCCCCCCGTTCAACTTAGGATCATTCCTAGAGAAAGATAAGCTAAAAACAGATGGGACAAACTTCACCAACTGGTTCCGCACCCTGAGGATTCTCCTCGTTCCCCTCAAAATAGCATACGTACTAGAGGACGCGTTAGGTGACGCACCAGCAGATGATGCCAGTCAGGACGAGAAGAATGTCTATCTCTCCAAGACTGATGATTACAACCTTGTCCAGAGTGGCAAGCTCTACTCCATGGAGGCTGAGCTGCAGAAACGCTTTGAGAGGATGGGTGCATATGAGATTATCACCGACCTCAAGGCGGTCTTCGCACCTCAAGCCAGGGCTGAACGGTACGAGGCTTCTGAAGCCTTCTTCTCAGCAAAGATGGATGAGCACGGCAGCGTGAGTGAGCACGTGGTCAAAATGTCTGGCTACGTTCAGCGCTTAAATGCTCTGGAATGTCAGATTCCAGATGAACTTGCGGTTGATAGGGTGTTGCAGTCGCTTCCCCCTAGCTACAAAGGCTTTGTGCTAAACTACAACATGCAGGGGATGACCAAAACCCCTTCTGAGTTGTTCGCCATGCTAAAGAGCGCTGAGGTTGAGATCAAGAAGGAGCACGCCGTCTTCATGGTCAACAAGACCACTGACTTCGAGAAGTCAAGCAGACGGGAGAAGGCCAGGAGAGGTGGCCCTAAGAGGGATGGCAAGTCAGTTGCCGCTCCTCCCAAGGCACCCAAGCCTAAACTCGGAGTGGAGTGCTTCTACTGCAAGGGTGAAGGTCACTGGAAGCGCAATTGTCCCAAGTACCTAAAGGACAAGAAGGCTGGCAAGGTCGCCAAGAGAGACGAAGGTATATTTGATATACATATTGTTGATCTTCTCTTGACAAGCGCTGGGAACACATCCTGGATATTTGATACAGGATCTGTCGCTCATATTTCTAATTCCATTCAGGGACTAAGGAATAGGAGACGCTTGGTCAAGGATGAAGTGACGATGCGCGTGGGGAATGGCTGCCAGATTGAAGTCTTGGCGGTCGGCACAAAGCATCTTAGTCTCCCTTCAGGATTGGTTTTAGTTCTGAATAAATGTTACTATGTACCCGCGTTGAGTGTGAACATCGTGAGTGGTTCTTGCTTGAAGCGAGACCACTATTCTTTTAATTCCGATACAATTGGTTGTTCGATTTATAAGGATGATATGTTTTATGTTCACGCACCGGATTCGCATGGTTTATTCATACTTAATCTCGATGGTGACGTGAGTCACGTTAACAATATTGAGGCCAAAAGATTGAAGAATAATGAAGATCACATGATGATGTGGCATTGCCGACTTGGTCATATTGGTGTAAAACGCATGGAGAAGCTCCATAAGGATGGACTTCTTGACTCATTGGATTTTGGATCCCTTGATACATGTGAACAATGCCTCATGGGCAAAATGACAAGGACTCCATTCAATGGTGTGATGGAGCGTGCGGATGTCTTATTGGGGATCATACACACGGATGTATGTGGACCCATGAACGTCCCCACTCGCAATGATCTTTGTTACTTCGTGACCTTTACTGATGACTTGAGTAGATATGGGTATATTTACTTAATGAAGCACAAGTCTGAAACCTTTGAAAAGTTCAAGGAATTTCAGAATGAGGTCGAAAATCAACTCGGAAGGAAAATCAAGCACCTTCGATCGGATCGAGGTGGCGAGTATTTGAGTCACGAGTTTGGCAATCATCTGAAGTCTTGTGGCATAGTACCACAGCTTACGCCGGCAGGTACACCTCAGAGAAACGGTGTAGCTGAGCGACGTAATCGGACCCTATTGGATAGCGTGCGATCGATGATGTCTCATACTGATTTGCCTGTGTCATTCTGGGGGTATGCATTAGAAACCGCCATTCATATTCTTAATAGGGCACCATCCAAATCCGTAAAGACAACACCATTTGAAGAATGGCATGGCACTAAACCTGAGTTGTCTCACCTGAAGATTTGGGGTTGTAAGGCTTATGTTAGGAAACTACAGCCTGACAAACTTGAATCCAAGGCGGATAAGTGCATCTTTGTGGGCTATCCCAAGGAAACTTGTGGGTACACCTTCTACAACAAGTCTGACAGCAAAACGTTTCTTGCCAAGACGGGACACTTTCTTGAGAAGGAGTTTCTCGCGAAAGAGTTGAGTGGGAGGAAAATAGACCTCGATGAAGTAACTGACCAATCACTCCAATTGGATGAAATGGCTACGGAATTTGTTCTAGAACCATCTTCCACAGTGGGAGTTGAAGAGAATGGCCAGAACGACATTCATAACGATCATGACATTCACGATGATCATGATGAGAATGAAGAGGAACCTTTTATGCCCCGTAGGTCATCAAGAGTCCGTCAACCTACTGAGTTTTACGGACAGCTTGTGAATGCAATCTCGGCTGTTGAGTCGGATGAACCTACGAGTTACAAAGAAGCAATGGAGGGACCCGAGTCCGAGAAATGGCTTGAAGCCATGAAATCCGAAATAGACTCCATGTACACCAACAAAGTATGGACTTTGGTGGATATTCCCGAGGACCGCAAGGCCGTCGAGAATAAATGGATTTTCAAGAAAAAGACTGACGCAGACGGAAACGTATCTGTCTACAAAGCTCAACTTATCGCGAAGGGTTTCCGACAAATTCAAGGAGTTGACTACGAGGAGACGGTCTCTCCTGTAGCGATGATAAAGTCTATTCGGATCCTACTAGCAATAGCTGCATATCATGATTACGAGATATGGCAGATGGATGTGAAAACTGCATTCCTAAATGGCAACATTGAGGAAGAGTTGTATATGATGCAACCAGAGGGGTTTGTCGATCCAAGGAATGCTGGTAAGGTTTGCAAGCTTCAACGGTCCATCTATGGGTTGAAGCAAGCATCTCGGAGCTGGAATCTTCGATTTGACGAGGTCATTAAAGCTTTTGGATTTGTCCAAAACGTCGAAGAGTTCTGCGTCTATAAGAAACTGAGTGGGAGCTCTGTAGCATTCCTTGTGTTATATGTAGATGACATATTGCTAATAGGGAACGATAAGAAATTCTTAGAGGAAGTGAAGGAATATCTGAATGGACAATTTTCCATGAAGGACCTAGGTGAAGCTGCGTACATACTGGGGATTAAGATCTATAGAGATAGACCTAATCGGAGGTTGGCCTTGAGTCAGAATACTTATATTGATAAGATTTTGAAAAGGTTCAAAATGGATGACTCCAAGAGAGGTCTCTTGCCAGTTATAAAAGGTGTCAAACTAAGCGTGACTCAATGCCCGACCACAGCTAAAGAGAAAGAGGAGATGTCCTCAAAGCCCTATGCCTCAGCCATAGGTTCTCTCATGTATGCTATGTTATGTACCAGACCGGATTTAGCGCTGGCCATTAGTATGACTAATCGCTACCAGAGTAATCCGGGAATGGCCCATTGGACAGCAGTGAAGAACATCCTTAAGTACTTGAGAAGAACCAAGGATCTCTTTCTTGTTTATGGAGGAGTTGATGAGGAGCTCACCGTAAAGGGTTACGTTGACGCAAACCTCGGCTCAGACCTAGATGACTCGAAGTCCCAGACGGGATATGTTTTCATGTTGAACGGAGGCGCGATTAGCTGGAGGAGCGGCAAACAGTCAGTCGTCGCTCAATCTTCAATGGATTCGGAGTATATTGCCGCTTGCGAAGCGTCAAACGAGGCGCTGTGGCTGAAGAAGTTCGTGATCGAGCTTGGCGTCTTTCCCAGTTGCACTGACCCCGTGGGAATCTTCTGCGACAACACGGGTGCCATTGCTAACGCGAAGGAGCCAAGAACTCACTCTACAACCAAGCACATCCTCCGAAAGTTCCATGTGACGCGAGACTACGTCAGGGATGGACACACTAGGATTCACAAGATACATACGGATCTGAACGCAGCAGACCCGATGACTAAACCTCTTCCACAGGGCAAGTTTGAAGAACACCGAGAGACCATTGGTGTTAGATACATACCTGATGTAAACTAGTGTAATTTGTACTCTAGTGCAAGTGGGAGACTATTGGATATGTGCCCTAGAGACAAATTAATAAAGATATTTGTCACATATCCGTTTTGTTCATAATACGTTTTATACTGTGCTATAACTGTATTACTTGGAAATACTAATACAGGTGTAGTATAAAACATGGTCCATAGTTTAACTCGGGTAAACTATCTCATTGGGCAATTGATTGATCAAGCTTTCCTGATCATGGCGACACTTAAGTCCATTGACAATGAGGTCATATCATTAGGGGAATGATATGATGGACAGACACCCACCTAAAGTAATGCAATGTGATCGAGTCACATAGTTCAGAGTTGCTATGACTTTGAAACGTATGGCTTAGTCCTTAGACCGTAATGATCATACGTAATCACGATCTATGAGGAGACTTTGATTTGTATCCCACCGCCTGACTGAAATATGCTGGCTATAACGGAGCACTTTGGGTATTCAGAAATAGATGGTTGATGAGTATGTTAATAGATCAAAGCGGGATTTGTCAGTCCTTGTGACAGGACAGGTACTCTGGGCCCGCTCGGTGATATTGCATCAACCCCTTGCAAGGACGTGACTAGGTCACAAGAGATGCAATGATCATGGACGAGAGAAGTTGTTTGTCGTGAACGAGATGTGAACACGGTATGTGGGATACCGACGATTAAACCTCGGACAAACAAAGTACCGCAGAACAAAGGGATTACGTCGTATCGTTAACGGTTTCCAAAAGCGATCGAAGCTCATTCGATGGAAGCGCAGGGGCTGTCAAGGATTGTAACCAGGTCCAACTGACTAGTCATTGGTCCATGAGAAGAGTCTCGACCATGTCTGCTGTTTCCCGGACCGTTAGGGTGTTACACTTAAGGGCAATCGATGCATAGGACAGTTACGGGATCAATCGGTGAAATAGGAGAAATCACCGGAATAGTTCCGGAGGAGGACGGAATGGTTTCCGAACATTTTGAATAGTTCAAAATAAAGTTTAATTGTTTTAATAATGTTTTTATTATTTAATTATCTGAATTAAATATTTAAAACTTATTAAATAATTAAAATAATGGAAAAAAGGCTATATGGGCCTTAGAGGCCCATTAGGGGAGGAGGGGGTTCCCCCCCTTGGGCTTGGCGCCAAGGGGTGGGGCCCAACCCCCCTTGGCCGGCGCACTCCTCCCCCCTTGGGGGTTTAGTCCCACATGGGGGAGGGAAGAGGGATCACACCCCCCTTGGCCTTTATATAGAGGGGTAGACCCCCCTTTTTCCATACAACAATTGATCTCCTTCTTCTTCCTTCTCCATTTCCGGAAGTGGACTCCCCTTGTTTGGAGTCTGCACCAGGATTGGAGTTCTCCACCATAAGGCAGGCCGTCGCTCTGCCGGAGTCGGGATCCGTAGTCGTCTTTCTTCCGCTGCTCGCCTGGTTCGGAGCCCGGGAGGAACATCGATTGTGCCGTACGTGTATAATCCCTTCGAGGCATTACACCTGTGGTGCTGCTTCGTCGCTGGAGGTTTGCCGGGAGTCATCCTCGCCGGTGGTGGTCTTCTACACGACAGGGAGGTCGTAGTTCTAAGTCTACGCCAACCACGTTCGTAAGAACGTTTCCTTCTTTCGGTCTTCAAAGGTATGAACACCGATTCCCTCCGTTACTTTACATCGCCATAGCATAGATCTTGGGTTCGGGTACCGTAGGTGTGAAAAATTTGTGTTTTCTGCCCCGTATCCCAACAAGACCGTCACCCAGTTGGTGAGGGGTCTTCTTCTGCCTGGAGCGCGGGACCTTCATCATGGGAGGACCCAAGGACTTCGGTGTACACACCGGAGGGATCATACGACTCTTGGACTTACCCGTACCACCCCGGAGCATGAGGCTTCTGGGGGCATTAGCTGCTACCAACTTAGGACAAAAGATTTTGCCTGTTCTTCTTGGTTCCTTTAAATTGCAAAAACAACAAAAATATTTATCTTTTCTTTTGCTTTCGTTAAACCTTTGAAAAAACCCAAAAAGATTTCATTTCTCTCTTTAGTTTGCTTTGTTTTCAGAGTTCAGCTCAAGTTCCTGATGGCATTTGATTATATTTCCCACGTTCGGTCATGCAAGTGACAAGGCAGTAATGACAAAGATCAACGGAAGGGAAGCAACAAGGAAAACCGGTATGAAGTCTTCTTGTTTCTACTTTTGTACATATGCCTGTACTTATGATCTAGAGACCAGCTTGTAGAGACATAGTGCTATGTTTACAATGCTTTCCCAGTGATCATGCTTTCTTTGTGGCTGATCTCAAATAGCTAGAGTGCATTATATGTTGTTGAAATGATTTACATGCATTGAATTGTTCATGGTTTGGCATATTGAAGTGGTATTTCCCTTTGGAGAATTCTTGGATTGACTTGGCACATGTTCACACATGCTCATGTCTAAAATGTCTATCATGCCTTGATGATATTTTTGTTTCAGAGTTATATCACTTTCATGCCCGATTCAATGTTGCTTTGTCGCTCTGCATGGTTATGACAATTATTTCTCTCTAGTTGGTCGCTTCCCAGTCTTTTTCTAGCCTTCACTCTCACTAAGCAGAATTCTTCTTGTGTATCCAAACTCCTTTTTCAAACCAGTTATTCCACTTGAGTCCACCATACCTTCCTATATGTGGTATTTACCGACCACCCCTAACTTAGACTTTCTTGTGCCATCTCGAAACTTATTCAAAATCTTCCCTTTTGTAACCTTACAAGCTCATGGTGCGGTGAGGGAAAATCAGTATCTACCATGCCAAAAATATTTTGACGGAAGTTTTAACTAGTCAATTTAAAAAGAAAGAAAGTTACACCTCCCCCATACTTGATGATGGAATAAAATGGACCAAATGCTGCTAATGATAGATGGAACGAGAAAACTTCCTTCCATACTTGCGGCAAAATAAAAGGTACCATAGACCGTCAAATGATAGATGGATAAGGGAACAAAAGTCTAAGAAAAAAGCATTAATATGGTTGGCATGGGAGATATTGAGAGACCTTTACTGTTCACCGTTGACTGGAAAGTTGAACTTCTCAAAAGAATTTTATCTCTATTTTCAAAACCAAGAGCTCTGGCACATGTTTAGTCTTTGCTTCCAACCACTGGTTTTCAACCTTGCCATCCAAAAGCCACGGTTCGAGAGTCTCCACTTCTTTCTTCAAAGCACCAACTATTGAGAGCATAATTGTCATTCTTAGTGCAACATGCATTGTCCCAAAGCACCACATTGTCTTCTGCATGACTGTGATATAGCTTGTTCTGAAATTCTTAGTTCTAGTCTCCTTTAAAACTCCGGAGGAGTTTCTGCATTTATGTTTTGCTTCACTCATGGAGGCTAGCGAGATACCACTCTAGTATGTTGAAGCTATGTGCATTGTGATCTTGTCTTGATTTTCGGCAGCATATTATTTACGTTTGGTTGTTTGTGATTGATCACTTGAAAGAAGGATTGCTTCGTGCATTTTCCTCATAGCATTGTTTTGATACTTGCTAAACTCTTTTCGTAGTACATGCTTATATACATCTTCTGAAGCAAAAGAGTTATTCAAAGTTTTCTTTGTCGCGTCCAGTTCATTGAACTGAATTGCTTGAGGACAAGCAATAGGCTAAGCTTGGGGAGTTGATACGTCTCAAACGATCTACTTTTCCAAACACTTTCGCTATTGTTTTGACCTCATTGTTGCATGATTTGAACTAAACTAACCCGGACTGACGCTGTTTTCAGCAGAGCTGCCTGTATGGTTTTATTGTGTGCAGGAAAATAGAATTTTAGGTATCTCGGAAAATTCCAGGAAAATTCATAAAAAATCCACGCACGCGAAGCTTCCATGGACCAGAAGTGGGGCCAGAGTGGGGCCACAGGGGCTCTAGGCGCCCTACTGGCGCGGCCCCACCCCTGGCCGCGCCGACTGGCCGCCTGGGGGCCACCTCCCTCCTCTGGTGCCCTATCGATGCCCCTATTTATTCTCGTGACGGAGAAACCCCGAAACAAGAGTCACTTTTCCAGAACCCGTCGCGGAGCTGCCGCCACCCTCTATTTTTCCTCGGGAGGGCTAATCTGGAGGCTGTTTTGGCCTCCGGAGAGGGGAGATCGTCGCCATCTTCATCACCATCACCAATCCATCCTCCCTCCATGACTTCTCTTCACATGTGTGAGTAATTCCCTTCTATAGGCAAAGGGGATGGTAGGGATTGGATGAGTTTGATCATGTAATAGTTCGTCAGATGGTTGGGGGCATGTTGCCTATCATCTAGCTTGGTATTTATCATCTTTGCTACAACTTGTTGCTCTTAATGCTTGTCACTTTGGGCCCGAGTGCCATGTTTTCAGATCTGAACCGCTTATGTTTTCATGAGTATATTTATGTTCTAGATCCTATCTATGAGTTGTATGCACCTATTATGGTCCGGAACCGGCGATCCCAAAGTTGACAGCTTTGGACACCAAAGGGGATGGCCCATAGTTTGAGGATTTCATGTATCCATTGAGTTTATTGCTTTGTTCCGGTGCTCTTTGACATGAGCACATTAATCTCCATAAGTTCCCTTTGGCCCCGTTCGTAGCGGGATGGTAGGACAAAAGATGTTGTGCAAGTTCTTATTGCAATCACGCACAACTGCCTATGGGATACATGCCTAATGTTTGATATTTGCCTAGATGATCATCGCTTTTCTGTGTGCCTTGCTCCGTGTTAGAATTTATTACATGTCATCTCTCATTCATGCAGCGCCCAACCATCCATCTCCCTAGCCTACAGTGTTTTAATCATGTTGGTCACTACACAGTTGCTATTAATATTTTGTTGCAAGCAAGTATATTTCAGGTGCGGTTGAATTAACAACTCAACTGTCAAAGCTTATAAATACTCTTTGGCTCCCTTGTGTCAAATCAATAAATTGGGTTAACTTACCCGCGAGAACACTACCAACGATCCCCTACAGTTGAGGGTCATCGCCAACTGCGCACCAGAAACTAGGGTTAGCTGCCGATATTTTAGAAAGGCAGGATTTCGTCCCGCAATTTACGTAACCACGTTATCCACGACCCCTCGACGACTTAGAGCGCATCTTGTTCATCTTCAACACCTCTGACGACAGAAGACGATCACGATCTTGTCCTATACTCGCCCTCGGAGACCCGATAAGCACATGGATCAGGTATGCTGTCACCTTCTAGTTACGGCGACACGCTAAGCAGCAGCCGCAGGTCCCGTTTTGGTTGTTTCTGCCTACAGCGACGGACACCAGTAGTCCCCTGTCGTAAGTAGATGATCCTGCCGCTGGCTCCTGTTTTCCAACCATTGTGATCTAAAGTTTAACCTAATTATCCTGGCGTTGCATAATGATCTTGATGCAAGTGGTGATGTCTGCTCGGACTCGTCGTGTTAGTGATTCTCGTTTGCCAGGTTGAAAGCAGCACATAAGAGATACGTATAATCATACGACAATACCTACACATCAAATTCTACTCCTCATGCTTAAGTATTATTGTGTTTTGTGAAGGTCCTGGAATAGATGACGAGGAAGATTTTGAATGTTTCTGCCAGTATGGCAACCGCGTATCGATGGATGATGCAGAATTTGCTAAAC
Organism: Bromus sterilis; assembly: GCA_950022295.1. NCBI lineage: Eukaryota > Viridiplantae > Streptophyta > Magnoliopsida > Poales > Poaceae > Bromus > Bromus sterilis. The sequence continues at coordinate 280,617,407 of OX465601.1, forward strand.
TTCAGGCGATAGTTGATAAGCACCTGCCAAGAAAACCATTATATGTGTGCAAATAATAAATCAAATATAGTCAAAGGCAAAGAAAAAATGGTAAAGATTCCATTTTCGTTACATACTTGTCACATATGGTATACATTAGTACTTCAGGGATTGACAAAGGAAAATACATGATGCATGCAATATTTTTCGAAGAGCTTCAGCATGCAGCACATTGTACCACATCTTCAACTACCAGCATTCATTCAAGTCTGTTACAATAATACGGAACTACTGAAAGTTAAGGTTTTAATGAGCAAGTCAAAGGTGAAATGAAAACTGACAAGTGGTGCCATGTTAACAACAAACTGGATGGAGGTTGTGAAGAAGATTGATATGAGAGTTGGTGAAAACTATGTGTTTTGGTTCCGAGGAAGCCGGGATGGTCTTAAGCTTCTTGATCATCATCTCTGAAGTCAATAGTGAGAGCATAAATTATTCCACTCACCTAGTTCAACCAAGTTGTCGTGTACTTCCATTTACAATATTGTTTTACTGCCTTTGTGCTGGACCAGAATATGTTTTTCTCGCATATTCGAAGACTCTGAATAATTCCAATTTGAAACATTTCCGATGGATTATGCATTTTCTATATTTTTCCTTCTGAAATGCCCGGAAAACGGACGCACGCGACGAATCTTTCCACATTTGTTGAAAATGGTTGAAACTTGGCATGAAGCCCTTAAATGGCATCAACAAGTGACCACCAAAATTTGGGTTCATTCTGAGTTGGTCGAAAACTTCACTTTTCTGAAAAGAGGGTCCCAGACTAGCCCGGAAGGCTCCGTATCAGACCACCTCCATTTTTCCACAATCATGAAATCAAACCATAGTTTTTTTATGGACTCACATGATCAAAACAACATGGAATGCACAATTGTATGCAAATTTGACATTACTTACATATAATTTTATTTTCCGGTCGAAAAATCCCGGAAAATGGCCCCCGACGATCTACCCCCATAGCCTTCCACTCAGTGGGATAGAGACTGGTTGATTACAGCTCCAACATGATAGGAAACAACTTATTAACACCCCAATCCATCATGGACCCATGATGACCAATGTGTGCATCACCGCACTCTACACCGAAACCTTTCTCCTACGGCTTCCACTTTGTGAAGCAAGTCCATCTTCAAAGACTCACAATGATCCCAATTTTTTGCACTGCTTAACTACACCATACCAACCACACATGCACAATTTGAAACATTTCTGATGGATTATGCATTTTCTATATTTTTTTCCTTCTAAAATGCCCGGAAAACGGCCGCACGCGACGAATCTTGCCACATTTGTTGAAAATGGTTGAAACTTGGCATGAAGCCCTTAAATGGCATCAACAAGTGACCACCAAAATTTGGGTTCATTCTGAGTTGGTCGAAAAATCCACTTGTATGAAAAGACAGTCCTAGACTAGCCCGAAAGGCTCCGTATCGGAGCACCACCATTTTTCCACAATCATGAAATCAACCCTATTTTTTTAATGGACTCACATGATCAAAACAACATGGAATGCACAATTGTATGCAAATTTTACATTACTTACATATAATTTTATTTTCTGGTCGAAAAATCCCAAAAAATGGCCCCCGACGGTCTACCCCTTCTAGCCTTCCACTCAGTGGGGTAGAGACTGGTTGATTACAGCTCCAACATGATAGGCAACAACTTATTAACACCCCAATCCATCATGGACCCCTAATGACCAATCTGTGCACACTAGTGCAAAACAGGTCATTAGAACCGGTTCTGGGAGGCCATTAGAACCGGTTTTAGCCACCGGTTCTAAAGGTTCGATGCTAGAGGGTGAACCCATTTAGAACCGGTTGCTCACTAACCGGTTCTAAAATCTCTGCAGCCAGCCGCGTGGTGGCAGGTCGGGCGCGAGGGCTCGGGAACCTTTAGCACCGGTTTGTAACACAAACCGATTCTAAAGGTTTAGAGGTTTAAGTTTTTTTAATTATTTTGTTTTTTGTTTTAATAGTTTAGGGTTTAGGGTTTATTAATTCTTTTCTTTTGGGTTTAGGATTACTGTTTATTTTACGCTATTACATAATGTACAATGCATATATATATACATGTAGAATATCTTGTAGCTAGCTAGAACCATCATATATAGTAGAATTATCGTACCTCCAACATATATATACATCGATCATATATAGTACTAGTGCCTCACCACCGCCCCTCTTTGCTTTCCTCGATCCCACAACAGTGGAGGGCATTTGAATATACATACAGTTACATCATATGGACAACACACCAGTTTCCTATTACATATGGTAAGGGAATTCTCCGGTCGACTTATTTATGACTTCACGAATAAGAAATCCCGCTATTTCCTCTTGAAGTGCTCGCATGCGATCATTTATGTCGAGTTTATCCCGCTTCTCCCAAATCTTATTATTTAAAGAAGATGATCAATATATGAATATATTACATATGGTAAGAACAAAGTCTAGATAGTATTTACGTACCATCATTGTTCTTTGATTAAACTTTTCGGTCATATAGCGAATGTTCTCCATTACGATGTAAGCACAAGGTTCAGTCCCCGATGTCTGCCTCATACACTTCACAACAAAATAGAATTCAAACAGATTTAATAATCAAGCATATATATGATAATGGTATATTGAAACTAGAAATATAATTAACTCGAATGTTCTCTCACATATTTATCGTACTGCCACGTCAGCTTCTCCTTCCATTCATCGCGCTCGAGTTTTTTGAACTTTCCCCAAACTCTGCCGTCAAAGAAAATGAATAAAGGAGTTAATTACTTGATATAACAGAAACTTAAAGTGAACACTAAAGAATCCTACATGTGTGATAATGATTAAAATTACTTGGCAAATGAGTTCTTAATTTCTTTGTACTCACTACTTTACGTAGTGAGTCCATTACTGTAACCATTCCTTTTTCCATTTCAATGTCTAGCAGGATGAAGTGATAGCTGCGCACACGTAAGCGGGTATCACTTATATAACAATATCGAGTAAGCAAAACTATAATTTGTAGTACAAAATAATGACACTCACTTGAAGTTGTAAGGAAATAGTATATGTTTGTATGCATGTAGATCGCTCAAACTTTTAAGCAAAAGGGTCTCCGCGAATTCCGTATTATGTTTTAGTGTTACTTCATGTATGGTATTTGGGTCAATGAACCCAATGCCAAAGACTCCAGCTTTTCTCATTTCATACATCTTCATTCTGTGTAATACCACACACAAAAGAATATATATAGTGAGGATAATACAGTCAATGACGTACGAGCTGAGCTAGAAAGAAATCACTTACAGACAATACAAACTCACGATAGATTTGTCGAGTGCCAATTGATGGAATAACTGAAATAATTCTTCATTTGCAATCCAGAAGTCACCAGTTCCATTGTCGAAATAATCTGGCCTGATCGGAATCCAGAATCCGGTCATCTCGAACGGTATAGCTTCTGTGATGTACCACTTATGCAAGTTGCGCAATTGCGTTGATAATAACTTCTCTTCTTCTTCAGTGACCATAGGCTCCCCTTTTCCATATTTCCTTTTTGGAGATGGCTCACCGGACAAGTCATCAAGGTTTAAAAATTTTTCAATAGTAAGACCCGCCTCTCTAGCAAATGCTCTTTGTTCGTCGGTTATCTCTTCCTGCTGCTTGGTATTCACCTTGAGCGGGGCTATCGATTGCACTGTCTGTTCTCCAAGTTGGGCAACCGTTTTCCCGCATTTTTTACTGCCTGAGTGGCTGCTTCTTGAACCCTTTTGCAGAAATGACTTGTTAATAGAGCGTTCGTAGTCCGAGAATACGGTCTTAACAGGGGGTTCAAACATCTTCAAGAAGTGTTGTACTATTACCTCGGGTATTTTCTCCTTCATTGGCGGGGGAGGTTTCGGTGCAAGGTGCTTCGCCACGGCTTCATCCACTATGGCCTTGGTTTCAGCTACACTCCTATCCCAGGGTAAGACCGGCGGACTCTTCTGGGGTTTAACTTTCTTTGTTTTCTTCTTCGGTGGACTGCTATGATGCGGCGGAGGTCGATTAATTTTTGATTGTCGTGTTTGCCTTCTATCCATCACGGGGGGAGCTGGTGGGATCGGTTGGCGCTGCGGACTCGTGATGTGGGGTGGTTGTGGTGGAATCGACTGACGCGGCAGAGTCGCGCTGCGCTCCACGGGGATGGATGGTGCAGGACTCGGCTGACGTCGCAGCGGATCAGTCCCACTGTGCTCCATCTCGGGGATGGATGGTGCAGGACTCGGCTGATGTTGTGGAGTCACACGACGCTCCATCTCGGGGAGGGGTGCAGGACTCGGCTGGTGCTGCGGAGTCGGGATGCACTCCATCTCGGGGGGTGGTGGTGAACTTGATGTCGAACGCTTTGGACTTGACATAATGGATGGAAATATGATCCATTGTTTTCTCCATAGATAGATACCACTTTGTTTGGCTTCTCTGAGGGTCTTCTTCCCTTCACCTCTAGGAATATCAAGGTTTAGTTCTTGATATTCCGTCACAACTTCATCCACCCCGACACGAGCATAGCCAGGTGGAATCGGATTGCAGTGGTGCAGTGCTCCAGGTGGATTCGTTAAAGCAAAGCCGTCCGCCACCTTAATGGATATATTGTTCATTTTGAAGATTAGCTCGCAACGTTTCTGCTCTGTGATATCATCCACGGGGTAGTGACCATCATCGACCCCCGTGGAGCCCACACTGCTTTTCGTCATACATGGGACGGTAGTTGCTTCAGGTGGATCTTGAGTTGGCTGCGGTTGCTGGCTAAGCGACGCCTGTAGTCGCTCCTGCATATCCTGCATAGCATTTTCCAACTTTGAAAGACGGTCTGCTTCCAGCTTCTTCTTTCTTGCACGGCTTTTGTAAGTATCTTTATACTCCGCAAACCCCTCATACCATGGAACAACGCCTACGCCTCGCGTTCGTCCCGGATGTTCAGGATTCTTGAGGGCGCGTGTAAGCTCGTCGTTCTCTCTCTCGGGGATGAAAATCCCATTCCTAGCATCATCAATTGCATTTAGTATCTCTTGATCGGCTCCTTTAAGACTTGCCTTTATAATCACCTTCCCTGTCTTTGGGTCCAACTTTCCCCCATGCCCAAATAACCAACTCCTACACCTGGGTGGAAAATATATTGTGACTGGAGTGACCCCTGCAGCAATCAGCTTCTTCTCAAATGCTTCCCACTTAGGCGACGCGGACTTGTAGCCACCTGTCCCCATGGTATGGAAAAGCTTATGCTTCTCAGCATTAATCTTGTTTATTTCCGACCGAAGTTTAGCTCCATCTGATTCGTTGTTCTCCACAAATTTGTCCCAATGTGCTTGTACCTTCGCTAGTGCTCCAGTGAAAATTGGAGTCTTCTTATTATTAGCGACGTATTTGGACCATAGCTTTACCTTACAAGATTGGAATAGTTCTCCCATCTTCTTAAGAGCAGCATGCTTGACTTTCAACACATCTTCTGGTGTCGCCCAATCTGGTAGGGTGAAATACGATAAGAGTTTAGCCCAAAGATACTCTTTTGCTCTATCGCTGACAAAACTCTTGTTTCCACCTTCCTTTGGCTGATGCCATTCTTGAGTGCTAATCGGGATGTTATCTCTAACAATTACTCCGCATATAGCTATCCATTTCTTCACGTGAGCTTCCGGAGCATTCGGCTAGCCACTCAAACCGATCCCATCGATGTTGTACTTTACATCATACCGCGGCAATTTGGTCGGGCCACGTTTTACTTTGCTTGAAGAAGATTTGCTCGATCCGGGTTTCTAGAAGAAGAAATATTTGTTAACTATTAGTGATAAAATCCGGGTTTCTAGAAGAAGACTTTGTTGTTAATTGAAGATCTTGTTCTTCTCCTTCGTCGAACATTCCCTCACCGGAATCGTTCAGATATCGTGAGCCGTCATCATCGATATCGGCGTCATCATGAGGATCGATATCGGCCTCGGCGATAATTTCGTACATATCATCTTCTTGTTCTCTGCCGCTATTAAAAACGTCGTCCATAGCTTAACTAATATCGACGAGATGCAGAAAAAGATAAAACAATTTAGTCTAAGCAAATATAGAAAATGACATCTCAAATAATCAAGTTCACATGCAACAATAATATTAGAATAATAATCCAGCTTACATCTCGAATAATCCAGTTCACATATATGCAACACTAATATATATGTCGATCACTAGAGCTAGTACATATATATATAACATATCACTAGCTAAAACAGTAAACGACATCGGCTCCGGCTGGCGGTGGACACCCAAAGAGAAGGAACCATCACCCACTCGTAGCTAGGATGAGATCCTTGAAGCACCTGCCATAAACTGTAGTACCCGGCGTCCAACGCCGCCATGTAGCGACGGACGTGGTCGTCCTCCTCCCTGATACGTCGGCGTACAACCTCCTTGGGGGCCGGCTCCCTCCGCACCGACTGTGGCCCACGCGACCGCCACCAAAGAAGATCCGGGTCGACGACAAGACCCGGATTCCTCTCTAAGCGATGCACCCGGGAAACGACCTCCCAGTGCCATCCCGTACATTGCGCATCCCGTCAAGAACTCCCGGACATTGCGCATCCCGTCAAGAACTCCCGGAGTGCAACGGTAACGAGGATGCGGGCCTGGCATTCTCACTAATGAAACTAATAAAATTACAACTAAAATTATATATTTTCAACATTATATATATCAAGGCAACATTATATATATCAAAACAATATATATATACTAATAATATTTATAAAAATTTGTGAACAGAATTTTGCGGTTTCCACAAGGCTATAACTAAAGTTCTACACCTCATAAATTTTGAGGCTAACATCAACTTTGAATACCTTTCTATGATCTACAAATTGGTATAAGTTCCATCCATGTTAGAGTTAATTTTCCTAATTAAATATTTTCTGGAAAAGTGATACACAAGGTTTACTTCAAAAATGGTTATAAGTTACAAACTTTGCTTGATCATTGCCATTGTTCTATAACTCCCAATGAATATGAATCCTACATGTGTTCTGCACAATATGATGTGCACTACTAAGCCATGCTCCAATATGAATATGAATCCTACATGTTCATCAAAAGCTCCAAAGTAGCTAAGATCCTAAACCATTTTTCTGTCATTTTTCTGCTAATAAAAATGTGTGTTTTATGAGTTGCATAGGAATTAAACCATGCCTCAAATAAAGTAGGTCTAGTACAATAAAATGGACATGGGTACATCTACTTCATGTCCACAATATTTGCAGCTATTTTGAACTTGTTTTCTCTCAGAATTTTGTTGTTGTACAGAGTGCTAGATAACTAACAGCAGCAGCAACTTAGCAGTTTTAGTAGAAGAGAAATATGCAGAGCGACGGTGACGGCGAAGGCGAGGGGAGTATGGCGTCGAGGCGGGGCGGGCGCGCGTGTAGCTAGGGAAGCTCACAGGGGAGTATGGCGTCGCGGCGGGGAGGGTGACGACGACGGCGAGGGCGACGGCGGGGCGGGTCAGGGGGAAGAGAGGATAGCTCACCTCGCGCGGAGAAGGCACCGGTGACGGGGACGGCGACGACGACGGCGAGGGCGAGGGCGACGGCGACGGCCTGGCGGAGAGGTCGACGGGACGGCGAGGACGACGGCGAGGGCGATGACGATGGCCTGGCGGCGTGGAGACGATCTGAAGCGGTGGGGGGGGACTGCGCTAAGTGTTGATATATATATATCAGGGCACCTTTAGCACCGGTTTCAACCACAAACCGGTGCTAAAGGTCCTTTAGCACCGGTTTCAACCAAAAACCGGTGCTAAAGGTCCCCAAATATCCCATTTTTGGGCGAAAATATAAGCGGGAAGGGGAGGGACCTTTAGCATCGGTTTGTTATACAAACCGGTGCTAAAAGGTTAATTTTTCATATTTGGGGTTTTTTAATAAATCTTTTGAATTTTTAACTAGCTATTAGAATAGTTGTAGTTATTTAATAAATATTTTTGCTTTAGGTCAACAAATAATTAACAATATTCTTTTGGTCGTAGTGGTTTTCAAATTAAAATAGTTTCAAGTTGAATTCTGTTGAAATACTAGTTTGTGAAATACTTTGTTAAATAGTCAAAATAAATCATTAAATGCATGAAAAATAGCAAATGAAGTCAGAAAGGGTTCAAATTTTAGTATGTGGCTTTGACTGGTGCATATTGAATGCACCAAAAGTCTTGAGTTCAAAAAAGTTTAGAAAAATGAAATGCCTTTGTAACAGATGAGTTTTCGTCTGAAACCCTTACACTTCGAAAGAGATGGTCCAGTTTGTACACAAAGTGCATCCAGTTTTTGTCGTAACCCTCTCATATTTTGCACACATGTTATTTGGGTCAAATGATGATACCATTCCAAGTTTCAACCTTTTTTGAGTTCATTTGTAGATGCTTTCCATTTTCAGGGTCATTTGGCACAAAATAAATCATTAAATGCATGAAAAATAGCAAATTAAGTCAGAAAGGGTTCAAATTTTAGTATGTGGCTTTGAATGGTGCATATTGAATGCACAAAAAGTCTTGAGTTCAAAAAAGTTTAGAAAAATGAAATGCCTTTGTAACAAATGAGTTTTTGTCTAAAACCCTCACACTTCGAAAGAGATGCTCCAGTTTGGACACGAAGTGCATCCAGTTTTTGTCGTAACCCTCTCAACTTTTGCACACATGTTATATGGGTCAAATGATGATACCATGCCAAGTTTCAACCTTTTCTGAGTTCATTTGTAGATGCTTTCCATTTTCAGGGTCATTTGGCACAAAATAAATCATCAAATGCACTCATGAGCCACCGTCGGGCTGTATGCAGGGGAAACCTTGTGTTTTGTTCTACACATAGAAATCTTTCAGTTCATCGACCGAATACAAATCATTCGGATTCCCTGCATACTATTTCTTCGCGTGTTTCCCTTTCTTTTTGCACCGTAACCATGGACAATCTTCTTCATTTAACACGATGCTTGGGTCAGTCTTTACTGTGAAGGGAGGAATTTCATGAAACTTTTCATAATCTTCTGACTTGTCTGTCTTGTCCTCCACTCCCACAAGGTTTATTTTCCCTGAAAGAACTATGTGGCGCTTTTGCTCACCGTATGATGTATTCGCTTCCTTATCTTTCCTTTTTCTCGTTTTGCTAGACGTGTCCTTCACATAGAAAACCTGAGCCACATCATTGGCTATGACGAATGGTTCCTCTTTGTACCCAAGATTGTTGACATCCACTGTTGTCATTCGTACTGCGGGTCTACCTATACCCCTGTCAGATTGAACCATTTGCACCGAAACAAAGGGACCTTAAAATCAGGTCCATAGTCAAGTTCCTATATCTCCTCTATGTAACCATAATATGTGACCTTTTTCTTATTGTTGATTGCATCATCAAAGCGGACACCACTGTTTTGGTTGGTGCTCTTTTCATCTTGGGCGATCGTGTAAAATGTATTCCCATTTATCTCGTACCCTTTGAAAGTCATTATAGTCAAAGATGGTGTGCCGGACAACAAGTACAACTCCTCTTCAAAGTGTCGTTACCCGTGAGATGGTCTTGCAACCAACCGCTGAAAGTCCTATTGTGTTCCTTCTTAATCCAGACTTCAGACTGCTCCGGGTTTTTTAAGCGCAGAATATTCTCGTGTTGATCGATATACGGGGCCACCAAGGCAGAATTATGTAGAACAATCTTTTGTACTTTCTTCCAATATTCTGCGTCCCTACATATTATTGGGCGCGATGCTAGCGTGCGTTTTCCACCCATTCTCCCCTCATGCCGCGATTCAGGAAGACCAAACAAGGCCTAAGGGGATACATTGCCGAAGGGGATACGTGTAAAATAATTAAGATCGATTAGAGCAGTAGAACGATTGAGAGCAACTAAGATTATAATTCCAAGTTCACATTCAAACTGATCATAGAACTAACATTACAATAAAACATGCACAAGCACTAACATTATTGATACGTCTCAAATGTATTTATAATTTATGCTTGCTCCATGCATGTTTTGTGTGATATTGCTATGTTTTAGATACACTTTCATACACTTTTGATCATATTTGGACTAACCTATTAACTCAGTGCACCCCAATGCCAGTTTCTGTTTTCTGCTGTTTTTGTATTTCAGGTTTTCCCATTATTAAAAGTGCTTAGAAAATTCCGGGAAAAATATATAAAAATCAGTGTTGTAGAAGAGTCCTCCAGCCGGAGGATGGGGCCCTGGGGTGGCCCACAACCCCTAGGCACCATACTGACGAGGCCAGGGGCCCACCCGTGTCGGGTGGCCGCCTGGGCGACTAGGACCACCCCGGTGTCCCCCTTTGGCCCTTATTTATACCCGCGTCACGAAAACCCTGATTCCAGACCCCTTTTCTCAAGAAGCAATTCCGATATCCGCCGCCATCGCCGACAAGCTTCGGGGGACCAGAATTCCTGTGACGGCACCCTGCCGAGACGGGGAAGTGTCCTCGGATTCATCTCCATCGACGTTGCTTCCGCCCTCCATGATGCGGGAGTAGTCCCTCCTCGGGGCTGAAGTTTTTCTACCAGTAGCTATGTGTTCTTCTCTCTCTCCCATAATGTGATCTTCATTGTGATCATAGGCTATGTTAATCTAGGGTGATCCCATGATATTTCCCCTTCCTCTATGTATTGGATTGATGTACTCACTTGATCTTATCTAGTATAATCCCCGAGACCATGGTGACATCGGTCTATTGGACATGGGTTAAAAGAATATTATCATGAGTGATTTCCTCTTTTGTGAATTGATTGAGGATTGAGTGTCTCTTGGTGCTTGTCTTTGACTATCCATGAGATATGTTGTGATGATTGTGGTACTCTCATTGGGAAATCCATAGATGATAACTACGAACTCTGAGGTGTGCTTTTGTAGCCCTACATAATTATTGTCCTCTCTTGATCACAAAGGAATGAACTCCGAGTACGTCTCCAATGCATGTTTTAGTGGAAATATCATGTGATTAGACTATGTTAATATTGTTGAGAGTTTCCACTAGTGAAAGCATGAATCCTAGGCCTTGTTTCCACCATTATTACACCATTTGTGTTCACTTTTGTCGTATGTTTGCTTGCTGCACTTTTTATTACAGATTTATATTACCTTGCTTTGCCACACCTATCACCCATATTTTACCACCTCTTCTCCGAACTACTGCACCTATACAACTCTTAGTTGTATTAGGTGTGTTGGGAACACAAGAGACTTCTTGTATCTTAATTGTACGGTTGCTTGAGAGAGACCATCTTCAACCTCTACTTCCCTGAGTTCGATAAAACTTAGGTCATCCACTTGATAGAAATTGATGCTGTCCTAAAAGCCTCTGCACTTGGAGGCCCAACATAGTCTACAAGAATAGAAGAGTGCGTAGACATCAAGTTATTTCTGACGCCGTTGTCGGGAGGTAAGAGTTTGAAGGTATATCTTTAGATCTTGCAATTAAATCTTTTTGTTTCTTGTTTTTATTTTCACTAGTTAGGCTTACGGAAAACAACAAAAAATATTATGAGAGAGCTTTATGAGCTCTACCTTGAGTTGGGACATGAAGTGTTTGAAGAGAAAATCAAAAAGCCTATGGAGCTTTACTATTTGCATAACACTCATGATAGTAGCAATGTTATTAGTATGTCTTCTTTGAATACCTTGGGGATGCTACGTTTTATGAAGATGATCTTTTTAGCCCCCTAAGTTTTGATGTGGAAATTTATTTTCATGATACTTTGCCTCCTATCTATGATGATTATTGTGATGACACATATGCTATAAAGAATACTATTTTTCAAGTGCATCATGATAAGAATGATTTATATGATAGCTATTTGGTTGAGTTTTCTCCCACTATTACTAATGAGAAGGATTTTGCTTATGTGGGGAGTAATAAATTTTCTATGCATGTGGATCATGATAAGAATTTTTTATGTGATACTTATATTGTTGAGTTTATTCATGATCCCACTGAAAATTATTATGAGAGGGGAACATATGCTTATAGATATATCGATAATATCAAGTTCCCTTTCTTTATGTTGAAGGTTTTGAAGTTGCACTTATTTTGCCTTCCTATGCTAATATCTTTATGCTTCAATGAGTTATTTCTCTACAAGATCTCTTTGCATAGGAAGCATGTTAGACTTAAATGTGTTTGTTATTTGCTTCTTGATGCTCTCTTTTGTTCTTCAACTCTTATTCCTTATTCCTATGAGAGCGTCATTAAAATCTTAAGTCTATCTTTATGGCTATAAAGAAAGAGCTCTAGGGAGACAACCCTTGTTATCTTTAGTTTGAGTTTTTATTTTAGTTTTTAGTGGTCTTGATAATTTTTACTACTGTAGCAACATCATTGTATCTTTATTTTCAAGCTTAGTGCCAAGTTATAGCCTCTTATGACAAGGGAAGCAAAAGTTGTGACATGCTGTCCAGAAAACAGATTCTGTCTTCTTGAAGGAACAAATCGGAACAAATCACCAGTTCATCTATTTGAGCTGAATTTTTTACACAGCATGCTCTATAAAATTGCAAAAATTTCGTATGTTTTGAGTTTTTTGATTTGAGTTGCAGAAGTGCCCCGAAATAATTCTCTACTACCCACTGTTCTGTTTTTCATAGATTCTGCCACGTTTTTCCTCTCCTTACTTTTGCAAAACTTAAGCTTGCTTTTTCTTTGCAAAAACATTTTGGCAATCTTGAGAAACAGTAGCTCTTCAAGAATATCTGTATATACAGTGGGGAAAATTATTTTATTAAGGGTACTAAACTCTCTAATCAGCTTATAATGAGTTATGTATGAAGGGAGTTTTCAAGTGTGGGAGGGAAGATGATGAAAGAAGATCCGGGAGTGTCAAGCGCTCAAGCTTGGGGATGCCCCCATGCATACCAAATAAATATTCAAGGAGACCCAAGCGTCTAAGCTTGGGGATGCCCCCGTGCATCCCCTTCTCCATCAACAATCATCAGTTTGTCCGTCGTCTCACTATATTTTTATCACTTCATGTGTTTTGTGCTATGCTTGGAGCGTCTCGCTCTTAGGTTTCCTTTTTAGTTTTCTTTAGCTCTGCTTGCTGATCATAACAAGTTAGACCTTAGCTTACTTTGTGTGGGAGAGAAACACGCTCCACTTTCAACTAGAACACATCATAGGATTTTTAATGCTTATCTTTTCTCTGTTGATACATCCCAAACGTATCTACTCCCTCCGTTCCGAATTATAAGTCGCTGGAGACTTATTCCGACAAGGTGAAAAGTAAGGAAATGTCCAGGTTACCCCTACGATCTGGGCATCTACCTCCTCCGGCCCGATCTGGGCTCCTTCCTCCTCAGGCGGTCCGGCCCCGATCTGGGCGCCTTCCCCCTCCGCCCCCGACCTTCCTCCTCCGCCCCCTGATCTGGGTGACCAGCAGCAACTAGCGACAACCGGCGCGAATGCAACAGCAGATCACAGCAGCCCCAGCGAACCGCCCTAGTAATCTGAAGCCTTCAACCGGCGCAGCAGCAACAACATATCCTATCCCCTCTGCCCTGCTCCTCTAGGCGTCTAGGCGCTCCAGTGTCCAGGACTATTTGCAGGCGGCAACCTCTGGGCACGAACCGGCAACAACCTTTGGGTTTCTGGGCTCCAACTCTAGCAATCCCGATCCGACAGCAGCAGCCTCCGGGAACTAACATTACAATAAGATTATACTCCGGTTGCTCCTCGACGCTCCGGTTGCTACAAATGCAATTAAGATGCTTGTAAATACGATGAAGAAATACTCCACTTAATTTTAAAATGCTCTAGTGAAGAAATACTCCACTTAATTTTAAAATGCTCCAGTGAAGAAATGCAGTGAACAAGTACTCCACTTAATACAATGAAGAAATGCTCATGTTTCAGTTTCAGTTAAGCTAGTCAATTTCAGCAATGAAGAAGTTTCAGTTTAAACTAAAGCAGTAAGAACTAAGCTACACACTCCATTTTCAGTTTCAGTTTGAATGAGAATTTAGCACATCAGCATAAAGTTACACAAAGGGAGACAAAACAAACATGTTTCATTACTGAAGCTGCATGTTAATGTAATATTTCAATGTTCATGCTTGCCAACTGAAATTTCAACCGAAATCGAGCAACTAATGCTACCTACACAATGATCATGTCTTGGACTTGTAAACTCCAGCCTAAACACACAAGCATGTACATGCAACAAGTAGTAAAAGCCAAGATGCTGCAAAAAATTACAGGCAACAAGGAGTACTCACTGGAGTATAATCCACCTTGAAAATTTATACACTGAATTTATACTCTGAACAAAGAAAATTATCTACTCCATCTCGATAATTAACTACTCAAACCTGATAAATTATCTACAAAAATAAAAGCAAAAAAGAACAGGGCAATAGTCGTCGACAATCTGAAATGCAGGACTAGAAGGATTTGTGGGGATATGGTCAAAGCGAGCACTGTGAGGCATCCTTCTGCCATTGCTTGCTTGACTAAAGAACATTCATGGCTTAGTTACATAGACATCACAATTCAAGAGTGGTATAAAAATAGTGAAAATTCAAGATATTTCACGAACCGTCTAACTAACCTGCAGAAAGTAATGGTAGCAGCAATACGCGAAGTGCTCCCCCCGCCCGCCCTCGCGTCGTCCTCCCCGGGCGACTAGGGTTTCCCCCACCGTCGCCTCCTCCACAGCCCTCCCCCCTCCTCACCGCCACCTGAGGAGAGCACCAGCAAGCCTGGGCGCCCGCCGAGGTTGGTGGCGGTGAGGATCTCGTCGCTTTAGGCCCTGCCGAAGGACTCCGGAAGCCGGGGCGGCGCTGCCCTGCGACTGGTGGCGCGCGCAGGACGAAGTGGTCGTCTCCCATGGATGCTAGGGCAGCGTGGAGATGGCGGGCGGCTGCGGTGGCCCGGTGCTTTTCCGCGTCGGATCTGAAGGTCGGCGTCCTCCCCCTCTGCTCCCTCCTCCCCTCCGGTGGCTCGGCTACGGCCTGGCCGTCAGATCCGGTGCTGGAGGGGTGCTGGTGGACTAGGAAGATCCCAGGGGAAACCCTTGGCCGGCTCTCCGGCCACGGCGGCGACGCGCGTGCGTGCCGTGGACCTAACTGTAGGCGTCACCGAGGTGATCTGCTCCTCTCCATCCCCGACCAAGATCCCGGGTGAAAACCCAAAACTCCTTTCGGGTTGGCCGGCGGTGGCGCCCTGTGCGTCTCAGCCTTCTTGGAGGCGTCGGCTGGGGATTCAGATTCGGGCGAGGGGCGATGTTTGTGGTGGCCGTCCGGCGATTACGGGTACTGGAAGCGTATATCTAGTGGAGGCTACGTTCCATTTGGCTTCGTCCTCGGTGCGGTGGTGCCTCGGCGGCATGCCGGCGCGCCCAACGGAAGTGGATAGGGTTCCCTTCCCGTGAGCTACACAAGGCTGGGCTTTCGCTTTTGGAACGGCGCCTGATGATCCCACCTTACACCTCCATGTTTCTCGCAGTTCTTCTTCAGCGACCTCCCGACGGCTCTCCTCTGCAATTGGTTTGGCGATGGACAGTGGCAGTGCAGCAAGGTGTGCGTCCGCGACACGGCAAGGTATGTGTGATTGCCTGTGATGGGGCTACGATCGACGCTCGCTTCAGTTCTCGGGTGAACGCCAATGTTCCGACGGTGTGGCGCCTTCGAGCCTAGGCGAGAGGAAAGGGTTTCTCTTCGGCATTGGGACCGAGTTGTTTGACGTCGCAAGGCCCCGGGTTCCAGATGCTCCATGTCTCCCCTTGGACAACGACTGATCACTGAATCTTCTTTCGACAGTCTCCGGCTCCAATGTGCAGCGGGCTTCGACATTACTAGCAGGGCTTTCACTATAATCTTTTAGTGTTGCAGTGTGTGTAGCGTAGTTTGCTGTTCACTAGTCTCCCTTGTATCTTTCGGTCGCTCCAGTGTGGTGGCCTCGTGTAATCCTTTGCCGGTTGATGGCTTCGTTAATTCAAAGCCGGGCTCTCCTTGAGCCCTCGTTCTAAAATTACACGAAGTGCTCCAATTCAGATGCAACAAGATATTGAACACTTGCATAAAACTACACCTACATCTGCTTCCAGAAGTGCTTCACAATGGTTTCCTTCGTCAGCACATCTTGAATCACAATAGCATTGCAACCATCAAATCAATTTTCTGTACGTTGTGAGAGAGCTAGCGGAGTAACCAAAATCACTTGGTCACTCACCAACGCCACGGAGCTTGTTCCACGCGGACTCGGGCCCGATGGTGAGCTACCCGAACGTCTCCGCCCGCACCAGTAGCCCGCTACCCCTCCGCCGCTGCCTTCACGCCTGAATTCCAAACCGATAGAAGGTCAGGCCAGGATCTGGGAAACGTGTAGGCGGCAAGTGCGGACGGATAATGAAGGTGGTGGTTGGAGGAGATGGTCGCCCTCGCCGACAAGCTGCGGACCGCCGCTGCAAGGGACATACCAGACATGGAGGCGTGAGGACGACGACGATGTTTAGGCTCCAGATCCACCGCTTCCCTGCTCCGGCGCCGCTCCAGATCCGCTGCCCGGACGCTGCTCCACATCACGCCTCCGTCGCTCCACATCCATGGCTCCTTCTCCAAGATCCAGCGCAGGCACCGCTCCACGTACAAGAGTAGAAGCTCGTTGCCGGTGGAAAAGGTTGGATTTTCTAAGTGGAGGCCGGTGTGGTGGGGAGAAAAGGAAGGGAGAAGCCGGCGGCGATGGGGAGAGGGAGAAGCGGGCGGCGAAGAAAGGGGGGAGGGGAGAAGTCGACGGAGACGGGCGAGGGAGAAGCCGGCGGTGAGCGAGCGAGTGGGGAGCGCATGCGAGCTGAGTGGGGAGCGAGTGCGGCTGCTAGTGAGTGCGAGGGTAATATTGGAAAGTGGAAAATAAAAGATACGTGCCAGATTTTGAACTGGAATGCGCCAACGAGTTATAATTAGAAACAGAGGAGTATAATTTATGCTTGCTCCATGCATGTTTTGTATGATATTGCTATGATTTAGATACACTTCATACATTTTTGATCATATTTGGACTAACCTATTAACTCAGTGAACCCCAGTGTCATTTTCTGTTTTCTGCTGTTTTTGTATTTCAGGTTTTCCCATTATTAAAAGTTCTTAGAAAATTCCGGGAAAAATATATAAAAATCAGCGTTGTAGAAGAGTCCTCCAGCCGAAGGATGGGGCCCTGGGGTGGCCCACATCCCCCAGGCGCCCTCCTGGCGCGGCCAGGGGTCTACCCGCGTCGGGTGGCCGCCTGGGCGACTGGGACCACCCCCGGTGTCGCCCATTGGCCCTTATTTATATTCGCGTCGCGAAAACCCTGACTCCAGACCCCTTTTATCCAGAAGCAATTCCGATCTCCGCCGCCATCGCCGACAAGCTTCGGGGGACCAGAATTCCTGTGCCAGCATCCTGCCGAGACGGGGAAGTGCCCCCGGATTCATCTTCATCGACGTTGCTTCCTCCCTCCATGATGCGGGAGTAGTCCCTCCTCGGGGCTGAGGTTTCTATCAGTAGCTATGTGTTCTTATCTCTCTCCCATGATGTGATCTTCATTGTGATCATAGGCTATCTTAATCTAGGGTGATCCCATTATATTTCCCCTTCCTCTATGTATTGGATTGATGTACTCACTTGATCTTATATAGTATAATCCCCTAGACCATGGTGACAGCGGTCTATTGGACATGGGTTAGAAGAATATTATCATGAGTGATTTCCTCTTTTGTGAATTGATTGAATATGGAGAGTCTCTTGATGCTTGTCTTTGACTATCCATGAGATATGTGGTGGTGATTGTGGTACTCTCTTTGGATTGCCGCAGTGACATTGGGAAATCCATAGATGAGAACTACGAACTCTGAGGTGTGCTTTTGTAGCCCTACATAATTCTCGTCCTCTCTTGATCACAAAGGAATGAACTCCGAGTACGTCTCCAATGCATGTTTTAGTGGAAATATCATGTGATTAGACTATGTTTATGTTGTTGAGAGTTGCCACTAGTGAAAGTATGAATCCTAGGCCTTGTTTCCACCATCGTTGCACCGTTTGTGCTCACTTTTGTCACATGTTTGCTTGCTGCACTTTTTATTAAAGATTTATATTACCTTACTTTGCCGCACCTATCACCCATATTTTACCATCTCTTCGCCGAACTAGTGCACCTATACAAATCTTAGTTGTATTAGGTGTGTTGGGGACACAAGAGACTTCTCGTATCTTAATTGCAGGGTTGCTTGAGAGAGACCATCTTCAACCTCTACTTCCCTGAGTTCGATAAACCTTAGGTCATCCACTTGAGGGAAATTGCCGCTGTCCTACAAACCTCTACGCTTGGAGGCCCAGCATAGTCTACAAGAATAGAAGCGTGCGTAGACATCAATTATGCACTGCCATTTGGATCTGGCCCAGTGCCATATATCTTTCCTCGCAAAGTTTTGAATTTGTGCTTGCGGCTCAGGTCTTCACCTTCTCCTGGAAGATAATCTTCATGCAAATCTACAGCTAGCAAAGGAACACGATCAACGACCTCTTTCACATGAATGATAACCGAAAATTCAAAAGTGGCACGGTCTCTTGGAGAGCTGGGTACAGGACACGAATGCAAATTCTCATCATCAGAGTCTGGCTTCCATTCTTCACTAGGTGGTGCAGGAATAGACACAGTCAAGACCTTGGGTACATCATTAGGATTGTGAAGCCACGCAGTTACGGGCGGCACCCACTTATCACTAGCCGGGAGCATTTGTATTAGCTCACCGTCCACACCAGCGAGGACTAAATTGACAATGTCATGATCTCAACACTCCTCCGGGATCCCCTCGAAACTGAGCATCACCTTGTACTCAAAATTCACCTTTTTACCACGAGATGATCGATGCCACCGCTGGAAACCAACCCAAGCTCCTGCACACTTGAACTTCTTCGACATGTGCACAACACGACTGCAGTCGGCCTCCGACTCGAATTGCAGGAAAAAATTATATGGTGGGAAAGTGATACGTCTCAAACGTATCTACTTTTCCAAACACTTTTGTTATTGTTTTTCCCTCATTCTTGCATGATTTGGACGAAACTAACCCGGACTAACAATGTTTTCAGCAGAGCTACCTGTATGGTTTATTTGTGCGCAGGAAAATGGATTTTTAGACGTCCCAAAAAATTCCCAGAAAATCCACGCACCCGAAGGAGCCAGGAGCCAGAAGTGGGACTAGAGGGGAGCTCTGGGGGCCCCAGGCGCCCCCCTGGCGCGGCCAGGGGTGGGGACGCGCCCTCTGGCCGCCTGGGCAGCTCCCCCCTCCTCTGGTGCCCTACCGAGACTCCTATTTATCCCCGTGACGAGAAAACCCCAAAACAAAACTCGTTTTCCCAGTTTCCGTCGCGGAGCCGCCGCCACCCTCTGTTCTTCTTCGGGAGGGCTAATCTGGAGGCTGATTTGGCCTCCGGAGAGGGGAGATCGTCGCCATCGTCATCGCCATCACCACTCCATCCATCCTCCATGACTTCTCTTCATATGTGTGAGTAATTCCCTGTTGTAGGCAAAGGGGATGGTAGGGATTGGATGAGTTTAATCATGTAATAGTTCGTCAGATTGTTGGGGTTATGTTGCCTATCATCTACTTTGGTGTTTATCATCTTTGCTACAACTTGTTGTTCTTAATGCTTGTCACTTTGGGCCCGAGTGCCATGTTTTCAGATCTGAACCCTATGTATTTTCATGAATATATTTGTGTTCTAGATCCTATCTATGAGTTGTATGCACCTATTATGGTCCGGAACCGGCGATCCCAAAGGTGACAGCTTGTGACACCAAAGGGGATGGTCCATGATTTGAGGATTCCTTGTATCCATTGAGTTTATTGCTTTGTTCCGGTGCTCTTTGACAGGAGCACCTTAATCTCCATAAGTTCCTTTTGGCCCCGTTCGTAGCGGGATGGTAGGACAAAAGATGCTGTGCAAGTTCTTATTGCAAGCACGCACAACTACCTACGGGATACATGCCTAATGTTTGATATTTGCCTAGATGATCATTTCTTTTCTGTGTGCCTTGCCCCGTGTTGGAATCTATTATATGTTCACTCTCATCCATGCAACGCCCAACCATCCATCTCCCTAGCCAACAGTGTTTTCAATCCTGCTGGTCATTAGTTGTTACTTTTGTTGTTACTTTTGCTGTTGCCACTATCACTATCATATTATCGTTACCACTTATCTATCGTTGCAAGCAAGTATATTTCAGGTGCGGTTGAATTGACAACTCAACTGTCAAAGCTTATAAATACTCTTTGGCTCCCCGTGTGTCGAATCAATAAATTGGGTTAACTTACCCGCGAAGACTATCTCGATCCCTTACGCCTGTGGGGCATCAAGCAGCAAGCAACATGTACCTTCACCCGACGGATGGCGCAGTGAGCATCAATGGCCGCAGCCAGTGCCGCCGACGTCACTAGGACACGAGCATCTCCAAGCAGCGTGGCGTACAACGCATAGTTGCGGAACTCCTTCTCCAAAGAAGCCATGCCAACCGTGCGCGCAATGACGGCACGCTGATACGTCCCAAACGTATCTATAATTTTTTCTTGCTCCATGCATGTTTTGTAAGATATTGCTATGATCTAGATACACTTTCATACACTTTTGATCCTATTTGGACTAACTTATTAACACAGTGCACCACATTGTCAGTTGTTGTTTTCTGCTGTTTTTCTATTTCAGGTTTCCCCCATATTAAAAATGCTCCAAAAATTCGGGAAAATAAGATTAAAAATCAGCGCAACGGAAGCTTCTGGAATCACCAAAGTGGGGCCAGAGGGCCACCACCAGGGACCCTGGTGGCCCCCTTGCTGCCCCCCTTCGCCTATATATTCTCCGTGACACGAAACCTCCGAGAGAGAACCCCTTTTCGCGATCTCGCCTCTGTTCCGCCGCCGCCGCGCTTCCAAGATCGGGAGTGCCACCATACCTCTTCCCGGAACCCTGTCGGAGGGAGGATTGACCTTCGGGAGCTTCCCCTCCTCCATGAACGCTTCCCAGATGATCCGTGAGTAGTCTCCCTTGGACCATAGGTCCGTGATCAGTAGCTATGTGATTTTCTCCTCCCCTCTTTGTTCTTCATGGTTTAGACCTCGTGAGCTGCCCTACATGATCGAGGCACATATATAATTTTCTGCTGTTGCCATGCTGTGTTTTCTGGGATATGATGGATTATGAGACTATGTTCAGATTGTGATTGAGTAATGTATTTGAAACTTATCTTTCATATTTTTGTTCCTAAGTAATTCTTGCATGTTCTTCGTTGTTGTTTATTGCTTTGGCCAAGTAGTAGGTAGTGACTCCAAGAGGGAACGTTATGCTCGATTGTGGGTTCATGCCCCCTGATGACACGCTTGAGTGACAGAAACATGAGTCTAGGGGATGTGTTGTTGCCACAAGGAGGAAAACAACGGTGCTTATAACCGCGGTTGCAAGGATTGTTTACTTTACGCAAAGTTCTTTTTAATGCAGTTGTCTGTTGCTTTGGGTTTACACTTTGGGTGGGGCTTGCAACTTAATACCAGCGAGATGTTCTGGATAGATATCTCAAGGTGGATGATTATTAGTAGGATGCAGTTGGATTTCGGTCTACTAATTTTGGCGTACCGCCCAAGCTTTTGAGCCTCGTCCTTTCTTTGTAGCATAGTTAGCATAACGGTGCGTTTTTAATCCTGTCAATTGCCCAGCTGTGATTTGTTTACCTCGCATAGTAGTTTTATCGTATTTTGGGAGAGAGACATCACAAGTGAACATCACGGGACTCCGGTCCATATTCTCATTACTGTTTACACGCTCTTTTATTTACCTGCTTTTACTTTCTAGCTGTTATGATTATTCCTTGCGTTTGATCCTTTGTGAACAACAAGGATGGAGAGATTGACAACCTCTTTGTACTCGTTGGGAAGCAAAGTTATTTGTATTGTGTGCAGGTCCACGTCAATTGCGCCGTTGGCACCTACTTATCATTGCCGGAGTCCTAAGGGAGACAAACCCTATCCTCTACATAGGGGATATTTTCCGCTACACCACATCTAACCTTCCACTTGGGGTAACCAACGAGGATAGAGTATCACACGCCCATGGGCAGGGCGCATCTCTGGCTCGCCGCGCTGCCATACTTCCTGTGGGAACACACGCGAGTCGGGGATGCAAGGCCAGGGATCCACAGGCATGCAGTCACCGGCGACAGGTCCCTGCGAAGGGACAGCGACGCAAATCCCTTTTTCGCCGCCACTCATCGCCGTTGAGTAGATTTGGAATTTTGGATTTTTAGGGTTCAGACCAGTTTTTTATGTATATGGTAACCCCT
The DNA here is from genome assembly GCA_950022295.1 of Bromus sterilis. Classification (NCBI taxonomy): domain Eukaryota; kingdom Viridiplantae; phylum Streptophyta; class Magnoliopsida; order Poales; family Poaceae; genus Bromus; species Bromus sterilis. Next base: position 280,639,816 of record OX465601.1, read on the forward strand.
GGCCACGCGTGGTCGCCTCCACTCACCACGCGCGCATCACGCCAGAGGCGATCACGCCCCGCTCGAATGGCCCCGTGGGCCAGGCCTGGGACGGGAACAACTGCACATGTGCATGGGCCTACGGGTCCCGCTCCATTTTGTGCATGTGCCTGGCGAGACGGCCTATCCTAGGAGGATCCTGGCGTCTGATCCAAGGCGGATCCTGACGCAGAATCTACACCGAGATGACCGCCAGGAACAGAATTGTGTCCTGAAGATGTTTCTTGTCATTTCAAAAATATTCAAACAACCGATTTGGTGATGATGTACATAATTTTATGGAATAAATCTTAAAGCACTAATTATTTCTCATTACACTTATTCTGTCTGTCGCAATACCATATTGTATGGAATACATCTTAAAAAAACTTAGGTAGTCTATTGCATGTCCACCAGCAATGTAGCTCTTCTAATGTTGTACCTCTTCCACAGTCCTGGACATGTAAAGAAAAAATGTGAAGCACTTATTTATTAGTACTGTGAAATTTGTAATAAGAATATCTATTTCTTTTTTTGTATAAAGAGAATATATATTGATTACATCTGGTTTAGTTTGCATCTCTTTCTTCATCTGTTGTGTCCTCGCTCTCTGCATGCACCGCACCGGCTTTTCATCTCGTCGAATGATAGTGGTCGGCCATTTTTCGTCACAAGGAGGTTGTCATGCACTTGTTTACTATTTTTCTTTGGAGCACCTTTTGAAGATACTTTAATAGGATCCCCAACTACAGGTAGGCTACTTTCAGTATTTTCTGTGTCTTTCCTTGCAAAACTACTCTGCCCAACTGACGTTGCATCATACTCATAGCTCTTAGTAATTATATCCCTCAAACTGTCTTGCAGTTGTTCGAACAACGTAGGGTGTCTACGTGAAGCATGCAAAGCTTGTGACACTAACACACTTACCTGGCTATATCTCATTCGTTCAGCTGCCCCAAACCAACCAAATGCAAAAAGGTCGCTCTGCCGCCTAGCAGGCATGCCACTGATGGCTTCTGACCCCTCGTTGGTTACCCAAAGTGGAAGGTTGAGATGTAGACAGCAGCAAATTTCCCTTGGTGAAAATACCAAGGTTTGTCTCCAGTAGGACTCCGACAACGACGGGAAGGTGACAACGGCGCCAGCAATTAGGCGGCTGACGTGGACCTGCACACACAACATATAACTTTGCTCCCAACGAGTACAGAGAGGTTGTCAATCCCTTCGGCCTTGTTGTTTACAAGGATCAAGCGCACGGGATAATAATAATAGCGATAGCAACAGAAAAGGAAATACATCAGAAAATAAAGAGCGGGTGTAAACAGTGGTGGAAATATGGGCTGGGGTCCCATGATGTTCACTAGTGATGTCTCTCTCCCAAAAGACGATAAAATAGCCATGCGAGGTAAACAAATTACAGCTGGGTAATTGACAGGATTATGTGCGCAAACCAATGCTAACTATGCTACTAAGAAAGGAAGAGGCTCAAAAGCTTGGGAGGTACACGAAGGCAAGTAGACCGAAATCCATCTGCATCTACCTACTAATCATCCACCTTGAGATATCTATCCAGAACATCTCGCTGGTATTAAGTTGCGAATCCCACCCAAAGTGTAAACTCAAAGAAATTGACAACTGCATTAAAGAACTTTGCGTAAAGTAAACAATCCTTGCACCCGCAAGTACAAGCACCGTTGTTTTCTCACTTGTGGCAACAACACATCCCCTAGACTCATGTTTCTGTCACTCAAGCTAGTCATCAGGGGGCATGAACCCACAATCATGCATAACGCTCCCTCTTGGAGTCACTACCTACTACTTGGCCAAAGCAATAAACAGCAACGGAGAACATGCAAGAATTACTCAAGAACATAAATATAAAAGAGGAGAATCAAATATATTACTCAAACACAATCTGAACATAGTCTCATAATCCATCAGATCCCAGCAAACTCAGTGTAGCAACAGCAGAAAGATTACATATGTGCCTCGATCATGTAGGGCAGTGCTGCCCCACAAACGTAAGGGATCAAGATAGTCTTCGCGGGTAAGTTAACCCAATTTATTGATTCGACACAAGGGGAGCCACAGAGTATTTATATGCTTTGACAGTTGAGTTTTCAATTCAACCGCACCTGAAATATACTTACTTGCAACAAAAGATAAGTGGTAATGGTAATATGATAGTGATGGTGGCAACAGCAAAAGTAACAACTAATGACTAGCAGGATTGAAAACACTGTAGGCTAGGGAGATGGATGGTTGGGCGCTGCATGGATGAGAGTGAACATGTAATAGATTCTAACACGGGGCAAGGAACATAGAAAAGCAATGATCATCTAGGCAAATATCAAACATTAGGCATGTATCCCGTAGGTAGTTGTGCGTGCTTGCAATAAGAACTTGCACAACATCTTTTGTCCTACCATCCCGCTACGAACGGGGCCAAAGGGAACTTATGGAGATTAAGGTGCTCCTGTCAAAGAGCACCGGAACAAAGCAATAAACTCAATGGATACATGGAATCCTCAAATTATGGACCATCCCCTTTGGTGTCCCAAGCTGTCACCTTTGGTATCGCCGGTTCCGGACCATAATAGGTGCATACAACTCATAGATAGGATCAAGAACACAAATATATTCATGAAAACACATAGGGTTCAGATCTGAAAACATGGCACTCGGGCCCAAAGTGACAAGCATTAAGAGCAACAAGTTGAAGCAAAGAAGATAAACACCAATCTAGATGATAGGCAACATGCCCCCAACAATCTGACGAACTATTACATGATCTAACTCATCCAATCCCTACCATCCCCTTTGCCTACAGCAGGGAATTACTCACACATGTGAAGAGAAGTCATGGAGGAGGGATGGATTGGTGATGGTGATAGCGATGGCAACGATCTCCCCTCTTCGGAGGCCAAATCAGCCTCCAGATTAGCCCTCCCGAAGAAGAACAGAGGGTGGCGGCGGCTCCGCGACGGAAACTGGAAAAGCGACTTCTGTTCTAGGGTTTTTGCGTCACGGGAATAAATAGGAGTCGAGGTAGGGCACCAGAGGGGCGAGGACCCTCCCAGGCAGTCTCCTGGCGCGACCAGGGGTGGGGCCGCGCCAGCAGGGCGCCTGGGGCCCACCTGGCTGCCCTCTGGCCCCACTTCTGGTATCCTGGTCCTTCGGTGCGTGGATTTTCTGTGATTTTTCCTGGAATTTTCTGAGATACCTAAAAATCCATTTTCCTGCACACAATAAAACCATACAGGCAGCTCTGCTGAAAACAGCGTTAGTCCGGGTTAGTTTCGTCCAAATCATGCAAGAATGAGGGCAAAACAGTAGCAAAAGTGTTTGGAAAAGTAGATACGTTTGAGACGTATCAACTCCCCCAAGCTTAGCATATTGTTTGTCCTCAAGCAATTCAGTTCAACGAACTGGACGCGACAAAGAAAACTTTGACAAACACTTTTTGCTTCATTAGATGTATATAAGCATGTACTACGAAAAGAGTTTAGCAAGTATTGAAACAATGCTATAAGGACAATGCACGAAGCAATTCTTATTTTCATGTGATCAATCACAAACAACCAAAAGTAAATAATATGCTACTGAAAATCAAGACAGGATCACAATGCACATTGCTTGAACATACTTGAGTGGCATTTCGCTAGGCTCCATGAGTGAAGAAAAACATAAATGCAGAAACTCCTCCGGAGTTTTAAAGGTGACTAGAACTCAGTATTTCAGACTAGCAATAACACAAGCATGCAGAAGACAATGTAATACTTTGGGACAATGCATGTTACACTAAGAATGACAATTATGCTCTCATAGTTGGTGCTTTGAAGAAAGAAGGGGAGACTCTCGAACCGTGGCTTTTGATGGCAAGGTTGAAAACCCGTGAAAGGAAGCAAAGACTAAACATGTGCCAGAGCTCTTGGTTTTGAAAGCAGAGATAAAACTCTTTTGAGAGGTGTAACTTTCCAGTCAACGGTGAACGGTAAAGGTCTCTCAATATCTCCCATGCCAACCATATTAATGCCTTTTGCTGACACATATTCCCTTATCCATAAATCCTTTGATGGTCTACGGAACCTTTTAATTTTGCCTCAAGGATGGAAGGAGGGTATCGTTCCATCTATCATAATTAGCATTTGGTCCATTTCACTCCATCATCAAGTATGGGGGAGGTGTAACTCTCATTTTTTTTTCTTGACTAGTTAAAACTTCCGTCAAAATATTTTATGCATGCAAGATACTGATTTCCCCTCACCGCACCATGGGCTTGTATGGTTACAAAAGGGAAGCTTTTGAATAAATTTCGAGATGGCACATGAAAGTCTAAGTTAGGAGTGGCCGGTAAATACCACATGTAGGTAGGTATGGTGGAATCAAATGGAACAACTGGGTTTGAAAAAGAGTTTGGAAGCACAAGCAGAATTCCGCTTAGTGTGAGTGAAGGCTAGCAAAAGACTGGGAAGCGACCAACTAGAGAGAAATAATTGTCATAATAATGCAGAGCGACAAAGCAACATTGAATCGGGCATGAAAGTGATATAACTATTCTGAAACAAAAAGATCATCATGGCATAATAGACTTTTTAGTCATAAACATGTGTGAACATGTGCCAAGTCAATCCAAAAATTCTCCGAAGGGAAATACCACTTCAGTATGCCAAACCATGAACAATGCAATGCATGTAAATCATTTCAACAACACATTATGTACTCTAGCTATTTGAGACTAGCCACAAGGAAAACATGAACACTGGGAAAGCATTGTAAACATAGCACTATGTCGCTACAAGCTGGTATCTAGATCATAAGTACAGGCATATGTACAAAAGTAGAAACAAGAAGAGTTCATACCGGTTTTCCTTGTTGCTTCCCTTCCGTCGATCTTCGTCATTACTGCCTTTTCACTTGCGCGATCGAACGTGGGAAATATTATCAAATGCCATCACGGACTCGAGCTGAACTTCTGAAAACAAAGCAAAGTAAAGAGAGGAAGGAAATCTTTTTGGGTTTTTTAAAGGTTTAAACAAGAGCAAAAGAAAAGAGAAAATCTTTTTGTTGTTTTTGCAAAGAAAGAAAGAAAGAAGAATGGGAAAAAACTTTGAAAAGATCAAAGCGAACAAAAATAAAACGGGTAATACATTGGAAAAGTGAGAAGGGCACGTACTCCCCCAAGCTTAGGCTTTTGGCCTAAGTTGGTAGTAGCTAATGTCCCCAGGAGCCTCCTGCTCCAGGGTGGTACTGGTGAGTCCAAGGGTCGTATGAGGCTTCCGGTGCATACACCGAAGTCCTCGGATCCTCCCACGAAGAAGGATCCGCGCTCCAAGCAGAGGAAGACCCTTCACCAAACTGGGTGACGGTCTCCCCCTGGAAAGGTGGGAACTCAACATGCTCCTCCTCGTCGGGCACAACCCCCTCCATGGGGTTATGAAACTGATGCTGGACCACGAACTCATCGAATTGGATAACATCAAAGGACCATCCGTTCCTGCGAGAGAAATCGAACAAAAGAGGTGCAGGTAGACAGATCTTGCGTTCCGTGGTGGCTCCGAAACGCAAGATATAATCAAGGTTACCAAACTCGGAATTCATGGTAACAAACTTATGCCTTTTCATAGCAGCAAGATCAAAACTTAAATAAGTAAAAGGCTTATCATCGGGGTGTGGGGTGCCATTAAGAGACTCTAGGATAAGTGTGGCGTAAACGCCACCAAATAAATCTCCCTTGTTACCGTTCATAGGAAGGCGTCGAGCAACTAAGGCACCCACATTATAATCAAACCTCCCTGAGAGGCCGGTTGCCAGGATAGCAATATCCTGCGCAGATATGTTGCTCGTGTTGTCACGAGCTAACACCCCTCTAGCAATAAAATACGCAAAATACCTGAGGTGTGGGAATAAGATGCTGGAGATTTTTGACCGATGAATATCCCTTGTATCCATGCTACAGAGAGAGTTGAAGACGGTTCTCAGCTCGGAGGGCAGAGAGCTCATCTTCGTCGTCAGTCCAACGTTCGGCACACCTATTATTTCACAAAACTTTTCCAAAGGCACGGTCAAAAGATCATTGTAAATTTTAAACTCAACAGAACCAGTATCAAGGTTATATCTAAAACTGTTAATGAAACAGGAGGTGAGTTTTTGATACTGAGCAACATGGCACGTTGCGAGCCGCATCAGACCTGCATTAGCACAAAGATTATAGAATTCCTCCTTAATTCCTGCAGCTTCCAGGAATTCATCGCACGGGAAAGTCATTGCACGTGCTGGATTTGTGTCCTCAAACAACTCTAAGGGCACATGGTCTTCGTTGTAGCTCACCCTAGAAGTCGAGGGTGAAGCTGCAGCTCTTGTAACTCGATCGGAGCGCTCGGGCCTTTTCTTCCCAAGCCACCCCTTTGCTCTTCCTAGAAAACTCATTTCTGAAATTTTTGACAAATTACAAAAACAAGGATTTAAACAAAGTGAGTTAAGGCAAACTACTCAACCCACTTACCTAAGTCATAAACTTGCATCAAAACTTGGAAAATAAATTTCTACACATGCAAGCAAGCTCATCTAAACAGCACCAAGAACTACTAAATACTCACAAATGAAGCCACCAACCAAAAATCTATTTGGAGGAGTGGAGGAGTTACATACCAGGGAGTATTTGCCCAAAATCTCAGCTCAAATGATGGGTCGTAGAGAGAGATCGAAATTCTGGACAGAGAGCAGCAAGAACACAAGAAAAAAGTGCAGAACTCGTGTTTTTGGAGAGAGAGGAAGGAGGAGGAAGAAGACTTACCTGGCTGGCTGCCCTGTGGGCCCCATGCGCCCTGTGGGCGCGGCCAGGGGGCAGGCCGCGCCAGCTGGCCGCCTGGGCCACTAGTGGCCCCCCTGGTCAGCCCCAGGTGCCTCTGGGTCACTCCCGACATGGAAATTTTTATTTTTATTTTTCTGGATTTTTTCTGAAAACTTCACTGTTGAAATCTTCTCGGAGTTCAAAAAGATGCAAAACTTTCTGAAAACTTAAAGCAGTGATTAGTATTTTGAAGCTTAAAAAACACAAAAAAAACTTGGTACAACAAAGAGAATAAAAGCTAAAGCAAATGAAAACATAACAAGCTTAACTTTTTATCAATATAAAACAAGCTCACTAGTAAGGTTGATCAAGTCTTACCAACAAACCGGTGATATATAGAACAAGAAGTCTCACCTCTTATGAAGTGATCATTGCACCTTTACTTTAATGGACATTGTCCCCACCATAATGGTTTTGTATTTGTGGTGTACATGTAGTGGACAGTTGCTTATTGGCTTCTCGCCCTTCGTTGGTTACCCCAAGTGAAGGTTTGAGATGCAGTGCAGCAGCAGTTTTCCCTCGGTGAAGATACCAAGGTTTGTCTCCAGTAGAACTCCAGAGATGATAAGTAGGTGTAAGCGGCGCAACTAACACGGACCTGCACACAGACACAGATAACTTTGTTCCCAACAAAGTTCAGAGAGGTTGTCAATCTCTCCGGTCTTGTTGTTCACAAATGATAAAATGCAACGGATAATGATAGCAACTTGAAAGTAAATGCAGAAAAGTAAATATAGCTTGGAATCAGTAATGAGGATATGGACCGGGATACGTGATGTTCACTAGTGATGTCTCTCTCCCAAAAGACGATAAAACTGCTATGCGAGGTAAACAAATTACAGAAGGGCAATTGACAGGATTATGAACGCACCGCAATGCTAACTATGCTACAAAAGAAAGGAAGAGGTCCAAAAGCACAGGCAGTACGCCAAGGTAAGTAGACCGAAATCCATCTGCATCTACTACTAATCATCCACCTTAAGATATCAATCCAGAACATCTCGCTGGTATTAAGTTGCGAGCCCCACCCAAAGTGTAAACCCAAAGCAACAGACAACTGCATTAAAAAGAACTCTGCGTAAAGTAAACAATCCTTGTAACCGCGGTTACAAGCACCGTTGTTTTCCCCCCTTGTGGCAACAACACATCCCCTAGACTCATGTTTCTGTCACTCAAGCGTGTCATCGGGGGGCATGAACCCACAATCTAGCACAACGCTCCCTCTTGGAGTCACTACCTACTACTTGGCCAAAGCAATAAACAGCAACGGAGAATAGCACTTACATAATATGATGTAAGAAATCAGCATTATAACAATGCTAGGAAAACCTGACACAACTTTCCTACGGCTATAATGAAGCAATCAACGAGATGTGCTAAACAGACAGAGGAGAGCCTAGTCCTATCTTCCCGTAGAACAAGATGAGGGTGACTCAGAACTCAGATCGAAGGGGTAAGGAGAAAAATGAAGCCTTACGTTGTTCCCATATATACCCAGAGTAACTATATAACTATAGAATGCTAGACTCAACTTCGGCCAAGGCTACTAGTCCTACAGTCAGTCCTGCTCTGATACCAAGTCTGTCGGGACCCGGGGTTAGCGTATGCAAGTACAGTTAAGACATAGTCATATGGAGAGCCGAGAACCGCACCCACTTGTCTAAGCAGACAAGGCCAAGCACTGAACATTATCGGAGAGCATCGTACGTGAGGGGCATCCCATCCAGGCCGGATGATCAACTGTAATGGTTCCTCATCGTACGCACACAAGTCTACTGATATGGGTGGTGAACTCCCATATTCAAAGACAAGTCGCCTCAACCATACTATCGACTATCTCTAGACTCTTACATAGACTTACTCCAGCCCGATCACTTAGTCGGGGTCTAGGGCGGGCTCGATCATACCACAAAGTGTGCCCGAGACCGAGTCTCGAACAATCGCATCGCGATGCCCCAAGCTGCGCACATCTAAGGGCCACTTGGTGTATGAAAGACCGCCAGCCAGAACACAACTAAGGTCTCGAAAACCCATACAAAGACATGCATGTTATAAACATACACGCAGCACACATGCCTTGTATGAACAGCAGGTATCATTGCAATTCTCTACAAAGTGTACATTTTATTTATAACTCTTATAGAGTACACACAGAGATCACATACATGTGATCCAACATTACAACACAGAACGGAAGCAAATTATGTCTAAGTACAGACAAGTTTAACAAATGGCTTAAGAAGCCTTATTCAAACACAAAGCCCTCCACGAGGGAACCAGTCTGCTGACTGGGACTAGACTAGCTTAACTTCAGTCGTCCAGCTCGATGAAGAAGCCACCTTCGGGGTCAGTGGCGTCATCTAAAACATAGATTAAGCAAACGTGAGTACAAAGGCGTACTCAGCAAGACTTACATAGGAGCTATACTACTCATGCACATGTATCAAGGTAAAGGGAGGTGGGGTTCACTTGCAGAAGTGCCAGCTTTGACTTGGCTAGTCCTGAACTACGAGTACCAGACTTTGAGGTAAGAAGCGTACACGAGTCCACTACTTTCACCAACCAATTACACCACTATGGTACCTTCCTCGACTTCCCCACGAGAAAGCACGCCATAGCACTCACACTTATCTTGGTGTGTTTTAGAAGTATCCGGTTCAAGTTGTCTAATAATCAAGCTAAGCTTTCCAAGCAGTCCATAACCGCGGACGCGGCTATTCGAATAGTTTTGTTAACCTTGCAAGGGTGTACCGCTACACACACATGATCATCATTTACCGCCTTTGATCTCGACACCATTCAAGGGGTGCCAGCGAGGATGCTCACCACAACTGTTACCTCACAGCCTATCTAGTCCAAGAAAGCCGCCTACTTGGGTTGGCTACCACAATCGTGAACCCGGCCGGTTTACCGAAGTGGACCCAAGCGATGTGTGCGTGGTGCATAAGCCGGTCTCGGATGAGCCGTTCTCTCACTTAGCATCCAGGCCACAAGCCTACCAGAACTCCGAACTACTGCGACATCTGGACATCGAAAGGGATGAGTTAATAAGTCGAGAGGGGTCAGTGAGCCCAATGTGTGGTTGTACTCTTCATCTTGGACCACCACACAAGAACTCGGACTTAGGGCGGTGTTCAACGAGACAACCCACCGTGTACTCCTAAACAGCCTCTCATCGTTCACCTTGTATTAGGGTCGATTCACCAACAATTTCCTACCATCATCAACATGATCACTACCATCCCGACTCACATCACAGTAACAACATGGTATCTTACTAAGCATGCAATAAGAGATAACATTTGCAGGGGCCACATGATATCAAACAACTCCTACAGTTGCTAGGATTGTGGTTTGCTTACTACTGTGACAAAACGATAGGTCATGCAAAGGAATGGGTTCATCTATGCGGTAGAATCGTAACATGGTGATCATCCTATACAATGCATAAGCGAGACATGAGAGGGAAGTGGGATTTTATCGACATGATCAATGAGGTTTTGCTTGCCTTGCTGCCGAGATTCGGGCTCTGGATCTTCAGCGAAGGGGGTGACCTCTTGCTCCGGTTCAACCTCTACTCGACAAGCAAGTACAAGTAGCAATCAATATGAATGCAATGCTCAAGCACATGATAGAATGTTTAATCTTGAAGTACAAGTTTGATGTGTGAGGCAATTCCATTTAAGTGGAATATATTGCATTTTTAAATGCAAATTCAAATCCACATTTGAATTCAACCTTAACCAAGTTATACATGATATAGTTTGGTCAATTTGAATTAACTTCAATGTGTATGATATGCCTCTGAAGTGTGGTTGATTTGCAACATAAATTCATGGTCCAAGTGGCAAAATCATTTGGTTTGAATTTGAAATAAATTCAAATAAAGCAAATGATATATGCTACTGGTCCCATTTTAAATTCAACTCAAACAGAGTTGAAAGTTGCATATTTGGAAAGATAATTTTCTCCTGATCATTTTTCATATATTATTTGTCCAATTTGGAGTTAATATGAATTTTCTATGAATTTCCAAAGTTTGGGGTATTTTCTGGAATTTCTGGATTTCTTTTTAATCATTTCGATTTATTGCGTCAGCAGGGGGGGTTTGACCAGTCAAACTGACTAGGGGGTCCCACTGGTCAGTCTCTGTAGGGTTAAACTCCTGTTAGTTTAACACTAACAGTGTTTAGTTAGAGGCCTGGGCCCACTGTCAGTGGCCCAGGGTTAGGATTAGTGGGGGGGGGGGTTTAACTCGGGTTAGGCTAAGTGCCCGGCGGTTAGCCGCCGGCGGCACTGGACACGGCGGAGGGCTCGCCGGAACTCGCTTCCGGCCTCTTCTTGGCACGGGGAGGCCACTGGGAGGTGCCCCGTGCACAGCCGCATCCCGTAGAGCACGAGGGGGTCACGGGGGAGCTCTGTGGCGACGGCTTCGACGACGGAGGCGGCGGCCGGAGACGGAGCACTACGGCGATGGCGAAGGAGGCCACGGGGAGGACAACGGAGAGCACGGGCGTGTTCTGTGTGCTCCCTCGTGTCGAATGGAAGCAGCTGGGGTTCGTGAGGAGGACCAGAGGGACGGCGGCGTCTTTCCCGGCGGATGCAGAACAACGGCGAGCTCGGAAGTGGAGCTAGAGGGCACGGTTTGAAGCCGGGAGGCTCGCGTTCGACTGCTACGAACTCCAGGAGCCAAACGCGCGCGCTGGGAAGGACTTGGGAGCACGGGAGCGAGCAAATCGTCGACCATGGCGGCGAGCTCGCTCGGCTCCCATGGCGGATCGAGCTAGGGGACAAACGGGGATGCGACCAGTTGGGGAAAACGTAAAGCTGCTCACCCTGGAGCTACTGGAGTGGACGGAGAGGTCGGGGACGCGGTGTAGCCGGAGAATTTGACGACGGCGACCCACGGGCCCGGCGAGCTCTCGGTGAAGCTGGCGTCGTTCACGGGGGCTCCTTGGTCCAATTGATCGGTCACGGTGATGAAGACGGCGATTGCGGACGTCCTGGACAAGCTGGGGCGACGAGTGGAGGCCAGTGTCCACGGTGGCGCACGACGGCGAGCTACGGGATGCTCGGGTCTTCGCGGGATTCGCACGGGGAAGAGGAGGAAGAGGTTTCCAGGGGGGAAATGGAGAGGATGAGCTCGGAGGGTTCTCTACGTCGCTAGAAGGCGGCCGGGGAGGCAGGTGGAGGGCTGCGGGGCGTCGCGGTGGCGTCGGTGGCTTTCCACCGAGCACCTTGGGGGCGCGGGGAGGAAGACGACAGGGGAGGGTCCAGGTGGGCTGGGCCGTCCAGGGGAGTTGGGCCTCGCCTAATGCGAGAGGTAAGCTTTTCCGATTTCTGTTTAATCTTTCCTTTCTGTTTTTCTGTAATTTGTTCTGTTTAGCTAAAATAAATAGCTAAACATTTTATTAAATGCTGAAAACTTTTACATGGCCTCATAATAATATAAACTAGCCACTCATAAACTTTCAACATTTTTAAAATTCAAATGATTTGAATTTTAAATCAAATAGGGGGATTTCTTTATTTCCAAGGTACTGTTTGAATATTTGAAAAATCTATGAGCATGGGGTGGGTCCCACATCACTTGATATGTGATCACACTCATTTATAAGACTTTTCAAAACTCTAACATGAATTTTTGGAAAATATTTTTATCTGGCCTTTTGAATTAATTCATCTGGGGGGTGTTCCCTCTCCCATTTTGATTTTGAATTTGATTTCCAAGATTTCTTTTTGAAATTTTGACATGATGCAAAGGTACTAGCTAACCCTAGCACATACCTAACAGAGGGATCTGACAACTCGCCCCCACTCAAAAGAATCTCGTCCCGAGATTCAGAAGTCTGCGGGAGGAAGGAGGGGTACTCAGTAAGGAGACGGTCTTCTCTTTCCCACGTGGCTTCTCTTTCAGAGTGGTGTGACCATTGCACTTTCAGAAACCTAATCTTCTGACGACGAGTGACACGCTCTGCGGAATCAAGAATACGAACGGGGTATTCTCGATAAGAAAGGTCATCTTGGAGATCAAGCGTTTCATGGTCGACTTCGCGGATGGGGTCCTTGAAGCAACGCCTGAGTTGGGATACATGGAATACATCGTGTACTCGGGAAAGGTGCGGAGGTAGTTCAAGTTGGTAGGCAACTTCTCCACGTTTAGTTAGAATGCGGAAAGGTCCGATGTAACGTGGGGCCAACTTGCCTTTGATACCGAAACGTTGGGTTCCCTTCAGAGGAGTAACCCGGAGGTAAGCCTTCTCATCCAGATTGTAGCTCTCTTGCCTATGATGACGATCATAGTAGCTTTTCTGACGAGACTGGGCTGCTTTCAATTGATCACGAACAATGCGAACTTGATCTTCTGCTTCCTTGATCATATCCGGTCCAAAGAATTGTCTTTCACCGGTTTCAGACCAGTTTAAAGGTGTTCGACATCGTCGTCCATAAAGGAGTTCAAAAGGAGCCATGTTCAGACTAGATTGAAAACTATTGTTATAAGCAAATTCGGCATATGGAAGAGAATTCTCCCAATTCTTTCCGAATGAGATAACACAAGCTCTGAGCATGTCTTCAAGAATTTGGTTAACCCTTTCGACTTGACCGCTAGACTGAGGATGGAAAGCCGTACTAAAGGAGAGATGAGTTCCCAAAGCACATTGGAAGCTCCCCCAAAATCTAGAGGTGAAAAGGCTACCGCGATCAGAATTGATTTCCAAAGGAACACCGTGAAGTGATACAATCCTGGAGATGTACAAGTCCGCTAACTGACTAGCAGTTATAGACTCGCGAACCGGAAGGAAGTGAGCAACTTTGGAAAGTCTATCTATGACAACGAAGATGGCATTGTTTCCTTTCTGGGTTCTTGGAAAGCCGGTGATGAAGTCCATACCGACTTTGTCCCACTTCCAATCGGGAATAGACAAAGGTTGAAGTGTACCAGCAGGTCTTTGATGTTCTGCCTTAATGTGACGACAAACATCACATTCGGCAACAAATTGAGCAATGTCTCTCTTCATCCTAGTCCACCAAAATCTCTGGCGTAGATCTCGGTACATTTTCGTGCTACCGGGATGAATTGAGAGGGGTGTGTCATGGGCTTCTTTGAGGATGAGTTGCCGTAGTTCCTTATTCTTAGGTACTACCAAACGATTTTCGAAGAATACCGTTCCTTTGCTATCTGTGGAGAAACATTTAGCAACTCCGCTAGCAATGTTCTCCTTGATCCGGCGAACACCTCGTGCACGCCTTTGGGCAACTATAATTTGATCCTCAAGAGTTGGTTTCGCCACCAAGGTAGAAAGATAGCCATGAGGAACAATCTCAAGGTTGAGCTTGCGAAAGTCCTCATGAAGAAGTGGTTGATACTGCTGTAACATGAGGTTGTTACAGTACAACTTACGACTTAGTGCATCAGCCATGACATTGGCTTTGCCTGGGGTGTAAGAAATTGCTACGTCGTAATCTTTTATCAACTCAATCCAGCGTCTTTGCCTGAGATTAAGATCTGGCTGGGTGAAAATATATTTGAGGCTTTGGTGGTCGGAATAAATCTCACAACGATTACCAAGGAGGTAATGTCGCCAAGTTGTTAGAGCATGAACTACGGCAGCGAGTTCAAGGTCATGGGTAGGATAGTTCTCTTCATGTGGCCGCAATTGGCGTGAAGCATAAGCTACCACATGTCGATCTTGCAGAAGTATGCATCCTAACCCTTGCCGTGATGCATCACAATAGATTTCGAAATCCCTTTTGGTGTCTGGAGGTGCAAGTACGGGTGCGGAAGTCAATCTTCTTTTTAGCTCTTGAAAGCTTTCCTCGCACTTGGGAGTCCATAAGAATTTCTTATCTTTCTTGAGGAGTTCAGTTAGAGGCTTTAGAACTTTAGAAAAGTTCTCGACGAAGCGTCGGCAATAGCTGGCTAGGCCAAGAAAAATTCTAACTTGCTTAACCGATTCAGGTGGAGTCCAGTCAAGGACGGCCTGAACTCTCTCGGGATTCACAGCAATGCCTTTTGCAGAAATCACGTGGCCTAAGTAGGTCACTTCTGGTAGCCAGAATTCACATTTGGAGAATTTAGCGTACAGGCGATGCTCTCTAAGTTTCATCAATACCAACCTTAAGTGTTCGGCATGATCTCCTTCGTTCTTCGAGTAGATGAGAATATCATCAAGATAAACTACAACAAATTTATCTAGGTACTCCATGAAGATCGAATTCATCAAGCGTGAGAATGTGGCGGGGGCATTGGTTAAACCAAAGGACATGACGGTGTACTCGTAAAGACCATAACGAGTAGTAAAAGCCGTTTTGGGAATGTCCTCGTTTCGGATTCTGATCTGATGATAACCTAATCTCAAATCCATCTTTGAGAAGACAGCGGATCCTGCAAGCTGATCATAAAGATCATTGATCCTGGGCAGTGGGTATTTGTTCTTTATCGTCGCTAAATTTAGCGGGCGATAATCTACGCACATCCTTTCTGTTCCATCTTTCTTCTTTACGAACAGAACGGGGCAACCCCATGGCGATGAGCTAGGGCGGATGAAGCCTTTTGCCAAAGAAGCATCCAGTTGGGTTTTTAGCTCAGCTAACTCATGTGGGGCCATTTTGTATGGGCGTTTGGAAATTGGTGCGGTTCCTGGAACAAGATCCACTATAAACTCTACACATCTATCGGGTGGCATGCCCGGCAACTCTTCAGGAAAGACATCCGGGAAGTCACGAACCACCGGAATATCTTCAAGTTCGGGAAGGGGAAGTACATCCAAGGAATGCACTTGGGTTCTTGTTCTGGGTGAGGTATAGCTAATGGTTTTGCCCGAAGGGTGGGTGAGTTTCACAGATTTGCCTTTGCAATCCAGATAGGCATTCTGTCTTGATAGCCAATCCATGCCAAGGATGACATCAATGTCTGAAGATTTGAGGGCTATGAGTGAAGCAAGGAATACTAAACCCTCAATTGCTATTTGATTACCATGGCTTACTCTATTAGTTTGCCATCTTGACCCTGGAGTTTGAATAACCATCGGGGTGGACAATTCAACAAAGGGTAACTCATGACGAAGTGCATAACTTTCCGACATGAATGAATGAGATGCTCCTGGGTCGAAAAGAACGAAAGTAGGAACAAAATTGACTGGGAGCGTACCAAGAATGACGTCAGTGGTGTCGTCAGTCTCTTCGGCGGCAATCTGATTCAGACGTCCACGATTGGCGGGAGGAGCGGGTTTGGCGGTGTAGACCTTCTGGGGTGGCTTGCCACGACCATTGTTGTTGTTGTTGTTGCCTCCGGCACGTGGTGGAGCATTCTGGTGCTGGATCTGGTTCTGGGGGCACTCGCGAGAGTAGTGGCCTGCCTGACCACACTTGTAGCAAGCTCCGAAAACAGTGCGTGGAGCTGGGTGGTTTGGTGGAGCTGGGTGGAACTGGGTGGGTGGACGAGGCGTCACATAGGATGGCCTCGGTGGGTTGTTCTGGCGGAACATGCTATTTGGGATCCAGATCTTGCGTTTCTGGGAACCAGAGCTGGATGAACCTTCCTCTCTAGGGTGTTTGCGAAAGTCATTGGGGTGTTCATGTCCTCTGCCTTGATGGCCTTGTTGACAAGGACCTGGAAAGTGGCAAAGTCATGAAGATTGAGCTCGCGGCGGAGTCCACTGTTGAGGCCACGACGGAACCTCTCTTGTTTCTTGGAGTCGGTGGAGACTTCTTCAGTGGCGTAACGAGCAAGTCGGTTGAACTCACGACTAAACTCGTCAACGGTCCTCCTACCTTGGGTGAGGTTACAGAACTCCTCACGCTTGCGGTCCATGAGACCTTTGGGGATGTGGTGCTCGCGGAAAGAGGTGCAGAATTCCTCCCAAGATGCAGGTGGTCCAACTGGGCGCATATTCAGGAAGTTCTCCCACCAAGAGCTTGCTGCACCTTCAAGGTGATAGGTGGCATAGTTGACCTTGTCGCCATCTGCAACATGGCCGGCTTGGAGCTTCCTCTCGATGCTGCGAAGCCAGTCATCGGCGTCAAGGGGCTCGGTGGAGTAACTGAATACCGGGGGATGAAGCCGGATGAAGTCATTTAGGGACACCAGCTCATTACGCTTCTGAGTGGTGTTGCGTGCGATGACTTCCAGCAGGTGGTTAGAGTCACGGCGGTTACTCTCGACCTCCATCAGAACTTGGGCCATCGTGGGTGGGGGTGGAAGGTTGTCTTCCTCCTGATTGTTTCCACGACCTTGGTTACGACCAATCTGGCCACGTGTACCTTGAGACATCCTAAAGGTGAAAAACCAAAGTCAAACAGAGTTGAGTTGAAGAGTCTAATCAAGGTATTGAAGTACTGGAAGGATTACAGAGCAAAGGAAGTAATCATCTTGACAACATGGTGATAAAAGCATACAAGCCATATATTCACAAGCTGTCATACAAACCATACATCGTTTTAGTACAAGCACCAAGCTAATACAAACGTGATGAAGATGATACATCCTTCAGAGGCACTCTGACTTCCTATACATTATTTATCTAAGCCTCTGGAACTTAGACACCTTGCTTACAATATACTAGGATACTACTACATCCTCACTAAGTAAGACCACAGGCGGTCTCACTCATCTCCATCTCCATAGTAATCCTCATAAAAGTTACCCGCGTATCCCGGTAGCTGGAGGTGACCATCGGAAAACACGGAGGCTTGTGGACCCTGATATCCATTTGGGCAAGGACGGGGCCTAGGTCCAGTGTAGGGTGGAAGCAAAGGACCACGGGGTGGAAAAACTCCTCCAATCTCGGGCCAAGAAACTCGAGAAGGCACCTGGGTCCTCACTGGATAGATCGCATCGTACTCCACTGATCCCACGCTCACAAAGGGTGCCAAGAGCGTCAAGGCTCGGTACAAACGAACACGAGTGGCGTGGAGCTCAAAACGGAGAGCACGTGCATCACGATCTCTGTCACTAGCAAACCTAGCAGTCACCTGGAGTGCTGGATCCTCTGCAGAGTGATCTGAGTAGAGTCCGGTGTAATATCCCTCCTCTCCTGGAAGTGCAGCAGGGATATAGCGGAAAGAAGTCTCTCTCAGCATGGTGTGCTCCTCTCTCAGCAGTGTAATACATGAATATGCAGCATCCTGCACAGCCATGTTCTCGGTAACGCCGATGCCATGTCCAAAGTGGATAGGCTGGGTGACTCCAACGTGGTGTGGGTAGATCCGGACAATGCAGTGGAACTGCGTCTGGTTGAAGTCGTGGAACTGCTCCTCGATGGTGTACTCAGGGTACCATCGATATCCCACATAGGACATCATCTCGATCAACGTGGCGGGATGGCCACGCACACCGAGGCACCTGGTCAAACGAACAATCTGCCGAGGGGGAAGATCTGCCATCTGAAACAGAAATGAGTTTGCAAATGCATCAGATTATGAGATAAACCTGGAATGACTCGGACAGCATAACGGCTGTAATTGCAAGAAATGACAATTTCTTTCAATCATGAAAAACAGCACTTACATAATATGATGTAAGAAATCAGCATTATAACAATGCTAGGAAAACCTGACACAACTTTCCTACGGCTATAATGAAGCAATCAACGAGATGTGCTAAACAGACAGAGGAGAGCCTAGTCCTATCTTCCCGTAGAACAAGATGAGGGTGACTCAGAACTCAGATCGAAGGGGTAAGGAGAAAAATGAAGCCTTACGTTGTTCCCATATATACCCAGAGTAACTATATAACTATAGAATGCTAGACTCAACTTCGGCCAAGGCTACTAGTCCTACAGTCAGTCCTGCTCTGATACCAAGTCTGTCGGGACCCGGGGTTAGCGTATGCAAGTACAGTTAAGACATAGTCATATGGAGAGCCGAGAACCGCACCCACTTGTCTAAGCAGACAAGGCCAAGCACTGAACATTATCGGAGAGCATCGTACGTGAGGGGCATCCCATCCAGGCCGGATGATCAACTGTAATGGTTCCTCATCGTACGCACACAAGTCTACTGATATGGGTGGTGAACTCCCATATTCAAAGACAAGTCGCCTCAACCATACTATCGACTATCTCTAGACTCTTACATAGACTTACTCCAGCCCGATCACTTAGTCGGGGTCTAGGGCGGGCTCGATCATACCACAAAGTGTGCCCGAGACCGAGTCTCGAACAATCGCATCGCGATGCCCCAAGCTGCGCACATCTAAGGGCCACTTGGTGTATGAAAGACCGCCAGCCAGAACACAACTAAGGTCTCGAAAACCCATACAAAGACATGCATGTTATAAACATACACGCAGCACACATGCCTTGTATGAACAGCAGGTACCATTGCAATTCTCTACAAAGTGTACATTTTATTTATAACTCTTATAGAGTACACACAGAGATCACATACATGTGATCCAACATTACAACACAGAACGGAAGCAAATTATGTCTAAGTACAGACAAGTTTAACAAATGGCTTAAGAAGCCTTATTCAAACACAAAGCCCTCCACGAGGGAACCAGTCTGCTGACTGGGACTAGACTAGCTTAACTTCAGTCGTCCAGCTCGATGAAGAAGCCACCTTCGGGGTCAGTGGCGTCATCTAAAACATAGATTAAGCAAACGTGAGTACAAAGGCGTACTCAGCAAGACTTACATAGGAGCTATACTACTCATGCACATGTATCAAGGTAAAGGGAGGTGGGGTTCACTTGCAGAAGTGCCAGCTTTGACTTGGCTAGTCCTGAACTACGAGTACCAGACTTTGAGGTAAGAAGCGTACACGAGTCCACTACTTTCACCAACCAATTACACCACTATGGTACCTTCCTCGACTTCCCCACGAGAAAGCACGCCATAGCACTCACACTTATCTTGGTGTGTTTTAGAAGTATCCGGTTCAAGTTGTCTAATAATCAAGCTAAGCTTTCCAAGCAGTCCATAACCGCGGACGCGGCTATTCGAATAGTTTTGTTAACCTTGCAAGGGTGTACCGCTACACACACATGATCATCATTTACCGCCTTTGATCTCGACACCATTCAAGGGGTGCCAGCGAGGATGCTCACCACAACTGTTACCTCACAGCCTATCTAGTCCAAGAAAGCCGCCTACTTGGGTTGGCTACCACAATCGTGAACCCGGCCGGTTTACCGAAGTGGACCCAAGCGATGTGTGCGTGGTGCATAAGCCGGTCTCGGATGAGCCGTTCTCTCACTTAGCATCCAGGCCACAAGCCTACCAGAACTCCGAACTACTGCGACATCTGGACATCGAAAGGGATGAGTTAATAAGTCGAGAGGGGTCAGTGAGCCCAATGTGTGGTTGTACTCTTCATCTTGGACCACCACACAAGAACTCGGACTTAGGGCGGTGTTCAACGAGACAACCCACCGTGTACTCCTAAACAGCCTCTCATCGTTCACCTTGTATTAGGGTCGATTCACCAACAATTTCCTACCATCATCAACATGATCACTACCATCCCGACTCACATCACAGTAACAACATGGTATCTTACTAAGCATGCAATAAGAGATAACATTTGCAGGGGCCACATGATATCAAACAACTCCTACAGTTGCTAGGATTGTGGTTTGCTTACTACTGTGACAAAACGATAGGTCATGCAAAGGAATGGGTTCATCTATGCGGTAGAATCGTAACATGGTGATCATCCTATACAATGCATAAGCGAGACATGAGAGGGAAGTGGGATTTTATCGACATGATCAATGAGGTTTTGCTTGCCTTGCTGACGAGATTCGGGCTCTGGATCTTCAGCGAAGGGGGTGACCTCTTGCTCCGGTTCAACCTCTACTCGACAAGCAAGTACAAGTAGCAATCAATATGAATGCAATGCTCAAGCACATGATAGAATGTTTAATCTTGAAGTACAAGTTTGATGTGTGAGGCAATTCCATTTAAGTGGAATATATTGCATTTTTAAAATGCAAATTCAAATCCACATTTGAATTCAACCTTAACCAAGTTATACATGATATAGTTTGGTCAATTTGAATTAACTTCAATGTGTATGATATGCCTCTGAAGTGTGGTTGATTTGCAACATAAATTCATGGTCCAAGTGGCAAAATCATTTGGTTTGAATTTGAAATAAATTCAAATAAAGCAAATGATATATGCTACTGGTCCCATTTTAAATTCAACTCAAACAGAGTTGAAAGTTGCATATTTGGAAAGATAATTTTCTCCTGATCATTTTTCATATATTATTTGTCCAATTTGGAGTTAATATGAATTTTCTATGAATTTCCAAAGTTTGGGGTATTTTCTGGAATTTCTGGATTTCTTTTTAATCATTTCGATTTATTGCGTCAGCAGGGGGGGTTTGACCAGTCAAACTGACTAGGGGGTCCCACTGGTCAGTCTCTGTAGGGTTAAACTCCTGTTAGTTTAACACTAACAGTGTTTAGTTAGAGGCCTGGGCCCACTGTCAGTGGCCCAGGGTTAGGATTAGTGGGGGGGGGTTTAACTCGGGTTAGGCTAAGTGCCCGGCGGTTAGCCGCCGGCGGCACTGGACACGGCGGAGGGCTCGCCGGAACTCGCTTCCGGCCTCTTCTTGGCACGGGGAGGCCACTGGGAGGTGCCCCGTGCACAGCCGCATCCCGTAGAGCACGAGGGGGTCACGGGGGAGCTCTGTGGCGACGGCTTCGACGACGGAGGCGGCGGCCGGAGACGGAGCACTACGGCGATGGCGAAGGAGGCCACGGGGAGGACAACGGAGAGCACGGGCGTGTTCTGTGTGCTCCCTCGTGTCGAATGGAAGCAGCTGGGGTTCGTGAGGAGGACCAGAGGGACGGCGGCGTCTTTCCCGGCGGATGCAGAACAACGGCGAGCTCGGAAGTGGAGCTAGAGGGCACGGTTTGAAGCCGGGAGGCTCGCGTTCGACTGCTACGAACTCCAGGAGCCAAACGCGCGCGCTGGGAAGGACTTGGGAGCACGGGAGCGAGCAAATCGTCGACCATGGCGGCGAGCTCGCTCGGCTCCCATGGCGGATCGAGCTAGGGGACAAACGGGGATGCGACCAGTTGGGGAAAACGTAAAGCTGCTCACCCTGGAGCTACTGGAGTGGACGGAGAGGTCGGGGACGCGGTGTAGCCGGAGAATTTGACGACGGCGACCCACGGGCCCGGCGAGCTCTCGGTGAAGCTGGCGTCGTTCACGGGGGCTCCTTGGTCCAATTGATCGGTCACGGTGATGAAGACGGCGATTGCGGACGTCCTGGACAAGCTGGGGCGACGAGTGGAGGCCAGTGTCCACGGTGGCGCACGACGGCGAGCTACGGGATGCTCGGGTCTTCGCGGGATTCGCACGGGGAAGAGGAGGAAGAGGTTTCCAGGGGGGAAATGGAGAGGATGAGCTCGGAGGGTTCTCTACGTCGCTAGAAGGCGGCCGGGGAGGCAGGTGGAGGGCTGCGGGGCGTCGCGGTGGCGTCGGTGGCTTTCCACCGAGCACCTTGGGGGCGCGGGGAGGAAGACGACAGGGGAGGGTCCAGGTGGGCTGGGCCGTCCAGGGGAGTTGGGCCTCGCCTAATGCGAGAGGTAAGCTTTTCCGATTTCTGTTTAATCTTTCCTTTCTGTTTTTCTGTAATTTGTTCTGTTTAGCTAAAATAAATAGCTAAACATTTTATTAAATGCTGAAAACTTTTACATGGCCTCATAATAATATAAACTAGCCACTCATAAACTTTCAACATTTTTAAAATTCAAATGATTTGAATTTTAAATCAAATAGGGGGATTTCTTTATTTCCAAGGTACTGTTTGAATATTTGAAAAATCTATGAGCATGGGGTGGGTCCCACATCACTTGATATGTGATCACACTCATTTATAAGACTTTTCAAAACTCTAACATGAATTTTTGGAAAATATTTTTATCTGGCCTTTTGAATTAATTCATCTGGGGGGTGTTCCCTCTCCCATTTTGATTTTGAATTTGATTTCCAAGATTTCTTTTTGAAATTTTGACATGATGCAAAGGTACTAGCTAACCCTAGCACATACCTAACAGAGGGATCTGACAACTCGCCCCCACTCAAAAGAATCTCGTCCCGAGATTCAGAAGTCTGCGGGAGGAAGGAGGGGTACTCAGTAAGGAGACGGTCTTCTCTTTCCCACGTGGCTTCTCTTTCAGAGTGGTGTGACCATTGCACTTTCAGAAACCTAATCTTCTGACGACGAGTGACACGCTCTGCGGAATCAAGAATACGAACGGGGTATTCTCGATAAGAAAGGTCATCTTGGAGATCAAGCGTTTCATGGTCGACTTCGCGGATGGGGTCCTTGAAGCAACGCCTGAGTTGGGATACATGGAATACATCGTGTACTCGGGAAAGGTGCGGAGGTAGTTCAAGTTGGTAGGCAACTTCTCCACGTTTAGTTAGAATGCGGAAAGGTCCGATGTAACGTGGGGCCAACTTGCCTTTGATACCGAAACGTTGGGTTCCCTTCAGAGGAGTAACCCGGAGGTAAGCCTTCTCATCCAGATTGTAGCTCTCTTGCCTATGATGACGATCATAGTAGCTTTTCTGACGAGACTGGGCTGCTTTCAATTGATCACGAACAATGCGAACTTGATCTTCTGCTTCCTTGATCATATCCGGTCCAAAGAATTGTCTTTCACCGGTTTCAGACCAGTTTAAAGGTGTTCGACATCGTCGTCCATAAAGGAGTTCAAAAGGAGCCATGTTCAGACTAGATTGAAAACTATTGTTATAAGCAAATTCGGCATATGGAAGAGAATTCTCCCAATTCTTTCCGAATGAGATAACACAAGCTCTGAGCATGTCTTCAAGAATTTGGTTAACCCTTTCGACTTGACCGCTAGACTGAGGATGGAAAGCCGTACTAAAGGAGAGATGAGTTCCCAAAGCACATTGGAAGCTCCCCCAAAATCTAGAGGTGAAAAGGCTACCGCGATCAGAATTGATTTCCAAAGGAACACCGTGAAGTGATACAATCCTGGAGATGTACAAGTCCGCTAACTGACTAGCAGTTATAGACTCGCGAACCGGAAGGAAGTGAGCAACTTTGGAAAGTCTATCTATGACAACGAAGATGGCATTGTTTCCTTTCTGGGTTCTTGGAAAGCCGGTGATGAAGTCCATACCGACTTTGTCCCACTTCCAATCGGGAATAGACAAAGGTTGAAGTGTACCAGCAGGTCTTTGATGTTCTGCCTTAATGTGACGACAAACATCACATTCGGCAACAAATTGAGCAATGTCTCTCTTCATCCTAGTCCACCAAAATCTCTGGCGTAGATCTCGGTACATTTTCGTGCTACCGGGATGAATTGAGAGGGGTGTGTCATGGGCTTCTTTGAGGATGAGTTGCCGTAGTTCCTTATTCTTAGGTACTACCAAACGATTTTCGAAGAATACCGTTCCTTTGCTATCTGTGGAGAAACATTTAGCAACTCCGCTAGCAATGTTCTCCTTGATCCGGCGAACACCTCGTGCACGCCTTTGGGCAACTATAATTTGATCCTCAAGAGTTGGTTTCGCCACCAAGGTAGAAAGATAGCCATGAGGAACAATCTCAAGGTTGAGCTTGCGAAAGTCCTCATGAAGAAGTGGTTGATACTGCTGTAACATGAGGTTGTTACAGTACAACTTACGACTTAGTGCATCAGCCATGACATTGGCTTTGCCTGGGGTGTAAGAAATTGCTACGTCGTAATCTTTTATCAACTCAATCCAGCGTCTTTGCCTGAGATTAAGATCTGGCTGGGTGAAAATATATTTGAGGCTTTGGTGGTCGGAATAAATCTCACAACGATTACCAAGGAGGTAATGTCGCCAAGTTGTTAGAGCATGAACTACGGCAGCGAGTTCAAGGTCATGGGTAGGATAGTTCTCTTCATGTGGCCGCAATTGGCGTGAAGCATAAGCTACCACATGTCGATCTTGCAGAAGTATGCATCCTAACCCTTGCCGTGATGCATCACAATAGATTTCGAAATCCCTTTTGGTGTCTGGAGGTGCAAGTACGGGTGCGGAAGTCAATCTTCTTTTTAGCTCTTGAAAGCTTTCCTCGCACTTGGGAGTCCATAAGAATTTCTTATCTTTCTTGAGGAGTTCAGTTAGAGGCTTTAGAACTTTAGAAAAGTTCTCGACGAAGCGTCGGCAATAGCTGGCTAGGCCAAGAAAAATTCTAACTTGCTTAACCGATTCAGGTGGAGTCCAGTCAAGGACGGCCTGAACTCTCTCGGGATTCACAGCAATGCCTTTTGCAGAAATCACGTGGCCTAAGTAGGTCACTTCTGGTAGCCAGAATTCACATTTGGAGAATTTAGCGTACAGGCGATGCTCTCTAAGTTTCATCAATACCAACCTTAAGTGTTCGGCATGATCTCCTTCGTTCTTCGAGTAGATGAGAATATCATCAAGATAAACTACAACAAATTTATCTAGGTACTCCATGAAGATCGAATTCATCAAGCGTGAGAATGTGGCGGGGGCATTGGTTAAACCAAAGGACATGACGGTGTACTCGTAAAGACCATAACGAGTAGTAAAAGCCGTTTTGGGAATGTCCTCGTTTCGGATTCTGATCTGATGATAACCTAATCTCAAATCCATCTTTGAGAAGACAGCGGATCCTGCAAGCTGATCATAAAGATCATTGATCCTGGGCAGTGGGTATTTGTTCTTTATCGTCGCTAAATTTAGCGGGCGATAATCTACGCACATCCTTTCTGTTCCATCTTTCTTCTTTACGAACAGAACGGGGCAACCCCATGGCGATGAGCTAGGGCGGATGAAGCCTTTTGCCAAAGAAGCATCCAGTTGGGTTTTTAGCTCAGCTAACTCATGTGGGGCCATTTTGTATGGGCGTTTGGAAATTGGTGCGGTTCCTGGAACAAGATCCACTATAAACTCTACACATCTATCGGGTGGCATGCCCGGCAACTCTTCAGGAAAGACATCCGGGAAGTCACGAACCACCGGAATATCTTCAAGTTCGGGAAGGGGAAGTACATCCAAGGAATGCACTTGGGTTCTTGTTCTGGGTGAGGTATAGCTAATGGTTTTGCCCGAAGGGTGGGTGAGTTTCACAGATTTGCCTTTGCAATCCAGATAGGCATTCTGTCTTGATAGCCAATCCATGCCAAGGATGACATCAATGTCTGAAGATTTGAGGGCTATGAGTGAAGCAAGGAATACTAAACCCTCAATTGCTATTTGATTACCATGGCTTACTCTATTAGTTTGCCATCTTGACCCTGGAGTTTGAATAACCATCGGGGTGGACAATTCAACAAAGGGTAACTCATGACGAAGTGCATAACTTTCCGACATGAATGAATGAGATGCTCCTGGGTCGAAAAGAACGAAAGTAGGAACAAAATTGACTGGGAGCGTACCAAGAATGACGTCAGTGGTGTCGTCAGTCTCTTCGGCGGCAATCTGATTCAGACGTCCACGATTGGCGGGAGGAGCGGGTTTGGCGGTGTAGACCTTCTGGGGTGGCTTGCCACGACCATTGTTGTTGTTGTTGTTGCCTCCGGCACGTGGTGGAGCATTCTGGTGCTGGATCTGGTTCTGGGGGCACTCGCGAGAGTAGTGGCCTGCCTGACCACACTTGTAGCAAGCTCCGAAAACAGTGCGTGGAGCTGGGTGGTTTGGTGGAGCTGGGTGGAACTGGGTGGGTGGACGAGGCGTCACATAGGATGGCCTCGGTGGGTTGTTCTGGCGGAACATGCTATTTGGGATCCAGATCTTGCGTTTCTGGGAACCAGAGCTGGATGAACCTTCCTCTCTAGGGTGTTTGCGAAAGTCATTGGGGGTGTTCATGTCCTCTGCCTTGATGGCCTTGTTGACAAGGACCTGGAAAGTGGCAAAGTCATGAAGATTGAGCTCGCGGCGGAGTCCACTGTTGAGGCCACGACGGAACCTCTCTTGTTTCTTGGAGTCGGTGGAGACTTCTTCAGTGGCGTAACGAGCAAGTCGGTTGAACTCACGACTAAACTCGTCAACGGTCCTCCTACCTTGGGTGAGGTTACAGAACTCCTCACGCTTGCGGTCCATGAGACCTTTGGGGATGTGGTGCTCGCGGAAAGAGGTGCAGAATTCCTCCCAAGATGCAGGTGGTCCAACTGGGCGCATATTCAGGAAGTTCTCCCACCAAGAGCTTGCTGCACCTTCAAGGTGATAGGTGGCATAGTTGACCTTGTCGCCATCTGCAACATGGCCGGCTTGGAGCTTCCTCTCGATGCTGCGAAGCCAGTCATCGGCGTCAAGGGGCTCGGTGGAGTAACTGAATACCGGGGGATGAAGCCGGATGAAGTCATTTAGGGACACCAGCTCATTACGCTGCTGAGTGGTGTTGCGTGCGATGACTTCCAGCAGGTGGTGAGAGTCACGGCGGTTACTCTCGACCTCCATCAGAACTTGGGCCATCGTGGGTGGGGGTGGAAGGTTGTCTTCCTCCTGATTGTTTCCACGACCTTGGTTACGACCAATCTGGCCACGTGTACCTTGAGACATCCTGAAGGTGAAAAACCAAAGTCAAACAGAGTTGAGTTGAAGAGTCTAATCAAGGTATTGAAGTACTGGAAGGATTACAGAGCAAAGGAAGTAATCATCTTGACAACATGGTGATAAAAGCATACAAGCCATATATTCACAAGCTGTCATACAAACCATACATCGTTTTAGTACAAGCACCAAGCTAATACAAACGTGATGAAGATGATACATCCTTCAGAGGCACTCTGACTTCCTATACATTATTTATCTAAGCCTCTGGAACTTAGACACCTTGCTTACAATATACTAGGATACTACTACATCCTCACTAAGTAAGACCACAGGCGGTCTCACTCATCTCCATCTCCATAGTAATCCTCATAAAAGTTACCCGCGTATCCCGGTAGCTGGAGGTGACCATCGGAAAACACGGAGGCTTGTGGACCCTGATATCCATTTGGGCAAGGATGGGGCCTAGGTCCAGTGTAGGGTGGAAGCAAAGGACCACGGGGTGGAAAAACTCCTCCAATCTCGGGCCAAGAAACTCGAGAAGGCACCTGGGTCCTCACTGGATAGATCGCATCGTACTCCACTGATCCCACGCTCACAAAGGGTGCCAAGAGCGTCAAGGCTCGGTACAAACGAACACGAGTGGCGTGGAGCTCAAAACGGAGAGCACGTGCATCACGATCTCTGTCACTAGCAAACCTAGCAGTCACCTGGAGTGCTGGATCCTCTGCAGAGTGATCTGAGTAGAGTCCGGTGTAATATCCCTCCTCTCCTGGAAGTGCAGCAGGGATATAGCGGAAAGAAGTCTCTCTCAGCATGGTGTGCTCCTCTCTCAGCAGTGTAATACATGAATATGCAGCATCCTGCACAGCCATGTTCTCGGTAACGCCGATGCCATGTCCAAAGTGGATAGGCTGGGTGACTCCAACGTGGTGTGGGTAGATCCGGACAATGCAGTGGAACTGCGTCTGGTTGAAGTCGTGGAACTGCTCCTCGATGGTGTACTCAGGGTACCATCGATATCCCACATAGGACATCATCTCGATCAACGTGGCGGGATGGCCACGCACACCGAGGCACCTGGTCAAACGAACAATCTGCCGAGGGGGAAGATCTGCCATCTGAAACAGAAATGAGTTTGCAAATGCATCAGATTATGAGATAAACCTGGAATGACTCGGACAGCATAACGGCTGTAATTGCAAGAAATGACAATTTCTTTCAATCATGAAAAACAGCACTTACATAATATGATGTAAGAAATCAGCATTATAACAATGCTAGGAAAACCTGACACAACTTTCCTACGGCTATAATGAAGCAATCAACGAGATGTGCTAAACAGACAGAGGAGAGCCTAGTCCTATCTTCCCGTAGAACAAGATGAGGGTGACTCAGAACTCAGATCGAAGGGGTAAGGAGAAAAATGAAGCCTTACGTTGTTCCCATATATACCCAGAGTAACTATATAACTATAGAATGCTAGACTCAACTTCGGCCAAGGCTACTAGTCCTACAGTCAGTCCTGCTCTGATACCAAGTCTGTCGGGACCCGGGGTTAGCGTATGCAAGTACAGTTAAGACATAGTCATATGGAGAGCCGAGAACCGCACCCACTTGTCTAAGCAGACAAGGCCAAGCACTGAACATTATCGGAGAGCATCGTACGTGAGGGGCATCCCATCCAGGCCGGATGATCAACTGTAATGGTTCCTCATCGTACGCACACAAGTCTACTGATATGGGTGGTGAACTCCCATATTCAAAGACAAGTCGCCTCAACCATACTATCGACTATCTCTAGACTCTTACATAGACTTACTCCAGCCCGATCACTTAGTCGGGGTCTAGGGCGGGCTCGATCATACCACAAAGTGTGCCCGAGACCGAGTCTCGAACAATCGCATCGCGATGCCCCAAGCTGCGCACATCTAAGGGCCACTTGGTGTATGAAAGACCGCCAGCCAGAACACAACTAAGGTCTCGAAAACCCATACAAAGACATGCATGTTATAAACATACACGCAGCACACATGCCTTGTATGAACAGCAGGTACCATTGCAATTCTCTACAAAGTGTACATTTTATTTATAACTCTTATAGAGTACACACAGAGATCACATACATGTGATCCAACATTACAACACAGAACGGAAGCAAATTATGTCTGAGTACAGACAAGTTTAACAAATGGCTTAAGAAGCCTTATTCAAACACAAAGCCCTCCACGAGGGAACCAGTCTGCTGACTGGGACTAGACTAGCTTAACTTCAGTCGTCCAGCTCGATGAAGAAGCCACCTTCGGGGTCAGTGGCGTCATCTAAAACATAGATTAAGCAAACGTGAGTACAAAGGCGTACTCAGCAAGACTTACATAGGAGCTATACTACTCATGCACATGTATCAAGGTAAAGGGAGGTGGGGTTCACTTGCAGAAGTGCCAGCTTTGACTTGGCTAGTCCTGAACTACGAGTACCAGACTTTGAGGTAAGAAGCGTACACGAGTCCACTACTTTCACCAACCAATTACACCACTATGGTACCTTCCTCGACTTCCCCACGAGAAAGCACGCCATAGCACTCACACTTATCTTGGTGTGTTTTAGAAGTATCCGGTTCAAGTTGTCTAATAATCAAGCTAAGCTTTCCAAGCAGTCCATAACCGCGGACGCGGCTATTCGAATAGTTTTGTTAACCTTGCAAGGGTGTACCGCTACACACACATGATCATCATTTACCGCCTTTGATCTCGACACCATTCAAGGGGTGCCAGCGAGGATGCTCACCACAACTGTTACCTCACAGCCTATCTAGTCCAAGAAAGCCGCCTACTTGGGTTGGCTACCACAATCGTGAACCCGGCCGGTTTACCGAAGTGGACCCAAGCGATGTGTGCGTGGTGCATAAGCCGGTCTCGGATGAGCCGTTCTCTCACTTAGCATCCAGGCCACAAGCCTACCAGAACTCCGAACTACTGCGACATCTGGACATCGAAAGGGATGAGTTAATAAGTCGAGAGGGGTCAGTGAGCCCAATGTGTGGTTGTACTCTTCATCTTGGACCACCACACAAGAACTCGGACTTAGGGCGGTGTTCAACGAGACAACCCACCGTGTACTCCTACACAGCCTCTCATCGTTCACCTTGTATTAGGGTCGATTCACCAACACTTTCCTACCATCATCAACATGATCACTACCATCCCGACTCACATCACAGTAACAACATGGTATCTTACTAAGCATGCAATAAGAGATAACATTTGCAGGGGCCACATGATATCAAACAACTCCTACAGTTGCTAGGATTGTGGTTTGCTTACTACTGTGACAAAACGATAGGTCATGCAAAGGAATGGGTTCATCTATGCGGTAGAATCGTAACATGGTGATCATCCTATACAATGCATAAGCGAGACATGAGAGGGAAGTGGGATTTTATCGACATGATCAATGAGGTTTTGCTTGCCTTGCTGACGAGATTCGGGCTCTGGATCTTCAGCGAAGGGGGTGACCTCTTGCTCCGGTTCAACCTCTACTCGACAAGCAAGTACAAGTAGCAATCAATATGAATGCAATGCTCAAGCACATGATAGAATGTTTAATCTTGAAGTACAAGTTTGATGTGTGAGGCAATTCCATTTAAGTGGAATATATTGCATTTTTAAAATGCAAATTCAAATCCACATTTGAATTCAACCTTAACCAAGTTATACATGATATAGTTTGGTCAATTTGAATTAACTTCAATGTGTATGATATGCCTCTGAAGTGTGGTTGATTTGCAACATAAATTCATGGTCCAAGTGGCAAAATCATTTGGTTTGAATTTGAAATAAATTCAAATAAAGCAAATGATATATGCTACTGGTCCCATTTTAAATTCAACTCAAACAGAGTTGAAAGTTGCATATTTGGAAAGATAATTTTCTCCTGATCATTTTTCATATATTATTTGTCCAATTTGGAGTTAATATGAATTTTCTATGAATTTCCAAAGTTTGGGGTATTTTCTGGAATTTCTGGATTTCTTTTTAATCATTTCGATTTATTGCGTCAGCAGGGGGGGTTTGACCAGTCAAACTGACTAGGGGGTCCCACTGGTCAGTCTCTGTAGGGTTAAACTCCTGTTAGTTTAACACTAACAGTGTTTAGTTAGAGGCCTGGGCCCACTGTCAGTGGCCCAGGGTTAGGATTAGTGGGGGGGGGGGGGGGTTAACTCGGGTTAGGCTAAGTGCCCGGCGGTTAGCCGCCGGCGGCACTGGACACGGCGGAGGGCTCGCCGGAACTCGCTTCCGGCCTCTTCTTGGCACGGGGAGGCCACTGGGAGGTGCCCCGTGCACAGCCGCATCCCGTAGAGCACGAGGGGGTCACGGGGGAGCTCTGTGGCGACGGCTTCGACGACGGAGGCGGCGGCCGGAGACGGAGCACTACGGCGATGGCGAAGGAGGCCACGGGGAGGACAACGGAGAGCACGGGCGTGTTCTGTGTGCTCCCTCGTGTCGAATGGAAGCAGCTGGGGTTCGTGAGGAGGACCAGAGGGACGGCGGCGTCTTTCCCGGCGGATGCAGAACAACGGCGAGCTCGGAAGTGGAGCTAGAGGGCACGGTTTGAAGCCGGGAGGCTCGCGTTCGACTGCTACGAACTCCAGGAGCCAAACGCGCGCGCTGGGAAGGACTTGGGAGCACGGGAGCGAGCAAATCGTCGACCATGGCGGCGAGCTCGCTCGGCTCCCATGGCGGATCGAGCTAGGGGACAAACGGGGATGCGACCAGTTGGGGAAAACGTAAAGCTGCTCACCCTGGAGCTACTAGAGTGGACGGCGAGGTCGGGGACGCGGTGTAGCCGGAGAATTTGACGACGGCGACCCACGGGCCCGGCGAGCTCTCGGTGAAGCTGGCGTCGTTCACGGGGGCTCCTTGGTCCAATTGATCGGTCACGGTGATGAAGACGGCGATTGCGGACGTCCTGGACAAGCTGGGGCGACGAGTGGAGGCCAGTGGCCACGGTGGCGCACGACGGCGAGCTACGGGATGCTCGGGTCTTCGCGGGATTCGCACGGGGAAGAGGAGGAAGAGGTTTCCAGGGGGGGAAATGGAGAGGATGAGCTCGGAGGGTTCTCCACGTCGCTAGAAGGCGGCCGGGGAGGCAGGTGGAGGGCTGCGGGGCGTCGCGGTGGCGTCGGTGGCGTCGGTGGCTTTCCACCGAGCACCTTGGGGGCGCGGGGAGGAAGACGACAGGGGAGGGTCCATGTGGGGTGGGCCGTCCAGGGGAGTTGGGCCTCGCCTAATGCGAGAGGTAAGCTTTTCCGATTTCTGTTTAATCTTTCCTTTCTGTTTTTCTGTAATTTGTTCTGTTTAGCTAAAATAAATAGCTAAACATTTTATTAAATGCTGAAAACTTTTACATGGCCTCATAATAATATAAACTAGCCACTCATAAACTTTCAACATTTTTAAAATTCAAATGATTTGAATTTTAAATCAAATAGGGGGATTTCTTTATTTCCAAGGTACTGTTTGAATATTTGAAAAATCTTTGAGCATGGGGTGGGTCCCACATCACTTGATATGTGATCACACTCATTTATAAGACTTTTCAAAACTCTAACATGAATTTTTGGAAAATATTTTTATCTGGCCTTTTGAATTAATTCATCAGGGGGGTGTTCCCTCTCCCATTTTGATTTTGAATTTGATTTCCAAGATTTCTTTTTGAAATTTTGACATGATGCAAAGGTACTAGCTAACCTTAGCACATACCTAACAGAGGGATCTGACACAAAGAGAGAAAAATGATTGAGGAGGAAGACAAAAAAGGTGTGAAAGTCTCACATCAATGAGGACAATCATAGGCAAGAGATGCCAAATGATAGATATGATGTGAGGAGTAGGGATTGCCATGCAACGGATGCACATACGAGCTAAGAAGCTCTCCAATGGAACTAGTGGGGATGCATCTAACTTGCTCGCTCATGAAGACCTAGAGCTCGTTTGAGGAGGCTCATCCTTGGAATATGCAAGCCAAGTTCTAAAGTGTGAAGGTCCCCACATAGCTATATGCAAAAAGATCATCTCTATGGAGTACAAGGATATAAAGGGAGTACTAGTGTGGATCTCTCAAAAGGATAGTAGTGTTGCCCCTTTCTCTCTTTTTATTTCTTTTTCTCTTTTTTCTATTTTTTTGTATTTTTTGTGTGGCCTCGATGGCTCTTTCTATTTAACTCTCATTTGTCCTCTTTGGGATCTTTTATTGTGTCCACTTTGGGATCTTTTCCTCACTTAAGGGCAACACTCTAATTTACAAGAAGGTAAAGGAGATATTTCACACTTTACAAGGTACTCAAAACATAAAGAAGATGTAACTAACATAATGTATGCAAGGTATGTCGCTGCCAGTGTAGTAGGAACATGTATGACATGAAGATCAAGTCATGAAGAGGTGGAAGTTGCATGGCAATGTAACTCGGAAAGGCTATGGAAATGCCTTGATAGGTAGGTATGGTGGATGTTTTGAGGAAAGATATAAGGAGGCTTATGATGACAGAGCGTATCATGCCAAGGGTTTGGATGTCCCGGTGAAGGTGGACACCAACTCTCGGAGTGAGAAGAAGGCAATGCACGGCACGGGAAAGGCTAGCAAAATATGGGAAGGTGGAAGTGTCAACTCTCAATACTTACATTAGTCCAAAGAACTCATGCACTTATTATCTGTAACTCTCAATCTAATAACGAGGTTCACAAAGAGACAAATACCCCGAGGAGGAGTGTATGGGGGTTTGGTTATCCTTGCGCATCCTCGACTCATGGTACGTGAGTGTTCTCTAATATTCGACCCCTCGGAAGAGTAGTGATCTACCTAGTAGCTAGAGTTCTCAACTAGTTTTGTAGGTTTTGAAAATAAACACGGATTTCCCAAAATACGACACCTATCACTAATAGGCTAGATCTCTTGACACCAAAAGTTCAAACATTACTCACATCAATACTTCAAAACTATTGCAAGCTACTACTAAAATTAAATAGCAACCTCAATTACCTACTTTCAAGACAAGCCACAACTCAGTGCAACAACCAACTCTCTTTAACAAGATAAACATGAAAAATAAAAAGAGTTCCAGCAACAAACTAAACAAAATCCAAGGCTCTTGCTAAAGACAAACTAAGACTAAAACTGAACATGACAGTAGCTATGAAAAGATAAAGAACACACAACAGCAAAAAGATAGGCATGAAGAATCCTATGATCTGTTCTAGATTTTGAAAGTGGAGCGTGTTTCTCTCCCACACAAAGTAAGAAGGGATCTAAGTTGTTATGAACAGCAAGAAAGCTAAAGAAAACTAAAAACAAAACCTAAGAGCGAGACGCTCCAAGCATAGCACATAACGCATGAAGTGATAAAAATATAGTGAGACGAAGGACGAACTGATGATTGTTGATGGAGAAGGGGATGCACGGGGGCATCCCCATGCTTATATGCTTGAGTATCCTTGAATATTTATTGGGGATGCATGGGGGCATCCCCAAGCTTGAGCGCTTGACACTCCTGGATCTTCTTTCATCATCTTCCATCGCACACTTGAAAACTCCCTTCATACATAACTCATCATAAGCTGATTAGAGAGGTTAGTACCCTTAATAAATAATTTTTCTCCACTGTATATAAAGATATTCTTGAATAGATACTGTTTCTCAAGAGTGCCAAATTTTTTTTGCAAAGAAAAAGCAAGCTTAAGGTTTGCAAAAGTAAGGAGAGACAAAACGTGGCAGAATCTGTGAAAAACAGAACAACATATAGTAAAGAATTTTTTAGGGGCACTTCTGCAACTCAAATAAAAAAACTCAGAACATACGGAAGTTTCGTAATTGTATAGAGCATACTGTGTATAAAAATTTGAACTGGGATTTTTCTGGAATTTTTCTGGTCACGAGGACAGAATCTGTTTTCTGGACAGCATGTCACAACTTTTACTTCCCTTGCCGTAAGAGGCTATAACTTGGCACAAAGCTGAAAAATAAAGATACAATGATGTTGCTACAGTAGTAACAAACATCAAGACACAACAAAAGCAAAAATAAAAACCTAAATTCGTTGCGGGCTGCCTCCCGAAAGCGCTTTCTTTTAGGCCTTTAAGCTAGGCATGAAGATTGTAGAAGGTGCTCTCATAAGAATAAGAATTTGAAGCAAAAGAGAGCATAAAGAAACAAATATGAAACACATTTAAGCCTAACCCACTTACTATGCATAGGCATCTTGTAAGAAAATAAGTCAAAGAAGCACAAAGTGACATGCATAGAAAGGTGGAACAGGAACATCTTCAAAACTTTCAACATAAAGAGAGGAGTTTTAGTAATATGGAAGTTTCTACAACCAAAATTCCCTCTCTCAAAATAATTTTCAGTAGTATCATGAACAACATCAAGAATATAACTATCACATAAATCATGTTGTTCATGAACTGCAAGCACACGTGTATAGTTTTCAACACGGTCTTTAGGATTATAAGATAAATGCAACCCATCACATTGAGCCTTGATAAGAGAAAAGTTCTCCGGATTTGGAGATTTCAAATGGATAATAGGACAATCAAGTGTGGGTGCAATAGCAAAAATTTCATGCTTAACATAAGAAACTATAGCAAGTTCATCTTCGTAGGCATCATCCATAGTGGCATCATGGCCATCAACAAAGCAAGTATCAAAATCATCAGAAAGGGAAGTATCAAGTGAGTCCTCGGAATCATAAGATTCCTCTTCATAGCAATCATTAGCCTCTTCTTGGGCAGCAAACATTTTATTTTTAAAATCCTCAATATAAGAATTGGAAGTATAATTCTCGAAGCAATAAGCAAGAACTGCAAAGTTTTCAGACTCGAAAATAGTATCGTGATATTTTTCAATCAAAGAAGCAATCTCATAGGCACCTTTAAAAGCAACAAACTCTTCAATCTTTTCAACATCAAAGTAATCATAAACACCTTTAGCATAAGAAGATAAGATCTCATTTTCATTAAACTCACATTGGAAAGGGAGGTGTTTATGATCTATATTAGAACAGCAAGTAAAATCATAAATGTGGCACAAAAGTTTAGCATGGCAATAAGAAACATATATTTGATCCCATAAGTGTTTCCCTTTCTGAGATAGGCGGTGCCGCGTATAATGAGCATGCTCATCCAATGATTTTCCTTCAACCAAGTCGGTTGGGTTTTTAGCGCGAGAACAAATTGATCGAAGACGA
Organism: Bromus sterilis; assembly: GCA_950022295.1. Taxonomy (NCBI): domain Eukaryota; kingdom Viridiplantae; phylum Streptophyta; class Magnoliopsida; order Poales; family Poaceae; genus Bromus; species Bromus sterilis. The sequence goes on from OX465601.1 coordinate 280,676,417, forward strand.
TCCAAGTGAAACATGTCCATCCTACCATATTTGGGTGGTTCATCACCCATGGTGAGGATAGCATAAATAGGCAAAGCAAGCCAAAGGCAAAAGGTAGCAACTATTTTTGTGGTTTTTCATAAAGGACACTGAGATAAAAACTGAAAGGTAAACTAACAAGACTAAAAAACAAAGGTAAAGGGTAGTGTGCAACTCCCCTATCTTAGCACTCGGAGTCCTCGGCAACGGCGCCAGAAATACTCTTGCTTATTGGCTTCTCGCCCTTCGTTGGTTACCCCAAGTGAAGGTTTGAGATGCAGTGCATCAGCAGTTTTCCCTCGGTGAAGATACCAAGGTTTGTCTCCAGTAGGACTCCAGAGATGATAAGTAGGTGTCAGCGGCGCAACTGACGCAGACCTGCACACAGACACAGATAACTTTGTTCCCAACGAAGTTCAGAGAGGTTGTCAATCTCTCCGGTCTTGTTGTTCACAAATGATAAAACGAAAGGGATAATGATAGCAACTTGAAAGTAAATGCAGAAAAGTAAATATAGCTTGGAATCAGTAATGAGGATATGGACCGGGATACGTGATGTTCACTAGTGATGTCTCTCTCCAAAAAGACGATAAAACTGCTATGCGAGGTAAACAAATTACAGAAGGGCAATTGACAGGATTATGAATGCACCGCAATGCTAAATATGCTACAAAATAAAGGAAGAGGTTCAAAAGCACAGGAAGTACACCAAGGTAAGTAGACCGAAATCCATCTGCATCTACTACTAATCATCCACCTTGAGATATCTATCCAGAACATCTCGCTGGTATTAAGTTGCGAGCCCCACCCAAAGTGTAAACCCAAAGCAACAGACAACTGCATTAAAAAGAACTCTGCGTAAAGTAAACAATCCTTGTAACCGCGGTTACAAGCACCGTTGTTTTCCCCCTTGTGGCAACAACACATCCCCTAGACTCATGTTTCTGTCACTCAAGCGTGTCATCGGGGGGCATGAACCCACAATCTAGCACAACGCTCCCTCTTGGAGTCACTACCTACTACTTGGCCAAAGCAATAAACAGCAACGGAGAACATGCAAGAATTACTTAGGAACAAAAATATAAGAGATAAAAACCAAATATATTACTCAATCACAATCTGAACATAATCTCATAATCCATCAGATCCCTCCAAACTCAACATAGCAACAACAGAAATATTACAAAGGTGCCTCGATCATGTAGGGCAGCTCACGAGGTCTAAACAATGAAGATCAAATAAGGGAGTAGAAAATCACATAGCTACTGATCACGGTCCCATGGTCCAAGGAAAACTACTCACGAGACATCCGGGGAGAATCCATGGTGGAGAGGAGACTCCCGGAGGTCAATCGTCCCTCCGGCAGGGTGCCGGGAAGAGGTCTTCTGGTGCTCCCGATCTTGGAAGCGCGGCGGCGGCGGAACAGAGGCGAGTTCACGGAATAGGGTTCTTCTTCTGGTGTTTTCCCGTGACGGGGGATAAATAGGCGAAGGGGGCGGCCAGAGGTGGACCAGGGGCCCCAGGCGCCCCCCTGGCGCGGCCAGGGGTGGGGCCGCGCCGGGTGGCCGCTTCGGCCCCCCTGGCTCCCCTCTGGCCCCTCCCGGGCTCTTCTCGAAGCTTCCGTCACGCTGATTTTTTATCTGAATTTCCCAAATTTTTCTGGCACTTTTTATATGGGGGAAAACTGAAATAGAAAAACAGCAGAAAACAGGAACTAGCACTGGGGTGCACTGAGTTAATAGGTTAGTCCAAATATGATCGAAAATGTATGAAAGTGTATCTAGATCATAGCAATATCACACAAAACATGCATGGATCAAGAAGAAATTATAGATACGTTTTGGACGTATCAACAGTCCCATTCTCCAATCTTCACGGTCTCGACATTCTCTATAGAGTTAAGGCCATGCCTCTTGTCGATCTTCTTTGGAAAATACACTATGTGTTCTTTATCATCAACGTTGAAAGTGACCTTTCCTTTATTGCAATCAATAATAGCACCTGCGGTGTTAAGAAAAGGCCATCAAGAATAATGGACATGCTCCCATCCTCGGGCATGTCAAGCACATCAAAATCTGTAAGGATCAAACAGTTAGCAACTTCAACAGGAACATCCTCACAAATACCAATGGGGACAGCTGTTGACTTGTCAGCCATCTGAAGAGAGATATCTGTAGGGATTAGTTTCTCTAAGCAAAGCCTCTTGTAAAGAGAGAAAGGCATAACACTCACTCCTGCACCAAGATCACATAAAGCAGTTCTGACGTAATTATTCTTTATGGAGCAAGGAATGGTGGGTATACCTGGATCAAAAAGCTTCTTAGGAATCTTGCCACTGAAAGAGTAGTTAGCGAGCATAGTAGATATTGCTTCATTAGGAACTTTTCTTTTATTAGTAACAATATCTTTCATATATTTCGAATAGGGAGGTAGCTTAATAGCATCAGTCAAAGGTATTTGAAGAAAAAGAGGTTTCATCCATTCACAAAATCTATTATAGTGCTCTTCTTCTTTAGATTTGAGGGACTTACCTGGAAAGGGCATGGGCTTCTGTATCCATGGTTCTCTTTCCTTCCCATGTCTTCTTGCGATGAAGTCTTCTCTAGAGTACTTCTTGCGTTTATCAGGTGTTTCTTCTTCTCTTACCTCGGGAGAATCATCCTTCTCCGCTTCCTTTTCTTCAGGCTCGGCACCGTCTTCTGTTTCAGCATTGGAGGTAGATATGCTGTTAGGATCAAAAGCTGGCTTTTCACTTATAATAGGATCATCGGGATTGTCAGCCTCCTTGTGTTTCTTTTTCTTCTTTTTCTTCGGAGAGCTAACAGACTCATCTTCTTCTTGTACTTGAGAATCTTGCTCGATCCTCTTTGGATGCCCCTCAGGATAGAGTGGGTCCTGGGTGTGTGTTCCACCCCTAGTTTTGATGCCATAAGCTTGTATGTCCTGTTTGGCATTATTAGCAAGCAAATCTTTTTGCACATTAGAAATTTGTTCAAGCTGAGTTTGAACCATATGAAAATGCTTAACAAGACATTTAACATCATTAACTGTTCTTTCTAGAACACCACACAAACTTTTGATAGCAAGAGAGTTATCATGCAACTGACTTTGTATCCTCCTATTAAAATGATCTTGCTTAATAATAAAATTATCAAGCTCATCTAAGCATTGGTCGGGAGGCTTACCTTTAGGGATGTCACTTTCAGTAAAGTCTAATAGAGAGTGTACCTCTACCAAGGGAGGGTGAGTAGTAGGCTCACACAACTTCTCAATAGGCGGTAAATTCTTCACGTCTTCGGCTTTAATACCTTAGTCCTTTATAGACTTCTTTGCTTCTTGCATATCTTCGGGGCTCAGAACTAGCATGCCCCTCTTTTTCGGTGGTAGAAGTGGTTCAAGAACGGACCAATCTTCATAGTTCTTGGCAATTTTGCACATTAATTCTTCTGCATCGTCCGGTGTTCTTTCCCAGAAAACACAACTAGCACAACTATCCAGGTAGGATCTGGATTCGTCGGTTAAACCAGCGTAAAATATATCAAGCAGTTCATTCTTGGGGACTCCATGTCCCGGCATAACCTTAAGTAAATCACAAAACCTCCCCCAAGCTTTAGGGAGGTGCTCATCCTGCAATTGTTTAAAGTTATAGATTCTTTGCAAAGCAGCATGTTTCATATGAGCTGGGAAATATTTATCAACGAAGAATTGGACTAAGTCCTGAGGACTCTTAATGGAACCATAGGGTAGTGCATCATACCATGATTTAGCGTCTTCCTTCAAAGAAAAAGGAAAAAAGCTTGGCCACATAGAAGTTTTGTATCTTCTCATCAGTAGTGAATAGGTTACCTTGCTCAGCGAGTTTGGTCAAGTGTGCTATAGCATCGTCATTTTCTGTGCCATAAAATGGGTCAGCCTCGACTGTAGATATAAGTGAAAGATCAACAGAGAAATCATAATCAGGATCAGTGATGCATATAGGGGACGTGGCAAATTTAGGATCAGGAATAACTTTGTTCTTCATGGAGTGCTTTTTGAGCAGCTCCTTAACAGCACCAGGGTCAGAGTCGACACACTCTATGAGTTCCCTGCAAAAATCATCATCAAGAGTAACATAATCATCATCAAGGATTCTCTCCTTGAGTTCATCTAAGCACGGGTAACCAAAGGTTTTGCAGGTAGGAATATAGGTAGCAGGGGTCTCGGTCTTGGATTCTGCTGCAGCCTTAGCAGTCTGAGTTTCAATATAGTGGCCAAGAAAAGTAGTATCATCAAGAGTAGTGGAAGCATCATCAAAAGTATCGCACATAGTGAAAGACTCAGTAGAAGCATCATGTGGTGGTGGTGAAGTAAACTTACTCATAACAGAAGGTGAATCAAGTGTAGCACTAGTGTTCAGAACAGTACCTTTTCTTGTACGGGATGGTAAGATCGGAACCTTGGGGTCTACTTTCTTACCCATAGCGGATGATGCACAGCAGGCAGGATACTTCAAGTAGACTTGTAAATATTGCTATGCTCCCCGGCAACGGCGCCAGAAAACGTTGCTTGATGCCCCACAAACGTAAGGGATCGAGATAGTCTTCGCGGGTAAGTTAACCCAATTTATTGATTCGACACAAGGGGAGCCAAAGAGTATTTATAAGCTTTGACAGTTGAGTTGTCAATTCAACAGCACCTGAAATATACTTGCTTGCAACAAAAGATAAGTGGTAATGGTAATATGATAGTGATGGTGGCAACAACAAAAGTAAACAGCAAAAGTAACAACTAATGACCAGCAGGATTGAAAACACTGTAGGCTAGGGAGATGGATGGTTGGGCGCTGCATGGATGAGAGTGAACATGTAATAGATTCTAACACGGGGCAAGGCACACAGAAAAGCAATGATCATCTAGGCAAATATCAAACATTAGGCATGTATCCCGTAGGTAGTTGTGTGTGCTTGCAATAAGAACTTGCACAACATCTTTTGTCCTACCATCCCGCTACGAACGGGGCCAAAGGGAACTTATGGAGATTAAGGTGCTCCTGTCAAAGAGCACCGGAACAAAGCAATAAACTCAATGGATACATGGAATCCTCAAATTATGGACCATCCCCTTTGGTGTCCCAAGCTGTCACCTTTGGTATCGCCGGTTCCGGACCATAATAGGTGCATACAACTCATAGATAGGATCAAGAACACAAATATATTCATGAAAACACATAGGGTTCAGATCTGAAAACATGGCACTCGGGCCCAAAGTGACAAGCATTAAGAGCAACAAGTTGAAGCAAAGAAGATAAACACCAATCTAGATGATAGGCAACATGCCCCCAACAATCTGACGAACTATTACATGATCTAACTCATCCAATCCCTACCATCCCCTTTGCCTAAAGCAGGGAATTACTCACACATGTGAAGAGAAGTCATGGAGGAGGGATGGATTGGTGATGGTGATGGCGATGGCGACGATATCCCCTCTCCGGAGGCCAAATCAGCCTCCAGATTAGCCCTCCCGAAGAAGAACAGAGGGTGGCGGCGGCTCCGCGACGGAAACTGGAAAAGCGACTTCTGTTCTGGGGTTTTCGCGTCACGGGAATAAATAGGAGTCCAGGTAGGGCACCAGAGGGGGGAGGACCCTCCCAGGCGGCCTCCTGGCGCGGCCAGGGGTGGGGCCGCGCCAGCAGGGCGCCTGGGGCCCCCCTGGCTGCCCTCTGGCCGCACTTCTGGTATCCTGGTTCTTCGGGTGCGTGGATTTTCTGTGATTTTTCCTGGAATTTTCTGAGATACCTAAAAATCCATTTTCCTGCACACAATAAAACCATACAGGCAGCTCTGCTGAAAACAGCGTTAGTCCGGGTTAGTTTTGTCCAAATCATGCAAGAATGAGGGCAAAACAATAGAAAAAGTGTTTGGAAAAGTAGATACGTTTGAGACGTATCAGGCAGCTCACGAGGTCTAAACCATGAAGAACAAAGAGGGGAGGAGAACATCACATAGCTAGTGATCATGGACCCATGGTCCAAGGTGGACTACTCACGGTTCATCCGGGAAGCATCCATGGTGGTGGAGAAGGTCCCGGAGGTGATTCCTCCCTCCGGCAAGGTGCCGGGAAGAGGGCTCCTGGTGCTCCCGATCTTGGAAGCGTTGCGGCGGCGGAACAGAGGAGAGATCGCAAAAAAGGGTTCTGTCCTTGAGGGTTTCGGGAAGAGAGAGATATATAGGAGAAGGGGGGCAGCCAGAGGTGGACCAGGGGCCCAGGCGCCCTCCTGGCGCGACCTAGGGGGTGGCCGCGCCAGGTTGCCGCCTGGTCCAGCCCTGGCTCCCCTCTGGGCCCCATTTTGACTCTTCCCGAAGCTTCCTGTACGCTGATTTTTCCTATAGTTTTCCCGGAATTTTTCTGGCACTTTAAGTAATGGGAAAACCTGAAATACAAAAACAACAGAAAACAGGAACTGGCACTGGGGTGCACTGAGTTAATAGGTTAGTCCAAATATGATCAAAAGTGTATGGAAGTGCATCAATATCATAGAAATATCACACAAAAGATGCATGGAGAAAGCAGAAATTATAGATACGTTTTGGACGTATCAACATCCCCAAGCTTAATTCCTGCTCGTCCTCGAGTAGGTAAATGATAACAAGCATAATTTCCGTGGTGACATGCTACCAACCATATAAGAACTTTTAAGTAAAGCAATCAAGGCATGTAATTCAATTCAAGTCATAACAGGCAAGAGTCTATATTAGCATTGAAACAAGCAATCATAAGAACATAAAGGTGCAAGAGCTCTCGCTGTCCGTGACTCGAATGTCTCCAAATGGTGTTTGCGTGCAAGAAAGGGGATAGGGATATACGAGAGAGTATAACATAGTTTTTATTGTTGAGAACTTAATCTACTAAAGTTTCACACTTGGTCTTCTTTGGAATCTTATCTTGACTCATCCCCAGACCACTAGTCAGGTACGAGTCAAAATGATCCACTCCTTTTCGATATTTTGAGCACTCATGCAATGGATGAGCGTAAGCAAGAAAGTTGACACTTAGGATGGCAAAGAGAGAAAAATGATGGAGGAGGAAGACAAAAAAGGTGTGAAAGGCTCACATCAATGAGGACAATCATAGGTGAGAGAAATCCAAATGATAGATATGATGTGAGGAGTAGGGATTGCCATGCAACGAATGCACATATGAGCTAAGTTAAGCTCTCCAATGGAACTAGTGGGGGTGCATCCAACTTGCTTGCTCAAGAAGACCTAGAGCTCATTTGAGGAGACTCATCATTGGAATATACAATCCAAGTTCTATAGTGTGAAGGTCCCCACATAGCTATATGCATGAATGATAATCTCTATGGAGTACGAGATATAAGATGGAGTATGAGTGTGGATCTCTCAAAAGGAATAGTAGTGTGTCCCTTCTCTCTTTTTATTTCTTTTTCTCTTTTTCTACTTTTTTTGTATTTTTTTGGTGGCCTCAATGGATCTTTCTATTAAACTCTCATTTGTCCTCTTTGGGATCTTTTGATTTTGTCCTCTTTGGGATATTTTCCTCACTTTAGGGGCAACACTCTATATATTACAAGATGTATAGAAGATCTTTCACACTTTACAAAAGTACTCAACATAAAGAAGATGAAACTATCATGAAGTATGCAAATGTATGCCTCTGCCAGTGTAGCAGGATATGCAAGATACTAGCACGTCATGTAGCAATGAATAGGGCAAGGCCCAACTAGCATGCGGCTCATCGATCAAGCAAAAGCATGCATGACATGAAGATCAAGTCATGAGAAGGTGGATGTTGCATGGCAATGTATCTCGGAAAGGTTATGGAAATGCCTTGATAGGTATGTATGGTGGCTGTTTTGAGGAACGATATAATGAGGCTTATGATGACAGAGCGTATCGTGCCAAGGGTTTGGATGCACCGGCGAATTATGCGCCAACTCTCGAGGTGAGAAAGGGCAATGCACGGTACCGAAGAGGCTAGAAAAATATGGCTAGGTGGAAGTGTCAACTTTCGAATACTCACATTAGTCCGAAGAACTCATGCACTTATTATCGGTAACTCTCAATCTAATTAGGAGGTTCACAAAGAGACAAGTACCCCGAGGAGGAGTGTATGGGGGTTTGGTTATCCTTGTGCATCCTCGACTCATGGTACGTGAGTGTACTATAATATTCGATCCCTCTAAAGATTAGTGATCCATCTAGTAGCTAAAGTTCTCAACTAATTTTGTTTATATTCGAAAAACCTACAAAATTAGTTGACAACCTCTCTGTACAAAATTAGAGTACAAGCACCGTTGTTTTCTCCCTTGTGGCAACAACGTTAACACATCCCCTAGACTCATGTTTCTGTCACTCAAGCTAGTCATCAGGGGCATGAACCCACAATCATGCATAACGCTCCCTCTTGGAGTCACTACCTACTACTTGGCCAAAGCTATAAACAGCAACGGAGAACATGCAAGAATTACTCAAGAACATAAATATAAAAGAGGAGAATCAAATATATTACTCAAACACAATCTGAACATAGTCTCATAACCATCAGATCCCAGCAAACTCAGCATAGCAACAACAGAAAGATTACATATGTGCCTCGATCATGTAGGGCAGCTCACGAGGTCTAAACCATGAAGAACAAAGAGGGGAGGAGAACATCACATAGATACTGATCATGGACCCATGGTCCAAGGTGAACTACTCATGGTTCATCCGAGAAGCATCCATGGTGGTGGAGAAGCTCCCGGAGGTGGTTCCTCCCTCCGGCAGGGTGCCGGGAAGAGGGCTCCTGGTGCTCCCGATCTTGGAAGCGCCCCGCCTCAGGAAAAGAGGAGAGATCGCGAAAAAGGGTTTTGTCCTCGAGGGTTTCGGGACGAGAGAGATATATAGGCGAAGGGGGGCAGCCAGAGGTGGACCAGGGGCCCCAGGCGCCCCCCCTGGCGCGGCCTAGGGGGTGGCCGCGCCAGGTGGCCTCCTGGGTCAGCCCTGGCTCCCCTCTGGCCCCACTTTGGCTCTTCCCGAAGCTTCCTGTACACTGATATTTCCTATATTTTTCCCGGAATTTTTTTGGCACTTTAAGTAACGGGAAAACCTGAAATCAAAAACTGCAGAAAACAGGAACTGGCACTGGGGTGCACTGAGTTAATAGGTTAGTCCAAATATGATCAAAAGTGTATGGAAGTGCATCAATATCATAGCAATATCACACAAAAGATGCATGGATCAAGCAGAAATTATAGATACGTTTTGGACGTATCAGCCATCCCTGGCATCTTTTGAGAATTGACGAAGAACACAACATTTCGGTATCTCAGTAAATTTGAGGACCTTAAGTACGTGGATAATATGCTTTCAAGGAAGACCCCTTCGAACCATCCTTTTGCAGCTGCAACTAATCACATCATCAAAATTTGTAGGTCTATATTCCAGGTAAAATTTGCTCTTGTGGTTATTTCTCCATGCCACCAAGAACGTCACCGACTCTGCCCCAATGTTTCATTCTAAAATGTGTATGCCATTGATTTTCTTTAGCTCATCTTGCAACATGTAAAAGGTTGTTGCAGTGAATACTTAGGCAGCAGCTATCTCAAGTTCCTTGGAGCTAGTAACCGGCACTGGTAAAGTCTGTGAATCTGTGCAATTATCTCATGCCTCGTTCTCACGGATACGGACATTGGAAACCTCGAAGTGCACATCCATATCCACTAGGGTCATTTCTCCGTCGAGGTGTAGGTGAAGACATGAGTTCAAACTCTCACTCCTTTGGTTACTTTTCATCCCTAACCAATATCCTCCGGCCAGATACGATGCCGCCCACAGCCTCCTCTTCCTGTACATACGCCTCAACCAAGTTTTTGTGGATTTCGTCTGCCATTTCCTTACAAACGCGTGCATCTTTCCTCCCACATGTTAGTCGACGTGGTGTAGTACAACAAACTTGTGAACTCATTTAGTGACTTGTGACAAAGGTGTATCTTCATATTTTTTTCAATATGCCATGAGAAAATACGGTGCCACACATCAGGTAGGACTTTAAGAATAGATTTGATCATCGATTGTCGGCATCCGTGATTACACTCTTTGGCTGCCGCTGACACATTGCTTTCAAGATTGTTCTTAGCAGCCACACATATGTATGTTCGGTCTCGTCTGAAACAATGCCACATCCAAAAACCGTTGTCTTCCGGTGATGGTTTAAACCAACAAAAGGTATGAAAGGCATGCCGTACCTATTCATCTTATATGTGCTGTCAAAACTATCACATCACCGAAATCATTATAATCTTGACGAGATTGGGCATCACTCCAGAACATTATGTTCAGACGTCCTTCTTCATCTAACTGGGGCCATTCTTCTTCCGTTCATCATAATACCTATGACGGTGGAACCATCACCTTGTGAAAGCAGCTTCCTCTTCTCCTTGGCGCAGGAGTTGTACAGATCCCGCCCGACGAACCCTACACCACCGTACCATCCACTTTTGCCGATAAATTATTCCATGATCGAACTCTTTCTAACCCCTTGGGCTACCAAAGATTGTATCTCAGCTTTCTAGAACTCATTGATTTTTCTATGTGACCAAAGAAATGGTACCTCTTCCGACCTTTCTAGTGTGTGATTGTGATTGTCATTAAAACTTGAAACATACCATGCCATCTTCTCTTTATAAAATTTTATGGTAAGATGCGCGTTGCATTTGCAACGAGACAGTTCTCTAAGTCTACGGGAGCGTCCCTCACCGGTACACAACTTGGAGTCACGTTGCCCTTCCTTTGAACATACATATCGCCTGAACCTCCATTCTCTCGAACCATCTTTGCTCCTCCAAACCTTATCCCTCCTAATGATAAATCCATTGTCTCGTGCACAGTTGTTGTAGAACACATAAGCAGCTGGTTCAGCAACAAACGTCATTTCCATTATCTTCCATACTGTTTCCCGCTTGTCTTCAGCATGCCCTCTGACAATGACTTTTTCATTACTACCAACCTCTGTCACCTACACATTTATACCAGTTGCATTTATTATAAGATGTTATTATGAATCAATCCATTGATCTGCATAATATGTTTTCTTGTCGGCTACTGGCAAGGATGCATACCTCACCCATATTAACCGAGGACTCCCCTGAATCATGTGTGTCTAGTGTATTTTCTTCGAAACCACTCTCCATGTCGGAATCACCGTAATAGTCATTGCATCACTATCTTCCGGAAATAGATGAAAGTTTGAATAATTCATTATCATTTCATCATGAGGATTGGTTGTTTATCACACATAAAATGATGTCAACATACCCCATTAATGTATTCCTCAACCGAAACCTCATTGTTGTTGTTCACACTGTCACCATCGATGTTTATCTACAAAAATCAATACAAAACATGATCCAAAATCACTAACTCAAAGAACATTATAACATAAGAAGAAATCAAAACATCATACTCACAATAGCACCTTCCACAACATTCTCACGCACTGAATAATCTCCGCACTCTGAACTAGAATCATCTGACGAGTCTCCACTATCAGAACCATAGCCTGCCGAACTATCCAACCTCCGGTCATCTTCCTCGATATCGTTATAGATCACTTGGTCAGCCATTTCGTAACACTGCTCAAGAATAACCGACAAATGAGTAGTCAGATGATGAAACATAGAACCCTAGATCACTAGAGAAAGAGAATCCCACTGCCTTTTCTGGCTACACCCTAGAGAGAAATACTGATAAGATTTGCCGACGAGCTTGGTAGCCGACAATCTAGGATCTGAACGTCCCCGTTCTGCGACATCGACGATCTCGGAAACCTATACACGGGGGGCGGGCGGAGGCGAGAGGAAACGAAGTTTGAATGATGCCGCGGTATGCCGTACTTTGGTCCTCTGGAGGATGCCGGGGAAGACGCTCTCGTACGGGATCGACGCACAAGAAGAGATCCCTTGTCGTCACCGCTGATCTTGGCCAGAGGACTCACCGCTGCTATTCTCCGCTCAACGACAAGTCCCGGAAAATGGAGCTATCTAGGGCAGTTGCGTCGATCACGGTGCGACTAACCTAACTGCTACGACGACGACGCGCGTGGCGGGGTCGTGCGCCACGGTGGCTTGGGTAGTGCGCCAGGTGGCTTGGGTCGTGCGCCACGGTGTCGTCTCAGATCTGAGTTTATACGCTACAAATACTTGGGTCGTACGCGGCTTGGATATGGTCTAGGCGGGCCCGACGTGGAAGAAAAAACCGAAGTCTTAAAGTTTCGCCGGGGGGAGCAATGAAGCAAGCATCTACTATATATCATGCCTAGATACTTTGAGCAGTTATTTGATCGTGACAACATATAATGAAGGATATTTAGTATATTATGTGCCGATATCAAAATACCCCAAGGCGGAAGCAAGATTGACAATTGTTTGTAAGGTACGATGTTGTTTAGTTCTCTGATTTTGTGGCAAGAAAAGAGATCAACTATATGTAATGTTTGGACTTTGAACTAATGAATGGATAAAGCTTTCTTGCACCTCCACTCACCCCTTCCACTTATATGAACGAGTCTAACTTGACTCGTGATGCAGAGCTAAGCACACCAACAGAGAGATCGGAGGCCTGAACCGCCGCATCGATGCCACACCTGAGATAGCAACGACCGTTCAAGAATAAGTAAACATATAGGTACAACATAGAAGAATCTTACTCATTTTGCTTACTTGCTCTGTTTCTCACTCGTTTATAAATTGCTTTGTTTCCCCCTCATCTGCTGGAACTGGGAGTCCCTTTTTTTCTAATCCTCCTTGGCATCTTCCTGGGATCAGATCAGAAACCAGAGAATAATTAATCAAAATAGATTTCTTGGAACCCCTCATTCTTGAATAATTGAACAAAATAAACAGTGAAATTGAACACCATGTTGCAGCTCTCACATAACATTGCATTGCTCATATATTATTGAAGAGCATATTACATAATAGCATTACAATGGAAAAGGAAATCAAAGATAATGAAGTAAGCATAAGCTAGCTAGTTGAACGTAGGCATTCAGTGAGCTAAAATGAGCTAATCATCATCGTCATCAAAGATGATGATGACGATCTCTTTCCCCTTGGAAGAGGGCGAAATCTGCACATCGTGGGTTCCCTGCTCGTCGTCAGTGTGGTTCACCTTTGCAGAGTCGGACACCAACCTGCTGGATCTAGAGTTCATGTAATCACGGGCATGCTGATAAAACACATCGTAGGGTTTGGCGTTGGAACCACTGGTACTAGCTAAAAACACCAATATCTGCTACTCAAAGCAGACAACCTTGAGGTAGCGTCCTTGCGAGACGCGTTCAAGGTGGCCTCGACGACCATGTGATCCTCCAGAATCTAAGGATCCGCACGCATGGAAGCCACCACGACCTCGTCAGCAAGTGGGGGGGGGGCAAGATATATTGGCGCGGCTAGCGACAAAAATCGCTATAACCAGGGGAAAATTGGCGCCAAATATCTCATCGCAAACACTTTCTTCTTAATAATATATTGTGATCACATAATATCTCAAACTTGTCTTCTTATTTACCCATTTGGGATTATTTAGAACATACAAAATTGGCTCAAATTTACCTCGTTCGAAGGAGCATCCACTTCGTTGCATAAGAATAACAGTAGCTTCTAATTTAAGGAGACTAATGACACAGCAACAGTGCTTCCACTTACTAGATGGAGTAAGTAAAATAATTAAAAAGAGCTAACATATCTTTATTAAAAAAGGACTGGGACTTTACTACTGACGGTAATTATACAAAGACCACGACCGGCGGCCCTAGAGTCCGACGGCCCTACGCATCGTCCCAAAATAATTTCCTCCATTCATCCAATGGATTTCCTTCTTAAAAAATTTAGACTCCTTTATGTCTTCACAACTTAAAGTTGAGCAATGTTTACAATTAAACACGGCTTACCAACTGAATTACAAGAAGGCAGTCTTACTAAAAAGAATTCACTACTTGCACACTTATGTATCACTTCCCCTCTGACAGTCCTCAGTGCATTGGGAATTTGCAAATACATTCAGGGTTGTTAGAGCTTACCAATATGCAAGCTACTTAAATACTACTGTAATTCTACACACAATTCCCATATAATTCCCTCACATCATGATATTCCAATTTTTCTGTACTCTACTATCGACAATCAATCATATTCAGTCTCAGATCCTCCAAATTTGTACAAATAAATTTGTACTAGTATGCCTTTTTGAATCGTTACTTACCTGTGGGTCCATTCTGGAGCTCTAGGATCCACCTTCCCTATGGATTTTGATGAAGCTTTTGGCGAAACCTCCCTTTGACACGCTGTCGGCGCCTCCGCCGCATAAATCTACCCATCTTAGCTCTCTGCGGGCAGCAGATTGTGCTCCATCCCCGCAAGCGGCGCACACACCCGGTAATGGAGTGGCTCCATCGGTACGTCTCTATCAACACCGTGAATTATTCCAACAATGAGAAATTTTAGATGGACACCATGAAAACCTGATCGGAAAAAAATACGACGACGAACTAGCTAGTTATTGCCTTAGAGCAACTCTAACAAGGTCCATATTTCGCGGATCCTTAAAAGCGAGATACGGATCGAGAAAAGCGCGCGATAAGGGTCGGAATCGGCTGCGGTAGAACGGAACCGCGCGCAGCCGATCCAGATCTTTATCATAAACCTTAAACAACGAATTTCAGCACATTCTGAATACTAAATGTTACAAACATCATCCGAATTATTACAACAATGTTTTGAATAAAACAATACAACAATTGGGTGCCCGAAGATAAACGGGACCGAAGACACGGGTCATCACTTTTGCAAACCTACGCACCGACTCCATTGTAGTATCTTCGCCAATGCGAAGATACTCATCGGTATAGTCTGCCGGAACTCCATACGCAATTACTCTCATTGTTGCGGAGATTTTTTGGTACGGTGAAAATCCAAGCAAGTTGGCGGCATCTCTCCGTTGGGTAAAATATCACAAATTGGCCTCGCATGCTTCTACAATCTTTACGAGGAGAGATCGACACATACGGCACCTTCGTCGGAAGAGATGCGGCGGGTATGTTGGTGTCTCCGAGAAGTAATCTCTCATCAACTCTCCGGTGCGGGAGGCGCTTCCCTTCCGGCTACGAGCTCGGCGGGCGGTGGATCCGGCGTCTAGCAACTCGTTTCCGGCTTGTAAACTGTGCCAGAACCGGCGGAGGCGTGGCGACGAACCCTTAAACTGATGGTTATTATAAGTGTCCGCGACGAATACAGGCCTTCTTAGAGTTACTCTTACCTTTTAATCGCGTGCATTAGGACTCCATCTCCACCCCTAGATCTGCACTTACTAGTAGAATCTCTTCTCCCCAAGTTCAGATAAAGAGCATAGGTGTGCTCGCGATAAAAAATAAAAAACAGCGACCTACTTTGATTACCTACATTGCATACTTGGCATACAACATTCATTCATCCGATTTTCTGTACAATAAGTAGTATTCACAACGCTGTATTATCTAACTGTTTTGTACAACGGTATGACAGAGCACTCTCCCAGGTGAGAGCCCACTCTACGGCACCAAACCCCGAATGCTCCAACCAAACCCTTCCATGACAAGATCTCACTCACTCACTCCGGCTCGCTTACGCAGCACACATTGCCATGACAAGACAATGTCACTCCTCCTGCTGCTCTTGCTCCTTCGGCCGGCCACGCCCGAGGCAACGGCGTCGGCGCTGCTGGGCATCAACTACATCCGGGTGGGGAAGAACCTCCCACCGACCACCTCGGCACTGCAGCTCCTTACTGGCCTGGGCATAGGCCACGTTCGCCTCTGCTGGTTTTTTCTGGCTAACAATTCCTATTTCTCTCAACAGAAACCATTGGATAAATTACAAGTTCCGGCAACAGGGAAAAAACTAGAAACCTTCAGGATGCCAACTGCTGATAGAGGCAACTTGCTTGTTCTGCTACCAGCACATACAAAACTATGAAAGCATAAAGGAGGAGACCAATGCCAAGTTACCTGTAATCATAGATGAAGAAGAAGAAATTCTTCAGTAACCTGATCTCCTGATGGTCTTCCTGTTAGAGCTTTGCTCCTTTTACTCACCTGCTGAGGTTGGTGGTCATGGACACAGGCAACCATGGCATCACGTGCGGCTGTCCTGTTGACGATGATAGCATTCTGATTCTGAGCAACTCCCTTACATGGAAGGATATGTGCGTCTTACAAAGAAGCAGAGTAAGGAAATCATTATTCAGATATTTTTTCAGACAGGAAATTATTATTCAGACGATAACTTAGCATAACTGCCCACAAAAAGGACCCTTTGTGGCCCATGCCATATCCTTATGACCACCTGACACCAAATATCATAATGCAAGATCAGAGGAAAACATTTCAGATTAGTGGAAATAAACATCATAGTGCAAGATCAGAGCAAAAGAAAAACAGATTAACAGAAACATTCAGACCAACATCAGCTAAAAACATTTCAGATTAGTCATAATATTCCCATCGACAGGCAGGGAAGCTCTCACACTCTGCACAGATGGCATCTCCAACAACAACAACAAAAGATAACAATAAAACTTAGGCATAAGTCTGCATGAAAAATCCGATGGAAAGCCAGAGCAAAGATGGGAACATGGAGGATAATGACAGAAAAAAGAGGAAGTCTGGTGTGGAAATCACTCACATGTCACATCCATTCCAACTAACTACAGATGCAAGTGATAGATTAAGTAACAGGTTGTAAAATATTTTTATATATGCAACTTTCTTTGCACCATAGGCAATAGCAAAATAGGAATAACTGTTCAAAAAATCATTGGTCCACAAAAATTACTAATTAAATTTGGCAAAGAGGAACATTACTATAGGAACAAAACAAGTTATTCTAACATACATATAGACATATAAATCATTTCATGATCACCATGAAACCAGACAACTAACACTATAGGAGAATTCAGCATGAGCACTTAGAATTAGGATAAATCCACCCTTGCATATGTACCAGACCACTGAGAGTGACATTGCTAAAAATGCATTCGCATGAAGGAAAGGCACTGTTTTACAGAGCTTACAAAATAACAGGTGGCTACTAGAAAAATCTTGTGTGCCTTCACCGATCGCCATCAGAGGTCCTTATCACTAAAGTTCGAACCAGTCAGGTTAGATTACTTAGTCAACCTTCCTCGCCCATTGAAAATTTAAAGATTCATAGACATCCCAAATTTTTGTGATTTGACACACCACAAAATAAACTCAACTCTACAGGTAAGCAGTTTGGATTTCTTATACAGTTATTCTTGCAGAAGGGCTTTATGCAACATATCAACTAGTCAACCAAATTCATTGAAAAATCGATACTTTGAAGGAAGCAATTTTGTGTCCTCCTGATATTTTCCTTTCCTTGAAAAGAGAGACAGCATCAATGAAGTAGTTGACGCATCAAGTGAGATGCTCTTCTCCTCAACTTTAGACAAATAATATCCAGCCTTGGCAATCTCACCTTTTTCCAACAACATTCTGATAATGACATTTAACAGATAAGAGCTGGGAGCACAGCCACTCTTCTCCATCAACGAAAACATATTGTCAGCTTCTTCCTCTGATCCTTCCTTTAGAAGATTTATAATCATTATGTTGTAAGTAGAAGAATTAGGTACCAACCCACTGGTTGATATTGCAGCAAACAAATCGTGAGCTTCTTCTCTTCTATGAACCTTGTACATTGCATTAATCATGGTATTGAGTGTTGTAATATTGAACTTCACATTCATTCCACCTAATTCCTGGAACATGGAGATCGCTTCGCTGGCACAATTATTTCTACAAAGTCCTTGAAGAATTTTATTATATATGGAAACATCAACTGTTATTCCACTTTCAATCATTTCATGAAACATTTTCTTCGCAGTAACAGTTTTCCCAGCATGATATAACCCGTCCAGTATGATGTCATATGTCACAGTTGTAAGTTTAACTCCCTTTCCCAACATTTCTCTAAATAGAGTCAAAGCATCATCAATCCTTTCATTTCTACAATATCCATGAACAAGTGTATTATAGGTAACAACATTAGGCTCAACACCAACTGCTTCCATGCCATCAAGTACTTTTAATGCTTTATCCATCTTGCCGACTAAGCAATATCCATCAATCAGTGAAGTAAATGTAATGACATCAGGCTTCTCACCTATGCCTATAACCAAATCAAAGATATCTTGTGCATCCAGAACCCTCCCTTCATTGCATAGATTATTTATTACTGAATTGAAGAATGCAATGTTAGGCCGAGGAATACCTCTGTTCATCATCAAGAAAACCAGCTCCTTAGCTTTAACTAAACCACCATCTCTGCAAAAGCCCTGGATTAGGGAGTGATAAACAGTTGTGTCCGGATGTACGCCCAAGGCAATCATCTGATTAAAATTGTCCATAGCATCGGTCAGCCTACCCATTCTGGAAAGTCCGGCTATTATGCTGGAATAGGTGAATCTATCAGGATTCACTCCTTTTTCCCCCATTTCCGTAAATATGAGCATAGCTTCATCCATCATTCCACGTTTAGCATATGCATCAATTAATATGGTGAAAACATGGCAGTCAGCTGCAATACCGTTGCTTTCCATTGAATTAAAGAGGTCGATCATATCAGCAAAGCATCCTTCAGTGGCATACCCATGAAGCAAAATACTGTACGAGATAACATCTGGTTTGTGGCCCTTGGCAATCATGGAATCAAAAATTTCTGCAGCTTCTTTGCTACTTCCATGCTTGCAAAGGGAAGTCATCAACGAGCCGCAAGTATAAACATCTGGTTTAAGACCCCGGCTTGTCATTTCTCTTAACATTTTAGCAGCGTCTTTCCGCCGCCCTGATGTGGCATATCCATGGATCATGCAACTATATGTCACTTTATCAGGTTGAGCACCATTAGCAACCATCTGCCGAAGGACTAGCTCTGCCTTGTCCATTGCTCTGGCCTTGCACAACGCATCAATAACCGAGGTATATGTCTTCACATCGTGCACAATCCCTTGCTGCGTCATTTCATGGAATAGATTGCACGCCTTGCCTGTTTTGCCTTCCTTAAAGAAGCCATGGATGACCGTGTTATATGCCACTACGTTGGGGGAGCAGTCACCTCTATCTTTTGCCATCATCTGGAGCAGGTCGAGCGCCTGCTGGCTCCTGCTATCTTCACATAAGCTCTTCAGGACAATGTTGTATGCGTAGGCGTCAGGCACACAGCAGAGCTCAGACATCCTATCAAGCAGCACGTTGACAGCCTCATCCGTCCGTTTTGCGTAGCAGAGGCACTTGAGGAAGGTGCTGGCCGTGACCTGGTCTGTCTTCATGCCCGTCCTGAGGATGCGGCCGAATACGGCAAGCCCTACTTCTGGGCAACGCGCGCGGCAGCAGCAGTCCATGAGGATGTTGTAGGTGTAAACTGTGGGCGTCACTACTCGGGGACCGGCTTCTTCTCTGCACACACGGTTGAAGAGGGCAAGGGCGAGGGCGGGACCATCACTGATGCAGGCGGTGGAGGACTTAGCACGGGCCAGGGCGGCAAGGAATCCGCTCAGGGAGCGGTCGGGGACCGGGGTGGACTGACGCAGCAATTCGTCGAACAGGTGGTGTGCGCCTGCAGAGCTGAGCGTCCCTGCGCGAAGGCGCTCTGTGGCCGCGGCAAAGGCATCCCGGGGACACCAGGAGCGTGAGGGCGGCGAGGTAGAGGAGAGGAGGCGGACGCGGGACATCGGCGAGGTGGAGTGTGGCGGAGGTGGAAACCGGACTTCGGCTAGGTGCAGGAGGGGTGGTGGAGGCCGAGGGGGGGAAATCGGCGAGGTGTAGGGGAGGGATGGCGGAGACCGGACACCGGCTAGCTGCAGTAGGGGCGGCGGCCGCGGTGGAGGCGGATGCGCGAGCGCGACATCGTCGGCGGGAACGGCCGTCGAATTCGTACGCAGTGGAGAGTCTTTTGGAGTCACACTCACACAGAACCGACGAGAGTTTTGCTGGTTTCTGTCACTTGCGTGAATCGCGATTCGCGAGTGGGTTCCTGTCAGAATTTTTATGCTCCTTTTCCCAAGGGCGACGCTCAGCGTGTGCGTACCCCTTTAGATTATATGACTGCAATATTTGCGGTATTTTTGTAATATTTACAGTATATTTATAAAAAAAATAGTATACGAATGCAATATTTTTTACTTTTGGTGCTTTCTGCAGAAAAAAAATTGTGATAGCAAATTTTAATCGCTGATGGTAGTGTTTTTTACTATCGGTTGCAACAAAAAATCATAATCTGTCGTCGCTAATCACTTTATAACTTTTTCGTTGTAACAAAAACTCTTAATGGTAGTAGCAAAAAAAACAGTAGAAACACAATTTTAAACGATTGCAACATTGTGCGTAACAAAAACATACAACGATAGTAGGAAAAACATACAACGGTTGTACTAGAAAAAAACAACGATTGCAATAAAATTCATCGTCACCGTCGTCGAGGTCGTAGCTCCGCAGTGGTGATGTAGAAAAATCTTGGCCGGTAGTAGCAAAAACATAAAACAGTAAAAACAGAATGGTTCACTGGTTGCAACATTATATACTCAGATATTCCATGTACATTGTGCGTTGTAGCAAAAACACCATTTTATTTCTTTGTAGCAAAAATATGATATGGTTGTAGCAAAAAAATGATGGTTGTGCACGGGGTTGCTCATGGCCATGGCGGTCATGGCGGCGACGTGGGGGCACAGGGAGGTGCGGGCTCGCCGGAGGAGGACCGGGACGGGCGCGGCTAGTCGGGGAGGCGTCGGATCTAGGCAAAGGGAGGACGCCGGCGAGGTCCCAGGAGCAAGGCGGTGAGCTCCTCGAACGAGCTCGGCCATTGCGACGGCCAGTGGCTCGAGGGCTCGACAGGCAGCATGACGGAGGCCGCGGGCGCACCAGAATCGGCGGCGCCATGGGCGGGATCGACCCGCGTGCGCACCGGGGTCAACGGATCGGGGTTGCTCGCGAAGAAGGGAATCGGTGCTAGATTTCGGCCGGTTGGCCGTTGTGAATTTTTCCCTTTTCCCAATCAAAGCCTCTGTGCTTGTTTGATTTTGTTAAGTAGTAAAGAGATTTGAATGATTCCCACTCCGTTTGTGAGGATGTGAGGTTGGATGTTTATGTCTTTTTCGTAGAAATGTTTTTTAAAATGATTTATCTCTCAAATCATGTGTTCAAATCATGAACAGTTCTTACCATTGCATTTCCGCATCGAGATCTTTAATACTTGATCCCGTGTTGAAAGGTTTTGATGGGTTTTTTAGGATAAATGAGTGGCTCAAAACGGTCAGAAATTGTGTGTGACGCCCCCAAAATCAAGTTGTGTACATTAATCATACATGCAGGGTAGACGATCGAAATCATGGTGCCACTGTAAGAATATCGCAGCACAACACTAGACACAAATAAGATAAAACTATTAAGTTACAAACCAGGGATCACGAGGATCCGAATACATAATTTATACAATTATAATATCTAAGTACATACATAGTTAGTTAAGTTTTGTCTTAAGAAGGCTAGCACAAATAACATCAGAGATACGGATCGAAAAGGCAAGGCCTCCTGCCTGGGATCCACCGAACTACTCCTGGTCGAAGGGGAACTTGAAGTCGTAGTAGGCTCCTCCTGGAATCTCCTGCTCCTGGGCTCCAACGTCTGATGGAAGCAACCGGTCGGGTATATAAAACAAAGGGGGGAAATAAAGCAAGGGTGAGCAACTAGCATACCCGCGAGTCTTACATGCACTACTAAGCATTTATGCATTTGTATCAAATGGATAGGGGAGGCTATATATAGTGGTCTGAATTGCAGAAAACTAGAATAAGAAAGAGAATCTAGGCCTATTGAAGACTAGCATCTTCCGACGAGTCTTGCAGCACAAAAAGAGAACAACCAACAGTTCATATAAAGCATAAAGTAACAATGCAACAGAAGTTGCTGCAGCATTGTATAATAGTAAGTTGTAATAATTATCAATGCCTTCGAGAATCCTTCCTTGACTTCCCTGCGAGGAAGAAAACCTGGAACCAATCAGTTTAATAGCAGTAGTTTGTAGTAGTAGAGTTTGGCTTCAGCATAAAGCGTCATGTTACCATGGACACGGCTATCTGAATAGATTTTCATCCTTGTAGGGGCTGCACTACTGTTACCATACACGCTCGGATCTCCAGGGTGGCGTACACCTTGTTAGGGAATGCCCCACCGAGGTTATCCGATACGCCGAAGTCCATCCTTCAATCTCAACAGAGAGGCCATCCGCCGGTCTAAATCCTAAGCACAAAGGGACTTTGGACCCCCTGCCCTTTGTGCTCCTGCACGGTACGTGGCTGGCCGGTGAAGCAGACCAACCTGCCACTACCGGAGTAGGCGGTCCAAGCCCGACAATCAGCCCGAATAAAGCTGACGTCTAAAGAGCCATCAAACGAGGCTACAATGCAGAGGGCCCACACCGTAATCTCGCGTGGAGGTAGTGCGTATAGGGCACTGTTGGGATACGGGGCAGAAAACACAAAATTTTCATACCTACGGTACCCGAACCTAAGATCTATGCTATGGCGATGTAAAGTAACGAAGGGAATCGGTGTTCATACCTTTGAAGACCGAAAGAGGGAAACGTTCTTGCGAACGTGGCTGGCGTAGACTCGGAATTACGACCTCCCTGTCGTGTAGTAGACCACACGCGAGGATGACTCACAGTTGACCTCCAGCGATGAAGTAGCACCACAGGTGTAGTGCCTCGAAGAGATTATACACGTACGGTACAATCGATGTTCCTCCCGGGCCCCGAACCAAGCGAGCAGCGGAAGAAAGACGGATTCGGATCCCGACTCCAGCAGAGCGACGGTCTGCCTTATGGTGGAGAACTTCAGTCCAGGTGCAGACTCCAAACAAGGGGAGTCCACTTCCAGGAAGGAGAAGGAGAGAGAGAGGAATAATTGTGTGTTGGAAAAAGGGGGGTGTACCCCTCATTATATAGGCCAAGGGGGGGTGCCATCCTCCTCCCCTCCCCCATGTGGGACTAAACTCCCAAGGGGGGAGTGCACCGGCCTAAGGGGGGATGGGCCCCACCCTTGGCGCCAAGCCCAAGGGGGGAAACCCCCTCCTCCCCTGATGGGCCCCATAGGCCCATATAGCCTTTTTCCATTTTTCTTAATTATTTTAATATGTTTAAATATTTAATTCAGATAATTAAATAATAAAACATTATTAAAACAAATTAAACTTTATTTTGAACCATTCAAAATGTCCGGAACAACTTCCGTCCTCCTCCGGAACTATTCCGGTGATTTCTCCTATTTCACCGATTGATCCCGAAACTATCCTATGCATCGATTGCCCTTAAGTGTAACACCCTAACGGTCCGGGAAACAGCAGACATGGTCGAGACTCTTCTCATTGACCAATGACTAGTCAGTTGGACCTGGTTACAATCCTTGACTGCCCCTGCGCTTCCATCGAATGAACTTCAATCACTTTTGGAAACCGTTAACGAGACGACGTAATCCCTTTGTGTTGCGGTACTTTGTTTGCCCGAGGTTTGATCGTCGGTATCCCACATATCGTGTTTACATCTCGTTCACAACAAACAAGTTTACTCGTCCGTGCCTATTGCATCTCCCGTGACCTAGTCACCTGCTTGAAAGCTATTGATGCAATATCACCGAGTGGGCCCAGAGTACCTGTCCTGTTACAAGGACTGACAAATCCCGCTCTGATCTATTAACATACTCATCAACCATCTATTTCGGAATACCCAAAGTGCGCCGTTATAGCCAGCATATTTCAGTCAGGCGGTGGGATACAAATCAAAGTCTCCTCATAGATGACAAGTACGTATGATCATTATGGTCTAAGGAATACGCCATACGTTACAAAGTCATCGCAACGCTGAACTATGTGACTCGATCACATTGCAATACTTTAGGTGGGTGTATGTCCATCACATCATTCCACTAATGACCTGACCTCATTGTCAATGGACTTAAGTGTCGCCATGATCAGGAAAGCTTGATCAATCAATTGCCCAATGAGATAGTTTACCCGAGTTAAACCACGACCTATGTTTTATACTACACATGTATTACTATTTCCAAGTAATACAGTTATAGCATAGTATAAAACGTATTATGAACAAAACGGATATGTGACAAATATCTTTATTAATTTGTCTCTAGGGCACATATCCAACAGTCTCCCACTTGCACTAGAGTACAAATTACACTAGTTTACATCAGGTATGTATCTAACACCAATAGTCTCTTGGTGTTCTTCAAACTTGCCCTGTGGAAGAGGTTTAGTCATCGGGTCTGCTGCATTCAGATCCGTATGTATCTTGTGAATCCTAGTGTGTCCATCCCGGACGTAGTCTCGCGTCACATGGAACTTTCGGAGATTGTGCTTGGCTGTAGAGTGAGTTCTTGGCTCCTTTGCGTTAGCAATGGCACCCGTGTTGTCGCAGAAGACTCCCACGGGGTCAGTGCAGCTGGGAAAGACGCCAAGCTCGACCACGAACTTCTTCAGCCACAACGCTTCGTTTGACGCTTCCCAAGCGGCAATATACTCCGATTCCATTGTAGATTGGGCGGCGAATAACTGTTTTCCGCTCCTCCAGCTAATTGCGCCACCGTTCAACATGAAAACATATCCCGTCTGGGATTTCGAATCATCTAGGTCTGAGCCGAGGCTTGCGTCAATGTAACCCTTTACGGTGAGCTCCTCATCAACTCCTCCATAAACGAGAAAGAGATCCTTTGTTCTTCTCAAGTACTTTAGGATGTTCTTTACTGCGGTCCAGTGAGCCATTCCCGGATTACTCTGGTAGCGATTAGTCATACTAATAGCCAGCGCTAAATCCGGCCGGGTAGATAACATAGCGTACATGAGAGAACCTATGGCTGAGGCATAGGGTTTTGAGGTCATTTCCTCCTTCTCTTTTGCTGTGGTCGGGCACTGAGTCACGCTTAACTTGACACCTTTTATAATTGGCAAGAGGCCTCTCTTGGAGTTATCCATACTGAACCTTTTCGATATCTTGTCAATATAAGTGCTCTGACTCAAAGCCAATAGTCGATTAGGTCTATTTCTATAGATCTTAATCCCCAATATGTACGCAGCTTCACCAAGGTCCTTCATGGAAAATTGTCCATTCAGATATTCCTTCACTTCTCCTAAGAATTTCTTATCGTTCCCTATTAGCAATATGTCATGTACATATAACACAAGGAATGCTATAGAGCTCCCACTCAGTTTCTTATAGACGCAAAACTCTTCGACGTTTTGGACAAATCCAAAAAGCTTTAATGACCTCATCAAATCGAAGATTCCATCTCCGAGATGCTTGCTTCAACCCATAGATGGATCGTTGAAGCTTACACACCTTACCAGCATTCCTTGGATCGATAAACCCCTCTGGTTGCATCATATACAACTCTTCCTCAATGTTGCCATTTAGGAATGCAGTTTTCACATCCATCTGCCATATCTCGTAATCATGATATGCAACTATTGCTAGTAGGATCCGAATAGACTTCATCATCGCTACAGGAGAGAACGTCTCCTCGTAGTCAACTCCTTGAATTTGTCGGAGCCCCTTCGCGACAAGTCGAGCTTTGCAGACAGTTACGTTTTGGTCTGCGTCGGTCTTTTTCTTGAAAATCCATTTATTCTCGACGGCCTTGCGGTCCTCGGGAATATCCACCAAAGTCCAAACTTTGTTGGTGTACATGGAGTCTATTTCGGATTTCATGACTTCAAGCCATTTCTCGGACTCGGGTCCCTCCATTGCTTCTTTGTAACTCATAGGTTCATCTGACTCATCAGCCGAGATTGCATTCACAAGCTGTCCGTAAAACTCAGTAGCTTGATGGACTCTTGATGACCTACGGGGCATAATAGGTTCCTCTTCATTCTCATCATGATCATCATGTATGTCATGATCGTTATGAATGTCGTTCTGGCCATTCTCTTCAGCTCCCACTGTGGTAGAAGGTTCCAGAACAACTTCTGTGGCCGTTTCTTCCAATTGGAGTGATTGGTCAGTCACTTCATCGAGGTCTATTTTCCTCCCACTCAACTCTTTCGAGAGAAACTCTTTCTCAAGAAAGTGTCCAGTCTTGGCAACAAACGTTTTGCTCTCAGACTGATTGTAGAAGGTGTATCCACAAGTTTCCTTGGGATAGCCCACAAAGATGCACTTATCCGCCTTGGATTCAAGTTTGTTAGGCTGTAATTTCCTAACATAAGCCTCACAACCCCAAATCTTCAGGTGAGACAACTTAGGTTTCGTGCCATGCCATTCTTCAAATGGTGTTGTCTTTACGGATTTGGATGGTGCCCTATTAAGAAAGTAAGCGACAGTTTCTAATACCCCCAGAATGACACATGCAAATCAGTATGAGACATCATCGATCGTACGCTATCCAATAGGGTTCGATTACGTCGTTCAGCCACACCGTTTCTCTGAGGTGTGCCTGCCGGCGTAAGCTGTGGTACTATGCCACAAGACTTCAGATGATTGCCAAACTCGTGACTTAAATAATCGCCACCTCGATCCAATTGAAGGTGCTTGATTTTCTTTCCGAGTTGATTCTCTACCTCATTCTGAAATTCCTTGAACCTTTCAAAGGTTTCAGACTTATGCTTCATCAATTAAATATAGCCATATCTACTCAAGTCCTTAGTAAAGGTCACAAAGTAACGAAGACCATTGCGTGTGGGGATGTTCATGGGTCCACATACATCTGTATGTATGATCCCCAATAAGTCATCCACACGCTCCATTATCCCATTGAATGGAGTCCTTGTCATTTTGCCCATGAGGCATGGTTCACACGTATCAAGGGATCCAAAATCCAATGAATCAAGAAGTCCATCCTTATGGAGCCTCTCCATGCGCTTTATACCAATATGACCAAGTCGGCAATGCCACATCATCATGTGCTCTTCATCACTACTCTTTAATCTTTTGGCCTCTATATTTTTAATCTGACACACATCACCATTGAGATCAAGTACGAATAAACCACGTTGCTCTGGCGCGTGAACATAAAACACTTCATCCTTATAAATCGAACAACCAATTGTATCGGACTTAAAAGAATAGTGGTCTCGCTTCAAGTAAGAGCCACTAACGATGTTCACACTCAATGCGGGTACATAGTAGAATTTATTCAGAACCAAAACTAATCCCGAAGGGAGACTAAGATGCTTCGTGCCGACCGCCAACACATCAATTTGACAGCCATTCCCCACGCGCATCGTCACCTCATCTTTCAGCAAGCGTCTCTTATTCCTTAGTCCCTGAACGGAATTAGAAATACGAGCGATAGATCATGTATCAAGTATCCAGGATGTGTTCCCGGCGCTTGTCAAGAAAAGATCAACAATATGTATATCAAATATACCTTCGTCTCTCTTGGCGACCTTGCCAGCCTTCTTGTCCTTTAGATACTTGGGGCAGTTGCGTTTCCAGTGACCTTCACCCTTGCAGTAGAAGCACTCAACTCCGGGTTTGGGCTTAGGTTCCTTGGGAGGAACGACAACTGACTTGCCACCCCTTTTGGGGCCACCTATCTTAGCCTTCTCCAGCCTACTTGACTTCTTAAACTCAGTGGTCTTGTTGACCATGAATACATCGTGCTCCTTCTTGATCTCAACCTCAGCACTCTTCAGCATGGCGAACAACTCAGAAGGGGTTTTGGTCATCCCCTGCATGTTGTAGTTTAGCACAAAGCCTTTGTAGCTAGGGGAAGGACTGCAACACCCTATCAACAACAAGTTCATCTGGAATCTGACATTCCAGAGCATTCAAGCGTTGAACGTAGCCAGACATCTTGACCACGTGCTCACTCACGCTGCCGTGCTCATCCATCTTTGCTGAGAAGAAGGCTTCAGAAGCCTCATACCGTTCATCCCTGGCTTGAGGTGTAAAGACCGCCTTGAGGTCGGTGATAATCTCATATGCACCCATCCTCTCAAAGCGTTTATGCATCTCAGCCTCCATGGAGTAGAGCATGCCACTCTGGACAAGGTTGTAATCATCAGTCTTGGAGAGATAGACATTCTTCTCATCCTGACTGGCATCATCTGCTGGTGCGTCACCTAACGCGCCCTCTAGTATGTATGCCATTTTGAGGGGAACGAGGAGAATCCTCAGGGCGCGGAACCAGTTGGTGAAGTTTGACCCATCAGTTTTCAGTTTGTCTTTCTCTAGGAACGATCCTAAGTTGAACGAGGGGCGTGGTGCTGCCATCTACAAAGTTTGATTCACAAGGATACATATTTAGACTTTTGTTCATAATGTGGAGTTTTCAATTTAATCTTCAAAATTCTAGAAAGCTCCCACTTAGATAAACACCTCTCAATTTAACTAAGTGATTACACAATCCCAGACCCCATAACTCCCCCGATCGTAATGGCCATCAGTATGCGACCCAGGTAGGCCTCTAAGCCAATCACATCAGGTATGTGACTCGTGCTCGATCTTTCGATCTAATGTGTTCCAGGCCCGCATCTACATACGTCAAGCCTGCCAATCGAACCTTGATGTTAGATGTTCAGCAAGGCCATATCTGCATATGCCAGGCTTGCCGAACCCAACCTCATGCGAATGTCGTTTAATATGTGTGACACCCGGTATGTACGGAATGTCGGCCATATGGGAAAACCTTCCAGGCGGTTCCCACCAAGGGAGAATACAATGTTGGTATTGTGAGAGATGGTCCTATTTGTGCAACCGTCGTCATATCTAGCATACTAGAATAAACAGGAAGTAAAACTGTAAATCATACAAACTATGTTCCCCCTTCATGCAAAGTAAAGTCAAACGCCTTTCTACTTTAGCTTGTGAAATTTGTACGTGGCTGATAGCGGTTGCGAGAGAGAGAACCGATTCTATCCTGCAAAAAACATGCCACAACACTATCTCCGATCCGTCTCTATTACACCCCTGTCGGGGCCCTCCGTTGCAAACATCTTCGCATCGCTAATGCAGAGAGACAGACACCCCCAACCACTTTATATGGTACAAGCCATATGTCAAGCGTGGAACCAGTCTCGCGTAAACACGTAAGGTCGGTCGGGGGCCGCTTCATCAAACATTGCCGCAACGCTAAATGAGTACACGTGGGAGGGTAATGAATGAAGATTCGATGCCCACATCCTAGACGTGTTCTGCCCGTACAATACATCTACGCATAGCTAGCTCATGATACAACTGTTTGGATACGGGGCAGAAAACACAAAATTTTCATACCTACGGTACCCGAACCCAATCTATGCTATGGCGATGTAAAGTAATGGAGGGAATCGGTGTTCATACCTTTGAAGACCGAAAGAGGGAAACATTCTTGCGAACGTGGCTGTCGTAGACTCGGAACTACGACCTCCCTGTCGTGTAGCAGACCACCGGCGAGGATGACTCCCGATTGACCTCCAGCGATGAAGTAGCACCACAGGTGTAGTGCCTCGAAGAGATTATACACGTACGGTACAATCGATGTTCCTCTCCCGGGCCCCGAACCAGGTGAGCAGCGAAAGAAAGACGGATTCGGATCCCGACTCCAGCAGAGCGACGACCTACCTTATGGTGGAGAACTCCAGTCCAGGTGCAGACTCCAAACAAGGGGAGTCCACTTCCAGGAAGGAGAAGGAGAGAGAGAGAGAGGAATAATTGTGTGTTGGAAAAGGGGGGTGTAACAGCCCGTTTTCACAAAAATTAAAATTTTGTTTTCGGTGTGAATTGTTTGATTTTCTGAGTTATTTGTAGTGTTTGCTTCACCGAAATAATAATCGGTGAATATTTCTCCCCCTTATTCTCGTATCGGATGCGTGACCGACCCTTTTCCCCAACGGCACACGACTCTGCGGCACCGGGATTTCACCCGAGCACCGTCGCAACCGGCACAGGACCAGCCATCGCCACCGGAACGAAAACCCCGTTTATTTAATAAACGGATTATTTTATTGGGGCGTCGAAAATTGTTGTCAGAATGTCACCGCAGTGAGGTACGATCGACGGGCTCGAAGCTCTGAGCGCGTGGTTCGAGATTTCTTCGGAATCAGAGTCCGTACGGAGTCTCGGCGGTCACGAACGCGATCGCCGGACGCGCGAGAGGGGTACCGGGGGCGTTTGCGTAAACTGCCTATATAATGACCCCCACCTCCCAAACCAACCAATTAGGGTTTCCCTAAGACATTTTTGCCGCCACCCCCCTCAAAATTCTTTGATCAGCCCCCCCTAGCCCTTCAGATTCCCGAAACCCTAGATTTGGAGCCACCGGAGCCGTCAGATTCGAAATCGGGAGGCTCCCGTGCCTCCACGTCACTCCGGAGGGGATCTGGCCAGCACCAGGCTCCACGGGCCCCGCCGGGCCCCTCCAGCCCGCCACGCCGCCGCCTCGGGCCCGATCCGGGCCTGGAGCCCTCACCGCGCGCCGACTCCGGCGAGCCGCCGGCTGCCGGCGAGCCACCGCCACCTCTCCTCTCCCCTCGCGCCCTTCCTCCTCTCCCCTCGCGCCCTTCCTCCTCTCCCCTCTGCCTCCCTCTCACCCTCCGCCTCACGTCTCCTGCAGGTCGACGACGCCGCCTGCCGCCGCCCGCCATGGCAGCCCGAGCTCGGGTGGAGCTCGTGGCCGCCCTGCCACCGCCGCCTCAAGCCGCCACCGGCGGATCCGGCCGCCCACCTCCGTCTGCGCCCGTCCCAGCACCCCACCTCGTCCGGGTCCGGCGAGATCCGACGAGGCAACCGCCGCCGCCAGCCTCCTACGCAGGGACGGGGAGGAGCACGAAGGCCACGCTCCCCCGCTCGGTCGCCCGCTCTAGCCGCTGCTGGGCCGGCGCGCCCCAGGCGGCCCACCAAGCCGCGCGGCCCAGCTGGCCTCCAGCCCGAGCACCCCCAGCCGGCCTCTCCAGCCTGCCCCTATTGGGCCGAGCCCATTTGGGTGAGAAGCCCCTTTTTTTTCCTGAGCATTGTTTTTCTGTTTTATTTTATTCTGCTAAGTCCTGTGCAACAGTGTGCTGTATCAGTTTTGCGACGTAATTTCCCGTTGATCCGTAGCTCCGATGAACGTGCCCCCAAAACGAAAACTGCTTAGAATTGCGTGTACTTTAATCTGTCTTTTGTGAGTTAATTGTTTTGAGGTTGTGTAGATATAGTTTTTTCTGTTCAAACAGGGCTACCTGTCGTTAACTGCTGCTAAGTTGTTGTAACTGTTATTTTATTGAAACTTCGGGCGACGGTTGCTTCGCAACCGTACGTCGAAATTGAGTGATTCCTTTTGCATCATGTCAAGCATTGTTTCTAATTCAGTTCCGTGCATTCACATGCCATAATTGCCTGCTGCATCATGATTGTATCTTGCTTCAAAGTAGCTACCCTGCTATTAGTGTGCTGCTGTTTATATTTTGTTGCAACTTCGGTCGACGAGTGTGTCGCGACCGTTTATCGTATTTGAGTGATTCCAATTGCATATTGTTAAGCATCATGTCTAGTTCATGCCCATGTATTTCTATGTCATGTTGCTGCACTTTTGCATATAGTTATACCCCTGTTTATACAACATAAAAATAATAGTTTCTGCCATGTTGTTTGCTTAATATCTTTTGATCTGTGATGTCTTTTTGCATGATTCTTTTTGCCATGCCTTCCCTGCCATGTCTACTTTAATTGCATGTCATTTGTGAGCATGTTTGCACTCATTACCCTGTTTATGCAATGCTCTAAAGTGTGCTTCCTGAGGTTGGCAGTTTGTGCCCGTAACTTGTTTTGCTTATATCTTTTTAACCGTAACTCCGTTTGGAGTGTGCCTTATATGTAACTTGATTAGTTTTTCGTGTACTTTGTGTTTATGCTATTGTTTGCTGCTGTTAACCAACCTAAAATATGGTTTAGGACAGAAAAGTACCAAATTCCATTTTTATCGTGGGGTCCGCAATAGTTTGCATGTCTAGGATTTCACCCCACTTAAATTGACTAGCGTAGATAGTTTACTTTGTGCTTCACCTTTTGCCATGTTTGTGTGCTATGCCATGCTTCTGTGCTTGCCATGTTAACAACCGTTGGTTGATCACTTGTAGCTAAACAACTTGAACCTCTCTAAATGTGCGGTATCGTCGTGTGTGACGAGTACTCCACTTAAATTGTTGGTAACCGCTCTCGACGGTAGGTGCGATGTCTTGTGTTGCCTTCTTGTTGATGCTTGCTCGTGTTTGCTTCGTAGTAATAGATGCTTGCTCGTTGATTGCTTTCCAGTGTTTACCGTCTTGTGTGCTTCCACGGATACCTCTCGGAGACGATGCGAGCGTGCGATCGACTACACCTTCGGAACCCGACTTATCAACAGGAAAGGACTATACATTACTTATGATCCATTCTATTTAAACTAGCGGTTTGCATGCTAGTCTAGGATAGGTTCGATGTTTGATCGTACCACATGTTTATAGCCTCTTTCAAACCGATACAGCCATGTCCCTCCCAGCAAACCTTGTACTGCTATGTTACTATTGCTCGTTGCTCAGCCCCTGCTTAGTATGCATGCTTAGGATGCTACGATGTTACCCTGTTACTCCTTGGGTTGGGATATCACATTGTTATTACTATTGTTGATGATATGATTATTGTAAATGTTGATTATATTCGACGAAGGATGGAAGGTCTAGGCTATCCCGCCCCGACGCTTTGTTCCATTCGAGTCACCTAGGACCCGAGTTCCGGGTATTGGTTTTAAGACTGAGCGTGCCTAACCGCATGTGGGATTTTATGGGGTCCCCTTTTCTTACCTACCTAGCTTCAAACATTTCTAGAGGTGGCCCAAGCTGATTTACCATTTGAAACCGCATGCATAACTGGTCTGCAGCCAGTGGTTTTAAAACAACTCGGGCCAGCAGAGACATAGTTCCTTTGTTGGTCCACACTTGTGAGCTAGGGAAGTCCCCTGTTATATAGGCGAGACTAACCCCGACCTTAGCCATACGGAAGAGTCCGATCCGAGAGCGTGGCCGGCTTTTGGATTGGGTGTCGACTCCCCGGGGGCCACCCGGATTTGTTCGTTGTTAGTTAGCGGGACCTGTCGTTTCGGATCTCTTGGAACTAAATCATAAAATGGTTGCCTGTGATGGGTAGCAACTGAGAGAGATGGGCGTGTGTGCGGAGCCTCGTAATGGGCAGTTGGTACACCCCTGTAGGGTTAAATCTTTTCGAGAAGCCGTGTCCACGGTTATGGACGACTTGAGACCTACTCCTTGTTCATAGACAACAACAACTGAGATAATCTTAATATAACTTGATCAACGTGTGTGTGCCTTGACTGCTTCTTCTTCGTCGGGATGCGAAGAGGAGGACAAGGATAGGATAGGTGTTATGTTTGCGAAGTAGGTGGATAGCAAGACTTGTTGGAGGCGATTCCTCATCGAATGCTTGGCTTCTTATCTTACTCTCTAGATCGTTAGCCACTTCATAAATGCTAGTGCGGCAGCAACCTCACCACTTACCCCTTCCTTACCGTAAACTACTAGTTGTCCTAGAATGACGAGTGATGAAGTCCTTGCTGGGTCAGATGACCACTACAGTTGGATGCTGAGTACCTCTGTACTCATGATACTACCCCCAAACTCTTTTCAGGGTTCTTGATCGACAACAGGTATGGTGATCGACGTTTCACGTGGAGACTCGACGACGACTAGTTAGGCGGATCCCGGCGAAGGGCCTGGACCCGTGTGGTTATGGGATCGATGATTTTATTTTGCCACTAGGCATTTGATTGTAGTCTTTACCCAGACATGTATCTTCCGTTGATGTATTGTATTAAGGCAGTTGTATGCCGATTGTATGAGATGTCGTATCCTTGTATCTGTAATGTTGTGATATCTTGTTGGAAATCCGGGGCATATGACTTCGTCATATGTCGCGGTGGGACCGATATGTGCTTCGTCCCCGGATCTGGATGGAAACATCTAGATCTGGAACAGTACCGCACATAGAGCCTTACAGGGGGTGGACCCCTCCTTATATAGGCCAACGGGGGTGCCATCCTCCTCCCCTCCCCCATGTGGGACTAAACTCCCAAGGGGGGGGGGAGTGCGCTGGCATAAGGGCGATGGGCCCCACCCTTGGCACCAAGCCCAAGGGGGGAAACCCCCTCCTCCCCTAATGGGCCCCATAGGCCCATATAGCCTTTTTCCATTTTTAAATTATTTTAATATGTTTAAATATTTAATTAAGATAATTAAATAATAAAACATTATTAAACAAATTAAACTTTATTTTGAACCGTTCAAAATGTCCGGAACAACTTTCGTCCTCCTCCGGAACTATTCCGGTGATTTCTCCTATTTCACCGATTGATCCCGAAACTGTCCTATGCATCAATTGCCCTTAAGTGTAACACCCTAACGGTCTGGGAAACAGCAGACATGGTCGAGACTCTTCTCATTGACCAATGACTAGTTAGTTGGACCTGGTTACAATCCTTGACAGCCCCTGTGCTTCCATCGAATGAACTTCAATCGCTTTGGGAAACCGTTAACGATACGACGTAATCCCTTTGTGTTGCGGTACTTTGTTTGTCCGAGGTTCGATCGTCGGTATCCCACATACCGTGTTCACATCTCGTTCACAACAAACAAGTTTACTCGTCCGTGCCTATTGCATCTCCCGTGACCTAGTCACCTGCTTGCAAGCTATTGATGCAATATCACCGAGTGGGCCCAGAGTACTTGTCCTGTTACAAGGACTGACAAATCCCGCTCTGATCTATTAACATACTCATCAACCATCTATTTCAGAATACCCAAAGTGCACCGTTATATCCGCATATTTTAGTCAGGCGGTGGGATACAAATCAAAGTCTCCTCATAGATGACAATTACGTATGATCATTACCGTCTAAGGAATAAGCAATACGTTACAAAGTCATCGCAACGCTGAACTATGTGACTCGATCACATTGCAATACTTTAGGTGGGTGTATGTCCATCACATCATTTCCCTAATGACATGACCTCATTGTCAATGGACTTAAGTGTCGCCATGATCAGGATAGCTTGATCAATCAATTGCCCAATGAGATAGTTTACCGGAGTTGAACTACAGACCGATGTTTTATACTACACCTGTATTAGTATTTCCAAGTAATACAGTTATAGCACAGCATAAAACGTATTATGAAGAAAATGGATATGTGAAAAATATCTTTATTAATTTGTCTCTAGGGCACATATCCAACAGGCACGATGTCCCACTCAAGTCATCCACCTGACCCATTAAGAATTTTATTATTTTCTGTCGGGATAACCGTTATCGTTGCCCCTATCTTTGTGAGTCGGGGACAACAGCAGCAGCCAGGTCCACCCCCAGAACCAGAGCTGGTGAACGCCTGCCCTGTCGTCCCACCAACTTGTGCGGTTACCCACAAGGTGAACCGTCTCCTTACATTGTCTCGCGTTTGCTCTTTGAAGAGCTCGAAATTCGTAGAACAGTGTAACTCACGGCCATCGAACAAGTAGCAGGCCCGCCATCACTACTGGAAAATAGGCTATAGATAATATGGCAGCTAATGGCGCACCACCCATGAGGTGCGCCACTGCTATATAGCAATGGCGCACCGTCACCAAGTGCGCCATTAGTGTCCACTTTTCTAATGGCGCACTTCTCATCAGGTGTGCTACTACTAAACTGCTCCTGGACCAGCCCCCTCCCCCCTTACATAGCAATGGCGCACCTCTCTGAAATGCGCCATTAGCAACCAGGGACACTAATGCCACACTTCTTCGGGATGCGCTATTGGTATGTCTATGGGCCTGGGCTGCCCCCTCTCTGGCATGGACCAAACATACTTAGGGCCCAACGCCATAACCCTAGCCTCTATCCCCCCCCACATGCACCCGCAACCCTAGCCTATCGATCCCCTCCCCCCTCGCGCCGCGCCCACCCCATCCCACTCCCGATCCAATCCACCTCTCCCGCGACCACCCCCTCCCCCTCCCAGTCTCCGACGACCCCCTCCCCACCTCTCCGGCGACCGCTCCGGTGGCCTCGCTCTCCCTCCCACCCCTTCCCCCGATGCGGACCCACCCGACAGTGTCACCGCCTCGTCTGCTCCCACCTACGCCCGAATCGGTGAATCCCTTGCCTGCCTGTGCGTTCTCGCAGATCGACGACGACGACGGCCGCCATCAACGCCCGTCGCGGGAGTCTTCTTCCTCGTCTACGTCATCTTCTTCCCTTACGTTGTGTTTGAGCTCGTCTCCAAGCCACCCTAGGTGAGTCACGTAGCTGCACAATCCCTTCCTCCTCCTACCTCCTAGCTGGAGCTAGTAGCTAGCACTGCTGCACCTGCAAAAGCAATGCCAGATGTAATTGGTTTTGGCCAATGTAATTTTTATGGCCGGTCAGGAAGAAACATGTTGAGCTTGGGTTAATACTTCTCTGTCAAGTGCAAAGTAGTTCACCATTGTTGTTTTGTTACACCCATGACCTTTTTTATCGCTTGCTACAACGGTATATCCTGATATAGTTGTGTTAGCTGAATTCTTGTGGGCGAATAGAAAAGTGTTGATTTGTAAGTAGTGCATTTTTCTAACACTTGGTGGTTTTGGGAAAAGCTGATTTTTTCATGGATGGTTCGGAACATTATCTTATTAGAAAGTGTTAAGGTGATACGTTGCTCAAATGTGCTCTATACTTTGCTAAAGAATAAAGATGCTATAGATATTGGTTGCTTAAAAAAATGAAACTCCATGGGCACTAGCACCCATAGTCTATTGATATAGAAGAAGCATCCCTCATGAGGCAATAGATATTGGTTGCTTCAACATGCATTTCTGTTCCAAATAAATGCTATGAACGAGATTCAATGGTTCAAAGATACTTCAGACTTTTATACGGGCTTCATGTTTTCCATAGTTGTTACATTCATCTATCGTTGCTTTCATATATGATCATTCTAATGTTACCTTTCATCTCAGTTGTGTATTTATTTGATTTTTATAGATGTCCATGTTTAATATATAAACTTAGCCAAAGTTTAAATAGTTTTTTACAGTTGTGTGCAGCTCATGTAAAAATAGCTACATCTAAACTTCACAAAAATAGCTACATCCAATTTGGAGAAATGAAGAAGTGGATGCTCTGCTCTGTTTCTCATATGCTTAGTTGTTAGTAGCATCTCATTGCCTTGTTTACAAAAGTATGGTGCTTTCTATGTTTGAGAAAATAATGCTTGCATCCCGCCTCCAATTTGATCTAATGTAGTGCTAAATGGTCTAAAAAAAGTATCTCTCTTCTTCTCTGCTTGTAAAATATTGCCACAATCTGATTCATGTGTGTGCTCAGCTTGGTAGAAATATGCAATCTCAGTGATGTGAAGAATATGGTGTTTCCTATTATCTAAAGAAAAGAATCTAGCCAAATTATTTTTTCCTTCTAATTCATTCCTGTGAGTTAACACTTTTTTTTCAGTGACTAAAGTTGGTGTTTTTAAAAGTCTTTTGAATGTGAAGCACTCTACTTTAATTGATGCTGTGATTTTCTTATCTTGCAGAAATGGTTCGCTCTCGCCAAACCTGCCGCATTACCACCGGAATCCGTATACCACCCCACCCCCGAGCCGCCACCCCCGAGCCGGAGACCGCGCCCGCGCCCGCACCCGCCTTATCGGGCTGCTCCATGGGCTCGCGCCTCTCTGCATCGACGGCGTCCTCGCATGTCTCCGACTTTCCGACGGCAAGCTTTGACATTCAGCCCACTGCTTTCGAGTTGTCTCGAAATAGGCGGGAGATAGAAGAGGAGGACGCAACAAAGGAGGCGGAGTTCAATGCCGTTTGGGAGCGTAGGTACCCGGGCGTATTCAATGACCCTCCACGAGACCCGGCGCGCCTAGCGGTTGTATGGGAAGCAGCTCAGGCCGAAAGAGAGAACAAGCTCGTCGTCATATCTTCTGACGAGGAGTGAAGTAGTGCATGTAATTGATAACATGTTGGTTAAGAATTTGTGTACTCTCATGCTATACTTTGTGATTTGCTCTTGTTAATAATGGTGTTGGTTGAATTCTAATGTGGTTGTTACATTATGTTATAGTTGTCATGTTGATGATGTTGTTTATATCTGTGTGATGTATTTTGTATCTATGAGCTGTTTATATCTGTGATGAAAATACAGAAAAGCAAAAAAAAGAACCTATTATACGTAGTAATGGCGCACCTGGGGACTTAGTAATAGCGCACTTCGGGTGCGCCATTACTGTCTGGGTTAGTAATGGCGCACCAAATGTGCGCCATTACTAAGTGCTTGTAGTGGCGTAGTAGCAATGGCACACCGCATGCGCGCCATTAACATGCAAATGAGGTGCGCTATTAATGCCCTTTTTCCAGTAGTGCATACACCGGTGGAATACACATGTCCTGTCGATCCGATACAATGTGGGTCACCCGAATCCTTACCTTTAAGGACAATCGGCGTTCGGGACCCTAGGGCGGCTATACAGAGTCAACAACGAGTGGAGTACAAGGATTAA
This sequence comes from Bromus sterilis, assembly GCA_950022295.1. Classification (NCBI taxonomy): domain Eukaryota; kingdom Viridiplantae; phylum Streptophyta; class Magnoliopsida; order Poales; family Poaceae; genus Bromus; species Bromus sterilis. The sequence continues at coordinate 280,715,011 of OX465601.1, forward strand.
TCCTCGATAGCTCACACTTGATGTGGCTCGGCAGAGCCGAGGTAGGGACCTTTGGCGGTGTCTTCATTGTACCGTACCTGTGCAGTTATAAAATTTGTATCTGCGTTCACTCCCAGAGTGGTCATGACCTGCAATCTAATCCTATTTGACTAACAATGCGCATGGCTAACTGCTGAATAATATATATATATATATATTTATTTAATGGGCAGCATAGGATAAAGAAGGTACATCAAGGGGCGACAATGACAGGCTATGCAATTGAATAGGTAAGCAACGTAGAAGCAGTAGCAATGCCTAGTGCAAGAAATATACGAAAAGATAGGCGATATTTGGGGAAGGAAAATGACTCTGCTTGCCTGGAAGCTCGACGATAGGGGTAGGGTCGTCGACGACGTAGTCGTACTCAGCAACGGTGTAGTCGGCGGCACCAGCGGGGTCTACCGGAGAAGAAGGGGGAGAAACAATAAATATAAAGCAAACAATATGCAACACAGATGCATGGCATGACAGATGTATTGTTAGCGGTGTTCTAATGCAATACAAAGTGCTATGCTCGGAGCCGGAATTCATCCGGGGATTACCGGCTCCGGGTGATTACTGACACACGGCCCGAAGGGGGAATGTCTCGTGTTCGTTGTGTTAGAGGGGTGTGGTTGACATACAGATAGCGTATTCGTCGTATTTTTTGATCAAGTTTCATGTATAAAGTTTTTTAATCCGACTTACGATTTAAAAGTTTCATGTATCAAGTTTCATGTATAAAGTTTAAATTCATTTAAAAAGCATTTCTGAATTTATTTTATTATTTTAATTCCAACATTATCCAGAACCTTATCCAAAACAGTACTGACAAGGTGGACCCACATGTCATAGACAGTGGCAGTTAAATCATTTTATTTAATTAGAAAATACAGAGAGGGCCCACATGTCATACTCTAATTCTATTTCTATTTTCATTTAAACTTAATTAAACTAGTGGGGCCCAGCAGTCATAAGACATGTTCTTAATCATTTTCCATTTATTTTAAACAGGGAGTTAAGTGGGTGGGGGCCACCTGTAAGTCTCTGGGGCATTTCTAGCTTAACATTTTTATTTAGTTTAACCACCTGGCCTTGGTCCCACATTCCAGTGACACATGTGTGGGGGTTTTAGTTGCTAATCACGTTTCAGACGGGCGGGACCCACACGTTAGCCACACAGGGGGCTCACCGGCAACTCGCCGGCGACAGATCGCCGGCAAGGTCGAGCCCGCGTTCAACACGGAGCACGGGAGGGAGTGCGGCCAGGTTCATTCGAACGAGGGGTCGAGGGGGAGTCGTTTGGTGGCGGTGGCGTCGGCTGGGGTAGCCGGAATCCACGCAGGCGGCGAGCTGGGCTACAGAGCAGAGAACGGCGATGACGGGGATGAGGCTCCAATGGGTTTCTTCGGGCGCGCGCTAGGGAAAACGTCTACCAGGAAGGCGGGGAGCATGATGACGCGACTGGGAGGCCAAACGCGCGCACCACGGCACGGGGGCGAGCTCGTGATGGCGGAGAAGTTAATAGGTTTAGTTGGGTTGCCTTCCCTGTTAACCGCTCCAATAAACGATTCTTGATAACCCACAAGTCTAGGGGATCAATTGTAGCTTTTCGATAAATAAGAGTATCGATCCCACGAGGAGCAGAAGGTGTTGATAAATGACACTGGATAAGGAAAGGGCTGCAAACACTCAAAGGTAAATATTTAGGGGTTTTTGGTTTAAGCAACAGAAAAGTAAAAGACAGGCAAAGTAAACAGGGTAACTGAGGAGTAGCAAGTGGCCCAGTCCTTTCACAAGGATAAGCCTAGGAACTGAACTTATAAAAGCTAAAGCGTTCCCGAGAAAACACAGGAGAGATAGCTGAGTTACTTTCACCATACTCCGCCAAGTAATATGTATCGTGTTGATAAGTGTCGGTGGGTGGATCAATGCTAGTACACCTTCTATACTAAGATAAGTGTACTCTTATGATTACACACCTTGCAAGCATCCGCAAATACAAGGTAGTAATTAAGGCATAAGCCTAACCACAGCATTACGATCAAGGATCCATAACTCCCTTGTGCGAAATTCTGCGAACTGGGTTCAGGTTTCTGTCACTCCGGCAACCCACCATAGGCATCCTTTGTGCACAATGTATTCCTCTAGGCCCATGAAAGGTGAAGTGTTATGTGTTCGACTCACATAACACCACTAGAGAAATAACAACACAACTTAAGTATCAAACAACACATGATACTTCAACATCATATGACTACTAATAAATAGACTTCTCCCATGTTCTCAAGAACTAAAGTAACTACTCACAAGACATAAAAGTGATCATGATCAGAGGTGATATATGGGTGGTGAACAATCTGGACACAATGATATTTCTCCAACAAAGCTCAATAGCATTCACCACAAAATAGTAATCAACACCAACAGAGTAGAGAGGATAGATAGTACGGATTACAACGCAAGTTGCAATTGTGAGATGAGATGGGATGGAGATGGAGATGGTGCTGATGTTGGGGATGATGTTGATGATGATCTCGATGATGCCCGTGACGACGATGATGATGATGGCGACGATTTCCTCTTCCGGGAGGTGATCTCCCCGGCGGAATCTGCCTGCCGGAGATGTCTTTTCTCCTCTGTAGGTTTCCGCCCCGTGGCGGCGAAACACGGAAACCACTCTTCTTTAGGGGTTTCCACCCCAGGGGGCTTATATAGGCGAAAGGGGGCACCGAGGGGGCCACCAGGCACCCAGGAGGGTGCCTGGCGCGGCCAGGAGGGGGGCCGCGCCAGGCACCCTTCTGGCTGCCTGGTGGGTCCCCTCACCTCCTCCTTCGGTGATCCCCAGTTAATTTTCATAAAAATGCTCCCCGTAAAATTTCATCGCATTTGGACTTGATCTGATTCAGCAACTTTGTATCCACTTTTTACCGCTGAATTCTGGTTCTGCTGCTTTGGCACCGGAAAGTTGTAAACTGTGTAAAATAAGCCAAAACAACATAAGAACAATACTTTAAAGTGGAATATATCAATGAATAGGGTGAAAGCACAATATAAAATAGTGATGCTTTTTGGACGTATCAACTCCCCCAAGCTTAGACCTCGCTTGTCCTCAAGCGATTGCAGAGCTCGGTAAACCTGTCCACAAGTTTAGAGAGTGAAGTGTCGATAAAAGAATACGAACAAGAAGCATCAAGATTCCTCACCAAACTTAAACGTCCTCAACAGCAACCTCAACTCATAAGGTCCTTATGAGAAAGTAGTAACAATTATAACAAAGTAGGCCCTGGAAAACTCATCCAATCATGACAAACATAGCCTTGGTCAAGGAACAACAAATAACTTTTACTTTTTCTCTTTCACTTATAATGGAACAGTTGAAGCTTTTGAAAGAACATGCTATTAGTCAAGAAGTGCACATATCAACACAAAGGAAGATGTTTACTAAGCACAAGCTTTTGTAAACAACTTGTGACGCCCCCAAAATCAGACCGTGTATAGTAATCATACACACAGGGTACACGACTGAGATTAGGGTGCCACGGTGATAATATCACAGCACAACACTAAACACAAAAGGATAAACAAATATATTACAATAGAGGGGGTCACGCGGACCCGAATATATAAGTCATACAAGCCATAATATCTGAGTACAGACATAGTTAGTCAAGTTTTGCCTTAAGAAGGCTAGCACAAATCACATCAGAGATACAGATCGAAAAGGCGAGGCCTCCTGCCTGGGATCCACCAAAATACTCCTGGTCAACGGGAAACTCGACGTCGTAGTAGGCGCCTCCGGGGTACTCCTGCTCCTGGGCTCCAACGTCGGCTGCAGCGGCCGATCAGGCAAAACAGTAAAGGAAAAAAAGCAGGTGAGTACCTAGTATACCCGCGAGTGTTACGTCCGCTACTAAGCATTATGCATTGTATCAACGGAAAGAAGAGGCTGTATATAGTGGACTGAAGGACAGAAATCCAGAGCAAGGGTAAGAAGCTAGGCCTAACGAAGACTAGCATCTTCCGACGATGTCTTGCAGCATGAGGTAAGAATCAGCCAACAGTTTATATAAAGCATAAAGTAACAATGCAGCAGAAGTTGCTGCAGCATTGTATAATAATAAGTTGTAATAATTAACAATGCCTCCGAGTTCACCTCCTCGGCATCCCCGCGAGGAAGAGAACCCGAAACCATACAGTTTAATAATAATAGTTTCTAGTGGTAAGATCCAGCTTCAGCATAAAGCGTCCTGTTACCGTGGACACGACTATTCGAATAGATTAATCTTCCCTGCAGGGGTGCACTTGTGTTACGCTACACGCACGGATCTCCAGGGTGGCGGGAACCTTGTTAGGGAACGCTCCACCGAGGCTATCCGACACTTCATAGCCCATCTTTCAAACTCAACAGAGAGGCCATCCGCCGGTCTAAATCCTAAGTACGCCGGGCCTTGGACCCCAACCCGAACGTACTCCTGCACGGTGCGTGGCTGGCCGGTGAAGTTGAAGCAAATCCAAATAAGACATCACCGCGCGAGCAAATAAGACAACACCACTTCCCGGCAATCAGCCCGCAGTACTGCTGACGTCTGAAGAGTCCTCGGACGACACTAAGAAGCGGAGGAGCCCATAACTCGTAGTTCCCACGGGTAGGTAGTGCGTACATGGCATATAGCCAACTCAAGATATTCACTGAACCATTTAGCATTTTAATTAACATGCGTGACAACCGTTATCGTTGCCTCGACTTAAATGACCCGCGGACAACGACAGCAGCCAGGACCACCAGTACATCGGTGCCTTCCCTGTCGTCCCACCAAGTCACTGCGGTTACCAACAAGGTGAACCGTCTCCTTACCTTGTCTCGCGTGTGCTCCTGGAGGAGCTCGACTTTCGTGGTTTGGTAACTCTCGCGGCCAACGATCAGGGGCCAAGCACACCGGTACACTGGTCGTACCCTCCCTGTCGTCCCGTCGCAATACCTCTCGCGGGCACCGCTGGGTCGCCCGACTTCTTACCTTTAAGGACAATCGTCGTTCAGGACCCTATGGCGGTAAGACAAAGTCAGCCTCGAGTGGAGTACCAGGATTACTCCTGGATAGCTCACACTTGAGGTGACTAGGCATAACCCAGATAGGGGCCTTTGACGGTGTCTGCTTTGTATCGTACCTGTGCAGTTATAGTAATGGTATCCGCGTTCACTCCCCTGAGTGATCACGGCCCTCTATCTAATCCTATCTAACAATGCGCAGGGCTCACTGCTGAATAATGCATAATAATAATAGGCAGCATAGGATAAAGGAAGGCACATCAAGGGGCGACAAAAATCAGGCTATGCAGTTGAATAGGATTGTAATCGTAGCAGCAGCAGTAACAATGCCTAGTGCAAGAAAGTACGGAAAGATAGGCGATATCTGGGGAAGAGAATGGCTCTGCTTGCCTGCAAGCTCGACGGTAGTAGTAGGGTCGTCGACGACGTAGTCGTACTCAGCAGCGGTGTAGTCGACGGCAGCAGCGGGGTCTACCGGAGATTAAGGGGGGAAGAAACAGCAAATACACAGCAAGCATATACAAACATATGCATGACATGATAGAAGAAATGTTAACGGTGTTCTAACGCAGTGCAATGCACATTGCTCGGAACGGAAATTCATCTGAGGATGAACTACCGGCTCCGAATGATTACCGGACCGGGTGTCCGGAGGGGAAGGGTCAAGCCGGAGGTGTCGTGGTTACCGGAACAACATAAGGGGGGTGTATCCGTGCTAGTTGATCTATTCCGAGAAACATTCGTGTTCGGAATAAATTCATCCGGGCACTCTAACAGTACCGGACAATTTATCGGACAGTCGGTCCGGAGGGGGAATGTTCGATGTTCGTTGTGTTAGAGGGGTGTGGTAGACATACGGATAGCGTATTTGTATTCGTTATAATTTTCTGATCAATTTTCATGTATAAAGTTTTTGAATCCGAGTTACGGTTTAAAAGTTATTGAATTTCAAAGTTTAAATCAATTTAAATGATTTTCTGGATTTCTTTTAGTATTTATTAAACATTATCCAAAACATTATCCACAACATTATCCAAAACAGTGCTGACATGTGGGACCCACATGTCAGCCTCTGTTATTTATAAAACATTTAATTAAATCAGAAAATGCCTCTGGACCCACCTGTCAGTGACTCAATTTTAATTATTAGATTAACCTAAAACATTAAGTTAATTAATTAGAGGGGACCCACCTGTCAGTGACTGGGGTTGCCCAGTCAGCACAGTTGACTGGTCAACCCAGTCAACTGGGACCAAGGGGCCCACTGGCAGTGACCCAGGGGTGCCCCCAGGTGTGCCACGTCAGGGGGGGCACCGGCGGCGAGACGCCGGCGTGCCCAGCACGGCGGAGGCCACGGGAGGGCATCGGAAATGGGCTAGGGGGCACCGTTCGCCACGGGGTTTGGTGCATTCGAACTGGAAGGCAGCGCTGCGTCGATTCCAGGCGGTGGCGACGTCGGGGGTGGCCGGAGTGAAGCTCGCCGTCGACAATGGCGGAGGCAGCGCTCGGGTCAAAATGGAAGTCGGGGGTACGGGGTGAAATCTAGCGCGCAACTCATCACAACCGAACCTATGCTCTACCAGGAACACAGTGGTGCAGGCGGCGTGAGCTGAAGCTCACTGGAGCGAGCGCACGTCCTTCCTCGGCGGAGACGTGCTCGGCTCCAATGGCGCGGGAGGCTACGGCAAACGGGAGGCCACGGGAAACTAGGAGGGGGTAGAGGAGCTCACGACGGAGGCGTAGGGGAGGGCAGCAAGCTTGGGGGAGGCGCGACGAGGCCGGAATCGACGACGGGATCACGGCGGCTGGAGCGGGGGACGAAGACGAGGGCGAGACGAGGGAGGGCTCCCGGCTCGATTCCTTGCGGGACTTGATGAAGACAACGACGATGCTGAGGCTGGACACGGTAGCGTAGGAGGTAGTGGCCGTTGGCCGCGTGCGGCCACGGCGACGGCGGCGCTCGGGTAATATTTCCCCGACGATGGCGAGAGGAGGAGGAGGTGAATGGGGTGGGGGCGTGTCCAGGGAATGGGTGGGGGCGTGCTTATCGCCTCCCCGGTCGTAGGGAGCAGGTGAGGGAGGGGAGGGCTCCAGCGGCGTCCATGGCCACGGCTGCGCCACGGCGTCGAGCAGGTGGCCGACGTGATGGGGGCAGGTGGGAGGTGGAAGACGGGCCGGGGTGGGCTGGCTGAGGTGGGCCTCGCCCCAGGAGAGCTTTAAGCCCCTGTTTTATTTTGTTTTGTTTTTCTGTTTGCTCAAATTCTTTTCTGTAATTGATTTATTAACCCTAGCATTTTTGTAAAATATTATTGGTGTTTGTAAATTAGGTTTACATATTACTGAGGTGCCACAAAAGTTTTTGCAGCAAATGAAATTCATTAGATATTTATTTTAAATATTAAATGCGCAAAGTAAGGGTTGTAACCTACTGTTTGAATTGTTTGGAATTTTCTGTAACTTCAAAAATTACCAAAGTTGGCCCAACATGATTATAATGATTTTAGGCAATTTACAAAAATAGTTACATGATTTTTGGAACAACTTTAATTGAGCACTTTTGTTTTATTTTTCATTTAAATAAGTTTCAATTAGGGTTTGGTTTCTTGATGAGCAAGATGCAATTGGGCCTTGGGGTTTTGATTACCAACCAGCATGGTTTGAAAAGAGCAGAAGCAAAGTTTGATTAAGGACAGGGGATAACAGTGATTAACAAACAGTGATGGTCAACAGTGATGATGATTACTGTTACAGCAACTGAGGGTGTTACACAACTCACTTATCAAAAGATAATGTCAACAAAGATGTAACATGCTACATTTCAATGCAACTTTATATGCAAGCATCTTTATCAACATCAAGCGTCTGTTCTCTCTCTAGAAAGGAAGGAAGTAGGAAGGACTGACTCAGCACAAAATAAGGATGAACCCCGTGCAAAAGGGTAAGCAGGGAAAACTTATGTGCCATCTCTAGATCAAACAGAATAAAAACAAACTTTTGGGAGGTGCATGAACCGTCAACGACTGCTGATAAATAACTCACTCACTTCATGATTTGGACAAGTTTCGAGGGACGGCTCCCATGTGGGGACGATCACATCCCCTTGGATTCCTTTGTTTATCACTCGTAAAAGGGCGAAGAAACTTGTGTGTTAGTATTTATCTTTTACGAGCTGGGCACTCATGCCAGTCCCTTCTCGTATTAGGGGTTTGCAGATAAGACATGCAATCCCAAGATAAAACTTGTCCAAATTAAGAAGATCATGGGTCACCCACCACTTCCTCATGAGCTGAATCAGCGTTACAAAACAGAAGATTTTGAACATCTAAAGATAGCACATAAATTATATACTTTAGGAGTGGTATTGGAATACCACAAGTAGGAAGGTATGGTGGACTCAAGTGGAAGAAGCTGGTTTCAAGGTATGGAAGTACAAGCAGAATTCCGCTTAGTACAGAGTTTTGGCTAGCAAGGCTTTGAGAGTGCAGACAATTGATGACAACTTAGATGCAAGCAATACAAAGCATAAACATTAAAACTAGCATGAAACATCAAGTTGTCTTCCTTGTCAACATAACACTTCAAGCATAATAACACAAAGGTTTTGGCTATGTCGCTACTTTGAGAAAAACATGCTTGTTGTTATGACCAAAGCTATACTTGCCAAGATTAAATAAAGTTTTCGAAGCCATACCTGATATAAGGTCAATACTCCTCATAAGAATCAGCTCATAATGTCGATTGCGTGAAGAGAATACCAAGTGCAGCGAAGAAACCAATAGACTTCTCATTAATATTCCTTCATAGACGACTCCACACTCTCGGGTACAATGATCTCCACAAAAGGAGTGATAGACCTCAAAGCAACAACTATTTCATAAAGTGACTTCCCTAGACATGATATGACTCTACTTGACTCCTAAAGACAAAGATAAAGATAAAGATACCGGGCACTCCCCCAAGCTTGGAACAAGCTAAGGGGGTGCCATTACCCGAGGAGATTAACTCCTCATTCTTGTTCTTCTCAGTCAGGTACTCCTTGGCGAAGCGCTTCCATGGCAGTTGTTCTCCAGTCTCGAAGGACATTCCCGTCTCCAAGATCCTGCACTCAGCACCTAAACCCATGCGCATAAACTTTAGTTCATACTCACAGTTCTGGTTGTGCAGATCATAGATCTCTGCTTGGAGCCCATAAACTTTTTCTTCTAGTGCGGACAAACTTGACCACATCTCCTTCATCTCCTTCTTGTGGGAAGCCTCGATCTCGTTCATGATGTCAAAGTTAGCTTCAACACCACGCTCCACCATCTTCTTGAACTTGAAGACCTCCTGTTCCATATCCTTCAGCCGCTCCTCAGTGCTCCCTTCCTTGATTGGTCCCTTCAGATCTACCTTGTGGAGAACACCGTCCTCCAAATGAAGGACCTGGGGGTGCTTCCTCACCTCAGCGAGGTAAGGGTGGATGATGTTGACGACGAACTTGTCCTTGGGGGAACTTGGGGAAGGCATGGCACCTAGATCTACTGAAAGTTTTCCTGGCAGAAACAGACCGAGAAAGAAAACACGTGAAATCGAGAGATACGGTGCCGGGACTATCCGGGCAAATATATAGCGAAAATTTCCGCAACAGAAGGAAGGTTTCAAGCCTAGGTGGAGTCGGAGGCGGAGTCCAGGGCAGCCAGGAGGGTGCCTGGCGCGTCCAGGAGGGGGGCCGCGCCAGGGGGCCTCCTGGCCTCCCTGGAGCTCCTCTCTGGCTCCACTCAGGCTTGGAATTTTCCTAATTTTGCAAAAACTCTGAAAAGTTTACTTTTATTGACGTTCGCGGTGTTTTCTTACCATAATTCATACCTTTTCTAATTCTGCTCCTGCCGGAGTCTGAAACTGGGCTGCAACATGTTCTTCATGAGTACTTGTATATATCATGTTTGCAAACACATTGATTGGATCACCTGCCATATAATGTTTGAGTCTTTGTCCATTCACAACTTGAGGTTTTGTGCCTTCGAAATTATTGATCTTGATTGCACCCGACCGATATACTTCTTCAATATGAAAAGGTCCTTCCCATCTGGAAAGTAGTTTACCTGGAGAAAACCAGCAACGAGATCTAAACAACAAAACTTTATCACCAACATTAAATTCACGTTTCAGAATTCTTTTATCGTGCCACTTCTTTACCTTTTCCTTGAACATTTTAGCGCTCTCGTAAGCTTCACTTCTCCACTCATCTAGAGAAGTCAAGTTCATGAGACACTTTTCACCAGCTAACTTTGGGTCAGCATTCAGCTCTCTGACAGCCCAGAAAGCTTTATGCTCTAACTCTAATGGTAAATGGCAAGCCTTGCGATAGACCATCTTATACGGAGACATGCCCATGGGGTTTTTGTAAGAAGTTCTATACGCCCACAAAGCATCTCCTAACTTCTTTGACCAGTCCTTTCTAGAACTGTTTACTTTTTTCTGCAAGATCAACTTGATCTCCCTATTGGTGAGCTCAACTTGCCCACTAGTTTGAGGGTAGTACGGTGATGCAATCCTATGATTGACATCGTGCTTGGCTAGAGCTTTCCTAAAAGCTCCATGAGTGAAGTGTGACCCTCCATCTGTCATGAGGTACCTTGGTACTCCAAACCTAGGAAAAATTACATCTTTGAGCATTTTCAAAGATGTCTTGTGATCAGCACTCTCAGTGGGGATTGCTTCAACCCACTTAGTTACATAATCAACAACAACTGAGATGTGTGTGTACTTGTGTGAAGGAGGAAAAGGACCCATAAAATCAAACCCCATCAGTCAAAAGGTTCGATCACCAGCGAGTAATTCATAGGCATCTCATTTCTCCTGCTAATGTTACCAACTCTCTGACACTTATCACAAGATAGAACGTACCTTCGGGCGTCCTTAAAGAGAGTAGACCAATAAAAACCTGATTGTAAAACTTTATGTGCGGTCCTTTCACCGGCATGATGTCCTCCATAGGGACTATCGTGACATTGTCGAAGAATGTCCTGCTGCTCGTGCTCCGATATACACCGTCTTACGATCCCGTCCACACCTTCTTTATAAAGACGTGGATCATCCCAAAAAGTAGTGCCTCAAATCCGTGAAGAATTTCTTCCTCTGCTGAAATGTGAAACCTGGAGGCAAAAACTTTGCAACGATAAAATTAGCATAATCTGCAAACCAAGGGTCGGAATGAGATTGTACTTTTACAACAGCAAGCTGTTCATCTGGCAAACTATCGTTGACTGGAATAGGATCGTGCGGGATATCTTCCATCCTTGAAAGATTATCCGCCACCGGATTGTCTTCTCCTTTTCTATCGACAATCTGCAAATCAAATTATTGAAGAAGCAGTACCCACCTAATGAGTCTTGGTTTGGCATCCTTTTTCTGCGTAAGATACTTAATGGCAGCATGGTCAGTATGAATAATAACTTTAGAATCAACAATATACTGCCTAAACTTATCACAAGCAAACACCACTGCCAAGAATTCCTTCTAGGTAGTAGCATAATTCTTTTGAGCACTATCAAGTGTTTTGCTGGCATAGTGGATGACATTCAACTTTGTGTCAACCCTTTTTCCTAAAACAGCTCCAATAGCAAAATAACTAGCATCACACATAATTTCAAAGGGCAAATTCTAGTCAGGTGGTTGTACTATAGGAGCGGTTATCAAGGCTTTCTTAAGAACTTCAAAATCTTCCTTACAATCTTCATCAAATACAAAAGGAGCATCCTTCTGGAGAAGATTGGTAAGGGGCCTCGAGGTCTTAGAAGAGTCCTTGATAAATCTTATATAGAAACCAGCATGACGTAGAAAACTACGAATACCTTTAATGTCCCTTGGATAAGGCATCCTTTCAATTGCTTCAATGTTTGCCTTGTCCACTTCAATTCCCCTTTCGGAAATCTTGTGTCCAAGAACTATCCCTTCGTTAACCATGAAATGGCACTTCTCCCAATTGAGCACCAAATTTGTTTCTTCACATCTCTGCGAAACTTTATTAAGATTGTGGAGACAGTGGTCAAAGGAGTTTCCATAGACGGAAAAGTCGTCCATGAAAACTTCTACAATCTCCTCACAGAAACCATGGAATATTGCAGACATACACCTCTGAAAAGTAGCAGTTGCATTACACAAACCGAAAGGCATACGCCTATAAGCATAAGTACCTTAAGGACACGTGAAAGTGGTCTTCTCTTGATCCGCGGTGTTGACTTGAATCTGGGAGAAGCCAGAGTACCCATCAAGATAGAAGAAGTGGGTGTTTTGAGACAACCGCTCGAGCATATGAGCAATAAAGGGCAAAGGATAGTGGTCCTTCCGGGTGGCCTTGTTTAACTTCCTGAAATCAATACACATTCTATATCCAATAATAGTCCTCTGAGGTATTAGTTCATTTTTATCATTAGGAACAACAGTCATACCTCCCTTCTTAGGAACACAATGAACGGGACTTACCCACTTACTATCAGTTACAGGATAGATGATACCTGCGGCTAGAAGTTTGAGAACCTCCGTCCTAACCATGTCCTTCATCTTTGGGTTCAACCGTCATTGATGATCAACAACCGGTTTAGCATCGGGCTCAATATTGATAGTATGTTGGCAAATGGATGGACTAATACCCTTGAGATCATCAAGAGTATAGCCAATAGCACCTCGGTGTCTACGGAGTGTCTCCAATAATCGCTCTTCTTCATACCCTGAAAGGTTAGAATTGATAATAACAGGATATACTTTCTTTTTATCTAAACTAGGTAAATGCCCGTGCGTTGCTACGGGACAACAAATGATATCGAGTAACATTAATCGGAGGTATTACATATGCCGCAAATATAAGTGCCAATATCTGCAAGATTTTACTCACTTTATGGTCCATAAACTACACTCATTTTTGTTGCATGTGTTTTACATTTTTCATAAAAATTTTCAAGAACACGCAAGAGAGTTGTGTGACGATATATTAAGAAGGGGAAAACAGTTTTACAAGGACGTTGTAGGGCGTCGACAGAACAGCAGGCCTCAACAACATTTTTCATTTTATGGTTATTCTTTTTTAGTTAGGTTATGCAATGATCTGATTATGTATCACTATATCAGTTACTAATAACAAATGATATCTCATCCCTGTCAATATCTGCAAGAGCACATAATTACGACGGCTGGAGAAAACCATATCTAGCAAATCAAAAGAAATTGGAGTTAACAGAGGAAAACCACTTGTAACATGGTGAAACAAAATAGGGCACCTCCATGTCCCTGCTTAGAGTGTGTTTCATCAATTCTTCTCGTATGCTATTAATTCATGTTCCTGTATTAGAGGTATACATGAGAGGCTTTTAATTTGCCATTAAATTTATATATCATCAGGACAAGTTGCTCCTTGCTGCAGCTAGCTGCACCAAGAGTTGCTCCACTACAGGTACTGCTATAGTAGAAGGATTTGGATTCTCTAATATAGTAGAAGGATTTGGATTCTCTAATAATGAGCAATAAAGGGCAAAGGATACTGGTCCTTCCGGGTGGCCTTGTTTAACTTCCTGAAATCAATACACATTCTATATCCAATAATAGTCCTCTGAGGTATTAGTTCATTTTTATCATTAGGAACAACAGTCATACCTCGCTTCTTAGGAACACAATGAACGGGACTTGCCCACTTACTATCAGTTACAGGATAGATGATACCTGCGGCTAGAAGTTTGAGAACCTCCGTCCTAACCACGCCCTTCATCTTTGGGTTCAACCGTCATTGATGATCAACAACCGGTTTAGCATCGGGCTCAATATTGATAGTATGTTGGCAAATGGATGGACTAATACCCTTGAGATCATCAAGAGTATAGCCAATAGCACCTCGGTGTCTGCGGAGTGTATCCAATAATCGCTCTTCTTCATACCCTGAAAGGTTAGAATTGATAATAACAGGATATACTTTCTTTTTATCTAAATAAGCATACTTGAGCGTATCTAGTAGTGGTTTTAGGTCGAACACCGGGTCTTCTTTCGGTTGCGAGAGGATTCCTAAAGGTTCAACCGGGAGGTTGTGCTTCAGGATGGGAGTTTGTCTTAAAAATATGTCTTCTAGTTCATCCCTCTCCTTCATATGTATATCATTCTCGTGGTCTTCCATAAATTGCTGCAAAGTGTCATTAGGAGGAATAGCAATGGAAGCAATTTCTTCAATAATTTTGTCATTACTTGACAGGTCAGGACCACGAGGCTGCTTAGAAAACTTAGAAAAATTAAATTTATACGGCTCACCGTTGAATTCAACAGAAACTTTACCTTTCTTGCAATCTATTATAGCTCCGCAAGTGCTGAGGAAGGGCCTACCAAAGATAATAGGGCAAAAACTATATTGCACTGAACCAAGTACAAGAAAGTCTGTAGGATATTTTACCTTCCCGGAGAGTACTTCAACATCTCTTACAATCCCAACTGGAGAGATTGTTTGTTTATTTGCAAGATGGATAGTGACATCTATGTCCTCGATCTCACACGGCTGAATCTCCTGCATGATCTCTTGATAAAGGGTGAAGGGAATAGCGCTGACGCTAGATCCCAATTCACATAGCCCATAGTAATTATGATCTCCTATTTTGACAGATACAACTGGTGTACCTGAAATTGGGCCTTTGTTCCTGGCCGTGACAATGTTAGTGGCAACAGCACAAAAACTAATAGTGGATTCTTCGATATCACTGGTTACCAGATCCTTGACCATTGCAACTTGTGGCTGGACCTTGATAATGTCCTCAGGTCCGTCAGTGGTCTTTCTATTCTTGTTTAAAATACCTGTAACAAAAGAGTGCTCCTTTATCCTGGAGGGATAAGGAGGCTGTTCATACACAACTGCAGGTAAAACAGGATCAGTAACATTAATCTCAATTGGTGACTCCTTGAAAGGTTTATGATGTTGACTCTCCTTCTTCCTGGAAGAATCAATATGAGAAGCAAAGTCTTTGCAAAAGTCAACCATTAGCTGGGAATCAAGACCAAATTTAGAGCAAAAGGTATTAAAGTAATCAATCTTCACATAACTCTCAATGTAGTCATGCTCATATTTTATAGCGGGTTCAATACCTTTATCAATTTCCAGTCTTCAGTGTTCTTCTGGATCCTTTCTATAAGATCCCATTTCTCTTCCATACTTCTGGTCTGGAATACCCCACTAGAGGAGGCATCCAACATCTCCTTGTCCTGACGAGAAAGTCTGGCATAAAAATTTGTATGGATAATTTCCTTGGGGAGCTCATGGTTTGGGCATTTGAGCATAAGGGACTTCAGTCTCCCCCAAGTTTGAGCGATGCTCTCTCCGTCGCGATACCAAAAGTTGTAGATGTAGTTCTTGTCTTGGTGAATTTCACGAAGAGGATAAAACTTTGCGTAAAAGAGAGACATAAGCTCTGTCCATTCAAGCAGATCAGAGTTATCGAGTAGCTTATACCAATCTGAAGCTTTATCTTTGAGTGATATGGAGAATAGTTTCTTCATGACGAACTCCATCGTCACACCTGCAAGCTTAAATAAAGAACATAATTGTGAAAAATATAGCAGGTGTTCTCCCGGATGTCCTTCTCCTGTATAACGATTAGCCAAGAGATAATCAACAATACCAGATGGTATTTTATAGGGCACAATTTCAGTAGGGGTAGGAGTGACCACCACAGTCGTGGGGCGGATCCTTACCAGCAAGGAACCAACAACAAAAGAGTCCATAAGGACTGAAAGTAACAACAAAAAATAAAAGTTCCCTTACCGACTTTACTTACCAATAGCGCTACACTCCCCGGCAAAGGCGCTAGAAAAGCTCGTTGATGGCCGAGAAGTTAATAGGTTTAGTTGGGTTGCCTTCCCTGTTAACCGCGCCAATAAACGATTCTTGATAACCCACAAGTCTAGGGGATCAATTGTAGCTTTTCGATAAATAAGAGTATCAATCCCACGAGGAGCAGAAGGTGTTGATAAGTGACACTGGATAAGGAAAGGGCTGCAAACACTCAAAGGTAAATATTTAGGGGTTTTTGTTTTAAGCAACAGAAAAGTAAAAGACAGGCAAAGTAAACAAGGTAACTGAGGAGTAGCAAGTGGCCCAATCCTTTCACAAGGATAATCCGAGGAACTGAACTTATAAAAGCTAAAGCGTTCTCGAGAAAACACGAGAGAGATAGTCGAGTTACTTTCACCATACTCCGCCAAGTAATATGTATCGTGTTGATAAGTGTCGGTGGGTGGATCAATGCTAGTACAGCTTATCGACTAAGATAAGTGTACTCTTATGATTAGACACCTTGCAAGCATCCGCAAATACAAGGTAGTAATTAAGGCATAAGCCTAACCACAGCATTACGATCAAGGATCCATAACTCCCTTGTGCGAAAGTCTGCGAACTGGGGTTCAGGTTTCTGTCACTCCGGCAACCCACCATAGGCGTCCTTTGTGCACAATGTATTCCTCTAGGCCCATGAAAGGTGAAGTGTTATGTGTTCGACTCACATAACACCACTAGAGAAATAACAACACAACTTAAGTATCAAACAACACATGATACTTCAACATCATATGACTACTAACAACTAGACTTCTCCCATGTTCTCAAGAACTAAAGTAACTACTCACAAGACATAAAAGAGATCATGATCAGAGGTGATAGATGGGTGGTGAACAATCTGGACACAATGATATTTCTCCAAGAAAACTCAATAGCATTCACCACAAAATAGTAATCAACACCAACAGAGTAGAGAGGATAGATAGTATGGATTACAACGCAAGTTGAAATTGTGAGATGAGATGGGATGGAGATGGAGATGGTGCTGATGTTGGGGATGATGTTGATGATGATCTCGATGATGCCCGTGACGATGATGATGATGGCGACGATCTCGCCTTCCGGGAGGTGATCTACCCGGCGGAATCTGCCCGCCGGAGATGGCTTTTCTCCTTTGTAGGTTTCCGCCCCGTGGCGGCGGCGAAACACGGAAACGACTCTTCTTTAGGGGTTTCCACCCCAGGGGGCTTATATAGGAGAAAGGGGGCACCGAGGGGGCCACGAGGCACCCAGGAGGGTGCCTGGCGCGGCCAGGAGGGGGGCCGCGCCAGGCACCCTTCTGGCTGCCTGGTGGGTCCCCTCACCTCCTCCTTCGGTGATCCCCAGTCAATCTTCATAAAACTGCTCCCCGTAAAATTTCATCGCATTTGGACTTGATTTGATTAAGCAACTTGGTATCCACTTTTTACCGCTAAATTCTGGTTCTGCTGCTTCGGCACCGGAAAGTTGTAAACTGTGATAAATAAGCCAAAACAACATAATAACAATACTTTAAAGTGGAATGTATCAATGAATAGGGTGAAATCACAATATAAAATAGTGATGCTTTTTGGACGTATCAGTTCACCGGCGGCGAGGAGCTACTACTTCCATGGCGTCGGCTTCTACAGCGAACGCGAGGGGGCGCTAGTGGTTGGCGGCGGACGGGGAGCTCACCCAGAGTGCGTAGGGGAGGGCAGCGGGCTCGGAGAAGGCTCAACGGGGCCGGAATTGACGACGGCGAGCGGCGGGGTTGCGGAGGGGAACGACGACTTAGCGCACTGTGTGTACGTCCTCGGCTCGATTCCTCGCGGTAGTCGACGTAGTCGACGACTATGAGGCGCAGGGACAAGGCGACCAGTCCTTCGGTGCCTTCTCGCCGCGGTGGGGCACGGCGGCGCCCGACAGCGTTCGGGCGGGATTTTCCCCGGGGAGGGTGAGGCGAGAAGGAGGGGAAATGGATCAGGGGCTCGATCCAGATGGGCGGGGCGTGTTCTTAATGGCGAGGATGAGGCCGTTGTCGACCTGTGAGTGGAGGAGGGGTTGTAGCAGGGGCAAACTGTCCATGGCGCTGGGCGGGATGAACAGCGCGAGGAAGGAGAAGGAGAGAAGGGGCAAGTGGGAAGAACGGGTTGGGGCTGGTTGGCTGTTGCACTGTGCGAGTTATAGCCATGCCCATTTTCCTTTATTTCTTTTCTCTAGTTATTTTCTTTTTGCAATTATTTTATTAGCTTAGACATTTTTTGTAAAACATGAAACTTGTTTGTATATTTGTGTTGCACTATATAGCAGTGCCACAAAAAGTTTGGGACTTTTATAAATCTATTTGATATTATTTTTGAACTACAACTAGTAAATGGGGTAGTTTAAGTACTGGTTTGAATTGTTTTTTCGAAGCTTAATAAATCCCCATATCCATATGGACACGATCCACTGATTATTATGCACTTTACAAAATTGGTTGCAAGGTTTTTGGACAAGATTTTATTTGACACAATATTTTTAATATCCACAAAAAGGCATATTGAATAGGTTTGGATTCAAAGATGATCAAGGCATGATTAGCAACAGTAATGGTAATAAGCAAAAGTGATTCTTGTTACAGACACAGAGGGTGTTATAAATCTCTCCCACCACAGGAATTCTTGTCCTGAGAATTTAAGTGGTAGCGGGAAAAAGATCGGGGTATTCTTCACGAACAGAAAATAAAGGTTTCCTTAACGGCTTGACTTACCAATAGCGCTACACTCCCCGGCAACGACGCCAGAAAAGCTCGTTGATGGCGGAGAAGTTAATAGGTTTAGTTGGGTTGCCTCCCCTGTTAACCGCGCCAATAAACGATTCTTGATAACCCACAAGTCTAGGGGATCAATTGTAGCTTTTCGATAAATAAGGATGTCGATCCCACGAGGAGCAGAAGGTGCTGATAAGTGACACTGGATAAGGAAAGGCTGCACACACTTAAAGGTAAATATTTAGGGGTTTTTGGTTTAAGCAACAGAAAAGTAAAAGACAAGCAAAGTAAACAGGGCAACTGAGGAGTAGAAAGTGGCCCAATCCTTTCACAAGGATAAGCCTAGGAACTAAACTTATAAAAGCTAAAGCGTTCTTGAGAACACGCGGGAGAGATAGTCAAGTTACTTTCACCATACTCCGCCAAGTAATATGTATTTTGTTGATAAGTGTTGGTGGGTGGATCAATGCTAGTACACCTTCTAGACTAAGATAAGTGTACTCTTATGATTACACACCTTGCAAGCATCCGCAAATACAAGGTAGTAATTAAGGATCCATAACTCACTTATGCAAAAGTGTGCGAACTGGGGTTCAGGTTTCTGTCACTCCGGCAACCCACCATAAGCATCCTTTGTGCATAATGTATTCCTCTAGGCCCATTAAGGTGAAGTGTTAAGTGTTCGACTCACATAACACCACTAGAGAAATAACAACACAACTTAAGTATCAAACAACACATAATACTTCAACATCATATGACTACTAATAACTAGACTTCTCCCATGTTCTCAAGAACTAAAGTAACTACTCACAAGACATAAAAGAGATCACGATCATAGGTGATAGATGGGTGGCAAAAAATCTGGACACAATGATATTTCTTCAACAAAACTCAATAGCATTCACCACAAAGTAGTAATCAACACCAATAGAGTAGAGAGGATAGATAGTACGGATTACAACACTAGTTGCAATTGTGAGATGAGATGGGATGGTGATGGAGATGGTGCTGATGTTGGGGATGATGTTGATGATGATCTCGATGATGCCCGTGAAGATGGTGATGATGATGACGACGATCTCCCCTTCCGGGAGGTGATCTCCCTGGCGGAATCTGCCCGCCGGAGATGGATTTTCTCCTCTGTAGGTTTCCGCCCCGTGGCGGCGGCGAAACACGGAAACTCTTCTGTTCTTAGGGTTTTCACCCCAGGGGGGTTTTATAGGAGAGAGGGGGCACCGAGGGGGGCCACCAGGCACCCTTCTGGATGCCTGGTGGGTCCCCTCACCTCCATCTTCGGTGATCCCCAGTCAATTCCCATAAAAACGATCCCCGTAAATTTTCATCTCATTTGGACTTGATCTGATTCAGCAACTTGGTGTCCACTTTTCACCGTTGAATCCTGGTTCTACTGCTTCGGAATCGGAAAGTTGTAAACTGTGTAAAACAAGCCAAAACAACATGAGAACAATACTTTAAAGTGGAATATATCAATGAATAGGATGAAATTACCATATAAAATAGTGATGCTTTTTTGACGTATCAACTCCCCCAAGATTAGACCTCGCTTGTCCCCAAGCGATTACTGAGCTCGGTAAACCTGTCCATAAGTTTAGAGAGTGAGGTGTCGATAAAAGAATACGGACAAGAAGCATCAAGATTTTTCACCAAACTGAAGCATCCTCAACAGGAACCTCAACTCTTAAGGTCCTTATGAGAAAGTAGTAACAATTATAACAAAGTAGGACATGGAAAACTCATCAAATCATGGCAAACATAGCCTTGGTCAAGGAACAACTAATGACTTTTTACTTTTGCTCTTTCACTTATAATGAAACCAGTTGAAGCCTTGGAAAGAACATGTTATTAGTCAAGAAAGTGCACATGTTAACACAAAGGAAGATGTTTACTCAGCATAAGCTTTTGTAAACAACTCACTTATCAAAAGATAATGTCAACAAAGATGTAACATGCTAACTCTCAATGCAGCTTTGTATGCAAGAATCTTTATTAACATCAAATGTATGTTCTCTCTCAAGAAGGAAGGAAGTAGGAAGGACTGACTCAGCACAAAATAAAGGATAAACCCCGTGCAAAAGGGTAAGCAGGGAAAACTCATGTGCCATCTCTAGATCAAACAGAATAAAAACAGACTTTTGGGAGGTGCATGATCCGTCAACGACTGCTCATAGATAACTCACTCACTTCATGATTTGGACAAGTTTCGAGGAACGGCTCCCATGTGGGGACGATCACATCCCCTTAAATTCCTTTGTTTATCACTCATAAATGGGCGAAGGAACTTGTGTGTTAGTATTTATCTTTTACGAGCTGGGCACTCATGCAAGTCCCTTCTCGTATTAGGGGTTTGCAGATTAGACATGCAATCCCAAGATAAAACTTGTCCAAATTAAGAAGATCATGGGTTACCCACCACTTCCTCATGAGCTGAATCAGTGGCACAAAATAGAAGATTTTGAACATCTAGAGATAGCACACAAATTATATACTTTAGTAGTGATAGTGGAATACCACAAATAGGAAGGTATGGTGGACTCAAGTGGAAGATGTTAGTTTCAGGGTATGGAAGTACAAGAAGAATTCCGCTTAGTATAGAGTTTTGGCTAGAAAGGCTTTGAGAGACCAGACAATTGATGACAACTTAGATGCAAGCAATACAAAGCATAAACATTAAACTAGCATGAAACATCAAGTTGTCTTCCTTGTCAACATAACACTTCAAGCATAATAACACAAAGGTTTTGATTATATCGCTACTTTGAGAAAAACATGCTTGTTGTTATGACCAAAGCTATACTTGCCAAGATTTAAATAAAGTTTTCGAAGCCATACCTGATATGAGGTCAATACTCCCCATAAGAATCAGCTCATAATGTCGATTGCGTGAAGAGAATACCAAGTGAAGCAAAGAAACCAATACACTTCTGATTAATATTCCTTCATAGACGACCTCACACTCACGGATACAAAGCTCTCCACAAAAGGAGTGATAGACCTCAAAGCAACACCTATTTCATAAAGTAACTTCCCTAGACATGATACGACTCTACTTGACTCCTAAAGACAAAGATAAAGATAAAGATACCCGGCACTCCCCCAAGCTTGGAACAAGCTGAGGGGATGCCATTACCCGAGGAGTTTTACTCCTCATTCTTGTTCTTCTCAGTCAGGTACTCCTTGGTGAAGCGCTTCCATGGCAGCTCCTCTCCAGTCTCGAAGGATGTTCCCGTCTCCAGGGTACTGCACTCAGCACCTAAACCCATGCGTAGAAACTTTAGTTCATACTCAGAGTTCTGGTTGTGCAGATCATAGATCTATGCTTGGAGCCCATAAACTTTTTCTTCTAGTGCGGACAAACTTGACCACATCTCCTTCATCTCTTTCTTGTGGGAAGCCTCGATCTTGTTCATGATGTCGAAGTTAGCTTCAACACGACGCTCCACCATCTTCTTGAACTTGAAGACCTCATGTTCCATCTCCTTCAGCCGCTCCTCGGTGCTCCCTTCCTTGACTGGTCCCTTCAGATATTCCTTGTGGAGAACACCGTCCTCCATGTAGGAGATATGCCCTAGAGGCAATAATAAATGTTATTATTATCTCCATGTTTGTAATTATGTTTATATTCCATGCTATAACTGCAATGGTTCTCGAGTCTGCAATAACCACGAGGCTCAGAGGAAGACTCATATGCACGTGTGGAATAATAAACGGATAAAATATATATTCCTAGTCTCGCCTCTAAGACTAGCTCAAGTGTTGCATGATGGTTCTGTTTTCCTAATCATGGGCATGACTATGCCGGCAACTTTGAGGGCACAATGTTAGAAGAACATTTGTGTTGAATCGACCTAGATTGATGTTATGCTATGAGATACATTCGTCACCAGTTAATGGATTATAACACAGAGAAAGTTGAGCGTTTGCATAATTCCTTAGACCATGAGAGTATCGAGTTCCTTCGTACTTGCTTCGTGAACTTTGGGGTTTGTTAAACGTCATCTGTAAAAGGGTGGCTATTACGGCGGCTTACGGGTTCACGGAAAAGTATGACAAGGAACTAGGTAGCTCAAGATTGGGATTTGCTCCTCCGTCGATGGAGAGATATTCTTCGGGCCCTCTCGGTGTTATGGTATCCACCATCGTCTGGCCAGACACAGTGTGATTTGATCACAGGGATGCCGGAACGCGGGAACGAGAAAAGAGAACAATACCGGAAACGAGGTAACTGGCATAGTGGACAAGTTGTTGATTCACGGGGATGCCAATAAGTCTCACCTCGGGTATTTGTAACATATCGCGAAGCAACAGGAATAGCACACGGCAACTAAAGGTTCACTCGAATATTCATTCGTATGGGTATAGGGATCAATATGGATGTCCTCGGTTCCGCTATTGATCATTGATCGGAAAGTGTTCCGGTCATGTCTATACTTCATCGAACCTATAGGGTCACACGCTTAAGGGTCATCTATCTGCTGAATTCTAGACAGGGAGTCTGAGAGAAAGTCACCGGAAAGGTTTCGGAGAAAACGGAAAAGTTCCGGAGAGAGAACACCGGAATAGTTTCGGTAAAACCGAAAAGTTGTTTCGGACTGAACCACTAAGCCGAAAAGGTTTCGGTAAGCACCTGGTACTTCTGGAGGGTGCCAGAATTGTTCTGGTAACTTCTGGAATTTTTCCGGAGAAAAGAATAAAATATTTTTTTCGGAAATGTTTCGGAGCTGCCGGAAATGTTCCGGAGCTGCCGGAAATGCTTAGGTTACTTTTCGCAGATGAAAATCATTGATCCGTAAATTTTTCGGAACGCATCCGAAATTGTTTTAGGGGGTGCTGGAAATGTTCTGGGCCTACAGAAATTTTTTCGGGATTTTCGGACGCGAAAATTTGGTCTCATGAATAGTGGAACACTATTGGGAGAAAATATCTCATGAATAGTGGAAACACTATTGGGAGAAAATATCTCATGAATAGTGGAAACACTATTGGGAGAAAATATCTCATGAATAGTGTGAAAATATCTGAGGGCATTTTGGTATTTTGCCATCTCTTCTCACTCTATAAATAGAGGTGGAGAGGTGCTCTCCACAGACACACAAAAGTCTCTCATACAAGTGCCATGCAATTATCTGGCTTCTTCTCTCCCTCCCACGAAATAGTTTCGTAGAGCCGAAAGGCTGTCTGGGTTCCGGCAGGAACTAGTTCTGGACGGCGAAGCCCTGCCGGATAGCTGACACCGTATGTGTGCAACCCCGTAGAGAGGTCGTAGTTTCGATCTTTTGCCCGAAGGGCTGTCCGAGTTACCGTTCGAGTTTTGAGGGGCCTCCCGAAGGGCTGTCCGAGTGACCGTCCGAGGTTCGGGTGCGCCTCTCGAAGGGTTGTCCGTGACACCGTCCGAGGGACTGTCCGACCGCCTCCCGGAGCGCTGTCCGAGGAGCAGACGAGGGACAACATCCTCGTGGTTGGGAGGTTGTAAATCCTAGCTGCGGGGATCTGCACCACCGATCTTCATCGACTCTACTTCCGCTGCGCTACGAGTCGGTAATGATAAGATCAAAACCTTGTATGCATCTCCATAGTGGTCCTGGGCGTGTTCGTAGTGCGGAAATTTTTGTTTTCTGCTGCGTTCCCCAACAGTGGCATCAAGAGCCGTGCTATGCGTAGATGCAGGTCACGATCTAGAATACATAGAGATGTATGGGTATTGCATTATATAATTTTGTAGTAGATGGGATCTATTGCTGAAAATTATTTATGCGGGTACCAGATGAAATCTGTTACCCGATGTTCTTGTTGCTTCCCTGGAATTTGCGTATTTCTAATCTCGATAACTGCATGGTGCAATTTCAAAGTTCTGGCAATCCGCGATCCTGATTGATCAACGAAGTGCTAACAGTTCATTGAATTCCACCATAGTTAAAGAAAGATGGAATTTCGCAGACTAAAGGGCAATGCAGATATGATATGCATGGGGGTCACGCGTATGACGAAGTTCAGTATGGGGTTCGAGATTTTATTATCCCGTGCTTCATACACCCCGCAAAGTTAATCTAGCGACTTGAATAATCATACTTGATGATAAACGTTGGTAGCTACGGTTTTTAGACAAAACCTTAGAAGCCACGTAAATGAAAATCTTGCATAAACCGATTAGAGACGTCTAACTTGGTTTTGCAGAAAGGCATGTGATGTGGTATAGCAATTCTCATGGTTAATTTGATTATGTATGAGATGACTATATAATGTAAATTCATTAACATGACCTGCGAGTCATGATTCGGCATGATGGCTGGAGCCATATGATTGTCACTTTAATGACCTGTGAGTCAACCTTATGTAATGCACTTGTTTTATTAGCTATAGAGATAGCAATATTATCTGGTGCATCGACAAGGTGGTGGAAATTTTTGCGAAGGTGAACACCGACGCGAATGCCGAAGACGAAGAAATACTAGACTTCTCCGTCAGAAAGGGCTATACCATATCATGCTATTATGAATTGCCTGAGATGTTTATCCCTTATGCTGCACCCTTTTGATTGCGCGGTAGTCGCTTTTTATTAGGGTGATCTCTCACTTAAAATATCAAAGTAGTTAGTGTTCACCCAAGTGTAGCACCGTCTGAAATTCGTATCTTTTCGGGGTGCGCCATGTACACATGAGCACGAACGAATCGAGAGGAATGAGGCGGGTGAGGTCAGACCTCGCAGCAAGATCACTTGGTTGTCTTTGACGTTCAGGCAGGAGAGTCCTGAGCTCGGAACACGCCCATCGAAAGATGAACAAGAATCACATAGAGATGTGATCGGCAAGTTGGCCTACCGATTGAAAATCACGTCATCAGTGATGAACCCGTCAATGACGTCGAATTGAAATACGGATCTTGAATCACTCACAATCAATTATGAGAGATATTGATTTGAGTGGGAGCGCACCTTAGAATAAAATTGTTTATTCTCTAGTGCAAATTAATTATGAACATTGTCTAAGTGAAATTTGCATAATAGTTGTAGAATATTGGCTCGCGTTTCCACCTTCCCTATTAAAATTGAATAACTGTTATTTATCTGGTTAAAACTTTACGATTGGTAACGTAATTTGTAGGATTGTCCTCAAGAGTGCCGAGAAGGACTTTGTCCTTTTGCATGCTTTTAGTATTCTCCCGCTGATGCTATGGATGATAAGACTCGCGTCCTTCGATCCAAAAGCTAGAATTCCATCAGGGTCAAATGCAATATGCTTGCTTCCATGAAACCCGAGCTTCAAAAGTTTGGGATAGCTATGACACATTCATGGAACTGAAAATTAGTTTCAGATACAAACAAAGGCTAGAAGATATGAGATATCCAAAGCAATGTTTTGTTTGCAAATGTTAGTAAAGTGTTTACTATGCATTAGACTGAAGTAATGAAGGGATCCAGATGAACGCCAGTCATATGATGATGGTGAATAAAACAAACAACTTAAAGATAAAGGACAAGTCAGAAGGGTGTTAGTGAGACTTACACGCCTAGGAAGTCCGAGGCTTACGCCACTCTTAAAGTTGGGTGCTTCATCTGAGAGTAGGAGAAATATTTGAAGTAAAACTGTTGGAAGGATAAAGGCAAAAAGAAAGAAGACTGGAATGTCCAGCTCATGTATGAAAGTCATACAAGTTATTGATGTTTGGAAGACTGGTCAAAAATAAATAGTTCTTGGAAATTATGATTAAACATGTTAATCACTAATTCTTGGGTATTGTGAGTTGACCACAAAGATACCCGCTAGATTGCATTCTGTTGCGACTCGATGCAAGAACTACTACGGCCTACATGACTTACCAGAGTGAGGTTTAGATACGCGCTGGGAACATAGTAAATGTTACTATACCTTCCATCGGTGTATTACCTCTGCATTTATTTTCATAATTCATTTTAGAGTTTTATACACTCTAGCCCATTGCATAAAGTTTGTTGCAAGAAGGTTGTTCATAAGAGAACAATTGTTGTTCGGTGTTATGAATAACATAAGGGCCATGCTTCCATCATGGATGGGATGTATGTTATGAATATTGATGGTAATATGATACATCCCTAACAATGACGCTAAATGTCGAAAGACTAAAAGAATACCACATATGTGTGCCACTGCATTTGGTCACATTGGAGAAACCCGCATGGAGAAATTCCATAATGATGGATTTTGAAGTCATTTGATTATGAATCATCCGACCCTTGCAACTTTCGTCCAAAAAGTGAAGTGACTGAAATACCGTTCACACGCCATAAGGAACGAGCAACAAACTTATTCGTGATCATACATTTTGATGTGTGTAGTCCGATAAATGTTGTTACTAGTAGTGGATTTATCTATCTTCAGAAATGACTCAAGTAGATATATGGATATTTACTTGATGAGACGTAAGTCTGGATCTTTTGAAATCATTCAAAAGGTTTTCAGAATGAAGTAGAGATTATTGTGGCAAGAAAATTATGTTTCTGCAATTAGATTGTGGAAAGGAAAATTTGAGTTACAAGTTTAGTGAATGTCTGATGAGTTGTGAAAAACAGTTTCATAACTTGCACCTCCCGGAACACCACTGAGAGTGGAAAGTCCGAGAAGATGTAATCAAACCATATATGACATGGTAAGATCAAAGATGACATAAATCAATTTGCCATTATCCCTTTTAAAAGTGATGCTTTAGAGACTGCGGCTTTTAACACTGAAAAGAGCGCCATCAGATCTGTTGAAATGATGTCATGGTATGGTACGCCCAACCATGTTATGTCTTTTCTTAACATTTGGAATATGGGGCTTGTGTAAAGTTTTTACAAACCTATTCCAAATTAGACAAGAACTACTTTGTAGGTTATCCCAAATTATTGGGTATTCCTCCACACTATGCCGAGGCAAAACGTTTGCCACATAAATCGGTATGATTTTTTGAAGAAAATGTTTCTTGCAAAAGGTGAGTGGGAGGACAGTGCAACTTGACGAGATAACAGTATCTTCGTTATCAGGTCAAAGGAAAGAAACTTTGGAAGTAATTCCAGAGTCTCCTACTGTGACTGATACGGAAGCCTCTACATGAGATTTATGGACTTCGGTCGAACTTGCAGCTGAACCACGTAGGCAAAACTCGTGCAAACCTCTCAGGTGCGCAAACGAGATATTGTTGTTAAACAACAGTATACCTACGATAATCAAGGAAGCGATGATGGGCTCTGACTCCGGAATTGGCTAGATGCCAACACAATCCGAGATAGTTTCCCTATACATAATTCAAGATTATATCTTGATGGACCATTCGGAAGACTTAGAGTCTAGCGAATATTAATGGAACTATAAACTGATACGGATAAAAATGTTTTATTCAAAAAAGCTCGACTTGTTTCTATAACAAATTCAAGGAGTTGACTACCGTGAGATTGTCTCACTGTAGCGATGCTTAAAGTCGGTTCGGGTTATACTAGCAATTAATACATATTTCAATTATGAGATATCATAAATGGATACCAAAAAAGGATTTCCACGAGTTGGAAATACAACCTAGGACTTGTATGTGATACAGTTCAAAGTATTTTGACAATCCAAGAGGATGCTAGGGGTTGTGCAAACTTCAGAGTTCCAGCAATGGACAAAGGAGAGCATAATGGAGTTGGAATCTTTGTTCTGATGAAATAGTTAAAAAGTTTGATTTCATCAGGGATAGCAAAGATGCTTGTGTTTACAAGAAAGTAAGTGGGAGCATGATAATATTTCTAAAAACCTTGTGTTCTTGACACATTAGAAATAATATAAATTTCTTGACGCGAATTAAGACTTCATTGAAAATAGTTTTTCGATGAAGTGCTTGGGCTAAGTAGCCTTGATATTAGGCATAATTATCTGCGAGATAGATTTGCCTAATAGGGCTAAGCCAAAATACATATTGACAAGATGCTAAAACAGTTTAGCTTTAAAAACGCCAAGGAGTGATTCTTGCCGAAGTCACATGGAAAGAGTTTTTGCAAGACTCGGTGTCCTAAAACACTGATGAGCAAAATACATGATGGAGATTCCACACACTTTTGTGTTTGGATTAAGCATGTATTCCATGGTATGTAAAACAACCAGATATGTCCAGTACTCCAAATTAGTTGCGAGTAATTTACCAAAGTGATCAAGGTATTGATCATAGGACAACAGTGAAAAATGTCATTATTTACTAAAGTGGCGTTGATGACATGTTTTCTCGTGAGCGGAGATTATGAAGAGTTCGTTGTAAACAGTTACATCGATACAGGCTCGCTGTAAGTAATTACATCGATGCAGTCTTCATCAGTACTCCAAGCGATTTTCAAATTAAATTAAGGGTTTTGTATAACAAATATGGTGGCACAGTAAGTTAGAATTGTTCCAAACAGGTTACTGTGGCGAAATTCTATAACAAATGGCTATGTATGTTGCTGCTTAAGAAGCAACAAAGAAGATGTTGAATCATATAGTTCATTCATGAACTTAGTATGGTTCCAAGATGGCTTTGGTCAATGGAACACTATTGAAGATAGTTGCTCCATAGCTCAGTCTGAGGAATCAAGGTTCGACCAGTGATTCACATATATACAAAGCCGAGTCCACACAAAACATGAATTTTGTGAAAGCGTGAAAACGCGAGGATACGCAAAGATACACACGGGCCAGAAGTTGTCAGATCCGTTGGCAAAGACTGTACCACAAGCGAAGCATAATTTTACACCGGTATGCCATAGGTGTAAAGTATGTGAGCATTGACTCGATTATTGACTCTAGTGCAAGTGGGAGTCTGTAGGAGATATGCCCTAGAGGCAATAATAAATGTTATTATTATCTCCATGTTTGTAATTATGTTTATATTCCATGCTATAACTGCAATGGTTCTCGAGTCTGCAATAACCACGAGGCTCAGAGGAAGACTCATATGCACGTGTGGAATAATAAACGGATAAAATATATATTCCTAGTCTCGCCTCTAAGACTAGCTCAAGTGTTGCATGATGGTTCTGTTTTCCTAATCATGGGCATGACTATGCCGGCAACTTTGAGGGCACAATGTTAGAAGAACATTTGTGTTGAATCGACCTAGATTGATGTTATGCTATGAGATACATTCGTCACCAGTTAATGGATTATAACACAGAGAAAGTTGAGCGTTTGCATAATTCCTTAGACCATGAGAGTATCGAGTTCCTTCGTACTTGCTTCGTGAACTTTGGGGTTTGTTAAACGTCATCTGTAAAAGGGTGGCTATTACGGCGGCTTACGGGTTCACGGAAAAGTATGACAAGGAACTAGGTAGCTCAAGATTGGGATTTGCTCCTCCGTCGATGGAGAGATATTCTTCGGGCCCTCTCGGTGTTATGGTATCCACCATCGTCTGGCCAGACACAGTGTGATTTGATCACAGGGATGCCGGAACGCGGGAACGAGAAAAGAGAACAATACCGGAAACGAGGTAACTGGCATAGTGGACAAGTTGTTGATTCACGGGGATGCCAATAAGTCTCACCTCGGGTATTTGTAACATATCGCGAAGCAACAGGAATAGCACACGGCAACTAAAGGTTCACTCGAATATTCATTCGTATGGGTATAGGGATCAATATGGATGTCCTCGGTTCCGCTATTGATCATTGATCGGAAAGTGTTCCGGTCATGTCTATACTTCATCGAACCTATAGGGTCACACGCTTAAGGGTCATCTATCTGCTGAATTCTAGACAGGGAGTCTGAGAGAAAGTCACCGGAAAGGTTTCGGAGAAAACGGAAAAGTTCCGGAGAGAGAACACCGGAATAGTTTCGGTAAAACCGAAAAGTTGTTTCGGACTGAACCACTAAGCCGAAAAGGTTTCGGTAAGCACCTGGTACTTCTGGAGGGTGCCAGAATTGTTCTGGTAACTTCTGGAATTTTTCCGGAGAAAAGAATAAAATATTTTTTTCGGAAATGTTTCGGAGCTGCCGGAAATGTTCCGGAGCTGCCGGAAATGCTTAGGTTACTTTTCGCAGATGAAAATCATTGATCCGTAAATTTTTCGGAACGCATCCGAAATTGTTTTAGGGGGTGCTGGAAATGTTCTGGGCCTACAGAAATTTTTTCGGGATTTTCGGACGCGAAAATTTGGTCTCATGAATAGTGGAACACTATTGGGAGAAAATATCTCATGAATAGTGGAAACACTATTGGGAGAAAATATCTCATGAATAGTGGAAACACTATTGGGAGAAAATATCTCATGAATAGTGTGAAAATATCTGAGGGCATTTTGGTATTTTGCCATCTCTTCTCACTCTATAAATAGAGGTGGAGAGGTGCTCTCCACAGACACACAAAAGTCTCTCATACAAGTGCCATGCAATTATCTGGCTTCTTCTCTCCCTCCCACGAAATAGTTTCGTAGAGCCGAAAGGCTGTCTGGGTTCCGGCAGGAACTAGTTCTGGACGGCGAAGCCCTGCCGGATAGCTGACACCGTATGTGTGCAACCCCGTAGAGAGGTCGTAGTTTCGATCTTTTGCCCGAAGGGCTGTCCGAGTTACCGTTCGAGTTTTGAGGGGCCTCCCGAAGGGCTGTCCGAGTGACCGTCCGAGGTTCGGGTGCGCCTCTCGAAGGGTTGTCCGTGACACCGTCCGAGGGACTGTCCGACCGCCTCCCGGAGCGCTGTCCGAGGAGCAGACGAGGGACAACATCCTCGTGGTTGGGAGGTTGTAAATCCTAGCTGCGGGGATCTGCACCACCGATCTTCATCGACTCTACTTCCGCTGCGCTACGAGTCGGTAATGATAAGATCAAAACCTTGTATGCATCTCCATAGTGGTCCTGGGCGTGTTCGTAGTGCGGAAATTTTTGTTTTCTGCTGCGTTCCCCAACACTCCACACGAAGGACCTGGGGGTGCTTCCTCACCTCAGCGAGGTAAGGGTTGATGACGTTGACGACGAACTTGTCCTTGGGGGAACTTGGGGAAGCCATGGCACCTAGATCTACTGAAAGTTTTCCTGGCAGAAATAGACCGAGAAAGGAAACACGCGAAATCGAGAGACACGGTGCAGGGACTATCCGGGCAAATATATAGCAAAAATTTCCGGAACAGAAGGAAGGTTTCAAGCCTAGGTGGAGTCGGAGACGGAGTCCAGGGCACCCAGGAGGGTGCCTGGCGTGGACAAGAAGGGGGGGGGGGGGCGCCAGGAGGCCTCCTGGGCCCCCTGGAGTTCCTCTCCGACTCCACTCGGGCTTGGAATTTTCCTAATTTTGCAAAAACTTTGAAAAGTAAACTTTTATTGACGTTCGCAATGTTTCCTTACCGTAATACATACCTTATTCTTCTCCTGCCGGAGTCTGAAACTGGGTTGCAACATGTTCTTCATGAGTTCTTGTATATATCATGTTCACATCCACATTGATAGGATCACCTGCCCCGTAATGTTTGAGTCTTTGTCCACTCACAACTTGAGGTTTGGTGCCTTCGAAATTATTGATCTTGATTGCACCAGACCGATATACTTCTTCGATAAGAAAAGGTCCTTCCCATCTGGAAAGTAGTTTACCTGGAGAAAACCTAAAACGGGATCTAAACAACAAAAATTTATCACCAACATTAAATTCACGTTTCAGAATTCTTTTATCGTGCCACTTCTTTACCTTTTACTTGAACATTTTAGGGCTCTCGTAAGCTTCACTCCTCCCCTCATCTAGAGAAGTCAAGTTCATGAGACGCTTTTCACCAGCTAACTTTGGGTCAGCATTTAGCTCTCTGACAGCCCAGAAAGCCTTGTGCTCTAACTCTAATGGTAAATGGCAAGCCTTGCCATAGACCATTTTATACGGAGACATGCCCATGGGGTTTTTGTAAGCAGTTCTGTACGCCCACAAAGCATCTCCCAACTTCTTTGACAAGTCCTTTCTAGAACTGTTTACTGTCTTTTGTAAGATCAACTTGATCTCCCTATTGGTGAGCTCAACTTTCCCACTAGTTTGAGGGTGGTACGGTGATGCAATCCTATGATTGACATCGTACTTCGTTAGAGCAATCCTATAAGTGTGACCCTCCATCATTCATGAGGTACCTTGGTACTCCAAACCTAGGAAAAATTACATCCTTGAGCATTTTCAAAGATGTCTTGTGATCAGCACTCTCAGTGGGGATTGCGTCTACCCACTTGGTTACATAATCAACAGCAACTAAGATGTGTGTGTACTTGTGTGAAGGAGGAAAAGGACCCATAAAATCAAAACCCCAGCAATCGAAAGGTTCGATCACCAGTGAGTAATTCATAGGCATCTCATTTCTCCTGCTAATGTTACCAACTCTCTGACACTTATCACAAGATAGAACGTACCTTCGGTCGTCCTTAAAAAGAGTAGGCCAATAAAACCCTGATTGTAAAAATTTATGTGCGGTCCTTTCACCGGCATGATGTCCTCCATAGGGACTATCGTGACATTGTCGAAGAATGTTCTGATGCTCATGCTCCGGTATACATCTTCTCACGATCCCATCTGGACCCTCTTTGAAAAGATGTGGATCATCCCAAAAGTAGTGCCTCAAATCCGTGAAGAATTTCTTCCTCTGCTGAAATGTAAAACATGGAGGAAAAAACTTTGCAACGATAAAATTAGCATAATTTGCAAAGCAAGGGTCGGAATGAGATTGTACTTTTACAACAGCAAGCTGTTCATCTGGGAAACTGTCGTTGACTGGAATAGAATCGTGCGGAATATCTTCCATCCTTGAAAGATTATCAGCCATCGGATTGTCTTCTCCTTTTCTATCGACAATCTGCAAATCAAATTCTTGAAGAAGGAGTACCCATCCAATGAGTCTTGGTTTCGGGTCCTTTTTCTGCATAAGATACTTAATAGCAGCATGATCAGTATGAATAATAACTTTAGAATCAACAATATACGGTCTAAACTTATCACAAGCAAACACCACTGCCAAGAATTCCTTCTCGGTAGTAGCATAATTCTTTTGAGCACTATCAAGTGTCTTGCTGGCATAGTGGCTGACATTCAACTTCTTGTCAACCCTTTGTCCTAAAACAGCTCCCACAGCAAAATCACTAGCATCACACATAATTTCAAAGGGCAAACTCCAGTCAGGTGGTTGTACTATAGGAGCGTCTATCAAAGCTTTCTTAAGAACTTCAAAAGCTTACTTACAATCTTCATCAAATACAAAAGGAGAATCCTTCTGGAGAAGATTGGTAAGGGGTCTCGAGGTCTTAGAAAATTCCTTGATAAATCTTCTATAGAAACCAGCATGACCTAGAAAACTACGAATACCTTTGATGTCCCTTGGATAGGGCATACTTTCAATAGCTTCAACTTTTGCCTTGTCCACTTCAATTCCCCTTTCGGAAATCTTGTGTCCAAGAACTATCCCTTCGTTAACCATGAAATGACACTTCTCCCAATTGAGCACCAAATTCATTTCTTCACATCTCTGCAAAAATTTATTAAGATTGTGGAGACAGTGGTCAAAGGAGTTTCCATAGACGGAAAATTCATCCATGAAAACTTCTACAATCTCCTCACAGAAACCATGAAATATTGCAGACATACACCTCTGAAAAGTAGCAGGTGCATTACACAAACCAAAAGGCATACGCCTATAAGCATAAGTACCGTAAGGACACGTAAAGGTAGTCTTCTCTTGATCTGCAGTGTTAACATGAATATGGGAGAAGCCAGAATACCCATCAAGATAGCATAAGTGGGTGTTTTTAAAAAGCCGCTCGAGAATCTGATCAATAAAGGGCAGAGGATAGTGGTCCTTCCTGGTGGCCTTGTTCAACTTCCTGAAATCAATACACATTCTATACCCAATAATGGTCCTCTTAGGTATTAGTTCATTTTTATCATTAGGAACAACAGTCATACCTCCTTTCTTAGGAACACAATGAACGGGACTTACTGATGGCTTCTCGCCCCTCGTTGGCCCAAGTGGAAGGTTTGAGATGCAGTGCAGCAGCAAGTTTCCCTCGGTGAAGATACCAAGGTTATCGAACCAGTAGGACTCAGGAGATACAAGTAGGTGGCAACGGCGCCATAAATTGCTTCCTGACTAGGGTGTTGTCGTGGACCTGCACACAGCAACAAATAACTTTGCTCCCAACGAGTACAGAGGAGTTGTCAATTCCTCCGGCCTTGTCGTTTACAAAGGATCAACGCAAGAGATAAAAGGTGCAAAGGAAAGTAAAAGATGAAAGTAAATTGAGGGTGTGAACAATAATGTGAAGATGGACCAGGGTCCCATGATTTTCACTAGTGATGTCTCTCTCCCAAAATACGATAAAAGTGCTAGCGAGGTAAACAAATCACAGTTGGGCAATTGACAGGATTATGAAGGCACCACAATGCTAACTATGCTGCAAAGAAAGGAAGGGCTCAAAAGCAATGGGCAGTACGCAAAGGTAAGTAGACCGAAATCCATCTGCATCTACTACGAATCATCCACCTTGAGATATCTATCCAGAACATCTTGCTGGTATTAAGTTGTGAATCCCACCCAAAGTGTAAACTCAAAGCAACAGACAACTGCATTAAAAGAAATTTGCGTAAAGTAAACAATCCTTGCACCCGCAGGTACAAGCACTGTTGTTTTATCCCTGGTGGCAACAGCACATCCCCTAGTCTCATGTTTCTGTCACTCAAGCTAGACATCAAGGGGCTGAACCCACAATCGAGCATAACGCTCTCTCTTGGAGTTGCAAATAAAATACTGGGCCAAAGCAAATACCTCAACGGAGAACATGCAAGAATTTACTCAAGAATAAAATATAAAAGAGAAGAACCAAATATATTACTCATCACAATCTGAACATAGTCTCATAATCCATCAGATCCCAACAAACTCAGCATGACAAAACAGAAATTACATAGATGCCTCGATCATGTGAAGCAGCTCACGAGGACTCAAAAGTGGAAGAACAAAGAGGGGAGAGATAGATCACATAGCTACTGGTCACGGACCCATGGTCCAAGGGAAACTACTCACGGTACATACGGGAGGCGTCCATGGCTATAGATGGTCTCCCGGAGGGGGTAGCTTCTCCCGGCAGGGTGCCGGAGCAGCTTCTCCAGGCAGCCCCGATCTTGAAACGGCGACGGCGAAACAGAGGCGAGTTCGCAAAAGAGGAGTCCGTCTTAGGGGTTTCCATACCGAGAGGTAAATATAGGCGAAGGGGGGGTGTCGAGGGGACCCACCAGGCAACCAGGAGGCCTCCTGGCGCGGCCTAGGGTGGGGCCGCGCCAGGGACCCTCCTGGCCTCCTGGTGGTGCTCCCCCTTCGCTCTTTTGGTGTTTCCGAAAGCTTCCGTGACGCTGATTTTTTATCTGATTTTTCAGGATTTTTGGAGCACTTTTAATGGCCGGAAAACCTGAAATACAAAAACAGTAGAAAACAGCAACTGGCAGCTGGGTGCACTGGGTTAATAGATTAGTCCAAATATGCTCAAAAGTGTATGAAAATTCAAGAAAAACATGGCAAAGTCACACAAACACATGCATGGAGCAAGCAGGAATTATAGATACGTTTGGGATGTATCAACATCCCCAAGCTTAATTCCTGCTCGTCCTCGAGTAGGTAAATGATAACAAGCATAATTTCTGTGGTGACATGCCACACAACCAAATAAGGACTTTTAAGTAAAGCAATCAAAGCATGCAATTCAATTCAAGTCTTAACAAGCAAGAGTCTATATTAGCATTGACACAAGCAACAAAAGAACAAAAGGTGCAAGAGCTCTTGCTGTCCGTGACTCAAATGTCTCCAAATGGTGTTTGCGTGCAAGCAAGGGACTGGGAAGAAAGAGAAAAAAGGTTGTTGAGAACAACTATCTACTAAGGTTTCACACTTGGTCTCCTTTGGATTCTTATCTTGACTCGTCCCCAGACCACTAGCTAGGTACAAGTCAAACTGATCCACTCCCTTTCGATATTTTGAGCACTCATGCAATGGACGAGTGTGAGCAAGAAAGTTGACACCTAAAAGCAGAAACAGAAAGAAGGTGGAGGAAGAAGACAAAAAGGTGTGAAAGGCTCACATCAATGAGGACAATCATAGGAGAGAGAAGGCCATATGATAGATATGATGTGAGGAGTAGGGATTGCCATACAACGGATGCACATGTGAGCTAAAAGCTCTACAGGGGAACTAGTGGGGGTGCATCTAACTTGCTTTCTCAAGAAAACCTAGAGCTCGTTTGAGGAGGCTCATCATTGGAATATACAAGCCAAGTTCTATAGTGTGAAGGTCCCCACATAGCTATATGCATAATGATGATCTCTATGGAGTACAAGGGATAGAAGATGAAGTACTAGTATGGATCTCTCAAAAGGAATAGTAGTATGCCCCCTTCTCTCCTTTTATTATTTTTTATTTTTTTCTATTTTTTTTGTATTTTTTTGGTGGCCTCAATGGATCTTTCTATTTAACTCTCATTTGTCCTCTTTGGGATCTTTTGATTTTGTCCTCTTTGGGATCTTTTCCTCACTTTAGGGGCAATACTATATTTTACAAGAATATAGGAGATCTTTCACACTTTACAAAGATACTCACATAAAGAAAATGTAACTATCATGATGCAAATGTATGCCTCTGCCAGGGTAGCAGGATATGCAATGATACTAGCGCGTCATGTAGCAATGATTAGGGCAAGGCCCAACTAGCATGCGGCTCATCGATCAAGCAAGTAGCATGTATGACATGAAGATCAAGTCATGAGAAGGTGGATGTTGCATGTCAATGTATCTCGGAAAGGCTATGGAAATGCCTTGTAGGTACGTATGGTGGCTGTTTTGAGGAAAGATATAAGGAGGCTTATGATGACAGGGCGTATCATGCCAAGGGTTTGGATGCACCGGCGAAGTATGCGCCAACTCTCGAGGTGAGAAAGGGCAATGCACGGTACCGAAGAGGCTAGAAAAAGTATAGGTGGGTGGAAGTGTCAACTTTCGAATACTCACATTAGTCCGAAGAACTCATGCACTTATTATCGGTAACTCTCAATCTAATCAGGAGGTTCACAAAGAGACAGGTACCCCGAGGAGGAGTGTATGGGGGTTTGGTTATCCTTGCGCATCCTCGACTCATGGTACGTGAGTGTACTCTAATATTCGAACCCTCCAGAGGTTAGCGCATCTAGTAGCTAGAGTTCTCAACAGGGTTTTTTTGGTTTTCGAAAAACACACGGATTGCCCAAAATACGACATCTATCACTAATAGGCAAGATCTCTTGACACCATAAGTTCAAACATTACTCTAGTCAATACCTCAAAACTATTGCAAGTTACTACTACAAAGAGAATAACAACTTTAACTACCTACTTTCAGTCAAGACACAAAACTCAGTGCAACAGGCAAACTCTCTAACAAGATAAAACATGCAACCTATAGAAAGTTCAAGCTAAAACAAAGAAAATCTCTAGAAAAACTAAAGCACTACAACTAAGCAAAGCAGTAGCTAAGAAAAGAAAAAGAACAGCTCACAACTAAAAGAATAAGCATGCAAATCCTATGAAGAGTTCTAATTCAAGCGGAGCGTGTATCTCTCCCACACAAAAGAGTAAGTAAGCTGGGATCTAACTTGTTACTACAACAAACAAAGCAAAACAAAACTAAAAATAAAACCTAAGAGCGAGACGCTCCAAGAATAGCACATAACGCATGAAGTGATAAAAATATAGTGTAACGAGAGACGAACTGATAATTGTTGATGAACAAGGGGATGATTAGGGGCAACCCCAAGCTTAGACGCTTGAGTCTCCTTGAATATTTATTGGGGGTGCACATGGGCATCCCCAAGCTTGAGCGTTTGACACTCCAAAATCTTCTTTCATCATCTTCCATCGCACACTTGAAAACTCCCTTCATACATAACTCATTGTAGACTAATTAGAGAGGTTAGTACCCTATTAAAATATTTTTTCCTCTACTACAAATAAATATAATCTTGAAGAGCTACTGTTCCACAATATTGCCAAAAAGTTTTTGCAAAGAAAAAGCAAGCTTAAGGTTTGCAAAAGTAAGGAGAGACAAAACGTGGAAGAATCTGTGAAAAACAGAACAGAAGATAGGAATGAATTTTTTACGGGTACTTCTGCAACTCAAATCAAAAAACTCAGAACATAGGGAAGTTTCGTAATTGTATAGAGCACGCTGTGTAAAAAAATCAGCTCAAAAAGATGAACTGGGATTTTTCTGTGATTTTTCTAGTCACGAGGACAGAATCTGTTTTCTGGACAGCATGTCACAACTTTTACTTCCCTTGCGTATGAGGCTATAAAAGGCACAAAGCTTGAAAAGTAAAGATACAATGATGTTGCTACAGTAGTAACAATCATCAATACCACAAAAAACAGGATTAAAGCAGAAGATCAAGTCTTTTCAAGAGAATAACTAGCCCGTGTGACTGACTCAAAAGGTAACTTAATCTTTTTCCTAGGGAAATGTTCCATCCCTTTCTTGAGAGGGAATTGGAATTTGATAGTTCCCTCTTTTATGTCAATGATAGCACCAACTATGCGAAGAAAACGACGTCCCAAAATAATTGGACAAGAGGGCTCACACTCAATGTCCATAATAGTGAAATCAACGGGAACATAATTGTCATTGACAATGATAAGAACATCGTCGATCTTCCCTAAAGGTTTCTTTACGGAAGAATCAACAAGACGAACACCAAAAGAACAAGGATCAAAAGGTTTAAATTCAAGCATATCATACATTCTTTTGGGCATAACAGAGGTACTTGCTCCAACATCACAAAGAGCATAACAAGAGAAGTTATTCAATTTAATTTTTATCATAGGATCCCAACCATCTTCTAGCTTCCTAGGTATGGAGGCTTCTAGTCTAAGCTTCTCCTCCCTAACTTTGATTAGAGCATTGGTGATATGCTCTGTGAAGGCAAGATTGAGTGTGCTAGTGTGGGGGTCTCTAGACATCTTGTGTAGGAAACCAATAACTTCTGGTAAAGTGCAGTTGTCAAAGTCTAAGTCACTACTATCTACCAACGAAGTAGTGATATCATTTAATCTCACTTGTTTGAAAGCCTCTATGTTCATAGAGGTTTCCTCTTCTAAGGTTGAGGTGGTAGCATCACCATTGATAGGTCCAGTGGGACTAGGGGTGTGATGGGTGCTAACAGTTTGGACATCCTCAACTACTTGATAGTGGCTACTGTGTGCTAGGTAGGAAGGATCTTAATTCTCTCTTCTTCCTTGGGTACAACTTCGGGTTTAGCTGCCATTTGGTTTATCAAGGTAGATTGGGTTTGAGGCATGTTTGAAACATAAGTCTCGATGGCAGTGAGTCTAGTTTGGAGACTGGAAATGTCACCGTTCAGGCTCTCAAGCTGTTTGCTAATGTTTTGCAGGATAGAGGAGTGCTCATCTAATTGTCTAGAAAAGGCCTTGTTTTGTTCAAACTGGGTGTGCATATAGCTTTTGGTGGCCTTTTCTATTTCTAAAAGTTTCTCATAGCTGGGCAGGTATTTTTCCCTATAGTTCTGGCTGTAGGAGTTCCTGGTGGTAGGATAAGTGTTGTTCCCATAGTTGTTGGATGGGAAAGGCCTAGGATTGTTGCTACCAAAGTTACTCCTATAAGCATTATTGTTGAAGTGGTTTCTAGAGACAAAATTAACATCTACTTGCTCCTGAGCAACCAAAGAATTTAAAGGAACATCTTGAGGATCAATAGAGGGTTGCTTGGTAAGTAGAGACATGATAAGGTCAACATTTTCATTTAAAGAGGAGATCTCCTCGATAGAGTTTACCTTCTTACCGGTTGGAGATCTCTCGGTGTGCCATTGCGAGTAATTCAACATCATCTCTTCTAGTAGCTTTGTGGCAGCACCAAGCGTGGTTGACATAAAAGTTCCTCCCGCGGCCGAATCTAACAGGTTCCGCGAGGTGAAGTTCAAGCCTGCATAAAAAGTCTGGATAACCATCCAGGTAGTCAGTCCATGTGTGGGGAAGTTCTTGACAAGTGTCTTCATACGTTCCCAAGCCTGGGCAATGTGTTCATTATCCAATTGCCTGAAATTCATAATGTTACTCCGCAATTGAATAATTTTAGCAGGGGATAGTACTTCCCTATAAAAGCATCTTTGCATTTACTCCAAGAATCGATACTGTTCTTGGGCAAAGATTGTAGCCACTCCTTGGCTCTTCCTCTCAAAGATAAAGGAAAAAGCTTCAGCTTGACGATGTCTCCATCCACTTCCTTGTACTGCTACATGTCGCAGAGCTCGATAAAGTTGTTTAGGTGCAAGGCAGCATCTTCTCCTGCTCCTGAGAATTGATCTTTCATGACAAGGTTAAGCAGAGAAGGTTTAATCTCATAAGAAGGTGCTGAAGTGGCAGGTGGAGCAATAGGTGTGCAGATAAAGTCACTGTTGTTGTGACTAGTGAAGTCACACAACTTAGTGTTTTCATTGGAACCCATAGTAGCAGCAGGTATTTTTGGTATTTTCAATTAGGGACACAAAAGTAAAAACTGAAAGGTAAACTACCAAGACTAAAAAGCAAAGGTAAAAGATAGTGTGCAACTCCCGTATCTTGTAGACTTGAGTCCCCGACAACGGCGCCAGAAATTTTCTTGATGGCTTCTCGCCCCTCGTTGGTTATCCCAAGTGGAGGGTTTGAGATGCAGTGTAGCAGCAAGTTTCCCTCGGTGAAGATACCAAGGTTATCGAACCAGTAGGACTCAGGAGATACAAGTAGGTGGCAACGGCGCCAGAAATTGCTTCCTGACTAGGGTGTTGTCGTGGACCTGCACACAGCAACAAATAACTTTGCTCCCAACGAGTACAGAGGAGTTGTCAATTCCTCCGGCCTTGTCGTTTACAAAGGATCAACGCAAGAGATAAAAGGTGCAAAGGAAAGTAAAAGCTGAAAGTAAATTGAGGGTGTGAACAATAATGTGAAGATGGACCGGGGTCCCGTGATTTTCACTAGTGATGTCTCTCTCCCAAAAGACGATAAAAGTGCTAGCGAGGTAAACAAATCACAGTTGGGCAATTGACAGGATTATGAAGGCACCGCAATGCTAACTATGCTGCAAAGAAAGGAAGGAATCAAAAGCAGTGGGCAGTACGCCAAGGTAAGTAGACCGAAATCCATCTGCATCTACTACGAATCATCCACCTTGAGATATCTATCCAGAACATCTCGCTGGTATTAAGTTGTGAATCCCGCCCAAAGTGTAAACTCAAAGCAACAGACAACTGCATTAAAAGAACTTTGCGTAAAGTAAACAATCATTGCACCCGCAGGTACAAGCACCGTTGTTTTATCCCTGGTGGCAACAACACATCCCCTAGTCTCTGTTTCTGTCACTCAAGCTAGACATCAAGGGGCTGAACCCACAATCGAGCATAACGCTCTCTCTTGGAGTTGCAAATAAAATACTTGGCCAAAGCAAATACCGCAACGGAGAACATGCAAGAATTTACTCAAGAACAAAATATAAAATAGAAGAACTTAACATAGTCTCATAATTCATCAGATCCCAACAAACTCAGCATAGCAACAGCAGAAATTACATAGATGCCTCAATCATGTGAAGCAGCTCACGAGGACTCGAAAGTGGAAGCACAAAGAGGGGAGAGATAGATCACATAGCTACTGCTCACGGACCCATGGTCCAAGGGAAAGTACTCACGGTACATACGGGAGGCGTCCATGGCTATGGATGGTCTCCCGGAGGGGGTAGCTTCTCCCGGTAGGGTGCCGGGGCAGCTTCTCCAGGCAGCCACGATCTTGAAACGGCGGCGGCGGCGGAACAGAGGCGAGATCACGAAAGAGGAGTCCGTCTTAGGGGTTTCTACCCCGAGGGGTAAATATAGGCGAAGGGGGTGTCGAGGGGACCCACCAGGCAGCCAAGAGGCCTCCTGGCGCGGCCTAGGGTGGGGCCGTGCCAGGGACCCTCCTGGCCTCCTGGTGGTGGCCCCCCTTCGCTCTTTTGGTGTTTCCGGAAGCTTCCGTGACGCTGATTTTTTATCTGATTTTCCGGATTTTTTGGAGCACTTTTAATGGCCGGAAAACCTGAAATACAAAAACAGCAGAAAACAGCAACTGGCAGCTGGGTGCACTGGGTTAATAG
Organism: Bromus sterilis; assembly: GCA_950022295.1. Taxonomy (NCBI): domain Eukaryota; kingdom Viridiplantae; phylum Streptophyta; class Magnoliopsida; order Poales; family Poaceae; genus Bromus; species Bromus sterilis. The sequence goes on from OX465601.1 coordinate 280,757,755, forward strand.
ATTAGTCCAAATATGCTCAAAAGTGTATGAAAGTTCAAGCAAAACATGGCAAAGTCACACAAAACATGCATGGAGCAAGCAGAAATTATAGATACATTTGGGACGTATCACTTACCCACTTACTATCAGCTATAGGATAGATGATACCCGTCGGCTAGAAGTTTGAGAACCTCTATCCTAACCACGTCCTTCATCCTTGGTTTCAACCGTCGTTGATGATCAACAACTGGTTTAGCATCGGGCTCGAGATTGATAGTATGTTGGCAAATGGATGGGCTAATACCCTTGAGATCATCAAGAGTATAGCCAATAGCACCTCGGTGTCTACGGAGTGTCTCCAATAATCGCTCTTCTTCATACCCTAAAAGGTTAGAGTTGATAATAACAGGATATACTTTCGTTTCATCTAAATAAGCATCCTTGAGCGTATCGGGTAGTCGTTTTAGATCAAACACCGGGCTTCTTTTGGTTGCGAGAGAATTCCTAAAGGTTCAACCGGGAGGTTGTGCTTCAGGATAGGAATTTGTCTTAAAAATATGTCTTCTAGTTCATGACTCTCCTGCATATGTATGTCATTCTCGTGGTCTTCCATAAATTGCTGCAAAGTATCATCAGGAGGAATAGCAATAGAAGAAATTTCTTCGATAATTTTGTCATTACTTGACAAGTCAGTACCACGAGGCTGCTCAGAAAACTTAGAAAAATTAAATTCATACGGCCCACTGTTGAATTCAACAGAAACTTTACCTTTCTTGCAATATATTATAGCTCCACAGGTGCTGAGGAAGGGCCTACCAAAGATAATAGGGCAAAAACTATCTTGCACTGAACCAAGTACAAGAAAGTCAGTAGGATATTTTACCTTCCCACAGAGTACTTCAACATCTCTCACAATCCCAACTAGAGAGATTGTTTGTCTATTTGCAGGATGAATCGTGACATCAATGTCCTCGATCTCACACGGCTGAATCTCGTGCATGATCTCTTGATAAAGGGTGAAGGGAATAGCGCTGACGCTAGATCCCAAATCACATAGCCCATAGTAATTATGATCTCCTATTTTGACAGATACAACTGGTGTACCTAAAATTGGGCCTTTGTTCTTGGCTGTGACAATGTTAGTGGAAACAGCACAAAAACTAATAGTGGATTCTTTAATATCACTGGTTACCAGATCCTAGACCATTGCAACTTGAGGCTTGACCTTGATCATGTCCTCAGGTTCGTCAGTGGTCCTTCCGTTTTTGTTTAGAATACCTGTAACAAAAGAGTGCTCCTTTATCCTTGAGGGATAAGGAGGCTGTTCATACACAACTGCAGGTAAAACAGGGTCAGTAACATTAATCTCAATAGGTGACTCCTTGAAAGGTTTATGATGTTGACTCTCCTTCTTCTTAGAAGAATCAATATGAGAAGCAAAGTCCTTGCAAAAGTCAACCATTAGCCGGGAATCAAGAACAAATTTAGAGCAAAAGGTATTAAAGTAATCAGTCTTCACATAGATCTCAATGTAATCATGCTCGTAGTTTATAGCGGGTTCAATACCTTTATCAATTTCCCAGTCTTCAGTGTTATTCTGGATACTTTCTATAAGATCCCATTTTTCTTCCATACTCCTGGTCTGGAATACCCCGCTAGAGGAGGCATCCAACATCTCCTTGTCCTGACAAGAAAGCCTAGCATAAAAATTTGTAAGTATAATTTCCTTGGGGAGCTCATGGTTTGGGCATTTGAGCATCAGGGAATTCAGTCTCCCCCAAGCTTGAGCGATGCTCTCTCCATCGCGAGACCAAAAGTTATAGATGTAGTTCCTGTCTTGGTGAATTTCACGAAGAGGATAAAACTTTGCATAAAAGAGAGACATAAGCTCTGGCCATTCAAGAAAATCAGAGTTATCGAGTAGCTTATACCAATCTGAAGCTTTATCTTTGAGTGATATGGAGAATAGTTTCTTCATGACGAACTCCATCGTTACACCTGCAAGCTTAAATAAAGAACATAATTGTGATAAATATAGTAGGTGTTCTCCCGGATGTCCTTCTCCTGTATAACGATTAGACAAGACATGATCAATAATACCAGGTGGTATTTTATAGGGCACAATTTCAGTAGGGGTAGGAGTGACCACCACAGTCGTGGGGCGGCTCCTTACCAGCAACGAACCGACAGTAGCAGAGTCCATAAGGACTGAAAGTAACAACAGAAAATAAAGGTTTCCTTAACGGCTTCACTTACCAATAGCGCTACACTCCCCGGCAACGGCGCTAGAAAAGCTCGTTGATGGCGGAGAAGTTAATAGGTTTAGTTGGATTGCCTCCCCTGTTAACCGCGCCAATAAACGATTCTTGATAACCCAAAAGTCTAGGGGATCAATTGTAGCTTTTCGATAAATAAGGATGTCGATCCCACAAGGAGCAGAAGGTGCTGATAATTGACACTGGATAAGGAAAGGCTGCACACACTCAAAGGTAAATATTTAGGGGTTTTTGGTTTAAGCAATAGAAAAGTAAAATACAAGCAAAGTAAACAGGGTAACTGAGGAGTAGCAAGTGGCCCAATCCTTTCACAAGGATAAGCCTAGGAACTAAACTTATAAAAGCTAAAGAGTTCTTGAGAACACGCGGGAGAGATAGTCAAGTTACTTTCACCATACTCCGCCAAGTAATATGTATTGTGTTGATAAGTGTTGGTCAGTGGATCAATGCTAGTACACCTTCTAAACTAAGATAAGTGTACTCTTATGATTACACACTTTGCAAGCATCCACAAATACAAGCCAGTAATTAAGGCATAAGCCTAACCACAGCATTACGATCAAGGATCCATAACTCCCTTATGCAAAAGTGTGTGAACTGGGGTTCAGGTTTCTGTCACTCCGGCAACCCAGCATAAGAATCCTTTGTGCACAATGTATTCCTCTAGGCCCATTAAGGTGAAGTGTTAAGTGTTCGACTCACATAACACCACTAGAGAAATAACAGCACAACTTAAGTATCAAACAACACATAATACTTCAACATCATATGACTACTAATAACTAGACTTCTCCCATGTTCTCAAGAACTAAAGTAACTACTCACAAGACATAAAAGAGATCATGATCAGAGGTGATAGATGGGTGGCAAGCAATCTGGACACAATGATATTTCTCCAACAAAACTCAATAGCATTCACACAAAGTAGTAATCAACACCAATAGAGTAGAGAGGATAGATAGTACGGATTACAACACTAGTTGCAATTGTGAGATGAGATGGGATGGTGATGGAGATGGTGTTGATGTTGGGGATGATGTTGATGATGATCTCGAAGATTCCCGTGACAATGGTGATGAGGATGGCGACGATCTCCCCTTCCGGGAGGTGATCTCCCCGGCGGAATCTGCCCGCCGGAGATGGCTTTTCTCCTCTGTAGGTTTCCGCCCCGTGGCGGCGGCGAAACACGGAAATTCTTCTGTTCTTAGGGTTTTCACCCCAGGGGGTTTTATAAGCGAGAGGGGGCATCGAGGGGGGGGGGCGCACCAGGCATCCAGGAGGGTGCCTGGCGAGGCCAGGAGGGGGGCCGCGCCAGGCACCCTTCTGGCTGCCTGGTGGGTCCCTCACCTCCGTCTTCGGTGATCCCTAGTCAATTCCCATAAAAACGATCCCCGTAAATTTTCATCGCATTTGGACTTGATATGATTCAGCAACTTGGTGTCCACTTTTCACCGCTGAATCCTGGTTCAGCTGCTTCGGCATCGGAAAGTTGTAAACTGTGTAAAACAAGCCAAAACAACATGAGAACAATACTTTAAAGTGGAATATATCAATGAATAGAATGAAATTGTCCCCTCCAGGCAGATTCCTGTTCTCCACAGATCTGATGAAGTTGAAATCACCAAGTATCATCCAGTTAGCATCAAAAGGAATAGATAAATGATAGAGCCAGTTCACAAAATTATCCCTGCTATGTTGCTCACAAGGACCATAAACATTGACCAAAGTCCATGTCTCTGCATTATGTTTGAAAGTGAAATTAATCACCAGCCCAAAGTCCTGCGACTCCACAAGTAATCCCTCAAACATGCTGGAGTTCCAAATTGTTAGAATACCCCCAGAAGCTCCCCTAGATGGAACAAATGCAAATTGATCAAAACGGCGAGGACAAAGCGCCTGAATAAGCTTTCTATCAATTGTGGGACATTTAGTTTCCTGTAAGCAGATGATGGCACACTGACTTTCCTCAACTTTCGCTCTAACTGCTCTTTGTTGCGCATCAGAATTGAGACCACGAACATTCCAACAAAGAACATTCCAATTGCGAGTTGATGTATTATCCATATAAAACCCAGCAGCAGTAAATAATATTAACTGTAAACATTACAGCTAACAACCCACAAAAACAGGGGCTACGCCCAGAAAATTATTGCCCCGAGGTTTCATAACAACTGGCCAATTTAGGGGCTTGGCAAACCCAAATATAGAAAGATGCATTAAACATTTGCATCATTGCCGGAGGTCGCATCCGAAGAAGAGGTCGCCATAAGATTCTCTTGAGAAAGCAGGGATGGATCAATTTGGAGATCGGCCCCAATGGCCTGGATGACCCTGACAGGCGTAGGTGGCACATATGGCATCTCCTCTTATGATGGCCCTTGGGTTGGTTTTTCCACAGGCTCCTCAAGCACCAATTGAATGGGCTTGGTCTTGGGCTTTTTATTTTTAGGGGCCATTGGGAGTTCATCAAAGCTTCCCGCCTTGAACCCATCCCTCTTGATAGTGCTTCTGGTGCAACGTCGAACAGAGGTCTCTACCACCGGAGTGCTCTTCTTCTTGCGTCTAGTTGCTGCAGACTTTTGCAGAGGAGGGCTGGCAAAACATGTGACTTGTGGCACATCCTCTAGAGGTAGGGCAGGAACAAAAGCAGGTGCCACCAAGTTATTCTCCTCCTCAATATATGAAATGGAAAGCTCCATGTTTTCCTCATCAAAAGCTATCGCCCAAGAACGCTTAGAGCAAATCAGAGGCAGTACAGGAGAGAATAATAGTGGCTGAGGGATATGCATGACACTTATCTCAGGGAGCAGCCTGGAGAAAGCTCTTCTCCAGATCATCTCCCGGGGAAGAGGAGGGCCCGCCACAGTGTTGATCATTCCAACAAAAATCTGCTACTGCGGGATTGGTGGTGGCTGATAGACCACCAGAGCCAGGTTGGGCTCCTCCTGAACAGGGGCATGAACCTGTTCCACATCGTCAAGAATATGAATCACTTCTAGAACGGGCTGCTCCACTGAATCAGACAATTCAGGGTGATCAAGCACCATAGACTGCTGGTCTTGATCTGGTACACCTGGTTGCTCCTGCTGAACCTCAACATTTGGGGCATCGTCCCCCCCATACAGCCTGTCCCCAGCCAGGGCCCTCATTGTGATCGTTTTGGTGATTCTCAGGCGGAGGTGCAGGAACATCATTCCAACCAATCTCAGGAAACATGGGCAGCACCCAAGGAAGATTGTCCGGCTGAAACTTGTCTTCAGAAAGGCACATGAGGAATTCCATTGCCTCTTTGAACTTGTCTGATGGAACTGTTTGTGATCAACATGATACAATTGCTGCAACTTTCTGGTCTGCTTTCAAGAACAGGATGGGGGTGGCCAAAGGCATTTCCATGAGATGTGATCTGCCTGCCCTATTGCATCATGTGGAGGATTTGGATTCCCTTGTGGATCCTTTTAGTAAAAAGGAGATGGATGACACTGTGCATTCCATGCCTACTGATAAATCACCTGGGCCTCATGGATTCAATGGTAAACTCCTTAAAACCTGCTGGCCTATCATCTGCAATGACTTCTATAACTTGGCTGCTGAGTTCCATACTGGCACTTCTCACTTGGAGGGTCTCAATGGTTCTTACATCACCCTAATTCCTAAGAAAGCTAGTCCTGAAACTGTGAATGATTTCAGACCTATTTCCCTCACTAGTGTTGGTATTAAGTTCATCACTAAGATGGCTGCAAATAGATTGCAAAGGGATATTAGAAAGTGCATTCACAAAAACCAATATGGCTTTATCAAGGTTAGATCTATTCATGACTGCATTGCCTGGACTCTAGAGTATCTACATCAGTGCCACCAATCTAAGAGACCACTGCTGCTGCTCAAAATTGACTTTGAAAAGGCTTTTGATTCCATTGAGCACTCTGCTATCCTTGAGATTCTCAAATATAAAGGGTTTCCCCAGAAGTGGATGATTTGGGTGCAGCAGCTATTGGAGAGTGGGTCCTCATCTGTCCTGCTTAATGGAATTCCTGGGAGACAGTTTAAATGCAGAAGGGGAGTTAGGCAGTGTGATCCTCTGTCACCCCTTCTTTTTGTCCTTGCTGCTGACTTGCTGCAATCAGTGATCAATGATCTTCTCCAAAAGGGACTCCTCAGCCTACCCATTCCCTACCATGACACTAATTTTCCTGTAGTGCAGTATGCTGATGATACCATCCTGGTGTTGCCTGCTGATGTCCAACAAGTTTTGGTGTTGTAAAAGGCTCTTCAGAACTTTTCTGAGACCACTGGCCTTGAGATCAACTACAACAAATCATCAATGATCCCCATTAACATTGATGAGTTTACTCTCTCCCAATTGGCTGCTGCTTTTGGGTGTCAAGTGGGGAAATTGGCCTTCACTTATCTAGGGCTACCAGTTGGAACCACCAGACCTAAAATGGTGGATCTTCTGCCACTGGTTGACTGCATGGAGAGGAGGCTTACTGCTAGCTCTTGCTTTCTTTCTCAGGGAGTAAAATTACAGTTATTAAACTCTGTTATTTCCTCTTATCCCATATACTTCCTTTGTTCTCTGAATATACCCATTGGTATAATTAAGCAACTTGAAAGGATACAGAGGCAGTGCCTGTGGAGGAAATATGGTCAAGACTCTGGTAAATCTCTAGCTTCTTGGGATCTGGTTTGCAGACCCAAAAACAAAGGGGGACTGGGAATCTTAAATTTGCAGCTGCAGAATCAGGCACTGCTTATGAAGCATCTAAAGAAATTTTATAACAAAGAGGAGGTGCCCTGGGTGACTCTCATCTGGAACTCATACTACCATCAAAGAGTACCCCATGCAACTGAGTTCTGTGGTTCTTTCTGGTGGAGGGATGTAGCCAAATACATGGATAGTTTTGTGGCTGTCTCCAAGATTCAGATTGGCCCTGGGGATCCTGTTCTGTTATGGAAGGATCAATGGATTGAACAGATGAATAGACCACTAGCTAACAAATTTGCTAGATTGTTTTCCTATGCTAAAGATCCTCTGATTTCTGTCCAGGAGGTTTTGGGTACAACTGAGCTCACTGAAATGTTCAATCTACCAGTTTCTTCTCAAGCATATGAGGAGCTCATGGAACTTACCTTGGTACTTCAGAACCACACTTCACAGTTGGCTTCAGATTGCTGGACCTGGAGGCATAGTTCTAAGGAGACATACACTGCAAAGAAATTTTATACCATGGTTCATGCTCCTATTCAATCCATCCCTCTGCTAAATTGGATCTGGAAATCTTGTTGCATCCTCAAAACTAAGGTTTTTGCATGGCTAGTGATTATGGATCGTCTGAACACCAAGGACATGATCATTAGAAGACACTGGCATATTGAGGATGGGCCAGAATGTGTGTTATGCCCCACTCAACACCTGGAGACCCGAGATCATCTGTTCTTTCATTGTAACTTTAGTGCTAGGATATGGACATATCTTCAAATTGATTGGTCTTTGGGGACTGATATGGTGCAGGTAGCAACGCAAGCTAGAGAGGCTTTTCAGAAACCTTTCTTTTCTGAGGTTGTTTTCACTTCCTGGTGAAATATATGGATGGTCAGGAATGCCAAATGCTTCAAACATGAGAGGCCATCCTTTGCAAAGTGGAAAATGGGCTTCATCCATGACCTCACCTTGCTTAGTTACAGGATTAAACCTAGGTTTAAAAAGGATCTACTTAGATGGATTGACTTTCTGCCCCCTTGAGGGCTTATTTTTTTGAAGCTTTGTTGTAAATTCTGTAAATATTGTGTGCCATTAATAAAATGCTGGGGGGGTGTTCTACCCTTCCGTTTTAAAGCTTCAAAAAAAATGAATAGGATGAAATTACGATATAAATAGTGATGCTTTTTGGACGTATCAGCAATTCCAGCATTTCATGATCCACTGCTCGGATAGGATCCTTGAAGCAGCGACGGAGTTCCGACACATGAAAGATATCATGGACTTAAGAGAGTTTTGACGGCAATTCCAATTGGTATGCCACCGGTCCACGTCTAGAGAGGATACGGAAAGGGCCAATGTAGTGAGGAGCCAACTTGCCTTTAATTCCGAAACGATGAGTGCCCCTCATGGGAGTGACACGAAGGTAAGCTTGTTCGCCAGGCTGATAGACCATTTCCTTGTGCTTGCGGTCATAGTTTCTCTTCTGGCGGGATTGAGCAGCCTTCAAATGATCACGGATAACGCGAACCTGATCTTCAGCGTGCTGGATCATTTCCGGACCAATAGGGTTCGTTCCCCGGTTTCTGACCAATTCAGAGGTGTTCGACACTTACATCCATAAAGAACTTCAAAGGGTGCCATCTTCAGACTAGCTTGATAGCTATTGTTGTATGAGAATTAAGCAAACGGAAGAGATTCCTCCCATTTCTTACCGGATGGAATGACACAAGCTCGAAGCATGTCTTCAAGTACTTGATTGACTCGTTCAACCTGTCCTTGCGACTTGGGGTGATAAGCAGTGCTGAAGTTTAGATGAGTGCACTTAGCTTCTTAGAAACTATCCCAAAATCTTGAGGTCAAAATGCTGCCAGGGTCTGAACTGATCTCCAACGGAATACCGTGGAGCGACACAATTCTGGAAACATACAAGTCTGCTAACTGACTAATAGAGATAGTCTCCTTGACTGGCAGAAACTGGGCAACCTTGGAGAATCGGTCGATGACGAAAAAGATGGCATCATGACCCTTCTGTGATCTAAGAAACCCAGTGACGAAGTCCATTTCGATCTTGTCCCATTTCGATTCAGGAATAGAGAGTGGTTGCAGAGTTCCAGCAGGTCTTTTATGTTCTTCCTTGATGTGACGGCAAACGTCACACTCCTCAACATATCGAGCGATGTATTGCTTCATGTTAGACCACCAATACCGCTGACGAATGTCTTGGTACATCTTGGTACTAGAAGGGTGGATTGACAAGGGTGTATCATGATCTTCTTTCATGACATCCGGGGGTGAGTTCATGTTGGCCTTTGGTGTATTGACCACTAAACGACCTTTGAAGTACAACGTATCATCTTCATTGTGATCAACAGTGAAGAACGAAGGCTTTCCACTTGCCACATAGCGCTTAATCTTCTCAACTTCAGAGTCATAATGTTGTCTTAGTTTGATGCGGTCAACGAAGTCTGGTTTGAGAACCAGGGAGTTCACATGTCCCTGTGGAACAATCTCGAGGTTCAGCTTTCGAAGCTCTTCATACAGAGACGGCGGTTGTACTTGAACTTCAAGTTCACTACAGTACACTTTGCGGCTCAAGGCATCGTCCATCACATTAGCTTTGCCAGGGGTATAATGAATATCCATGTTGAAATCGGCTATTGTCTCGAGCCATCTTTGTTGGCGGAGATTCAGGTCTGGCTGAGTAAACAGGTATTTCAGGCTTTGGTGGTCGGTGTAGATCTCGCAATGATTACCGACGAGGTAATGTCACCACAGCTTCAATGCATAAATTACTCCTGCCAATTCAAGATCATGTGTCGGATACTTGTCTTCGTGAGCACGCAACTGGCGAGAGCCATAAGCAATCACTTTGCGCTCTTGCATTAGGACACAACCTAACCCTTGACAGGACGCGTCGCAGTATATCATGAAGTCCTTCCGAGTATCAGGGGGAGAAAGCACTAGGGGAGAAGTGAGCTTGTTTTCGAGAGCTTGGAAACTTTCCTGACATTTGTCTGTCCACTCAAACTTCACGGATTTTTGAAGCAGATTAGTCAGGGGCTTGGCAATCTTGGAGAAGTTCTCGATGAAACAGCGGCAATAGCTGGCGAGTCCGAGGAAACTTCTGACTTGCTTGAAAGTCTTGGGGGGAGTCCAATACAGGATATCCTGAATACGTTCGGGGTTGACGGCAATGCCATCCTTGGAAATCACATGACCAAGGTAGGTTACTTTGGGAAGCCAGAACTCACACTTAGAATACTTAGCGTATAGTTTGTGTTCTCGAAGCTTTTCCAGTATAATACGAAGATGTTCAACATGTTCTTCTTCATTCTTGGAGTATATTAAGATATCATCCATATAAACCACGACAAACTTTTCGAGATATTCCATGAATATATAGTTCATCAATCGGGAAAAGGTGGCTGGGGCATTCGTCAAGCCAAAGGACATGACAGTGTACTCGTATGAACCATAGCAAGTAATGAAGGCGGTCTTCGGGATGTCCTCTTCGTGGACCCCGATCTGGTGGTAACCCAACCTCAAGTCGAGTTTCGAGAACACCGTGGATCCAGAAAGTTGATCATAAAGATCATGGATCTGAGGAAGTGGATACTTGTTCTGTATGGTTGCCTGATTGATAGGTTGGTAATCTTGGACCAAACGGTTTGTTCCATCGCTTTTCTTGAAAAAGAGCGAAGGTGCTCCCCAAGCAGAGGAACTAGGACGGATGAAGCCTTTTTGAAGTGCCGTGTCGATCTCCTTCTTCAGTTCAAGGAATTCATGCGGCAACATCTTGTAAGGATGCTTAGCAATAGGGGTAGTGCCGGGATTCAAGTCGATGACGAATTCAACCTCTCTGGTCGGGGGTATTCCCGGCAATTCTTCTGGGAAGACGTCGGGAAATTCACAAACGACTGGGACTTTCTAAATTCCCTCAAGAGGTGAGACATTCAAATCATTCATCATATAGATCGGCGTTTCAGCATCACAGGTAATTCGGGTGGTGTGGTTAACAATCTCGCCAGAGGGGTGAAAGAGTTGGACAGACTTGGTGCCAGAATACAGTGCGGCATCATGAACTTTTAGCCAATCCATTCCAAGAATGAGGTCTATGGTGGAAGACTTTAGAATGATGGGGGAAGTGGTACGTCCAAAACGTATCTATAATTTATGCTTGCTCCATGCCTCTTTTGTGTGATATTACTATGATATTGATGAACTTCCATACAATTTTGATCATATTTGAACTAACCTATTAACTTAGTGCACCCCAGTGCCAGTTCCTGTTTACTGATGTTTTTCTATTTCAGGTTTCCCCCTTATTAAAAGTACCAGAAAAATTCCGGTAAAATATAGGAAAAATCAGCGTACCGGAAGCTTCGCGAAGAGCCCAGGAGGGGCCAGAGGGGAGCCAGGGGGCCCAGGCGGCCAGAAGGTGCGGCCAGGACCCTGGCCATGCCAAGGGGGTGCCTGGAGCCCTGGCCCACCTCTGGCTGCCCCCTTTCTCCTATTTATTCCCCGTGACGAGAAACCCTCGAGGACGGAACCCTTTTTTGCGATCTCTCCTCTGCTCCGCCAGCGCCGCGCTTCCAAGATCGGGAGCACCAGAAGACCTCTTCCCGGCACCCTGCCGGAGGGAGGAATCACCTCCGGGAGCTTCTCCACCACCATGGGCGCTTCCCAGATGAACCGTGAGTAGTCCACCTTGGACCATGGGTCCATGATCAGTAGCTATGTGATGTTCTCCTCCCCTCTTTGTTCTTCATAGATTAGACCTCGTGGCTGCCCTACATGATCGAGGCACATATGTAATCTTTCTGCTGTTGCTATGCTGAGTTTGCTGGGATCCAACGGATTATGAGATTATGTTCAGATTGTGATTGAGTTATACATTTGATTCTCTTCTTTTATATTTATGTTCTTGAGTAACTCTTTCATGTTCTTCGTTGCTGTTTATTGCTTTGGCCAAGTAGTAGGTAGTGGCTCCAAGAGGGAGCGTTATGCATGATTGTGGGTTTATGCCCCCCGACGACTAGCTTGAGTGACAGAAACATGAGTCTAGGGGATGTGTTGTTGCCACAAGGCGGAAAACAACGGTGCTTGTACTTGCGGGTGCAAGGATTGTTTACTTTACGCAAAGTTCTTTAATGCAGTTGTCCGTTGCTTTGAGTTTACACTTTGGGTGGGATTCGCAACTTAATACCAGCGAGATGTTCTGGATTCATATCTCAAGGTGGATAATTAGTGGGTAGATGCAGATGGATTTCGGTCTACTTGTCTTGGCGTACTGCCCGTGCTTTTGAGCCTCTTCATTTCTGTTTTGCATAATTAGCATTGGTTTGCCCACATAATCTTGTCAATTGCCCAGCTGTAATTTCTTTACCTCGCATGGCTATTTTATCGTCTTTTGGGAGAGAGACATCACTAGTTAACATCATGGGATCCAGGTCTATATTACCACCACTGTTTACACTATCAATTTACTTTCAGTATTTACTTTTCAGTTGCTATCACTATCTATCATTATTATCCCGTGCGTTTTATCCTTTGTAAACAATAAGGCTGGAGGAATTGACAACTCCTCTGTACTCGTTGGGAGCAAAGCTATCTGTTTTGTGTGCAGGTCCAGGTGAAGTTAGCAATCCTTAGATTGTCAACGACGCCAGTTGTTCACTTCACCACCTAGTTGTTGACCCAGGAGTCCTACGGGTTCGATACTTTAAACCTTAGCATCTTCGCTAAGGGAAACTTGCTGCTACGCTACATCTCACCTTCCACTTAGGGTAACCAATGAGGGACGAGAAGCTATCTCGTGTAGCAGGAAGCAAGGAAAACAATTCCTTCGACTTCAACGGTGGTATTGGGCACTAACTTGGAGGTTTGGCACTGGACTATGGTGGTGCGAACAACCATCGGTGGGTTCATATTTTCAAGCGTGAAGTTATGTGACAATGCAAATGCTTCCTACATGAATGAATGCAATGCTCTTGAATCAAATAAAACAGTAGCATGTACCGAATTAACGAGAAGGGTACCCATCACGGTAGCGGGTTGTTCCTGAGCTTCCACAACATCAATATTGTAAGCATGTCCACGAGCATGAGCAGCAGGCCCAGTATTATAGTTGGGGGTCCTATTGTTGCCACGACCATTTCCGCGGCCAGCAGGGTGAACTACCAGTTGATTCTGAGTCTGGGGGCAGTCTCTGGCAATGTGACCGAGGAGATGACACTTGAAGCACAGTCCATCCTGAGGACGAAGGGGTGCAGTATTGGGTGGTGGGGGCAGAGCTCTTGGCCTCGGTTGTGTCGGAGGCAGATGGGGTGCAGCATACGAAGGCCTTGGAGCAGGGGCAAGTGCCTGAGTCACACTGTTAGGGAGCCAGATGCAACGCTTCTGTGTTGCGCCCGAAGATGAGCCAACGTCACGATAGAGCTTCTGCGAGTCCTTGTGCTCCATCTGGGCAGTCTCGACGGTGATAGCCTTGTTCACCATGGCCGCGAAGTTGGAAAAATCATGAACGACAAGAGCGAGCTTGAGGTCCAAATTGAGGCCACAACGGAACTTCTGATGCTTGCGGGCATCAGTGGTGACCTATTCTTCCGCATAGCGAGAGAGGTTGATGAACTCGCGCTGATAGGCTTCAACTGTCATGTTGCCCTGACTGAGTGTCGTCGATATGTAACGGCAGATGCCATGGGGATGGCTAAAGATGGGGACAGACCGAGGTTAGTGTCGCTGGTACCGGAAGCGAGAATGGGAACACACGGTGAGACACCACGATGTACCCAGGTTCGAGGCTCTTCGTAGAGATAACACCCCTAGTCTTGCCGAGCTAGCTATATGCAATAACTCTGGCTACAATGAATGCTCCTTGAGCTGTTTGAGAGGAAGAAGAAGAGGGCCTCTGGTCTCTACTCTCTCCTCGCTCTCTCTGGTGGGTGAGATTGTAATAACTGCTCCGTCGTCCCCCACGCAGGAGGGGTACCCAGGGCTCTTATAGGCCGAGCGCGGGGGTACAAAAGTAAATACACAAGAGGAAGGGCCCAGCTATCTGTCTCAGATCGGCTAGGGACCTAACATCGTGCTTCTCCAGATGACCCGGTGTAGACTTGCGGCTCGCCATACTGCTATCTGTAGACCTCGGTAGTGAACAGTAAGGCTAGGTACATAGGCCTGTCGGCCTGTCCGCGTGATTGGCGCTGGAGGAGACCGCACGCCTCTGACAGTCCCGATCTTCAGGGATTGCGCATTGAATGATCTTGTACCAGGTGTCCGACCTGGACCTCTGATCGGATTCTGCTCTTCTTACTTCGGCCGGATGCTCCTGGATGAGGCCGATTGCGCCTTCTCCGGGGCAATCGGCCCTCACTTGGAACAGTTCGGCCCACTTCTTGGTTACTCTTGTTTAGCTCGGCCTTGATTAGATCAGTGACCATTAGGTCGGTGATCTTTGCTTTGATTAACTATTTCCCCTGGGTGACCCTACCCGGGGGTCATTCCCCCGACAGTAGCCCCTGAAGCTGCAGAGGTCCCGCCGAACTCAGAGACAGCGGGGCCTGCACAGGTTCCTTCTTGCAAAATGCCAACTCTTTGTTTCTGACCGATTGCTCCAATAGGTCGGTTGCTTGCTACCTGCCGATTGCTCTTGATCTTCCGATTATTCTTGATCTTCCGATTGCTCTTGATCTTCCGATTACTCTTGATCTTCCGATTGCTCTCGATCTTTCGATTGCTCTTGATTTCCTCGACTGATCCGCCCAACGGGCTGTTTGACTGGAATGTTGACCGAACTTGCCGCTTCGAATTCGCCGAAGAATACGGGACGTCGTGCCATGATTTGACATGCCTTAACCTCTGCCTCGACACACGTGCGCACGTCCCGTCCCATCCGCCGGATCTTCTGTGCTCCGAACTAATGCTGCTATGTGGATACACGCGGCCACACCGCCTGCCAGATCGGCACACCTGATCCCACTACCTCCTTACCGCGTCTTTAAATATCCCCCGGGGTGAGAGATGCGTCTCGCACCCCTCACTCCATCCTCTTCCTCAAGCTCTCCTCCCTTGCCTCCGCCGCTGCACTGCTCGCCCCGCCGTGCTGCTGCCATTTCCTCCGACGCCAAGAGCCGCCGCCCCGAAGACCGGGCTGCCGCACTCCACCGCCCTCGCCACCACTCCTCCTCCGCCACCATAGGTGGACTTGGATCTAGATTTCCTCCGCCTCCGCCGCCGTCTTCTCCGCCGCCGCCACCTTCTTCCTCGTCTCCGTCTTTCTCCTCCTCGCCCACCACGGAGTCCGACGCCTCCATGGGGACGACGCCGCCGCCGGCTCCCAGCGGGGAGCTTGGAAGGGCTCCAATGTGACGAAGATGAAGATTGCGCTCCTCCGCCGGTCTCGCAAGATCCCGGGGGACCGTGACTTCCGCGTTCCCGGCGACGAGATCGTGCCCGCCCCCCGGGACGGCGAGCGGGTTGTCTTCCTCGCGCACTTCGAGCGCGGATTCGGGCTCCCGGTGAGCCAATTTTTCCATGACTTCCTCGTCTTCTACCGCATGCAACCGCACCATCTCGGATCGAACGCCATTATGCTGCTCTCCACTTTCGTGGCACTGTGCGAAGGTTACCTCGGAGTCCGGCCCACCATTGGGCTCTTGTGCCGGATCTTTCACTTCCGCAGATTTCAAGTGGGCACTGGTGTGCACACTATCAACCCCAAGACCAAGAAGAAAGAGGAGGTCAAGGTGATGGCCGAATGTGGCGGCGCCACCATCTACCTCCGCCAAGTCGGACTCTATCCTCATCCCCAACTGCCTCAGTCCATCAAGAACTGGCAGACGGGGTTCTTTTCTGTTTCCTCACCACGGAATTGAGATTTGCTTAATTTGCCCGAGTTCTCTCTGCCCCCGCCGGCTGCAAAGTATCATTGGGCTGAGAAACCGGGGGACGGGGATACCGATCTGGATCGCCAGATGGCCTACATCCAGAAGCTGATGGAAAAAAGGGCTGCAGCCTGCCGATCTGGTGGCGACCTGGCTCTGCCGCCGAGTGCTCCCACTACAACGCCGCTGCCACCGGATCTGCGACATGCACATGCGCAGCGACCCCACTCGGATTTCCACCTTCCGAATAGACGAAGCTGAGTTCTTCCGCCGAATCAATAGTATTACCAATCTCAAGGATTTGAACCTTTCGAGTTCGGAATGAAGCCGTTCAGCCGATCTCGGCCCTACCCCGAGGTATGCTTCAATTATGATCTTTTGGTTTAGCTTTTTCTTTCCTTCATACTAATTTTGATCGGATCCTTCTTCTCAGGAATTCCTGGCCTCTAGGATCATGCAGGATGGACAGTCCGCTCCGGGCTATCACCCTGACCGAGCTGAAGAGGACGCTCAAGATGTGGAGCTTGAAGAAGAGACCGAATCCGAGACCGAAGCCCGAACTGCTTCCCTCGGACTCGGCTTCAAGAAGCCGGGTGAGTCTGATTCCTCCGTCGAACGCTTCATGGCCGAATGGAGCAGTGATTCTGATCCTCTTGGTGACTTCTGCGCAGAGTCTGAACTGGCCGAACAGACGCTACCCAAAGGAAAATGCCCCCGAGCTGATGATGATGCCGGCCCCTCCAAGATTGCCAAGAAGAAAGGGAAGACGGGCACACGCCGAGCTACCCCTGACATTAGTGGCCCTGTGCTTTCTCCTACTCCATTGAATATTGCTCGCCATGGCTTTTCCATGGCCAAGTTTGCTGCTCAACTTCCTCGAGCTGCCGGGTACATACCTTCACCTCTCCTATTCTTCTTGACTTTTTCTGTGCTGCTTTGCTCACTTGTGCTTTTTATTACAGGGATGCCCAATTTGTGGACCGTGCCGGACCTGGGGGTGCACCGACTGCTCCCCCTGCCCCCTCTGCTGCTCCTGCCCACACGACTCCTGCTACCTCGGCTACTTCCAACGTTCCTGCGCCTGCTCGCAAGAGAGGTGCTGCCGACACCACTAAGGCCGAGCGAGCCAAGAAGAAAGCTGCTGCTGCCGCGGCACAAACACGACCTGTTGCTCCACCGCCGACCTCTGCTGCTCCTCCAACTGCTGGCATGCAGCCGGCCTCTCCTTCCCCAACCGCTATTGTTGCTTCTCCGATCCTGCTGGACCCTTCTGGCATCGCACATGTTGATGTGTCGGTGCCAAATCGGCCTGCCACTAACACTCCTCAGCCTGAGGCTTCTCTAGCCCAGGCCACTGCCGTTGACCCATCTCCCGCTGCTGGCTCAGGGAGTGCCGCTGCCCTCTCCACCGAACTCACTGCTTCTTGATACGTCCCAAACGTATCTATAATTTCTGCTTGCTCCATGCATGTTTTGTGTGACTTTGCCATGTCTTGCTTGAACTTTCATACACTTTTGAGCATATTTGGACTAACCTATTAACTCAGTGCACCTAGTTTCCAGTTCCTGTTTTTTGCTGCTTTTGTATTTTAGGTTTCCCGGCCATTAAAAGTGCTCCAAAAGTTCCGGAAAAATTATATAAAAAAACAGCATCCCGGAAGCTTCTGGAATCACCAAGGATGGAGGGGAGGGCACTACTGGAATTCACAAGTTTGCCATGTGCCAGGGTCTTTGCCGTCTGTTTTTCGTCGGGGCAGACGGCAAAGTAGGTGTATGCCGTCTGCTTCCCTAGATACAGAAGGCAAACCCCAGACATACGGTAAACAACTACTTTACTGTCTGCGCTGGCCTATGCAGATGGCAAAGGTCCCTATGCCGTCCATAGGCAGACGGCAAACAACCCAGCGGGCCCACCCGGGCTGCGTCTCCTCTGGCTTAACGGACCCGTGCTATGCCGTCTTCCAGCGGACGGCAAACCCCGTCTTTGCCGTCTGCTTACGGACGGCATAACGGGCTGCCGATAACCCCGCACACGTCGGCCCACTCTCTCCACCACTCTCACTCTCCTCCGCCCACGCCTCTCTGTCCTGCGACGCCGCCGCCGCCGACACCTCCGCCGCCGCCGCCCACGCCTCCCCGGCTCCCTCCGCCACAGCCGGCCACCGCCCTGCCTCCTCTCAGCTAAGCCCTCTCCCCGGCCACAGCCCGCCTCCGTCCTCCAAGGCCGCCTCCCCTCATCTCGGCCGCCGCCGTCCCCGAGCAAGCCATCGTCGGCCTCCTTTGAGCAAGCCGCTGCCCACCTCGCCGACGCCACCTCCACCCCCACCCGCAGCCACCCACCAAAGGTAAGCCCCTCCCCTCCTCCCCTCCATGCTATTTTTTTAGGATTTTCATGTTAATTAGTTAGTTAGTTTTAGTTGCTTTAAGGTTTTAGTTAGTTATATTTCTCTGTTTTAGTTAGTTTTATGTTATAATTAGTTAGACTTCTCTATTTTAGTTAGTTTAGATTGTGTTAGATTTTTTTAGGGTTAATTAGATATGTTTTCTTCTCTGTTTAGTTTAGGTAGTGTAAGTTTTTTGTAGGAATGAGGAGATAGAGTAGAGAGAGATAGAGTGTGAGTGTATTGGACTTCTCACAGGAAAAATAAAAAGAGCTTAGAGCTCATGTTAAGATTCCTTAGGAATTTGGTGGTGTCAATCCTATGATCCAAAGGCAATCCATAAGAAAAATCCTTAGGAATCCAAAAAATCCCTTAGGAGTAAAAGTTGAATAGGAAAAGAAGAAGAGAAAGAAAGAAAAGAATGGAAATAAAAGAAGAAGAGGGAAACAAATTAGGGGTAAAAGTAAAATAGTAAAAGAAGAAGAGAAAAAAGAAGTTGAAGGTTAATAAAGAGAACAAGGAGGAGGAGGGGAGCTTGGGGTAAAATAAGAATAAGAAGAAGAAGTTGGAGGTGGAGATGAATAAGTAGAAGTTGGAGGTGGAGAAGAATAATAAGAAGAAGTTGGAGGTGGAGATGAATAAGTAGAAGTTGGAGGTGGAGAAGAATAAGAAGAATAAGTTAGGGGTGAAGAAGAAGTTGGAGGTGAAGAAGAAGAAGGAGGAGGAGGAGGAAAAAAGAAGAGAAAATGAAATGAAATAAATGAAAATAATAGGGAAAAAAATAAAAAAAGATGTAATTACCGGGATCAAGTGTGTGTGTTGATTGGGTGCATTTTAATGTGCAGGAATTTTCTTGGTGTGAAGGTCTGGTGGTCGACGACCTCCGCCCCCTCCATTCGGCGACCTCCCTGAGTTCGACGGTGAGCAAAAAAATTCTTGTCCTCTCCCCCTTTTTCCTTTGCTCAATTCTGGCCTTCATGCCGATAACGGTAGCTCTAGCAGTATGTAAAGTTGCGTAACCAGTATGCGTCTCCCAGTTGCGTAACCAGTATATAAATATGCATTCATTTGCATATTTATAATAGTAATTCTTTCGAATTGTCCAACGTTATCCATGGACAGCCCGCGTATGTGTAGATTGGGTCGTTTTTCCATGCTCTGGTCCTGATCCGACGCGGAATTTCGTCAGCGCCTCCCTGTTGTTCTCCGGATACACAACCTCTCGGCTTGTTGTTGAGACGTGTATTAGGAGAACAGCGGGGAGGTGCTGCCGAAATACCGCGTCGGATCGGGACCAAAGCATGGGAAACCGACCCAATCTACACATACTCAGGTGGGATTAGGACCTATCTTTACCTATTAGTGTGTAGGTTAATTGCATATGCCGTAGCTATGTATGATAAAAGCAATAAAAAGTGGACGTAATAAAATGGTATATTTGTTGTTTAGTAGCTAGCTGTAGCAAAAAGATGAGCGATGATCTTGCGTGGATGTACACTGGTCGCCCTAATCAGAAAGAGATCACCAATGAATGGGCAATGAAAACCAAGGAGTTTCTGAGAGCGGCGTTTGCAAATGGGCAGAGAAAAACCTGGTGCCCCTGCGTTAGGTGCGACAATTATAAACAGGCGACAGAGGTGGATATGGGTAAACACTTGCAGAAGTGGGGTTATAAGCCTGGTTATACGGTGTGGACCTTCCATGGCGAGTCTGGCGGATGACGGAGAGAGGAGGTGGTCCGTCAGCGCACGGATGAGTACGGAACCGGGATCAAAGACATGGTGCAGGACTTTGACGATGCGCGGGATGAGGACGATGAGATGGAGGAATCTGCGAAGGCCTTCTATGATATGTTGGAGTCTTCGAAACGTCCGCTGCAGGCTCACACTGAGCTTTATCAGCTCGATGCCATCGCACAGTTGATGGCTTTGAAGGCACAATTCAACTTGGGCACAGATTGTTACAATGCGATCATGACCCTAATTGGGCGGTTTCTACCAAAAGATCATGTTATGCCTGCAAACCTGTACCAATCGGATAAAATCCTCAAGGTACTTAAGATGCCCTATGAGCAGATACATGCTTGTGAAAATGGATGTGCTTTATTTAGGAAAGAGTATGCGGACGAAGACTATTGTCCCAAATGCAAGTCATCCAGGTATGTTGTGGTAGACAATGGTCAAGGTGAGAAGACGCAGACCAAAATACCCGTAAATGTTCTTAGGTATCTTCCAGTGATACCAAGAATTCAACGCCTTTACATGATGGAAGAGACAGCGAGACAGATGACATGGCACAAACATGGGAAGAGAACAGAATTTGATGCAGATGGGAAGCCGATGTTGACTCACCCATCGGATGGTTCAGCATGGAAGCACTTTGATGAAAAACATTCGGAAAAAGCTAAGGAGCCAAGGCATTGCCGAATCACCGTCGGCACAGATGGGTTCAATCCTTTCGGTCTGATGGCAGCCCCATACAGTTGTTGGCCTGTATTTGTCATGCCACTCAATCTCCCCCCCTCAGAGATTATGAAAAGGAAGAACATTTTCCTGACGTTGATAATACCAGAGCCCAAATATCCGGGGAAGAATATGGATGTGTACATGCAACCGCTTAAGGAGGAATTGCAACAAGCTTGGGACGAAGGGTTCAAGACATACGATGCAGCTAGCAAAAAGACCTTCAAAATGCATGTTTGGTACCAGTACTCGATGCATGACTTGCCGGCGTATGCGCTTTTCGCTGGCTTCTGTGTTCATGGAAAGTTCGGGTGCCCAACATGCAAGGCTGCTCTTCAGTTTCATTGGCTGAAGGCGGGTGGCAAGTATTCCTGCTTCGACTTGCATAGACAGTTTCTGCCTCCTAAGCATCCTTTTAGAAAAGACAAGAAGAACTTCATCGAAGGCAAAGTTGTCAAAAACCTGGCAGCACCTACGATGACGGGCGAACATGTCTTGGCACAGTTGAACTCTCTCGAGCCTGATCCAGAACGTCCCGGGTATTTCAAGGGATATAATTCGGAACACGCCTGGACTCACAAGACATGCTTCTGGGATCTCCCCTACTTCCAAGACCTCGAACTTCCACACAATATTGACATGATGCACACTGAAAAAAATATCGACGAGGCCCTGTTTGGTACATTTTTCGGCATAGATGGGAAGTCAAAGGATAATCCTAAAGCTAGAGTCGACCAGGAGACTCTATGTGATAGACCCTCACAGAACATGCGACAGCCGAAAGGAAAGAAGAATTGGTCCAAGCCAAGGGCCTGGTTCAATCTTGAAAGGGGGCATATCAGGGAAATTCTCTTGTGGGTGCAAAACAGTTTGATGTTCCCCGATGGGTATGCAGCGAATCTGAGGAGGGGAGCGAGTCCTGAAAAACATAAAATATTAGGGCTGAAGAGTCATGATTGGCACATATGGATTGAGCAGGTAATGCCGGTGATGTTGCGCGGCTATATCCCCGAGGAAGAGTGGCTAGTACTGGCAGAACTGAGCTATTTCTTTCGTGTTCTTTGTGCTAAAGAACTATCCGATGGCGTGCTAGAAGACATGGAAGATATGGCACCCGAGTTGCTCTGCAAGTTAGAGAAGATCTTTCCACCGGGTTTTTTTAATCCGATGCAGCATTTGATATTGCATCTCCCGACCGAGGCAAGATTAGGGGGCCTTGTGCAAAATCGTTGGTGCTATTCAACGGAGAGAATGCAGAAGACGCTTCGAGCAAAATGTAAAAATAAACGTATAATTGAAGCATCGATGGCCGAGGCTTTCATTACCGAGGAGGCGGCAAACTTCGTGACAGCACATTATGAAGCCAAAAATCGCCATTTGCATAATCCAAAGCCTCGGTACAATACTAGCGACCCCCAACGGCGTCAATCCAACCTCAGCCTATTCAAAGGGAAGCTTGGACCTGTTGGTGCTTCGAGAAATAAGATTTTGGATATCAAAGAATGGCAGACTCTTACACTGTATATCTTCACCAACCTAACAGAAGTGCGACCGTACATCGAGTAAGTGCTCGGTACGTACATTGTTTCGCAACTTCTAATAATTCTTGTTTCTTATTAATTCCCCTGAATTCATACAGTCAATACGTCGCCAAATTCTCGAATGGAGTGGTTATTGAAAGTGATTCCAGTAGTGGGGCCACCACAGGGACTCCAGAAGGGTCCTTGGCGCGGCCCCACCCTAGGCCGCGCCGGGCACCCTCCTGGCTGCCCTGTGCCCCCCCCCCCCCCGGTGCCCCCCTTTGGCCCTATTTTTACCCCCGCGGAGGAAACCCTGATTTCGGACCCCTTTTCTCCAGAAGCAATTCCGATCTCCGCCGCCATCGCCATCAAGTTTCGGGGGGCAGAATTCCTGTGCCGGCACCCTGCCAGGACGGGGAAGTGCCCACGGATTCATCTCCATCGACGTTGCTTCCTCCCTCCATGAAGCGGGAGTAGTTCTCCCTCGGGACTGAGGTTTCTACTAGTAGCTATGTGTTCTTCTCTCTCCCATGATGTGATCTTCGTTGTGATCATAGGCTATGTTAATCTAGGGTGATCCCATGATATTTCCCCTTCCTCTATGTATTGGATTGATGTACTCAATTGACCTTATCTAGTATAATCCCCGAGACCAAGGTGACAGCGGTCTATTGGACATGGGTTAGAAGAATATTATCATGAGTGATTTCCTCCTTTCTGTGTTGATTGAAGATTGAGAGTCTCTTGTTGCTTGTCTTTGACTATCCTTGAGATATGTTGTGGTGATTGTGGTACTCTCTTTAGATGGCCGCGGTGACATTGGGAAATCCATAGATTGAGAACTACGAACTTTGAGGTGTGCTTTTGTAGCCCTACATAATTCTCATCCTCTCTTGACCAGAAAGGAATGACCTCTGAGTGCGTCTCCATTGCATGTTTATGAGAAATATCATGTGATTAGACTATGTTAATGTTGTTGAGAGTTGCCACTAGTGAAAAATGAAGCCTAGGCCTTGTTTCCATCATTGTTACACCGTTTGCACTCACTTTTGTCACATGTTTGCTTGCTGCACTTTTTATTACAGATTTATATTACCTTGCTTTTCCACACCTATAACTTGTATTTTACTGTAACAGCCCAGTTTTCACAAAAATTAAAATTTTTGTTTTCGGTGTGAATTGTTTGATCGTTTGTATTGTTTGCAGTGTTTGCTTCGCCGAAATAATTATCGGTGAATATTTCTCCCCGTATTCTCGTATCGGATACGTGACCGACCCCTTTCCACCATGACACACGACCTTGCGACACCGGGGTTTCACCCGAGCACCGTCGCAACCGGCACCAGTCCAGCCATCGCCACCGGAACGCAAACCCCGTTTATTTAATAAACGGATTATTTTATTGGGGCGCCGAAAAATGTTGTCGGAATGTCACTGCAGTGAGGTACGATCAACGGGCTCGACGCGCTGAGCGCGTGGTTCGAGATTTCATCGGAATCGGAGTCCGTACGGAGTCTCGGCGGTCACGAACGCGATCACCGGACACGCGAGAGGGGTACCGAGGGCGTTTGCGTCAACTGGCCAGCCAACCTGCCTATATAATGACCCCCACCTCCCAAACCAGCCAATTAGGGTTTCCCTAGCCAAAATTTGCAGCCACCCCCCTCCAGAACACCCCAATTTTGCCCCACAGCCCCAGATCTGCGAAACCCTAGCCCCCAGGTCTTTCTGGCCGTCAGATCCGGTGATCTGCGGTCCAGATCGCGCCTCCACCGCGCTCCCAGCAAATCCGGGGCGCGGTGGAGGCGCGATCTGCACCGCAGATCACCGGATCTGACGGCCAGAAAGACCTGGGGGCTAGGGTTTCGCAGATCTGGGGCTGTGAGGCAAAATTGGGGTGTTCTGGAGGGGGGTGGCTGCAAATTTTGGCTAGGGAAACCCTAATTGGCTGGTTCCCTGGAGCCGCCACCGTGGCCCGCCGCGGCCCATCCAGGCGCCGCCATCCGTGGAGCTCCTCTCCTCCCGAGCGTTGCGCCGCCCGTCTCCGGCGACCGGCCGCCGCCCCGGTGACCTCCTCCCTCGCGCCTCCCTCTCTCCCCTCTCTTCTCCCTTTCCTCACACCTCTCCCTCTGCTGCTGCAGGAGGCCGCAGCCGCCGCTCGCCATGGACGCTCCAGGGAGCTCCCGCCGTCGCGCCCCGTTGGCCTACACCTGCACCGCAGCCCAGATCCGGCCGGGATCCGGCGGATCCGGCCGCCCACCTCCGTCTGCGCCCGTCCCAGCACCCCACCTCGTCCGGGTCCGGCGAGACCCGGCGAGGCAACCGCCGCTGCCAGCCTCCTGCGCAGGAACGGGGAGGAGCACGAAGGCCACGCTGCCCCGCTCGGCCGCCCGCTCGAGCCGCTGCTGGGCCGGCGCGCCCCCGCGAGGCCCACCTCCAGCCGGCCTCTGACCCAGGCCGCCCCTCCTCTTGGGCCGAGCCCATGGGTGAGCTGCCCCTCTTTTTTTCCTTTTTTTATTATTTATTTCTTTTTTTTCTGTTGGGCCCAGTAGATTCGGCCCGTTTAGTTTTTTTTCTGCTGCTAGGTTTTATTTATTTATTTATTGGCAGATTGTATTGTTTTTATTGCGGTGCCCGTATCTTTTTAACCGTAGCTCCGATCGCGACGCGTAAAATATGAAACTTGCTTAGTTTTGTGTGTAGTTTAATAAAATGTTGCTTGTTGCCATGTTTGACTTTGTTTACATGTTGTTTGACTGCTAATTACACAGCTTGCCACTGTAAATTGTAATTGCAATAACTTTTTAACCGTTGCTCCGATAAAAATGTTCTTTATATATAACTTGACTAGAATTGCATGTAGATTGTGTTTATGCTGCTCTTGACTGCTAATAAAAATAATAAAATATGTTTAGGGGCAAAACAGTACCAAATGCAATAAATATCATGGGGGTCCGCAATAGTTGGCATGTATAGGTTTTACCCCCACTTAAAATGACTAGATTAGATAGTTTACTTTGTGCTTCACCTCATGCCATGTTTGCGTGATATGCCATGCTTGAGTGAGATGCCATGTTAACAACCTTTTGCTCACCTTGTGTAGCTAAACAACTTGAACCACCGTAAACGTGCGGTATCGTCGTGTGTGACGAGTACTGCACTTAAACTGTTAGTAACCGCTCTCGACGGTAGGTGCGATGTCTCGTGTTGCCTTATTGTTGATGCTTGCTCGTGTTTGCCTCGTAGTAATAGAGTTCTTGCTCATTGATTTCTTTCCAGTGTTTACCCTCTTGTGTGCTTCTGCGGGTACCTCTCGGAGACGATGCGAGCTTGCGATCGACTACACCTTCGGAACCCGACTTATCAACAGGCAAGGACTATGCATTACTTATGATCCATTCTATTTCAATAGCGGTTTGCATGCTAGTCTAGGTTAGGTTCGATGTTTGATCCTACCACATGTTTACAGCCTCTTTCAAACAGATACAGCCATGTCCCTTCCCAGCAAACCTTGTACTGCTATGTTACTATTGCTCGTTGCTCAGCCCCTGCTTAGTATGCATGGTTAGGATGCTACGATGTTACCCTGTTACTCCTGGTTTGGGTTATCACATTATTATTGTTGTTGATGATATGATTATTATAATGTTGACTATATTCGATGAACGATGGAAGGTCTAGGCTATCCCGCCCCGACGCTTTGTTCCATTCGAGTCACCTAGGATCCGAGTTCCGGGTATTGGTTTTAAGACTGAGCGTGCCTAACCGCGTGTGGGATTTTATGGGGTCCCCTTTTCTTACCTACCTAGCTTCAAGCATTTCTAGTGGTGGCCCAAGCTGATTTACCATTTGAAATCGTGTGTGTGCTGGTCAGCTGCCAGTTGTTTACAAACCAACCCGGACCAGTGAGGACTTAGTTCCCTTGCTGGCCCACTTTGTCCGGCTGAGGACCCGGTTTCCCATGTGTGATTAACCGGCTATCCAAACCTGCGACAGACGGTAGAGACCAGATCGAGAGAGCGGCCGGCTCCTGAGATGGATGTCGACTCACCGGGGGCCACCCGGATTTGTTCGTTGTTAGTTAGAGGGACCTGTCGTTTCGGATCTCTTGGAACTAAATCATAAAATGGTTGCCTGTGATGGGTAGCAACTGAGAGAGATGGGCGTGCGTGCGGAGCCTTGTAATGGGCAGTTGGTACACCCCTGCAGGGTTAAATATTTTCGAGAAGACGTGTCCACGGTTATGGACGACTTGAGACCTACTCCATGTTCATAGAGAACAACAACTGAGATAATCTTAATATAACTTGATTAACGTGTGTGTGTGCCTTGACTGCTTCTTCTTCGTCGGGATGCGAAGAGGAGGACAAGGATAGGATATGTGATTTGATTGCGCAAGTAGTTGATAGCAAGACTTTTGGAGGCGATTCCTCATCGAATGCTTGGCTTCTTATCTTACTCTCTAGATTGTTAGCCACTTCATAAATGCTAGTGCGGCAGCAACCTCACCACTTACCCCTTCCTTACCGTAAACTACTAGTTGTCCTAGAATGACGAGTGATGAAGTCCTTGCTGGGTCAGATGACCACTAAAGTTGGATGCTGAGTACCTCTGTACTCATGATACTACCCCCAAACTCTTTTCGGGGTTCGTGATCGACAACAGGTATGGTGATCGGCGTTTCACGTGGAGACTCGACGACGACTAGTTAGGCGGATCCCGGCGGAGGGCCTGGACCCGTGTGGTTATGGGATCGATGTTTTTCTCTTTGCCAGTAGGCATTTGACTGTAGTCTGTACTCAGACATATATCTTCTGCTTTTGTATTGTATTAAGGCAGTTGTATGCCGATTGTATGAGATGTTGTATCCTTGTATCTGTAATGTTGTGATATCATGTTGGAAATCCGGGGCATATGGCTTTGTCATATGTCGCGGTGGGACCGATATGTGCTTCGTCCCCGGATCTGGGTGGAAACACCTAGATCTGGAACAGTACCGCATATCGGGCCTTACAACTTGGTATCAGAGCCTTACCGACCGTAGGATCCCTTCTCTGGCCGAAGTCGAGTCTAGAAAAAAACTATTTTGTAGTTACTAAGTTAGTTATCGGAGAGTAGGAATCTTTTTACTCCTTACGCTTGCTCTGGTCCGGACAAGTGACGTAAGTGTTTTATTCTCGACTTATCCCCTTTCAAACTTTAGGATCTCGAGTGTGTGGAGTTCGGAATAGTTACAATTCCTTGCTTGCAGCGTATTGTCTCGATTCCGAGCTCAGGTGGGAATTCCTGTAGTACCTTTAGCTTCTCCGGTTTCGGATATCATCTGGGTCGTCCTTTGATCTCCCTCCTTTTGGCTGGTGTTTTCACGACTTGCGTCGAAAAGCACTATCCCTTTGACTAGGTTTTAGCTGTCGTTCTTCCTTTTGACACCTGATGGTTTCGTTTTCCGACGTTGCTGTCTCTCCTCAGAAATTTATCTCGACATAAGTTCGACGTCGACATGGAGCAGAGTCCCTTGTTGGTGGTGTTGAAGATCGTCGACTCTCTTCTTTCCCCCTTCCCCTCTCCCCCGGATCGTCTTGGATCTCGGGACGAGATCCCTTGTTGGTGGTGTTGTATTGTAACAACCCAGTTTTCACAAAAAATAAAATTTTGTTTTCGGTGTGAATTGTTTGATCGTCTGTATTGTTTGCAGTGTTTGCTTCGCCGAAATAATTATCGGTGAATATTTCTCCCCGTATTCTCGTATCGGATGTGTGACCGACCCCTTTCCACCACGACACACGACCTTGCGACACCGGGGTTTCACACGAGCACCGTCGCAACCGGCACCAGTCCAGCCATCGCCACCGGAACGCAAACCTCATTTATTTAATAAACGGATTATTTTATTGGGGCGCCGAAAAATGTTGTTGGACTGTCACCGCAGTGAGGTACGATCAACGGGCTCGACGCGCTGAGCGCGTGGTTCGAGATTTCGTCGGAATCGGAGTCCGTACGGAGCCTCGGCGGTCACGAACGCGATCACCGGACACGCGAGAGGGGTACCGAGGGCTTTTGCGTCAACTCGCCAGCCAACCTGCCTATATAATGACCCCCACCTCCCAAACCAGCCAATTAGGGTTTCCCTAGCCAAAATTTGCAGCCACCCCCCTCCAGAACACCCCATTTTTTCCCCACAGCCCCAGATCGGCGAAACCCTAGCCCCCAGGTCTTTCTGGCCGTCAGATCCGGTGATCTGCGGTCCAGATCGCGCCTCCACCGCGCTCCCAGCCGATCCGGGGCCCGCAAGGCCCTGGAGCCGCCACCGTGGCCCGCCGCGGCCCATCCAGGCGATGCCATCCGTGGAGCTCCTCTCCTCCCGAGCGTCGCGCCGCCCGTCTCCGGCGACCGGCCGCCGCCCCGGTGACCTCCTCCCTCGCGCCTTCCTCTCTCCCCTCTCTTCTCCCTTTCCTCACACCTCTCCCTCTGCTGCTGCAGGAGGCCGCAGCCGCCGCTCGCCATGGACGCTCCAGGGAGCTCCCGCCGTCGCGCCCCGTTGGCCTACACCTGCACCGCAGCCCAGATCCGGCCGGGATCCGGCGGATCCGGCCGCCCACCTCCGTCTGCGCCCGTCCCAGCACCCCACCTCGTCCGGGTTCGGCGAGACCCGGCGAGGCAACCGCCGCCGCCAGCCTCCTGCGCAGGAACGGGGAGGAGCACGGAGGCCACGCTCCCCCGCTCGGCCGCCCGCTCGAGCCGCTGCTAGGCCGGCGCGCCCCCAGGCGGGCCAACGCCCCCGCGAGGCCCACCTCTAGCCGGCCTCTGACCCAGGCCGCCCCTCCTCTTGGGCCGAGCCCATGGGTGAGCTGCCCCTCTTTTTTTCCTTTTTTTTATTATTTATTTCTTTTTTTTCTGTTGGGCCCAGTAGATTCGGCCCGTTTAGTTTTTTTTTCTGCTGCTAGGTTTTATTTATTTATTTATTGGCAGATTGTATTGTTTTTATTGCGGTGCCCTTATCTTTTTAACCGTAGCTCCGATCGCGACGCGTAAAATATGAAACTTGCTTAGTTTTGTGTGTAGTTTAATAAAATGTTGCTTGTTGCCATGTTTGACTTTGTTTACATGTTGTTTGACTGCTAATTACACAGCTTGCCACTGTAAATTGTAATTGCAATAACTTTTTAACCGTTGCTCGGATAAAAATGTTCTTTATATGTAACTTGACTAGAATTGCATGTAGATTGTGTTTATGCTGCTCTTGCCTGCTAATAAAAATAATAAAATATGTTTAGGGGCAAAACAGTACCAAATGCAATAAATATCGTGGGGTCCGCAATAGTTGGCATGTGTAGGTTTTACCCCCACTTAAAATGACTAGATTAGATAGTTTATTTTGTGCTTCACCTCTTGCCATGTGTGCGTGATATGCCATGCTTGAGTGAGATGCCATGTTAACAACCTTTTGCTCACCTTGTGTAGCTAAACAACTTGAACCACCGTAAACGTGCGGTATCGTCGTGTGTGACGAGTACTGCACTTAAACTGTTAGTAACCGCTCTCGACGGTAGGTGCGATGTCTCGTGTTGCCTTATTGTTGATGCTTGCTCGTGTTTGCCTCGTAGTAATAGAGTGCTTGCTCGTTGATTACTTTCCAGTGTTTACCCTCTTGTGTGCTTCCGCGGGTACCTCTCGGAGATGATGCGAGCTTGCGATCGACTACACCTTCGGAACCCGACTTATCAACAGGCAAGGACTATGCATTACTTATGATCCATTCTATTTCAACCAGCGGTTTGCATGCTAGTCTAGGTTAGGTTCGATGTTTGATCCTACCACATGTTTACAACCTCTTTCAAACTGATACAGCCATGTCCCTTCCCAGCAAACCTTGTACTGCTATGTTACTATTGCTCGTTGGTCAGCCCCTGCTTAGTATGCATGCTTAGGATGCTACGATGTTACCCTGTTACTCCTGGTTTGGGATATCACATTATTATTGTTGTTGATGATATGATTATTATAATGTTGACTATATTCGATGAAGGATGGAAGGTCTAGGCTATCCCGCCCCGACGCTTTGTTCCATTCGAGTCACCTAGGATCCGAGTTCCGGGTATTGGTTTTAAGACTGAGCGTGCCTAACCGCGTGTGGGATTTTATGGGGTCCCCTTTTCTTACCTACCTAGCTTCGAGCATTTCTAGTGGTGGCCCAAGCTGATTTACCATTTGAAATCGTGTGTGTGCTGGTCAGCTGCCAGTTGTTTACAAACCAACCCGAACCAGTGAGGACTTAGTTCCCTTGTTGGCCCACTTTGTCCGGCTGAGGACCCGGTTTCCCATATGTGATTAACCGGCTATCCAAACCTGCGACAGACGGTAGAGACCAGATCGAGAGAGCGGCCGGCTCCTGAGATGGATGTCGACTCACCGGGGGCCACCCGGATTTGTTCGTTGTTAGTTAGAGGGACCTGTCGTTTCGGATATCTTGGAACTAAATCATAAAATGGTTGCCTGTGATGGGTAGCAACTAAGAGAGATGGGCGTGCGTGCGGAGCCTTGTAATGGGCAGTTGGTACACCCCTGCAGGGTTAAATCTTTTCGAGAAGCCGTGTCCACGGTTATGGACGACTTGAGACCTACTCCTTGTTCATAGAGAACAACAACTGAGATAATCTTAATATAACTTGATTAACGTGTGTGTGTGCCTTGACTGCTTCTTCTTCGTCGGGATGCGAAGAGGAGGACAAGGATAGGATAGGTGTTATGATTGCGCAAGTAGTTGATAGCAAGACTTTTGGAGGCGATTCCTCATCGAATGCTTGGCTTCTTATCTTACTCTCTAGATCGTTAGCCACTTCATAAATGCTAGTGCGGCAGCAACCTCACCACTTACCCCTTCCTTACCGTAAACTACTAGTTGTCCTAGAATGACGAGTGATGAAGTCCTTGCTGGGTCAGATGACCACTACAGTTGGATGCTGAGTACCTCTGCACTCATGATACTACCCCCAAACTCTTTTCAGGGTTCGTGATCGACAACAGGTATGGTGATCGACGTTTCACGTGGAGACTCGACGACGACTAGTTAGGCAGATCTCGGCGGAGGGCCTGGACCCGTGTGGTTATGGGATCGATGTTTTTCTCTTTTCCAGTAGGCATTTGACTGTAGTCTGTACTCAGACATATATCTTCCGCTTTTGTATTGTATTAAGGCAGTTGTATGCCGATTGTATGAGATGTTGTATCCTTGTATCTGTAATGTTGTGATATCATGTTGGAAATCCGGGGCATATGGCTTTGTCATATGTCGCGGTGGGACCGATATGTGCTTCGTCCCCTGATCTGGGTGGAAACACCTAGATCTGGAACAGTACCGCATATCGGGCCTTACATTTACCATCTCTTCGCCGAACTAGTGCACCTATACAACTCCTAGTTGTATTAGGTGTGTTGGGGACACAAGAGACTTCTTGTATCTTAATTGCAGGGTTTCTTGAGAGAGACCATCTTCAACCTCTACTTCCCTGAGTTCGATAAACCTTAGGTCATCCACTTCAGGGAAATTGATGCTTTCCTACAAACCTCTGCGCTTGGAGGCCCAACATAGTCTACAAGAATAGAAGCGTGGGTAGACATCAAGCTATTTCTGGCGCCGTTGCCGGAGAAGTAAACGTTGAAGGTATATCTTTAGATCTTGCAATTAAATCTTTTCGTTTCTTGTTTTTTACTTTTCATTAGTTAGGCTTATGGAAAACTGCAATCTTAGTTCGCTGCTTCGGGGAGGCCGCTTGACCACACCCGTGGTAGAGAAGTATCCTCCACCTAATGAATGTATCCCATTCAAAATACCACTTGGGATAATTGAAAAGGTTATGAATGATCATTATGCAGGGGATGGAACAGTCCATCCTAGTGTTCATTTGCTGAAACTTACAGAACTTTGTGAGTTATTTAAGATTTCAGGTTTGACAAGAGATGAAGTCATGAGGAAATTATTTGCCTTGTCACTGACAGGAAAAGCATTGGAATGGTATAGGCTACTACATGATTCTCACCTGCTGGATTGGGAAGAGATCCAGTCTCTCTTTTACTCCAAGTTTTATCCTCTTCATGAAGTCCATGAGAATAGGAATTATGTTTATAATTTCTATCCTCATGACGGAGAGAGCATAGCTCAAGCTTGGGGGAGACTGAAAACTGTGATGCTAAAATGTCCTAACCATGGGCTCCCCAAAGATATGATTATTACTAATTTCTATGCAAGGCTATCTCGACAGGATAAAGACTTGCTCGATGCTTCCTCGATGGGTTCTTTCACAAACGAAAAGATTGATGCTAAATGGGAACTCCTTGAAAGAATCCAACTCAATACTGAAGATTGGGAGATCGACAAAGGTAAAGAGTCAGGTATAATTTATGAGTATGATTGCATTAAGTCCTTTGTTGAAACTGCAAGTTTTAATAAGTTTAGTGCTAAGTTTGGGCTTGATTCTCAACTCCTTGTTGATTTCCTCAAATCTTTTGCTTCACATCTTAATATGCCTAAGGATAATTGGATCAAGTATCATGAACCTTTTAAAGAGATTTGCAAAGAAAATGAAATTGTTAATGATGATTGCAACATGCATGATCCAATTCCTGAAAATGAAGTTTTATATAAGCATGTTAATTTTTGTGGAGTGGATAGACCTTGTGAAAGGCCTATGATTGAAGAAGAGAAGTATTGCAAGCAACATAAGCATGAAAGAACAATCACTTGCGTTAGATATTTAAATGAAATTGCTATAGAATTGTGTGACCTTTATCCTTTTACTTGTGAACTTTTCTCTATAGAGGGTCACTTTAATTTTCAATGCATGAACTTTCAAAGCATAACTGTTAATTAGTTGTGTGATAACGTGATCACTTCTGATCTTTATGATGAACTTATGTTATTTTTGATGTGTGAAGAGTTATCAGAAAAGACTTCTTGGCTTGATGTTAATTCCTTAGGAATAAACAACACTTTGCAACATTGCCATCTCTATTGTGTTGTTATATGCCATGAAAATGATTACATAAGTAAGATTAAAAAGGAGGGAACTTTACCAAAGTATAAAAATGTCTCTCATATCTCTACTAATAAAAAGGAGAGTTTCTCCCAAGTTTCCCCTATTGTTTCTAATAAACCAGGATATGTGGAGAAACATCATATCCAACCACTCCCTCCTAAGGTGAATAATAAGAAAAAGAAGAGGAGGAGGAAGAGGATCAAGAAGGAAGAAGAATGGGTATCAACCTGGCCTGAGCATATCCCTCGCATCAATTTTTATCCTAACGGGCAGAAATTTTTGGAGGACAGTGAGCTTGATTGCATTCATTATTATCCTGATGTTAAGCCG
Organism: Bromus sterilis; assembly: GCA_950022295.1. NCBI lineage: Eukaryota > Viridiplantae > Streptophyta > Magnoliopsida > Poales > Poaceae > Bromus > Bromus sterilis. The sequence goes on from OX465601.1 coordinate 280,791,323, forward strand.
GTAGGCACTATTGAAGATGATTTCGATTATGATATGCATGTTACTTTTTGTGATTGTGAAAATGATGATAATGCTACTTATGACCTTGAAAATCTTTTTGGTACCAACTCTGAGAGTGATGATATGGAAAGCTCCAAGCTTGGGGATGATAGGATTGCAAGTCCTTTAACCATTAGTGACGCGGTAATTGATAATTCTTTTGCTAGTAAGAATAAAGACATCATGTTTACAAATATAGTTGCTAGCAATGATAATGCTCTTCTCTACTATGATGATGTTATAACTCCTATCTATAGTGATTTTAAAGGTACCTATGACATAAGGAGAAATTATCCTTATGAAACTTGTCATAATCATGGAGGTAATTACTCCCTTGTTGAACACCATCTTCCTAATACACAATTAATCTATAGTGTTCAAGTTGTTTATGATAGTCCTACTCCCACTATTACCAATGAGAAAGATTATGCTTATGTGGAGAGTAAGAGTACCCTTTTGCATGTGGATCATGGTAACAATGCTTTATGTGATACTTATATTGTTGAGTTTATTCATGATCCCACTGAAAATTATTATGAGAGGGGAACATATGCTTATAGATATTTTAATAATATCAAGTTCCCTCTCTTTATGTTGAAGGTTTTGAAGTTGCACTTATTTTGGCTTCCTATGCTAATATCTTTATGCTTCCATGAGTTATTTCTCTACAAGATCCCTTTCATAGGAAGCATGTTAGACTTAAATATGTTTGTTATTTTCTTCTTGATGCTCTCTTTTTGTTCTTCAACTCTTATTCCTTATTCCTACGAGAGCATCATTGAAATCTTAAGCCTATCTTTATGGCTATAAAGAAAGAGCTCTATGGAGACAACCCTTGTTATCTTTAATTTGAGTTTTTACTTTCAGTTTTTAGTGGTCTTGATGATTGTTACTACTGTAGCAACATCATTGTATCTTTATTTTCAATCTTTGTGCCAAGTCTAGCCTCTGATTGCAAGAAAGTTCAAAAGTTGTGACATCCTGTCCAGAAAACAGATTCTGTCCTTGGACGAAAAAATTAGCCTAAAATCACCAGATCATCTTTTTGATCTGATTTTTTTGACAGCATGCTCCATACAATTGAATTTCGAGCGTCTGTTCTGAGTTTTTTGATTCGAGTTGCAGAAGTACCCCTAAAAATTCTTTACTACCTGTTGTTCTGTTTTTCACAGATTCTGCCACATTTTGTCTCTCCTAACTTTTGCAAACCTTAAGCTTGCTTTTTATTTGAAAAAACCTTTTGTCAATCTTGAGAAACAGTAGCTCTTCAAGAATATCTTTATATCCAGTGGGGAAAATTATTTATTAAGGGTACTAACTTCTCTAATCAGCTTATGATGAGTTATGTATGAAGGGAGTTTTCAAGTGTGCGATGGAAGATGATGAAAGAAGATTCAGAAGTGTCAAGCGCTCAAGCTAGGTGTCGGGGGATTGGTACCCGGGTAGGCTCACCCAAGCGGAAGCAACCTTTCAAGACAAGGATGGATCGATTGGGCTGCAGCTGGGCCGAGCTGGGCAGGCGTACGACCGATTGCTCCAAGGCAATCAGCCGTACCGAATGCCAGCAGTCGGCCCAGGCGCAACCGGTCCACCCTTTTCATCACCAAGACGATCATCCGATTGGCCCGCAGTTGGGCCGAGATGGGCATCGACGCGGCCGATTTCCTAGAGCAATCGACCCTGCCGAGGGCCACCAGTCGGCTCAGGCGCAATCGGTACAACTTACCACCCCTGGAGAAGTTGACCCCGAGACCAGTCGAAGGTCCAAGTACGAGGTCATAAATGCGCAATCCCGAGAGATCGGGGTGGCAGAGAAGCCAAGTCACATCGAAGATCTGGCAGAGATGCGTTGTCGACCTCTCCGCTGATTCGGCGGACAGGACGACAAGACCGCACCTCCTAGCTCCACTGTTCACCATCATGCCCTACGAGTCTACAGCTGGGCCCAATCGGCAGTGAAGTTACCGATTTACCCCGGGCTCACACTATAAGAGCCCAGGGTACCCCTCCTGCGTGAGGGACGATCCACAACATTCGCACCATTACTCACATCTCGCTCAGTTCATTTACTTCTCGTAGTTCCTCCTCAGGGAAGCAGGAGAGAGCCTTGCCCACGGCGGCTCTCACCTTCCCCTGAGTAGATAGAGAAGCAGTTATTGTAGCTTTGTTCCATTGATATAGAAGAGACAAGCAGGAGTAGGGGTGTTATCTCTCCGGAGAGCCCCGAACCTGGGTACATCGTGGTGTCCGACACCATGTTTGTGCCCAACCCGATTCCGGCACCATCGAAATCTTCTTCCTCGCGTCTTCCCCTCACTTTAGCCATACCCATGGTATCTATCGTCACATATCAACGACAGTTGGCGCCCACCGTGGGGCAGACCGAGGCGTCGACTGGAGTAAAGATCCGGACGGGATTTTCCTCTGCATCGGGCGGTAGCCACGCCTCTGGCCTGATTCTTAGGCGTGGGGCAATCGACTATGTGGTGGACTACTCGGCGCGGTACGGGGTCGGCGCACCCCTGCCGCCCGGTGTGTCGCTGCAGATTGGCAGCCATCGCCTCTTCATCGGCAGCTTCCCCGAGGCATATCCTAGGGAGATACGCGTCTTTTCATGCATCACGGATCCACTCTCGACCAGGGGCTGCACTGCAGCGCCCGGCGGAGAGGATGGCCGTGTGCACGCAGCCGTCATGATAGCGGGGGCGTCTTCATCAAGCAACCGCGGCGCAGCGAGTGCGGCTAGGAGAGCCAAGGAGGCAGCTGACGCCGCGGAAAGAGTCGGTACCAGTGCGTTGCGGGATGTGTTGTACACACCCGTGAACAGGAATGGTGATCCTGATCAAGTGCACACTGAGCTGGAGACAGCACGGCTCACCCTCGCTCGCAGGGCCAAGAAAGTGCTGGCAGAAGAGCGTAGGCTGGGAGCTATCACAAGGGAGTACAACGCAGCATATGCCGGACCGCGTTGGCCGATTGAGCCCGCAGTATTAGAAGATGGATGCCTGGCCGATTCAATGTTGAAGCACAAGTTGCTCCGCAAAGATTTCACATCGCTCGCCGAGCTCATGAAGGTGGCCAACTCGTTCTCCGTGTCCGATTCTGCGATGCGCCCTATCCAGCTCGGAGTTGGAGGTGTCATTCAGTCACCAGGGGCTCCGCAGTCGGACGCAGGGAACCAAGGCCTCAGCCGGAAGGAAAGAAGAGAGAACAAACGCAACAACAGCAATAACCAGCAGAACAATGGCAAGCGCAAGGATGAGCAGCCAGATACTCAGTATGGCAGTCGGCAGGTGGCCGCTGTTCAGAATGAAGAAGATCCAGGGGTTGCAGGAGGCAGTCGGAAGATGAGACCGAATGTGAGGCCACAGGGACAGATGAAGCCCAAGTACACGTTTGATGATATGATGGATGCACCATGCAAGTTGCACAGCACTCCTGGCAGGCCGTCTGCGCACACCACTCGGCAGTGTGATTTTGTGAGAAGGATTGCAAAGGGAGAAGCTTTACCACCTCCACCCCAACCTCCACCCCAGAACAGAGGACCACCTCAGCAGCAGAACCAGTTCCCGCGGCAAGACGCCGCTTATATGATTTTCACCAGCGAGTCCACCGACAAGGGCAGTCAGAGAGCCCGAGCTCAAGAAGTCAATGCCACCATGCCACTGATTCCTCAGTACATGCATTGGTCCGAGTGTGCCATATCCTGGGACAGAGCAGATCACCCGGCCATCTTGCGGAATCCAGGCAACTATTCGCTTGTGGTTGACGCTCTGTTCGCAGGACCAAGATTTTCATGCAAGTTCTCCCGAGTGCTCGTTGATGGAGGAAGCACAATCAACATTCTGTACAGAGACACCTTGATCAAGCTAGGGCTCACCGAGAAGGATCTGGAGCGCAGTCGGACGACATTCCATGGGATTGTCCCTGGGTTGTCTTGCACCCCCATGGGTCGCATTCGGCTGGATGTCATATTTGGCACAGAGGAGAATTTCAGGAGGGAGCCAATCTGGTTCGAGGTCGCCGACCTCAGCAGTCCTTATCATGCTCTGTTGGGACTGCCCGCATTCGCCAAGTTCATGTTCAACGCACAGCAGACTTACCTCAAGATGAAGATCCCAGGGCCAAACGGCGTCATCACCGTCACCGGGGACTTCAGGAAGTCCCTCGAGTGCACGTCCGCTGGCGGCAGTTTGGCTGACTCCCAAGTGGTTGAAACAGAGAAGCGTCAGCTCGGCAAAGTGATAGCAATGGCGCAAGCGCAAAACAAGGCTCCACTCCCAGTCGGCCCAGCCAAGAGAGCAGATGAGGAATCGACTTTTCAGTCGGCCAAGGACAGCAAGAAGGTTGCTCTAGATCCCTCCGACTCAACCAAGTTCGTTGTAGTCGGAGCTGGACTTAGCGACAAATAAGAAAGCGAGCTCGTCGAGTTTCTCCGTGAGAATCGGGACATCTTCGCATGGTCTCCACAAGACATGCCTGGTGTGCCGAGAGAACTCGCCGAGCACAAGCTGCACATTCGGCCAGGCTCGAAGCCGGTCAAGCAACCCCTGAGACGTTTTTCTGAAGATAAGAGAAGGGCAATCGGCGAAGAGATTGCGAAGCTGCAAGCTGCAGGTTTCATCATGGAAGTGTTTTACCCGGAGTGGCTGGCGAATCCAGTCCTCGTGATGAAGAAGAACAAGACTTGGCGCATGTGTATCGATTACACTTGCCTGAACAAGGCGTGCCCGAAAGATCCGTTTGCTCTGCCCCGTATCGATCAAGTGATTGATTCTACGGCCGGCAGCGAGCTTTTGTCTTTTCTGGATGCCACAGCTGGCTATCACCAGATCAAACTTGCGGTGGAAGATCAAATAAAAACTGCATTTATAACCCCTTTCGGGGCTTATTGTTATATCACCATGCCTTTTGGGTTGAAGAACGGAGGTGCCACTTATCAGCGCACAATTCAGAGATGTACACACTCCCAACTCGGCAGAAATCTCCACGTCTATGTGGATGATCTGGTAGTGAAGTTGGCCAAGGGAGTCACACTCCGAGATGACCTCCAAGAGACATTTGCAAATCTGAGAACTTACCAGATCAAGCTCAATCCAGAGAAATGTGTTTTTGGAGTCCAAGCCGGCAAGCTCTTGGTATTTCTCGTTTCCGAGAGAGAAATCGAATGCAATCCCGATAAGATAGCAGCAATCGAGCGAATGGAGCAACCCAAGAACCTGAAGCAAGTACAAAAATTCACCGGTTGCCTCGCCACACTCAGCCGATTTCTCAGTCGGCTGGGTGAAAAAGCAATCCCGTTATATCAGCTGATGAAGAAGACGGAGAAGTTCACCTGGACACCTCAGGAAAATGAAGCATTCCGAGAGCTCAAGCGCATGCTCTCCACTGCGCCGATTCTGGCTGCCCCGATTGAGAAGGAGCCAATGATGTTATACGTGGAGGCAACCAATCGGGTGATCAGTGCAGTCATGGTGGTGGAGCGGCCCGAGAAGGACAAGGCACAGCAGATTCAGCGACCTATGTACTATATCAGTGAAGTGCTCTCGGCGTCCAAGCAGAACTACCCTCACTACCAGAAGATGTGCTATGGAGTATATATGGCAGCCAAGAGATTGAAGCCATACTTTCCAGCCCATCTGATCACGGTCGTCAGCTCGGCTCCACTGGCCGACGTCATAGGAAGCAGAGATGCAACCGGAAGAGTGGCAAAGTGGGCAATCGAGATCGCCAACCATGGCATCCAGTATGAGCCAAGAACAGCAATCAAATCTCAGGCGTTGGCCGACTTCCTGGTGGACTGGGCTGAAACTCAATATATGCCACCCGTCCCAGTATCGGACTTCTGGCGAATGCATTTTGATGGATCCAAGATGGAGAGCGGCCTAGGGTCTGGTGTAGTGCTGAATTCACCAAGAGGAGATCAACTACACTATGTACTCCAGATTCACTTTGCAGCATCAAACAACGTCGCCGAGTACGAAGCCCTTGTGCATGGTATCAAGCTGGCCAAAGAAATTGGCATTCGGAATATTGAGTGCTTTGGTGACTCCGATTTGGTGGTGCAGCAGTGCACAGGCACCTAGGATGCAAAGGATGCAAATATGGCAAGCTACCGTTTCCTAGTGCAGCAGATCAGTGGGTACTTTGAAGGATGTGAGTTCCACCATGTGCCAAGAGCAAGAAACGAAGCAGCAGATGCATTGTCCAAGCTCGGCTCAACAAGGCAAGCTATTCCGCCAGGCGTATCACTTGAGCACATCAGGAAGCCATCCATCATGCCATCTCCAGAATCTGAGTCCATCTTCATCTCGGAGACGGACCTTGAAATATTGAAGAAGGCGAAAGAAGCTCAGCCAGCGAAAATCCCAACTCTGAAGAAGCAATCAAGCGCCCAGGGTGCTCCAACCTCAGCAGAGCCGACAGCACCAGGGGCTGCCGATTGCAGACCAGGGGCTACCGAATGCAGCAAAAAGAGCAAGGCTAAAGGGAAGAAAGCAGAGGCAGCACCAGACGGCACAGCCCCAGAAGAGTCAATGACATCAGGCACTGCCGATTGCATTGAAGAAGTTCCAGCTCCAGACGAGCAGTCATCACTAGGGGTTGCCAAATGCGTGCCAGGCGCCGCAATCGGCAATTCAGAGACAGAAGTCGAGATGGCAGAGGTTCAAGAGGCCGAAATCCAAGAGGCCAATGGCCAAGAAGCCGAGGTCCAAGAAGAAGTCGCACCCCAGCAAGAAGTAGTGATGGTAGTCGTCAGTGCGCCATCATGGTCACAACCGATTAGAGATTTCCTAGTGGACGGAGTTCTTCCATAAGACGAAGCCGAGTCAAGACAAATCAGTCGCCGGTCTTGGGCATACACAATAATCAACAACGAGCTAGTGCGCAAGAGTGCAACTGGTGTCTTTCAGAGATGTGTAGAAGAGGATAGAGGCCTAGAGTTGCTCAGAGACATCCACCAAGGTGAATGCGGTCATCACGCGTCAGCAAGAGCCATTGCCAACAAAGCTTTCCGACATGGTTTCTACTGGCCGACTGCGCATGCAGCAGCTGAGAACTTAGTGAAATATTGCAAGGGTAGCCAGCGGTTCAAGGCAAAAAGTCATCAGCCAGCATCAGCATTGAAGACAATCCCAATAGCATGGCCATTTGCGGTGTGGGGTTTGGACATGGTTGGTCCATTCAAGAGAGCCCGAAGTGGCATGACACATCTCCTGGTCACAGTGGAAAAGTTTACCAAGTTGATTGAAGCCCGCCCGACCAAGAAGCTGGACGGTCCGACTGCGGTCCGTTTTGTGGCCGACATCGTGTGCAGATATGGTGTTCCCAATAGCATCATCACCGACAACGGCACCAATTTTGCGAAGGGCGCATTGGCTCGATATGCATCTCAGCAAGTTATTCGGCTTGATCTTGCATCCGTTGCACATCCTCAGTCGAACGGTCAAGTAGAAAGAGCAAATGGCCTCATCCTGTCGGGTATCAGACCCCGATTGGTGGAGCCACTTGAGAGGGAACCCGGAGCTTGGATTGAAGAACTCCCAGCGGTATTGTTCAGCTTAAGTACCACGCCAAATAGCTCGACTGGATTCACTCCTTTCTTCCTGGTATATGGATCAGAAGCAATCATCCCGTCCGACATCGAGTTCGATTCACCTCGGCATGCCTTGTACACCGAGGAAGAAGCCAAGTTAGCACGAGAAGACGGCGTCGATCTCAAGTAAGAAGCCTGCCTGCTGGCCTTGTCCAGATCGGCAGTATACCAGAAGAAGTTGCGGCACTACCGCAGCAAGAAGATTCGTCCTCTCGCCTTCCGAGAGGGTGACATGGTGCTACGCCGAATTCAGAAGTCAGATGGGCAGCACAAGCTGGCCTCACCCTGGGAGGGACCTTTCGTCATCAGCCGCGCACTCAAGAACAAATCATATTATTTGATCAACTACACCAAGGGCACTCAGCATAAGGAAACATCAGGAGTAGAAACGGAGCGGCCGTGGAACGCCGAGCTTTTATGCCCGTTCTATAGTTGAGCGGCAGAAATTTATGTATGCTATTCGGCAAATGATCAGTAAAGTTTTCATGCCTCTGAAGAAGAGCATTCGGTTACCTTTGAATAATTTCATTCGAAAATCTAGCCCAAGTCGGCAACGCTTAGTCATACCCGAGACGTGAATAACCCACTCGGGGACTGACCGACCACGAGGTCAGAGAAAAAAGCCAACGAGGCACGAGGGCTGCGGGCTGGCACTCAACTCAGCACCTGACTTAAGCACAAGTCACGAGAGTGGTTGTGGCATTGAGAAGGGTAGTGGTTGAGGCAGTCGGCAGTACAAATCCTCGAGAAACAAATCGAAACACTCTAAAAAGGGCATAGCCGACTAAGTCAGCTACCGATTGCGCCGCAGACCGGTGCACCGAGTAACCGACAGCGAGCAACCGGCTCCTAACATTGCAGAATACTTTGCGCTAAGTCTTGTCGTGTAAACTCGAAAAAACTTATCGAACCTTGGCCGTAAATCAACCTTCGATCCGACTGCAGACCGCATAATCGGCTGCAGAATGGACAAGGCATGACGCCCCCAAGTGCAGACCAATAAAGGAAACCGACAAAAACGCAAAGTAGATCGCACAAATAAAACTTGCAACGAGAAATCGGATTGCATAAGGATAGCAGGCCTAAGGCCGAATAAGTTCATTACAACGAACCACACCCAGTGGGTGTCGGCAGAATTAAAATCGTGTTTTACAAGAAACTATTCTGAAAATAAAAATAAGATAAGGCCGATAAAATGTCGGCGGCCGAGGTAGATGGTGTCATCGGCGGCGTAGCTCAAGAAGTCGGAGAAGCTGGTGGCGCAGAGCTCCCAGTCGGAGCGGCCGAGGTGGCGGGAGCAGTCGGATCGGCTTGCACAGTAGCGGCATCCGGCTCCGTCTGCGCGTCAGTCGACGTGGCCCCAGCTTGTTTGGATCTCGGAGAAGTATGAGACGAGCCGCTGTCAGAAAGCTCATCTTCTAAGACAGAGATGGAAGTTACTGCCAGTGGGTTCCCTCCCTCGTCGAGATACGGAGTGTAGTCATAGGGAGAGAACCAGTTCACCATGGTGCTGGCTAGCCGATTCACCTCAGCATATGTCTTCTCAAACAAGTCGGCTGTGTTCTCTCTGATGTTGTAGAGCTGGGGAAGCTTCACTTGTGGGTACCAGCTCAACACAGTTTGAAGGGCAGTCTCCGCACCAGTCCGACCGGCAGAATTAAGAAAGACATCAATCCGCCGGGGGATGGCCTTCAGAAGATCCGAGTCTGCTCAGTGGTAGCATTCGGAGCCTCTCCCTTGTCAGAATCTTTTTCCACCAAAGTCTCAGGCTCATGGGTCTCGGCGGAGGAGCCGGCGACGTGCTTCATCTTCTGGAGTCCAACCTTAAGCTCAGTCGGAGGCCATAGCAATTCGGCAATTTTCAGAATGCCAATCTTGAAGGACAGTGCAATCCCCTTGATGACAGGAATGCGAGCCTCCGTCCCAATCAGATATTCATGCCGAGTCCAGACATTATCCTCAAGTTGGACGGTCCCTCCGACCGCGATGGTCTCCTCTCGGGATTTGGCCACCGCTGCATAAGCGGCTACTTCAGATTCAGGCCAGGCCTCTGCATCACGAAGGAAAGTATGAGTAAGAACTAGGAAGAAGGAAGCAGTCGTAAAATGCACTCGGATGCAAGAAACACTCAACGCTAAGAAGGACGTCCATCTCAGTCATTGTATCGCAGAAACCCTTGGCTCGGCGGCGCGAGGGTTCGGAGGCTGGAGGTGTAGGCTTCGAGGAGCTTCTCGAAGACCTCGCGTCGTTCTTCAAGAACAACCTGAGAAGAATCACAAGATGAACTTTAGATGCACAGCAGCCAAAAGAAGATCCGAATAGATTTCAAACAATTGGCCCGAATCTCGGGGGCTACACCCAGTGGGTGCGCTTGCGCGCACCCACCGGAAGCAAAGTCTCCCGATAGGAGGAAGGAAAGAGAGATGAGCAAAGGATATCTAAGACATAAAGATCCGAACCGATTACAAACAATCGGTCCGAATCTCGGGGACTACACCTAGTGGGTGCGCTTGCGCGCACCCACCGGAAGCAAAGTCTCCCGGTCGGAGGAAGGCAGGAGAGATGAGCAAAGGATATCTAAGACATAAAGATCCGAACCGATTGCAAACAATCGGCCCCAACCTCGGGGACTACACCCAGCGCGCACCCACCGGAAGAAAAATCTCCCGATCGGAAGAAAGGCAAGAAAAAGAAGCAAAAAGCATAAAAGATCCGAACCGATTGCAAACAATCGGCCCGAATCTCGGGGACTACACCCACCGGAAGAAAAGTCTCACGATTCGAGGAAGCCATAGAGGAAGGTCGAAGAGCTTACCGCGTGACGGCGGTCGAGCAGTTGGAGGTCTTGAGCCATGGCGGTGGCGAAGTCGTTCACCCGGTTGTAGGCCAGCGTCAGGGGACCTTGAGAGGAAACCGGGGAGCGGTGTGAAGCATCGGGCTCGGCGCCGACATGTCTGGTGCGAGAGTACTCGGCCCGGAACTGGTCTACCGAGCGCATCAAAATTATTGACGCTGAAGAGGTCGGCTGCGGCGGCGGAGCTGGGGTTGCAGTGACAGAGGAGGCAATGGTCGAGTCCGGTGGCGCCGACGTCGCCGGAGGGCCGGAGACATTCGGCTGTGGCTGCGTCGAGGTCGGAAGAGACGAGGTTGAAGGACCGGTCGTCATAATTGGCGAGGTGGTCGTCATAATCGGCGAGGTGGTTGTCAGGATGGGCGAGGAGATAGTCGTAACGGGGGCGGAGACTAGGTCGGAGCGTCGAGGCGGAGATGGGGCAATCGGATCGACCGGTTGCGCTCCTTCGCCACCAGCAACTCCTTGGTCGGTCGTGCTCTTCGAGGCCTTGGAGGCAGTGGTGGAAGTAGTAGTTTTCTTGGCAGTCTCGAGGCGGGCTTTTTTGGCGGCGCGCTCGGCATCCTTGGAGGTACGATGTGAAGCCGGTTGCCGTTTGCGGACCGCAGCAGCAGACGTGGCGGGGGAAATGACTGCGCCGACATGGGCAGGAATGTCGGCGTCGAGATCATCAAGACCAATCAGCTCCCTGAAAGAAGAAAGAAGAGGTGAATCAGTACAGGAGAAGGCAGTGAGGTTCGAAGCATGAAGATAAAGGCATACCCGACTGTTCTCGGTGCGTCCGTGGGCATCCGACATCTCAGCGGGGCGACGTTCAGAGAGGCATCTCTTAGGACAGGTCCGCCCCTGGACCTGCCGAGAGGAGCTTGGCTAGTCGGCACTCAAGTGGCTGCGACCTGAGGCTGTTTGCTTTTGTGAGCAGTCGGCATCGTCTTAGCAACCTTGCTGGGAGCGGCACCAGAGGAGGATCCAGTCGCCGAGGCACGCTTAGTCGGCGCCTTCGGAGGCTTGGCGAGAGGAGCTGCATCAAAATCACCACCCTTTGAGACACTGTCATCATCGCTCCATTCGGCCAGAAATTGCTCAAGGGAAGGGTCAGATCACAACTGCTGCTGCAATTTCCCCCTCAAACCTTCCACAATTGCCGAAGGGTCATTTCCCCCGCCACGTCTGCTGCTGCGGTCCGCAAACGGCAACCGGCTTCACATCGTACCTCCAAGGATGCCGAGCGCGCCGCCAAAAAAGCCCGCCTCGAGACTGCCAAGAAAACTACTACTTCCACCACTGCCTCCAAGGCCTCGAAGAGCACGACCGACCAAGGAGTTGCTGGTGGCGAAGGAGCGCAACCGGTCGATCCGATTGCCCCATCTCCGCCTCGACGCTCCGACCTAGTCTCCGCCCCCGTTACGACTATCTCCTCGCCCATCCTGACAACCACCTCGCCGATTATGACGACCACCTCGCCAATTATGACGACCGGTCCTTCAACCTCGTCTCTTCCGACCTCGCCGCAGCCACAGCCGAATGCCTCCGGCCCTCCGGCGACGTCGGCGCCACCGGACTCGACCATTGCCTCCTCTGTCACTGCAACCCCAGCTCCGCCGCCGCAGCCGACCTCTTCAGCGTCAATAATTTTGATGCGCTCGGTAGACCAGTTCTGGGCCGAGTACTCTCGCACCAGACATGTCGGCGCCGAGCCCGATGCTTCACACCGCTCCCCGGTTTCCTCTCAAGGTCCCCTGACGCTGGCCTACAACCGGGTGAACGACTTCGCCGCCGCCATGGCTCAAGACCTCCAACTGCTCGACCGCCGTCACGCGGTAAGCTCTTCGACCTTCCTCTATGGCTTCCTCGAATCGTGAGACTTTTCTTCCGGTGGGTGTAGTCCCCGAGATTCGGGCCGATTGTTTGCAATCGGTTCGGATCTTTTATGCTTTTTGCTTCTTTTTCTTGCCTTTCTTCCGATCGGGAGATTTTTCTTCCGGTGGGTGCGCGCTGGGTGTAGTCCCCGAGGTTGGGGCCGATTGTTTGCAATCGGTTCGGATCTTTATGTCTTAGATATCCTTTGCTCATCTCTCCTGCCTTCCTCCGACCGGGAGACTTTGCTTCCGGTGGGTGCGCGCAAGCGCACCCACTAGGTGTAGTCCCCGAGATTCGGACCGATTGTTTGTAATCGGTTCGGATCTTTATGTCTTAGATATCCTTTGCTCATCTCTCTTTCCTTCCTCCTATCGGGAGACTTTGCTTCCGGTGGGTGCGCGCAAGCGCACCCACTGGGTGTAGCCCCCGAGATTCGGGCCAATTGTTTGAAATCTATTCGGATCTTCTTTTGGCTGTTGTGCATCTAAAGTTCATCTTGTGATTCTTCTCAGGTTGTTCTTGAAGAACGACGCGAGGTCTTCGAGAAGCTCCTCGAAGCCTACACCTCCAGCCTCCGAACCCTCGCGCCGCCGAGCCAAGGGTTTCTGCGATACAATGACTGAGATGGACGTCCTTCTTAGCGTTGAGTGTTTCTTGCATCCGAGTGCATTTTACGACTGCTTCCTTCTTCCTAGTTCTTACTCATACTTTCCTTCGTGATGCAGAGGCCTGGCCTGAATCTGAAGTAGCCGCTTATGCAGCGGTGGCCAAATCCCGAGAGGAGACCATCGCGGTCGGAGGGACCGTCCAACTTGAGGATAATGTCTGGACTCGGCATGAATATCTGATTGGGACGGAGGCTCGCATTCCTGTCATCAAGGGGATTGCACTGTCCTTCAAGCTTGGCATTCTGAAAATTGCCGAATTGCTATGGCCTCCGACTGAGCTTAAGGTTGGACTCCAGAAGATGAAGCACGTCGCCGGCTCCTCCGCCGAGACCCATGAGCCTGAGACTTTGGTGGAAAAAGATTCTGACAAGGGAGAGGCTCCGAATGCTACCACTGAGCAGACTCGGATCTTCAGAAGGCCATCCCCCGGCGGATTGATGTCTTTCTTAATTCTGCCGGTCGGACTGGTGCGGAGACTGCCCTTCAAACTGTGTTGAGCTGGTACCCACAAGTGAAGCTTCCCCAGCTCTACAACATCAGAGAGAACGCAGCCGACTTGTTTGAGAAGACATATGCTGAGGTGAATCGGCTAGCCAGCACCATGGTGAACTGGTTCTCTCCCTATGACTACACTCCGTATCTCGACGAGGGAGGGAACCCACTGCAATTTCCCCCGCAAGTGGCAATTTCCCCCAGCTCAAGGGAAGGGTCAGATCACAACTGCTGCTGCAATTTCCCCCAGCAGCAGCAGACAGATGTGAAGCCGGTTGCCGGTTACCCCAAGTGGAAGGTTTGAGATGTAGTGCAGCAGCAGTTTTGCCTCAGTGAAGATACTAAGGTTTGTCTCCAGTAGGACTCCAGAGATGATAAGTAGGTGTCAGCGGCGCAACTTACGCGGACCTGCACACAGACACAGATAACTTTGTTCACAACGAAGTTCAGAGAGGTTGTCAATCTCTCCGGTCTTGTTGTTCACAAAGGATAAAACGCAAGGGATATGGACCGGGATAGCAAGTAAAAGCAGTAAAGTAAATATAGCTTGGAAATAGTAATGAGGATATGGACCGGGATACGTGATGTTCACTAGTGATGTCTCTCTCCCAAAAGACGATAAAACTTCTATGCGAGGTAAACAAATTACAGAAGGGCAATTGACAGGATTATGAACGCACCGCAATGCTAACTATGCTACAAAAGAAAGGAAGAGGCTCAAAAGCACGGGCGGTACGCCAAAATAAGTAGACCGAAATCCATCTGCATCTACTACTAATCATCCACCTTGAGATATCTATCCAGAACATCTCGCTGGTATTAAGTTGCGAGCCCCACCCAAAGTGTAAACCCAAAGCAACAGACAACTGCATTAAAAAGAACTTTGCGTAAAGTAAACAATCCTTGTAACCGTGGTTACAAGCACCATTTTTTCCCCCTTGTGGCAACAGCACATCCCCTAGACTCATGTTTCTGTCACTCAAGCGTGTCATCGGGGGGCATGAACCCACAATCTAGCACAACGTTCCCTCTTGGATTCACTACCTACTACTTGGCCAAAGCAATAAACAGCAACGGAGAACATGCAAGAATTACTTAGGAACAAAAATATAAGAGATAAAAACCAAATATATTACTCTATCACAATCTGAACATAATCTCATAATCCATCAAATCCCTCCAAACTCAGCATAGCAACAGCAGAAATATTACAAAGGTGCCTCGATCATGTAGGGCAGCTCACGAGGTATAAACAATGAAGATCAAAGAGGGGAGGAGAACATCACATACCTACTGATCACGGACCCATGGTCCAAGGAAAACTACTCACGAGACATCCGGGGAGCATCCATGGTGGAGAGGAGACTCCCGGAGGTCAATCCTCCCTCCGCCAGGGTGCCGGGAAGAGGACTTCTGGTGCTCCCGATCTTGGAAGCGCGGCAGCGGCGGAACAGAGGCGAGTTTGCGGAATAGGGTTCCTCTTTTGGAGTTTTCCCGTGACGGAGAATAAATAGGCGAAGGGGGGCAGCCAGAGGTGGACCAGGGGCCCCAGGCGCCCCCCCCCCCCCCCCCCCCGGGCTCTTCTCGAAGCTTCCTGTACGCTGATTTTTCCTGTATTTTTCCCGGAATTTTTCTGGCACTTTTTATATGGGGGAAAACTGAAATAGAAAAACAGCAGAAAACAGGAACTGGCACTGGGGTGCACTGAGTTAGTAGGTTAGTCCAAATATGATCAAAGGTGTATGAAAGTGTATCTAGATCATAGCAATATCACACAAAACATGCATGCAGCAAGCAGAAATTATAGATACGTTTTGGACGTATCAGAGCCGCAGTTCGGATGTCGGCGTTCTTGGGTTCGGCGGCCTCGGCGTCGGCGTCGTCGGCGGGATCTTCGGATTCGGAGGACTCCCCAGAGGATTCACCGTCATCGGCGGATTCGGATGGGGGAACCTCACCGTTATACTCGAAGTCCGCGGGGTCATCTTCCTCACGGTCGGGGGCGTACGTACCGGCCTCCTGGCTGTCTTCCATCAAGTCAGATCGAATGAAGTGCTGAGCAAGAAGAAGAAGGTTATCAGAAAAGTTAAGTATAAGGAAGAAGCAATCGGAGAAAGAGGACAGTCGGAACATACCACAGGCGGTTTCTGCCGACGGTTGAGGTACTCAACGCCGAAGCGGAAAGGGTCGGGCAAAGGACTGGCTGTGATAGTCCTCAGCCTGGTGCAAAGGTCTTCGGGTTTCACTCGCCATGTGCAGAGCCGAGTGGGATCTCGGGGGCCCGACATATCGCAGAGGCGGTGCACTCGGCGCTGTAGAGGGAGCACTCGGGCTTGGAGCCAGGCAGCAGCAAGATCAGTCGGCAGGAGCCCCTCCTGCTCCAGCTGAGCAACCCTAGTGACTGGGGCGTCAACATCGCAATCGCCGACACCGTACTTTAGCGACCACTGGTACTTCTCAGTCGGCCATGCGAGGGAGAACTCAGGAAAATTCAGGAGATCGAGGCCTTGGTCGGGCGACTTGACATAGAAGAAGGTGGTTTGCCAGTTCTTGCACGATTGGACGATCTCGGGACCTTTGTACTTGTGCTTGCCGGCTGCGACAAGGCAACTGTCGCAGTCGGTCATGTCAGTCACAAATTTCGGATCGCCTCCTTCTGTGGCAAAAGGCACCACAGCTCCCGTCCGAGCATTGTGATGTCGGAGGTTGAAGAACCGCTTCCAGAGAGCGATGCTTGGGCGGCAGCCGAGATACCCCTCGCACAGCGTGACGAAGCCGGAGAGTATCATGATGAAGTTCGCCGCGAGGTGATGCGGCTGCAGGTGGTGGAAGTTGAGGAAGTCGCAAAAGAAAGTGCTGGCGGAGAGTCTGAATCCACGCTCGAAGTGAGAGAGGAAGACGACCCTCTCGCCAGCACGCGCATCGGGCACGAGCTCGGCGCCGCGAGCACGCCATTGGACCTCGGCCGGCATCTTGCGGGCGCGAACCAAGGCCTGGATGGCACCGGCAGTGACGGTGGAGCCCTTCCAGCACCCACTGCTGGCATGAGAGGTGTCTCGCCGGGGCGCCATGGATCTTGCGGGCGGAAAGAAAGTGAGGAAGAAGAGCGCAGGAACACTGCGCGAGGCAGCGGTGAGAGGATACCGCGAGGCGGAAGAGCACGCGAGCAAGCGGCCGGAGCAGATTCCGCGCGCAGAAGCGGAGTCGTGAGCGATGGAGAGCTTGGGGTGGAGCAGCAATGGCGTGCGCGAGAGCGAGAAGCGGAGCAGGAAGAAGGAGTATGCGAGAAGGAGGAGCCCGAGGCCCTCCCCTGTGGCTTATATGGGCGGCGGGGGAGGGGAGTGGGATCTGGCTGCGGCCGTGTGGCCCGGTGTGGCCTAGCCCACAGGAAGACAAACCGGCAAACCGGCGCAAGAGATCCCAACGTGGGAAGCGAGGCGTGCGACGTGGGGGTCGAGGCCTGCAGTTACGTCAAATCGCGCGTGGGTCGTGGGCCCCGGTCCATTGACTGCATCCCGGAAGAATAGGAGGTAACCGTTGGAAGGCAATCGGTGAGGATTAGATCCGAATCGGCGAGGGATATGATTCTCACAAAGTGAAGAAAGAAATCGGAGACAACGCAAGTCATATTGAACGAAATCTTGGCCAGCAGAGTGTGATCTCCGAGTCGGTCGACGAACTCGGAACGACGCACTTAATGAGGCCAAAGCATTCGGAAGATGTTGGAGAAAGATGGAAAACTGCAAAGGCCCCGCGATCGAGTGACCGTGGGACCTTTACAGCTTTAGGGGCTACTGTCGGGGGAATTGTACCCGGGTAGGCTCACCCAAGCGGAAGCAACCTTTCAAGACAAGGATGGATCGATTGGGCTGCAGCTGGGCCGAGCTGGGCAGGCGTACGGCCGATTGCTCCAAGCCTATCAGCCGTACCGAATGCCAGCAGTCGGCCCAGGCGCAACCGGTCCACCCTTTTCATCACCAAGACGATCATCCGATTGGCCCGCGGTTGGGCCGAGATGGGCATTGACGCGGCCGATTGCCTAGAGCAATCGACCCTGCCGAGGGCCACCAGTCGGCCCAGGCGCAATCGGTACAACTTACCACCCCTGGAGAAGTTGACCCCGAGACCAGTCGAAGGTCCAAGTACGAGGTCATAAATGCGCAATCCCGAGAGATCGGGGTGGCAGAGAAGCCAAGTCACATCAAAGATCTGGCAGAGATGCGTTGTCGACCTCTCCGCCGATTCTGCGGACAGGAGGACAAGACCGCACCTCCTAGCTCCACTGTTCACCATCATGCCCTACGAGTCTACAGCTGGGCCCAGTCGGTAGTGAAGGTACCGATTTACCCAGGGCTCACACTATAAGAGCCCGGGGTACCCCTCCTGCGTGAGGGACGATCCACAACATTCGCACCATTACTCACATCTCGCTCAGTTCATTTACTGCTCGTAGTTGCTCCTCAGGGAAGCAGGAGAGAGCCTTGCCCACGGCGGTCTCACCTTCCCCTGAGTAGATAGAGAAGCAGTTATTTTAGATCTGTTCCATTGATATAGAAGAGAAAAGCAGGATTAGGGGTGTTATCTCTCCGGAGAGCCCCGAACCTGGGTACATCGTGGTGTCTGACACCGTGTTTGTGCCCAACCCGATTCCGGCACCATCGACATCTTCTTCCTCGCGTCTTCCCCTCACTTTAGCCATCCCCATGGCATCTGCCGTCACATATCGACGACACTTGGGGATGCCCCCATGCATCCCCAACAAATATTCAAGGAGACTCAAGCGTCTAAGCTTGGGGATGCCCCTGTGCATCCCCTTCTCCATCAGCAATCATCAGTTCGTCCTTCGTCACACTATATTTTTATCACTTCATGTGTTATGTGCTATGCTTGGAGTGTCTCGCTCTTAGGTTTTATTTTTAGTTTTATTTAGCTTTGCTTGCTGTTCATAACAAGTTAGATCCCGTCTTAATTTGTGTGGGAGAGAAACACGCTCCACTTTCAAAATCTAGAACACATCATAGGATTCTTCATGCCTATCTTTTTGCTGTTATGTGTTCTTTATCTTTTCGTAGCTACTGCCATGTTTAGTTTTAGTTTTAGTTTGTCTTTAGAAAGACCTTGGCTTTTGTTTAGTTCATTGCTGGAACTCTCTTTAGTCTTCATGTTTATCTTGTTAAGAGAGTTGGTTGTTGCACTGAGTTGTGCCTTGTCTTGAAAGTAGGTAATTGAGGTTGCTATTTAATTTTAGTAGTAACTTGCAATAGTTTTGAGGTATTGATGTGAGTAATGTTTGAACTTTTGGTGTCAAGAGCTCTAGCCTATTAGTGATAGGTGTCGTATTTTGGGCAATCCGTGTTTATTTTCAAAACCTACAAAACTAGTTGAGAACTCTAGCTACTAGATGGATCGCTAATCTTTGGAGGGATCGAATATTAGAATACACTCACGTACCATGAGTCGAGGATGCGCAAGGATGTCAGAACCCCAACTAGGGTAAGTGCTAGGGTTGTTTGATCCCTTTGCATCATGTAAAAATTCAAATGAAATCCAAAAATGGGGAAAAGAAAACCCTGAGAATTTAATTCAAATGGCCAGATAAAAATCTTTTTCCAAAAATCATTTGAATATTTGGAAAATTCCTATAAATGATGGTGATCATTTTAAAAGTGGTTTGGGTTCATTCCCATGCCCATGGAATATTCAAAAATTCAAAAGGTGCCCTGGAAATTAAATTTGACCCTATTTGAATTGAAATTCAAAATATATTGAATTTCAAAAATGTCCAAATTCTATATGTGGCTAGCTACTGGTCACCTAGGATTTATAAAAATGTTTGGGCATTTTACAAAATTGCCTAGCTATTTAATTCTAGGCACAACAAAAATTACAGAAAAGAAAAGAAGAAGGAAAAGAAAAAGGGGAAACACCCCGTGGCTTTTGGCCCAACTGAAGCCCCCCTGGCCCAGCAGCAGCCCAAGCCCACCTCCCCTCTCATGTCGTCTAGCTCAAGCTGCTCGCTGGAGGCAGCAGAGCGCTCGACGACGCCACCTCGACGCCGGCCGCCTTCTAGGCCACCCCCTGCCCTCTCCTGGCGCCACGCAAGCGCCCAGAAGCCCCGCACCTTCTTCCCCCTCTCGCCGCTATCTCTCTGCCCTCTCCCTCGCCGATTTCGACGCCACCCGAGAACCCACCGGAGAGCGCCGCCGCGCCCAGTCGTGGCCAATGGCCTCCTCTCGCCGAGCTGAAGTGTCCAGTAGCACCGGAGCCATCTACTTCATCTTTCCGCGCACCCAATCGAGCTCTTGAAGCTCTGGAGTCGACGCCTTCGTCGCCGAGTCGCCGCCGGCCGCCGTGGAGTATGACGTCGATTGCGTCGCCATCCGGCCTCCTCCAACCCCGCCGTCCCGTCCATTCGCTCCGGGGTGAGCTCCCCTACGTTTCCCCCCTAAACCCCGCTCCTCCCCGTGCCTGTGCCGCCTGCGCCAGTACTCCGGCCACCGCGCGAGCTCGACCAAGGCGAGCTCCCAGTGCTCCCCGGTGACGCCGCGATGCCCAGGAAGGAGCGCGCGTCCACGGGCTTTCGTTTGGTGGTCGCGGCGGTCGTTTTGCTGCACGGAACCGCCGTGCGGTTTGGTCACCGGCGGCTAACCGCCGGCGGGCCCGAGTTAATTAGCGCTAAACCAAACTTAACCCCCCCCCCCGAGTCCATGACAGGTGGGCCCCCTGGCCCCCTTAACCCCTCTGTTAATTAAACAGAGAGGGGTTAACCCCGTGTGACACTAACAATGGTGGCCCACAGGTCAGCCCCCCCCTGACGTCACCCCTGCGTCACAGTGACGCAGTAAATCAATTTATGATTTAAAAGATTTCAGAAAATCCAGAAAATAGTATAAACTTCCAAAAATCATAGAAAATTCATATTAACTCCAAATTAAACATATAATATATGAAAAAATATCAGAAAAATACAAGGATTAAGAATATGCAATTTGTTTTTATGTTTGACCATTTTAAAATGGGGCAACAGTAGCAAATGTGCATATGGCTTAATTTGAATTCAAATTTGGAGTTTGAATTTGCAATTCTTTTGCAATACACTTCAATTAAATGGAATTGTCAACACATCAGTACCATGTACATCATGTTTCCACAACTTATCATGTGCTTGAGAATTGTAATTATATTTATTCCTTGTTTGATTGTTTGCTCGATAGACGTGCAACTGGAACCGGAGGCCACCCCTTTCGTTGAAGACCCCGATACTGAACTTCGTCAGCAAGGCAAGCAAACCCCATTGATCATGTCTATAAAATCCTACTTCCCTCTCAGTCTCGCTTATGCATGTTTAGGAGATCACCGAGACACGTTCTTTCGCATAGTTGAACCCAGTCCGATGCATGACCTATCATTTTGTCACCGTATTAAGCAAACCACAATCCTAGCAGATTTAGGAGTTGATTGATGAGCATGTGGCCCCTGCAACTGCTACTGCTTTTGCTGCTTAGTGATACAATGAGGATGTTATGTTTGTGAGTCGGGATGAAATGAACACAGTGGTGCTGATATTAACGTGTTGGTGAATCCACCCTAAAAAAAGGTGAACGATGAGAGGCTGTGTAGGAGTACACAGTGGGTTGTCTCGTTGAACACTGCCCTAGGCCCCGAGTTCCTGTTTTGTGATCCAAGACAAAGAGTATGACCACATGTAGGGTTTTATGGGAGCCCCGTTTGGCCTCTTTACGTACCCGATCCGGTCCAGGAGTCACACTAGATTCGGGCTTTCCATTTGATTTATGTATAGATATGTGGGTGGACCTGTGAGGCAGTGAAACCATCTGTCAAAATGGAGTCTCGGTCCCTTGCATTATCTGAGTCCGTTTCGTGGAACCGGCCGGACTCTCGAGCGGTGACAAACTCAGGTAGTCGACTCCTGGATTAGAGAAGGTGATGTGAGGGTGGTGCCTTGGTTTCATCCACGTCCGACATCCGCTTGAAGGGTGACAAGAACGAGGCGATAAGTGATGACACGCGTGTGAAGATGTACACCCCTGCAGGGTTAATGAACTATTCGAATAGCCGTGTCCGCGGTTATGGACTACTTGGAAACCTTTACTTGATCATAGACAGCTTGAATGGATACTTATAAAACTCGCAAGATAAGCGTGAGTGCTATGGCGTGCCTCCTCGTGGGGAAGTCGAGGAAGTAACCATAGTGGTGTGTTTATTGGAGACTTGGTAGTGGACTCATGTACGCTTCTTACCTCAAGTCTGGTACTCGTAGTTCAGGATTAGCCAAGTCAAAGCTGGCACTTCTGCATGTTGAAACCCCACCTCCTTTACCTTGATACTTGAGCATGAGTAGTGTAGTTCTGATGTAAGTCTTGCTGAGTACGACTTTGTACTCACGTTTTCTTATTCTATGTTTTAGATGAGAACCCGGACCCCGATGGAGTCACCTTCGTGAAGCTCGACGTTGACTAAGTTAGCATAGTCCAGACAGCAGTCTGGTCCCTCGTGGAAGGGCATGTATGTTTACAAGGCTTCTCTAAGCCATTTGTTAAACTTGTCTATACTCAGACCTAATTTGCTTCCGTTGTATGATGTAATGTTGATCACAGACATGTGATCTTTGTATGCTCTATGTGTATATCAATAAAGAGTACTTCGTAGAGTTATGTGATGATACCTGTTGTTCATACTAGGCATGTGTGCTGCATGTATGTTTATAACATGCATGTCTTAGTATGGGTTTTCGAGACCTTAGTTGTGATCTGGCTGGCGGTCTTTTATACACCAAGTGGCCCTTAGATGTGCGCAGCTTGGGGCATCGCGATGCGATTGCTCGTGACTCCGTCACGTGCACACTTTGTGGTATGATCGAGCCCGCCCTAGACCCCGACTAAGTGATCGGGCTGGAGTAAGTATATGTAAGAGTTAGGATTCAATCGATAACATGGTTGAGGCGACTTGTCTATGAATATGGGATTCACCACCCATAAGCATTTCGACTTGTGAGCGGACGTTGAGGACCCATCTCAGTTGATCATCCGGCCTGAATGGGATGCCCCTCACGTTCGATGCTTACCGAGAACGTTCTGTGCTTGGCCTTGTCTGCTTAGACAAGTGGGTACGGTTCTCGGCTCTCCATGTGATTGCATCGTGACTGGAATTACATACGCTAACCCCGGGTCCCGACAAAGGATAACCAAACCCCCATATACTCCTCCTCGGGGTACTTGTCTCTTTGTGAACCTCCTTATTAGATTGAGAGTTACCGATAATAAGTGCATGAGTTCTTCGGACTAATGTAAGTATTGAAAGTTGACACTTCCACCTTCCCATATATTTGCTAGCCTTTCCTGTGCCGTGCATTGCCTTCTTCTCACTCCGAGAGTTGGCGTCCACCTTCGCCGGTACATCCAAACCCTTGGCATGATACGCTCTGTCATCATAAACCTCCTCATATCTTTCCTCAAAACAGCCACCATACCTACCTATCAAGGCATTTCCATAGCCTTTCCGAGATATATTGCCATGCAACTTCCACCTCTTCATGACTTGATCTTCATGTCATACATGTTCCTACTACACTGGCAGCGGCATACATAGCATACATCATGATAGCTATATCTTCTTTATGTGAGTACCTTTGTAAAGTGTGAAAAATCTCCTATATTCTTGTAAAATATAGAGTGTTGCCCCTGAAGTGAGGAAAAGATCCCAAAGAGGACAAAATCAAAAGATCCCAAAGAGGACAAATGAGAGAAATAGAAAGAGCCATTGAGGCCAGCAGAAAAATACAAAAAAATAGAAAAAAGAGAAAAAGACATAAAAAGAGAGAAGGGGGCACACTACTATTCCTTTTGAGAGATCCACACTCGTACTCCATCTTATATGTTGTACTCCATAGAGATTATAATTCATGCATATAGCTATGTGGGGACCCTTCACACTATAGAACTTGGCTTGTATATTCCAATGATGAGCCTCCTCAAATGAGCTCTAGGTCTTCTTGAGCAAGCAAGTTGGATGCACCCCCACTAGTTCTATTGGAGAGCTTACCTTAGCTCATATGTGCATCCGTTGCATGGCAATCCCTACTCCTTACATCATATCTATCATTTGGCTTTCTCTCGCCTATGATTTTCCTCATTGATGTGAGCCTTTCACACCATTTTTGTCTTCCTCCTCCATCATTTTTCTCTCTTCGCCATCCTAAGTTTCAACTTTCTTGCTTACGCTCATCCATTGCATGAGTGCTCAAAAGGTCGAAAAGGAGTGGACCATTTTGACTTGTACCTGGCTAGTGGTCTGGGGACGAGTCAAGATAAGATTCCAAAGAAGACCAAGTGTGAAACTTTAGTAGATTGAGTTCTCAAAAAAATAATTTCATCTCGTATTCCTGATGGCTTCTCGCCCTTCGTTGGTTACCCCAAGTGGAAGGTTGAGATGTAGCGCAGCAGCAAGTTTCCCTCGGTGAAGATACCAAGATTTGTCTCCAGTAGGACTCTAGAGATGATAAGTAGGTGTCAGCGGCGCAACTGACGTGGACCTGCACACAGACACAGATAACTTTGTTCCCAACGAAGTTCAGAGAGGTTGTCAATCTCTCCGGTCTTGTTGTTCACAAAGGATAATGATAGCAACTGAAAGTAAATGCAGAAAAGTAAATATAGCGTGGAAACGGTAATAAGGATATGGACCGGGATACGTGATGTTCACTAGTGATGTCTCTCTCCCAAAAGACGATAAAACTGCTATGCGAGGTAAACAAATTATAGAAGGGCAATTGACAGGATTATGAACGCACCGCAATGCTAACTATGCTACAAAAGAAAGGAAGAGGTTCAAAAGCACGGGCAGTACGCCAAAGTAAGTAGACCGTAATCCAACTGCATCTACTACTAATCATCCACCTTGAGATATCTATCCAGAACATCTCGCTGGTATTAAGTTGCGAGCCCCACCCAAAGTGTAAACCCAAAGCAACAGACAACTGCATTAAAAAGAACTTTGCGTAAAGTAAACAATCCTTGCGGTTACAAGCACCCTTGTTTTCCCTTGTGGCAACAACACATCCCCTAGACTCATGTTTCTGTCACTCAAGCGTGTCATCGGGGGGCATGAACCCACAATCGAGCACAACGTTCCCTCTTGGAGTCACTACCTACTACTTGGCCAAAGCAATAAACAGCAACGGAGAACATGCAAGAATTACTTAGGAACAAAAATATAAGAGATAGAAACCAAATATATTACTCTATCACAATCTGAACATAATCTCATAATCCATCAGATCCCATCAAACTCAGCATAGCAATAGCAGAAATATTACAAAAGTGCCTCGATCATGTAGGGCAGCTCACGAGGTCTAAACCATGAAGAACAAAGAGGGCAGGAGAACATCACATAGCTACTGATCACGGACCCATGGTCCAAGGAAAACTACTCACGAGACATGCGGGGAGCATCCATGGTGGAGAGGAGACTCCCGGAGGTCGGCCCTCCCTCCGGCAGGGTGCCGGGAAGAGGTCTTCTGGTGCTCCCGATCTCGGAAGCGTGGCGGCGGCGGAACAGAGGCGAGTTTGCGAAATAGGGTTCTGTCTTCGGAGTTTCCCCGTGACGGATAATAAATAGGTGAAGGGGGCAGCCAGAGGTGGACCAGGGGCCCCAGGCGCCGGCCAGGGGTGGGGCCGCGCCGGGTGGCCGCCTGGGCCCCCCTGGCTCCCCTCTGGCCCCACTCGGGCTCTCCGCGAAGCTTCCTGTACGCTGATTTTTCCTGTATTTTCCCAGAATTTTTCTGGCACTTTTTATATGGGGGAAAACTGAAATAGAAAAACAGCAGAAAACAGGAACTGGCACTGGGGTGCACTGAGTTAATAGGTTAGTCCAAATATGATCAAAAGTGTATGAAAGTGTATCTAGATCATAGCAATATCACACAAAACATTCATGGAGCAAGCAGAAATTATAGATACGTTTTGGACGATAAAACTGTTATGCGAGGTAAACAAATTACAGAAGGGCAATTGACTGCACTGAGTTAATAGGTTAGTCCCAAACGTATCTATAAGTTCTGCTTGCTCCATGCATGTTTTGTGTGACTTTGCCATGTTTTGCTTGAACTTTCATACACTTTTGAGCATATTTGGACTAACCTATTAACTCAGTGCACCCAGTTGCCAGTTCATGTTTTCTGCTGCTTTTGTATTTCAGGTTTTCCGGCCATTAAAAGTGCTCCAAAAATTCTGGAAAAATTATATAAAAAAACAGCGTCCCGGAAGCTTCCGGAATCACCAAGGAAGGAGGGGAGGGCCACCACAGGGACTCCAGAAGGGTCCCTGGCGCGGCCCTGGCTGCCCTGTGGCCCCCCTGGTGCCCCCCTTTGGCCCTATTTTTACCCCCGCAGAGGAAACCCTGATTCCGGACCCCTTTTCTCCAAAAGAAATTCCGATCTCCGCCGCCATCGCCATCAAGTTTCGGGGGGGGCAGAATTCCTGTGCCGGCACCCTGCCGGGACGGGGAAGTGCCCCTGGATTCATCTCCATCGACGTTGCTGCCTCCCTCCATGAAGCGGGAGTAGTTCTCCCTCGGGGCTGAGGTTTCTACCAGTAGCTATGTGTTCTTCTCTCTCCCATGATGTGATCTTCGTTGTGATCATAGGCTATGTTAATCTAGGGTGATCCCATGATATTTCCCCTTCCTCTATGTATTGTATTGATGTACTCAATTGATCATATCTAGTATAATCCCCGAGACGAAGGTGACAGCGGTCTATTGGACATGGGTTAGAAGAATATTATCATAAGTGATTTCCTCTTTTGTGTGTTGATTGAAGATTGAGAGTCTCTTGGTGCTTGTCTTTGACTATCCTTGAGATATGTTGTGGTGGTTGTGGTACTCTCTTTGGATGGCCGCGGTGACATTGGGAAATCCATAGATTGAGAACTACGAACTTTGAGGTGTGCTTTTGTAGCCCTACATAATTCTCATCCTCTCTTGACCACAAAGGAACGACCTCCGAGTGCGTCTCCATTGCATGTTTTATGAGAAATATCATGTGATTAGACTATGTTAATGTTGTTGAGAGTTGCCACTAGTGAAAGTATGAATCCTAGGCCTTGTTTCCATCATTGTTACACTGTTTGCACTCACTTTTGTCACATGTTTGCTTGCTGCACTTTTTATTACAGATTTATATTACCTTGCTTTGCCACACCTATCACTTGTATTTTACCATCTCTTCGCCGAACTAGTGCACCTATACAACTCCTAGTTGTATTAGGTGTGTTGGGGACACAAGAGACTTCTTGTATCACAATTGTAGGGTATCTTGAGAGAGACCATCTTCAACCTCTACTTCCCTGAGTTCGATAAACCTTAGGTCATCCACTTGAGGGAAATTGCTGATGTCCTACAAACCTCTGCGCTTGGAGGCCCAACATAGTCTACAAGAATAGAAGCGTGCGTAGACATCACTTCTCCGCCTACTGCTCCGCTTGTTACTCATGCTACCGCCGTATCCAGTGCTTCCACAGCACCATCCTCCGGTGTCCTTGCTCGCCAACCGCCATCCGGCCACCAACTCGTACTAGCCGACCGGTTCCGCGAAGCGTACTTTGGCACCTCCGATATTTCGCATGTCTGACCTGCTGCCGATTCGGCCACTCCTCCGCCTCCTGGCTCCGAGGACCAACTTCCGTCCCAGCTTCTGGATCGGTTGGGTGGTCTTGCCACCGACATCCGACGCTTTGCCGATGCCTCGCTGGGTCAAATCCTTGCCTCCAACCACTCTGTTACTGTAAGCTCTCTTTTCAGTGGGGGCGCGCCTAGCGCACCCACTAGGTGTAGTCCCCGAGATTCGGGCCGATTTCTTGCAATCTGTCTGGATCTTCATTTCTCTTTATTACCCTATGCTTTTGCTTTAGATCTGATCGGCCCATCTTTCAGGCCATCTGTGATAGACGTAAAGCTGTATTTGAAGAACTTCTGGCCGCTTACTCAGCGGGTCAAAATTCTATTGCTTCTCTGAAGAAGAATGCCGATACCCAAGCTGCCAAGATTCAGGAGCTCACAGGTATATTTTGCTTGTCCTTTCTTGCTTCCTCCGATTATGATTACGTACTTACTTCATTACAAACTTGCAGCTGCTGCCACTCGCTCCTCCGAGCTGGAGGCCGCTCAAAAAAGAATCGCCGAGCTAGAGAACCAGCTTGGTGAGAAGAATGGCCAGCTCGGCCGTGCCGAACAAGAACATCGGCGCCTAGCCACTGTTGAGACCGAGCTGCAGGCCACACTTCAAAAGGCTACCCAAGATCTTGCTACCGCCAGAACTGCCCATGAACAAGAACTGCAAAGGCTTGTCGACGCTCGCCATGAAGTGGAAGGCCAGCTGCTCAAACAGAAAGACCTTGATGTTAAGCGTGCTGAGGACATGGACGTCCAACACCAGGCAGAGATCCAACGCGCCCAGGCGAGTGTTGATCTTGCCCACACCTTCCTCCACCGAGTGGATCTTGCTCTTGAAGGTAATTTTTGCTTTTGCCACTCCGATCTAACTTTGCATTTGCCGGACTAACTTCCTTCTCCGATTGCTTTTTCCAGATGTCTGGCCCCACTCCAACACCGTCGTTGATGAAGAAGTTGCCGCAGCGCGCCGAGTGCGGGGTGTGGTGGTTGCTGCTGATGCCGGCTGGGATGCCGAAGACTTCGTGGTTGCCCTGGATGCTCGGATTCCTCATGTGAAAGGTGCCCTGTGCACTTACAAGACTTGTATCCAGAAGTTAAATGACAAGTTGTTCAAGGGCAAGCAAAATACCATTGCATTTGACAAGCATGAAGATGTTGCTCGGAGTTTGAAGGTTGTATCCCGCCAGGTTGACCACATGCTCGACTCTGCCTTCTGATCTAGAGTGCAGGCCGCCCTCTCTATCGCGAAGAGTTGGTACCCTGGAATTGATCTGCAACTGATGACTGCTCTACGGGAGGGCTCAGAAGAATCCATTGGCGAACTCTGGACTCAGATCTGCCACATTGCCCAGGAGCTTGCAAATGGTATGGATCTCCTGGAGGTTACTCCCTATGTTGATTCTGCTGGCCAGCCGACTGGAGTTGCATCCTTCAGCGATCTTCAATATACCACAAGTGAAGACAAGGCGCACCAGTCCCGACCTGCTCGTCAGGTCGGCAGCGAGAACTCCCACTCTTCAGATTACGCCGATGATGATGCCGAGGAAGAAAGCGAGGGTTCCTCCAACGGGCACTCGGTGAGCGCCGCCCAGGAGCCCTCTCGCGATCAAGCCAAGACCACTGCCTCTTCTGCTCCAGGGGGTGGCACCAACACGGCTTCGACTTCTCCCTCTGCACCGGATGCGCCGGACGCTCCAGATGCACCAGCTACCTAAGCTTGGCACACCGAACTCGTTTCCTGCTTTCGCTCGACAAACAATTAAATTCTATGTGCTCCCGTCGAGGGCCACTTTCATGTAATGAACACCATTCGGCCAACTAGCCCTATCTTTGCTTGTGAACTTAATCTTTGCTTAAATGATCATGGTATTCCGTCTTTGCGTTTTTCAACCGATTGCCTTTTTCTTTGGCACTTGTTCTCCCTTGGTCGATACTCTCACCAACCTTACAGCCGACCTGCGGTCTGTGGTCGGATCGGAGAATAGACCTTAAAAGAATTTTTTGACAAATACTTCTAGGTTCCCAATTTTTCTCACAAAGGTAAAAGTTTCACAGATGGGCCGCTTGCAACCTGCCGATTGCTTGGCCAGCCAGCCTGGTCGCAATCGGTGGGTCGTGAACGGCTTGCTCCGAACTAGATATACTTTGAGTGTAAACTCTTCGATTGATAGTTCTGTTCGGCCGCATCCCCCCGACATTACAGCTGACCTGCGGTCTGCATTCGGTTCGGACCAACTTTCACAAAACCCTTCATTCGTTTCGCTTTTTCTCCGAGTATACCCTTTTCGGGGCAACCGGCCAGTCCCCGGGTCTACTTTTGCTGACCCCGGAACTGAAACATGCTAAAACAAATACTTTCATAACTCCTGCCGAATGCAGTCTCATGGACGCACGGCTATTCTCAATGATAATAATTCCACAGAGGGAGAGGATACAACAATACCATTCAACTGTAAAACGTACATAACAGCTCGGCGTTCCAAGGACGCCCCGTTTCTTTCCCCGAAGTATCCACGTATCGGGTCGGCTTCCTGAGATCAATGAGGTAATACGCATTGTTTTTTAGCGCTCGACTGACGACGAATGGACCTTCCAAAGGAGAGGATAACTTGTGCTGGCCATCCGATTTCTGGATTCGGCGCAACACCAAGTCACCCTCACGAAAAGCTAGGGGACGGATCTTCTTGTTGTGGTAGTGACGCAGATTCTGCTGGTATATTGCCGACCTGGACAGGGCCAGGAGGCATGCTTCTTCTCTGAGATCAACGCCGTCCTGACGAGCTTCCTAGGCTTCTGCTTCCGTGTACATGGCATGACGAGGTGAATCGAACTCAATGTCGCAAGGGAGCATTGCTTCGGCGCTGTACACTAGGAAGAAGGGAGTGAATCCAATTGAACGGTTCGGCATGGTGCGCAAACTCCAAAGTACTGCTGGCAACTCATCAATCCATGCCCCGGGTGCTCTTTCCAATGGTTCCACCAATCTTGGCTTGATTCCGGACAAAATGAGACAATTCGCCCGCTCTGCTTGACCATTTGACTAGGGGTGAGCCACAGATGCGACGTCCAGCCGGATGCCCTGCTGGGAAGCGAACCGAGCTAGCGCCCCCTTTGCAAAGTTTGTGCCATTGTCAGTGATGATGTTGTGTGGTACTCCATATCTGACCATGATGTCCGCTATGAACATGACCGCAGTGGGCCTGTCCAATTTCTTGATCGGCCTTGCCTCTATCCACTTGGTAAACTTGTCCACTGCTACTAGTAAGTGTGTCATGCCACCTCTTGCTGTTTTGAACGGCCCTACCATATCCAGACCCCAAACTGCAAACGGCCATGTGATCGGAATTGTCATGAGTGTTGAGGCTGGTAAATGACTTTTTTCTTTAAATCTTTGACACCCATTGCAATGCTTGACCAGATCTTCTGCCGCTGCTTTCGCGGTCGGCCAATAAAAACCATGGTGAAAAGCCTTGGCGACTATTGCTATTGCTGATGCATGATGACCGCATTCACCTTGGTGGATGTCTCGGAGCAACTCCAGCCCCTTGTCTTCTTCCACACATCGCTGAAGAACTCCTGTTGCACTTCGGTGCACCAGCTCGTTGTTGATGATCGTGTATGCTCCAGATCGGCGCTGGATTTGCCGAGCTTCTACTTCATCTTCTGGGAGTATGCCATCTACCAGGAAATCTCTGAATGGTTCTGCCCATGACGGTGCTGCCACAATCACCATTACAGTAACTGCTTCTGGCTTTGGTTGTGCGTCTTCCTCTACTGGCAGCTCGGAGGGGGAAGAGCCGATTGCGTCTGGCATGGTTTCCTCAGTTCCCGAGATGACGACAGCAGCCCCTGGTTCGCAATCGGCAGCCCCTAGTCCCGCCGAATGCTCCTTTGCTTTTTTCTTTTTTGCTTCAAGTTCTGCCATCTTCAGGTCGGCGGAATAAAGATTGACTCTGATTCTGGGGAAGGCTTGATGGATGGCTTGTGGGTATTTTCTAGTGATATTCCTTTCTGGTGGACCCCAGCTTGGACAGTGCATCTTCTTCTTCATTTTCAGCTCTGGGAATGTGATGGAATTCACACCCCTCAAAGAATCCGGACAACTGCTGCACAAGGAATCTGTACCTTGCCATATTTTCATCCTTTGCATCCCAAGTGCCAGTGCATTGCTGCACCACCAGATCGGAATCACCATAACATAGAATTCGCCGAATGCCAATCTCCTTGGCCAATCGGACACCATGCACCAAAGCTTCGTATTCGGCCACATTATTTGATGCTGCAAAGTGAATCTGCAGTACATATTCAAGCTTGTCACCCTTTGGGGAAGTGAGAACAACGCCAACCCCTAGTCCGGTCATCATCTTGGAGCCATCGAAGTGCATTTGCCAGAACTGAGAGTCCGGACAAGGGGGTATATACTGAGTTTCTGCCTAATCCACCAAAAAATCCGCCAGAACCTGAGACTTGACTGCCGTCGGAGGCTCATACTTGATCCCATGTGTTGCGATTTCTATGGCCCATTTTTCCACCCGACCGGATGCGTCCCGACTGCCAATGATTTCTGCCAATGGAGCCGAACTGACCACCGTGATCGGATGCGCCTGGAAATAAGGCTTCAGCTTTTTTGCTGCCATGTACACAGCATAGCACATCTACTGATAATGGGGGTAGTTCTGCTTGGAGGTGGAAAGCACTTCACTGACATAGTACACTGGCCTCTAGACCGGCTGCGCGTTGTCCTTTTCAAGACGCTCGACCACCATAACAATACTAACCACCCGATTGGTTGCTGCAATGTACAACATCATTGGCTCTTTTTCCTTCGGAGCTGCCAACACTGGAGCAGTGGACATCATACGCTTGAGCTGTTTGAATGCCTCGTCCGCCTGCGGTGTCCAGCTGAACTTGTCTGTTTTCTTCATTAGTTGGTACAGTGGAATCGTCTTCTCTCCCAGCCGACTGAGAAATCGGCTGAGCGATGCCAAGCATCCGGTAAACTTCTGCACATCTTTGAGATTTCTGGTCTTGCCCATCCTCTCAATTACTGCAATCTTCTCGGGGTTGCACTCTATTCCTCTCTCGGACACCAGGAAACCAAGCAACTTGCCGGCTGGCACACCGAACACACATTTCTCTGGGTTGAGTTTGATTTGGTATGCCCGCAAATTTGCGAATGTCTCCTTGAGTTCATCCAACAAGGTTGACCCCAGCACCGACTTGACCACGAGGTCATCTACATATACATGGATGTTCCGACCTAACTGAGGCCGAACACATCGCTGCATAGTACGTTGATAGGTCGCGCCGCCATTTTTCAAGCCGAATGGCATGGTGATGTAGCAATAAGCCCCAAAAGGGGTAATAAAAGTTGTTTTACTCTGATTGTTTACATCAAGCTTAATCTGGTGATAGCCTGCTGTGGCATCCAGAAAGCACAGGAGCTGACAGCCAGCCGTAGAGTCAATCACTTGATCGATACAGGGCAACGCAAAAGGATCCTTGGGGCAGGCCTTATTCAGGCAAGTGTAATCTATACACATGCGCCAAGTTCCATTCTTCTTCGGAACCAGAACTGGATTAGCTAACCAGTCTGGGTAGAACACTTCCTTGATAAATCCTGCTGCGAGCAACTTGTCTATCTCATCGCCGATTGCTCCTCTCTTCTCTTTTGAAAAACGCCGAAGTGGCTGCTTGATCGGCTTGGATCCAGGTCGGATATGAAGCTTGTGCTCGGCAAGTTCCCTCGGTACACCAGGCATGTCATGTGGGGACCATGCGAAGATGTAACGGTTCTCACGGAGGAACTCGACGAGCTCGCCTTCCTATTTGCTACTGAGCCCGGCCCCAACAATGACACACTTGCTCGGGTCGGAGGGGTCCAGAGCAATCTTCTTGCTGTCCTTTGCTGCTTGAAATATGGTTTCATCGTCCGGCCTCTTGTCCTTCGTGCTCGGCATGGGGTACTTCATCTGAGCTTGGACTGCTGCTACCACCTTGTCCAGCTGGCGCCGCTCTGCATCAATGACCAGAGCATCAACTAGCTTGGAACCAGCAAACGAACACTCCAGTGACTTCCTGTAGTCACCACACACAGTGATTGGACCATTCGGCCCTGGGAGCTTCATCTTCAAGTAAGGATGCATGATGTTGAACATGAACTTGGTGATTGCAGGCGACCCGAGCAGGACATGGTATCGGCTGCTCAGATCGGCCACCTCGAACCAGATCGGCTCTCGGCGGAAATTCTCTTCCGACCCGAATACTACCTCAAGCCGAATGCGGGCTAATGGGGTACATGACAGGTCGGGCACTATCCCATGGAACGTAGTTCTGCTGGGCTCGAACTCGCTCTCGCTGATGCCGAGCTTGATCATTGTGTCTCTGTACAGAATGTTGATGGCACTGCCTCCATCAATAAGCGTCCTGGTGAACTTGCATGAATACAATGGTGCCGCCAAGATTGCATCCACCACGAGCATATAACTGCCCGGGATGGGCATTATGCTCGGGTGGTCCTCTGGGCCCCATGTTATGGCATTGTCCGACCAGTTCAACCTCTGCGAAATTCTTGGCATGGTGGCATTGACCACCTGCTCAAGGGCTCTCCGACTGCCCTTGTCATCTAACTCGCTGGTGAAGATCATATATGCTGCATCATGACGTGGGAACTGCTGCCGAGCATTTTCTGGTGGTGGGCCTGGGGGTGGGGGTGGCGGTGGGGGTGGATTTTCTGATCCTCCCTTTGCCAAACGCTCAACCCAAATGCACTGCCGAGTGGTGTGCGATGCGGGCTTGCCTACTCCACTGTGCATCTTGCAGGGATGGTTCATCATGTCCTCAAACGTGTATGGGGGCCTGGGCTGACCTGGCGGTCTCTCTGTAGGCTTCATCTTCCGACTGCCTCCCGCAGCCCCTTGTTCCTCTTGGTGTTGTACTGTTGCTACCTGCCGACTGCCATACTGGGCATCCGGCTGCTCATCCTTCCTCTTGTTGAAACCAGTGTTGTTGTTGGTATTGTTGAAGTTGGGGGTGTTGTTGTTGTTGCCGAAGTTGTTGTTCCTCTAGATCTCGTGCCTCTCGCGCCGGTAGGAACCATTTGCTTCTGTCGATTGCTGCTGTTGGCCGGATGGCTGCCCTTGGATGAAACCACTGGGACTTAATGTGATCGGGCGCATTGCAGAGTCAGATGCGGTGAATGAATTGGCTATCCTCATCAGTGTAGGAGATATGCCCTAGAGGCAATAATAAATGTTATTATTTATCCCCATGTTCCTAATTATGTTTATATTCCATGCTATAACTGCTATGGTTCTCGAGTCTGCAATAACCACGAGGCTCGGAGGAAGACTCATATGCACGTGTGGAATAATAAACGGATAAAATATATATTCCTAGTCTCGCTTCTAAGACTAGCTCAAGTGTTGCATGATGGTTCTGTTTTCCTGATCATGGGCATGACTATGCCGGCAATTTTGAGGGCACAATGTTAGAAGAACATTTGTGTTGAATCGACCCAGATTGATGTTATGCTATGAGATACATTCGTCACCAGTTAATGGATTATAACACAGAGAAAGTTGAGCGTTTGCATAATTCCTTAGACCATGAGAGTATCGAGTTCCTTCGTACTTGCTTCGTGAACTTTGGGGTTTGTTAAACGTCATCTGTAAAAGGGTGGCTATTACGGCGGCTTACGGGTTCACGGAAAAGTATGACAAGGAACTAGGTAGCTCAAGATTGGGATTTTCTCCTCCGTCGATGGAGAGATATTCTTCGGGCCCTCTCGGTGTTACGGTATCCACCATTGTCTGGCCAGACACAGTGTGATTTGATCACAGGGATGCCGGAACGCGGGAACGAGAAAAGAGAACAATACCAGTAACGAGGTAACTGGCATAGTGGACAAG
Source organism: Bromus sterilis (assembly GCA_950022295.1). Lineage (NCBI taxonomy): Eukaryota > Viridiplantae > Streptophyta > Magnoliopsida > Poales > Poaceae > Bromus > Bromus sterilis. Next base: position 280,826,429 of record OX465601.1, read on the forward strand.
TGTTGATCCACGGGGATGCCGATAAGTCTCACCTCGGGTATTTGTAACATATCGCGAAGCAACAGGAATAGCACACGGCAACTGGAGGTTCACTCGAATATTTATTCGTGTGGGTATAGGGGTCAATATGGGTGTCCACGGCTCCGATGTTGATCATTGATCGGAAAGTGTTCCGGGTCATGTCTATACTTCACCGAACCTATAGGGTCACACGCTTAAGGGTCATCTATCTGCTGAATACTAGACAGGGAGTCTGAGAGAAAGTCACCGGAAAGGTTTCGGAAAAACGGAAAAGTTCCGGAAAGAGAACACCGGAATAATTTCGGTAAAACCAAAAAGTTGTTTCGGAATATATCATTAAGTCAAAATGGTTTCGGCACACGCCTGGAAATTCTTGGAGGGTGCCAGAATTGTTCTGGGAACTTCTGGGATTTTTCCAAAGAGAAAAAACCGGAAATGTTCCGGAGCTGCCGGAACCGCTTTGGTTGCTTTTCGCAGATGAAAATCACTAATCCGGAATTGTTTCGGAACGCGTCCAAAATGCTTTTAGTGGGTACTGGAATTTTTCTAAGACCTACAGAAAAGTTTCGGATTTTACGGTCGCAGATAAATGTCTTCATGAATAGTGGATACACTATTCATGATGATGCAGGCGATGATGCAGCTTGCATGATGATGCAGGCGATGATGCAGCTTGCATGATGATGCAGGCGATGATGCAGCTTGCATGATGATGCAGGCGATGATGCAGCTTGCATGATGATGCAGGCGATGATGCAGCTTGCATGATGATGCAGGCAATGATGCAGTTTGGAGGGCATTTTGGGTTTTTCCCCATAGCCTCTCACCCTATAAATAGGGGTGGAGAGGGGTCTCTCAAATCTGATCCAAGTTCTCACTTGAACTCTCAACAAGTGCCATTGCATGATCTGGCTTTCTTATCTCCCTCCCACGAAATAGTTTCGTAGAGCCGAAAGGCTGTCTGGGTTCCGGCAGGAACTAGTTCTGGACGGCGAAGCCCTGCCGGATAGATGACACCGTATGTGTGCAACCCCGTAGAGAGGTCGTAGTTTCGATCTTTTGCCCGAGGGACTGTTCGAGGGTCCTCCCGAAGGGCTGTCCGAGTTATCGTTCGAGTTTCAAGGGTCCTCCCGAAGGGCTGTCCGAGTTACCGATCGAGTTTCGAGGGGCCTCCCGAAGGGCTGTCCGTGACATCGTCCGAGGGACTGTCCGACCGCCTCTCGGAGCGCTGTCCGAGGAGCAGACGAGGGAGGACATCCTCGCGGTTGGGAGGTTGTAAATCCTAGCTGCGGGGGTCTGCACCAACGATCTACATCGACTCTACTTCCGCTGCGCTACGAGTCGGTAACGATCAGATCAAAACCTTGTATGCAGTCTCCATAGTGGTCCTGGGTTGTTCGTAGTGCGGAATTTTTTTGTTTTCTGCCGCGTTCCCCTACAGTGGCATCAAGAGCCGTGCTATGCGTAGATGCATGTTGCGATCTAGAATACATAGAGATGTATGCGTATTGCATAATATAATTTTGGAGTAGATCAGATCTATTGCTGAAAATTATTTATGCGGGTGGCAGATGAAATCTGTTACTCGATGTTCTTGTTGCTTCCCTAGAATTTGCATATTTCTGATGTCGATAACAGTATGGTGGAGTTTCAAAGTTCTGGCAATCTGCGATCCTGATTGATCAAAGAAGTGCTAACAGTTCGTTGAATTCCACCGTAGTTAGAGAAAGAAGAAATTTTGCAGACTAAAGGGCAATGCAGATATGATCTGCACGGGGATCACGCGTATGACGAAGTTCAGTATGGGTCTCGAGATTTTATTATCTCGTGTTTCATACACCCCGCAAAGTTAATCTAGCGACTTGAATAATCATGCTTGATGATAAACGTTGGTAGCTGCGGTTTAAGTCAAAACCTTAGAAGCCACGTAAAATACAATTTTGCATAAACCGATTAGAGGCGTCTAACTTGGTTTTGCAGGATGTGCATGTGATGTGGTATAGCAAAGCTCATATTAATTTGATTATGTATGAGATGACTATATAATGTAAATTTATTAACATGACCTGCGTGTCATGATTTGGCATGATGGCTGGAGCCATATGATTGTCACTTTAATGACCTGCGAGTCAACCTTATGTAATGCACTTATTTTATTAGCTATAGAGATAGCAATATTATTTGGTGCATCGACAAGGTGGTGGCAAACTTCGCGAAGGTGAACTCCGACGCAAATGCCAAAGACGAAGAAATACTTGACTTCTCCGTCAGAAGGGGCTATACCATATCATGCAATTATAAATTACCTGAGATGTTTATCCCTTAAGTTGCACCCTTCTTGATTGCGCGGTAGTCGCTTTTTATTAGGGTGATCTCTCACTTAAAATATCAAGTAGTTAGTGTTCTCCCAAATGTAGCACCGTCACAGCATCTATCCTTTCGGGGTGCGCCATGGATGCATGGGTACGAACGATTGGAGAAATGTAAGGCGGGTGAGGTCAGACCTCGCAGCAAGATCACTTGGTTGTCTTGACGTTCATGGCAGGATCGTCCTGAGCTCGGAACACATGCATCGAAAGATGAACAAGAGTCACATAGAGATGTGATCGGCAAGTTGGCCTACCAAATCAAAATCCTCGTCATGAGATGATGATTCTATGGCGTTGTATTGATATTTGGATCTTGAATCACTCATAATCAATTTTGAGAGATATTGATTTGAGTGGGAGCGCATTTTAGAATTAACTTGTTTAATTCTGAGTGCAATTAATTATGAACACTGTCTAAGTATAATTTGCTAATAGTTGTAGAATAATGGCTCGCGTTTCCACCTTCCCTATTAAAATTGAATAAGCTGTTAAATATCTGGTTAAAACTTTACGGTTGGTAACGTAATGCGAGGATTGTCCTCAAGAGTGCCGAGAAGGATTTTGTCCTATCGCATGCTTTCGGTGTCCTCCCGCTAATGCTATGGATGATGTGACTCTCGTCCTTCGATCCAAAAGCTAGAATTCCATTGTGGTCAAGTGCAATACGTTTGCTTCCATAAGACCCGAACTTCACAAGTTTGGGATAGTTATGTAGTATTCATGGAACTGAAAATTGTTTTCAGATACAGACAAAGGCTAAAAGATATGAGATATCCAAAGCAATATTTGTTTGCAAAGTATTAGTAAAGTGTTTACTGGGCATTTGACTGATAAGAGAGGGATCCAGAAGAACGCCTGTCATATGATGAAGGTGAATAAAACAAACAACTTAAAGAGAAAGGAAATGTCCAAAGGGTGTTAGTGTTGTAGGGGAACGCAACAGAAAACAAAAATTTCCGCACTACGAACACGCCCAGGACCACTATGGAGACTGCATACAAGGTTTTGATCTGATCGTTACCGACTCGTAGCGCAGCGGAAGTAGAGTCGATGTAGATCGTCGGTGCAGATCCCCGCAGCTAGGATTTACAACCTCCCAACCGCGAGGATGTTCTCCCTCGTCTGCTCCTCGAACAGCGCTCCAGGAGGCGGTCGGACAGTCCCTCGGACGGTGTCACGGACAGCCCTTCGGGAGGCCCCTCGAAACTCGATCGGTAACTCGGACAGCCCTTCGGGAGGACCCTTGAAACTCGAACGATAATTTGGACAGCCCTTCGGGCAAAAGATCGAAACTACGACCTCTCTACGGGGTTGCACACATACGGTGTCAGCTATCCGGCAGGGCTTCGCCGTCCAGAACTAGTTCCTGCCGGAACCCAGACAGCCTTTCGGCTCTACGAAACTATTTCGCTGGGAGGGAGAGAGAAAGCCAGATCATGCATGGCATTTGTATAGAACTCAAGGGAGAGCTTGGATCAAGCATATGGGGCTGCCCTCACACCTCTATTTATAGGAAACCCAAGGGGGCTTTCTTGGCTCCCAAGTCCTTCTAGAAGGCTTTCCAAAAATATCTCAAGTAGTACTTTTTACTATTCATGACACCACTTTTTCGCGTCCGAAAAATCCGAAAATATTTCTGTGGGTCTTAGAATAATTCCAACACCCACTAAAATGATTTTGGGTGCGTTCCGAAACAATTCCGGATTAGTGATTTTCATCTGCGAAAAGCAACCTAAGCATTTCCGGCAGCTCCGGAACATTTCCGGCAGCTCCGAAATATTTCCGAAAAAATATATTTTATTCTTTTCTCCAGAAAAATTCCAGAAGTTACCAGAACAATTCTGGCACCCTCCAAAAGTACCAGGTGCTTACCGAAACCTTTTCGGCTTAGTGGTTCACTCCGAAACAACTTTTCGGTTTTACCGAAACTATTCCGGTGTTCTCTCTCCAGAACTTTTCCGTTTTCTCCGAAACCTTTTCGGTGACTTTCTCTCAGACTCCCTGTCTAGTATTCAGCAGATAGATGACCCTTAAGCGTGTGACCCTATAGGTTCGGTGAAGTATAGACATGACCCAGAACGCTTTCCGATCAATGATCAACATCGGAGCCGTGGACACCCATATTGACCCCTATACCCACACGAATAAATATTCGAGTGAACCTCCAGCTGCCGTGTGCTATTCCTGTTGCTTCGCGATATGTTACAAACACCCGAGGTGAGACTTATCGGCATCCCCGTGAATCAACAACTTGTCCACTATGCCAGTTACCTCGTTTCCGGTATTGTTCTCTTTTCTCGTTCCCGTGTTCCGGCATCCCTGTGATCAAATCACACTGTGTCTGGCCAGACGATGGTGGATACTGTAACACCGAGAGGGCCCGAAGAATATCTCTCCATCGACGGAGGAGCAAATCCCAATCTTGAGCTACCTAGTTCCTGGTCATACTTTTCCGTGAACCCGTAAGCCGCCGTAATAGCCACCCTTTTACAGATGACGTTTAACAAACCCCAAAGTTCACGAAGCAAGTACGAAGGAACTCAATACTCTCATGGTCTAAGGAATTATGCAAACGCTCAACTTTCTCTGTGTTATAATCCATTAACTGGTGAAGAATGTATCTCATAGCATAACATCAATCTGGGTCGATTCAACACAAATGTTCTTCTAACATTGTGCCCTCAAAGTTGCCGGCATAGTAATGCCCATGATCAGGAAAACAGAACCATCATGCAACACTTGAGCTAGTCTTAGAGGCGAGACTAGGAATATATATTTTATCCGTTTATTATTCCACACGTGCATATGAGTCTTCCTCCGAGCCTCGTGGTTATTGCAGACTCGAGAACCATTGCAGTTATAGCATGGAATATAAACATAATTACAAACATGGAGATAAATAATAACATTTATTATTGCCTCTAGGGCATATCTCCTACAGACTCCCACTTGCACTAGAGTCAATAATCTAGTCAATGCTAATGCACTTTACACCTATGGCATACTGGTGTAAAATATGCTCCGCTTGTGGTATAGCCTGATGTCCAACGGTTCTGACAACTTCAGCTCCGTGTGTATCTTTGCATATCCTCGCGTTTTCACGCTTTCACAAAATTCATATTTTGTGTGGACTCGGCTTTGTATATATGTGAATCACTGGTCGAACCTTGATTCCTCAGACTGAGCTATGGAGCAACTATCTTCAATAGTGTTCCATTGACCAAAGCCATCTTGGAACCATACTAAGTTCATGAATGAACTATATGATTCAACATCTTCTTTGTCGCTTCTAAAGCGTCATCATACTCAGCCTTTGTTATAGAATTTGCCACAGTAACCTGTTTGGAACAATTCCAACTTACTGTGCCACCATATCGTGTATCACACAAAAACCCTTAACTTAGATCGAAAATCGCATGGAGCATTGATGAAGACTATATTGATGTAATTACTTACAACAAGCACTTCATAATCTCTTCTTGCGAGAAAACATGTCATCAGTTCTACTTTAGTACTCAATGAAAATTTTCACTTTTGTCCCATGATCAGTACTTTGATCACTTTGGTATCTATACTCGCAACAACTTGGGAGTACTGGACATATCTGGTTGTTTTATATACCATGGAATACATGATTAATCCAAACACAAAGGTGTATGGAATATCCATCATGTATTTTGTTCATCAGTGTTTTTTAGGACACCGAGTCTTGCAAAAACTCTTTCCATGTGACTTCGTCAAGAATCACTCCTTGGCGTTTTTAACGCTAAACTGTTTTAGCATCTTGTCAATATGTATTTTGGCTTAGCCCTATTAGGCAATTATATCTCATAGATAATTATGCCTAATATCAAGACTACTTAGCCCAAGCACTTCGTCGAAAAACTATTTTCAATGAAGTCTTAATTTGTGTCAAGAAATTTATATTATTTCCAATTAACAATGTGTTAGGCACACAAGGTTTTTAGAAATATTATTATGCTCCCACCTACTTTCTTGTAGCCACAAGCATCTTCGTTATCCATCGATGAAATCAACCTCTTTTGATTATTTCATCAAAAACGAAGATTCCAACTCCATTATGCTCTCTTTTGTCCATCGCAGGAACTCTGAAGTTTGCATACTCACTAGCATCCTCTGGACTGATAAAATACCTTGGACTGTATCATATACAAGTCCAAGGCAGTATTTCCATCTTATGGAAATCCTTTTGGCATCCATGTTTCATATCTCATGAATGAAATATGTATTAATTGCAAGTTTAACCCGAACCGACTTTAAGCATCGCTACGGAGAGACAATCTCGCCGTAGTTAATTCCTTGAAATTGTTATAAGCAACAAGTCGAGCTTTATGGATAAAACATTTTTATCCGTATCAGTTTATAGTTCCATTAATATTCGTTAGACTCAAAGTCTTCCGAATGGTCCATCAAGATACAATCTTGATTTTATTATATGGAAACTATCTCGGATTGTATTGGCATTTAGCCAATTCCGGAGTCAGGGCCCATCATTGCTTCCTTAATTATCGTAGGTATATTGTTGTCTAACAACAATATCTCGTTTGCGCACCTGAGAGGTTTGCATGAGTTTTGCCTACGTGGTTCAGCTGCAAGTTCGACCGAAGTCCATACATCTCATGTAGGAGCTTCCGTATCAGTCGTAGTAGGAAACTCTGGAATCACTTCCAAGGTTCCTTTCCTTTGAACTGATGACGAAGATACTGTTATCTCATCGAGTTGCACTGTCCTCCCACTCACCTTTTTTCAAGAACCATTCTCTTTAAAAACATACCGTTCTTTGTGGCAAAACCTTTTGCCTCGGTATAGTGGTGGAGGAATTCCCAATAATTTGGGATAACCTACAAAGTAGCACTTGTCTGATTTGGAATAGGTTTGTAACCTTTTACACAAGCCCCATATTCCAAATGTTTAAGAAAAGATATAACATGGTTGGGCATACCGTACCATGGCGTCATTTCAACACACCCGATGGAGCTCTTTTCAGTGTAAAAGCCGCAGTCTCTAAAGCATTACATTAAAAGGGATAATGGCAAATTGATTTATGTCATCTTTGATCTTACCATGTCATAAATGGTTCGATTACATCTTCACGGACATTCCACTCACAGTGGTGTTCCGGGAGGTGTATGTTATGAAACTCTTTTCACAACTCATCAGACATTCGCTAAACTTGTAACTCAAAATATTCCTTTCTGCAATCGAATTGTAGAAACATAATTTTCTTGTTACAATAACTTCCACTTCATTTTTGAAAACCTTTTGAATGATTTCAAAAGATCCAGACTTACGTCTCATCAAGTAAATATCCATATATCTACTTGAGTCATTTCTGAAGATAGATAAATCCACTACTAGTAACAACATTTATCGGACTACACACATCAAATGTATGATCACCAATAAGTTTGTTGTTCGTTCCTCATGGCCTGTGAACGGTATTTCAGTCACTTCACCTTTCGGACGAAGGTTTCAAGTGTCAGATGATTCATAATCAAATGTCTTCAAAATCCATCATTATGAATTTCTCCATGCAGGTTTCTCCAATGTGACCAAATGCAGTGCCACACATATGTGGTATTCTTTTAGTCTTTCGACATTTAGCGTCAGTGTTATGGATGTATCATATTACCATCAATATTCATAACATACATCCCATCCCCGATGGAAGCATGGCCCTTTATGTTATTCATAATACTGAACAACAATTGTTCTTTTATGAACAACCTTCTTGCAACATACTTTATGCAATGGGCTAGAGTGTATAAAACTCTAAAACGAATTATGAAAATAAATACAGATGGTGATACACCGATGGAAGGTATAGTAACTTTTACTATGTTCCCAGCGCGTATCTAAACCTCATTACTGGCAAGTCTTTTAGGCCGTAGTGGTTCTTGCATCGAGTTGCAACAGAATGCAATCGAGCGGGTATTCCTGTGATCAACTTTTAATCATAATACCCAAGAATTATGGACTAACTGTTTAATCACAATTCCCAAGAACTATTTATTTTTGACCAGCCTTCCATACATCAATAACTTTCATGACTTTTATACATGAGTTGGACATTCCAGTCTTCTTTCTTTTTGCCCTTATACTTTTAACAGTTTAACTTTCAATATATTTCTCCTACTCTCAGAAGAAGCACCCAACTTTAAGAGTGGCGTTAGCCCCGGACTTCCTAGGCGTGTGAGTCATACTAACACCCTTTGGACATTTCCTTTCTCTTTAAGTTGTTTGTTTTATTCACCTTCATCATATGACAGGGGTTCTTCTGGATCCCTCTCCTATCAGTCAAATGCCCAGTAAACACTTTACTAATACTTTGCAAACAAATATTGCTTTGGATATCTCATATCTTTTAGCCTTTGTCTGTATCTGAAAACAATTTTCAGTTCCATGAATATTACATAACTATCCCAAACTTGTGAAGTTCGGGTCTTATGGAAGCAAACGTATTGCACTTGACCACAATGGAATTCTAGCTTTTGGATCAAAGGACGAGAGTCACATCATCCATAGCATTAGCGGGAGGACACCGAAAGCATGCGATAGGACAAAATCCTTCTCGACACTCTTGAGGACAATCCTCGCATTACGTTACCAACCGTAAAGTTTTAACCAGATATTTAACAGCTTATTCAATTTTAATAGGGAAGGTGGAAACGCGAGCCATTATTCTACAACTATTAGCAAATTATACTTAGACAGTGTTCATAATTAATTTGCACTCAGAATTAAACAAGTTAATTCTAAAATGCGCTCCCACTCAAATCAATATCTCTCAAAATTGATTATGAGTGATTCAAGATCCAAATATCAATACAACGCCATAGAATCATCATCTCATGACGAGGATTTTGATTTGGTAGGCCAACTTGCCGATCACATCTCTATGTGACTCTTGTTCATCTTTCGATGCGCGTGTTCCGAGCTCAGGACGATCCTGCCATGAACGTCAAGACAACCAAGTGATCTTGCTGCGAGGTCTGACCTCACCCGCCTTACATTTCTCCAGTCGTTCGTACCCATGCATCCATGGCGCACCCCGAAAGGATAGATGCTGTGACGGTGCTACATTTGGGAGAACACTAACTACTTGATATTTTAAGTGAGAGATCACCCTAATAAAAAGCGACTACCGCGCAATCAAGAAGGGTGCAACTTAAGGGATAAACATCTCAGGTAATTCATAATTGCATGATATGGTATAGCCCCTTCTGACGGAGAAGTCAAGTATTTCTTCGTCTTTGGCATTTGCGTCGGAGTTCACCTTCGCGAAGTTTGCCACCACCTTGTCGATGCACCAAATAATATTGCTATCTCTATAGCTAATAAAATAAGTGCATTACATAAGGTTGACTCGCAGGTCATTAAAGTGACAATCATATGGCTCCAGCCATCATGCCGAATCATGACACGCAGGTCATGTTAATAAATTTACATTATATAGTCATCTCATACATAATCAAATTAATATGAGCTTTGCTATACCACATCACATGCACATCCTGCAAAACCAAGTTAGACGCCTCTAATCGATTTATGCAAAATTTTATTTTACGTGGCTTCTAAGGTTTTGACTTAAACCGCAGCTACCAACGTTTATCATCAAGCATGATTATTCAAGTCGCTAGATTAACTTTGCGGGGTGTATGAAACACGAGATAATAAAATCTCGAGCCCCATACTGAACTTCGTCATACGCGTGATCCCCGTGCAGATCATATCTGCATTGCCCTTTAGTCTGCAGAATTTCTTCTTTCTCTAACTACGGTGGAATTCAACGAACTGTAAGCACTTCTTTGATCAATCAGGATCGCAGATTGCCAGAACTTTGAAACTCCACCATACTGTTATTGAGATCAGAAATACACAAATTCCAGGGAAGCAACAAGAACATCGGGTAACAGATTTCATCTGCCACCCGCATAAATAATTTTCAGCAATAGATCTAATCTACTCCAAAATTATATTATGCAATACCCATACATCTCTATGTATTCTAGATCGCAACATGCATCTACGCATAGCACGGCTCTGATGCCACTGTATGGGAACGCAACAGAAAACAAAAATTTCCGCACTACGAACACGCCCAGGACCACTATGGAGACTGCATACAAGGTTTTGATCTGATCGTTACCGACTCGTAGCGCAGCGGAAGTAGAGTCGATGTAGATCGTCGGTGCAGATCCCCGCAGCTAGGATTTACAACCTCCCAACCGCGAGGATGTTCTCCCTCGTCTGCTCCTCGAACAGCGCTCCAGGAGGCGGTCGGACAGTCCCTCGGACGGTGTCACGGACAGCCCTTCGGGAGGCCCCTCGAAACTCGATCGGTAACTCGGACAGCCCTTCGGGAGGACCCTTGAAACTCGAACGATAATTTGGACAGCCCTTCGGGCAAAAGATCGAAACTACGACCTCTCTACGGGGTTGCACACATACGGTGTCAGCTATCCGGCAGGGCTTCGCCGTCCAGAACTAGTTCCTGCCGGAACCCAGACAGCCTTTCGGCTCTACGAAACTATTTCGCTGGGAGGGAGAGAGAAAGCCAGATCATGCATGGCATTTGTATAGAACTCAAGGGAGAGCTTGGATCAAGCATATGGGGCTGCCCTCACACCTCTATTTATAGGAAACCCAAGGGGGCTTTCTTGGCTCCCAAGTCCTTCTAGAAGGCTTTCCAAAAATATCTCAAGTAGTACTTTTTACTATTCATGACACCACTTTTTCGCGTCCGAAAAATCCGAAAATATTTCTGTGGGTCTTAGAATAATTCCAACACCCACTAAAATGATTTTGGGCGCGTTCCGAAACAATTCCGGATTAGTGATTTTCATCTGCGAAAAGCAACCTAAGCATTTCCGGCAGCTCCGGAACATTTCCGGCAGCTCCGAAATATTTCCGAAAAAATATATTTTATTCTTTTCTCCAGAAAAATTCCAGAAGTTACCAGAACAATTCTGGCACCCTCCAAAAGTACCAGGTGCTTACCGAAACCTTTTCGGCTTAGTGGTTCACTCCGAAACAACTTTTCGGTTTTACCGAAACTATTCCGGTGTTCTCTCTCCAGAACTTTTCCGTTTTCTCCGAAACCTTTTCGGTGACTTTCTCTCAGACTCCCTGTCTAGTATTCAGCAGATAGATGACCCTTAAGCGTGTGACCCTATAGGTTCGGTGAAGTATAGACATGACCCAGAACGCTTTCCGATCAATGATCAACATCGGAGCCGTGGACACCCATATTGACCCCTATACCCACACGAATAAATATTCGAGTGAACCTCCAGCTGCCGTGTGCTATTCCTGTTGCTTCGCGATATGTTACAAACACCCGAGGTGAGACTTATCGGCATCCCCGTGAATCAACAACTTGTCCACTATGCCAGTTACCTCGTTTCCGGTATTGTTCTCTTTTCTCGTTCCCGTGTTCCGGCATCCCTGTGATCAAATCACACTGTGTCTGGCCAGACGATGGTGGATACTGTAACACCGAGAGGGCCCGAAGAATATCTCTCCATCGACGGAGGAGCAAATCCCAATCTTGAGCTACCTAGTTCCTGGTCATACTTTTCCGTGAACCCGTAAGCCGCCGTAATAGCCACCCTTTTACAGATGACGTTTAACAAACCCCAAAGTTCACGAAGCAAGTACGAAGGAACTCAATACTCTCATGGTCTAAGGAATTATGCAAACGCTCAACTTTCTCTGTGTTATAATCCATTAACTGGTGAAGAATGTATCTCATAGCATAACATCAATCTGGGTCGATTCAACACAAATGTTCTTCTAACATTGTGCCCTCAAAGTTGCCGGCATAGTAATGCCCATGATCAGGAAAACAGAACCATCATGCAACACTTGAGCTAGTCTTAGAGGCGAGACTAGGAATATATATTTTATCCGTTTATTATTCCACACGTGCATATGAGTCTTCCTCCGAGCCTCGTGGTTATTGCAGACTCGAGAACCATTGCAGTTATAGCATGGAATATAAACATAATTACAAACATGGAGATAAATAATAACATTTATTATTGCCTCTAGGGCATATCTCCTACAAGTGTGACTCACACGCCTAGGAAGTCCGGGGCTAACGCCACTCTTAAAGTTGGGTGCTTCTTCTGAGAGTAGGAGAAATATATTGAAAGTTAAAGTGTTAAAAGTATAAGGGCAAAAAGAAAGAAGACTGGAATGTCCAGCTCATGTATAAAAGTCATGAAAGTTATTGATGTATGGAAGGCTGGTCAAAAATAAATAGTTCTTGGGAATTGTGATTAAACAGTTAGTCCATAATTCTTGGGTATTATGATTAAAAGTTGATCACAGGAATACCCGCTCGATTGCATTCTGTTGCAACTCGATGCAAGAACCACTACGGCCTAAAAGACTTGCCAGTAATGAGTTTTAGATACGCGCTGGGAACATAGTAAAAGTTACTATACCTTCCATCGGTGTATCACCATCTGTATTTATTTTCATAATTCGTTTTAGAGTTTTATACACTCTAGCCCATTGCATAAAGTATGTTGCAAGAAGGTTGTTCATAAAAGAACAATTGTTGTTCAGTATTATGAATAACATAAAGGGCCATGCTTCCATCGGGGATGGGATGTATGTTACGAATATTGATGGTAATATGATACATCCATAACAATGACGCTAAATGTCGAAAGACTAAAAGAATACCACATATGTGTGGCACTGCATTTGGTCACATTGGAGAAACCCGCATGGAGAAATTCCATAATGATGGATTTTGAAGTCATTTGATTATGAATCATCTCACACTTGCAACTTTCGTCCGAAAAGTTAAGTGACTGAAATACCGTTCACAGGCCATGAGGAACGAACAACAAACTTATTGGTGATCATACATTTGATGTGTGTAGTCCGATAAATGTTGTTAGTAGTGGATTTATCTATCTTCAGAAAAGACTCAAGTAGATATATGGATATTTACTTGATGAGACGTAAGTCTGGATCTTTTGAAATCATTCGAAAGGTTTTCAAAAATGAAGTGAAAGTTATTGTGACAAGAAAATTATGTTTCTACAATTTGATTGCAGAAAGGAATTTTTGAGTTACAAGTTTAGCCAATGTCTGATGAGTTGTGAAAAGAGTTTTCATAACTTGCACCTCCCGGAACACCACTGCAAGTGGAATGTCCTTGAAGATGTAATCAAACCATTTATGACATGGTAAGATCAAAGATGACATAAATCAATTTGCCATTATCCCTTTTAATGTAATGCTTTAGAGACTACGGCTTTTACACTTAAAGGAGCGCCATCAGGTCTGTTGAAATGACGCCATGGTATGGTACGCCCAACCATGTTTTATCTTTTCTTAACATTTGGAATATGGGGCTTGTGTAAACTGTTTACAAACCTATTCCAAATCAGACAAGTGCTACTTCGTAGGTTATCCCAAATTATTGGGAATTCCTCCACCACTATACCGAGGCAAAAGGTTTTGCCACAAAGAACGGTATGCTTTTAAAGAGAATGGTTCTTGAAAAAAGGTGAGTGGGAGGACAGTGCAACTCGACGAGATAACAGTATCTTCGTCATCAGATCAAAGGAAAGGAACCTTGGAAGTGATTCCAGAGTTTCCTACTGCAACTGATACGGAAGCCTCTACATGAGATGTATGGACTTCGGTCAAACTTGCAACTGAGCCACGTAGGCAAAACTCGTGCAAACCTCTCAGGTGCGCAAACGAGATATTGTTGTTAGACAACAGCATACCTACGATAATCAAGGAAGCGATGATGGGCCCTGACTCCGGAATTGGCTAAATGCCAATACAATCCGAGATAGTTTCCTTATAAATAAGTCAAGATTGTATCTTGATGGACCATTCGGAAGACTTAGAGTCTAACGAATATTAATGGAACTATAAACTGATACGGATAAAAATGTTTTATCCATAAAGCTCGACTTGTTGCTTATAACAATTTCAAGGAATTAACTACGGCGAGATTGTCTCTCCGTAGCGATGCTTAAAGTCGGTTCGGGTTAAACTAGCAATTAATACGTATTTCATTCATGAGATATGAAACATGGATGCCAAAAGGATTTCCATGAGATGGAAATACTGCCTTGGAGATACAGTCCAAGGTATTTTGTCAGTCCAGAGGATGCTAGTAAGTATGCAAACTTCAGAGTTCCTGCGATGGACAAAAGAGAGCATAATGGAGTTGGAATCTTCGTTTTTGATGAAATAATCAAAAGAGTTTGATTTCATCGATGGATAACGAAGATGCTTGTGGCTACAAGAAAGTAAGTGGGAGCATAATAATATTTCTAAAAACCTTGTGTGCCTAACACATTGTTAATTGGAAATAATATAAATTTCTTGACACAAATTAAGACTTCATTGAAAATAGTTTTTCAACGAAGTGCTTGGGCTAAGTTGTCTTGATATTAGGCATAATTATCTACGAGATATAATTGCCTAATAGGGCTAAGCCAAAATACATATTGACAAGGTGCTAAAACAGTTTAGCGTTAAAAACGACAAGGAGTGATTCTTGCCAAAGTCACATGGAAAGAGTTTTTGCAATCCTCAGTGTCCCAAAACACTGATGAGCAAATTACATGATGGAGATTCCACACACCTTCGTGTTGGGATTAATCATGTATTCCATGGTATGTAAACAACCAGATATGTCCAATACTCCAAAGTTGTTGCGAGTATAGATACCAAAGTGATCAAAGAACTGATCGTGGGACAACAGTGAAAAATGTCATTGAGTACTAAAGTAGCACTGATGACATGTTTTCTCGCAAGAAGAGATTATGAAGTACTTGTTGTAAGTAATTACATCGATACGGTCTTCATCAATGCTCCATGCGATTTTCGATTTGAGTTAAAGTTTTTTTGTGTGTAATACACAATATGGTGGCACAGTAAGTTGGAATTGTTCATAACAGGTTACTGTGGCGAAATTCTATAACAAATGGCTATGTATGTTGCTGCTTTAGAAGCAACAAAGAAAATGTTGAATCATATAGTTCATTCATGAACTTAGTATGGTTCCAATATGGCTTTGGTCAATGGAACACTATTGAAGATAGTTGCTCCATAGCTCAGTCTGAGGAATCAATGTTCGACCAGTGATTCGCATATATACAAAGCCAAGTCCACACAAAATATGAATTTTGTGAAAGCGTGAAAACGCGAGGATATGCAAAGATACACACGGAGTTGAAGTTGTCAGATCCGTTGGACATCAGGCTATACCACATGTGAAGCATATTTTACACCAGTATGCCATAGGTGTAAAGTGCATTAGCATTGACTAGATTATTGACTCTAGTGCAAGTGGGAGTCTGTAGGAGATATGCCCTAGAGGCAATAATAAATGTTATTATTTATCCCCATGTTCCTAATTATGTTTATATTCCATGCTATAACTGCTATGGTTCTCGAGTCTGCAATAACCACGAGGCTCGGAGGAAGACTCATATGCACGTGTGGAATAATAAACGGATAAAATATATATTCCTAGTCTCGCTTCTAAGACTAGCTCAAGTGTTGCATGATGGTTCTGTTTTCCTGATCATGGGCATGACTATGCCGGCAATTTTGAGGGCACAATGTTAGAAGAACATTTGTGTTGAATCGACCCAGATTGATGTTATGCTATGAGATACATTCGTCACCAGTTAATGGATTATAACACAGAGAAAGTTGAGCGTTTGCATAATTCCTTAGACCATGAGAGTATCGAGTTCCTTCGTACTTGCTTCGTGAACTTTGGGGTTTGTTAAACGTCATCTGTAAAAGGGTGGCTATTACGGCGGCTTACGGGTTCACGGAAAAGTATGACAAGGAACTAGGTAGCTCAAGATTGGGATTTGCTCCTCCGTCGATGGAGAGATATTCTTCGGGCCCTCTCGGTGTTACGGTATCCACCATTGTCTGGCCAGACACAGTGTGATTTGATCACAGGGATGCCGGAACGCGGGAACGAGAAAAGAGAACAATACCAGTAACGAGGTAACTGGCATAGTGGACAAGTGTTGATCCACGGGGATGCCGATAAGTCTCACCTCGGGTATTTGTAACATATCGCGAAGCAACAGGAATAGCACACGGCAACTGGAGGTTCACTCGAATATTTATTCGTGTGGGTATAGGGGTCAATATGGGTGTCCACGGCTCCGATGTTGATCATTGATCGGAAAGTGTTCCGGGTCATGTCTATACTTCACCGAACCTATAGGGTCACACGCTTAAGGGTCATCTATCTGCTGAATACTAGACAGGGAGTCTGAGAGAAAATCACCGGAAAGGTTTCGGAAAAACGGAAAAGTTCCGGAAAGAGAACACCGGAATAATTTCGGTAAAACCAAAAAGTTGTTTCGGAATATATCATTAAGTCAAAATGGTTTCGGCACACGCCTGGAAATTCTTGGAGGGTGCCAGAATTGTTCTGGGAACTTCTGGGATTTTTCCAAAGAGAAAAAACCGGAAATGTTCCGGAGCTGCCGGAACCGCTTTGGTTGCTTTTCGCAGATGAAAATCACTAATCCGGAATTGTTTCGGAACGCGTCCAAAATGCTTTTAGTGGGTACTGGAATTTTTCTAAGACCTACAGAAAAGTTTCGGATTTTACGGTCGCAGATAAATGTCTTCATGAATAGTGGATACACTATTCATGATGATGCAGGCGATGATGCAGCTTGCATGATGATGCAGGCGATGATGCAGCTTGCATGATGATGCAGGCGATGATGCAGCTTGCATGATGATGCAGGCGATGATGCAGCTTGCATGATGATGCAGGCGATGATGCAGCTTGCATGATGATGCAGGCGATGATGCAGCTTGCATGATGATGCAGGCAATGATGCAGTTTGGAGGGCATTTTGGGTTTTTCCCCATAGCCTCTCACCCTATAAATAGGGGTGGAGAGGGGTCTCTCAAATCTGATCCAAGTTCTCACTTGAACTCTCAACAAGTGCCATTGCATGATCTGGCTTTCTTCTCTCCCTCCCACGAAATAGTTTCGTAGAGCCGAAAGGCTGTCTGGGTTCCGGCAGGAACTAGTTCTGGACGGCGAAGCCCTGCCGGATAGATGACACCGTATGTGTGCAACCCCGTAGAGAGGTCGTAGTTTCGATCTTTTGCCCGAGGGACTGTTCGAGGGTCCTCCCGAAGGGCTGTCCGAGTTATCGTTCGAGTTTCAAGGGTCCTCCCGAAGGGCTGTCCGAGTTACCGATCGAGTTTCGAGGGGCCTCCCGAAGGGCTGTCCGTGACATCGTCCGAGGGACTGTCCGACCGCCTCTCGGAGCGCTGTCCGAGGAGCAGACGAGGGAGGACATCCTCGCGGTTGGGAGGTTGTAAATCCTAGCTGCGGGGGTCTGCACCAACGATCTACATCGACTCTACTTCCGCTGCGCTACGAGTCGGTAACGATCAGATCAAAACCTTGTATGAAGTCTCCATAGTGGTCCTGGGTTGTTCGTAGTGCGGAATTTTTTTGTTTTCTGCCGCGTTCCCCTACAATCAGATCGTCCAAAGACGTTATCTCCTTGCACAGGAGCTTGTGCTTCAACAAAGACCCGTCCAAGCAGCCGTCAGTGAAATAATGGATGGCTTGGATTTCATGAACTCCCTCGCAAGTGTTCCTGAGCTTGATCCACCGCTGAAGGTAATCCCGAAGGGGCTCGACCTTTCCTTGTACGCAGAGTGCCAGGTGCCGAGGCAGACCTGGGCGCTCATAAGTACCCGTGAAGTTGCGGAAAAACGCGTCCTCAAAATCCTTCCAGCAATTGACACTATTGCTGGGCAAGTTGTCTAACCAGGACCGAGCTGAACCTTGAAGCATGAGAGGAGCATAGCGTACTGCTACGCGCCGACCACCTCCTGCGATACCGACGGCTGTCATATAATCGACCAGCCAATCTTCTGTCTTGACTGATCCATTGTACTTGGGGGTGTCCCTGGGCAATGTGAAACCTTTGGGGAACTGCTCTTGCCGAATGCGCGGGCCGAAACATGTTGGACCCGTCGGCGCATCATCTTTCGGTTGCTTATCCTGCTGCAACTGCTCGATTCGGTGTCTTGCGTCATCGTCTGCGATTGCTCGGGGACCTAACCGCTGGCTTATTGCCGGCCAGACTGATGCTGCCGGTTGCTCATTGCGCCTGTTGTTGACTGCTGGCTCATCCCTCCGACTGCCTCCTGCAGCCCCTTGATTCTTCCGACTGCGGTGCAAACTGCCATGCCGTGAGGATGCTTGCCTTTGCTGCCGCTACGGCAGATTCGGCTGATTCGCACCCACAGCTTCCCGGAGTCACTTTGATGCTACTAGCCCTTGCTGCTCGGTGGCCGCCCTTTGCTGCTGGTTCACTGTGGTTATGAGGTCGCGCATTCGGCGCGTCCTCTCCCGCAGCTCTTCTCCTTCCAGATGCTCCAGCTCGGTGGCGATCTGCTGGGCAGCTCTCATGTTCTTCACAGGAGAACTATACGAAATCTGCGGCGCTACAATGATGGACGCTATGGGCTGCTGGGCTCCTCCCAACTCTCTGCCGACCTCTCGGTCTTCTACCTGAAGCTCCTCAATGACTGGGGGTGGGATAACACGCTGCCGAATGCCATGCGTTGCGTTGTACTCCAGAACTGATGCCTCCATTCAGCGCTTTTTAGCGTCGATCCGATCTGATTGCTCCTTCAGAGCTTGACGCACCTTCTCTAGCTCGGCGTGAGCCACAGCTGGATCGGCATGAAGGTCCACAGGAGTGCTGAGCACATCCGGTGGGTTGCTTGGGCCTGCCGCTACTGTTGTTGCTGCCCACGCGGCTCGGGAAGCTAAAGTGGAACTGTGGCGACTTGACGCTCCTGCCATCATGACCTCCGCACGAATGTGCGCAGTCGTGCCCTCTGTCCCCCACAGCATCCGACCCTCCTGGCAGCGGATCTGTGAGCTCAAAAAACACCCGTACCTCCCTGGGAAACACGTCAGGGAGTGCTGCGACGAAGACATGATGTCCGCTGAAAGGAATGATGACGCCGCACGGTAAAGGCATTCCAGCCCCAAACCGCGAGGCGTTGTCGATGATAAAGTCCCACGCTCCGCTCCTCATCACCAGGCCGGAGGCGAAGCATACGCGCGATGCAGATGATGGTCCCGTCCGGATCAGAACTCCAGTCGACGCCTCGGCCTGCCCCACAGTGGGCGCCAACTGTCGTCGATATGTAACGGCAGATGCCATGGGGATGGCTAAAGAGGGGGACAGACCGAGGTTAGTGTCGCTGGTACCGGAAGCGAGAATGGGAACACACGGTGAGACACCACGATGTACCTAGGTTCGGGGCTCTCCATAGAGATAACACCCCTAGTCCTGCCGAGCTAGCTATATGCAATAACTCTGGCTACAATGAATGCTCCTTGAGCTGTTTGAGAGGAAGAAGAAGAGGGCCTATGGTCTCTACTCTCTCCTCGCTCTCTCTGGTGGGTGAGATTGTAATAACTGCTCCGTCGTCCCCCACGCAAGAGGGGTACCCGGGGCTCTTATAGGCCGAGCCCGGGGTACAAAAGTAAATACACAAGAGGAAGGGCCCAGCTGTCTGTCTTAGATCGGCTAGGGACCTAACATTGTGCTTCTCTGGATGACCCGGTGTAGACTTGCGACTCGCCATACTGCTATCTGTAGACCTCGGTAGTGAACAGTAAGGCTAGGTACTTAGGCCTGTCAGCCTATCCGCGTGATCGGCACTGGAGGAGACCGCACGCCTCTGACAGTCCCGATCTTCAGGGATTGCGCATTGAATGCTCTTGTACCAGGTGTCCGACCTGGACCTCTGATCGGATGCTGCTCTTCTTACTTCGGTCGGATGCTCCTGGATGAGGCCGATTGCGCCTTCTCCGGGGCAATCGGGCCTCACTTGGAACAGTATGGCCCACTTCTTGGTTACTCTTGTTTAGCTCGGCCTTGATTAGATCAGTGACCATTAGGTCGGTGATCTTTGCTGTGATGAACTATTTCCCCCGGGGTGACCCTACCCGGGGGTCATTCCCCCGACAGTGAGGTTGCGGAATTCTTCCCGTTTCCGATCCATAATCCCCTGAGGAATGTAGCGGGCGCGAAAAGCGGTCTGGAATTCATCCCAGGTGATGACTTCACCGTCTGGAATTGAACACTTGTGGGTGCTCCACCACTAAGCAGCGGAGCCTTTCAGGTGATAGGACGCAAAGTTCACATAGTTGGCCGGATCGACATTAGCAGGCTCCAGCTTGTGAGTGATGTCGCGATGCCAGTTATCAGCGTCCATTGGCTGAACAGAGTTGCGGAACACAGCGGGATTGAGGCGAGTGAATTCATGCAGATTCACTGCGACATGCTGATGGTTGTGCCCATTCTGGTGCTGATGTGGGAACTGAGCCATGATATTCTGCATGAACTGACGGTTCATCTCATCGCGTCCATGTAGTCCGACGGCAGAGGTGGATCGTTGGCACCACGACCACGATCACGACCATCCATCCTGATAAAATTTAACAGGGGTATTTCAGCGATGAAAATTTAACGAGATACCGGAAACAAGCATGAGGTAAAGCGACAACGAAGAGGAGGTGCGGATATATAGGCGTAGTCATATAAGACATACACATCCACACATAGAGTCAACCAAAAATCGGGCAGCATAACGTCGTAGAAATTAAGGAAAAAGGACACACTAGGCGGCGCGCAGACCGCGGTAAGGAATACACGACGAGACATAGCAAAGGCTATGTAAATCACGCCGCAAGAAAACTGTTGGCAAAAGGAATTGTGCCAGAGAACGCGCGGCCTGCCCCGCATGAGAAAGGGGATCCGCGGTCTGGGATCTGGGTTAGAACTCCTGCAACACGACTCAATAGAGGGTTTAGAAGCAGAAGACCGGGTGGAATCAATGAGCACATGATCCTAATGTCAGAGTTAGTAAAACATACCAGCAAGGATAAGATAGCAGAGTCCCAGAGCATAGGTACGGATAAAAAGGATCCTAATGTAAGGCCCGATATGCGGTACTATTCCAGATCTAGATGTTTCCATTCAGATCCGGGGACGAAGCACATATCGGTCCCACCGCGATGTATGACGAAGTCATATGCCCCGGATTTCCAACATGATATCACAACATTACAGCTACAAGGATACAACATCTCATACAATCGGCATACAACTGCCTTAAATACAATACATCAACGGAAGATACATGTCTGAGTATAGACTACAATCAAATGCCTAGTGGCAAAGGTAAAACACACCATTCTCGTAACCACACAGGTCCAGGCTCTCCGCGGGGATCCACCTAACTAGTCGTAGTCGAGTCTTCGTGAAGGCGTCCAAAAGAAGGGTCGTCGAGCTCCTCTGATGTCCAAGATCATTGCATAACGTGCGTAAAAGAGAAAAGAAAGAGGTGAGCTATATCAAAAGTCTTGTAACTAACTTCTCACGGGTAATATGGGGGTAGTGGTGAGGTTGCAGTCGCACTAGCAGTATATGAGTGGCTAATGGTCTATTTTAGAGTAAGATGAGAACCAAGCATTCGATGAGGAATCGCCTCCAACAAGTCTTGCTATCAGCTACTTACGCAAACATAACACCTATCCTATCCTTTTCCTCCCCATCGCATCCCGACGAAGAATAAGCAGTCAAGACACACACACATTGATCAAATTATTAAGATTATCTCAGTTGTTGTTGTCTATGAACAAGGAGTACGTCTCAAGTCGTCCATAACCGTGGACACGACTTCTCGAAAAGATTTAACCCTGCAGGGGTGTACCAACTGCCCATTACAAGGCTCCGCACACACGCCCATCTCTCTCAGTTTCTACCCATCACAGGCAGCCATTTTATGATTTAGTCCCGAGAGATCCGAAACGACAGGTCCCTCTAACTAACAACACACAAATCCGGGTGGCCCCGGTGAGTCGATATCCAGCTCAGGAGTCGGCCGCTCTCTCGATATGGTCTCTACCATATGCCTCGGGTTTGGATTGCTGGTGAATTCTTACATGAGGTCGGGTCCTCAGCCGGACAGGTTGGACCAATGTAAGGCCTGATATGCGGTACTGTTCCAGATCTAGACGTTTCCATCCAGATCCGGGGACGAAGCACATATCGGTCCTACCGTGACATATGACACTGCCATATGCCCTGGATTTCCAACATGATATCACAACATTACAGATACAAGGATACAACATCTCATACAATCGGCATACAAATGCCTTAAATACAATACATCAGCGGAAGATATATGTCTGAGTACAGACTACAATCAAATTCCTACTAGCAAAGTAAAAATCATCGATCCCCATAACCACACGGGTCCAGGTCCTCCGCCGGGATCCGCCTAACTAGTCGTCGTCGAGTCTCCAAGTGAAACGTCGATCACTGTACCTGTTGTCGATCAAGAACCCTGAAAAGAGTTTGGGGTAGTATCATGAGTACAGAAGTACTCAGCATCCAACTGTAGTGGTCAACTGACCCAGAAAGGACTTCATCACTCGTCATTCTAGGAAAACTAGTAGTTTACGGTAAGGATGGGCTAAGTGGTGAGGTTGCTGCCGCACTAGCATTTATGAAGTGGCTAACGATCTAGAGAGTAAGATAAGAAGCCAAGCATTCGATGAGGAATCGCCTCCAACAAGTCTGCTATCCACCTACTTACGCAAGCATAACACCTATCATATCCTTGTCCTCCTCTTCGCATCCCGACGAAGAAGAAGCATTCAAGGCACACACACGTTGAACAAGTTATTAAATATGATTCAGTTGATGTTATCTATGAACAAGACGTAGGTTCCAAGTCGTCCATAACCGTGGACACGGCTTCTCGAAAATATTTAACCCTGCAGGGGTGTACCAATTGCCCATCACAAGTCTTCGCACGCACGCCCATCTCTCTCAGTTGCTACCCATCATAGGAAACCATTTTATGATTTAGTTCCGAGAGATCCGAAACGACAGGTCCCTCTAGCTAACAATGAACAAATCCGGGTGGCCCCCGGTGAGTCGACATCCAGCTCAGGAGCCGGGCGCTCTCTCGATCTGGTCTCTACCGTCTGTCGCAGGTTTGGATTGCTGGTAATTCTCACATGAGGCCGGGTCCTCAGCCGGACAGGTTGGACCAACAAGGAAAACATGTCCCCGCTGGCCCTGGTTGGTTTAAAAGATGTCTGCTAGGAGCGACCCGACAGACATATATGCATGGTTTTCAAATGGTAAATCAGCTTGGGCCACCTCTAGAAATGTTTGAAGTTAGATAGGTAAGAAAAGGGGACCCCATAAAATCCCACACGCGGTTAGGCACGCTCAGTCTTAAAACCAATACCCGGAACTCGGATCCTAGGTGACTCGAATGGAACAAAGCGTCGGGGCGGGATAGCCTAGACCTTCCATCCTTCGTCGAATATAGTCAACATTATAATAATCATATCATCAACAACAATATAATAATAATGTGATATCTAAACCAAGAAGTAACAAGGTAACATCGTAGCATCCTAAGCATGCATACTAAGCAGGGGCTGAGCAACGAGCAATAGTAACATAGCAGTACATGGTTTGCTGGGAGGGGACATGGCTGTATCGGTTTGAAAGAGGCTGTAAACATGTGGTAGGATCAAACATCGAACCTATCCTAGACTAGCATGCAACCGCTGGTTGAAATAGAATGGATCATAAGTAATGTATATTCCTTGCCTGTTGATAAGTCGGGTTCCGAAGGTGTAGTTGATCGCAAGCTCGCATCGTCTTCGAGAGGTACCCGCGGAAGCACACAAGAAGGTAAACACTGGAAATAAATCAACGAGCAAGCATCTATTACTACGAAGCAAACACGAGCAAGCATCAAAAAGAAGGCAACACGAGACATCGCACCTACCGTCGAGAGCGGTTACTAACAGGTTAAGTGGAGTACTTGTCACACACGACGATACCGCACATTTAGAATGGTTCAAGTTGTTTAGCTACACAACATGAGCAAAGGTTGTTAACATGGCATGTCACTCAAGCATGGCATAACACACAAACATAACAAGAGGTGAAGCATAAAGGAAACTATCTATGCTAGTCAATTAAAGTGAGGCACAACCTAAACATGGCATAACACTAAGTGTCCCACGACAATTTAAGTAATTGGTACTGTTCTGCCCTAAACCACATTTTTGGTTGGTTAACAGTAGCAAACAATAGCATAAACACAAAGTACACGAAAAACTAATCAAGTTACATATAAAGAACACTCCAAACGGAGTTACGGTTAAAAAGATACAAGCAATACAAGTTTGGAACACAATCTGCCAAACATCAGGAAGCACACTTTAGAGCAACACATAAACAGGATAATGAATGCAAACATGCTCACAAATGATATGCAACTAAAGTAGACATGGCAGGGAAGGCATGGCAAAAGGAATCATGCAAATAGGTATCATGGTTCACTCGTTATAAGCAACACAAAAAACTATAAAACATTACTGGTCAAGGACTTAGTGAAAATCAGGAAAACAGGGCAGAAACTGTTATTTTTATGTTGTATAAACAGGGGTAAAACTATATGCAAAAGTGCAGCAACATGACATAGCAATATATGAGCATGAACTAGACATGATGGTGATCAGGTACAAACAAGAATCAAGGTCATAGGAATAACAAATCAAAAGATATTAAGCATGCAACATGGCATCGGAAAGTTACAGACTTAGAGAAAAACAGAGGTGGTTGTCAAAAACAGCAGCATAGCAACTTTGGAGCTAAACAACTATATGACCAGCAAGCATATCATGACAATGCAATACATATAATGGAAGTAGACATGATGCTTAACAGTATGCAACAAGAATCAATGCAATATGCCTCATGGATGTGTCACAATCATCATGCAAACTTGCAATAAAATAACAAAAACAGCACATAACAGAAATTAGTAGCAGTTAACAGTCTGGTGCCCACTTCAACAGAGATTAACAACATCAAGATGGACTCAAATCAAAATTCTCACAAAAGATGAACTGAAGTACACACAATTCTAAGCAAATTTCCTTTTGGGCGCAACGTCATCCGGGCTACGGTTTACTCGCAAACTACAACGCAAAACAGAATCAGCAACAATAATATAGGTACTTAGCAAAAATTGGAAAAGGGAAATAGCACAGGAAAAAAAATGGCTCGGGCCTCACCCATGGGCTCAGCCCATCTGGCCGGCTGGATCTGGCCTGGCAGGCCCTGGCGGCTGGGCTGGGGGTACCTGTGCCGCTTGGGGGCGCGCCGCAGCTGGGCCGGCCCACGTGGCCACGACGGCCGGTGCCGGCCGTCCTCGTCCCGATCCGGAGGGGATCGAGCGGCAACGGCGGCTACCTCACCGGCGGTGGCTCAGAGGAGGCTGGAACGGGCGCGAGAGGGCGGCGCCTGAGCCTTGGGGGGAGGGGAACGGCGTGCTACGACCGTTGGAGGTCGCCGGGGTCGCGGGCGCGTGGTGGCGCGAGCTCAGGCTCGGCCGAGCTCCATCCATGGTGCAGGGCTTCGGGCGGCGAGGTCCTGCGCGAGTGGAGACGAGAGGGAGGTGAGGGAGAAGCGGAGCGAGGAAAGGAGGGAGGAGAGGGAGGCCGGCGTTGCGACGGCTGTCGCCGGTGGCGC
Source organism: Bromus sterilis (assembly GCA_950022295.1). Taxonomy (NCBI): domain Eukaryota; kingdom Viridiplantae; phylum Streptophyta; class Magnoliopsida; order Poales; family Poaceae; genus Bromus; species Bromus sterilis. The sequence continues at coordinate 280,852,494 of OX465601.1, forward strand.
GGCGAGGTGGCGGCTTCCACGGGCGACCTCGGGCTAGCGGCGTGAGGAGAGAGAGGAGAGCGGTTAGGGGAGCGATCTGGGCCATCGGATCTCCGGATCTGACGGTCCAAATCGGAAGGGGCTAAGGTTTGCTAAAATTTGGGGTTAAAATGTGCGAAAATAGACTATTTTGGGGCAAATCTGGATGTGGGGGCTGCCTAGGTGCTTAGGGGAAACCCTAAGTGGTGGGGTGATCTATTTATAGCCCAGGTGGCTGGCAGTTTGCAAAAACATCCCCGGTTTTTCTCTCGCGCGCGCGCTGATTACATTTCTGACCGACGAGGGTCCGCAGGACCTCCGATTCGGGTAAAACTTCGAACTGCGCGATCAGCGCGTCGAGACGGCGGGGTTCACTTCGCGTTGGAACCGTTCCGAGAACACTTTCCGGCGCACTATAAAAATATCATGTTTACTTATTAAACGGGGTTTTTCGTTCCGTTGGCTTCGGCTGGTCTTGTGCCAGTTTTCGCGATGGTGATCGGGTGAAACCCGGGGTCGCAAAGGTCGAGTGTCAGGGTGGCAAGGTTCGGTCTCCGTCCGGTACGATATAAGAGGGGGGGAAATAATCGCCCATCAATAAATCGGGGATGCAAACACCGCAAACAAATCTGACAATCAAATAATTCACACCGAAAACAAAAATTTTAATTTTTGTGAAATCTGGGCTGTTACAACCAACAGGGAAACCATGTCCCCACTGGCCCGGTTTGTTTAAAGAACATCTGCTAGGAGCGACCCGACAAACACACACGGGTTTCAAATGGTAAATCAGCTTGGGCCACCACTAGAAATGTTTGAAGCTAGGTAGGTAAGAAAAGGGGACCCCATAGCATCCCACACACGGTTAGGCACGCTCGTCAAGAGACACAATACCCGGAACTCGGGTCCTAGGTGACTCGAATGGAACAAAGCATCGGGGCGGGATAGCCTAGACTTTCCATCCTTCGTCGAGTATAGTCAACATTATAATAATCATATCATCCACAACAATATAATAATGTGATAGCCAATCCAAGGAGTAACGGGAAGTAACAGTTGATGACATCCTAGCATGCATACTAAGAAGTGGCTGAGCAGCGAGCAATAGTAACATAGCCGAACAAGGTTTGCTGGGATGTGGAGGACATGGTTGTTTGGGTTTATTTGAGAGGCATGCATATGAAGTGGTAGGATCAAGCAATCTTTCTATCCCACACCTAGGCGCGAGTGAGTTAAAAGTTATAAGCATGATATATGCTCCCCCTTACCTGATGAGAAGACGAAGCCGAAGGTGTATTTGATCGCAAACTCGCGGAAGCACACAAGAAGGAAACACTGGAAAAGGAAATTGACGAGCAAGCATCTATTACTACGAAGAAATCACGAGCAAGCATCAACAAGAAGACAACACGAGACAACACACTACGGCGTTGCATCTATCGTCGAGAGCGGTTACTAGCAGGTTAAGTGGAGTATTCGTCACACACGATGGTGCCACACATTTAGAATGGTTCAAGTTGTTTAGCTACACAACATGAGAAAAAATTGTTAAGATGGCATCTCACTGAAGCATGATATCACTCAATCGTGGCAAGAGGTGAAGCACAAAGTAAACTATCTAATCTAGTCACTTTAAGTGGGGGGTAAAACCTATACATGGCCACTATTACGGACCCACGATAATTATTCATATGGTACTGTTCTCCCCTAAACATAATTTATTATTTTTATTAGCAAGCAAGAGCGGAATAAACATGATCTACACGCAATTCTAGTCAAGTTACATGTAAGAAATATTTTTATCGTAGCAACGTTTAAAAAGTTACGGCCTATTTCATTTACGGTGGCATGCAATGTAAATAACAGCAAAGCAGCATGTAGACAAGCTCAAACATGGCAAAGAAGCACAATTTATTAATCTACGCAAAAAAACGGAGCAACTTTCATGTAAGACGCGTTGCGATCGGAGCTACTGTTGCAAAGATACGTGCCTCGCCGAAAAAACTATATAATCTGCCAATTAAAATACCCAGAAAAGGATAAATATTGCACTGGGCCGAAGCGCTGCTACTGGGCCTAAACGGGGTGAGCGCGAGATAATAAAAGACGCCCACGGGCGCTACACGGTACACGGGCCGGCCCAGCTAAAAAACAATAATAAAAAAGAAGGGGGCAGTCACCTCGCGGGCTAGGCCCATGAAGGCTGGGGCGAGGGATAGCGGCGTCTCACCCTGGGCGGAAGGAGAGGTCGGATGGGGATGGGCCGCTTGTGCGGCTCCGGCCCACGTGGCGCTGGGGGCGGCCCAGCCGGGCGCGCTGGGACCTGGGCGTCACGATCCCGCGGGGATGTCGACGCCGGTGAGGTCTCGCCGGACCTGCACAACTGGCGGCGAGCAGGCGGGGTCCGTGGGAGGCGCGAGGAGGCGGGGATGGTCGGACGACGGGATCTGGTCGCCGGCGGGTCCGGGGCGCGGCGGCGGGGTTCGAGACGACCGGAGCGGTACCGCGAGCTTCGACTTGGGCCGTCCATGGCAGCGGGGCTCGGCGGCTCCTGACGGGCAGAGAAGATGAGGGGAGATGAGACGAGGGAGAGGAGAAGAAGAGGAGAGAGAGGGGGCGATCGAGGACGTGACCTATGGGGGCGCGGTGCTGCGTGCCGGTGGCTCGCCGGAGTTGGTGGCCGGCGCAGCTCAGGAGGAGGCGTTGGAGGAGCTCGGGCATGGAGGCGCGAGCTGGCTCGGCCCGGCGGCGGATGGCGGTGGGCCCGCGGGGCTCGGATCTGTTCTGGCTGGAGGTGGGAGGAGTGGGGGTGACGTGGCGCCATCTGGAGCATCCATCTCTGGATCCGACTGTCCAGGGCGCCCCAGATCTAGGGTTTCGGGGAGAGGGGGCTTTGGGAGGCAGATCTGGGAAATCTCTGGGGGGTGGCTGCAATTTCACTTGGGGAAACCCTAGAAGGGCTAGGAGAGGGTGGTGGTCTTTATATAGGGTGGCCTGGATGGCAGGTTTACGCAAAAGCCCTCGGGTTTCTCTCTCGTGTCCGGTACTCCACGTTTCTGGCCGCCGGGAGTGCATACGACCTCCGATTCGGACGAAATCTCGAACCACGCGCTCAGCGCGTCGAGACCGTCAGTCGTACCTCACTTTGATATGGTTCCGAGAACATTTTCCGGCGCTCAATAAAATAATCCATTTAATTATTAAATGAGGTTTTTCGTTCCGATGGCGATGGCTGGTCCTGTGCCCGAAGTTGCGACGGTGCTCGGGTGATCCCGGCGTAGCATAGGTCGTGTGCCATTTAGTAAAAAGGTTTAGTCACGAATGCCGGTATGATAAAGAAGGGGGATATTCACCGATTAATAAATCGGCGAAGCAAATATTGCAAACAATTCTAGCAATCAATAAAAATAAAGAAACAAATAAATTTTTAAATTTGGGTGAAAATCCCGGGCTGTTACACCTAATACCATAGATATCACAACGGGGTGATATCGATGTGGGCCCGTAAGCCAAACATTAAGTTAAAAAAATAGTTTTTCAAAGACTAGACTCAACGGTGACCAAGGAGTGGGTGGGTGGCTTCCTATAGGCAGTCGGCTCTGATACAAACTTGTGACGCCCCCAAAATCAAGTCATGTACAGTAATCATACACACAAGATACACGACCGAAATCAGGGTGCCACGGTGAGAATATCACAGCACAACACTAGACACAAATAAGATAAAACTATTAAGTTACAAACCAGGGATCACGAGGATTCGAATACGTAAGTTATACAATCATAATATCTAAGTACAGACATAGTTAGCCAAGTTTTGCCTTAAGAAGGCTAGCACAAATAACATTAGAGATACGGATCGAAAAGGAAAGGCCTCCTGCCTGGGATCCACCGAACTACTCCTGGTCGACGGGGAACGCGACGTCGTAGTAGGCTCCTCCTAGAATCTCCTGCTCCTGGGCTCCAACGTATGATGGCAGCAACCGGTCGGGTATATAAAACAAAAGGGGGAAATAAAGCAAGGGTGAGTATCTAGCATACCCGCGAGTCATACGTCCGCTACTACACATTTATGAATTTGTATCAAATGGATAGGGGAGGCTATATATAGTGGACAGAATTGCAGAAAACCAGAATAAGGAAGAGAAGCTAGGCCTATCGAAGACTAGCATCTTACGACGAGTCTTGCAGCACAAGAAGAGAACAACCAAAAGTTCATATAAAGCATAAAGTAACAATGCAGCAGAAGTTGATGCACCATTGTATAATAGTAAGTTGTAATAATTATCAATGCCTCCGAGAATCCTTCCTCGACTTCCCTGCGAGGAAGAAAACTCCGAACCAATCAATTTAATAGAAGTAGTTTGTAGTAGTAGAGTCTGGCTTCAGCATAAAGCGACTTGTTACCGTGGACACGGCTATCCGAATAGATTTTCATCCCTGCAGGGGCTGCACTACTGTTACCCTACACGCTCTGATCTCCAGGGTGGCGTACACCTTGTTAGGGAATGCCCCACCGAGGCTATCCGATACGCCAAAGTCCATCTTTCAAACTCAACAGAGAGGCCATCCACCGGTCTAAATCCTAAGCACAAAGGGACTTTGGAACCCTTCCCTTTGTGCTCTTGCACGGTACGTGGCTGGCCGGTGAAGCAGACCCACCTCCAACTACCGGAGTAGGTGGTCCAAGCCCGGCAATCAGCCCGAAGTAAAGATGACTTCTAAAGAGCCATCGAACGAGGCTACAATGCAGAGGGCCCACACCATAATCCCGCGTGGAGGTAGCGCGTATAGGGCACGACGTCCCACTCAAGTCATCCACCTGATCCATTAAGCATTTCATTATTTTTTGACGGGACAACCGTTATCGTTGCCCCTATCTGTGCGAGTCGCGGACAACGACAGCATCCAGGTCCACCCCCAGAACCAGAACCGGTGGCCGCCTGCCCTGTCGTCCCAAATTCTTGTGAGTTGACACACCAAAAAATAAACTCAACTCTACAGGTAAGCAATTTGGATTTCTTATACATTTATACTTGCAGAAGGGCTTTATGCAACATATCAACTAGTCAACCAAATTCATTGAAAAATCGATACTTTGAAGAAAGAACTTTATGAAGAGAGATCGACGCATACGGTACCTTCGTCAGAAGAGATGCGGCGGGTATGTTGGTGTCTCCGAGAAGTAATCTCTCATCAACATATCGTTTACGAGGATGTGGTTGCGAGGGATGCAAAGGCCCTAGAGTTCGACGGCCCTACACATCGTCCCAAAATAATTTCCCCCATTCATCCAATGGATTGCCTTCTTAAAATTTTCAGACTCCTTTATGTCTTCACAACTTAAAGTTGAGCAATGTTTACAATTCAACACGGCTTACCAACTGAATTACAAGAAGGCATTCTTACTAAAAAGAATTCACTACTTGCACACTTATGTATCACTTCCCCTCTGACAGTCCTCAGTGCATTGGCAATTTGCAAATACATTTAGGTTTTTTAGAGCTTACCAATATGCAAGCTACTTAAATACTACTGTAATTTTACACACAATTCCCATGTAATTCCCTCACATGATGATATTCCAATTGTTCTGTACTCTACTATCGACAATCACACATATTCAGTCTCAGATCCTCCAGATTTGTACAAATAAATTTGTACTAGTATGCCTTTTTGAATCGTAACTTACCTGTGGGTCCATTCTGGAGCTCTAGGATCCACCTTCCCTATGGATTGTGATGAAGCTTGCGGCGAAACCTCCCTTTGACACGATGTCGGCGCCTCCGCCGCATAAATCTACCCATCTTAGCTCTCTGCAGGCAGCAGATTGTGCTCCATCCCCGCAAGCGGCGCACACACCTGGTAATGGAGTGGCTCCATCGGTACGTCTCTATCAACACCGTGAATTATTCCAACAATGAGAAATTTTAGATGGACACCGTGAAAACCTGATCGGAAACAAATACGACGACGGACTAGCTAGTTATTGCCTTAGAGAAACTCTAACAAGGTCCATGTTTCGCGGCTCCTTAAAAGCGAGATACGGATCGAGAAAAGCGCGCGATAAGGGTCGGAATCGGCTACGGCAGAACGGAACCGCGCGCAGCCGATCCAGACCTTTATCATAAACCTTAAACAGCGAATTTCAGCACATTCTGAATACTAAATGTTACAAACATCATCCGAATTATTACAACAATGTTTTGAATAAAACAATACAACAATTGGGTGCCTGAAGATAAACGGGCCCGAAGACACGGATCATCACTTTTGCAAACCTCCGCACCGACTCCATTGTAGTATCTTCGCCAATGCGAAGATACTCATCGTTATAGTCTGCCGGAACTTCATACTCAATTACTCTCATTGTTGCGGAGATTTTTTGGTACGGTGAAAATCCAAGCAAGTTGGCGGCATCTCTCCGTTGGGTAAAATATCACAAATTGGCCTTGCATGCTTCTACAATCTTTACGAAGAGAGATCGACGCATACGATACCTTCGTCGAAAGAGATTAGGCGGGTATGTTGGTGTCTCAGAGAAGTAATCTCTCATCAACATCTCATTTCCGAGGATGTGGTTGCGAGGGATGCAAAGGCGGCCGACCGTGGGACCACGCCGTTTCTTCTTCTTCCTCTCTTCGAGTTCGTGCACGGCGAGAACGACCACCACCATTTGTTGCCGGCGCCTCTCAAGGAGCGTCTCCGTATCCGAGTCATCGGACGAGGATGAATCCTCGAGCAAAAATTGCTCGCATGGGGTCAAATCCATGTACAAATCCGCAACAAATTATGACCTCACCGGCGGGAGGGGATCTTGGCAAAGCCGAGGCGGCGTGGAAAGAGCTTCGTAAAGAACTCACCGGTGGGAGGGGAGCTTGGGAAAGGCGACGACGGCGGATCTTGCGGGCGCCGCTTCCATTCCGGCTAGGACTTGGCGGCAGTGAATCCGGTGCGGGAGGCGCTTCCCTTCCGGCTACAAGCTCGGCGGGCGGTGGATCCGGCGTCTAGCAACTCGTTTCCGACTTGTAAACTGTGCCAGAACCGGCGGAGGCCTGTCGACGAACCCCTAAACTGACGGTTATTATAAGGGTCCACGACGGATACATGTCTTCTTAGTTACTCTTACCTTTTAATCGTGTGCATTAGGACTCCATCTCCACCCCTAGATCTGCACTTACTAGTAGAATCTCTTCTCCCCAAGCTCAGATAAAAAGCACAGGTGTGCTCGTGATAAAAAAAACCACAGCGTCCTACTTTGATTACTTACATCGCATACTTGGCATACAACACTCATTCATCCGATTTTCTGTACAATAAGTAAAACGCTGTATTATCTAACTGTTTTGTACAACGGTATGACAGAGCACTCGCCCAGGTGAGAGCCCACTCCACGGCACCAAACCCCCGAATGCTCCAACCAAACCCCTCCATGTCTCACTCTGAGAACAGTCACCTCATCACAGCACACAAAATCTCACTCACTCCGGCTCGCTTACGCAGCACACATTGCCATGACAAGACAATGTCACTCCTCCTGCTGCTCTTGCTCCTTCGGCCGGCCACGCCCGAGGCAACGGCGTCGGCGCTGCTGGGCATCAACTACATCCGGGTGGGGAAGAACCTCCCACCGACCACCTCGGCACTGCAGCTCCTTACTGGCCTGGGCATAGGCCACGTTCGCCTCTGCTGGTTTTTTCTGGCTAATAATTCCTATTTCTCTCAACAGAAACCATTGGATAAATTACAAGTTCCGGCAACAGGGAAAAAACTAGAAACCTTCAGGATGCCAACTGCTGATAGAGGCAACTTGCTTGTTCTGCTACCAGCACATACAAAACTATGAAAGCATAAAGGAGGAGACCAATGCCAAGTTACCTGTAATCATAGATGAAGAAGAAGAAATTCTTCAGTAACCTGATCTCCTGATGGTCTTCCTGTTAGAGCTTTGCTCCTTTTACTCACCTGCTGAGGTTGGTGGTCATGGACACAGGCAACCATGGCATCACGTGCGGCTGTCCTGTTGACGATGATAGCATTCTGATTCTGAGCAACTCCCTTACATGGAAGGATATGTGCGTCTTACAAAGAAGCAGAGTAAGGAAATCATTATTCAGATATTTTTTCAGACAGGAAATTATTATTCAGACGATAACTTAGCATAACTGCCCACAAAAAGGACCCTTTGTGGCCCATGCCATATCCTTATGACCACCTGACACCAAATATCATAATGCAAGATCAGAGGAAAACATTTCAGATTAGTGGAAATAAACATCATAGTGCAAGATCAGAGCAAAAGAAAAACAGATTAACAGAAACATTCAGACCAACATCAGCTAAAAACATTTCAGATTAGTCATAATATTCCCATCGACAGGCAGGGAAGCTCTCACACTCTGCACAGATGGCATCTCCAACAACAACAACAAAAGATAACAATAAAACTTAGGCATAAGTCTGCATGAAAAATCTGATGGAAAGCCAGAGCAAAGATGGGAACATGGAGGATAATGACAGAAAAAAGAGGAAGTCTGGTGTGGAAAGCACTCACATGTCACATCCATTCCAACTAACTACAGATGCAAGTGATAGATTAAGTAACAGGTTGTAAAATATTTTTATATATGCAACTTTCTTTGCACCATAGGCAATAGCAAAATAGGAATAACTGTTCAAAAAATCATTGGTCCACAAAAATTACTAATTAAATTTGGCAAAGAGGAACATTACTATAGGAACAAAACAAGTTATTCTAACATACATATAGACATATAAATCATTTCATGATCACCATGAAACCAGACAACTAACACTATAGGAGAATTCAGCATGAGCACTTAGAATCTACAATACTATAATAGTTAATCCCACTATCCTATTTATCTTGACATGCAAGCTATCCACGTTATCAAGTAGGTCCACCATGCAAAAACTCTTCCACTAACTCTTCATGCACATGCTCTCATTACCTTTGCATGTGCATGCAATCTCTCACAACTAAATAATACTCCCTCCATTCCTTGATGTAAGGTGTATAGTTTTTTAAAATAATGGTGTGAGGGAGTTTGTTTCCAATACTACCCCTCCACCATATGTTTTTTTTCTTTTAATTAGTTGCCAAACGTGAGCTGAAGAAAAGGAAAGGAATGATCATGGGCTAACAGCTTCAATCCCGCAAATTTATTGCCTTGTATTCATATGACTTGGAGCGTTGCATGCACTGGCTATGAATGGAAACCATGAGAAATTGGCAAGTTTTTTTATTTGAAGGAGATTAATTAGGCTCAATAACTGATCTGGAATGAGGAATTTTCTCACCTTACTTTTTTTCCTCTCTACTCCCACGAATCCTTCTAGGGGCTTTTTAGTCCAACCAGAGCCAAATATGCTCTTTAAACTCCTGCATTAATATTCGTGCGAGAAAACTATACACCTTACTTCAAGGAACGGAGGGAGTAACTTTGTATGCACTCAACCTCACAATTTATAAGTAAGTTTTTCTATAAAAAAATAAATTATAAGTTACATCGCATTTTATTTTCTATGTAACATTTTTTATATATACACATCCATAGTTGCTATGATTGTTTTAGGTTTAGTCAAGGATGGACACGTCTTCACTTTCTTTACTCAACTATGTTTTCGCCTCATATCACCTCGCCGATATATTGTCAAGTGTCTAAATTAAAAAAACAAAAATCAAACTCATTTTTGGATTTTTATCAAAATTTCTTAGATTTTTTACTTTAAACAATATTTCTTTCAAAAAATAATTTATAATCAAATTATACTATGTTTCATAAAATTTTACATATTTTAAAACATTAAATTATTTCTCAACGGTTCCCGCAGCAACGCGCGGGGTATCATCTAGTATATCTAAATAGCTAGCCCTACTAACATATTTCTCTCAACATGCAAGCATGTCACCTCATCATTCAATATGCATGAGAAAAGGTCCACCTGAACATGACACTATGTAATAAAAACTATCCTAACATGCAACATTCATGCATGATAATTTTCATTCTATTGTGATATTTATATTAAATTCATATATTAGTTAAAATTTTATTGTTTCAAATATATATTCATGTTTCATTTAACCAAACATTCTACTGAAATATATTGCAAAAGTTCCTCGCAACAAACATCATCTAGTTAGGATAAATCCACCCTTGCATATGTACCAGACCACTGAGAGTGACATTGCTAAAAATGCATTCGCATGAAGGAAAGGCACTGTTTTACAGAGATTACACAATAACAGGTGGCTACTAGAAAAATCTTGTGTGCCTTCACCGATCGCCATCAGAGGTCCTTACCACTAAAGTTCGAACCAGTCAGGTTAGATTACTTAGTCAACCTTCCTCGCCCATTGAAAATTTAAAGATTCATAGGCATCCCAAATTCTTGTGATTTGACACACCACAAAATAAACTCAACTCTACAGGTAAGCAGTTTGGATTTCTTATACAGTTATACTTGCAAAAGGGCTTTATGCAACATATCAACTAGTCAACCAAATTCATTGAAAAATCGATACTTTGAAGGAAGCAATTTTGTGTCCTCCTGATATTTGCCTTTCCTTGAAAAGAGAGACAACATCAATGAAGTAGTTGACGCATCAAGTGAGATGCTCTTCTCCTCAACTTTAGACAAATAATATCCAGCCTTGGCAATCTCACCTTTTTCCAACAACATTCTGATAATGACATTTAACAGATAAGAGCTGGGAGCACAGCCACTCTTCTCCATCAACGAAAACATATTGTCAGCTTCTTCCTCTGATCCTTCCTTTAGAAGATTTATAATCATTATGTTGTAAGTAGAAGAATTAGGTACCAACCCACTGGTTGATATTGCAGCAAACAAATCGTGAGCTTCTTCTCTTCTATGAACCTTGTACATTGCATTAATCATGGTATTGAGTGTTGTAATATTGAACTTCACATTCATTCCACCTAATTCCTGGAACATGGAGATCGCTTCGCTGGCACAATTATTTCTACAAAGTCCTTGAAGAATTTTATTATATATGGAAACATCAACTGTTATTCCACTTTCAATCATTTCATGAAACATTTCCTTCGCAGTAACAGTTTTCCCAGCATGATATAACCCGTCCAGTATGATGGCATATGTCACAGTTGTAGGTTTAACTCCCTTGCCCAACATTTCTCTAAATAGAGTCAAAGCATCATCAATCCTTTCATTTCTACAATATCCATGAACAAGTGTATTATAGGTAACAACATCAGGCTCAACACCAACTGCTTCCATGCCATCAAGTACTTTTAATGCTTTATCCATCTTGCCGACTAAGCAATATCCATCAATCAGTGAAGTAAATGTAATGACATCAGGCTTCTCACCTATGCCTATAACCAAATCAAAGATATCTTGTGCATCCAGAACCCTCCCTTCATTGCATAGATTATTTATTACTGAAGTGAAGAATGCAATGTTAGGCCGAGGAATACCTCTGTTCATCATCGCAAAAATCAGCTCCTTAGCTTTAACTAAACCACCATCCATGCAAAAGCCCTGGATTAGGGAGTGATAAACAGTTGTGTCCGGATGTACGCCCAAGGCAATCATCTGATTAAAATTGTCCATAGCATCGGTCAGCCTACCCATTCTGGAAAGTCTGGCTATTATGCTGGAATAGGTGAGTCTATCAGGATTCACTCCTTTTTCCCCCATTTCCGTAAATATGAGCATAGCTTCATCCATCATTCCACGTTTAGCATATGCATCAATTAATATGGTGAAAACATGGCAGTCAGCTGCAATACCGTTGCTTTCCATTGAATTAAAGAGGTCGATCATATCAGCAAAGCATCCTTCAGTGGCATACCCATGAAGCAAAATACTGTATGAGATAACATCTGGTTTGTGGCCCTTGGCAGTCATGGAATAAAAAAAATCTGCAGCTTCTTTGCTATTTCCATGCTTGCAAAGGGAAGTCATCAACGAGCCGCAAGTATAAACATCTGGTTTAAGACCGCGGCTTGTCATTTCTCTTAACATTTTAGCAGCGTCTTTCCGACGCCCTGATGTGGCATATCCATGGATCATGCAATTATATGTCACTTTATCAGGTTGAGCACCATTAGCAACCATCTGCCGAAGGACTAGCTCTGCCTTGTCCATTGCTCTAGCCTTGCACAATGCATCAATAACCGAGGTATATGTCTTCACATCGTGCACAATCCCTTGCTGCGTCATTTCATGGAATAGATTGCACGCCTTGCCTGTTTTGCCTTCCTTAAAGAAGCCATGGATGACCGTGTTATACGCCACCACATCAGGGGAGCAGTCACCTCTATCTTTTGCCATCATCTGGAGCAGGTCGAGCGCCTGCTGGCTCCTGCTATCTTCACATAAGCTCTTAAGAGCAATGCTGTATGAGAAGACATTAGGCACACAGCCGAGCTCGGACATCCTATGAAGCTGCAGCACGTTGACAGCCTCATCCGTCCGTTTTGCGTAGCAGAGGCACTTGAGGAGGGTGTTGGCGGTGATTTGATCTGTCTTCAAGCCTGTCCTAAGGACACAGCCGAATAAGGCAAGCCCTAGAACTGGGCAATGCGCACGGCAGCAGCAGTCCATGAGGATGTTGTAGGTGCAGACTGGGCGTCACCACTCGGGGACCTGCCCCTTCTTCTCTGCACACACGGTTGAAGAGGGCAATGGCGAGGGCGGGACCATCTCTGATGCAGGTGGCGTTGGACGTAGCACGGGCGAGGGCGGAGAGGAAGCCGTTCAGGGAGCGTTCGGGGACCGGGGTGGCCTGCCGAAACAATCTGTCGAACAGGTGGTGTGCATCATCTGGGCTGAACGTGCCGGCGCGCACGCGCTCTGTGGCCGCGGAAAAGGCTCCGCGGGGAGACCAGGAACGTGGGGGCGGCGAGATGGAGGAGGAAGAGAGGCAGCGGTGGAGACGGATGTGGAACATCGGCGGGCTGCAGTGGCGGCGGAGCCGGAAAAATCCGCGAGGTAAAGGAGGGCGGGTGGCGAAAACCAGGCTTCGGCTAGGTGCAGGAGCGGCGGATGCGGGAAACCGGCGAGGCAGAGGAGGGAGGGTGGCGGAGATCGGGCATCGGCCTAGGTGCAGCAGGAGCGGCGGCGGAGGCGGATGCCGGACATGGTTGTGGGGAATGGCCTAGGTGCAGCAGGAGCGCCGGCGGAGGCGTAGATTTGTTTAGATACTAGTGGTTGAAGGCGCGCCCCATCACAACGCGTTACAAAATAGATGACACAAACGATGGTGAATGCATCCGAAATAAAATTCATGATAAAAATAAGAGTTAAATGTACCATTCATACATTAACTTGTCCCCAATGCTCACTTTAGTACATCAACTTGTAAAACGTATCAATTTGCTCCCTAAACTTGTCTTACGCGTTCAATTTGTTAAAAATGTAGGACAAAAATAACTTTTACTTGGGAAAAATTAAAATTTTATCTAAAGAATCATTTTTCCTTATGAAAAAATGATTTTTTCGAAGAAATTTTTTTTGACACACAAAATCATTTTCCCTGAAAATAAATTTTAAAAAAGAGAAAATATTTTCGTCCCAAAAAATATATATTTTTACCCGAAAATAATTATTTTCCTCCCAAAAATGTTTTTTACCCAAAAAAATCCATAAAAAACAATTTTTCCCCTGAATTTCTCCTACCCGAAAAAAAATATTGTCCCCTGTATCTGTTTTTCGGGTAAAACATATTTTATTTCGGGGAAATACCCGAAAAAAGATACAGGGGAAATATTTGTTTTTGGGTAAAAATATCTAGAGGAAAATCGTTTTTTTCTGGAAAAAATTTCAGGTAAAATTTATTTGTGGGAGCAAAATAATAAATTTCAGGTAAAATATTTTCTTTTTGGGACGAAAATATTTTCTTGGTATAAAAAAAATTCGGGGGAAAAATGATTTTGTGAGTCAAAAAATATTTTTATTCGGAAAAATTATTTTTTCATAGGGAAAAAGTATTATTTAAATAAATATTTCATTTTTCCCCAAAAAAGTTTTTTTCCTACATTTGTATCAAACTGAGCGCGCAAGACAAGTTTAGTGATTAAATTGATGCGTTTTACAAGTTGATGTACTAAAGTGAGCATTGAGGATAAGTTGATGTATGAATGATGCATTTAACTCTAAAAATAATAGCACTGACTTCAAATGAGACCTGAAAGTGATACACACAGAAGAGAAAATAATAACACCGAGTTGAACTTCATATGTTAATAGATGTCTTAAGATGATCCAAAAGGCGAGGCAAGGTAACAGCCTTGTTTCTATATATGGCAGGGATTCGCTGTTGTCTTCAGAAGTCCAGAAGGCTGCCTAGACAACCTTTCAATTCTTCAATTTCTTTGGGAATGTGCCTTTCGGCACGCTGGCCCCATCAGAAGCTGTAGTGCGACCATCACCTGTTGGCTGATTCGTGGCTTCGTCGAGGAGCCTCTTTCTAGCAAAGGAAACCAAAAAAGCTTATGTTTTCACCCTGGTTATGCAAACACGCATGTCATGAAAACACCGAATAATACATATACATCAGTGTGAAAGTGCCAAAAGTTTGTTGCGACAGTAAGTAATCATCTTAGTACATTATTCTCTGGGCTATACTTACTCTAGGATTAGGAGATGAACAACCTACTTTTTATTTTTATTAAAAGCCGCAGGTGAGTTTGCATTGGTTCACAATAAGGCCATATAAATTTTCGTACTCCATGGATTTGGTAAATAAGAAATTAGATGCTGGTAGATGTGGAAAGAGAGATTCCCTTTCGTAGGGCACACTTACTCATATACGTTTCTTTGGTTCGGCGGCGCCGTCTGATCAGCAGCTCTTGGAGTTGACTCATGCTCTTCTAAGAGATCATGTTCTGATTATATGTTCAGTTTAGTAGCTGTCAAAGTGAAGCACGTCAAATAGAATCAATCAAGTCTAATAATCTGGCGGTGTCTTGTCTCGAGCGTTGGATGATTGGATGAAATCAGTGTGGTAAATCTCTGAAATTAGCATCTAGTTACCGAACTATAGAGAAAAAAGTCAAGCTCCTACAGCCAATGCTCATCCTTTAGTTAAGTTCCTGTTGTGTAGGTGCCTGGGAAAGAGGATTAATAGCAAGAAAGTTGTATATCAGGAGGAGGGGAAGAAGGATTCATGTAACTATAGTCCAGACCAATGGCATATCGAACATATGGGCAACGTACAGAGAGGAAGAGGAGTCAGAGCTCGTCAAAGTAGCCAGACAGATCCCACGCAGCCTCCAACCGATGCGGTTCATCTCCAATTTTCAAACCAAACCAGCCACCCCTAAGTCTTAGGCGTGGCGCATCTCAGAATACGCCACCTATAAGCCTTTATTAGTGGCTTGTAGTTAGTGGCGCATCCATAATGCGCCACTAAATAGAAAAAAAAAGCCACTAAAAGGGCATTTCCTAGTAGTGAGCGCGACGTCATTTTTTAATTCAATTCAGTAGGTGCCTTTTTTATTCTGTAATATTAAAATTTACTAAGAAACTAATGTGAAACCATATCTTTTACCTACTAATACCACAACAACACATGTTTTCCGCTGCTGGTTGAACCTGTTCTAGGAACACAATATATGTACAGTTAAAAAAATCCACATAACTGTCGTTTTGCCTGTTGGCTCTACCTGGCGTTGTTATGCTCGTGCCCCACCCCCTCCTAGGCTGTGCAGAGAAGATGCCCTACATATTTTACTGGGTCTCTGACTACACTGGAGTATCTGCAGACATGCAAGACCTGTGATCACCATTAGAGTCTAAGAGTTGTGCATATCCAAACGCGAATGAGCAGCAGAGATAACATGATAGGTACGCCTATGCTCTATCAAACGTTTTCGTGGTGCGTCGGGAGGTAAGCTGTGAAGGACAAACCTCCGCCGATTTAAGTCTCCTGAGCTCAAGATCGACGAGCAGCTGCCGATGCTGTCCACGCAAATCTCGGGAACGATGAGCCTTCCTTGATCTCAGATGCCTCCCACGCCTTTAGATATGATGACACTCGATCTGCTGCGGTCGTCCCCTCTCTCAACCTTGCCCTCAAATCCTTCAGAGACGGAGGCGAGCCGAGCGCGAGGAACGGGGCAGAAGCGCTGCAGAAAGTGGAGATAGGGAAGAAGTAGGGGAGCACGGAGCGAAAACAGGCAAGGAAGGGGAGTGAGTACTGAGTAGGCAAGGAGCAGGTGGAGGATGGGAAAGGACGGGGAGCAGCGCCTCCCCCGTCGCACGTCGTGCGGCCATCCCTTGCCGCGATGTGACGGTGGCCACAAGGAGGGAGGTGACGAGAGGCTCTTGCGGACCGTGCGTGTAGGCGCGTCAGATGCTGCCGTTCGGCTCGCGTGGAAAAAGGCCGATCCAAGTATCCAACGGTGAAACCAGCAGCAAGGACGTGGATAGCGTGAGCGTCGATAGCCTTGCGTGGAACTTCTCTTGGAGGATAGATATCCCAGAAATCCCAAACAGCTCTTGGAAGCGCGCACATCCACTATCCAATAAAATCAAAAAATAGCAAAAAAAATTCAAAAAAATATGATTTTTGTTGGAATGCAATATGCTTATGCGTGTGATGTCCATGTACAATTTTATTGTTTTTAAACATTCGAGGAATTCATGAAAAGAAACTCAAAATCTCTTATGAATAGGCAGTTTTCAAAAGTCTTTCACAACCCCGAAATTTGTCTTCTTTTGTCGAGGACTACTCGAATGTTCAAACTTCATAAGATTTGGCATGGACTTCGTGCACATAAGCATCTTGCATCATAAAAAAATTCTATTTTTTTTTAATTTGCTTACTATTTTAAATGATTTTATTATTACCTATGGGAGCGCATGCACCCAGGAACCAAAAATTTGCGTCCTAGATATCTCATCTATATTTATTTTTACATCTAGATACATCTCATATCTTAATATATTAGTGAAGTGATACTAGTGACGTGCCACCTAAAAAATGAAAGATGAGCTCGACCTCATAAGCCCCTGATGAACAAAAAAAAATGAAATAAAAAATACGAATTGTTTGGACATCCAAAATGCTCATGTGTACAAGGCGCATGCACAATTTTATGGTGTTTACACATTCAAAGAACTCATCAGTGATGATCGGCAATGGGACCTAGAGAAGCTAGCAGCCAACTTTGGTTCGGTAGACACTATTGCTATATCTAGGATCCCCCTCAGAGGCGACAGGGAGGATACTTGGGCTTTGGTTCATGAACGCAATGGACACTTCTCGGCGCGATCAGCCTACGAAGCTTTGATTCATCTATAGTTAATTCCTCAAACATCGAGTGCGTCAAATGGCGAGGAGCAAGGCTTTTGGAGGAAATTGTACGTGGGCTCTGCCAATTCCACCCAAGGTTAGAGCATTTTGGTGGAGGGTGAGCAAGGATTTTATTCCCTGTAGAGCTATATTGAAGCATCGACATATGGAGGAAATCGACTTCTACGAGGACTGTGGGGTAGAAGAGACAATGACCCATGCGCTCTTTAACTGCACATGGTCAAGGTTGTTCTGACAAGAACTCAAGGAGAGAAGCGGAGTCAAAGTTCCTAAACTTCACCCGAGATCATGGGCCAGTGATCTGATCGACAACGAATAGATACAAGGCAATACATCATGTGTTATTTTATGTAGCTTCTGGTCGGAGTGGAACGCACGACGCCATGAGGAGAAAAGAAGAAACGTGTCGAAGTCCGTCTCTTGGGCAATTGATACATGTACTTGTCTTGAAGCAATAAGTCAGGAACTGAAGATTAAATTAGTGAATACTCGAGCAAGGTGTTTCCTTAAGATTTTGCAGAAACCAGAATTAATGTTGATACTGCGATTTCCAAAAACTCGCATATAGTGGCGACATGAGCAGTTTGAAGATATGGTAAGGGGGCGTTTTTTTAGGGGATAAGATGTATGATATGATACAACAGCCAACCCGCTCACTCTTGAAGCAAAGGCCATCAGGGATGGAGTTCTTTTGGCACTCGACAGAGCAATACCCAACGTCCATGTTGAGATGGACTCGCGAAAGATTAGGGAAATAACTATGAACGATCTTTTATAGGTGGCATTTTAAATAAGATTAGGGAGTTGGCTAGTAACTTCACCTTGAGATTTAGGGGTAGGGATGCAAATGTAGCTGCGCATCTTTGCGTGAAGCGTGCAAATGAGTCAAGGCGACACTGCCTTTGGCTCAATTATATCCCTCGCTTCCTTGTTGATGTTTTACCGCAAGATTGTTATCAGGATATTGATTAGTGAATCTCATCAATTCATAGAAAAAAGACATTCAAATATCTCGTAGCAAGAAAGACAAAATCGACTCCGAACAAAATTGTTTGGAAGCTTCTAAAACACTTAAAATTTGTTTTTTTTTTGTCATGAGCTCTTCTGATGTTCAAACACCATCAAATTTTGCAAGGATCTTCTGCATATGAGCATCTTGACTGGCTAGATTTTTTTAATTTTTTTTATCATTTATTTTAAATTTACTGTCATGCTTAGGTGTAGATGCACTTGGGTACCGAATCAATGCTCTCGGTGCCACCTAGTGATTACATGAGTGAGGTAGATACCATTTTATATGACTGATTCCCACTACTTTTATTCGCTTATATGCACAACAGACTATACATGCATGCATATTCGGCGGGAGAAACAACACACCAAAGCTAAGTCATCAGATTCTCCTGGCCATAGCCTGTAGCGGAGTTGCCATGGCCATGGTTATCCCAAGCTTCTCTGACATATCCACGCCATGTCCCTCCACCTCGCGTGGCAGCGACCACTCAAAACGGTGTAGCAGCGAGCCGAGCATGGCGTGGAGCATCCTAGTCGCCATGGGAAGGCCGAGGCAGGTGCGCCTCCCGGCGCTGAACGGGATGAACCTGAAATCCGCCGCGCCCTGGAAACTCACCTCCGCCTGCTTCTTCTGCAGGAACCTCTCTGGGACGAACCTGTAGGGCTCAGGCCACAACTCGACGTCGTGGTGAATCGCCCACAGGTTCACCAGCACGGTGCTTCCCTTGGGGACGGTATGGCCGTGGATCTCCACTGTCGCCTCGGCCTTGTTGGGCACGAGCGGCACCACCGCGTGCAGGCGGAGTGTCTCCTTGACGACTGCTTGGAGGTAGGGGAGTTGGTCGATGTCGGAGTAGTCAACGTGCGTCTTTGAGCCAAGGACCCTTTTCAGCTCTTGTTGCAGTTTTGTCATGGTCTGTGGATCTTGTAGTAGCTCTGCCATTGCCCATTCGATTGTGCCCGAGACTGTGTCGTTGGCCGCAAGAAATATGTCCTGAAAGTTGCAACTGCGTTATGTATTACTCGTACAGTACAGGACCACAAATTTATAGCGCTAAAAATGTATGTAGAAGTGATATTTTAGAATCAAAGCGGCAACAATTTGTAAGTGCAATTATCTCCAAAACACAAAATTATTGGTAAAATCCAAGAATAAATCTACACTATATTAGTAATGTTTAATGGAGTACATTTTTCTGAGAAACGTTTAATGGAGTACATGTCAACCTAAAACCATGGAATCATTTTTTGAGATTTAAAAAGTCCTAACTTTTACTATTTTTTATATACTCACTGTTTGCAGCTTTGCTTACCGTGAAGAAAGATCTCATAAATTCCTGGTTAACCAAGCCGCCGTCGACGTCCTTGCCTTGCTGCTCCGACATGTCGAGCAGCACGTCCAGCAGGTCGTCCTTGCGCGCCTCGCCGCCGCCGGTGGTTTCCCGGGCGCTCCTCCGCCGGTCGATCTGCTGGTCGATGAGCTGGTAAACCCTCGCCAAGTGCGTCGTGAAGCCGCGGCGGATACGCTGGATGTCGGCGGCCGCGAGCGCCGGGAAGAAGTCGGAGACGTTGGGCCGGAGGGAGTGCGCGACGGCCTCCCGCGCGAAGCAGTGCAGCTCGCGGGACGTGGGCTCGTCGAGGCCGGCCGAGAACATGGCGCGCCACTGCAGGTCCATCATGGACGCGAACGCCGCGTGGCCCACCTCCACGGCCGCGCCGGAGGCCGCCAGCTCCGACACGCGGCGGAGCATGCCGAGAACGGCGTCTTGGAGCAGCGGCCGCAGCGCGTCCGCGTCGAGCCGCCGGGGCGAGAGCAGGTGCTCGGCGCCGATCCTGCGCAGCGCGCGCCACTTGCGGCGCGGCGGCAGTACGAAGACGGAGTTGGCGGCATGCCCCATGCCGTGCCACGCGTCCGGCGGGTTTCGGCCGGCGAGGACGGCGTTGTGCGTCTGGAGGACCTCCCGGGCCATGGACGCGGAGGAGGCGACGATCACGACCACCGTGCCCAGCCGGAGCGTCATCAGCGGGCCGTACCGCTCGGCGAGGCTCGCGAGGGAGCGGTGCGGGAGCTTGCCGACGACGTCGAGGATGTTGCCGATGACCGGAAGCGGCGTCGGCCCGGGCGGAAGACGGCGCCGGGCGTCGGTGAGCAGTTGGAACGCGTAGGAGGAGAGGAGCATGAACATGAGCCAGGACATGCACACTAGGAAGAAGGCCATCTCGAAACAGTTTATGTTGTTTCTGGTGAGCTCTCTACGTGTATTTATAGCCATCTGATGTGGCGCGAACGTTAATTAATGTGTGCGTGGTGCAGCCGTGAACCTGATGTCACGTTGAGATCGTCATGGACATGGCTGCGATTATGGTCCTCGCACCGAAACATCGTCGCTTGTAGTGTGCTTCTTGACAACAGGTAAAGCTCCATATCGAGTTGTTTATTCTTTACCATCTCTTTTAGAATTCTTCACATTGATCGCCACAATTGTGATATATTCATTTGTCTTTATCCTATTTAACCAAACATTTTGTTTAGCTTTACTACCTTCATTTCATAATGTAGTGCGCTCACGCTTATCGAGGTTTAAGTTTGACCATAAATTAAATCAACGAGACCAAATGCGGCGGGAACAAAAATTATACCATTAAATTCGTATTCGAAAGAAGTTTTCAATGATATATTTTTTGTTTTCGCCGCAATTGGTCTCATTGGTTAAATTTATGGTCAAGGTTGCACGAAAACCGAAGACGCACTATATTATGGAATGGAGGGAGTACTAGTTTCTATGTTGGTTCATTCTGTGGTTTCTTTAAGGCCGATGCTGGGCACAGGCCGATCGGTTAAAATTTAGGCTGGTGGGTCCGGTGTAGGAAAATGCAAATACTCCCTCCGTTTCTTTTTACTTCGCATATAAGATTTGGTCAAAGTCAAACTTAATAAAGTTTAACCAAATTTATATTAAAAAGTATCAACATCTACAACATCAAAGTTATATCATATGAAAACTAATGTCATGATGCTTCTAATGATGTTGGTTTCATAGTGTGGATGTTAATAGATTTTTTCTAAAAAAGTAATCAAACTTTATCAAATTTGACTTTGACCAAATCTTATATGCGGAGTAAAAAGAAACGGAGGGAGTACATTTGTAGCAAACTAGATTGCCTGTTGCATTAAAAAATAACTTTTTGTGTTTATATGTATTATTTTCTTAATTCTTTGCATCATTGCAACAAAAATTATGGCATCGTTTTCGCAAGCTATACTCATCAACAGGTGGTGGTAGCAAATTTAGTCGTCGGTGGTAGCTTTCTCATTACCGATTGCAGCAAATTCGTAGCGCGTCGTCGTCGGTCACACTTCATTGTATTTGGTTGTAGCAAAAATCAAAGATCAGTGATAGGGGTTTATGCAACTTTATTCACCAATTACCACAGGTATACAAGTATGATCATGGGGATGTAGCAATCATACATGGCGATCCAATGAGAAAACAACCGAAAAATTGGCTAACAAAGTTAGTTGTACGAAAGAAACTCTACTCTCGACTAAGAAACTGCTAGAATTCAAAAGAGGTAAACGCCGATGAATTTCTTTGATGACCGCAGCCTGTTGACCTCTGCCTCTCTTCTTGATTTCCTTGATCGACGTTTGTTTTCACATGAGATAATAATATCCTATAATTGAAGATCTTCAGCCAGCGCCAGCCCCTCACGACAAGCAATCGTGTCGAGAGACATTCTGTCACGAATTTCGCTAAGGCCAACGATGATGTGCCCATGTACTTTCCCCCGGCGTCCCCCGGCGTCCCTGTAGACCACAACCACAACACTCATACCATCCTCCTCGACCATGTACTCGATATGAATTGAGAATATATGAAACACTATTAAAACATTAAAAGTGTGGTGGAAAATTTGAAAAGATACAATTAAAAAAATGTCATGATTTGAAAAGGAAAACAATCCTATCAATAGTAAATTTACCATCTCATTACAATTACTATGTGGCCAAGAAAAAAAAGCAAAAAGCCACAAAATTTCATGACATTTTGTGTTAAGAAAAAAACAATTGTGTGAAAATTGCCATCATCAAAAAATAATTTGACCATGCTGAAGAATTAAATTTGCCATTGTCAAAAACTAAAATTTTCATGATCCAAAAATAAATTTTCCATGCTAAAAAATAATTTGTTCATAGTGTATGTAATATAAAGTGCCATTCTATTTTAGAAAAAAAATGCCATGATGTATAATTTGAAAATGGCATGCTACCTGCAGCAAATTTTCCATGCGTTATTTTTTTGTCATGGTCTAATATTAAATTATAATGATACCTATGAAACATAAATATCATAATGTAAATGGCAAACAACATTCCATGGTTGAGTTGAAAAAATGACATGTTGTGTAAAATTACATTTGTGGAAGACACATGACATTTTAGAAAAAATGATGCACAAAGAAAAACCATGATTTTAGTGTCCAAAAATTGTAGCAAAAGAAAGCTATTGGCATGGCCATTTGTATGTAATGCAAAAATATGCAGTGTTGAAATTTTTGATGCATTTATTTTCTAAAAAGTAAGAACATAGATGGAGGACGTGTGATTTAAACCCGGTTCTCCTGTATATAAAAGCATCACTACAATCAGTGTATTAAATGTGTGTTCTCACTTAGATGGGCGTTCGGAATCCTTTCGTACAAATGACTTCAAAAGATAACATGAGTTATCGCTTTACTTTAAGATTTGTGTGCCAAATCAAATGATGAAAAGAAAGATGGTGTTAGGAGGTTAAATTCCTAACGTTCACGCTGTACTTTGGGATTTATATATAGATGCATGTTGTAAATACATACATAAAAATGTTCATTATTTTCTTGCTCGAGAATTCAGTGGAGAGAGCAAGCTCATAAGTATGTTCGTTCTCAAAAAGGAGGATACCTCAGCCTTTGCAGCGAGACCATTTTTATTAAATTATTTAACAATTTCAGAAAAATAAATGCATAGATCAATCTAAAGTCATCTTTTTAGCGATTAATGTAGTTACACCTACTAGCTTGATAATGTGCCCTGGCCACGCATCAACACATATCATCTAACTCGATGGTTTCATCAAGCCGTCTCAAGGTGAGCCGAGATTATAATTTTGTTTAGCAGACCCTTAGTGTGCGTCGCACGCGCACGCTCCATAATCCTCCATCACCATTTTCTGTCATTCCAACTTCGGAAGAGGTCTTAACATTGACCTTGTCAAACCCAACTGCCGTCGACACCACCAAGAGGCCAAACAACGCCATCTCCCTGCGTGCTTCCATCAACACACATCTATCGCTAATACCTCGCTGCTCCACACCACCGACTCCCTCCGTCGTTGATGCGTTAGAAGCCGTTTCACACCACCTTCTAATCTAGAAGACACCTTTACCGCCCACCGCATGGAAAAAATGGTGTGATGGAGTTGAAGCAGATTTAATGAACGCCTCCATGAAGAAAAATGGCGGTTGGGGTGTCACTGCCGTTGCGGTCGGGCAATGCTGGCTAGGGATTTCTCCTGATTTGAATCTCCACCTCCAGCCTCATCCACATCTAGGACCGACAAGTTATGTGACCCAGATCTGTATGGAGAATCCCACAGATCGAGGGAGAGTGAAGGCATATGAGACCAACGTGACAAAACATGCACAAAAATAAGATAAAAAGTTAAAACGTGACTTTTTTTTGCTTAAATGAGATAAAAAAACGAATGAAATTCTATGAAACGAGGGTATCCACAAAGTAAATGAGGTGATCCATGTGAAATTCGCCAAAAACATGAATTCACTCCAGTCCCTACGGCTAGGCGGCTAGCCATGTGTCTCCAAAGGAAACCGTGAATGGCTAAGACGGTGTGAACGTGCAGCAGGTAATTTTTGCAAGCAAAGACAAGAATCACACACTCCACGCTTTACATCGGAAAGAATCACGTTTCATCATACATCTAATATACAATACAAATGGAATGACCTGCGAATAAAGGCAATTAGCATGAAGTGTTGTCACTCCGCATGACAGCACTGTGCAAAGAATAAATAAACGGTTCACCACGGCAGCGGGAAACTGGTTCCACTTGTACGAATCTTATCGTCTTGCTCTGCTGACGATGACCGTTGATTGACCCGGCTGGTCGTCCACCGTCTCCTCCGTCGGACAGGATCTTAATACTCCTTCCCACCCGTATTAATGGGCACACACTTACTACAACTTTAGTACAAAGTTGAACTAAGTGTGTGTCCATTAATATGGATCGGAGGTAGCATATAAAAAATGCTAGACCTACGTAATTTTACGTAACCTTCCTTCCTTAAATCTAAACGTCCCCCTTGATTTCAACTGTGGGCCCAACAACCCATCCTCCTCCAATAAACCAATGCCAGGTCAGCTTTTACGTAACTTTACCTATAACTCTTACGTAGGTGTAGCATTGCTCTAATTTATATGCCCCCGCGAGGAAGTGAAAGGCAGTATGTGAGTCAAAGTCTCAAAAGTCCTATTAAAAATATATTAAATGGCAGCAACAACAACCCGATTCCTGAAACCGAATAGCAGCAAAGCGATTCCTCAGATCAAATAGCTGCAAACCGATTGAAATGAAAAGGAAATGCAAGGGCTTTTCCATCCAAGAAAAAACTACAGATTGTTGGAGATTGGATATGGCTGCAATGTAGTTTTATTAAGGAGGGCATTTTCCCTTATTATTCAAAATCAGAAAAGCCTCTCAAACACGAGGAACACACGCTGTAACGAGGCCTCATTTTTTAGACCCTATCTATCGAGGGTATATACTCTAGCTGGCCAAGAGGCGAAGGTCACATTGGCAAAGTATGCGTCGGCCTTAGCAAGATAGGCAATTTGAAATGGATGATCTAACCAAGCAACTTCAACTGCTTTCCTTGTCATGAATGGGCTGGTTGGTTCCCTTTTGCCTGCTCCGTCTTCTTCGTCGTGAATTCAAGTGTGCATTTCCGACTCATTGACCTGGTTTTCTAGAATTACACCTGGAAATAATGCCACATTCTTCTTGATAAAATGGAAAATTAAAAAATACCATATCCCTTTTTCTTGAAAATAAAAAAATAACACAATCTAGGAGAATAAAATATACGCACATTCCATTTATCGAATAGTTTTGAAATGAACAAATACCATATTACTTTTCCATGGAAATGGAAAAACACCATATTCATTTTTCCGTGCAAAAGAAAATAACGGCATATTCCTTTTTCTTGAAAAGAAAAAATAGCATATTCAAACAACAAGGTTTGTTTCACATTTCTATTCGAAAATGCACATCATGATCATTGAACCATTTGATAGCAAAGAGTTGCTACTGAAATATCTCGGTTGTCCTAGTATCAAACCTGGTTTCTATGATTTGGGTTTTTGGAACTAAACTGGGACCAAAGGATAAGAGACAAATAAATGGATTCAAGATTAAAGTAGCCACGGAATTAATACCAGTATGCTAGAAACAAGTGATGCATATTCTGACGTTGTCCTAGGAACAATCTATTGCATTCATGACACACTTGTTTTATTTTCAAAAAGTGTGTCCTATTGCATTCGTTTTTTGATTGATCAGAATTTGCGATTCATAAGGCGATCCCTCACCCAAATGTGAGCAAGGCGTTGCTAGATCTCGTAAGTAATGAAGGCTATGCATCTTGACGATTATTATTGGTGATGAGTCCATCATGGTCCTCTGTTGTATGAAAATTATTCATGTATCCTTGACAAAAAATATAAGTTATTTAAAAAAAGACAGAAAAACACAAATATAAAATAAAAGGAAAACGAAAAGGATAAATAGTGCTATTTGGGCTGGGCCGTGAGAGGCATGTGTGAGTGATTTCAGAGACATGGTGGTTGAATGAGGCCGACGGTTAATCCTATGTGACGCGTCAATCACTAGTTAGAGGTACCCCTCGTAGAAGTCACTAGCACGTCCTTCGAGTGCGCTAAGTGTCGTAAAGAGGATGAGCTTTCGCTGAAGTACATTCCTCCTGATGTCACAGTTAGGCCGGCCCATGTTTAACTGTTGTTTTTTAGTTTACTTTTTGTCTTATATTTTTTTCCTTATTTGTTAGATTCTATTTTTTACAAAACATTCCTCCTTATTTGTTAGATTCTATTTCAATTTTGTATTTATTGGTCAGATTCATTTTTTATTATATATATTTTGTAATTTTAAATAACCTTTCACAATATATGGTGAATATTTTCCTAATATACGTTTACATTTTATAAACATATTCTATTTTTTTCTAGAGAATATTAATTTTTTTGAAATGAATAGTGAACTTTTTCAATATATGTAATCTTTTTTAATATACAATGATCTTTATAAAAATTAAAGATGAAATTTTTTGTTGCATTGTTCAACGTTTTTTAACATAGAAAGAATTTTTTGATATTGTAGGATGAACCAATTGTAATACACATGGAACAAAATTGATAAATATTTTTTTTCAATATGCACTGTACTTTCTATATTATAGATGAACATTTATTTAATACACACTAATTAATTTTCAATATATAGTAAAATAAATAATGTACATTGAATTTTTTCTGTTATATGATGATAAATTTTAATACACACCAAACAATTTTTATTATAGAATTTTAATATCACTAATTGTTTTATAAGACACATAGTTAACATTTTTAAAATATATTTTTAATATCTAACAATCAAAATATAACAGTATAATTTAATAAAAACTAGCAAAAAAATGTTGGCATCACCTTTGACGTTGTAGGCGTCTGTTGGATCCGATGGATGTGACAGTTATCCAGCCTCTCACAGTCGAGCAATCACGTTTGCTCGTCGTCGACACCACCATTAGCACAGGTGGCCGCGAGAAGCGCATAAACTGCCCGCTGCAACACATGGCGATGCACAACACGAAAGAAAGCGCCTTCATCTTTGGTGGCAGCATCATGAACGGGTTGATGGCACTCGTTGTGAAGAGACGATTTATTTTTTAAGCTACAGAAGAACTGGCCCTATATGAAGGATTTTGGAAATAGAGCATTATTATAACATCATTATCAAATGTAATATCCTAGCGCATTTCTTCACATTATGTGCCTTTTCGTAATTTTTTGATAGGTTATGTTCATATATTTTTTTTTCTTTTTTCATTTTCACATCAATTTTTTAATACTCCCTCCGATCCAAATTAATTGACACACACTTAGTACATCTTTGTATTAGAGTTGTACTAAGTGTGCGTCAATTAATATGGATCGAAGGGAGTACTAGTTTTTCTTTGTTTTTTGTCAGGTTTTTCCTCATTTTCTCCAGCTAAGTTTTCGTTTTGTTTCTCTGGGTACTACTTGTCAGGTTTCTCGCGTGCCTCCGCAGAGGTCACCTCGGTGCACTCTCGAGCTGCCACGTGTCGGGTTTTGATCGCATCCCACGAGAACTATAGCTGTACATGTAGCTGCACCTGTGGTTGCACAGAAAATTGTGGTTGCACGGAAAACTGTGGTTGCACTTGTGACTATGGCTGCACCTATTGGTGTGGTTGTGCTTGTAGCTGCATGCTATGACTGTGGCTGCGGCTGTGCGTTCAAAACAAAACTGGTTCAGAAGACGTCATGTACTCATGGAGGAACTAAAGAAAAACTCTGAAACCCACACATGCTTAAAATACGCGTGGATAATCTCCCCAAAAGATACATCTTAACTACTCCCTCCGTCTCATAATGTAGTATCATTTTAAAAGCTTAGTGATTAGGGGGATTACGGCTAAAACACCCGGCTGCTAATAATCCATCGGGAACGCCCAGCTGCGTGACTTTTAATTCGAAAAGAATCACATTCTATACATCCAATAAATGACCAGCGAATAAAGCTAGCATTGTCTCCTAGCATGACAGTACTGTACAAGAATAAAGGTTTTTATTTCAGCTGCGGGGAACTGGTTCCACATCTACGAACCTTATCATCTGCAGGAAGTATGGCCTGCCATGAAAAAGTAATGGTTAAAAAACGACCCAGGCCGTTCACTCGTTGACGGCAGCCATTGACCCAGCTGGCAGTCCACCGTCTTCTCCATCGGATAGGCTACAGCCTTCTACGTACTCCCTCCGTTTTGAAATACACTTATTTTAGAACGGAGAAAATACATGTTAGCTTCGGCTTCTCCTTTGAAGAGTAATTGTGTGTTCTCATCTTGCAAAGAAAAAGTGTTGTATCTATAATAATATAATAGATCATCCCCACTATCTTATCTATCTCAACATGCAAGCATGCCACATCACCACACAATTATGATTGAGATAAGGTCTACCTCAACATGC
This sequence comes from Bromus sterilis, assembly GCA_950022295.1. Lineage (NCBI taxonomy): Eukaryota > Viridiplantae > Streptophyta > Magnoliopsida > Poales > Poaceae > Bromus > Bromus sterilis. The sequence continues at coordinate 280,881,206 of OX465601.1, forward strand.
AACCATGCATGAGACAAGTCCCACCACCACATGCATGCATGAAAAAATATTTTTCATTCCCTTATTATACTTATATTCAAAAAATAATTTATAAATATACACAATCAAATATAGGAAGTTGTATGTGTTTTCAATTTTTTGGTTCATTTGTTATTAATCTAAATATTTCAAATTCACATAATTAAATTTTGTTGAAATATAAAACGACCAATTCCCGTGATCCCCACTAACTTATTTATCTCAACATACAAGTAGGCAACATCACCACACAATTACAGATGGGATAAGGACCACCTCAACATACGACCATGCATGGAATTCATTCTCTTATTATACTTATATTCAAAAAAATCAATAACTAAACATAATAATAAATAATAAATTATAAGCATTTTAAAATTTTGGTTCATTTTTTGTTAATCCAAATATTTAAAATTTACATAATTAAATTTTGTTGAAATATAGAGCGACCAATTCCCGCAGCAAGGCGCGGGGTATCATCTAGTTTATTTTGATTCTCACCACATACAAAGATGGAAACCATTTTTTTATGGAATTGGACTTGTATAATTATGTTCTTGTCTTCCACCTTGTCTTTGCCAACTCGAAAAAAATATATGAATTGAAATTTCCGATCCATTAACAATATGCAACATGAGTAAAAACATCCTAGAAATAAACATAAATGACAACCGAGACTATGAATTACCTAGCAAGGACTAAAGTATCGCACTGATCCGAATATATGCGTACGTGTCGCGGACATTATCTCGTCCTCAATGTAACCAAGAGAACCTTGTTGTAGTTGACAGTCCGAAATTCATCATGCTAAGTCCACAACGAACCAGTAGAGCAGGGCAACAATTATCCCCGCCAGGGGGTGTTCTGTTAAGATGCTTGTGCAATCCTATGATGTGTCGTTTGTGTGTTTGCAAGAATTTAAATTGGCTTCAGTGGGCTCCATGGTGGTCTGCCAGTGCCTTGGCCCTGCTTTTGATGGTTTTGATTTCATGTCGGCTGATGGTGCACGAGGCGGTATTATCTTGGCGTCGTGCACTGACAGATTAAGTTGTTCACTCATTCATAAGGCGGAGTTCTCGATCACTGCCTGGGTGGTTTCTCTGTGCGATGGGAAGACATGACGGGTGACTTCATTCTATGGTCCGTAGGGGTTGGATGATAAGCTGTGTTTCCTGTGTCGTGGATCATTTATGGGACTTCAACATTGTGAGGAACCCTGAGGAGAGGAGTACATGTAGGGGCAGCCGCAGGGTGATGAACAAGTTCAGGCACACCATCAATGTGTCGGGCATTCTTGATATGCCGCTGAGGGGGAGGAGGTTCATCTTTTTTGATAAAGGGCTTTATTACTTAAAAGGTTTAAGCAAATATACCCGGTTTCTCCATAGCTAAGATGCACACAGACGCAAGTCACAAAAAGGAAAAAAACAAAAGAGCGTACGACAAGTTACAAATGAAAGAACTAACGACACTCAAGGTAGCTCTATGCGTAGATCACGCGGCCACCCATGTTGGATAAAAATATCCCTCGCCACCGCTTTCAGTCGTGCACACGCCTCCATGAAAAGGCCTCGATATTCCACCCGTTGTAAGATGGGCAACGAACGGAGAATACTCGTGCATTGATAAAGAACCTGCAAACAAGTGAAATTTTAATCCAAAAAGATCTTGTCATTTCTACAAAGCCAGAGCGATCATATTACGGCGAGTGCTCCTACCCCAAGAATGGTTTTAAGCTTATTATCTACCCCGTTAAGCCAATTGTCAAATATATTAGCAACGGATGTGGGTTGATATAAGTTTGAAGCCATTTAGATAGCTGACCAAATAGAACGTGCAACCTTACAAGTGAACAATATATGTTTTATTGTCTTACACATGAAACACATATCTTACTCCCTTGCCAGTTGCGCTTGACAAGATTATCTTTCGTTAGAACGACACCTTTTCGAAGATACCATGCAAAGACTTTAATCTTTAGAGGTATCTTCATTTGCCATATTTTATAATTATTATTGACTAGTATTTCAGGTTGGACAAGCGCCCTATACATAGAATCCACATAGAATTTTCCATTCCTATTGAGATTCCATTGAAACTCATCGTGGTATTGTGACAGTTGCACTACCGCTAACCGTTCTAGCAAGGGATTCCAAGACGCTAGTCTAGGACAGATTAAGTCTCTCTTGAATGCAACTTAGGGGGTGACTCTTGCATGATCGTGGCCAGCGTATCTCCCTTATGTCGCACAATGTTATATAGGGCCGGATATTGATCTCGGAGTGTAGCATTTCCTAGCCATATATCCTCCCAAAATTTTATCTCCGACCTGTCCTTAATCTTGAAAACCCCAAAGCGATAAAAGTCTTTATTTGTCGCCATGAGACCAGCCAAAAAATGTGAATCTCCAGGCTTCCATACAACCTGAGATAACGTTTTTGTGCCGATGTATTTTCTCTTAAGGAGCTTTTGCCAGACACCATCCGAAGTCAGTAGCTTATATAGCCACTTACCGAGGAGAGCAGAGTTCTTGACCTGTAGGTCATGAATACTCAACCCCCCTTGGTCCTCTGGACGACAAACGTCATTCCACCTGGTCAGTCGATACTTCTTCTTCTCGTTATCCCCTTGCCAAAAGAATCTCGATCGAAAATAATCCAATCTATGTAAGACCCCTTTAGGTAGCTGAAAGAATGATATCATATACAGTACCATGCTGGTTAAAACTGAATTTATGAGTACCAATCTTCCACCCAGGGACAACAACTTCCCTTTCCAGCTAGCTAGCCTTTTTTGTAAACGTTCTTCGACGTGCTTCCATTTCGCATTAGTCAGTCTCCTATAATGTAAGGGTATCCCCAAATACTTAATAGGGAATTGACCTTGCTCGCATCCGAATATGTCGGCATATTGAGCTGTTGCATCCTGGGCCTCGCAGAAACAAAACAATTCACTTTTATGGAAGTTAATCTTCAATCCGAATAACTGCTCGAATGCTGATAATATTAATTTCAGATTCACTGCTCTATCTAGATCATGTTCCATAAAAAGAATTGTGTCGTCCGCATATTGAAGAATAGATAACCCCCCATCCACTAGGTGTGGGACTACTCCCTCAATCTGGCCGTCTAGCTTGGCGCGTTCAATCATGATCGCTAACATATCAGCCGTAATATTAAACAATATGGGCGATAAAGGATCACCTTGCCTTAATCCATTTTTGGTTTGGAAGAAGCATCCAATTTCATCATTGACGTTAACGACAACACTTCCTCCCGAAACACAACTATGGATCAAAGAAGTCCACTCCTCTGAAAAATCTTTCATTCTCAGAGTTTGTTGGAGGAACGACCACTTCACTTTATCATAACCCTTTTCAAAGTCAATTTTGAAAATGACTCCGTCAAGCTTTTCAGTGTGCATCTCATGAACGGTCTCATGTAAAACCATGACTCCGTCGAGGTTATTCCTACCTTGCATAAAAGCCGTTTGTGTAGGTTTAACCACATGATCGGCCACCGAATTTAATCTACTGGTTGCGACCTTCGTAAAATTTTTGAAGCTAATGTTAAGGAGGCATATTGGTCTATACTGTTGTATCATTTCTGCCTCCAAAACATTCGGTAGCAAAAAAAAATCCCCAAAGTTAAGATGGAACAATTCAAGTTGTCCAACATGCCAACATTGGAACAACTCAATAAGGTCCGTCTTAATGGCATCCCAAAAGTGTTGATAAAATTCAGCAGGAAAGCCATCTGGCCCACGAGCCTTATTATGTTCCATTTGGAAAACCGCCTTTTTAATCTCCTCTTCGGTGAAGGGGGAATTTAAAAAGGTATTCTCCTCATTAGAGACCTGGGGTATGTCTTCGGTATGAGTCTCATCCATGGATAAGATATCTTCAGCTGGAGCGCCGAACAGTCCTTCATAGTAGCTTGTAATATAAGCCTTAAGTTGTTCCTGACCTTCAATCATACCTCCATCCTGGTTTAGAGCATGAATACTTTTTTTCCTATGTCTTTCATTGGCAACATTTTGGAAATATTTCGTATTCGCATCTCCCTTCAGAGTGAAGTTAGATTTTGATGTTTGGTACCATCTGAGCTCTTCCTCCCGCGGCATTCGTGCCACCTCCGCATTGGATTGGATTTTAAGCTCAATCTCCTGCTGGGTTAGCACCCGTGTTTCTGCCGCACGGTCAAGCTCGTCAATGATGGTGCACAAACACTCCTTCTCTTTTTTTAGAATCTCGGTTGTGTGCCTAGCCCATCCACGAAGATATTTACACAAGTTATAATTTTTTGCGTTCCATCTTTGAACAGGACTATTACCTAGGACCGGAGCTGACCACACCCTTTTAACCATATAGTCGAAACCATCCCGCAGCAACCATCCCAACTCAAATTTAAAGCGGTGTCGCGTGTTTGGTTTCAATGTTCCGGTTGATAAGAGTAGAGGGGCATGATCCGATAGATCCTCAATACGTTCAAGGGCGCGTACTGTTACTAATGGGTATTTGTCTTCCCAATCAGTGTTCATCAGTACACGGTCAAATTTCTCGTATGTCGATTCAGGTAGACTATTCGCCCAGGTGAATCGTCTACCTGTCATATGTACCTCTCTCAAGTCCAAACTATCAATGGAAGCATTGAACAAGAAAGGCCAATGATTATCGAATCTTCCCTTGCTTTTCTCATGTGGGAACCGTAGTAAATTAAAATCTCCACCTATTAGGATAGGATATGGATCATTATTCGCTAGGTTCACCAGTTCACACAGAAAAGCAGCCTTACGCTCCTCCTGAGCGGCACCATACACGGCAACCAGACTCCATATGAATCCATTAGCTTTGTTACAAATGTGAAATTTTATATGAAATTCCCCACTCGTATAAGCTAAAACTTCCATGGAGTCTGAAAGTACACCAAGCAGAATGCCGCCAGATCTACCACGAGGAAGGATAGAGTACCAAGTAAAATCCATGCCGCCATAAAGGATGCTTGGGAGGAGGTCTTCCCAATTAGTGATCTTTCGGCCTTGAGCTCCAACATATCTGATCATTGTCCCCTCTTGCTGTCCTGCTTAGTGCCAAGGCCGAGAGCCTTCAGATTCCGCTTCGAGAATTTCTGGGGCAAATTGCCTAGCTTCATGGAGGTGGTCAGTTCTGCGTGGGAGAGAGAGGTGCCATGTTCATTTTCAACACCAAGCTAGGGCGTACGACTAAAGCTCTGAGGAGCTGGGGACAAAGGAAGCAGAGTGAGCTTTCTCTTCTGTTACCATGATTGGCTGAAATATATATTTAATAAGTCATGGTACATGCCTCGAATATATCAACATGAATCCACAAGCTACCAGGATTGGAGCTGAGAGATGATTTTTTCTCCATCTTAACCAGCTTCACGAGATAGATTTGGAAATTTTTGTATTACATTCACAATAGAATGATGATCATATGGTGACATAGAAAATACTTATTAGGTGGATAAAAACCGAACTATTTTCTATATAAGAATCGAAAGGAGGTAGCAAACTATATTATATCGTACAATGCATACTAAAAGGTTATATGAACTACTATTTATTAATATATATGGTGAAGCAACATAGATTTTTTTATTGTACTGCATAAAACTACAACCATTTTATATATAGGAAAAACAAAATATAATAAATATGAGGTGGAAATCCTTTCTTATTACGAACACTATGTATAAAATCAATTTTAGATATATGGTCTAATGTAATAATATTAATATTGCATGGATAAGAACTATCATATAACATACAAACATAGAATAAGGTAAGAAGAATTCACCGGCCATTACTTATGTGACATGTCTATGAGTTAGAGTATCGTGAAAAGAATGTAACATCGTGTCATGCCAAGAAATATAAGAGTTGAAAGCATAAATCATGTCAAGTATGTTATAAACTACTTAGTTTGGCAAAGAATACAACTTCACAAGAATACAATGCATCGACACAATCATAAAATATACAATTTGTGTTGAGACTTGTGGACCTGAAACGATTTAGAAAATTTTCGATGTGTGTGCCTTGATAAAAACACTATGTTAGATGTGCATGGCATAACACATATTTCAGATTTACAACATTAAACGTTAACTAAATATTTCATCGGTTATGAGGTTGGTGACGAAGAAAATATATGTTTCAACTAGGTTCTTGGTTTTAAATACCACATAAGATATTTAGAATTGTTGGTATAAAGTATCTTTAGTGTCCAATTAGATATTGATATTAAATCATAGAAGTATAGATTGAGAAGAATGTGTGCATGAAAATTCTACTAACATTGGCAGTTAGTATATAAAAAACTAGATTAGTCAACAAAATTTAATATAATTGTACCTTTCTTGAATTATTCCTCCAGTCCTACAGTGTTATATTTTTACAAAAATTCATAAAGAAAATAATGGCCGAGTTATGTACGAGAAATAATAATAAACTAAAATTTATGAAGACTTATATAAGAGTATGTAAGTCGAGAAAATACAAATGTTACATGTGAGAAACAAAATAAAATGAAGTATAAAATCAACTATATTTGTAGATAGATTGTCCAATAATGAATGTAACAAAAGTGCAGACATTTATCTCTGTGTGTATAGAATATATAGTTTTTCCCCTCACAAGCCCTTTAAATGAGAACAATAAAAATAAATCTAGCCCCGCAAATACGCGGGTCACCCTGCTAGTTTGATTTTTTTTTCTGTTCTTCAAATACCTAATTAAGACACCCTGTGAAATAACTTGGAGAAGCAATTGTGTATATGCCATAATATTTAATAATGTAATGTAATATATATAAGCTGATTTTTAGGATATCCAATATATAATTTTAGCGCGGATAATGATTTGAATTTGAACTACATGTATATCAAATAAGGAACAATTTTTCATAAAGAACTATATATTAATAAAATATATTTCATTGTATCTTGATGAGAAGGTCATCTGTTTTTATAGAATTTGCAATTTTTTAAAATACGACAATGTACTTTTTCTGGAATCTTCCAAAAAATATCTTAAATATTCAAAACAAATTGTACATGGAAAAGAGTATAGTACATGATCCAAGTCATTATATTGTTTGAGTTATTATTTATTATTTAGGCATTACAAGGTCCGTGATCCAGATTATTGTTGTGTAGGAGTGCAAATACTAAAGGTATTATGTTTGTTTTGTGGAAAATTAAATGTAGTCTACACTAGAGATTCAGAGTTTGAATACACATGCCCCCTCTCTATGTGCACTATCTTTACAAGAAACTGGATTATAGGTACAATACCCTTTTTTTCTTCTGAGGGGATATTTTAGGCACGGACTAGAAGGTAATGGTCTCCCGTCTTATCAAACTTTGGTTTGTAACATAGTTGTACTTAGGTTTTTTGAGTTGGTAACTTAGTTGGGAAAATTCGAAGATGAGCCCGGGCTCATATGTTTCTGGTGAATAATAAGTTCAAAAATAAGTAAAAAATAATTAAAAAGTCTGAAATTACTAGGCATTCAAGATGCTCATATGTGCAAACTGCGTGCAAAATTTCATGGTGTTTAGATATTGAAATAGCACCTAGAAAAAAGATAAAATCAGCTCCAAACAATGTTCTTTTTTTTCAAATCTGAATTTTTTAATATTTATTTTAAACTTACTGTTCACACCTAAGTGCAGATACACCTCAGCACTAAATCAGCCATCTCACATACTTGTAGTTAACTTGACTTTAGCACCATAGGCACAATGAACAAGTTTATGTTCCCTTTGTTTTTGTAATAGAATTTATTGTTACGTGCACACGCCCGCGACAAATATCTATAGGGTACAGTCCCATCTACAGCTAGTGTATCATTTTTACAGTAGCGGTTGAAACCTACTCTAGATTACCTTAGGTCAACGATCCAAAATTTATGTATAGTTGATTGTATCTGACCGACGCGTGAGTCAAACATAGGGCACGACTTAAACATCAGCATGCACCATTTATGCCGGTCCAGATGATTTATAAGAAGGCCTACATGTGACTGTTTTCATGATGGTCCCTTTATGTTTGTTTCAAGAAGGTTTAGTTTCCGTGCTCAATCTCATTTTACTGATTTTTTTTCATGATGGACCAAAAACTAATGTCATCATCAGTGATAGTTTTCGAGAAACTCATCCGTGATTTATCATTGATTAATTGGTTTCTTGTAGTGTTTTACTAAATTATTAATTTCATGGATTTGTGTTGAGTCTAAACGTGTTTGTACTGAGTGGCAATGGTGGGTGATAAGAACATTACCTATGTTTTCTGCTAAACATTGGGGCGACTCAGGTAAGATTGATGGCCAAGATGGTTTATATTCTTCGCCTTTCCTTCTTTCAAAGGGTAGTAGCTGCACTACAAACATCTATTAATATATTTGTTAAACCATACCTTTTAAAGATATCTAACAGATATTTAAGGCAATTAGAATGTACGCGAACACACACACACGCACACACACAAAAAATATATATAAGGACACACCACATTTTAATAATAAAAACTTAAAAGGAGCCCCGATATTTTTTCATTTATCCTTTTTATATTTAACGTATATAGTTTCAAGACCTTTTTAGAAAAAACGTGGAAGAGTAGAAAACTAGTAATCTCTCCGATCCATAATAAGTGTCGGTTATAGTACAAAATGAGCGACACTTATTATGGATCGGAGGGAGTATTATTTTTATAATAACGTACAATTTAAATTTATAAAAATGCAAGAACATTTTCAATCACTTCAATATATATGAAGAACAAGAATAATACATATAATTAATAATTTAATGTCATTATTACGTTATTCATTACATAATAGATAAATATACTCGTTAACATTGTATTAAATATACTTGTTAACATTGTATTTTATAAAAGTAAGTTCTAAATAAGTATAAAAGTTTTGTATAAATTATATTTAATTTAGTAGGCTTGGACTAACCCTAAATCACAGTTGTTGTTCTCGTTGCGGTTGTTGCCGGGGTGGAAAATTTTATTTGCCAAAATTTTCTGATTGGCCGCGTCCGTTAAAAGATATACTTTGTTTTGATGGTGATTCAGCATGTTCACGATTTATGCGGTTGATTAGGCACTATAATTCTACGTTTGCTTTTACATCGTTTGGTTTGCAAATAGATCATATTGTTAATGTTGGAGGTGGTCCGTACATGTTAAAAATAAATGGTGTAGTTTACCATCGGATTGGACCGTTGTTGCCTTCTGGCGATGAAAGACCTAAAGTAGCTGAATTTTATAAGGTGGACTCGACTGATGAGGTTTTCAGTAAAATTAAAGTGTTCGATGATGAAGGTGATAATTCTATCGAGCCTGATCCTCAAGTTGAATGATAGGCATCGTTTGGTGCGTAATATAGGATTTCTTGGCAGAGTTTGTGTTGTGTTGATGGTCCTAAGGTTTCCATTCTTTTTTTGGGTGATGATGGTGGTTCTCATGGTACATGTTTTTCTGGTACAACTGCTTCTGAGGTAGCGGATGTACGTTATTGTTGGTGATCTCACTCCTCAGCGTAAGAAGTTTGACGTGATTGTTGAGATTCATGCTGGGAAGTTGGAGCATGCATCATCTCTTAATCCGAATCATATGGCTTTGCATTATCCTTTCTTTTTTCCTTATGGGGATAAAAGCTATCATTTAGGTATAATATATGTTGATGTTGGTGATGACGCTATTGATGGGGGTACTGGTGATGTTATTCTTGAATAAACGGTTGATGCTGGTGCTTTTGTTCCTCGACGTTCTAGGTCCTCACGTAAAAAAGTTTCTATGCTTGAATATTATGGTTATTATTTGCATTACCGTGAACATGAGCCAAATCTTTATACTTGTTGTGGCCGCTTGAGTCAGCAAATTGCTATTAATGATTATTCTTGTGTTGAGTCCGATCGTCTGGATTTCATTTTGGAATTAGAAGAATACCCCGCGCGTTGCAGCAGATATCTCTATAAGAAGTCTACACTATAAATTTAAAAGGTATAAGATCCATGTAAATGAAAGAGGATGACATGAAAAAATGATTTACTACAATAGTGGGTGATGTGGATAGCTTGCATGTTGAGATAAATAACATAAATGCATGCATATTAGTTAGAATTTGTTAGTGGATGACATGGACAAATGATTGGCTACAATAGTGGGTGATGTGGATAGCTTGCCAGATATAGATCAGGATAATTTGCGATCCGAGACTTATCAGGGTATATCCGATGCAATGTCTGAGGGTGATGTAATGTACTAACTAAAAAGCCTCATGATAGAAACATCTCTATGGAGAAAAATCCTACATGATCCTAAAAAGGGCGTGCGTATTTTTCAAAATTCTTTTGGGGCCTACACATTCACTTAGACTGAATTATCTCAATCCTTGATTAAATCATGGACCCTAATTAAAATGGTCTAACCTAAAGATAACCTTGCATAACATGTTCATGACTAACTTTTTTTGCGGGTATGTTCATGCCAAAACTAGGAGTACAAAACTCACAACAAGAAAAAGGAACAAGCAGGAGTGCATTGCATGTGTTGATGTAATCTTGACATCATGGACTACATTAATCAGCCGAAAATACTTTATGTACTATTTTCCATTGCGATTCAGCTAGAAAAGCATTGCATCTAAAAATCAAAAAAATTAATATATCACCGAATGTACTATTTTCCATTGCATGCACTAATATCTCACCGAATGTACCTTTGAAAAAACTAATATATCACCTTATAAATTGTTTATTCATTTATAAACAAGTGGCTGAAAATAAAAAATATTTAATAATTCATAGTACATGCCTCAGATGTATCGACATGAATACACAAGCTTCCATTATTGGAGCTAAGAGATTATGTTTTCTCCATCTTAACCAGCTTCACGAGATAGATTTGGCAATTTTTGTATTACATTAACTTTAGAATGATGATCATATGGTGACATAGAAAATACTTATTAACTGGATAAGAACTGAACTATTTTCTATATAAGAATCGAAAGGAGGTAGCAAACTATATTATTACATAAAATGCATAGTAAAAGGTTTATGAACTACTATTGATTAATATATATGGTGAAGCAACATTGAAAAATCGTATTGTACTAAATAAAACTAAAACCATTTTATATATAGGAAAATATATATAATAAATATGAGGTGGAAATTCTTTCTTAGTACGAACACTATGTATAAAATCAATTTTAGATATATCGGCGAATGTAATAAAATTATTATTGCATGCATAAGAACTAGTATCATATAACATACAAACATAGAATAAGGTAAGAAGAATTGACCGGCCATTACATTACTTATGTGCCATTTCTATGAGCTAGAGTATTGTGAAAAGAATGTAGCATGGTGTCATGTCAAGAAATATATGAGTTGAAAGTATAAATCATGTCAAGTATATTATAAACTACTTAGTTTGCCAAAGAATACAATTTCACAAGAATACCAAGCTCGACACAATTATAAAATATACAATTTGGTGTTGAGACTTATGGAGTTGAAATGATTTATAATAATGTCAACGAGTGTGCCCTGATAAAAACACTATGTTAGATGTGCATGCCATAACACATATTTTATATTTGCAGCATTAAACGTAAACTTAATATTGCATCGGTTATGAGGTTGGTGCGGAAGAAAATATATGTTTGAACTAGGTTCTTGGTTCTAAATACCATATAAGATATTTAGGAATTGTTGCTATAAGATGTCTTTAGTGTTCAATTAGATAATGATATTCAATCATAGAAGTATAGATTGAGAAGAATGCATGCATGCAAAATTTACTTACACTCGCAGTTATTATATTAAAAAAACTAGATTAGTCAACAAAAATTAATATGATTGTACCTTTCTTTGGATTATTCCTCCAATCCTATAGTGTTATACTTTTTACAAAAATTCATATAGAAAACAATGGCCCGAGTTATGTACTAGAAATAATAAAAAACTAAAATGTGTGAAGACTTATGAGTACAGATTTTGTACCAACACAAGCGGGTACATGAGATATCTAAACCACACATCCATGCATCAAGATCCATGCATACTAAAACAACTCCTCTCACCTGGTTCCATGGGATGTGTTGTTTAAAGTCGAAAAATAGTCAATACAAACATATATCTCTGTTAACCGGCTCAAAATGTTCAGCGTCACGGCTGATATCTACATGTATGTGTGTCCCCGGCAGACAAAGATATACCAGATGTATATTCTATGTGTAAATTTCACCAATAACTCATACTATTAAGACAAACAAATTGATGTATACGATAAATCAATCGAACAACTGTGCAGATTAACACATGAGACGGATCCTCCAAAAAAAGGGCCCCGATACGTGCCGAACGTTCGGGCTAGATAGGTCCGCCCGAACGCCGCGCATCAATATTGATGCCCTTGCATCTACAACCATTTTTTGTGTTTTTCTGTTTTTAAAATGTTTTATCTTTAAAATGAAAATTCCAAATAAATTTCCGTTTTCACTATTAAATCCGTCGCGACGAGATCTTCAAAAACTAGATCTCATATCGATATTTTTCAACAAAAAAAATCGGGTTAAAAATTGAGATGCCTATTGCACATAAATAGCCATGTTATTTGCACTAAAATTACAGTCATTTGCTTCAACTACGTTTTTTGCAAGTTTTTTCAACGTTTTAAGTAAATTTGTCATAATTCATAAAATAAAACTTAAAAAACTTATCTTGAGTAAACACATGTTTTTTTTTGCATGGCAAAAACACATCTTAAATTAGCATGGCGAAAGATATGTTAAATTTGCCATGGACACAAAAAGAAAATAGTTTGCCATTAGTAGAGAGAGAAAACTTGGGATGTTGATAACTACCATATGTGTGACATGAGTACATGGCAATTCCTGAAGTTTTTTATGGCAATTTTAGTTATGTGAGGGTGACAACTTTAAGTTATAGACGCTAGTCCTACGAATAAAAATTGCCATGTCCTGTAAATAGAAATTGTCATGTCATATGAATAAGAATTGCCATGTCCTATGAATAAAATTGCCATATATAGGAGACACTTCCGCCCACATGTTTTTTAGATGCTAATTTTAGATGTCCATAGATGGAAATTAGTAGCCAAAGTTGCCATATATTAAGTAAGTTGCCATGTATTAACTAGAGTTGTCATCTCACATGTGCCAAAGTTGCCACCAAAGCATGTGGGTTTGCCATATTTCCACCCACAAGTGTGGCGTGTTTTTATGACAATTTTATCGTGCGTGGGTGGCAAATTATCCATTTTACTGAAAATTGCCATCCTCGCGTTCTTAAGGGTTGTTTGGTTCCTAGCCACACTTTGCCACATTTTGCCACAACTTATGTTAGGCAACTTTGACCAAGTTAGGTATGTGTTTGGTTCTAGCCACACTTTGTGGCAAGATTCTCTTATGCCCCACATGTCATATAAATAAAAAGTGTCGCAAGATTCTCTAAGGCAAGCCAAAGTGTGGCTAAGGACTTGAGCACCTCAAGTTAGGCAAGTGTGGTAAAAAAAATTGTGGCAACATATGGCAAACATAGTTACAAACCAAACAGGCACTTAAAGTTGCCATCCAAAAAAATGTAAGGGCGAGGTGTCTTGGCCTTGATGCCAGGTCGTTAAAATTTGGAAAAAGAAAGAGTTTTCCATATGCAGATAGAAGAAAATTGTCGTGGTTTGTATAACATATTTTCCATGGGCACACGCCAGGGCAGCACCACACCATCGATAAACTCTCCCCCCAATCCATGTCCCCTCTCCCACCGTCACGCGTCGAGATGCGTCGGAGGATCTCCTTGACGCATGCGTAACCTAGGAGACCGCCATGTCGCGCACCACTCCCCCTCTCCCCCCCCCCTCGCCGCGCCAGATTTCTGCTCGGGGTTCACTGAGCATCACCGCAGCTCTTCCGGTCCTCGCCGATGAGTCAAAAGATGTTAAAATACAATGTTAGCTTTAAATCTAGAAGGAAAAATAGATGAAAGAAATCATGTCAACTTTAGTGTAAACAGGATGTCAACTTCAGTGTAAACAACAACAACTTTTGGTCAAAAAAAGTTCTCGAAACATATCAATATGACATTTAGTTTTAAAGATCTCGTCGCGACGGATTTAATACTGAAAACGGATTTTTAATCGGAATTTTTCTAAGAGATAAAACTTTTTTAAATTTGAAAAACGCAAAAGCTGACTATAGATGCTTAAGTGCGTCGAAATTGGTGCGCGGGCGTTCGGGCGGACCTCTCCTGTCCGAACGTTCGGCACCTATCGTTAGCGGGAAAAAAAGCCAGGAGACCAATCGTGTGCGAGCGCTGGGCCGCCGACCAACGCCGAGACTCCCGTGAACGCATGCATACACGTATCTCACACAACAATCATGGTCGCTCATGGCGTAAACCCGTTTGAACGATAGACATTACGTACGTACGTTCCACCCCCATTCATTTAGCATAACAAACTCGTCATTTTGAAATTCGCATGCATGCATCTATCTTGCACAGATACAAACGACGCGCGATCATGGTGTAGTATCAAGTGCACCACCTATGGGCGTAATGACAGTACACATATCTCAAAGCAACTTCATTATATCGATGGTTGAGATATCATATGTCCCCACTTGTGTTGGTACATATGCTTTTCCGGAAGACTTATATAAGAGTATGTAAGTCGGGCAAATACACATGAGTAAAAAAAGAAAATGAAGTCTAAAATTAACTATATTTGTAGATAGATTGTCCAATAATGAATGTAACAGAAGTGCAAACATTTATCTCTCTCTGTATAGGGAATACTTTGTTTTCCTCACAAGCCTCTTAAATGAGAACTATAGAAATAAATCCAGCCCCGCAAATACGCGGGTCACCCTGCTAGTTTGAATCTATTTTCTATGTTCTTCAAATAGCTAATTAAGGCACCCTGTGAAGTAACTTGCAGAAGCATTTCTCTATATTCCACAATATTTAATAATGAAATGTACTATATATAAACTGGCTTGTAGGATATCCAATATATAATTTTAGCGCGGATTTCATATTTTGTATAGGTTACGTGAATTTCAGGTCATTATTCAAAATGATTTAAATTTAAACTACATGTATATCAAATAAGTTACAATTTTTCAGAAAGAACTATATATAAAAATATATATTTCATTGTACCTCTATGAGAAGCTCAACTGTTCTTATAGAATTTGCCATTTACTTAAATACCACAATGTACTTTTTCTGGAATCATCCGAAAAAACATCTAAAATATCCAAAACAAATTGTACATAGAAAATACTATAATGCATGATCCATGTCATTAGGGTTTTGAGTTATTAGTTATTATTTAGGCATTACAAGGTGTGTGATTCAAACTATTGTTGTGTAGGAGTGCAAATACTAAAGGTATTATGTTCATTTTGTGGAAAAATAAATGTAGTCTACACTAGAGATTTAGAGTTTGAATCCACATGCCCCCTCTATATGTGCACTATCTTTACAAGAAACTGTATTGTTGGTACAATACCCTTTTTATTTTGAGGGAATATTCTAGGCACGACTAGAAGGTAATGGTCTCCCGTCTTATCAAACTTTGGTTTGTAAGATAGTTGTACTTAGGTTTTTTGAGTTGGTAACATAGTTGGGAAAATTCTAAAATGAGCCAGAGCTCATATGTTTCTGGTGAATAATAAATTCAAAAATAAGTAAAAAAATTGAAATTTTAAGGCATTCAAGATGCTCATGTGTGCAAACTACGTGCAAAATTTCATGGTGTTTAGATATTGAAGGAGCCCGTAGCAAAAAAATATAAAATCAACTCCGAACAATGTTCTTTTTTTCAAACCTGGAATTTTTAAATATTTATTTTAAACTTACTGTGCACACCTAAGTGCAGATACACCTTAGCACCGAATAGACCGTCTCACATGGTTGTAATTAACTTGAGTTTAGCACAACAGGTACCACGAACAAGTTTATGTTCCCTCTGTTTTTGTAATTGAATTTTTAGTTACGTGCACACGTCTACAACAAATATCTATAGGGTAAAGTCCCGTCTACAGCTAGTTTATGATTTTTATCGTAGTGGTTGAAACCTACTCTAGATTACCTTAGGTCAACAATCCAAAAAATTGTATAGTTGATTGTATCTGACCGACGCATGAGTAAAAAAAAAGGGCTCGACTGACACATCAACATGAACCATCTATGATGGTCCAGATTATTTATAAGGACTATATGTCACAGTTTTCATGATGCTCCTTTAATGTTTGTTTCAAGAGGGCTTAGTTTCCGTGCTCATTCTCATTTTGCTAACTATTTTTGGTGCTAAACATTCGGGTGATTCAGAAAATACCGATGGCCAAATTGGTTTGTATTCTTCGGCTTTCCTTCTTTCAAAGCGTAGTAGATGCACTACATACATCTATTGATATATTTGTTAAACCGTACCTCTTAAAGATATCTAGCAAATATTTAAGGCAATTACAATGTACGCGAACACACACACACACACACACACACACACACACATAAGGACACACCACATTGTAATCGTTAAACTTGAAAGGAGCCCCGATATTTTTTACTTCCTCTGCAAAGATCGTTTTCTAACATGTGTTTTTTGGGAAGCACTCGGCTTATATATGTCCTATACATGACTGAGCCGAGTACCTTGATAAATAGTACACGGCTTAAAGCATCTCCAATAGCCTTTGTATATTTGGCTAGAATTGCTAAAAACAGAAAATATAGCAATCCAACCCAAAAACATTGACCCAACAACCTTTCTATAAGTGGTCTCTCCATCAGAAATTTTACAAAGCTTGCTATACTTGCACCCATTGTATATCTGCAAAGTGGAGAGACCATTTACTATAATTTTAGAAAACCTGCTAATATGGTTCCCTACATATTTTTTCTCAATGAAAAGGGGGTCTGTGTGATGTGTATTGTATGAGTGTGTGGTGTGTACGGTGTATGCTGCGTGTGCGCATATGTGCTGCATGTGTACCTATACGCGTGTGTGTATGCGCGTGTATGTACGTGTATGCGTGTGTTCTACATGTACATGTATTGTGCTAGTATACGTATACATGTACGTAGTTCAATGTGGGATGTGTCTAGAACAAATTGTCCCCATATGTCATTGTGTGTTTTGTGCAAATTAGCAATCTAATATACAAATACTACCAAAGAAAAAACTTAGTTGGCTTTGTAAACCACCTCTCGTCTTGTTCTCACTAGTTTTTACAAAGGATTCCGGTATTGACCGTACGTCCGGTTGAGGAGGGGGGCCGTCGAACGTTTTTTTGGGTAGGTTCATCCCACCTCCCGAACAAGTTTCTTTTCACTGTACGCCCAAAAGGGTGACGTCCCCCAACGTTCTATCTGGGCCTTCTGGTCCAAAACGAAAAAAAATAAAAATAAAAACTAAAAAATCAAAGTAGTATTTGCCAAGTACTATATAGTAAAATAACTTTGATAGAAATTAAAATCAATTTGTGATGTCCAATACTTTAAAAAAAATAATGTGTACATGATAAATAATCCATGGAAACAAATACTAAGGAGAGAAAACAATACTACAAATATCCCATGGCAATTGAATTTCTAAAGAAAAATAATGGTAAACATTATTCTAAACACATGGAAATTTTTTAGAATTATCATGGAAAGAAATTATATTTGAAAACAATGATGTGGAAAAAATATGATGGAAAAATAGAATGATAATGGAATTCTTGTCCTAATAATAATAATCGTCGTGTCCTACAAATAAGAATTGCCATGTCCATAACCTACATACAAATTAAGAATTGTCATCTCACACATTTTTTTCCATATCCAATAAGCTATATACGAAATAAGAATTATGATCTCACACAAAACCAACTAAAAATAAGATGGAAAAATTGTCATGTTCTACTACAAAATAGTTATGTCCAATAATATCAACAAAAAATACCATATTCCACATAGTATCATGTCCAATTGTCCCAGTATCATGGCAAATAAAAACAATGAACTTGTCCTTTTTGTTTCAAGCATCAATATTTGTGAAGAGGAAGAAAGGGAATAGAATGATTTGTACTTCCATAACTGGTCATAGATGAACAAAGAATCTTTCACCAGAACTTCATGTGTGCATAATCAGTTTCTACGTGCTACAGCTACCTTCTAGGGTGATCGGTTCACTGTGACGACTCAAGACGAAATCATCTGTTACAGATCAGTAATGCTCATTTGTATTCTTTTTGGCAAAAAATGCAGATCAATAATGTGCCTTTGTATTTGTTTTAGAGAAAATGTCCGCATATATGGGTTGTGTCATGTTTGTTAAAGGATAATAAATGATATGATTCACAAAACCAAATAAATGATAACAAGAAGAATGTTGTATGAGGGTTCTCCAATAGATTAATTGATAATGAAAAAGTAGTAAACTTAGAAAAGTAAAATAGATTGGTTTCCCATAAGGAAAAAAAGATTATAGATTAGTAAGTTCACGTAATCCCTACTTGTTAAAAAAAGGATAAATGCACTCAATATGCTTGGCTCACGTTTGTTTTGGCGTATGCCTATGCCCCGGAGACCACCCCAGACTTGGGTCATCCAGCGAGGAATGTGCCTAAATTCAGGTAAAATGCCTAAAATCTTCCTAAATTTAGGTAAAAAATGGTCCAACTTGTCCCCATATGTCATTGTGCTAGTATACGTATACATGTACATAGTTCAGTGTGGGATGTGTCTAAAAAAAATTGTCCCCATATGTCATTGTGTGTTTTGTGCAAATTAGCAATCTAATATACAAATTATCCTACCAAAGAAAAAACTTAGTTAGCTTTGTAAACCACCTCTCGTCTTGTTCTCACTAGTTTTTAATAAGGATTCCGGTATGGACCATACGTCAGGTCGAGGAGGGGGGCCGTCGAACGTTTTTTTCGGTAGGTTTATCCCACCTCCCGAACAAGTTTCGTTTCACTGTACGCCCGAAAGGGTGACGTCCCCCAACGTTCTATCTGGGCCTTCTGGTCCAAAACGAAAAAAAAAACTAAAAATTCAAAGTAGTATTTGCCAAGTAGTATATAGTAAAATAACTTTGACAGAAATTAAAATCAATTTGTGGATGTCCAATACTTTAACAAAAATAATGTGTACATGATAAATAATCCATGGAAACAAATACTAAGGAGAGAAAACAATACTACAAATATCCCATGGAAATTGAATTTCTAAAGAAAAATAATGGTAACCATTATTCTAAACACATGGCAATTTTTTAGAATTATCATGGAAAGAAATTATATTTGAAAACAATGATGTGGAAAAAAATATGATGAAAAAATAGAATGATAATGGAATTCTTGTCCTAATAATAAGAATCGTCGTGTCCTACAAATAAGAATTGCCATGTCCATAACCTATATACAAATTAAGAATTGTCATGTCATACATTTTTTTCCATATCCAATAAGCTATATACGAAATAAGAATTATGATCTCACACAAAACCAACTAAAAATAAGATGGCAAAATTGTCATGGGGTGAATTGTCATGTTCTACTACAAAATAGTTATGTCCAATAATATCAACAAAAATTACCATATTCCACACAGTATCATGTCCAATTGTCCCACATATAAGAATTTGCATATCCTACAAATCAGAATTGCCATATCCTAAGAAAAGGAATTGTCATGTTTCACATATAAGAACTGTCATGGCATACAAACAAGAATTGTCATGTTCGACAAATAAGAATTGGCATATCCTACGAATAAGAATTGTCATGTCCTACAAGTAAGAATTATCATGTCCAACAAAATAATAATTTTCCATGGATGATTTGAAAAATAAAAAGGCTATGAGTTTGACATGTGCAAAATAAGAATTTTCCATGTGTAAAAAGATCCATCGCAACCTATATAAAAACAATCTACAAAATTTAAAAAGGAAAAAATGACATAGGTGTGAAAATCTATTGCGCCATTAAAACTATGGCAAAATTTCCATGTTCTACTCAAAACATCAATGCTTAACATTTCCAATAGAAAATCACCATGTACCACACAGTATCATGTTTGTGTTTAAAAAAAATTCATGTCCAACTTTCGATTTTTTACCGTGTTTTAATAAATGTGTATCACATGCGAACATATAAGAATTGGCATGACACACAAATAAAAAATAATATGTCACATAAAATAAAGAATTATCATGTACAACAAATAAGAATTGACATGTTCGACAGATAACAAAAGGCGTGTCCTAGGAATAAGAATAGTCATGTCTTATGAATAAGAATTACCAGGCCGCACATAAATAATTTCCATGTACAACAAATAATAATTATCGTGTTTTAATAAAATGTGTGCCCATGTCACGCAAAATAAGAATTGCCATGTCTCACAAAATAAGATTTGCCATGTGATAAATATAATAATCACCATGACTCATAAACTACATACAAAAAAGAATTGCCACATCCCACAAAATAAGAAATTGTCATGAGTTATGGTCAATTGGTGACGAGGGGGTGACCCCACGACTCCTACGGATAAGCCTACCTGGTGTCCCTGAAGACAGAAGGCCCATGAAGATACATCCTCGGCCTGCTAATTGGCACCGACATAGGAGTCTGCGACTCACAAGGAAGGTGCGAAGACCTGCCGTACGAAGCAAGCTAGGGTTAGGAAAGCTTACCTGTAAACGTAGATGAACTCCCCGAGACCTAGCCCAGTATATAAGGGCTAGGAGGGGCGACATCAAAGAGGAATATCATCGGTAACCCTAGCCTTGAGCGCTCCAGCCTTGGCATCCACTGTAATCGCATGTCCTCTATCAATAATATCGAGCAGGAGCGTGCCTTCCTGTTTGCCGACGAGCTATCGTCCAACCTGTGCCTCTCATGACTAACCCAGGGTCCCTGACTATGGGATTTTCCGGGGTTGATCCCCGTCAATTGGCGCCGTCCGTGGGGACTACACAGGTTGGGATCACGATCTAGGCGGTCCCGTCTTCAGCAAGCTACAACTCAAGGGCAAGAACCAGATCTAGCCCACTCGAGGGATTCAAGATCACGGCGGACATCTCTGCCACCCCATCAAGACCGCTCGGGCTACAGCCGTGCCAGGACCAACACTACGGTAACGGCCAAGTGCAGCGTCAGCGCCGAAGGAATCGATGACCCAGAAGAACGGCGAGGGGCCTCTACGAAGGAATTCCACTCGACGAACCGCGACACGCAGCGGAGGACTCGCAAATCCTTCGACAACCCACCGCCGCCCGGGCACCCGCCGCACATCAAGACGACGACTACGAGATCGAAACCAGCGATCAGCAGAACCATCACCAAGGAAGAAGGAATCGATGACCCAAAAGGCGCGCACGGGAGATCTACGGCGAGGCTCCAACGAACGAGCCACGTCACGTAGCCGTACAACCGACGACCACTCGACGACACGCCGTCACACGAGCACCTGCCGCCAACCAGGACAGCGACTCCAAAACACCTGTGGGCGAGTACTATGACCCAGATCGAAGGCCGGATGAATTCGCCAACCTCATCAAGAACCAAGACATGAGCCGAGGAATCGAAACCGACCCTCGCTTCCACGAACACCCGGAGGATCACGAGCAAATCTTCAGAATCTCAAGAAGGAAGAGGCACGTCGGATCTAGCAAACTCACGGCTAGAGAGCAGCTAGCAGGACCCTGCACGATCCACAGCTTCGAGGATGACTGGGGACGTGTTAGGTCAGGCCACCCTTTGAGAGACTGCCGCATGTTTAACGAGCTAGCCGACGACCTCAAGAAGGAGAAGCAGAAAGAAGACAGGCGCAACCGGCGACCCGAACAATCGCCGCCCTCAAGCCCGGAAGGACGCCACAGCCCGCTGCAAGGATAGGTGCTCATCATCCAAGAGGGAAGGGTGCCGCAAACACAACACGACGCCTACACCCTGCAAGCTAGAGCAGCCGAGAGCATAAACATAGTCGAAGTCTACCAGCTACATGATACGGAGACCAGCATCACGTTCTCACAGAACGACCATCCACCCGCAGTCCCAAGACCGGGGCACGCGCCCCTGGTGCTCGATGCACAAATCGGAGGATACGACATGGATAGGGTCTTCATGGACGGAGGCAGCAGCATGAATATCATCTTCGCCAGCACCCTGCAAAAGATGCTGATCCCACGATCAGTATGGAGAAAATCGAGCACCGAGTTACACGGGGTAGTCCCAAGAGAAGTAGCCACATCCCTCGGAGTCATCGAACTCGATGTTGTCTTCGGCAACCGACGCAACTTCGCAAAACACGTCCTCGAGTTTGAGGTACTCGATTGGCAATCGCAGTACCACGCCATATTGGGACGGCCAGCATTCGCGCAGTTCATGGCGGCCCCACACTACGCCTACCTCAAGCTCAAGATGCCAGGATCAGCAGGAGTCCTCATGATCAACGGAAGCTTCATCAAATCAGATCAATGTGATCGTGACTTCCACAGAATCTCCGACACATTCGGAGCCGAACAAGAACTCAAAGAAATAGCCATGGTGACGGACAAGAGTACCTTCCCATTGGTGAACCGAAGTAAATCCAAGGAGTACGAACGCGACTTCAGCATCGACAGCGACACAGTCACTCACCAAGTGCACCCGACGGACCCGGACAAAACAGTCCGCGTGTACGCCCACCTACCAGAGGAGCACGCGACGTCTCTTGTCGCTTTCCTTCGAGACGAGTGGGAAATATTCGCCTGGTGCCCAGCCGACATGCCTGGGATACCACGCGAATTCACGGAACACGCCCTACGCATCAAGCAAAACACGAAGCCTGTGAAGCAATCGCTGAGACGATTCTCGGAGCCCAAGCGCAGAGCAATCGGAGAGGAAGTCAACCGGTTACTCGACGCCCAGTTCATCCGAGAAACGAAGAAAGCCACCTGGATAGCCAACCCAGTGCTGGTGCCCAATAAACAGACGACCGTGCTGCGCATGTGTGTCGACTACGGACCAGTCAACAAGCATTTCCCGAAGGACCACTTCCCCCTGCCTAGAATCGATCAGATAATCGACTCGACAGCAGGGTGCGACCTACTTTCCTTTCTTGATGCTTACTCAGGATACAACCAGATCAGGATGAAGGAAGAAGACGAAGAGCACACATCGTTCATCACCCCCTATGGCGTATCCTGCCACAGGACCATGCCCTTCGGGCTCAAAAACGCAGGCGCCACTTACCAGCGAATGATGCAGGCCTGCCTGAAGGAGAAAATCGGAAGAAACGTACAAGTCTACGTGGACGACATCGTCATCAAGACCTACAAAGCAGCCACACTACTCGACGACCTGCGCGAAACCTTCGCGGCGCTCAACAAATACAGAATCAAACTCAACCCAAAGAAGTGCGCATTCGGCGTACCGGCGGGGAAGCTGCTTGGCTATATGGTCTCTGCCCGAGGAATCGAGGCAAACCCTGAGAAAGTCCAAGCCATCACCCGAATGCAAGAACCAACCGACGTCAAAGGAGTATAGCAGCTCATTGGAAAACTCGCAGCCCTAAGTCGCTTCATCAGCAGGCTGGGAGAACGCACGCTGCCTTTCTATCAGCTGCTCAGGAAAGGAGAGAAATTCAAGTGGACGGAGGAAGCCCGCCAAGCATTCGCGGACCTGAAAAATACATTCTCGACCCCACCAATCCTGGCGGTACCCAAGGAACGAGAGAAGCTATACCTCTACGTGGCAGCACGTAACAGTGTAGTAAGCACAGAGGTCGTTGTCGAACGCGCAGAAGAAGGCAAGGTCCAGAGCACCCAGAGACCAATCTACTACCTCAGAATGCTCCTGACCAAATCTCAGCAGCGGTACCCGCACTATCAGAAGCTACTACTGGCCATCGTCATGACCTCAAGAAAGGTGTCCCACTACTTCGACGAGCAACCTATCACAATCGTGAGCAGCGCACCACTCGCTGACATACTCAACAACCCTAGAGCGACTAGACGAGTCGCCGAGTGGAACATTGAGCTCAGCCCACGGGACCTGCAGTTCAAGCACCCAACAGCCATCAAAGCCCAAGTACTCCCAGATTTCCTGGTCGAGTGGACGGAGGTTCAGACACCAGGCCCCCCAGACCTATCAAGTTCATGGTCAATGTTCTTCGATGGGTCCAAGAGATAACAAGGAGCTGGGGCTGGAGTTGTGCTCATCTCCCCTAAAGGAACAAAGCTGAAATATGTCCTCCAGATTAACTTCAGTCACGCCTTCAACAACGAAGCAGAATACGAGGCACTCCTCCATGGCATGCGCATGGCCAAAACGTGCGGAGCCACTCGCCTCATAATTTACGGGGACTCCAATCTCGTCGTCCAGCAGAAGATGAGAAACTGCGACGCAATAGCCGACAACATGGCGGCCTACCAGAAGCTCTACAACAAACTCAAAGGAAGTTTCGACGGTTGCGAGCTCAACTACATCACCAGGTCCAATAACACAGAAGCCGACGAGCTCGCGAACATCGGTTCGACCCGGGGACCTGTACCACCCGGCGTTTTTCTCGAAAGCATCAGCCGGAGATCCATCAAGGTACAGGCAGCAACACCTGAAGCAGTCGTGGACGGCGAAGACGCCACAGAACTGACACAGGTGGCAGCAGCAACCCCATCAGAAGGCACAAGCACCAGCACATCCGACAGCACAGCTCCGACAGAGCTCGAAGGACCCGTCTGGACAAAACCGTTCCTCCGATTCCTAATCGAAGGTACGCTACCACAAGACGTGGCCGAAGCACGACGCATCAGCCGACGATCCAAGGCGTTCACGGTGATCAACAAACAACTATACAAGCGCAGCATCACCCAGATACTCCAAAGGTGCATCGACGAAGAGGACGGAAAAGCCCTATTGCTCGAAATCCACGAAGGCACCTACGGGCACCATGCGAGTAGTCGAGTACTCGTGTCCAAAGCATTCCGAGCCGGGTTCTATTGGCCCACAGCCATGAAAAACACAGAGGAAATCGTGCGACGTTGTGTCGCCTGCCAGAAATTCGCAAACAGGCCAGACGCTCCCGCATCAGAGCTTAAGACCATACCACTATCCTGGCCGTTCGCCACCTGGGGACTCGACATGGTGGGCCCACTCAAGAAATCATCAAAGGGCGGAAGGACACACCTGCTCTTCGCGGTCGACAAGTTCACTAAATGGATCGAAGCAGTGCCCATCACCAGCTCCACAGCCCTCACGGCTGTCAACTTCATCAAATCGATCATCTTCAGGTTCGGAGTGCCACACAACATCATCACGGACAACGGCACGAACTTCACAGCCGCAGAATTCCAGAATTTCTGCGAAGAACTGGGCATCAAAATCAATTATGCATCAGTCGCGCACCCGCAGTCCAACGACCAGGTGGAAAAAGCAAACGGCCTTGTGTGCGGGGGAATCAAGAAACGGCTCCTCGCACCACTCGAGCAAGCCGCCGGCAACTGGGTAGAAGAACTCCCCGCGGTATTATGGAGCCTACGAACTACACCAAACACCGCGACCCAGTACACACCCTTCTTCATGGTGTACGGGGCAGAGGCAGTCCTACCACATGACCTCAAGTTCGGAGCACCTCGGGTCACCGGATACGAAGAAGAAGAAGCAGAAGAAGCACTACAAGATGACAAAGATACGACTGACGAAGCAAGAGATACAGCCCTGGCAAAATCAGAGGGGTACCAGGACAAGCTACGCACCTACCAAAGCAGTCGCTTGCGCACTAGAACCTTCAAAAAAGGTGACCTAGTCCTACAGCTGATACAAGAGAAGGTCCATAAACTTTCCCCCCCAATGGGAAGGACCATTCATAGTCTCAGAAGTCATCGGAGGTGGCGCCTACAGGCTGAAGAACCGGAAGACAGACGAGGACGTGGGCAACCCATGGAACGTAGCAAACTTTCGACTGTTCTATCCATAGTCCCCATCGGCCAGACATGACTAGCAACTCATGTAGCCGCTCGACCGCAATAAAATAAATATTGCCCAAATACTGCCATCTCAAAGCACTCGGGGGCTTAAGAATAAAATCCCCCCGAGAAACGCTATCGCCTACGCGATCTTAACCAAAGCACTCGGGGGCTTAAGAATAAAATCCCCCCGAGAAACGCTATCGCCTACGCGATCTTAACCAAAGCACTCGGGGGCTTAAGAATAAAATCCCCCCGAGAGACGCTATCGCCTACGCGATCCTAAGCACTCGGGGGCTTAAGAATAAAATCCCCCCGAGAGACGCTATCGCCTACGCGATCTTAACCAAAGCACTCGGGGGCTTAAGAATAAAATCCCCCCGAGAGACGCTATCGCCTACGCGATCTCAACCAAAGCACTCGGGGGCTTAAGAATAAAATCCCCCCGAGAGACGCTATCGCCTACGCGATCCTAACCAAAGCACTCGCGGGCTTAAGCATAAAATCCCCCCGAGAGACGCTATGGCCACTTACGCGATCTTCATCAAAGCACTCGGGGGCTCGAGTCCAACCTCCCCCCGAGAGACGACCATCGTCGCTCACGCGATATTTACCCAAAAAACACTCGGGGGCTCAAGCACAAAAACTCCCCCCGAAAGACGCTATCGTCGCTCACGCGACCTCTACATCCAAGCACTCGGGATCTCGAGCATCACCTCCTCCCGAAGACCGCTCGCACAGTCTGAAGCTTAAAAAGCCCAAGCAAAAATACCCGGCCAGCCCCCACCTGCTGAGAGCAAGGCTCGAAAGACATGGCCACAATCAGATGGAGCACCAAGTACTCTGAAGAAACTTTGGAGGAAGCACAGGGCACAGACTCATTCAGTCTTCATCCGATCGCCAACGATCACCTAAAGACTCGGGGGCTACTCCCATCGGGAGCGCTATCGCTGATGGCTTCTCGCCCTTCGTCGGTTACCCCAAGTGGAAGGTTGAGATGTAGCGCAGCAACAAGTTTCCCTCGGTTAAGATACCAAGGTTTGTCTCCAGTAGGACTCCAGAGATGATAAGTAGGTGTCAGCGGCGCAACTGGCGTGGACCTGCACACAGACACAGATAACTTTGTTCCCAACAAAGTTCAGAGAGGTTGTCAATCTCTCCGGTCTTGTTGTTCACAAAGGGTAAAACACAAAGGATAATGATAGCAATTGAAAGTAAAAGCAGGAAAGTAAAGATAGCGTGGAAACAGTAATAAGGATATGGACCGGGATACGTGATGTTCACTAGTGATGTCTCTCTCCCAAAAGACGATAAAACTGCTATGCGAGGTAAACAAATTACAGAAGGGCAATTGACAGGATTATGAACGCACCGCAATGCTAACTATGCTACAAAAGAAAGGAAGAGGTTCAAAAGCATGGGCAGTACGCCAAAATAAGTAGACTGAAATCCATCTGCATCTACTACTAATAATCCACCTTGAGATATCTATTCAGAACATCTCGCTGGTATTAAGTTGCGAGCCCCACCCAAAGTGTAAACCCAAAGCAACAGACAACTGCATTAAAAAGAACTTTGCGTAAAGTAAACAATCCTTGTAACCGCGGTTACAAGCACCGGTTTTTCCCCTTTGTGGCAACAGCACATCCCCTAGACTCATGTTTCTGTCAATCAAGCGTGTCATCGGGGGGCATTGTGACGCCCCCAAAATCAGACCGTCTACAGTAATCATACACGCAAGGTACACGATCGAGATCAGGGACTCACGATGAGATATCACAACACAACTCTACAAATAAAATAATACAAGCTGTTTAATACAAGCCAGGGGCCACGAGGGCTCGAATACAACAACTCGAGAGCACAAAGTCAGCGGAAGCAATAGTATCTGAGTACAGACACAAGGATACAAGGTTGCCTTAAGAAGGCTAGCACAAAAATCAACACTCGATCGAAAAGGCAAGGCCTCCTGCCTGGGAACCTCCAAACTACTCCTGGTCAAAGGGGAACTCGACGTCGTACAAAGCATCGGGGATCTTCATGTTGCGGTGGTCGGCATCGGGGATCTCCTGCTCCTGGGCTCCAACGTCGACTGCAGCGGACGATCAGGCAAAACAGTAAAGGAAATAAAGCAGGTGAGTATCTAGTATACCCGCGAGTCTTACGTCCGCTACTAAGCATTATGCATTGTAACAACGGAAAGAAGAGGCTGTATATAGTGGACTGAAAGACAGAAATCCAGAGCAAGGGTAAGAAGCTAGGCCTATCAAAGACTAGCATCTTCCGACGATGTCTTGCAGCATGAGGTAAGAATAAGCCAACAGTTTATATAAAGCATAAAGTAACAATGCAGCAGAAGTTGTTGCAGCATTGTATAATAATAAGTTGTAATAATTAACAATGCCTCCGAGATCACCTCCTCGACATCCCCGCGAGGAAGAAAACCCGGAACCATACAGTTTAATAATAATAGTTTGTAGTGATAAGATCCAGCTTCAGCAAAAAGAGTCCTGTTACCGTGGACACGACTATTCGAATAGATTAATCTTCCCTGCAGGGGTGCACTTGTGCTACGCTACACGCACGGATCTCCAGGGTGGAGGGAACCTTGTTAGGGAACGCTCCACCGAGGCTATCCGACACTTCATAGCCCATCTTTCAAACTCAACAGAGAGGCCATCCGCCGGTCTAAATCCTAAGTACGCCGAGCCTTGGACCCCAACCCGAACGTACTCCTGCACGGTGCGTGGCTGGCCGGTGAAGTTGAAGCAAATCCAAATAAGACACCACCGCGCGAGCAAATAAGACAACACCACTTCCCGGCAATCAGCCCGCGGTACTGCTGACGTCTGAAGAGTCCTCGGACGACACTACGAAGCAGAGGAGCCCATAACTCGTAATTCCCACGGGTAGGTAGTGCGTACATGGCATATAGCCAACTCAAGACATTCACTGAACCATTTAGCATTTTAATTAACCTGCGTGACAACCGTTATCGTTGCCTCGACTTAACTGACCCGCGGACAACGACAGCAGCCAGGACCACCAGTACATCGGTGCCTGCCCTGTCGTCCCACCAAGTCACTGCGGTTACCAACAAGGTGAACCGTCTCCTTACCTTGTCTCGCGTGTGCTCCCGGAGGAGCTCGACTTTCGTGGTTTGGTAACTCGCAGCCAACGATCAGGGGCCAAGCACACCGGTACACTGGTCGTACCCTCCCTGTCGTCCCGTCGCAATACCACTCGCGGGCATCGTTGGGTCGCCCGACTTCTTACCTTTAAGGACACCAGTTGGTTCGAGTTCCTACCATTAAGTGAAACCAGGAGGTATCACCCTCGATGGCACACTTAAGAAGGTTTGACAGAGACATCAACGGAATGAACTAAAGAGGTAAACCTCGTATCATCCCAGTGATGCTACGCTACTGAGCCGACGAGAGTGAAATACGAGTCCATTCCACTCGTAAGTCAAACTCGAAGCGACTCGGCAGAGTCTCGCTGTTGTAGGTTCCCTAGGGTGTCTGCATTGATCCGTACCTGTTGCAGTTGTAATATATCATTCCCGCGATCACTCCCAAAGTGATCACGACCCGCTATTCTAAACCTAACTAACAATGCGCAGGGTTTACTGCTGAATAATGCATAAGTAATAATAGGCAGCATAGGATTAAAGGAATGTACATCAAGGGGCGACAAAAACAGGCTATGCAATTGAATAGGAATGTAATCGTAGCAGCAGCAGTAACAATGCCTAGTGCAAGAAATGTACGGAAAGATAGGCGATATCTGGGGAAGAGAATGGCTCTGCTTTCCTGGAAGCTCGGTAGTAGCGGTACGGTCGTCGACGAAGTAGTCTTACTCGGCAACGCTGTCGTCGGCGGCATCATCGGGGTCTACCGGAGATAAGGGGGGAAGAAACAGTAAATACAAAGCAAACATAACAATCAACGGTATTACATGACAGATGAAAAGCTAACAAGGATCTAACGTAGTTCGGTCCAATATGCTCGGAGCGGGAAATCATCTAGGGATGAACTACCGGCTCCGGGTGATTACCGGACAAGGTGTCCGGAGGGGGAGATATCATGCCGGAGGTGTCGTGGACATCCGACACATGTGTGGGTGGTGTATCCGGGTTAGTTGATCTATTTCGAACAACTTTCGTGTTCGAAATAAATTCATCCGGGTACTTTAGCAGTACCGGACAATTTATCGGACTACCGGTCTGGAGGGGGACGGTTCGATGTTCGTTGTGTTAGAGGGGTGTGATAGACATACGGATAGTGTATTCGTATTCGTTATATTTTTTTGATCAATTTTCATGTATAAAGTTTTTGAATCTGAGTTACGGTTTAAAAGTTATTGAATTTCAAAGTTTTAAATCATTTAAATGATTTCCTAAATTTCTTTTATTATTAAAATTCCAACATTATCCAGAACCTTATCCAAAACAGTGTTGACATGTGGGGCCACCCTGTCATAGGCTGAGGCCTTTGACTAGTCAAACTGACCAGGAGGTCCCACCTGTCAATGTCTCATTTTATATAATCCATTTAATTAAATCTGAAAAGCAATGGGGCCCACATGTCATAGAGACATTTTAAGTTTAACAGTTATTTTAATTAAACAAAAGCCAGGGCCCACATGTAAATCTAAGAGAGGCATTCTATTTAGCAGTTTTCTTAATCCAATTTCATTGGCCTTGGGCCCACTTGTAAGTGTCTCATGGGGAGGGGTTAACTTAATTAGGGGATTAGGCTAACTAAAATTGCGGGGACCCCACATGTCAGTGGGTCAACCCCACCCAGCACACCACCCACGGCACAGCCATGGTTGTGGCCGTGGCCGTGGCCTGCGGCGAGCAGAAGGGGCTGGGGTGCGGGCCTACGGCGAGCACGAGGTGGGCGTGGCCAGCAGGAGCGCGCGCGAGCGCGGCCTGGGTCGACCGGAACCCGGCCTAGGCGCAGGCAAGGACGTGGCGGAAGCGTGCCCTGGCCCTGGCGGCCACGGCGGAGCTATCTAGGGGGCTACGGCGTACCGGCGCACCAGAACGAGCGGGGAGAAGGGGGAACCAAGCATCTCCTCACCGTGAACACGAGGGAGGAGTCGGGGAGGCGTGAGGCGCGGTGCAGACGAGGCAATCGACGACGATGTGCTCCGCGGCAGGCGGGAGGAGGCGGCGCGATTCGCGAGTTGTGGTTGGTCCCGGTCCAATTCCGCGCTGAGGGTGACAAAGACGAAGAAGGGGAACACACTGGACAGCTCGGCGTGGTCCGTTGGTGAGGGTGGACGCGCGTGTTCACCAACCGCGGCCATGGCGGGCTCGGTGCGCTGCGGGAGAGGAGAGGGAGGGGCAGGGGACGGAATGGGGGCGACCGTCCATGGGGCAGTTGGGCTCAGGCTTATCCAGAGGGGGAAGGGGGAGCAGGTAGGGCAGGTGAGGTGGGGGGGCATGGCCATAGTGGCCATGGCCATGTCCCTGTGCGTGTACGGGGTGGGGGGGCAGGTGAGAGGTAGGGGATGGGGGTAGGTGGGCTGGGGTTGGGTGGGCCGTGGGGGGGGGGGGGCAACGCCCTAGGCGTTGATATAGGTCTTTTTTATTTTTCTTTGTTTTGTTTTTTTTTAATTTTCTTTTCTGTTTGTATCTAGTTTAGCTAGGTTTTGATTTTGTAAAATGTTATAATTGCACCTATATAAGTGTTACACTTTAACATGATGCCAAAAAAAGTTTGGCCCGCAATAAAATTCATCTAGATTTTATTCAATGCACAAAATATTAAGTTGAGCTATTTTTGCTACTGTTTATATTTTTCCGCATTATTTACATAGTTAATAAAATATCATTTATCATTTTATATGACCTACTGATTATTTGGTATTTAATAAAAATGGTTTCACAATTTTTAGTGCATATAAAATTTCACTTGTTTATTATAATTACCATGGCAATTCAATAATTCCCAAGCATTTATTTTTATTTCATATTATTCCTAAAACACTTTAATAAAATATCCATTACTATATTAACATGGCCCTATGATGGCTAGGCAATTCTATTAATAGGCTTCACAACTTTGGGTTGATCTATGATTTCCATTTCCATATTAATTTTCAAAACAATTTTGATAACCCCACAACATTGGTTTCACAAAAATCAGACTTGTGATTATTCTAATGACTAAGGGTGACTTGGTTTAACCATGATCATGTTGATTGACTGGCATCCACAATTCTTGGAACAAAGTTTTATAATTTACCCAATTTGAAATTTTATCCTGGTTGGAAATTGACAGAGCTATGATCAAAGGTGATCATGGCTTGATCATCAACAGTAATGATCACTAACAATGGAATCACTGTAGTGATTACTGTTACTAATTCTGAGGGTGTTACAGGCATGAACCCACAATCTAGCACAACGCTCCCTCTTTTAGTCACTACCTACTACTTGGCCAAAGCAATAAACAACAACGGAGAACATGCAAGAATTACTTAGGAACAAAAATATAAGAGATAAAACCCAAATATATTACTCTATCACAATCTGAACATAATCTCATAATACATCAGATCCCTCCAAACTCAACATAGCAACAGCAGAAATATTACAAAGGTGCCTCGATCATGTAGGGCAGCTCACGAGGTCTAAACAATGAAGATCAAAGAGGGGAGGAGAACATCACATAGCTACTGATCACGGACCCATGGTCCAAGGAAAACTACTCACGAGACATCCGGGGAGCATCCATGGTGGAAAGGAGACTCCCGGAGGTCAATCATCCCTCCGGCAGGGTGCCGGGAAGAGGTCTTCTGGTGCTCCCGATCTTGGAAGCGCGGAGGCGGCGGAACAGAGGCGAGTTTGTGGAATAGGGTTCTGCTTCTAGATTTTTCCCGTGACGGGGGATAAATAGGCGAAGGGGGGCAGCCAGAGGTGGACCAGGGGACCCAAGCGCCCCCCTGGCGCGGCCAGGGGTGGGGCCGCGCCGGGTGGCCGCCTGAGCCCCCCTGGCTCCCCTCTGGCCCCTCCCGGGCTCTTCTCGAAGCTTCCGTCACGCTGATTTTTTATCTGAATTTTCCCGAATTTTTCTGGCACTTTTTATATGGGGGAAAACTGAAATAGAAAAACACCAGAAAACAGGAACTGGCACTTGGGTGCACTGAGTTAATAGGTTAGTCCAAATATGATCAAAAGTGTATGAAAGTGTATCTAGATCATAGCAATATCACACAAAACATGCATGGAGCAAGCAGAAATTATAGATACGTTTTGGACGTATCAACATCCCCAAGCTTAATTCCTTCTCGTCCTCGAGTAGGTAAATGATACCAAGCATAATTTCTGTGGTGACATGCTAGCAACCATATAAGAACTTTGAAAAGTAAAGCAATCAAGGTTAGAGATTCAATTCAAGTCATAACATGCAAGAGTCTATATTAGCATTGAAATAAGTAACAAAAGAACAAAAGGTGCAAGAGCTCTCGCTGTCCGTGACTCGAATGTCTCGAAATGGTGTTTGCGTGCAAGAAGGGGGATAGGGAATACGAGAAAAAAGTATTTTTGCGATGAGAACTCAATCTACTAAAGTTTCACACTTGGTCTTCTTTGGAATCTTATATTGACTCGTCCCCAGACCACTAGCCAGGTACAAGTCAATTTGATCCACTCCTTTTCAATATTTCGAGCACTCATGCAAGGGATGAGCGTAAGCACGAGAGTTGACACTTAGGATGGCAAATAGAGAAATATGGTGGAGGATGAAGACAAAAAGGATGAGAAAGGCTCACATCAATGAGGACAATCATAGGCAAGAGATGCCAAATTATAGATATGATGTGAGGAGTAGGGATTGCCATGCAACCGATGCACATACGAGCTAAGAAGCTCTCCAATGGAACTAGTGGGGGTGCATCTAACTTGCTCGCTCATGAAGACCTAGAGCTCATTTGAGGAGGCTCATCCTTGGAATATGCAAGCCAAGTTCTATAGTGTGAAGGTCCCCACATAGCTATATGAATAATGATCATCTCTATGGAGTACAAGGATAAGAGGGAGTACTAGTGTGGATCTCTCAAAAGGATAGTAGTGTTGCCCCTTTCTCTCTTTTTATTTATTTTTTCTCTTTTTTCTATTTTTTATTATTTTTTGTGGCCTCAATGGCTCTTTCTGTTTAACTCTCATTTGTCCTCTTTGGGGCAACACTCTATTTTACAAAAAGGTAAAGGAGATCTTTCGCACTTTACAAGGTACTCAAAATCATAAAGAAGATGTCACTATCATGATCTTTGCAATGTATGTCGCTGCCAGTGTAGCAGGAACATGTATGAGATGATGATCAAGTCATGAAGAGGTGGAAGTTTCATGGCAATATAACTCGGAAAGGCTATGGAAATGCCTTGATAGGTAGGTATGGTGGCTGTTTTGAGGAAAGATATAAGGAGGCTTATGATGACAGAGCGTATCATGCCAAGGGTTTGGATGTACCGGCGAAGGTGGACACCAACTCTCGGAGTGAGAAGAAGGCAATGCACGGCACGGGAGAGGCTAGCAAAATATGGGAAGGTGGAAGTGTCAACTTTCAATACTTACATTAGTCCGAAGAACTCATGCACTTATTATCGGTAACTCTCAATCTAATAAGGAGGTTCACAAAGAGACAAGTACCCCGAGGAGGAGTGTATGGGGGTTTGGTTATCCTTGCGCATCCTCGACTCATGGTACGTGAGTGTCCTCTAATATTCGACTCCTCAGAAGAGTAGTGATCTATCTAGTAGCTAGAGTTCTCAACTAGTTTTGTAGGTTTTGAAAATACACACGGATTGCCCAAAATACGACACCTATCACTAATAGGCAAGAGCTCTTGACACCAAAAGTCCAAACATTACTCACATCAATACTTCAAAACTATTGCAAGCTACTACTAAAATTAAATAGCAACCTCAATTACCTAATTTCAAGACAAGACACAACTCAGTGCGACAACCAACTCTCTTAACAAGATAAACATGAAAACTAAAAAGAGTTCCAGCAAAAAACTTTAAACAAAAGCCAAGGCTCTTGCTAAAGACAAACTAAGACTAAAACTAAACATGGCAGTAGCTATGAAAAGATAAAGAACACACAACAGCAAAAAGATAGGCATGAAGAATCCTATGATGTGTTCTAGATTTATAAAGTGGAGCGTGTTTCTCTCCCACACAAAGTAAGAAAGGATCTAACTTGTTATGAACAGCAAGAAAAGCTAAATAAAACTAAAAACAAAACCTAAGAGCGAGACGCTCCAAGCATAGCACATAACGCATGAAGTGATAAAAATATAGTGAGACGAAGGTCGAACTGATGATCGTTGATGGAGAAGGGGATGCACGGGGGCATCCCCAAGCTTAGACGCTTGAGTCTCCTTGAATATTTATTGGGGATGCATGGGGGCATCCCCAAGCTTGAGCGCTTGACACTCCTAAATCTTCTTTCATCATCTTCTATCGCACACTTGAAAACTCCCTTCATACATAACTCATCATAAGCTGATTAGAGAGGTGAGTACCCTTAATAAATAAATTTTTTACCTACTGGATATAAAGATATTCTTTAAGAGCTACTGTTTCTCAAGAGTGCCAAGAAGTTTTTGCAAAGAAAAAGCAAGCTTAAGGTTTGCAAAAGTAAGGAGAGACAAAACGTGGCAGAATCTGTGAAAAACAGAACAGAAGATAGTAAATAATTTTTTAGGGACACTTCTGCAACTCAAATCAAAAAACTCAGAACATACGGAAGTATCTTAATTGTATATAGCATACTGTGTAAAAATTTCAGCTTAAAATAATGAACTGGGATTTTTCTGGAATTTTTCTGGTCACGAGGACAGAATCTGTTTTCTGGACAGCATGTCACAACTTTTACTTCCCTTGCCGTAAGAGGCTATAACTTGGCACAAAGCTGAAAAATAAAGATACAATGATGTTGCTACAAAAGTAATAATCATCAAGACACAACAAAAGCAAAAAGAAACACCTAAATTCGTTGCGGGCTGCCTCCCGAAAGCGCTTCTTTAAAGCCATTAGCTAGGCATGATGCAAAAAGAAGAATAAAGTTTTATCAAGAGAAAGAGAATAACTAGCCCGAGTAACGGACTCAAAAGGTAACTTGATTTTCTTTCTAGGGAAGTGTTCCATCCCCTTTTTGAATGGGAATTGGAATTTTATATTCCCCTCTTTCATGTCAATAACCGCACCAACGGTGCGAAGAAAAGGACGTCCCAAAATAATTGGACACAAAGGTTCACACTCTATATCCATAACAATAAAATCAACGGGAACATAGTTGTCATTGACAATGATAAGAACATCGTCGATCTTCCCCAAAGGTTTCTTTATGGAAGAATCAACAAGACGAACACCAAAAGAACAAGGCTCAAAAGGCTTCAATTCAAACATATCAAATATTCTTTTGGGCATAACAGAGGTACTAGCTCCAACATCACATAAATCATAGCAAGATAAGTTATTTAATTTAATTTTGATCATAGGATCCCAACCATCATCTAGCTTCGTAGGTATGGAGGCTTCTACTCTAAGCTTCTCCTCCCTAGCTTTGATAAGAGCATTTGTGATATGCTCCATGAAGGCAAGATTAAGTGTGCTAGTGTGTGGGTCTCTAGACATTTTGTGTAACAAGCTAATAACTTCTGAGAGGGTGCAACTATCAAAATCAATATCACTACTATCAAAGGTGGTAGTAGTTTCATCTAGGCTCACTTGTTTGAAACCCTCTATGTTCATAGGAGTTTCTTTTTCTACGGTTGAGGTATTAGCATCACCATTAATAGGTCCAACGGGACTAGGAGTGCATTGGGTGCTAATAGTATGGGTGTCCTCAACAATTTGGATAGTGGCAACAATGTGGTGTGTAGGAAGGCTCTTAAATCTATCATCTTCCTCTTTTTCTCTAGCCCATCTTTCTTTAAGTTTAGCCATCATCCTAATATTTTCATTGATTTGTAACTGGATAGCATTAATAGGAGTGGCCTTATTCTCCTCAAGGGGGGAGGTTCTAATTTTAAGCATCTCAATATCAAGGGCTAAGCTTTCTACCTTCAAAGAGAGATTATCTATTTTAGAAAATTTCTCTTCTACATTTTTGTTGAAGGCTTTTTGGGTAGTGATAAAGTCTCTAAGCATGCTTTCTAATTCAGAAGGGGGGTTCTTGTTGCTAGGGTAAGTGTTGTTGTTCCCATAATTGGATGGAAACGGTCTAGGATTGCTAGCAAAATTTCCCCTATAAGCATTGTTGTTGAAGTTGTTTCTAGAAATAAAGTTCACATCTACTTGTTCTTGAGCAACCAAAGAATTTAAAGGCACATCATGAGGATCAATAGAGGGTTGCTTGGTAAGTAGAGACATGATTAAGTCAACTTTTTCATTGAGGGAGGTAATTTCCACGACAGAGTTTACCTTCCTACCTATTGGAGCGCGTTCGGTGTGCCATTGGGAATAATCTATCATCATTTCATCGAGAAGCTTCATGGCAGCACCAAGTGTAGTTGACATAAAGGTTTCTCCCGCGGCCGAATCTAACAGGTTCCGCGAGGTAAAGTTCAAGCCTGTATAAAAAGTCTGGATAACCATCCAGGTAGTCAAACCATGTGTAGGGCATTTCTTAAGAAGAGATTTCATTCGTTCCCAAGCTTGGGCAACGTGTTCATTATCCAATTGCTTAAAATTCATAATATTACTCCTCAATTGGATAATCTTAGCAGGAGGGTAGTAATTCCCTATAAAAGCATCTTTGCACTTATCCGAAGAATCTATGCTATTTCTAGGCAAAGATTGAAACCAGATTTTAGCATCTCCCCTTAAAGAGAAAGGAAAGAGCTTGTGCTTAACAACATCACCTTCTACTTCTTTATACTTTTGCATATCACATAATTCAACAAAATTATTCAAGTGTAAAGCAGCATCATCTCCAGCACCAGAGAATTGATCTCTCATAACAAGGTTTAGCAAAGCAGGTTTAATTTCATAAGAGGTAGCTGAAGTGGCAGGTGTGGCAATGGGAGTGCAGATAAAGTCCTGGCTGTTGTGATTAGTGAAGTCACACAACTTGGTGTTTTCAGTGGAACCCATAGTAGCAGCAAGTGTGGCATATTTTTTTGTAGTTTTTGATAAAAGACACAAAGATAAAAACTGAAAGATGAACTAACAAGACTAAAAAGCAAAGGTAAAGGGTAGTGTGCAACTCCCCTATCTTAGCACTCGGATTCCCCAGCAACGGCGCCAGAAATACTCTTGCTTATTGGCTTCTCGCCCTTCGTTGGTTACCCCACGTGAAGGTTTGAGATGCAGTGCAGCAGCAGTTTTCCCTCGGTGAAGATACCAAGGTTTGTCTCCAGTAGGACTCCGGAGATGATAAGTAGGTGTCAACGGCGCAACTGACGCGGACCTCCACACAGACACAGATAACTTTGTTCCCAACGAAGTTCAGAGAGGTTGTCAATCTCTCCGGTCTTGTTGTTCACAAATGATAAAACACAAGGGATAATGATAGCAACTTGAAAGTAAATGCAGAAAAGTAAATATAGCTTGGAATCAGTAATGAGGATATGGACCGGGATACGTGATGTTCAATAGTGATGTATCTCACCCAAAAGACGATAAAACTGCTATGCGAGGTAAACAAATTACAGAAGGGAAATTGACAGGATTATGAACGCACCGCAATGCTAACTATGCTACAAAACAAAGGAAGAGGTTCAAAAGCACGGGCAGTACGCCAAAATAAGTAGACCTAAATCCATCTGCATCTACTACTAATCATCCACCTTGAGATATCTATCCAGAACATCTCGATGGTATTAAGTTGCGAGCCCCACCCAAAGTGTAAACCCAAAGCAACAGACAACTGCATTAAAAAGAACTTTGCGTAAAGTAAACAATCCTTGTAACCGCGGTTACAAGCACCGTTGTTTTCCTCCTTGTGGCAACATCACATCCCCTAGACTCATGTTTCTGTCACTCAAGCGTGTCATCGGGGGGCATGAACCCACAATATAGCACAACGCTCCCTCTTGGAGTCACTACCTACTACTTGGCCAAATCAATAAACAACAACGGAGAACATGCAAGAATTACTTAGGAACAAAAATATAAGAGATAAAAACCAAATATATTACTCTATCACAATCTGAACATAATCTCACAATCCATCAGATCCCTCCAAACTCAACATAGCAACAACAGAAATATTACAATGGTGCCTCGATCATGTAGGGCAGCTCACGAGGTCTAAACAATGAAGATCAAAGAGGGGAGGAGAACATCACATAGCTACTGATCACGGACCCATGGTCCAAGGAAAAATACTCACGAGACATCCGGGGAGCATCCATGGTGGAGAGGAGACTCCCGGAGGTCAATCCTCCCTCCGGCAGGGTGCCGGGAAGAGGTCTTCTGGTGCTCCCGATCTTGGAAGAGCGGCGGCGGAGGAACAGAGGCGAGTTCGCGGAATATGGTTCTGCTTCTGGAGTTTTCCCGTGACGGGGGATAAATATGCGAAGGGGGCAGCCAGAGGTGGACCAGGGGTCCCAGGCGCCCCCCTGGTGCGGCCAGGGGTGGGGCCGCGCCGGGTGGCCGCCTGGGCTCCCCTGGCTCCCCTCCGGACCCTCCCGGGCTCTTCTCGAAGCTTCCGTCACGCTGATATTTTATCTGAATTTTCCCGAATTTTTCTGGCACTTTTTATATGGGGGAAAACTGAAATAGAAAAACAGCAGAAAACAGGAACTGGCACTTGGGTGCACTGAGTTAATAGGTTAGTCCAAATATGATCAAAAGTGTATGAAAGTGTATCTAGATCACAGCAATATCACACAAAACATGCATGGAGCAAGCAGAAATTATAGATATGTTTTGGACGTATCAACCGCGGTCACAAGCACCGTTGTTTTCCCCCTTGTGGCAACAGCACATCCCCTAGACTCATGTTTCTGTCACTCAAGCGTGTCATCGAGGGGCATGAACCCACAATCTAGCACAACGTTCCCTCTTGAAGTCACTACCTACTAGTTGGCCAAAGCAATAAACAGCAACGGAGAACATGCAAGAATTACTTAGGAACAAAAATATAAGAGATAAAAACCAAATATATTACTCTATCACAATCTGAACATAATCTCATAATCCATCAGATCCAAGCAAACTCAACATAGCAATAGCAGAAATATTACAAAGGTGCCTCGATCATGTAGGGAAGCTCACGAGGTCTAAACAATGAAGATCAAAGAGGGGAGGAGAACATCACATAGCTACTGATCACGGACCCATGGTCCAAGGAAAACTACTCACGAGACATTCGGGGAGCATCCATGGTGGAGAGGAGACTCCCGGAGGTCAATCCTCCCTCCGGCAGGGTGCCGGGAAGAGGTCTTCTGGTGCTCCCGATCATCGGAAGCGCGGCGGAACAGAGGCGAGTTCGCGGAATAGGGTTCCTCTTCTGGAGTTTTCCCGTGACGGAGAATAAATAGGCGAAGGGGGGCAGCCAGAGGTGGACCAGGGGCCCCAGGCGCCCCCCTGGCGCGGCCAGGGTTGGGGCCGCACCGGGTGGCCGCCTGGGCCCCCCTGGCTCCCCTCTGGCCCCTCCCGGGCTCTTCGCGAAGCTTCCTCCACGCTGATTTTTATCTGAATTTTCCCGAATTTTTCTGGCACTTTTTATATGGGGGAAAACTGAAATAGAAAAACAGCAGAAAACAGGAACTGGCACTGGGGTGCACTGAGTTAATAAGTTAGTCCAAATATGATCAAAAATGTATGAAAGTGTATCTAGAACATAGCAATATCACACAAAACATGCATGGAGCAAGCAGAAATTATAGATACGTTTAGGACGTATCAACATCCCCAAGCTTAATTCCTGCTCGTCCTCGAGTAGGTAAATGATAACAGCATAATTTCTGTGGTGACATGCTAGCAACCATAAAAGAACTTTGAAAAGTAAAGAAATCAAGGTTAGAGATTCAATTCAAGTCATAACATGCAAGAGTCTATATTAGCATTGAAACCAGTAACAAAAGAACATTAGGTGCAAGAGCTCTCGCTGTCCGTGACTCGAATGTCTCCAAATGGTGTTTGCGTGCAAGAAGGGGGATACGGAATACGAGAAAAAAGTATTTTTGTGTTGAGAACTCAATCTACCAAAGTTTCACACTTGGTCTTCTTTGGAATCTTATCTTGACTCGTCCCCAGACCACTAGCCAGGTACAAGTCAATTTGATCCACTCTTTTCGATATTTCGAGCACTCATGCAATGGATGAGCGTAAGCACGAGAGTTGACACTTAGGATGGCAAAGAGAGAAATATGGTGGAGGAGGAAGACAAAAAAGGATAAGAAAGGCTCACATCAATGAGGACAATCATAGTAAAGAGATGCCAAATGATAGATATGATGTGAGGAGTAGGGATTGCCATGCAACGGATGCACATACGAGCTAAGAAGCTCTCCAATGGAACTAGTGGGGGTGCATCTAACTTGATCGCTCATGAAGACCTAGAGCTCGTTTGAGGAGGCTCATCCTTGGAATATGCAAGCCAAGTTCTATAGTGTGAAGGTCCCCACATAGCTATATGCAAAAAGATTATCTCTATGGAGTACAAGGATATAAAGGGAGTACTAGTGTGGATCTCTCCAAAGGATAGTAGTGTTGCCCCTTTCTCTCTTTTTATTTCTTTTTCTGTTTTTTCTATTTTTTTGTATTTTTTTGGTGGCCTCAATGGCTCTTTCTATTTAACTCTCATTTGTCCTCTTTGGGATCTTTTATTGTGTCCACTTTGGGATCAATATGCATGAAGATCATCTATATGGAGTACAAGGATATAAAGGGTGTACTAGTGTGGATCTCTCAAAAGGATGGTAGTGTTGCCCCTTTCTCTTTTTTTATTTCTTTTTCTCTTGTTTTTCTATTTTTTATATTTTTGTGTGGCCTCAATGGCTCTTTCTATTTAACTCTCATCTGTTCCTCTTTGGGATCTTTTCCTCACTTAAGGGCAACACTCTAATTTACAAGAAGGTAAAGGAGATCTTTCACACTTTACAAGGTACTCAAAATCATAAAGAAGATGTAACTAACATGATGTATGCAAGGTATGTCGCTGCCAGTGTAGCAGGAACATGTATGACATGAAGATCAAGTCATGAAGAGGTGGTAGTTGCATGGCAATGTAACTCAGAAAGGCTATGGAAATGCCTTGATAGGTAGGTATGGTGGCTGTTTTGAGGAAATATATAAGGAGGCTTATGATGACAGAGCGTATCATGCCAAGGGTTTGGATGTACCGGGGAAGGTGGACACCAACTCTCGGAGTGAGAAGAAGGCAATGCACGGCACAAGAGAGGCTAGCAAAATATGGGAAGGTGGAAGTGTCAACTTTCAATACTTACATTAGTCCAAAGAACTCATGCACTTATTATCGGTAACTCTCATTCTAATGAGGAGGTTCACAAAGAGACAAGTACCCCGAGGAGGAGTGTATGGGGGTTTGGTTATCCTTGCGCGTCCTCGACTCATGGTACGTGAGTGTTCTTTGATATTCGACCCCTCAGAAGAGTAGTGATCCATCTAGTAGCTAGAGTTCTCAACTAGTTTTGTAAGTTTTGAAAATACACACGGATTGCCCAAAATACGACACCTATCACTAATAGGCTAGAGCTCTTGACACC
The DNA here is from genome assembly GCA_950022295.1 of Bromus sterilis. Lineage (NCBI taxonomy): Eukaryota > Viridiplantae > Streptophyta > Magnoliopsida > Poales > Poaceae > Bromus > Bromus sterilis. The sequence continues at coordinate 280,923,934 of OX465601.1, forward strand.
AAAAGTTCAAACATTTCTCACATCAATACCTCAAAACTATTGCAAACTACTACTAAAATTAAATAGCAACCTCAATTATCTACTTTCAAGACAAGACACAACTCAGTGCAACAACCAACTCTCTTAACAAGATAAACATGAAAACTACAATGAGTTGCAGCAACAAACTAAACAAAATCCAAGGCTCTTGCTAAAGACAAACTAAGACTAAAACTAAACAAGGCAGTAGCTATGAAAAGATAAAGAACACACAACAGCAAAAAGATAGGCAGGAAAAATCCTATGATGTGTTCTAAATTTTGAAAGTGGAGCGTGTTTCTCTCCCACACAAAGTAAGAAAGGATCTAACTTGTTATGAACAGCAAGCAAAGCTAAAGAAAACTAAAAACAAAACCTAAGAGCGAGACGCTCCAAGCATAGCACATAACGCATGAAGTGATAAAAATATAGTGAGACGAAGGATGAACTGATGATTGTTGATGGAGAAGGGGATGCACGGGGGCATCCCCAAGCTTAGACGCTTGAGTCTCCTTGAATATTTATTGGGGATGCATGGGGGCATCCCAAAGCATGAGCGCTTGACACTCCTGGATCTTCTTTCATCATCTTCCATCGCACACTTGAAAACTCCCTTCATACATAACTCATCATAAGCTGATTAGAGAGGTTAGTACCCTTAATAAATATTTTTTCCCCACTGGATATAAAGATAATCTTGAAGATCTACTGTTTCTCAAGAGTGCCAAAAAAAATTTGCAAAGAAAAAGCAAGCTTAAGGTTTGCAAAAGTAAGGAGAGACAAAACGTGGCAGAATCTGTGAAAAACAGAACAGCAGATAGTAAAGAATTTTTTAGGGGCACTGATGCAACTCAAATAAAAAAACTCAGAACATACGGAAGTTTCTTAATTGTATAGAGCATACTGTGTAAATATTTCAGCTCAGAAAGATAAACTGGGATTTTTCTGGAATTTTTATTGTCACGAGGACAGAATCTGTTTTCTGGACAGCATGTCACAACTTTTACTTCCCATGCCGTAAGAGGCTATAACTTGGCACATAGCTGAAAAATAAAGATACAATGATGTTGCTACAGAAGTAAAAATCATCAAGACACAACAAAAGCAAAAAAGAAACACCTAAATTCGTTGCGGGCTGCCTCCCGAAAGCGCTTCTTTAACGCCATTAGCTAGGCATAATGCAAAAAGAAGAATCAAGTTTTATCAAGAGAAAGAGAATAACTAGCCAGTGTAACGGACTCAAAAGGTAACTTGATTTTCTTTCTAGGGAAGTGTTCCATCCCATTTTTGAATGGGAATTGCAATTTAATATTCCCCTCTTTCATGTCAATAACCGCACCAACGCTGCGAAGAAAAGGACGTCCCAAAATAATTGGACATAAAGGTTCACACTCTATATCCATAACAATAAAATCGACGGGAACATAGTTGTCATTGACAATGATAAGAACACCGTCGATCTTCCCCAAATGTTTCTTTACGGAAGAATCAACAAGACGAACACCAAAACAACAAGGCTCAAAAGGCTTCAATTCAAACATATCAAATATTCTTTTGGGCATAACGGAGGTACTAGCTCCAACATCACATAAAGCATAGAAAGAGAAGTTATTCAGTTTAATTTTGATCATAGGGTACCAACTATCATCTAGCTTCCTAGGTATGGAGGCTTCTACTCTAAGCTTCTCCTCCCTAGCTTTGATGAGAGCATTTGTGATATGCTCCGTGAAGGCAAGATTAAGTGTGCTAGTGTGGGGGTCTCTAGACATTTTGTGTAGCAAACTGATAACTTCTGAGAGAGTGCAACTATCAAAATCAATATCACTACTATCAAAGGTGGTAGTAGTGTCATCTAGGTTCACTTGTTTGAAACCCTCTATGTTCATAGGAGTTTCTTTTTCTATGGTTGAGGTATTAGCATCACCATTAATAGGTCCAACGGGACTAGGAGTGCGTTGGTGCTAATAGTTTGAGTGTCCTCAACAATTTGGATAGTGGCAACTGTGTGGTGTGTACGAAGGCTCTTAATTCTATCCTCTTCCTCTTTTTCTCTAGCCCATCTTTCTTTAAGTTTAGCCATAATCCTAATATTTTCATTGATTTGTAATTGGATAGCATTAATAGGAGTGGCTGATACGTCCAAAACGTATCTATAATTTCTTCTTTCTCCATGCATGTTTTGTGTGATATTGCTATGATCTAGATACACTTTCATACACTTTTGATCATATTTGGACTAATCTATTAACTCAGTGCACCCCAGTGCCAGTTCCTGTTTTCTGCTGTTTTTCTATTTCAGTTTTCCCCCATATAAAAAGTGCCAGAAAAATTCGGGAAAATTCAGATAAAAAACCAGTGTGACGGAAGCTTCGAGAAGAGCCCGGGAGGGGCCAGAGGGGACCCAGGGGGCCCAGGCGGCCACCCACGCGGCCCCACCCCTGGCCGCGCCAGGGGGGGCGCCTGGGGCCCCTGGTCCACCTCTAGCTACCCCCTTCGCCTATTTATCCCCCGTCACGTGAAAACTCCAGAAGAAGAACCCTATTCCTCGAACTCGCCTCTGTTCCGCCACCACCGCTCTTCCAAGATCGGGAGCACCAGAAGACCTCTTCCCGGCACCCTGCCGGAGGGAGGATTGACCTCCGGGAGTCTCCTCTCCACCATGGATGCTCCCCGGATGTCTCGTGAGTAGTTTTATTTGGACCATGGGTCCGTGATCAGTAGCTATGTGATGTTCTCCTCCCCTCTTTGATCTTCATTGTTTAGACCTCGTGAGATGCCCTACATGATCGAGGCACCTTTGTAATATTTCTGTTGTTGCTATGTTGAGTTTCGAGGGATCTGATGGATTATGAGATTATGTTCAGATTGTGATAGAGTAATATATTTGGTTTCTATCTCTTATATTTTTGTTCCTAAGTAATTCTTGCATGTTCTCCGTTGCTGTTTATTGCTTTGGCCAAGTAGTAGGTAGTGACTCCAAGAGGGAGCGTAGTGCTAGATTGTGCGTTCATGCCCCCCGATGACACGCTTGAGTGACAGAAACATGAGTCTAGGGGATGGGCTATTTCCACAAGGGGGAAAACAACGGTGCTAGTAACCGAGGTTACAAGGATTGTTTACTTTACGCAGAGTTCTTTGTAATGCAGTTGTCTGTTGCTTTGGGTTTACACTTTGGGTGGGGATCGCAACTTAATACCAGCGAGATGTTCTGGATAGATATCTCAAGGTGGATGATTAGTAGTTGATGCAGATGGATTTCGGTCTACTTACCTTGGCGTACTGCCTGTGCTTTTGAACCTCTTCCTTTCTTTTGTAGCATAGTTAGCATTGCGGTGCGTTCATAATCCTGTCAATTTCCCTTCTGTAATTTGTTTACCTCGCATAGCAGTTTTATCGTCTTTTGGGAGAGAGACATCACTAGTGAACATCACGTATCCTGGTCCATATCCTCATTACTGATTCCAAGCTATATTTACTTTTCTGCATTTACTTTCAAGTTGCTATCATTATCCCGTATGTTTTATCATTTGTGAACAACAAGACCGGAGAGATTGACAACCTCTCTGAACTTCGTTGGGAACAAAGTTATCTGTGTCTGTGTGTAGGTCCGCGTCAGTTGCGCCGCTGACACCTACTTATCAGCTCCGGAGTCCTATTGGAGAGAAACCTTGGTATCTTCACCGAGGGAAAACTGCTGGTGCACTGCATCTCAAACCTTCACTTGGGGTAACCAACGAAGGGAGAGAAGCCAATAAGAAAGAGTATTTCTGGCGCCATTCCCGGGGACTCCAAGTGCTAAGATAGGGGAGTTGCACACTACCCTTTACCTTTGTTTTTTAGTCTTGTTAGTTTACCTTTCAGTTTTTATCCTTGTGTCTTTTATCAAAAACTACAAAAAAATCTGCCACACTTGTTGCTGCTATGGGTTCCACTGAAAACACCAAGTTGTGTGACTTCACTAGTCACAACAACCAGGACTTTATCTGCACTCCCATTGCCACACCTGCCACTTCAGCTACCTCTTATGAAATTAAACCTGGTTTGCTAAACCTTGTTATGAGAGATCAATTCTCTGGTGGTGGAGATGATGCTGCTTTACACTTGAATAATTTTGTTGAATTATGTGATGCAAAAGTATAAAGAAGTAGAAGGTGATGTTGTTAAGCTCAAGCTCTTTCCTTTCTCTTTAAGGGGAGATGCTAAATCCGGTTTCAATCTTTGCCTAGAAATAGCATAGATTCTTGGGATAAGTGCAAAGATGCTTTTATAGGGAAGTACTACCCTCCTGCTAAGATTATCCAATTGAGGAGTAATATTATGAATTTTAAGCAATTGGATAATGAACACGTTGCCCAAGCTTGGGAACGAATGAAATCTCTTGTTAAGAAATGCCCTACACATGGTTTGAATACCTGGATGGTTATCCAGAATTTTTGTGCAGGCTTGAACTTTACCTCGCGGAACCTGTTAGATTCGGCCGCGGGAGGAACCTTTATGTCAACTACACTTGGTGCTGCCATGAAGCTTCTGGATGAAATGATGATAGATTATTCCCAATGGCACACCGAACGCGCTCCAACAGGTAGGAAGGTAAACTCTGTCAAGGAAATTACCTCCCTCAATGAAAAAGTTGACTTAATTATGTCTCTACTTACCAAGCAACCCTTTGTTGATCCTCATGATGTTCCTTTAAATTCTTTGGTTGCCCAAGAACAAGTAGATGTGAACTTTATTGCTAGAAACAACTTCAACAACAATGCTTATAGGGGAAATTTTGCTAGCAATCCTAGACCGTTTCCATCCAATTATGGGAACAACAACACTTACCCTAGCAACAAGAACCCCCCTTCAGAATTAGAAAGCATGCTTAGAGACTTTATCACTACCCAAAAAGCCTTCAACAAAAATGTAGAGGAGAAATTAGCTGAAATAAATAATCTCTCTCTGAAGGTAGAAAGCTTAGCCCTTGATATTGAGATGCTTAAAATTAGAACCTCCCCCCTTGAGGAGAATAAGAACACTTCTATTAATGTTATCCAGTTACAAATCAATGAAAATATTAGGATGATGGCTAAACTTAAAGAAAGATGGGCTAGAGAAAAAGAGGAAGAGGATAGAATTAAGAGCCTTCCTACACACCACACAGTTGCCACTATCCAAATTTTTGAGGACACTCAAACTATTAGCACCCAATGCACTCCTAGTCCCTTTGGACCTATTAATGGTGATGCTAATACCTCAACCATAGAAAAAGAGAATCATATGAACATAGAGGGTTTCAAACAAGTGAGCCTAGATGACACTACTACCACCTTTGATAGTAGTGATATTGATTTTGATAGTTGTACCCTCTCAGAAGTTATTAGCTTGCTACACAAAATGTCTAGAGACCCCCACACTAGCACACTTAATCTTGCCTTCACGGAGCATATCACAAATGCTCTCATCAAATCTAGGGAGGAGAAGCTTAGAGTAGAAGCCTCCATACCTAGGAAGCTAGATGATGGTTGGGATCCTATGATCAAAATTAAATTGAATAACTTCTCTTGCTATGCTTTATGTGATGTTGGAGCTAGTACCTCTGTTATGCCCAAAAGAATATTTGATATGTTTGAATTGAATCCTTTTGAGCCTTGTTCTTTTGGTGTTCGTCTTGTTGATTCTTCCGTAAAGAAACCTTTAGGGAAGATCGACGATGTTCTTATCATTTTCAATGACAACTATGTTCCCGTCGACTTTATTGTTATGGATATAGAGTGTGAACCTTTATGTCCAATTATTTTGGGACGTCCTTTTCTTCAGACCATTGGTGCGGTTATTGACATGAAAGAGGGGAATATTAAATTCCAATTCCCATTCAAAAAGGGGATGGAACACTTCCCTAGAAAGAAAATCAAGTTACCTTTTGAGTCCATTACACGGGCTAGTTACTCTCTTTCTCTTGATAAAACTTGATTCTTCTTTTGCATTATGCCTAGCTAATGGCTTTAAAGAAGCGCTTTCGGGAGGCAGCCCGCAACGAATTTAGGTGTTTCTTTTTGCTTTTGTTGTGTCTTGATGATTGTTACTTCTGTAGAAACATCATTGTATCTTTATTTTTCAGCTTTGTGCCAAGTTATAGCCTCTTACGGCAAGGAAAGTAAAAGTTATGACATGCTGTCCAGAAAACAGATTCTGTCCTCGTGACAAGAAAATTTTCAGAAAAATCCCAGTTCATCTCTTTGAGCTGAATTTTTTACACAGTATGCTCTATACAATTATGAAACTTCCGTATGTTCTGAGTTTTTTTATTTGAGTTGCAGAAGTGCCCCTAAAAAATTATTTACTATCTGCTGTTCTGTTTTTCACAGATTCTGCCACGTTTTGTCTCTCCTTACTTTTGCAAACCTTAAGCTTGATTTTTCTTTGCAAAAACTTTTTGGCACTTTTGAAAAACAGTAGCTCTTCAAGATTATCTTTATATCCAGTGGGTAAAAAAATTATTTATTAAGGGTACTAACCTCTCTAAATCCGCTTATCATGAGTTATGTATGAAGGGAGTTTTCAAGTGTGCGATGGAAGATGGTGAAAGAAGATCCAGGAGTGTCAAGTGCTCAAGCTTGGGGATGCCCCCATGCATCCACAATTAATATTCAAGGAGACTCAAGCGTCTAAGCTTGGGGATGCCCCCGTGCATCCCCTTCTCCATCAACAATCATCAGTTCGTCCTTCGTCTCACTATATTTTTATCACTTCATGCGTTATTGATGGCGCGAGGGTTGACGGGTGTAGTCTTCTCGCCCTTCGTTGGTGAGCCCCAAGTGGAAGGCGTGATGCAGCACAGCAGCAAATTTCCCTCGGTAAAGATACCAAGGTTTGTCTCCAGTAGGACTCCAGAGATGATAAGTAGGTGTCAGCGGCGCAACTGACGCGGACCTGCACACAGACACAGATAACTTTGTTCCCAACGAAGTTCAGTTAGGTTGTCAATCTCTCCGGTCTTGTTGTTTACAAAGGATAAAACGCAAGGGATAAGAATAGCAACTTGAAAGTAAATGCAGAAAAGTAAATATAACGTGGAAACAATGATAAGGATATGGACCGGGATACGTGATGTTCGCTAGTGATGTCTCTCTCCCAAAAGACGATAAAATTGCTATGCGAGGTAAACGAATTACAGAAAGGCAATTGACAGGATTATGAACGCACCGAAATGCTAACTATGCTACAAAAGAAAGGAAGAGGTTCAAAAGCACAGGCAGTACGCCAAGGTAAGTAGACCGAAATCCATCTGCATCTACTACTAAGCATCCACCTTGAGATATCTATCCAGAACATCTCGCTGGTATTAAGTTGCGAGCCCCACCCAAAGTGTAAACCCTAGCAACAGACAACTGATTAAAAAGAACTCTGCGTAAAGTAAAAAATCCTTGTAACCGCTGTTACAATCACCGTTGTTTTCCCCCTTGTAGCAACAACACATCCCCTAGACTCATGTTTCTGTCACTCAAGCATGTCATCGGGGGGCATGAACCCACAATCTAGCACAACGTTCCCTCTTGAAGTCACTACCTACTACTTGGCCAAAGCAATAAACAGCAACGGGGAACATTCAAGAATTACTTAGGAACAAAAATATAAGAGATAAAAACCAAATATATTACTCAATCCCAATCTGAACATAATCTCATAATCCATCAGATCCTATCAAACTCAACATAGCAATAGCAGAAATATTACAAAGGTGCCTCGACCATGTTGGGCAGCTCACGAGGTCTAAAAAATGAAGATCAAAGAGAGGAGGAGAACATCACATAGCTACTGATCACGGACCCATGGTCCAAGGAAAACTACTCACGAGACATCCGGGGAGCATCCATGGTGGAGAGGAGACTCCCGAACGTCAATGCTCCCTCCGGCAGGGTGCCGGGAAGAGGTCTTCTGGTGCTCCCGATCTTCGGAAGCACGGTGGCGGCGGAACAGAGGCGAGTTCGCGGAATAGGGTTCTTTTTCTGGAGTTTTCCCGTGACGGGGGATAAATAGGCGAAAGGGGGCAGCCAGAGGTGGGCCAGGGGCCCCAGGCGCCCCCCTGGCGCGGCCAGGGGTGGGGCCGGGCCGGGTGGCCGCCTGGGCCCCCCTGGCTCCCCTCTGGCCCCTCCCGGGCTCTTCTCGAAGCTTCCGGCACGCTGTTTTTTTATCTGAATTTTCCCGAATTTTTCTGGCACTTTTTGTATGGGGGAAAACTGAAATAGAAAAACAGCAGAAAACAGGAACTGGCACTGCGGTGCACTGAGTTAATAGGTTAGTCCAAATATGATGAAAAGTGTATGAAAGTGTATCTAGAACATAGCAATTTCACACAAAACATGCATGGAGCAAGCAGAAATTATAGATACGTTTTGGACGTATCAACATCCCCAAGCTTAATTCCTGCTCGTCCTCGAGTAGGTTAATGATAACAACATAATTTCGGTGGTGACATGCTAGCAACCATAAAATAACTTTGAAAAGTAAAGCAATCAAGGTTAGAGATTCAATTCAAGTCATAACATGCAAGAGTCTATATTAACATTGAAACAAGTAACAAAAGAACAAAAGGTGCAAGAGCTCTCGCTGTCCGTGACTCGAATGTCTCCAAATGGTGTTTGCGTGCAAGAGGGGGATAGGGAATATGAGAAAAAAGTATTTTTGTGTTGAGAACTCAATCTACTAAAGTTTCACACTTGGTCTTCTTTGGAATCTTATCTTGACTCGTCCCCAGACCACTAGCCAGGTACAAGTCAATTTGATCCACTCCTTTTCGATATTTTGAGCTCTCATGCAATGGATGAGCGTAAGCACGAGAGTTGGCACTTAGGATGGAAAAGAGAGAAATATGGTGGAGGCTGAAGACAAAAAGGATGAGAAAGGCTCACATCAATGAGGACAATCATAGGCAAGAGATGCCAAATGATAGATATGATGTGAGGAGTAGGGATTGCCATGCAACGGATGCACATACGAGCTAGGAAGCTCTCCAATGGAACTAGTGGGGGTGCATCTAACTTGCTTGCTCATGAAGACCTAGAGCTCGTTTGGGGAGGCTCATCCTTGGAATATGCAAGCCAAGTTCTAAAGTGTGAAGGTCCCCACATAGCTATATGCATAATGATCATCTCTATGGAGTACAAGGATATAAAGGGAGAACTAGTGTGGATCTCTCAAAAGGATAGTAGTGTTGCCCCTTTCTCTCTTTTTATTTCTTTTTCTCTTTTTTCTATTTTTTTGTATTTTTTGTGGCCTCAATGGCTCTTTCTATTTAACTCTCATTTGTCCTCTTTGGGATCTTTTGATTTTGTCCTCTTTGGGATCTTTTCCTCACTTAAGGGCAACTCTCTATTTTACAAGGAGGTAAAGGTAATCTTCACACTTTACAAGGTACTCAAAACATAAAGAAGATGTAGCTATCATGATGTATGCAATGTATGCCGCTGCCAGTGTAGCAGGAACATGTATGACATGAAGATCAAGTCATGAAGAGGTGGAAGTTGCATGGCAATGTAACTCGGAAAGGCTATGGAAATGCCTTGATAGGTAGGTATGGTGGCTGTTTTGTGGGAAGATATAAGGAGGCTTATGATGACAGAGCGTATCATGCGAAGGGTTTGGAAGTACCGGCGAAAGTGGACACCAACTCTCGGAGTGAGAAGGCAATGCACGGTACGGGAAAGGCTAGCAAAATATGGGAAGGTGGAAGTGTCAATTGTCAATATTTACATTAGTCCGAAGAACTCATGCACTTATTATCGGTAACTCTCAATCTAGTAAGGAGGTTCACAAATAGACAAGTACCCCGAGGAGGAGTTTATGGGGTTTTGGTTATCCTTGCGCATCCTCGACTCATGGTACGTGAGTGTACTCTAATATTCGACTCCTCAGAAGAGTAGTGATCCATCTAGTAGCTAGAGTTCTCAACTAGTTTTGAAAATAAACACGGATTGCCCAAAATACGACACCTATCACTAATAGGCAAGAGCTCTTGACACCAAAAGTTCAAACATTACTCACATCAATACCTCAAAACTATTGCAAGCTACTACTAAAATTAAATAGCAACCTCAATTACCTACTTTCAAGACAAGACACAACTCAGTGCAACAACCAACTCTCTTAACAAGATAAACATGAAAACTAAAGAGAGTTATAGCAACAAACTAAAACAAAAGCCAAGGCTCTTGCTATAGACAAACTAAAACTAAGACTAAACATGGCAGTAGCTATGAAAAGATAAAGAACACACAACAGCAAGAAGATAGGCAGGAAAAATCCTATGATGTGTTCTAAATTTTGAAAGTGGGCGTGTTTCTCTCCCACACAAAGTAAGAAAGGATCTAACTTGTTATGAACAGCAAGCAAAGCTAAAGAAAACTAAAAATAAAACCTAAGAGCGAGACGCTCCAAGCATAGCACATAACGCATGAAGTGATAAAAATATAGTGAGACGAAGGACGAACTGATTATTGTTGATGGAGAAGGGGATGCACGGGCGCATCCCCAAGCTTAGACGCTTGAGTCTCCTTGAATATTTATTGGGGATGCATGGGGCATCCCCAAGCTTGAGCGCTTGACACTCCTGGATCTTCTTTCATCATCTTCTATCGCACACTTGAAAACTCCCTTCATACATAACTCATCACAAGCTGATTAGAGAGGTTAGTACCCTTAATAAATATTTTTTATCCACTGGATATAAAGATATTATTGAAGAGCTACTGTTTCTCAAGAGTTCCAAAAAGTTTTTGCAAAGAAAAATCAAGCTTAAGGTTTGCAAAAGTTAGAAGAGACAAAACGTGTCAGAATCTGTGAAAAACAGAACAGCAGATAGTAAAGAATTTTTTAGGGGTACTTCTGCAACTCAAATCAAAAAACTCAGAACATACGGAAGTTTCTGAATTGTATAGAGCATACTGTGTAAAAATTTCAGCTCAAAAAGATGAACTGGGATTTTTCTGGAATTTTTATGGTCACGAGGACAGAATCTGTTTTCTGGACAGCATGTCACAACTTTTACTTCCCTTGCCGTAAGAGGCTATAACTTGGCACAAAGCTGAAAAATAAAGAGACAATGATGTTGCTACAGAAGTAACAATCATCAATACACAAAAAAAGCAAAAAGAAAAACCTAAATTCGTTGCGGGCTGCCTCCCGAAAGAGCTTCTTTAAAGCCATTATCTAGGCTTAAAGATTATGAAAGATGCTCACAAGAGAATAAGAATTGAAGCAAAAGAGAGTATCAAGAAGCAAATGTGAAACACATTTAAGACTAACCCACTTCCTATGCATAGGCATCTTGTAAGAAAATAAATCAAAGAAGCACAAAATGACATGCATAGGAAGGTAGAACAAGAACAACTTCAAAATTTTCAACATGAAGAGAGGTGTTTTTGTAACATGGAAGTTTCTACAACCAAACTTTCCTCTCTCAAAGTAATTTTCAGTAGCATCTTGAACAACATCAAGAATATAACTATCACATAAATCATGTTATTCATGACCTACAAGCACACGTGTATTTTTTTCAACACGGTTTTTAGGATGATAAGATAGATGCAACCCATCACATTGAGCCTTGATAAGAGAAAAATTCTCCGGAATAGTTGAAGATTTCAAAAGGATAATAGGGCAATCAAGTGTGGGTGCAACAGAAATAATTTCATGCTTAACATAAGGAACTATAGCAAGTTCATCTTCGTAGGCATCATCCATAGTGGCATCATGGCCATCAACAAAGCAAGTATCAAAATCATCAGAAAGGGAAGTATCAAGTGAGTCCTCGGAATCATAAGATTCCCCTTCATAGCAATCATTAGCCTCTTCTTGGGCAGCAAGCATTCTATTTTTAAAATCCTAAATATAAGCATTGGCAGTATAATTCTCAAAACAATAAGAAAGAACAGCAAAGTTTTCAGACTCGAAAATAGTATCGTGATACTTTTCAATCAGAGAAGCAATCTCATAGGCACCTTTAAAAGCAACAAACTCTTCAATCTTTTCAACATCAAAGTAATCATAAACTCCTTTAGCATAAGAAGATAAGATCTCATTTTCATTAACCTCACATTGGAAAGGGAGGTGTTTATGATCTATATTAGAACAGCAAGTAAAATCATAAATGTGGCACAAAAGTTTAGCATGGGAATAAGAAACATGTATTTGATCTCATAAGTGTTTCCCTTTCTGAGATAGGCGGTGCCGCGTATAATGAGCATGCTCATCCAATGATTTTCCCTCAACCAAGTCGGTTGGGTTTTTAGCGCGAGCACAAATTGATCGAAGACGATCCAAGTGAAACATGTCCATCCTACCATATTTGGGTGGTTCATCACCCATGGTGAGGATAGCACCAATAGGCAAAGCAAGACAAAGGCAAAAGGTAGCAACTATTTTTGTGGTTTTTCATAAAGGACACTAAGATAAAAACTGAAAGGTAAACTAACAAGACTAAAAAACAAAGGTAAAGGGTAGTGTGCAACTCCCCTATCTTAGCACTCGGAGTCCCCGGCAACGGCGCCAGAAATTTTCTTGATGGCGCGAGGGTTGACGGGTGTAGTCTTCTCGCCCTTCGTTGGTGAGCCCCAAGTGGAAGGCATGATGCAGCACAGCAGCAAATTTCCCTCGGTAAAGATACCAAGGTTTGTCTCCAGTAGGACTCCAGAGATGATAAGTAGCTGTCAGCGGCGCAACTGATGCGGACCTGCACACAGACACAGATAACTTTGTTCCCAACGAAGTTCAGAGAGGTTGTCAATCTCTCCGGTCTTGTTGTTTACAAAGGATAAAACGCAAGGGATAATAACAGCAACTTGAAAGTAAATATAACGTGGAAACAATGATAAGGATATGGACCGGGATACGTGATGTTCGCTAGTGATGTCTCTCTCCCAAAAGACGATAAAATTGCTATGCGAGGTAAACAAATTACAGAAAGGCAATTGACAGGATTATGAACGCACCGCAATGCTAACTATGCTACAAAAGAAAGGAAGAGGTTCAAAAGCACAGGCAGTACGCCAAGGTAAGTAGACCAAAATCCATCTGCATCTACTACTAATCATCCACCTTGAGATATCTTTCCAGAAAATCTTGCTGGTATTAAGTTGCGAGCCCCACCCAAAGTGTAAACCCAAAGCAATAGACAAATGCATTAAAAAGAACTCTGCGTAAAGTAAAAAATCCTTGTAACCGCGGTTACAAGCACCATTGTTTTCCCCCTTGTGGCAACAGAACATCCCCTAGACTCATGTTTCTGTCACTCAAGCATGTCATCGGGGGGCATGAACCCACAATCTAGCACAACGCTCCCTCTTGGAGTCACTACCTACTACTTGGCCAAAGCAATAAACAGCAACGGGGAACATGCAAGAATTACTTAGGAACAAAAATATAAGAGATAAAAACCAAATATATTACTCAATCACAATCTGAACATAATCTCATAATCCATCAGATCCTATAAAACTCAACATAGCAATAGCAGAAATATTACAAAGGTGCCTCGATCATGTTGGGCAGCTCACGAGGTCTAAACAATGAAGATCAAAGAGGGGAGGAGAACATCACATAGCTACTGATCACGGACCCATGGTCCAAGGAAAACTACTCACGAGACATCCGGGGAGCATCCATGGTGGAGAGGAGACTCCCGGAGGTCAATCCTCCCTCCGGCAGGGTGCCGGGAAGAGGTCTTCTGGTGCTCCCGATCTTCGGAAGCGCGGCGGCGGCGGAACAGAGGTGAGTTCGCGGAATAGGGTTCTCTTTCTGGGGTTTTCCCGTGGCGGGGGATAAATAGGCGAAAGGGGGCAGCCAGAGGTGGGCCAGGGGTGGGGCCGCGCCGGGTGGCCACTGGGCCCCCCTGGCTCCCCTCTGGCCCCTCTCGGGCTCTTCTCAAAGCTTCCGTCACGCTGATTTTTTCTCTGAATTTTCCCGAATTTTTCTGGCACTTTTTGTATGGGCGAAAACTGAAATAGAAAAACAGCAGAAAACAGGAACTGGCACTGGGGTGCACTGAGTTCATAGGTTAGTCCAAATAAGATCAAAAGTGTATGAAAGTGTATCTACATCATAGCAATATCACACAAAACATGCATGGAGGAAGCAGAAATTATAGATACGTTTTGGACGTATCAGTTATGTGTTATGCTTGGAGCGTCTCGCTCTTAGGTTTTGTTTTTAGTTTTCTTTAGCTTTGCTTGCTGTTCATAACAAGTTAGATCCCTTCTTACTTTGTGTGGGAGAGAAACACGCTCCATTTCAAAATCTAGAACACATCATAGGATTCTTCATGCCTATCTTTTTGCTGTTGTGTGTTCTTTATCTTTTCATAGTTGATGCCATGTTTAGTTTTAGTCTTGGTTTGTCTTTAGCAAGAGCCTTGGCTTTTGTTTAGTTTGTTGCTGGAACTCTTTTTAGTTTTCATGTTTATCTTGTTAAAGAGAGTTGGTTGTTGCACTGAGTTGTGTCTTGTCTTGAAAGTAGGTAATTGAGGTTGCTATTTAATTTTAGTAGTAGCTTGCAATAGTTTTGAAGTATTGATGTGAGTAATGTTTGGACTTTTGGTGTCAAGAGCTCTTGCCTATTAGTGATAGGTGTCGTATTTTGGGCAATCCGTGTTTATTTTCAAAACCTACAAAACTAGTTGAGAACTCTAGCTACTAGATGGATCACTAATCCTCGGATGGATCGAATATTAGAGTACATTCACGTACCATGAGTCGAGGATGCGCAAGGATAACCAAACCCCCATACACTCCTCCTCAGGGTACTTGTCTCTTTGTGAACCTCCTTATTAGATTAAGAGTTACCGATAATAAGTGCATGAGTTCTTCGGACTAATGTAAGTATTGAGAGTTGACACTTCCACCTTCCCATATTTTGCTAGCCTTTCCCGTGCCGTGCATTGCCTTCTTCTCACTCCGAGAGTTGGTGTCCACCTTCGCCGGTACATCCAAACCCTTGGCATGATACGCTCTGTCATCATAAGCCTCCCTTTATCTTTCCTCAAAACAGCCACCATACCTACCTATCAAGGCATTTCCATAGCCTTTCCGAGTTACATTGCCATGCAACTTCCACCTCTTCATGACTTGATCTTCATGTCATACATGTTCCTGCTACACTGGCAGCGACATACCTTGCATACATCATGATAGTTACATCTTCTTTATGTTTTGAGTACCTTGTAAAGTGTGAAAGATCTCCTTTACCTTCTTGTAAAATAGAGTGTTGCCCTTAAGTGAGGACAAATGAGAGTTAAATAGAAAGAGCCATTAAGGCCACAAAAAAAATACAAAAAAATAGAAAAAAGAGAAAAATAAATAAAAAGAGAGAAAGGGGAAACACTACTATCCTTTTGAGAGATCCACACTAATACTCCCTTTATATCCTTGTACTCCATAGAGATGATCTTTTTGCATATAGCTATGTGGGGACCTTCACACTATAGAACTTGGCTTGCATATTACAAAGATGAGCCTCCTCAAACGAGCTCTAGGTCTTCATGAGCGAGCAAGTTAGATTCACCCCACTAGTTCCATTGGAGATCTTCTTAGCTCGTATGTGCATCCGTTGCATGGCAATCCCTACTCCTCACATCATATCTATCATTTGGCATATCTTGCCTATGATTGTCCTCATTGATGTGCGCCTTTCTCATCCATTTTGTCTTCCTCCTCCACCATATTTCTCTCTACGCCATCCTAAGTGAAGACTCTCGTGCTTACGCTCATCCATTGCATGAGTGCTCGAAATATCGAAAAAGAGTGGATCAAATTGACTTGTACTTGGCTAGTGGTCTGGGGACGAGTCAAGATAAGATTCCAAAGAGTAGATTGAGTTCTCAACACAAAAATACTTTTTTCTCTCTTATTCCCTATCCCCTTTCTTGCACGCAAACACCATTTGGAGACATTCGAGTCACGGACAGCGAGAGCTCTTGCACCTAATGTTCTTTTGTTACTTGTTTCAATGCTAATATAGACTCTTGCATGTTATGACTTGAATTGAATCTCTAACCTTGATTGCTTTACTTTTCAAAGTTCTTATATGGTTGCTAGCATGTCACCACAGAAATTATGCTTGTTATCATTTATCTACTCGAGGACGAGTAGGAATTAAGCTTGGGGATGTTGATACGTCCAAAACGTAATAATTTCTGCTTGCTCCATGCATGTTTTGTGTGATATTGCTATGGTCTAGATACACTTTCATACACTTTTGATCATATTTGGACTAACCTATTAACTCAGTGCACCCCAGTGCTAGTTCTGTTTTTCGGGATACGTGATGTTCGCTAGTGATGTCTCTCTCCCAAAAGACGATAAAATTGCTATGCGAGGTAAACAAATTACAGAAAGGCAATTGACAGGATTATGAACGCACCGCAATGCTAACTATGCCAAGGTAAGTAGACCGAAATCCATCTGCATCTACTACTAATCATGCACCTTGAGATCCCGGAGGTCAATCCTCCCTCCGACAGGGTGCCGGGAAGAGGTCTTCGGGTGCTCCCGATGTTGGAAGCGCGGCGGCGGCGGAACCGAGGCGAGTTCGCGGAATAGGGTTCTTTTTCTGGAGTTTTCCCGTGACGGGGGATAAATAGGCGAAGGGGGGCAGCCAGAGGTGGACCAGGGGCCCCAGGCGCCCCCGTGGCGCCGCCAGGGGTGGGGCCGCGCCGGGTGGCCGCCTAGGCCCCCTGGCTCCCCTCTGGCCCCTCTCGGGCTCTTCTCGAAGCTTCCATCAAGCATATTTTTTATCTGAATTTTCCCGAATTTTTCTGGCACTTTTTATATGGGAGAAAACTGAAATAGAAAAACAGCAGAAAACAGAACTAGCACTGGGGTGCACTGAGTTAATAGGTTAGTCCAAATATGATCAAAAATGTATGAAAGTGTATCTAGAACATAGCAATATCACACAAAACATGCATGGAGAAAGCAGAAATTATAGATACGTTTTGGACGTATCAGCATCCCCAAGCTTAGACGCTTGAGTCTCCTTGAATATTTATTGGGGATGCATGGGGGCATCCCCAAGCTTGAGCGCTAGACACTCCTGGAACTTCTTTCATCATCTTCCATCGCACACTTGAAAACTCCCTTCATACATAACTCATCATAAGCTGATTAGAGAGGTTAGTACCCTTAATAAATAATTTCTCCCCACTGGATATAAAGATATTCTTGAAGAGCTATGGTTTCTCAAGAGTGCCAAAAAGTTTTTGCAAAGAAAAAGCAAGCTTAAGGTTTGCAAAAGTTAGGAGAGACAAAACGTGGCAGAATCTGTGAAAAACAGAACAGCAGATAGTAAAGAATTTTTTAGGGGTACTTCTGCAACTCAAATAAAAAAACTCAGAACATACGGAAGTTTCGTAATTGTATAGAACATACTGTGTAAAAACTTCAGCTCAAAAATATGAACTGGGATTTTTCTGGAATTTTTCTGGTCACGAGGACAGAATCTGTTTTCTGGACAGCATGTCACAACTTTTACTTCCCTTGCCGTAAGAGGCTATAACTTGGCACAAAGCTGAAAAATAAAGATACAATGATGTTGCTACTGTAGTAACAAACATCAAGACACAACAAAAGCAAAAAATAAAAACCTAAATTCGTTGCGGGCTGCCTCCCGAAAGCGCTTTCTTTTATGCCTTTTAGCTAGGCATGATGCAAAAAGAAGAATCAAGTTTTATAAAGAGAAAGTGAATACCTAGCCCGTGTAACGGACTCAAAAGGTAATTTGATTTTATTTCTAGGGAAGTGTTCCATCCCCTTTTTGAATGGGAATTGGAATTTTATATTCCCCTCTTTCATGTCAATAAATGCACCAACGGTGCGAAGAAAAGGACGTCCCAAAATAATTGGACACAAAGGTTCACACTCTATATCCATAACAATAAAATCAACGGGAACATAGTTGTCATTGACAATGATAAGAACATCGTCGATCTTCCCCAAAGGTTTCTTTATGGAAGAATCAATAAGACGAACACCAAAAGAACAAGGCTCAAAAGGCTTCAATTCAAACATATCAAATATTCTTTTGGGCATAACGGAGGTACTAGCTCCAACTGTAGGGGAACGCAACAGAAAACAAAAATTTTCGGTATAGCGAGCACGCCCAGGACCACTATGGAGACGCATACAAGGTTTTGATCTGATCGTTACCGACTCGTAGCGCAGCGGGAAGTAGAGTCGATGAAGATCGTCGGTGCAGATCCCCGCAGCTAGGATTTACAACCTCCCAACCGCGAGAATGTATTCCCTCGTCTGCCCCACGAACAGCGCTCCGGGAGGCGGTCGGACAGTCCCTCGGACGATGCCACGGACAGCCCTTCGGGAGGACCCTCGAAACTCGATCTGTAACTCGGACAGCCCTTCGGGAGGACCCTCGAAACTCGATCTGTAACTCGGACAGCCCTTCGGCTCTACGAAACTCTTTCGTGTGAGGGAGAGAAGAAGCCAGATAATTGCATGGCATGTGATGAGAACTCAAGTGAGAGCTTGGATCAAGGATATGGGGCTGCCCTCACACCTCTATTTATAGGAAACCCAAGGGGGCTTTCTTGGCTCCCAAGTCCTTCTAGAAGGCTTTCCAAAAATATCTCAAGTAGTACTTTTTACTATTCATGACACCACTTTTTCGCGTCCGAAAAATCCGAAAATATTTTTGTGGGTCTTAGAATAATTCCAACACCCACCAAAATGATTTTCGGCGCGTTCCGAAACAATTCCAGATTAGTGATTTTCATCTGCGAAAAGCAACCTAAGCATTTCCGGCAGCTCCGGAACATTTCCGGCAGCTCCGAAATATTTCCGAAAAAAATATTTTAATCTTTTCTCCAGAAAAATTCCAGAAGTTACCAGAACAATTCTGGCACTCTCCAAAATTACCAGGTGCTCTCCGAAACCTTTTCGGCTTAGTGGTTTACCCCGAAACAACTTTTCGGTTTTCTCTCTCGGAACTTTTCCGCCGTCTCCGAAACCTTTCCGGTGACTTTATCTCAGACTCCCTGTCTAGTATTCAACAGATAGATGACCCTTAAGCGTGTGACCCTGTAGGTTCGATGAAGTATAGACATGACCGGAACACTTTCCGATCAATGATCAATAGCGGAACCGAGGACATCCATATTGATCCCTATACCCATACGAAGAATTATTCGAGTGAACCTTTAGTTGCTGTGTGCTATTCCTGTTGCTTCGCGATATATTACAAATACCCGAGGTGAGACTTATTGGCATCCCCGTGAATCAACAACTTGTCCACTATGCCAGTTACCTCGTTCCTGGTATTGTTCTCTTTTCTCATTCCCGCGTTCCGGCATCCCTGTGATCAAATCACACTGTGTCTGGCCAGACGATGGTGGATACCGTAACACCGAGAGGGCCCTAAGAATATCTCTCCAACGACGGAGGAGCAAATCCCAATCTCGAGCTACCTAGTTCCTTGTCATACTTTTCCGTGAACCCGCAAGCTGCCGTAATAGCCACCCTTTTACAGATGACGTTTAACAAAACCCCAAAGTTCACGAAGCAAGTACGAAGGAACTCGATACTCTCATGGTCTAAGGAATTATGCAAACGCACAACTTTCTCTGTGTTATTAACCATTAACTTGTGACGAATGTATCTCATAGCATAACATCAATTCGGGTCGATTCAACACAAATGTTCTTCTAACATTGTGCCCTCAACATTGCCGGCATAGACATGCCCATGATCAGGAAAACAGGATCATCATGCAATACATGAGCCAGTCTTAGAGGCATGACTAGGAATACATTTTACTGTTTATTATACCACACGTGCACATGAGTTTCCCTCCGAGCCTCGTGGATATTGCAGACTCGAGAATCATTGCAGTTATAGCATGGAACATAAACATTCATTACAAACTCGGAGATACAAAATAACTGTTATTACTGCCTCTAGGGCATATCTCCTACACCAACATCACATAAAGCATAGCAAGAGAAGTTATTTAATTTAATTTTGATCATACGGTCCCAACCATCATCTAGCTTCCTAGGTATGGAGGCTTCTACTCTAAGCTTCTCCTCCCTAACTTTGATGAGAGCATTTGTGATATGCTCCGTGAAGGCAAGATTAAGTGTGCTAGTGTGGGGGTCTCTAGACATTTTGTGTAACAAGCTAATAACTTCTGAGAGGGTGCAACTATCAAAATCAATATCACTACTATCAAAGGTGGTATTAGTGTCATCTAGGCTCACTTGTTTGAAACCCTCTATGTTCATAGGAGTTTCTTTATCTTCGGTTGAGGTATTAGCATCACCATTAATAGGTCCAACGGGACTAGGAGTGCATTGGGTGCTAATAGTTTGAGTGTCCTCAACAATTTTGATAGTGGCAACTGTGTGGTGTGTAGGAAGGCTCTTAATTCTATCCTCTTCCATAGGGATAACTTCCGGTTTGGCTGCCATTTGATCTATCAAAGTAGATTGGGTGTGGGACATATTCGAAACATGGGTTTCGGCGGCGGTAAGTCTAGCCTGGAGATTAGAAATCTCACTGTTCAGGCTATCAAGTTGTTTAATAATGTTTTGCAGTATGGCAGTATGCTCACCTATTTGCTTAGAGAAGGCTTTGTTTTGTTCAAACTGGGTGTGCATATACTTCTTAGTAGCTTTCTCTATTTCTACCAATTTCTCATAGCTAGGTAGGTCTCTTTTCCTATAAGCAGGGTTATAGGAGTTGTTGCTATGGTAGGTGTTGATGTTCCCATAGTTGGATGGAAACGTTCTAGGATTGCTAGCAAAATTTCCCCTATAATCATTGTTGTTGAAGTTGTTTCTAGCAATAAAGTTCACATCTACTCGTTCTTGAGCAACCAAAGAATTTAAAGGGACATCATGAGGATCAATAGAGGGTTGCTTGGTAAGTAGAGACATAATTAAGTCAACTTTTTCATTGAGGGAGGTAATTTCCTCGACAAAATTTACCTTCCTACCTGTTGGAGCACGTTCGGTGTGCCATTGGGAATAATTGGTCATCATTTCATCGAGAAGGTTCGTGGCAGCACCAAGTGTAGTTGACATAAAGGTTCCTCCCGCGGCCGAATCTAACAGGTTCCGCGAGGTAAAGTTCAAGCCTGCATAAAAAGTCTGGATAACCATCCAGGTAGTCAAGCCATGTGTAGGGCATTTATTAACAAGAGATTTCATTCGTTCCCAATCTTGGGCAACGTGTTCATTATCTAATTGCTTAAAATTCATAATGTTACTCCTCAATTGGATAATTTTAGGAGGTGGGTAATACTTCCCTATAAAAGCATCTTTGCACTTATCCCAAGAATCTATGTTATTCCTAGGCAAAGATTGACACCAGATTTTAGCGTCTCCCCTTAAAGAGAAGGGAAAGAGCTTGAGCTTAACAACATCACCTTCTACTTCTTTATACTTTTGCATATCACATAATTCAAAAAAATTATTCAAGTGTAAAGCAGCAGCATCTCCAGCACTAGAGAATTGATCTCTCATAACAAGGTTTAGCAAAGCAGGTTTAATTTCATAAGAGGTAGCTGAAGTGGCAGGTGTGGCAATGGGAGTGCAGATAAAGTCTTGGTTGTTGTGACTAGTGAAGTCACACAACTTGGTGTTTTCAGTGAAACCCATATAGTAGCAGCAAGTGTGGCAGATTTTTTTTTGTAATTTTTGATAAAAGACACAAAGATAAAAACTGAAAGGTAAAGTAACAAGACTAAAAAACAAAGGTAAAGGGTAGTGTGCAACTCCCCTATCTTAGCACTCGGAGTCCCCGGCAACGACGCCAGAAATTCACTTGATGGCTTCTCGCCCTTCGTCGATTACCCCAATTGGAAGGTTGAGATGTAGCGCAGCAGCAAGTTTCCCTCGGTGAAGATACCAAGGTTTGTCTCCAGTAGGACTCCAGAGATGATAAGTAGGTGTCAGTGGCGCAACTGACGTGGACCTGCACACAGACACAGATAACTTTTTTCCCAACGAAGTTCAGAGAGGTTGTCAATCTCTCCGGTCTTGTTGTTCACAAAGGGTAAAACACAAAGGATAATGATAGCAATTGAAAGTAAAAGCAGGAAAGTAAAGATAGCGTGGAAACAGTAATAAGGATATGGACCGGGATACGTGATGTTCACTAGTGATGTCTCTCTCCCAAAAGACGATAAAACTACTATGCGAGGTAAAAAAATTACAGAAGGGCTATTGACAGGATTGTGAACGCACCGCAATGCTAACTATGCTGCAAAAGAAAGGAAGAGGCTCAAAAGCACGGGCAGTACGCCAAAATAAGTAGACCGTAATCCAACTGCATCTACTACTAATCATCCACCTTGAGATATCTATCCAGAACATCTCGCTGGTATTAAGTTGCGAGCCCCACCCAAAGTGTAAACCCAAAGCAACAGACAACTGCATTAAAAAGAACTTTGCGTAAAGTAAACAATCCTTGCAACCGCGGTTACAAGCACCGTTGTTTTCCCCCTTGTGGCAACAACACATCCCCTAGACTCATGTTTCTGTCACTCAAGCGTGTCATCGGGGGGCATGAACCCACAATCGAGCATAACGTTCCCTCTTGGAGTCACTACCTACTACTTGGCCAAAGCAATAAACAGCAACGCAGAACATGCAAGAGTTACTTAGGAACAAAAATATAAGAGATAAAAACCAAATATATTACTCTATCACAATCTGAACATAATCTCATAATCCATCAGATCCCATCAAACTCAGCATAGCAACAGCAGAAATATTAAAAAAGTGCCTCGATCACGTAGGGCAGCTCACGAGGTCTAAACCATGAAGAACAAAGAGGGGAGGAGAACATCACATAGCTACTGATCACGGACCCATGGTCCAAGGAAAACTACTCACGAGACATCCGGGGAGCATCCATGGTGGAGAGGAGACTCCCGGAGGTCGGCCCTCCCTCCGGCAGGGTGCCGGGAAGAGGTCTTCTGATGCTCCCGATCTCGGAAGCGCGGCGGCGGCGGAACAGAGGCAAGTTTTCGAAATAGGGTTCTGTCTTCGGAGTTTCCCCGTGACGGAGAATAAATAGGCGAAGGGGGCAGCCAGAGGTGGACCAGGGGCCCCAGGCGCCCCCCTAACGCGGCCAGGGGTGGGGCCGCGCCGGGTGGCCGCCTAGGCCCCCCTGGCTCCCCTCTGGACCCACTCGGGCTCTTCGCGAAGCTTCCTGTGCGCTGATTTTTCCTGTATTTTTCCTGGAATTTTTCTGGCACTTTTTATATGGGGGAAAACTAAAATAAAAAAACAGCAGAAAAAAGGAACTGGCATTGGGGTGCACTGAGTTAATAGGTTAGTCCAAATATGATCAAAGGTGTATGAAAGTGTATCTAGATCATAGCAATATCACACAAAACATGCATGGAGCAAGCAGAAATTATAGATACGTTTTGGACGTATCAGTCGCGCACCCGATAAAAAACAGCAACTAACGACAAGGGAAACAAATTTCAGCCTACGCTCGACCCTCCGACTCAAGCGTAGCGTCGGGGGACTACTCCCATCGGGAGCGCTGTCTGATATGTCCAAAATGCATCACTATTTTATATAGTAATTCTTTCTTATTCATTGATATATTTCATGATATGATGCTATTCTTATGTTGTTTTGGCCTATTTTACATAGTTTGTAACTTTCCGGTGCTGAAGCAGCAGACGAAGGATTCAGCGGTAAAAAGTGGACGCTGAGTTGCTGAAGAAAAATACCTCCAAATTACCTGAAAATCGACGGAGGGTATTTTCCAGAAGGATCACGAAGACACGCAAAAGAGCGACCAGAGGGGGCCACAGGGTGCCTAGGAGGCCACCTGGCGCGGCCCCCACCCTGGCCGCGCAGGGGAGGGCGCCTAGACCCCTGGGACCACTCCCGGTTCCCCCCTCTAGCCTATATAACCCACATCATCCAGAAACCCTAAAGGGGGGGGTTTACGGAGTTCCGCCGCCGCTCCGTGGCGGAAACCTACATAGAAGAAAAGCCATCTCTTGCGGGCAGATTCCGCCGGGGAGATCACATCCCGGAAGGGGAGATCATCGTCATCACCATCATCACGGGCATCATCGAGATCATCATCAACATCATCCCCATCATCAGCACCATCTCCACCTCCATCCAATCTCATCTCACGATTGCAACTTGTGTTGTAATCCGTACTATCTATCCTCTCTACTATATCGGTGTTGATTACTACTTTGTGGTGAATGCTATTGAGTTTTGTTGGAGAAATATTATTGTGTCCAGATTGTTTATCATCTATTTATCCCAACTGATCATGATCTCTTTTATGTATTGTGAGTAGTTACTTTAGTTCTTGAGGACATGGGAGAAGTCTAGTTGTTAGTAGTCATATGATGTTGAAGTAATATGTGTTGTTTGATATTTAAGTTGTGTTGTTATTTTCCTAGTGGTGTTGTGTGAGTCGAACACTCAACACTTCGCCTTATCAAGGACCTAGGGGAATACATTGTGTACAAAGGATGCTTACGGTGGGTTGCCGGAGTGACAGAAACCTAAACCCCAGTTTGCACACTTTTGCACAAGGGAACAATGGATCACCGATCGTATTGCTATGGTTAGGCTTTTGCCTTAATTACTATGTTGTATTTGCGGATGCTTGCAAGGTGTTTAATCATAAGAGTGCACTTATCTTAGTCTAGAGGGTGTACTAGCATAGATCCACCCACTCAACACTTATCAACACAGCACATAGTGCCGATACGGAATATGGAGAAAGCACATGACTACCTCTCCCGTGTGTCCTCAAGAACACTTTAGCCTTTATAAGTTCAGTTGCTAGGCCTCTCATTTGCTCAGAAAGGATTGAGCCAATCGTTACTCTCCAGTGCCTTTTACTTTGCTCGTTTTTACTTTCCCGTTGCTTATACCAAGAAAACCCCTAAAAAGTTATCTTTCAGTGCTTGCAGTTATCTCCTTGCCAAAGTCACTTGCTATTACCTTCTGCTCCTTGTTGGGTTCGACACTCTTATCGAAAAAGTTAAAATAGATCCCTTACGGTTGTGGGTCATCAAGTACCGTTTTCTGGCGCCGTTGCCGGGGAGCGTAGCGCTATTAGTAAGTGAAGTTGGTAAGGAAGTTTTTATATTTCTGTTTTTAGTTTTGATGTTGCTTCTTTTGTCTTTATGGACACCCCTACTCTTGGATCGTTGTTCTTGGGGAACCGCCCCACAACTAAGATAGTCACTCATGCCCCTGCTGAAATTTTGCCTTATAAGATACCATCTGGTATTATCGATTATGTCTTAGCTAATCGCTATGCAGGAGACAGACATCCAGGTGAACACTTGCTATATTTATCACGACTATGTTCATTATTCAAGCTTACAGGTGTGTCACTGGAGTTCTTTATGAAGAAATTATTCTCCATATCGCTTACGGACAAAGCTTCAGATGTGTATAAGCTCCTCGATAACTCACATTCTCTTAATTGGGAAGAGCTTATGTCTCTCTTTTATACAAAGTTTTACCCTCTTCATGAAGTTCTTCGAGACAGGAATTACATCTATAACTTTAGGTCTCGCGACGGAGAGACCATCGCTCAAGCTTGGGGGAGACTTAAATCCCTAATGTTCAAATGTCCTATCCATAAGCTCCCCAAAGATATTATACTTACAAATTTTTATGCCAGGCTTTCTCGTCAGGATAAGGAAATGTTGGAGGCCTCCTCTAGCGGGGTATTTCAGACAAAGAGCGTTGAAGAAATATGGGATCTCATCGAAAGGATCCAGAAGAATACTGAAGACTGGGAAATCGATAAAGGTATTGAACCTGCTATAAATTATGAGCATGATTATATTGAGAGCTATGTGAAAACTGATTATTTTAATACCTTTTTCTCTAAGATTAGTCTGGATTCCCATCTAATGATTGATTTTTGTAAGAACTTTGCCTCTCATGTTGATTCTTCTAAGATGAAGAAGGATCAGCACCATAAGCCTTTCAAGGAAGTGCCTATTGATATTCACGTCGCTGATCCTATTTTTCCTGCAGTTATATATGAACAGCCCCCTTTTCCTTCAAGGATAAGGGACCACTCTTTTGCGACAGGCATAATAAATAAAAGTGAGAGAAGAACAGGCGAACCTGAGGACCAGATCAGAGTCGATCCTCAAGTTGCGAGGGTTAAAGATTTAGTTACTAATGATGTTTCAGATTCTATTATGAATTTTTGTGTTGTTTTAACTAACATTGTCACAGCCAAGAATAAAAGCCCAATTACAGGTACACTAGTTGTATCTGTTAAAATAGGAGATCACAATTATTACGGGCTATGCGATCTGGGATCAAGTGCTAGCGCGATTCCTTATTCTCTTTATCAAGAGATCATGGGTGAGATTTCACCCTGTGAACTTGAAGAGATTGATGTTACTATTCATCTTGCAAACAAAGCTACTATCTCTCCTATTGGGATTGTGAGAGATGTTGAAGTCCTATGCGGGAAGTAAAGTATCCTACCGACTTTCTCGTACTTGGTTCAGTGCAAGATAGTTTTTGTCCTATTATTTTCGGTAGAACTTTTCTCAGAACTTGTGGAGCTATTATAGATTGCAAGAAAGGTAAAGTTTCTGTTGAATTCAATGGTGAGCCATATGAATTTAACTTTTCTAAGTTTTCCAAGCAGCCTCTTGGTACTGAATTACCTAGTGATGATAAAATTATTGAAAGTATTGCTTCTATTGCTATTCCCCCTAATGATCCTTTGCAGCAATAAATGAAGGACCACGAGAATGATACTCATATGCATGAAAGAAATGAAATTGATGAAATCTTCTTGAGACAACCTGCTATCCTGAAGCACAACCTTCCGGTTGAACCTTTAGGAATTCTATCCAAACCAAAAGAAGACCCGGTGTTTGATCTTAAAGCTCTTCCCGATACGCTCAAGTATGCTTATTTAGATGAAAAGAAAGTATATCCTGTTATTATCAACTCTAACCTTTCAGGATATGAAGAAGAACGATTATTGGAGATACTTCGTAAACACCGTGGTGCAATTGGCTATACCCTTGATGACCTTAAGGGAATTAGTCCATCTATCTGTCAACATACTATCAACCTCAAGCCCAATGCTAAACCTATTGTTGACCATCAACGACGGTTGAACCCAAAGATGATGGATGTTGTGAGGACCGAAATCCTCAAGCTTCTAGCCGCAGGTATTATCTACCCTATAGCTGATAGTAAGTGGGTAAGTCCAGTTCATTGTGTTCCTAAGAAACGAGGGACAAATGTAGTCCCTAATGATAAGAATGAACTAATACCTCAGAGAATTATTATTGGATATAGAATGTGTATTGATTACAGGAAGTTGAACAAGGCAACTAGGAAGGACCACTACCCGCTGCCCTTTATTGATCAGATGCTTGAGAGGCTGTCGAAAAACACCCACTTTTTCTATCTTGACGGGTACTCTGGCTTCTCTCAAATTCATGTTAACACTGCCGATCAAGAGAAGACCACTTTCACTTGTCCTTATGGTACTTATGCTTATAGGCGTATGCCTTTTGGTTTATGCAATGCCCCTGCTACTTTTCAGAGATGTATGTCTGCAATATTCCATGGTTTCTGTGAGGAGATTGTGGAAGTCTTCATGGAAGATTTCTTCGTCTATGGAACTTCCTTTGACCACTGTCTCCACAATATTAATAAATTTTTGCAGAGATGCGAGGATACAAACTTAGTTCTAAAGTGGGAAAAGTGCCACTTCATGGTTAACGAAGGGATCGTGCTTGGCCACAAGATTTCCGAGAGGGAATTGAAGTGGACAAGGCGAAGATTGAAGCTATCGAAAGGATGCCCTATCCAAGGGACATTAAAGGTATTCGTAGTTTTCTCGGTCATGCTGGTTTCTATAGAAGATTTATTAAAGACTTTTCTAAGACCTCGAGACCCCTCACTAATCTTCTCCAGAAGGATGTTCCTTTTGTATTTGATGAAGATTGTAAGGAGGCTTTCGAAGTTCTTAAGAAAGCTTTAATAACCGCTCCTATAGTACAACCGCCTGACTGGAGTTTGCCCTTTGAAATTATGTGTGATTCTAGTGATTTTGCTGTTGGAGCTGTTTTAGGACAAAGGGTTGATAAAAAATTGAATGTTATCCATTATGCTAGTAAACCCCTTGATAGTGCTCAAAATAATTATGCTACTACTGAGAAGGAATTCTTAGCAGTAGTGTTTGCTTGTGATAAGTTTAGGCAGTATATTGTTGATTCTAAAGTTATTATTCATACTGACCATGCTGCCATTAAGTATCTTATGACGAAGAAGGATGCCAAGCCAAGACTCATCAGATGGGTACTCCTCCTTCAAGAATTTGATTTGCAGATTGTTGATAGAAAAGGAGCAGACAACCCTGTAGCGGACAATCTTTCAAGGATGGAAGATATACCGCATGATCCCATCCCAGTCAACGACAGTTTTCTAGACGAACAACTTGCCATTGTTAAAGTACAATCTCTTTCCGATCATTGGTTTGCAGATTATGCTAATTTTATCGTTGCAAAGTATTTGCCTCCAGGTTTAACATTTCAGCAAAGGAAGAAGTTCTTCCATGATTTGAGGCATTAATTTTGGGATGACCCACATCTTTTCAAAGAAGGTCCAGACGGGATCGTGAGAAGATGCATACCGGAACACGAGAAGAAGGACATTCTCAAGCAATGTCACGATAGTCCCTATGGAGGACATCACGCCGATGAGAGAACCGCACATAAGGTTCTCCAATCAGGTTTTTATTGACCTACTCTCTTTAAAGATGCTAGAAATTATGTTTTAGCCTGTGATAAATGTCAGAGAGTTGGTAATATTAGTAGAAGGAATGAGATTCCTATGAATTACTCACTAGTGATTGAGCCTTTTGATTGCTGGGGTTTTGATTTTATGGGTCCTTTTCCTTCTTCGCACAAGTACACTCACATATTAGTTGATGTTGATTATGTAACCAAGTGGGTTGAAGCAATCCCCACTGAGAGTGCTGATCACAAAACATCTTTGAAAATGCTCAAAGATGTAATTTTCCCTAGGTTTGGTGTACCTAGGTATCTCATGACTGATGGACGATCACACTTCACGCATGGAGCTTTTAGAAAAGCTTTAGCCAAGTACGATGTCAATCATAGAATTGCTTCACCGTACCATCCTCAAACTAGTGGGCAAGTTGAGTTAACCAATAGAGAGATCAAGTTGATCTTGCAAAAGACAGTTAACAGAAATAGGAAGGACTGGTCAAATAAGTTAGGAGATGCTTTGTGGGCGTATAGAACTGCTTACAAAAAACCCATGGGCATGTCTCCCTATAAAATGGTCTATGGCAAGGCTTGCCATTTGCCATTAGAGTTAGAGCACAAAGCTTTCTGGGCTGTTAGAGAGCTTAATGCTGACCCAAATTTAGCTGGTGAAAAGCGTCTCATGAACTTGACTTCTCTAGATGAGTGGAGAAGTGAAGCTTACGAGAGCGCTAAAATGTTCAAGGAAAAGGTAAAGAAGTGGCATGACAGGAGGATTCTGAAACGTGAATTTAATGTTGGTGATAAAGTTTTATTGTTTAGATCCCGTTTCAGGTTTTCTCAAGGTAAACTACTTTCCAGGTGGGAAGGGCCATTTCATATCGAAGAAGTCTACCGGTCTGGTGCAATCAAGATTAACAATTTTGAAGGCACCAAACCTCAGGTTGTGAATGGGCAAAGACTCAAGCATTACATGGTGGGAGATCCCGTCAATGTAGATGTAAATATAATACGCACAACAACTCATGAAGAACATGTTGCAGCCCTGTTTCAGACACCGACAGAAGCAGAATAAGAAAAGGTATGTATTACGGTAAGGAAACATCGCGAACCGCCATAAAAGTTCCATATTATGAGTTTTTGCAAAATTAGGAAAATTCGAGGCCTAAGTGGAGCCGGAGAGGAGCTCCAGGGGGCCCAGGCACCCCCCCCGGCGCGACCTACCTCCTGGCCGCGCCGGGAGGCCGCCTGGGCACCCAGGAGTCCATCTCCGACCCACTTTGGCTCGTTACCTTCCTTCTGTTGCAGAAATTTTTGCTATATATTTGTCCGGGTCGTTCCGGCAACGTATCTCGCGATTTCGTGTGTTTTATCTTCAATCTGTTTCTGCCAGGAAATCTTTTAGCTAGACCTAGGTGCCATGGCTTCCCCAAGTTCCCCCAAGGACAAGTTTGTCGCCAACGTCATCAACCCTTACCTCGCTGAGGTGAAGAAGCACCCTCAGGTTGTTCGGATGGAGGACCGTGTCCTCCATCAAGAAGATCTGAAGGGACCTGTCAAGGAGGGGAGCATCCAGGCCAGGCTAGAAGAAGTGGAGCAAGAAGTATTCAAGTACAATAAGATGATCGAGCGGGGTGTTGAAGCCAACTTCGACCTCATCAATGATCTGAAGGCTTTCTACAAGAAGGAGATGAAGGAGATGTGGAAAAGCATCACCGCTTCTAGATAAAGAATTGAAGAGCTCCAAGGGAAAATTTATGATCTACATCACCAGCACTGTGAGTATGAACTAAGGTTTATGCATATGGGTATGGGTGCTGCATGCAGGATTCAGGAGACAAACTTCTCATATGAGACTGGAGAACTGTAACAGCCCAGTTTTCACAAAAATTAAAAAATTTGTTTTCGGTGTGAATTATTTGATTGTCTGATTTGTTTGCGGTGTTTGCATCCCCGATTTATCGATCGGCGATTATTTTTCCCCCTCTTATCTCGTACCGGATGGAGACCGACCCTTGACACCCGTGGAGCCGCCGCCTCCGTGCTCGTGGGCAGCCTCGCCGCCGCCGCCGGCCAGCAGCCCACCGCCGGCGCCCCTCCCTCTCTTCCTCCCCTTCCCCTCTCCTCTCTTTCTCCCTCCCTCTCTCTAACTCCCTCTCTCCCGCAGGACCCGCGCCATGGCCATGGGCTCCTCTGGCTAGGAGCTCTGCCCGCGCCGCCATGCCATGGAGCCGCCCGAGCTGGCATCCCCGCCGCCCAGATCCGGCGAGCAGCCGCGGATCCGGCCGCCCCCGCCGCTCCTGTACCCCCCCCCCCCCACCCCGACCGCGCGCCCTGCCGGAGTCCGGTGCGCCGCCGCGTTGAGGTGGCCGCCGCCACCAGTCTCTCCGTGCGGGAGCACGAAGCCCCTGCCCGATCCAGCGAGCTGGGCCGGTGCAGCCCAGCGCCCACGTGGGCCGGCCTCTGCGCACCGCACGGCCCAGGCCAGGCCTCCAGCCCAGCAGCGGCCTCAAGCGGCCATATGGGCTCGGCCCAGTTGGGGTGAGACCCGCATGCCTTTTTTTTCCTGAGATCTCTGTTATTTTCCTAAGTGCTGATAAAACTGCTGCTGTTTCCGTTTTGCGATGCGATTACCCGTTGAACCGTAGCTCCGATGAACGTGCCCCCAAAATGAAAGTTGCTCAGAATTGCGTGTACTTTAATTCATCTTTTGTGAGTTTTTGCATTTGAGCTCATCTTGATTGTGTAAATGTGTGCTAAAGTGGGCATCAGGCCGTTAAACTGCTACTTTTCCTGTTAGATGCTGCTGTTATTATTTTGTTGCAACTTTGCATGATGATTGTAACAAATCCATGAGGCCTATTGCATTGATTCTTTTTCCATTGTGTTAAGAATCATGTGTACTGAAATTACATGCTTTAACTTGCCATGTTTGGGTGCTTTAGCTGTATTAAATCTTGCTCCAAACTGGTGATCCTGATGTTAATGTGCTGCTGTTGCTGAAACTGTTATTTTGTTGCAACTTCGGTCGACGAGTGTGTCGCGACCGTTTATCGGATTTGAGTGATTCCAATTGCATATTGTTAAGCATCATGTCTACTTTCATTACATGTATTGCATCTTCATGTTAGCATTAATGGTCATATAGTTATTTAGCTCCAAAGTTGCTATGCTGCTGTTTTTGACAGCTACCTCTGTTTTTCTCTGTTACTTTGCGATGCCATGTTGTTTGCTTAATATCTTTTGATCTATGATGCCTTTTTGCATGATTATATTTTCCATGCCTTCCATGTAATGTCTACTTTAATTTCAAGTCATTTGTGAGCATGTTTGCATTGTTTAACCTGTTTATGCACTTCTCTAAAGTGTGCTTCGTGATGTTGGCAGATTGTGCCCGTAACTTGTTTTGCTTGTATCTTTTTAACCGTAACTCCATTTGGGGTGTTCTTTATATGTAACTTGATTAGTTTTTCGTGTACTTTGTGTTTATGCTATTGTTTGTTGTTGTTAACCAACCTAAAATATGATTTAGGACAGAACAGTACCAAATGTTTTAATCATCGTGCGGCACTTAGTGTATGCAATGTTTAGGTTGTGCCTCACTTAAATTGACTAGTATAGATAGTTTCCTTTATGCTTCACCTCTTGTCATGTTTGTGTGCTATGCCATGCTTTCTTGAGTTGCCATGTTAACAACTTTGTTGATCACCTGTAGCTAAGCAACTTGAACCACCGTAAACGTGCGGTATTCGTCGTGTGTGACCGATACCCCACTTAAACTGTTAGTAACTGTTCTCGACGATAGATCCGTATCGCATTGTCGTGCCTTGTGTTGTCTCTTTGATCTTGTATTGCTCCGTAGTAATAGTGGTGCACCGTTGATTGCTTTCCAGTGTTTATCGTCTTGTGTGCTTCCGCGGGTACCTCTCGGAGACGATGCGAGCTTGCGATCGACTACACCTTCGGAACCCGACTTAACAACAGGCAAGGACTATACATTACTTATGATCCATTCTATTTCAACCAGCGGTTTGCATGCTAGTCTAGGTTAGGTTCGATGTTTGATCCTACCACATGTTTACAACCTCTTTCAAACCGATACAGCCATGTCCGCTCCCAGCAAACCTTGTACTGCTATGTTACTATTTCTCGTTGCTCAGCCCTTGCTTAGTATGCATGCTTAGGATGCTACGATGTTACCCTGTTACTCCTTGGTTTGGGATATCACATTATTATATTTTTGTTGATGATATGATTATTATAATGTTGACTATATTTGACGAAGGATGGAAGGTCTAGGCTATCCCGCCCCGACGCTTTGTTCCATTCGAGTGACCTAGGACCCGAGTTCCGGGTATTGGTTTTAAGACTGAGCGTGCCTAATCGCGTGTGGGATTTTATGGGGTCCCCTCTTCTTACCTACCTAGCTTCAAACATTTCTAGAGGTGGCCCAAGCTGATTTATCATTTGAAACCGTGTGTGTGCTGGTCAGCTGCCAGTAGTTTTCAAACAACTCGGGCCAGCGGAGACTTAGTTCCTCTGTTGGTACACACTTGGTGAGCTAGGGAAGTCCCCTGTTATATGGGCGAGACTAACCCGAGCTTAGCCTTACGGAAGAGTCCGATCCGAGAGCGTGGCCAGCTTTTGGATTGGGTGTCGACTCCCTGGGGGCCACCCGGATTTGTTCGTTGTTAGTTAGAGGGACCTGTCGTTTCGGATCTCTTGGAACTAAATCATAAAATGGTTGCCTATAATGGGTAGCAACTGAGAGAGATGGGCGAGCATGCGACGCCACGTAATGGGCAGTTGGTACACCCCTGCAGGGTTAAATCTTTTCGAGAAGCCGTGTCCACGCTTATGGACGACTTGAGACCTACTCCTTGTTCATAGACAACAACAACTGAGATAATCTTAATATAACTTGATCAACGTGTGTGTGCCTTGATTGCTTCTTCTTCGTCGGGATGCGAAGAGGAGGACAAGGATAGGATAGGTGTTATGTTTGCGTAAGTAGTTGATAGCAAGACTTGTTGGAGGCGATTCCTCATCGAATGCTTGGCTTCTTATCTTACTCTCTAGATCGTTAGCCACTTCATAAATGCTAGTGCGGCAGCAACCTCACCACTTACCCCTTCCTTACCGTAAACTACTAGTTGTCCTAGAATGACGAGTGATGAAGTCCTTGCTGGGTCAGATGACCACTACAGTTGGATGCTGAGTACCTCTGTACTCATGATACTACCCCCAAACTCTTTTCAGGGTTCTTGATCGACAACAGGTATGGTGATCGACGTTTCACGTGGAGACTCGACGACGACTAGTTAGGAGGATCCTGGCGGAGGGCCTGGACCCGTGTGGTTATGGGATCGTTGATTTTCTTTTGCCACTAGGCTTTTGCTTGTAGTCTGTACTCAGACATGTATCTTCCGCTGTTGTATTGTATTTGAGGCAGTTGTATGACGATTGTATGAGATGTTGTATCCTGTATCTGTAATTTTGTGATATCATGTTGGAAATCCGGGGCATATGGCTTTGTCATATGTCGCGGTGGGACCGGTATGTGCTTCGTCCCCGGATCTGGGTGGAAACACCTAGATCTGGAACAGTACCGCATATCGGGCCTTACAACTTGGTATCAGAGCCTTACCGACCGTAGGATCCCTTCTCTGGACGAAGTCGAGTCTAGACAAAAACTATTTTGTAGTTGCTAAGTTAGTTATCGGAGAGTAGGAATCTTTTTACTCCTTACCCTTGCTCTGGTCAGGACAAGTGTCGTAAGTGTTTTAATTCTCGCCTTACCCCCTTCAAACTTTAGGATCTCGAGAGTGTGGAGTATCGGAACCGTTACAATGCTTTGCTTGCAGCGTATTGTCTCGATTCCGATCTCGGGTGGGCAAATCCTGTAGTGACTTTAGACTTCTAACTCTGGTGTACATCTTGGTCACCCTTTGCCCTCCCTCCTTTTGCCCGGTGTTTTTACGACTTGCGTCGAAAATCACTATCCCTTGATTTGGTTATCATTGTCGTTCCTCCTCTTGACACCGACGGTTTCGTAGTTTCGACGATGTCATCTCTCTGCGGAAATTTATCTCGACAGAAGTTCGACGTTGACATGGAGCAGAGTCCCTTGTTGGTGGTGTTGAAGATCGTCGTCTCTCTTTTCTCTCCCCCCCTCTCCCCCGGATCGTCCTGGATCTCGGGACGAGATCCCTTGTTGGTGGTGTTGTATTGTAACAGCCCAGTTTTCACAAAAATTAAAAATTTTGTTTTCGGTGTGAATTGTTTGATTGTCTGATTTGTTTGTGGTGTTTGCATCCCCGATTTATCGATCGGCGATTATTTTTTCCCCCTCTTATCTCGTACCGGACGGAGACCGTCCCTTGCCACCCTGACACTCGACCTTGCGACACCGGGTTTCACCCGATCACCGTCGCGAAAACCGCACGAGACCAGCCGCAACCAACGGAATGAAAACCCCGTTTAATAATTAAACGGGATATTTTTATAGCGCGCCGGAAAATGTTTTCGGAACGGTTCCAGCGCGAGGTGAACGCCTCCTGCTCGACGCACTGATCGCGCAGTTCGAAGTTTTACCCGAATCGGAGGTACTGCGGACCCCCGGCGGTCAGAAACGTGAGCACCGCGCGCGCGAGAGAAAATAAAACAGGATGTTTTTGCAAACTGCCAGCCACCTGGGCTATAAATAGACCACCCCACCACTTAGGGTTTCCCTAGCCAAAATTTGCAGCCACCCCCCCTCCACTTTGCCCAGTTTTACCCCAAAATCCCCAATTTTCGCAGCAGTTCCAGCCCATGAGATCTGGACCGTCAGATCGCCCGATCTGATGGCCGAGATCGCCTCCAGCCTTCTCTCTCCTCACCTCCTCTCCACCCACACCCGTGGAGCCGCCGCCTCCGTGCCCGTGGGCAGCCTCGCCGCCGCCGCCGGCCAGCAGCCCACCACCGGCGCCCCTCCCTCTCTTCCTCCCCTTCCCCTCTCCTCTCTTTCTCCCTCCTCCCTCTCTCTAACTCCCTCTCTCCCGCAGGACCCACGCCATGGCCATGGGCTCCTCTGGCTAGGAGCTCTTCCCGCGCTGCCACGCCATGGGGCCGCCCGAGATGGCCTCCCCGCCGCCCAGATCCGGTCTCCCCCGCCGCTCCTGTACCCCCCCCCTCCCCGACCGCGCGCCCTGCCAGAGTCCGGCGCGCCGCCGCGTTGAGGTGGCCGCCGCCACCAGTCTCTCCGTGCGGGAGCACGAAGCCCCTGCCCGATCCAGCGAGTTGGGCCGGTGCAGCCTAGCGCCCACGTGGGTCGGCCTCTGCGCACCGCGCGGCCCAGGCCAGGCCTCCAACCCAGCAGCGGCCTCCAACGGCCAGATGGGCTCGGCCCAGTTGGGGTGAGACCCGCATGCCTTTTTTTTCCTGAGATCTTTGTTATTTTGCTTCCCGTTGAACTGTAGCTCCGATGAACGTGCCCCCAAAACGAAAGTTGCTTAGAATTGCGTGTACTTTAATTCATCTTTTGTGAGTTTTTGCATTTGAGCTCATCTTGATTGTGTAAATGTGTGCTAAAGTGGGCATCAGGCCGTTAAACTGCTACTTTTCCTGTTAGATGTTGTTGTTATTATTTTGTTGCAATTTTGCATGATGATTGTAACAAATCCATGAGGCCTATTGCATTGATTCTTTTTCCATTGTGTTAAGCATCATGTGTACTTCAATTCCATGCTTTAACTTGCCATGTTTGGGTGCTTTAGCTGTATTAAATCTTGCTCCAAAGTGGTGATCCTGATGTTAATGTGCTGCTGTTGCTGAAACTGTTATTTTGTTGCAACTTCGGTCGACGAGTGTGTCGCGACCGTTTATCGGATTTGAGTGATTCCAATTGCATATTGTTAAGCATCATGTCTAATTTCATTACACGTATTGCATCTTCATGTTAGCATTAATGGTCATATAGTTATTTAGCTCCAAAGTTGCTATGCTGCTGTTTTTGACAGCCACCTCTGTTTTTCTCTGTTACTTTGCGATGCCATGTTGTTTGCTTAATATCTTTTGATCTATGATGCCTTTTTGCATGATTCTTTTTTACATGCCTTCCATGTCATGTCTACTTTAATTTCAAGTCATTTGTGAGCATGTTTGCATTGTTTAACCTGTTTATGCACTTCTCTAAAGTGTGCTTCGTGATGTTGGCAGATTGTGCCCGTAACTTGTTTTGCTTGTATCTTTTTAACCGTAACTCCGTTTGGGGTGTTCTTTATATGTAACTTGATTAGTTTTTCGTGTACTTTGTGTTTATGCTATTGTTTGTAGTTGTTAACCAACCTAAAATATGGTTTAGGACAGAACAGTACCAAATGTTTTAATCATCGTGCGGCACTTAGTGTATGCAATGTTTAGGTTGTGCCTCACTTAAATTGACTAGTATAGATAGTTTCCTTTATGCTTCACCTCTTGTCATGTTTGTGTGCTATGCCATGCTTTCTTGAGTTGCCATGTTAACAACTTTGTTGATCCCCTGTAGCTAAGCAACTTGAACCACCGTAAACGTGCGGTATTCGTCGTGTGTGACCGATACCCCACTTAAACTGTTAGTAACCGTTCTCGACGATAGATCCGTATCGCATTGTCGTGCCTTGTGTTGTCTCTTTGATCTTGTATTGCTCCGTAGTAATAGTGGTGCACCGTTGATTGCTTTCCAGTGTTTATCGTCTTGTGTGCTTCCGCGGGTACCTCTCGGAGACGATACGAGCTTGCGATCGACTACAACTTCGGAACCCGACTTAACAACAGGCAAGGACTATACATTACATATGATCCATTCTATTTCAACCAGCGGTTTGCATGCTAGTCTAGGTTAGGTTCGATGTTTGATCCTACCACATGTTTACAACCTCTTTCAAACCGATACAGCCATGTCCCCTCCCAGCAAACCTTGTACTGCTATGTTACTATTGCTCGTTGCTCAGCCCTTGCTTAGTATGCATGCTTAGGATGCTACGATGTTACCCTGTTACTCCTTGGTTTGGGATATCACATTATTATATTGTTGTTGATGATATGATTATTATAATGTTGACTATATTTGACGAAGGATGGAAGGTCTAGGCTATCCCGCCCCAACGCTTTGTTCCATTCGAGTGACCTAGGACCCGAGTTCCGGGTATTGGTTTTAAGACTGAGCGTGCCTAATCGCGTGTGGGATTTTATGGGGTCCCCTCTTCTTACCTACCTAGCTTCAAACATTTCTAGAGGTGGCCCAAGCTGATTTACCATTTGAAACCGTGTGTGTGCTGGTCAGCTGCCAGTAGTTTTCAAACCACTCGGGCCAGCGGAGACTTAGTTCCTCTGTTGGTCCACACTTGGTGAGCTAGGGAAGTCCCCTGTTATAGAGGCGAGACTAACCCCGACCTTAGCCTTACGGAAGAGTCCGATCCGAGATCGTGGCCAGCTTTTGGATTGGGTGTCGACTCCCCGGGGGCCACCCGGATTTGTTCGTTGTTAGTTAGAGGGACCTGTCGTTTTGGATCTCTTGGAACTAAATCATAAAATGGTTGCCTATAATGGGTAGCAACTGAGAGAGATGGGCGAGCATGCGACGCCTCGTAATGGGCAGTTGGTACACCCCTGCAGGGTTAAATATTTTCGAGAAACCGTATCCACGGTTATGGACGACTTGAGACCTACTCCTTGTTCATAGACAACAACAACTGAGATAATCTTAATATAACTTGATCAACGTGTGTGTGCCTTGATTGCTTCTTCTTCGTCGGGATGCGAAGAGGAGGACAAGGATAGGATAGGTGTTATGTTTGCGTAAGTAGTTGATAGCAAGACTTGTTGGAGGCGATTCCTCATCGAATGCTTGGCTTCTTATCTTACTCTCTAGATCGTTAGCCACTTCATAAATTCTAGTGCGGCAGCAACCTCACCACTTACCCCTTCCTTACCGTAAACTACTAGTTGTCCTAGAATGACGAGTGATGAAGTCCTTGTTGGGTCAGATGACCACTACAGTTGGATGCTGAGTACCTCTGTACTCATGATACTACCCCCAAACTCTTTTCAGGGTTCTTGATCGACAACAGGTATGGTGATCGACGTTTCACGTGGAGACTCGACGACGACTAGTTAGGCGGATCCTGGCGGAGGGCCTGGACCCGTGTGGTTATGGGATCGTTGATTTTCTTTTGCCACTAGGCTTTTTCTTGTAGTCTGTACTCAGACATGTATCTTCCGCTGTTGTATTGTATTTGAGGCAGTTGTATGCCGATTGTATGAGATGTTGTATCCTGTATCTGTAATGTTGTGATATCATGTTGGAAATCCGAGGCATATGGCTTTGTCATATGTCGTGGTGGGACCGGTATGTGCTTCGTCCCCGGATCTGGGTGGAAACACCTAGATCTGGAACAGTACCGCATATCGGGCCTTACAAGAACCCCTTCCATGGAAGCGCTTCGCCGAGGACTACGTGATCAACATGAACAGGAATGAGGAGTGAAATCTCCTTGGGTAATTGCATCCCCTTGGCTTGTTTCAAGCTTGGGGGAGTCCCGGTATCTTTATCTTTATCTTAGTCTTTTAGAGTCAAGTAGAGTCATATCATGTCTAGGGAGGTTATTATGAAATAGGTGTTTGCATCGAGGTCTATCACTCCTTCTATGGAGAGATTGTATCCGTGAGTGTGGAGTCGTCTATAATGGAATATGAATGAGAATTCTATTAGTTCCTTCGCTACACTCGGTATTCTCTTCGCGCAATCGGCCTCATATGACGATTCTTATGGGGAGTATTGACCTTATATCAGGTATGGCTTTGAAAACTTTATTTAATTTTGGCAAACATAGCTTTGGTCATGACAACATGCATGTTTTCAAAAGTAGCGACATAGCCAAAACCTTTATGTTATTATGCTTGAAGTGTTATGTTGACAAGGAAGACAACTTGATGTGTTATGCTTACCTTAATGTTTATGCCTTATATGTTTTACATCTTAATTAGCATCAATTGTCTGTTCTCTCAAAGTCTTTGCTAGCCAAACTCTTTGCCAAGTAGATTTCTGCTTGTGCATCCATACCCTGAAACCAATACCTTCCATATGAGTCCACCATACCTTCCTATTCGTGGTATTCCCCTACCACTCCTATAAGTATAGAATTTATGTGTTATCCTTAAATGTTCAAAATCTTCTGTTTTGTGCCTCTTGTTTAGCTCATGAGGAAGTAGTAGGTAATTAATGATCTTCTTAAGTTGGACAAGTTTTACCCCGGGATTGCATGTCTAATCTGCAAACCCATAATACGAGGAGGAACTGGCATGGGTGCGCCCAGCTCGAAAGATAATATAACAAACAAACCCTCCTTCACGCTTGGTCTATGAGAAATCAGAAACTTTGGCAGTGATAAACAAAGGAGATTAAGGGGATGTGATCGTCCCCACTTGGGAGTCGTTCCTCGAAACTTGTCCATCTTGAGAAGTAATTGAGCTATCTATTAGCATTCGTTCACAAACTATGCACCGCCCCAAAATCTATTTTTATTCTGTTTGATTTAAGGATAACACATGAGTTTTCCCTGCTTTCCCTTAACAAGGCCTTTCATCCACCTTCGTTTTGAGTCAGTTGTCCCACTTCCTTCTTTTCTCTAAGAGAACAGACATTTGATGTTGATGAGGATTCATCCTTATAAAGCTGCATTAAGTTTTGCCATGCCACATCCTTGTTGACATTATCTTTTGATAAGTAAGTTGTTTGCGAAAGCTTTTGCCAAGCAAGCATCTTCCTTTGTGTTAGCATTTACACTTCATTACTAATAACATGTTCTTTCAAAAGCTTAAAATTGTTTCATTAAAAAGAAAGAGCAAGAGTAAAAGTTATTAGTTGTCCTTTGACCAAGGATATGTTTGCCATAATTTGATGAGTTTCCTCAGCCCTACTTTTGATTATAATTGTTATTACTTCCTCATAAGGGCCTTATGAGTTGAGGTTGCTGTTGAGGATGCTTGAGTTTGATGAAGAAACCTTGATGCTTCTTGTCCGTATTCTATTTATCGACACTTCACTCTCTAAAATTGTGGACAAATTTACCGAGCTCAGTATTCGCTTGGGGACAAGCGAGGTCTAAGCTTGGGGGAGTTGATACGTCCAAAATGCATCACTATTTTATATAGTAATTCTTTCTTATTCATTGATATATTTCATGATATGATGCTATTCTTATGTTGTTTTGGCCTATTTTACACAGTTTGCAACTTTCCGGTGCCGAAGCAGCAGACGCAGGATTCAGCGGTAAAAAGTGGACGCTGAGTTGCTGAAGAAGAATACCTCCAAATTGCCTGAAAATCGACGGAGGGTATTTTCCAGAAGGATCACGAAGACACGCAAAAGTGCGACCAGAGGGGGGCCACAGGGTGCCTAGGCGGCCACCTGGCGCGGCCCCCACCCTGGCCGCGCCGGGAGGGCGCCTAGGCCCCTGGGACCACTCCCGGTTCCCCCCTCTGGCCTATATAACCCACATCATCCAGAAACCCTAAAGGGGGGGGTTACGGAATTCTGCCGCCACTCCGTGGCGGAAACCTACAGAGAAAAAAAGCCATCTCTGGCGGGCAGATTCCGCCGGGGAGATCACCTCCCGGAAGGGGAGATCATCGCCATCGTCATCACCATCGTCACGGGCATCATCGAGATCATCATCAACATCATCCCCATCATCAGCACCATCTCCACCTCCATCCAATCTCATCTCACGATTGCAACTTGTGTTTTAATCCGTACTATCTATCCTCTCTACTCTATCGGTGTTGATTACTACTTTGTGGTGAATGCTATTGAGTTTTGTTGGAGAAATATTATTGTGTCCGGATTGTTTATCATCTATTTATCCCCACTGATCATGATCTCTTTTATGTCTTGTGAGTAGTTACTTTAGTTCTTGAGGACATGGGAGAAGTCTAGTTGTTAGTAGTCATATGATGTTGAAGTAATATGTGTTGTTTGATATTTAAGTTGTGTTGTTATTTTCCTAGTGGTGTTGTGTGAGTCGAACACTCAACACTTCGCCTTATCAAGGACCTAGGGGAATACATTGTGTACAAAGGATGCTTACGGTGGGTTGCCGTAGTGAGAGAAACCTAAACCCCAGTTTGCACACTTTTGCACAAGGGAACAATGGATCACCGGTCGTATTGCTATGGTTAGGCTTTTTCCTTAATTACTATCTTGTATTTGCGGATGCTTGCAAGGTGTTTAATCATAAGAGTGCACTTATCTTAGTCTAGAGGGTGTACTAGCATAGATCCACCCACTCAA
Source organism: Bromus sterilis (assembly GCA_950022295.1). NCBI lineage: Eukaryota > Viridiplantae > Streptophyta > Magnoliopsida > Poales > Poaceae > Bromus > Bromus sterilis. The sequence goes on from OX465601.1 coordinate 280,966,037, forward strand.
CACTTATCAACACAGCACATAGTGCCGATACGGAATATGGCGAAAGCACATGACTACCTCTCCCGTGTGTCCTCAAGAACACTTTAGACTTTATAAGTTCAGTTGCTAGGCCTCTCCTTTGCTCGGAAAGGATTGGGCCACTCGTTACTCTCCAGTGCCTTTTACTTTGCTCGTTTTTACTTTCCTGTTGCTTATACCAAGAAAACCCCTAAAAAGTTATCTTTCAGTGCTTGCAGTTATCTCCTTGCTAAAGTCACTTGCTATTACCTTCTGCTCCTCATTGGGTTCTACACTCTTACTTATCAAAAATGCTGCAATAGATCCCTTACGGTTGTGGGTCATCACGGTCACGCACCCGATAGAACCCACAGTGCAAAGTTTGTATGGACTCGAAGACAGCTCTCGATCGCAAAGGACTCGAACACAGCTCTCGGTTACAAAGAAATCGAAGACAACTCCTGATCGCCAAGGACTTGAACACAGTTTTCGGTTGCATAAGGCCCAAAGATAAATTCCATTGCAAAGGCTCAAGCACAGTTTACATCACAAGGATCATTTTCAGTACAAAAAATTCAAAGTACATTGGATAGAAGGCAGCTCTGATCACTCGAAGGCAATCCTCATTACATCGAGCACTAACCTAGTTACAATAAAGCCTACAGCATCAATCACCCAAGGAATTATGACTTCTACATGTGCGCCCATGCCGGGATGATTGGCACTAAGACATCAAGCATCATTACAGACAAAGGAGGAGTCAAAGCAGCAGGCTCATGATGTCAATGACATAACAAAAGGTGAAGCTCGACTTATTTGCGGAGCAATTGAAGACGATGCTCCACCAGCTTCTTCTCTTGCTCCACTAGCTTCTTCTCCATCTCTGCCCGAGCTGCCGGCAAAGATGACGCCGCTGCCTCCAGTTCTACAAGGTCGCCTGCCATGCTCGTTTAACCGGTGGCTTGACATCGAGGTCCTCTTTAGAGCCAGAGGGGGAAGCAATTGAAGACAGCTCACCACCAGCACCAGAAGAGTCCCCGGAGAAGGAAACAGTCGAAGACGCAGGCGAAGGACTCCTCGACTTTGTGGAGCTGTCGCTGCTCGACTCCTGCCAGTGCGGATCCATGTTGTTGCCGCTCGGGTCGAACGCGCGGACAGTGACAGTGCTTTCACCGTCAAAACGACAGCTGAGCATATCGCCATCTCGCAAATTCAACCGCCGAGCAAACAAACTCCAACCAGAGCCAAGAAAAATCAAGCGGGAACTATCAACCTCCAAGTCAACATAAGAAGGAGATCGACAGCTCCCTTGAAGATGCAGAAGCAAGCCATCCAAGCCACGTTCAGAGACAATGGCGGAAAAAGCATAGGGAAGAAGAACGCGATTGGCGCTCTGGCCACGAACGCGTACAAGAAAATCATAGCGCCGGAATCCCTCCTCCAAGGGAGAGGAGGAAGGCACTGGCGCCGTACCATGGAGACTACCACGGCATGAGCGTGGTGTACGGCCACCACGGCCACGACCAACACCCCGCTTGGGAGCCATGAGATGAACAAGAGAAGAAAGAAGAGGCAAAGCAGCAAGCCGGATGGAGGTGAAACGCTGTGAAAGAGAAAGGCTTATTTATAGAAAAAAAATCTCCCAGCACAGAGAAGCCGAGACGACAGCAGCAATTAATTCAAAGACCAAACGTCGCAGACGTCTCAGATTCCAAGACCAAGATGCTTTCCCACGGGACGCACTGTGCGTGAGACGCGTCAATTCACGCGCGTTTCCAACGCGCGTATCGGAAACTCAACCAGCGCCTGCCGCACGCCAGAGCGGTCATCATTATGACCGGTCATGAAGACGTGAAGGCTCACTGGCGAGGCATCCCTGGCAGCCATCAAACAGAGGCATCGTTATCCTGACAAGCGGCGAACAAAACCAACAGACATCAAGGCTCAGAGATTCCATCTCTCAGATCTTTTTCCCGATGAAGAAAAACTTCTTACTCCCATCGGGAGAGCACATCATGAGAGTCCCGGGTGCTCCCTCACCCAAAGGTCAGCAATGTGCTCGAGTGACCACTCGCACTCTCGAGAGTCTCGGGTGCTCCCTCAACCCGACGCAAGACAAACATTCATTCGCCAAGATCATACGGCGCTAAGAGTCTCAGGTGCTCCCTCACCTCAAGAACCGAAATGGCATTCGAGTGACTACTCGTGAAAAAAACCCCGTCTGAGCACTCAAAACAAGCTCCACGGGTGCATGAGTGAACAGCTCGCTTGATGTTTTGTTCCAAGCGGGTGCAATGCTATTAGGCTCCGCGCCTCAAAAACACACATTCCTAGAACACGATACACTGTGCCAAGATGCCATGCAAGATTAGCGTGTAGGTAAGACCCCGCTGCGAAGTTCGGTCGGGCTGGGACTTGCCGAAGAGCGATTTCACTCCCAACCTTTTCCATGCGCTGCGCATGATAGAAAAATCCGAGCGGACGCGCCTTAGGCTACGCACATTACTGGCGGCAAATGAACACCGTAAGGCCTGAAGCGGCAGGACTTTTGCTCGACACCAGTGTTCCAAGCTCACGTCGAGGGACGTGGGTTTGATTGGGCTACTGCGTTATTTGCCCTAGTGCAATTCAGCAAGGCTAGACCAGTCGACTCCTTGGGCCCTTTCAGCTTAGCATCCCTCGAAACAGGTTTTGTCATGGCCACCAGACTGCCAGCGACCCGCGGATGTACCGCGCATACCAATAACCGACAAATGAGTGTACTCGAGTCCCTGTGCGACTCTTCGAGTCCCCCAGGCACTCGGGGGCTACTGACGAGGGGGTGACCCCACGACTCCTACGGATAAGCCTACCTGGTGTCCCTGAAGACATAAGGCCCATGAAGATACATCCTCGTCCTGCTAATTGGCACCGACTTAGGAGTCTGCGACTCACAAGGAAGGTGCGAAGACCTGCCGTACGGAGCAAGCTAGGATTAGGAAATCTTACCTGTAAACGTAGATGAACTCCCCGAGACCTAGCCCAGTATATAAGGGTTAGGAGGGGCGACACCAAAGAGGAATATCATCTGTAAACCTACCCTTGAGCGCTCCAGCCTTGGCATCCGCTGTAATCGCATCTCCCCTATCAATAATATTGAGCAGGAGTGTGTCTTCTTGTTTGCCGACGAGCTATCGTCCAACCTGTGCCTCTCATGACTAACCAGGATCCCTGAGCATGGAATTTGCCGGGGTTGATCCCCGTCAATTGGTTATCACAGAATTCATTTATAAAATGTCATGATTTGTAATTAATATGAACCTAGACAAAAATCTAAGAAATTTTTATGTAGAACACGTTTTAATCTAAGCTACCGTTTACAAGTTAAAAGCATAACCAAAATGTACCTAATATTGTGAATAATATATTCAAATATGAATAAAGAATGCACTGAGCCGAATATGTACCAAACCGGGCCTAAACAGTGAGAGCGGAAGATAACAAAATATCACATGTGCGAGAAAATCTATAGGGAAAAAACGTCAGCTAGGAAATCTCATAGTCCACACATTTTTGAAACGCTGACATGACGCTTTGAGATTCGCACTGCCAACCAATGGTGGATAAGGCGTCAAGTCGAACCCTCTCCCCACCTGACATTAGATACTTATCAATTTGGTTTACAAACCCATTATGCAAAGACTGTTGGAGGTGCTTTTATGACCAAATACTCAAAAACGCATATTTTTTCTGTAGTGCATCCTGTAAATCACGTGTTTCTTTCTAATTATTATTGTGGGGTTCCAACTGCATGCGTTTCTTTCCATAGAATACAATAACTAATTGCCCTAGAAAGTTGTACAATGGATAGATAATACTTTGATATATTTGTTTATGGAAATATAAACGGCAGATAATTAATGGATGCTTATCTTACTGACATAAATTAAGCATGTCATTAACGACGTATACATATATACGGATATGTACCCTGCTTGCAAGGGTCAGAATGTGATCCCAATGCCTGTGAATGTTTGAATAATAAGATATCAATGAATGTATACTAAAAATGTCACTCGGCGGCCGGGTCACCCGGTAATGGTAAACTTCAGGATCATATCAGGCATTGGGGTCTGATGCATAGTTTACCTATAAATACACGAGGGCTAGCCTCTTGGAGAGAGACCTCTTTGGGACCAGCCGATCATCGTCGTTCTTGGCACTGCACGTCAACCGAGAAAGCAACATAGCTAGCTGCACGAGCTCTCCGAGTTGAAAGTGCGGCGGCTGTCGTCCACCTTCAAAGCTATTCTGCAGCTGGCTAGCTCTTGGATCTCCTCACCCTGGTAAAGAACTGAACATATATCATACAATTATGGCTTAAAAGCTACTCCCTCCATATCAAAATATAAGACGTTTTTAGGCTAAACAAGCCTAAAAAACATCTTATGTTTTTATACAGAGGTAGTAGTAGCTTGCAACCAATCTATTTAGGAGTCTCTTGTGCTCGTCCTTGTGTGCTTGTGATTACTTCAATCTAGATCTTAATTTTTGGAAGGAAAATCGTAGAACAATTGTTCTACGGATCTAGATCATTAAGACGCTAGCTATGCGGTTTGTTTTAGAGATCGAACGAAAAATGAACTATGGTTCAATTCTTTTCAAACGAAAATGAAGCAAGCAAACACCGCCATGTGATGATCAATATCTGGTAAAACATGCAGTTGCCAGATTTAAATTAAGATATTGTAAACTCAGGCTAATTGATGGTAGATCTGCTCATCTACATACATGTTATCTTATCATATAAAGTGGTATTCAACCAGTTATATACATGCATTTCTTATTTTAGATCTAGATCTGCTAGCTAATAACTTGCTCTTACAAATGTTATTTATTCATGCTGATTTCTTGCTTTGGTGATTTAATCCAATACAACTGTTGTATTTTCTGCTGCCCAAGGCCGGAAAAGCTTCTTGTTTAGCACATTGTTGTAATATATGTCCATAGTAAATTAACTATGCACCGATAATTCAAAATGATTAGTGTAACAGTAAACAACATGAGTTAACTCGTCTTGTTCCATGAGCAGCTGCTGATCAATGGAGTGCAAGGACATGAAGAGCCAGTCCCCCAAGCCCAAGATTGTTTTCGTGCTTGGAGCCACAGCCACCGGAAAGTCCAAGCTCGCCATCCGCCTTGCCCAGCGCTTCGGCGGCGAGGTCATCAATTCCGACAAGATTCAGGTGTACGACGGGGTGCCGATCCTGTCCAACAAGGTCACCGAGGAGGAGCGCGATGGCGTGCCTCACCACCTACTGGGCGGCGTGCACCCGGACGCCGAATTCACGGCCGAGGACTTCCGGCGCGAGGCCATGGCTGCCATTGACCGCATCCTCTCCGCGGGCCGCCTCCCCGTCGTCGCCGGAGGGTCCAACAACTACATAGAGGCGTTGGTGGAAGGCGATGGCGCCGTTTTCCGCGGGGCCAACGACTGCCTCTTCCTCTGGCTGGACGCCGCGCCGGCGATGATGGAGTGGTACACGGGCTTGCGCGTCGACGAAATGGTGCGGCGCGGTCTGGTGGACGAGACACGCGCCGTCTTCGACGAGGACGCGGACTACACCCGCGGCGTGCGTCGCGCCATCGGCCTGCCGGAGATGCACGAGTACCTGCGGGTGGAGCGGGAGGGCACCGCCGGCGAGGCCGAGCTGGCCGCGCTGCTGGAGCGTGCCGTGCGGGAGATCAAGGCCAACACATTCGGCCTGGTCCTCGATCAGGCGGCCAAGATACGCCGCCTCAGCACGCTGGAAGGCTGGGACGTCCGCCGCGTCGACGCCACCGCCGTGTTCACCGCCATGGCCGAGGGCCTGGGCAACAAGGAGATCTGGGAGTCGATCGTGTGGGAACCGTGCCAAGAAATGGTGAGCGTTTTCCTCGGAACCCCTGCTGTCCACGCTGAAGCTGCCACCCTGCCAGTGCCAACTGATCTGGAGGTGGATGAGGCCATGACTGGGCCTGTCGTCCTCGCCCAGCCAACACCGCAGGAGCATGAGGTTGAAGAGATGAACAATGGTGCTGCCGGCGCTTTGCTTGATGCCAACGAAGCCGTGGGTGGCAATTGGAACCTGCCTGCGTTGCTGAGGACAGTGACAAGGATGTTTATGGAGGCCATGCCGGCGTGGCTCAGGCTGCTCCGGCCATAGCTGGGCTCCGTCGGACACAGCCTAAGCGACGTGGATATGCATGCATGGCTCACCTTGCTTTCCATGCATGGTGCTTGTACCACTCCATCTCCATCCATGCATGCATGGGAGATAATGGTACAAGTCTCATGCATGAGCTTAAGCTGGTTACTATTTAATTTAAGTTTTATCTCTGGTTTTCTGCATAACCATGAGAAATATAGTATGATTTTGATAATCAAATTTAATAAAATTTGTGCTATTATATATACTCCTATGTCAATTGGTGTTCTAAAATTCTAAGATCCTGATCTAGAGGGACGGATCGTTGTGGGGTGAGGCCGAGCGCGACCCAACGATATTATAATTGGACCCCAAAAAAGTCTACCTTAGCATGATTAATTAGGATTTTTTTTTAAAATTGTCATAAAAATATTTTTTTCCCATGCAAAAAGGCTCACCATGGCAACAAAATTATAGCTGCATGCAAATAGTTCTAAAAATGACAAAGGTTGCCACAAGTCCTATGTGTAAAACATTATTTTAAACATTGCATTTCTATGTGGCCATAAAAAGATAACGTTAAATTTGCATTGAATTTATGTTAAAGAAAAATTCATTTTTTCTCAAATTTGCCATATTCCAAATTGAAATTTACATACTAGAACATAAATAGCCATGGTATAATTTAAAATATGTTATGCTGAAGCAAGAAAATTTGCCATGATCCAAATTAAAATTTATCAAACTGTAGAAACTAAATTGCCATGATCTTATAATAAATTTACCATTCTATTCAACCTAGATTTGCCATGGTCCAAAATTAAATTTGCATTGATAGAATAAACTAGATTTGCCATGGTTCAAAAAACATAAATTGCCATGGTCTAACCATGGTCTAAAAAAACAAATTTTCCATGCAACATAAACTAAATTTTCCATGTCTAAATAATTTTTTTGCCATACTATTTAATTTAAGTTTTTTCTCTGGTTTTTTGCATAACCATGAGAAATATAGTATGATTTTGATAATCAAATTTAATAACATGTGTGCTATTATATATACTCCTATGTCAATTGGTGTTCTAAAATTTTAAGATCCTGATCTAGAGCGACGGATCGTTGTGGGGTGAGGCCGAGCGCGACCCAACGATATTATAATTGGACCCCAAAAAAAGTCTACCTTAGCATGATTAATTAGGATTTTTTTTTAAATGTCATAAAATTATTATTTTCACATGCAAAAAGGCTCACCATGGCAACAAAATTATAGCTACATGCAAATAGTTCTAAAAATGACAAAAGTTGCCACAAGTCATATGTGTAAATAAAATTTGCATTGATAGAAGAAACTAGATTTGCCATGGTTCAAAAAACATAAATTGCCATGGTCTAAAAAACAAATTTTCCATGCAACATAAACTAAATTTGCCATGTCTAAATAATTTTTTTGCCATACTGTATAAAGTAAATTTGCCATGGTTCAATTTTTTTGTTGCCATACTACATGGATTAAGTTTGGCATCGACCAATAATAATTTTGCCACGGTCTACGAATTAAAGTTGTCATGGCTACAATTTTTTAATTAAATAACAAAGATATTTGCCATGTATCTAAACTTTCCTTTTGCAGATTTTCGCCATCCAACAAAAAATATTTATTGTAAAAATTGCCATGTAACTAAAGATATTTAATAAGATTTTTCTTTATGTATTTCACCATCTCTCAAAAATAAAGAAAATAGGAAGACTAGGATTCAAATGTACCTTTCCCTGGTTTCGTTGGTGGAGGCAAGTGAGAAGTACCAATGTGCTATTCACATATGCTTGATTGGCTTGATTGGGAAGACATTCGTACCCCTTTATCTTTGTGCGAATGGAAAATAATTAACCTGGGGATCGACTTTGCTCAGTGATACGCATGATAGATCAAACGGCTCAGAAACAGTCAAGCGAGAAGCAGAAAACACATACGTTAGCTCTCGATTGATTCCCAAATTTAATGTGTTACAAGGTTATTAGGCTACACAAGAGTGGTGGCAAAGTTTGCACCCAGTCTTCGACTATAGTTTTGCAGATCGAGCTGGGGCTGCACCAACGCCAAAGAATGGCGTCGGCGATGATGTCGAGAGCAACGATTGTGGGTGGTGGGTGGCTGGCCGTCCTCCCTAAACTCCACGATGTTCCTACTCTTCCGGATGCCCCATAGCACAGTGCCTGCAACCATGGCACAAAGATATGATGTGGACTAATGGTAGGCTGGCACACAACCGATTGGCCGCTAGTCGGGAACAACTTCTCCCAAGTCGCCTTGGCATTGACGGGGTTAGAGAATTAGTGCCTGGTGGTCTTAATGGCACCATAGAAGACACACGATGTGTTGTCGATGATGTTTCGATGGTGGATCAAGCTAGCACATGGGAGGCGATGGCGGTGGCAACGCTAGAGGTCGAACTTGCATCTGGTGGGCGAAGAAGGATCTCCAAATGTGTGGTGCCATGACATCAATTGTCCCCATCTTGCAGAGAGCATAAGTGCCTCTCGATGAGACGGTACCACCGACGCTATCAAGTGTGCATCTTTCCTCGTCGCTTGGTGAGAGAGCGGAATATTTTTGCACAGATTTAAGGCATCCGACGGACAATGGCATTCGATTTACGCATTGTTCACTGCCATGTCCAATTTGGTGACAATTTAAGTATATAGACGTCGATTTGGAGATATTAATTCCATTTGGGTTTATAGCGATTTGTTCAATTTGGGACAATTTGATATGGACATATCCAGTTAGCTTTCGTCATCTTCTCGTCATTACCCTCATCCACAATGATGGAACATAAGCACTCATTATATCCACCATATCAGATTAGCATCTACCATATTCGCCTAGCATTCACCATATCCTCCTGCTCGTTGAGTATCACGTGTTGTGATACGTAAGCATCCCGAATCACCCCTCTCTCACATGTTGTTCACATTTGCAAATCGAGCACGCCAACACAAAGGGCAAGGAGGTTGTGGCTGACACGAAGGGCAAGGCGGTTGTGGGTGACATGAAGAGTACGTAAGACGATGGTTGAGGAGGAAACACCCCAAGAGGATGCGGAACTCTGGCCATTTCCATCAAGAGGCCGGTCCAACCCACTTCTGCAAGGTCATCTTTGCATCAAAGATGGATAACATGTCTGTTTTAAAAGTTAGCGTTGGAGATGAGTTTAGGTTCCTTCTGATGAAACCAACCCATCAAGGTTCAAGTCTTTGAATTAACAACTATGTACCGATTTTCCTGCATTTATTTCGATCTATCCGACGTTGTTCCTCTAGTTAAAAAAAATTATCATCGATTATAAAACGTCTATGAGAACTTTGTTAATTTTAAGATGTTGTGTCGGTTCTATATCGTGATGCTCATAGAAATAAAATATACACACATGTGTTTTAAAGGTGGATGCATGATGTGTATGTAAACATATGTCATTATACTGTGTGGTAAAAAAATGTTATCTGATATGTGGATAATCTCCAAAGCACAGATTAAACATGTCCGATCGTTCTAAAGAAAAACATGTTCAATCGATCATTAGAGTTCAAATCTTGATTGGTTGTTTGGTTTGTGATTAAATTTATCATATTTAAGCTTAGGTAAATTAGGTTAGTATTTGATTTCAGCGACATCTTAGGTAGAATGTTTTCTTCCACACTAGATCCACATCCTATACACATAAAAAATACGACAAGATTTCCTTAGGCTGATCAACTTATGCTTCTCATTTAAAAAAACTAACATTAGGCAATGTTGGTACAAAAATGGTATGCTAGCTTAGGCCTAGAATCAAATAGCCCCTAGACATGGGTGCTTCCGTGCTTGCATTTCATTAGTTTTATTTTAAACCTTTCTATGATATGAGTTTAGCGGAAGGTGACGTTCTTGTCTATTACCAAGATATCTATAGTAACTTCATTAATTTTAAGATAGTGTATCGACTTAATCTATCAAAAATACTCAGAGATGTAGAATATGCTCGCATACGTTCATATACATATGTATACAAGCGGCTACGTTTATATCATACTTCCTTCGTTCTTTGATATAAGGTGTATATTATTTAAAAAAATCATTTTTTATAACTTTAACTCAATTTATAGTACAAAATATCAACATCTATAATATTAAATAAAATATAAAAATACTTCTCAAGATAAGTTTAATGACATCGTTTTTGTATAATTTATATTAATATATTTATCTATAAATTTGATTGAAGCTAAACAAATTTAATTTATTTTAAAAATTATACACCTTATATTTCAAAATGGAAGAAGTATTAAAAAACATGCTAACCGATATCCGTACCATCTTCAGAGGGCAGCTGACTAGACATGATGTCTCCGGCCTGCCGCCCGTGACGCCCAGTTTGGCAAACCTCTTGAGCCCGACACGTCTCTGCCACGTGCTCCTCCAGTGTGCCACGTCCGCATCGTGCGCTCTCTAGCACCTCTTCACGTGTCGCTCCGTGCAAGCGCCGCAAGACTTTTATTATACAACTGCCAGTGTCCATTTCGTCTTTAATTTGCCGATCTCAGTCGTGATAGATAAACATCGTCATCTCTCTCCACCGAACCCACGACGCCATGGCCGACGCGAGGGACACCGCCGCCGCCGGCACCGACGACCACCACCACTATAGCGGCCGCACCGCAGAGGCACCGCCAGCGGCGAAAGGCGGCGCGACCATATCCATCACCATCGTCCTCCTCGCGCTGCTGGTGGCCTCCGTCGCAGCGTTCCTGATGTCGTCGCCGCAGGGCGCGGGTGGCGGCGCCGAGCCGGCGGAGCAGGCCGTCGTCCACGGCGGCGTCCCCGGGTTCAACAGCCGTCTGGACGCGTTCCGCACGTGGGCGAAGCTGGCGTGGATGAAGCTTCAGCGGCCGCGCTCCGATGAACCTCGGTATGTATTTTACCATGTTCATGGTGTGCTGTGCTCGCTAGTTCGATGATCCCAAGTCTGTAAGCTCATTTTATGCTTCAAAGCTTGAAACGTACTGTATGTATGATTTTGGGTGTGTGAAGGTATGATACCGGCGGGATCGCCGGCTCCGCGGCGGAGGCGGCCAAGAAGAGCCTGGAGATGGGCAAAGAGACGGCGGAGCAGGCGGCGGCGAGTGCCGCTGGGGTGGCCAAGGACACGGCGAAGGGAGCGGCCACGCCATCCTCCGATGCAGAGCTGTGAACAGAGGGTGCCGCCGGCGCCGTGTACTGTGAAGTGTTGTTAGTTGTGCCCGTGTAAATGTGCAAGCTATCTACCGTAGAGCTCTGAACAGGAGTAGTTGTTTGTATTGTTCTGGGGGTGTGTGTTCCACATGTATATCGTATGACAGGAAGTGAATGGAGATGGAGGTCGCCGATCGGTGATAGGTGCCGATCGGTGATGAGGTAGGAGATCCTTCCGCCTCACCGGCAGGCCTAGCGGCTTAACCATCGGTGATGAATCCGTCACGTTTGGGAGGTCAGAAGTGCTGGTTTTCATTTCATGAGATACGAACTGGTTTGCAGTTCTCCCGTTCCGTAATGATGGCCATTCGAGCAACCGCTACATTCGGTTTGTCGAGAAAATCCTAGAACTTGGCATCATGGTTAAGCGAGCGGAGGAGCAATGAAGGTGAAGGGAAAAGAAAAGGAAACGGATGTGTGTGTGGTGTGCTCCCCTCTGGCGAACTCGGCTGGCGCTCTGGTTCAATACCGCAACTCAACTGGCGAGCCGTACGTATTGAACCGTTCGTCTCTTTATTCAACGATCATGTTGGTAGAGTCTCAACTGGCGAACCGTACGTCCCTTCATCGACGAATGACGATCACGTTGGTATCGGATGAGTTCACAAACCCAGTAGTGGTATCTAATGCTGACAACAATAAATTAATAGAACCTTTTACTGAGAAGGAAGTTAAGGAAGTAATTTTCAATATGGCACACAATAAATCACCTAGCCCTGACGGCTTCAATGCCGAATTTTACCAGCATTTCTGGGACTTGATCAAAGCAGATTTGTTGAATCTGTTTGAGGATTTCCATAAAGGAGAGATGTACATATCTAGATTGAACTATGGAGTGATTACCTTGGTGCCAAAAGTACAAGGGGCTGATCAAATTCAGAAGTTTAGACTGAGTTTTAAAATTTTCACCAAAGTGCTCATGAATAGGTTGGTTGGGGTTGCCAACAAAGTGATACTTCCCACACAAACTGTCTTTATTAAAGGCAGGTTTATTATGGATGGAGTGACAATTTTACATGAAGCCCTTAATAGCATACACGTAGAAAGTTCTAAGCTTATGACAAATTAAATGGGCCTTTGTGCTACATATGATGAGGGTTAAAAAATTCCCTGAAAATTGGATCAGTTGGGTGATGCAAACCATCAGAGGGGGCAAGGTAGGAATAAAGGTTAATGATAGAATTGGCAGTTACTTTCCCACCTACAAAGGTTTGAGACAGGGGATGCCCTGTCACCCCTAATTATCCCTGAAAATTGGATCAGTTGGGTGATGCAAACCATCAGAGGGGGCAAGGTAGGAATAAAGGTTAATGATAGAATTGGCAGTTACTTTCCCACCTACAAAGGTTTGAGACAGGGGATGGCCTGTCACCCCTAATTTTTTATCTTGTTGCTGATGCCCTAGCTATAATTATGGATAATGCTAGGAAGAGTGGTTTAATCAAAGGGGTGATAGGAAATAAGATTGAAAATGGAGTCATCATGCTGCAATATGCTGATGACACGATCTTCATGTTGGAAGATGACATTGATCGCGCGCAAAATTTAAAATTTGTGCTGACTATGTTTGAACAAATGTCAGGTGATCTTGAGCTACCCCCCCCCCCCCCCCCGCGTCGCCACCTCCCAGGCGACTCGGGGGCGACCCCCCTAGCGCGCCGCCGGCGGCCCATCCCCCCACCCCTCCCTGCCTCGCCGCCACCGGAGGGGACGCGGGCTAAGCCGCGCGTACCCCCGGGATGGTGGCGGCAGGGCTCTCCGCCCCGGTCCGCTGCGCCCCCCCCCCCTCCCCAGATCCAATCGGGGGGCGCCGCCGCCACCTTCTCGCCCCCTCCGCTGCTCCCGCGGGCGGCGCGCTGGGGGCGTTCTCGTCGTCGTCCTCCCGCCCCCTTCCTCCGGTTGTCGGCCCTGTCGTCTCCACGCGCCTCGTCAACCTCTGCGTGCGAATCTGACGCTGCCCATCCCTGGGTCGCCAGCTCGCTGCTAGATGCGCCCCTCCGGTGCGTCGTCGCCCTCCTGCACGGATCTGCCGATCTCTGTCCAGATCCGCCGCCCTTCGCCTCCCTGTCGCCTCCCCGTCATCACTTCCATGCCGGCGGTCCGTCCCTCCGCTCCGCCCCTCCCCATTTTGGTATGGCCTGGGTTAACACACACTGTAGAGTCGTAGATGTGGTGGTTGCGTGGCTTCGGGTGAAAACCCTCTACCTGTCATGGCCGGTGCGACAACGGCGACGCCGATGGGCGCCGCATCCCTCGGTGGAGGCGTTGTCGGGAAGTCTTCGCAGTCCATCCACATCGTGTGCTTACCGGGCGAAAGCCTAGATCCAACTCTGGATCGAACAACGACGACGTATGTGACGTCGCGACCCCCCTTTAGGGCATCGTTTTTGGTGCACCAACTCTACTTTTGTTGTTCGATGCCTCGGTGCGTTCGGAGCCGCTCTCCATTGGGTTTTGCTGATTGCTCTTAAATATTGTCCAAGTTTTTGTGGTGCCGAGGTCTTCGTTGGAAGCTGGGTTAGCGAGTCCTCGATCCATCCTTGGATCACCTCGTTTCGATCAACGCCCCTCCCTCTCTTTGAGTGGCATTGATTGGTGGCGACCAGACAACCAGCGGCCATGGCACTCGCCGCGCTGTGTTAGATGAAGATGAAGCTGAAGCCTGCAAATGTCTTGGTCGATTGGTCTTGAGCAATTAGTGTTCTATGTTGTGGTGTGTGTTTTTTATTTATTTCTTCTCTCTGTGCCCCCTGTACTTCTGGTTCACTTGAACCTATCTTGCAAATAGGCTGCAAAGCTTAAATAGGCAACATGAATACAATTCAGGTGGAGGAGTTCTCTCCTCCCCCGGTGACAATTCAAAAAAAAATGTCAGCTTTAAAAATTAACTTTCATAAGAGTGAGCCTTTTCTGTTTGGGAAGGCTAAGCAAAAGGAGCAGACTTATATGGAGATATTTGGATGTGAATTAGGAGAACTACCTATGAAATATTTAGGTTTCCCCATTGATGAGAAGAGAATCAGAAATAAAGGGGTGGATAAAAACTGAAGAGAAGATAGGAGGTAAATGCCACACTTGGCAGGGGAAACTTTTGGACAGTGGAAGTAGGATCACACTCATACCGGCTGCCCTCACTGGAGTGTCGTACTACATGATGTCTTTCTATACACTACCTTGTGGTGTGAGAAAGAGAATTGATTTTTACAGAGCCAGATTCTTATGGCAAGAAGATGATAATACAAAGAAATATCACCTAGTGAATTGGAATACAATCTGTAGACCAAAAGAAATGGGGGGCCTGGGGATAAAAAAATCTAGAGCATATGAACACTTCCCTGTTAAGAAAATGGTGGTGGAAATTATATACCACAGAGGGGGTGTGGCAAAGTCTTCTTTGTAAAAACTATATTAAAACAGAAGGGATTTCTGCTGTAAAGCACAAACAAGGAGATTCACACTTTTGGCAGGGTTTGCTGAAAGTGAAAGATGTTTTCCTTGATTGCTGTACATTCCAGATAGGAGAAGGCAAGAATGTTAGATTTTGGGAAGATTGTTGGTTAAGTGATAAGTCTATACCCTAGGATATACAATGTTTGTTTTGATACTAACCTATCTGTAAAACAAATGTTTGACAAAGGGCTAGATAATGTGAGATTAAGAAGAACCCTATGGGGGGAGAGATTGGATCTCTAGACACATATCAAAGGTGTGTGTGCAGATGTGGTGTCAAACAATGAGAAAGATGTGATAATATGGAAATTGACCAAAAGCAAAAAAAATACTGTGAAATCCATGTACAAACATTTAGTGGAAGGGGAAATTAATATAACACAGAGATTTCTGTGGAAAATCAAAGTCCCTGCTAGGATCAAGTTTTTTATATCGTTGCTAGACAAGAATTCTATTCTAACAAGAGATAATCTTGTAAAAAGGGGGTGGCTGGGAGACAAGGGATGCCCTTTTTGTGGGCAACCTGAAACAATTACTCATTTATTTTTTAAATGTTCTATGGCTAGAGTCTTATGGAGTATTCTGAAATGTGCTTTCAATTTGCATAGAGATCGTGTAGATATGCATGACTTGTTATATATATGGCTTCAACAATTTGATATGAAATTAAGGAAATTCATGATGGTTGGGATCTGTGCTCTTTTATGGACCAGATGGAGGATTGGAAATAGATTGGTATTTGATAACAGGAGAGTAATAGATCCCAGTGCGCCTGTTAGCATGTTGACTAATTGGTTATCTGACTGGGCGATCCTGCTAAAGAAGGGGGTGGCCATGTATGAATTGGTGGCAAGGGAGGTCTTCAGAAGAGCTGCCGGCTAGAGCTTCAACATTCCAAGGATTGAAGATGGTTGCTCCTGAAGAACTACCTGTTGTTGCTGAAGATTGCATACGCCTTGTTATTTCCCGCTTGAACTTTAGTATCGTAAGTGTGTATATATGCTACATATTTCCTCGATCTAGACAAGGCTAGGAGCTGTGTTTCTCTAGTATGATCGTGATGGTTTGTAATAAGTTGCAACCTGATGCCTGATGGTGGGAGGTTAGGAGCATCAGGTGGGTAGCTTTATTTTGTGTCTCTTGGCTGCATTGCAAGAGATGATGGTGGTATGGTAGGGTGCTGTAACAGACATTATGATTTCTATATATGAAATTGGAGAGGGTGCTCTCTTTTATCAAAAAAAAAACTAAGACTAAACTGATATTTGATACTCTAAACTAACATCTGACAAACTATAATTATGCAAGTGGGTATTCTCAAGCTTTGAAGAAGAAACACTAGCACTAGAATACATATATCTGAAGTCTAAACTACATGTAAACCAGGTGGTTGTGTTTTTAATTTTTATTTTAAAACTAGGCAAAAGATTTTTCCTTTTTTAGAATGAATTTTAGAGATATGTGGTCAAGATCAATGTGGTTCTTATCTCTCCCTAATGCTGAAAAATATCTTCATAAAAATACAAAAGAACGTACAAAGCCATAAACAAATCTCCTTGTATAGATTTTAGGTATTTTATGTTTGAGGAGAATTATACCTCACATATATCCTCATTTCTCTACGAAGGCCCATAAATGTACGTTACAGTGGTGAAATTGGTACGTATCTGACGCAACCGAATTATCGCTGATGGAAATACTTACTCATTTCCATGCAACCGGATTATCGCTGATGGAAATACTTACTCATTTCCATGTACTAACTGCAACGGGGAAAATCGTACATAATTGGTCGAATTTGCATCAACTATGCAGTATGTGAAAATGAATGTCCCCAACTAGATGTTGAGAGATTACAATTTTATATAATGTATCTTGCGATCGATTTTGTCCTCTTGATAAGTGATTCCCCAAGATCATTCTGGGTATGTACACAGAGTACCAATATGCTCCACAGTTACACCTAAATTTAGGTAGTAATCATTAAATTCTCATGAACTAATTAAATTCCATTCCATTATCCATCCCAATGGACTTATCCCATGCCCAGGGTGATTTGCTCTCAAATTAGTTATCTGAGCAATCAACTTAACTTTGTAAAAACATGATTCCTTATAGAAGTAAGTCACAAATTGGACCGTCTCATTGATGCATTCGAAAGCAGTATGAAATATCTGAATATTCCATATAATAGTTGGATTGGATCATACATATTCATGTTCAAGGAAATATAATGGCGCATCCTCTTTCTTGAGATAAGATGGCCATGTAACTAATTTCCTAGATTGCACATACCGTGCATACAAAATCCAATGAATTTGGAGAATTCACACCATTAGACTGTGTCTAATGGAACCATCAATATTTTTCTCATCATTCCAACACCAGAACGACCCAGACAAACCATGCCATGTCTTGAACTTATCAAGATTCTACAAAATTATTTTATATGCTAAATGGATATCTAGTTTTAATGTATGTACGTATAATATAATCCACAATATTTAGACGCATTTACTCTAGGATTTTCTTCAAAGTCCCTTTTGCTGAGTCATAAGTAGGCTTCCAAACCTCACTCTATAATTTCAAACCACTACGGTTTCTTAAAAACCATTGCACCCGTCGCCGTGCATTGACAATGCCGTTCTTGCCGGCGTTGACAATGTCGTTTTCTCAGCGGAGAGCATACGCAATGATAACATGTTGACAAATACCGTAATTGCAAATAAATCAACTATTGCTTTACTGATGATGATTTGTACAATTAATTACACACCCCCTGAGGGGGTGTGTTCAACAGACACAAGGCTTCGAAGAGTTCGGGAGGGAAGAGCGTATTTGCTAACCATCTCCCTAATACATCATGAGATTATTCACATAATTAATTACACACACCACTGGACAAGAGACCATGCGACGGTGACTTCCAACTTACAAGAGCCAACTTCAATCATTCCCGTGCTCCTGGAGGAACTCTTAGCTTTGAAAACCAAAACCTTGGAAACTCTCTTAACAGTTTGATCCTGCAACCAACTTGCCATGACAGAGACTTTCAGCCGTCCATGCTCTTCAACCGACACAACGCATCGTGAGAGATGTATCTTGTCTTCAGCTTCAACAAGCAATTTATCATCTCCAAATGCAAGCAACTCGATTTTACTGGTATTGATACTGGCAGTCCTGGCAAAAATTTGACCTCGGCAACCTTTTGGCCATTCCCCACCAACCACTCTCACACTGATGGTAGCCTCCACAGAATCAACAATATCACCCAACATCAATGCCACTGTGCTAAGCTTGCTAGTGCAGGCATCTTTAAACGCGTACGACTCGCTAGAGCCAGAATCACGATAATAAACAACTAGATAGCTCAAATCTCTATCCTCAGATTCAGTTCTGCCCTTCACTTGCAAGTTAACCTCAAAGTACACAGGATCCACAACAACAACAGCACGGGTAGGACCTGTCAGTGTCAGACATTGATTCTGCATGCAAATATTACAAAGTAAATTATCTAAGAGATCAGATTGCAAACAATACTAAAGCGCTTTCAAGCAGAATTTCACAGGAACACAAGAAAATATCAAGTACATAGGAAATGGAGCGCTGGTCTCAAACAAACTTAGGACAATTTTCAAAGGGTAACAGTCAAGAGAGGGTAAAAGTTGTACGCACTATTCCATAGGATTCCCCTATACCTGGGAGAAATCTACAGTAAGTTGACATTAGAAATGCACAGAGATTACTCAAACTTAAACATGGATATAACAAGACACTTGATCAGAGTATGTATTTCATCTCCATGTTGGTTACTTATGTGACATCCTTCTAGAACTCAAGAATTTTTGCAGACAGAAAACATGCTTCCCACCTACACTGGCAGACTTATTCATACTCCATGGATTGATCATTTGGTATATATTTTCCCATAACAACTGGCATTAGCTACTAGCATTTTATGAAGCAAGTTCCGCGTAATTATCAGGTTTACCATGGCTATTTTACAATCACCTAGAGTATGAATGGAACTTTGTAAGTTGTAAAAATATCACGGACAATGAGTATGTGTAATTATAGTTTGGAGAAACTCAATGCCAGTGTCGTTTTATTATATTTCACCTCCACAAAGCCAAAGAGAAGGTAATTATTTTCTCTTACTTCATGTTAAAAATCTCTAATTTAATCGTATATATATATATATGCACACACGCACACAGTCAGGGACGAAATCAAGGGGAGGGGGGGGGGCCTAGACCCCCCTAACGATTTTCCCCTCGTTAATAGCGATTAGGTATTGCCTAATCACGAGATGTCCGTGACTCATTCCCCCCCCCCCCCCTCATGCACGCACACACGTTTAAGACTTCAGATCGCTAATCCCCTCCTTGCGATCGGCACGCCTTCTACCGTCTGCTGCGGTGCGGCCACAACGACGACGCCTAGTAAGAAACTAGGGTCGGCATGACCGCACGGATCACAGGCGCATTGCCCTGCGGCCCTACGCACGTCTATGCAGCAACTAGACGACGAAGAAAGGTTCACTTTTTTCCGAAACTGTTATTTCTAGCATCAGATTAGTTTGTGCCTTTCGAAAATTTAGAAGTAGATATGTAGAAACTGCATATATAAACAACTAATTAGAAACAGATTCATCGAGTGGCGCTTCATAAGATTAATTTAGTTTAGAAGGAATTGTTCAGGATAAGAAACTATTGGGACCTTTGATGTTCATAGTTGTAAAAGCAATTTTCAGTTGTATCACGAAAAATGAGGTGTATTCTATTTCTATCTGCATAGTGTTTACAATATTTAATATACAATGGCTTGTATGATTTTGAACCTTTTAGTTCCAGCACCCCTAAGTTAAAAAAAAAGGTTCTATCCCCCTTATCCTCAATTCCTGGCTCCATCCCTGCACACAATTGTGTCTACCAAAGCTTACTGTAGTAATAGCTATCGAAGCCGCAGGAGCCTGTCTTGTGCTAAGCCAAAAATAGTGGCGCCTTTTACCGATTTTTTGGCTCACTTCATCCCTGACCATTTTGCAGCAACCTAGCATCTGGACAGAGGGACCGATGCACACTTGAAGCCAAAGCATTATTTTTATGAAACTACTGTTCAACCTACCCAACAACAGAGGGGATCATCATGAAGAACCACTAAATGTATATTCATAACCAAAATAATCTTTTGCAAAATGATGTCTCACCTCCACAGAACCGGACAGATTTTATTACATACACCCAAACTCATTCTGGTCGAATGTTCAACTTGTTAAAACGGCTAGACGTCTTTGTGCAATTTTACAGTTGTTTTTGGACAAATATTTGTAGGTTGGCATGCAGTATAGTAAGAAAAATTTATACGGCTTTTGTTTTAGTGTGCATCAGGGAATGGACGCTCAGACGCTCACTCCTATGCACTGGTGCCTGTTGGACACATGTGCAGCCGGTGGAGCCTTTGTGATGACCGTGGGCTGCGCACTGTCATGTGCCTTCAATAATTCACCAAATAGGTACCGGACCGAGCAAGAGGTTCGTATCATGATACATATGCCAACGGTTCTGATAGTTATTTCTCTAGTAAACATTGATAGAAAAGGCTCCTACCAGACCAAAATAGTGTTCATGGAGGTAACAGCACCAAATTAATGTTGGTGACGAGAATACAGACCTTCTTGTCGATGGTTTGGCAGTTATCCCTAGTGCGTCTGAAGATGATGTTGCGATTGTGATCCAACGAGTCACGCACGGCGACGAAACCATAAACCTCCAGAGGCCAGTCCAATCCCCCTTGGATGAGTGCAATTCTGACCGCAAAGACCTGCAGAGTTCGGATGGGGGAGGCTGTACCAGGCGCAGGCTTCTCGTCGGTGTAGCGCATGGGCTGGATACGCGCTGCAGATGGATGTCAAATTGTCAATCAATCAATCAAGATTGTTAGAGGAGATTGTTATTTTCAAGAGCAATTGATGAGGAGTGGGAGGGGATTTGGCTTACTGGTGTCCTCCCAGGAGCCGAAGGAGCCGGCCCAGAGATCTTCCCAGGATTTTCGGTAACTATCGGCGTCGACGTCGAACAAGTCCGACGGGTCCTCGGAGGGATCGTCCGCCGCCAGGTCCATGTCTTCCTTCAGCCACTGGTTGCAGCGCTTGACGGCCTCGGGGTCTCCAGTGGCGATCCACTCGGTCATGGCGTCGTACTCCTCCTTCCGCTCATGGTTCCTGCGCGATTCCTCCGCCCTGGCTCTGAGCACGGCCGCCGCCGCCACGTCTTCCTCGGTCATCGTCTTGGGCTTCATGATTCTCACATCCGCTCGCCCGTTCGCCCGCTCCAAAGTCGCCGCCTTGTTCGCGCGTAATATCGCCGCCGCCTTGTCCGTGTTTACTTTCGCCGCCGCCTTGTCCGCGCTTAACATCGCCGCCGCCTCCGACGCCGCAATATCCTCCTCCGTATCCCCGTATAGAAAATCGATGTAAGCGTCCATCTCCTCCTTCGGCGTCGCCATCGCCGCCTTTCTAATGCAAGAAAACCCTAGATCGACTCTCTCCTTCTCTATAGACTAGAGATGGGATTTGGTGATTCCGTGGTTGAAGTGAGGGACTGAGGGTTTGGCAATGTAAATAAACGTCTCGGGTGTTGGGGTTGGGGTTGGCCATGAAGAGCAAACAAGAGGTCGATTCGGATCCGATGGCCCAAGTGGCTACCTTGTCTAAACGGGGGAAGAAACTTTGCGCAAAATAATAAGGACTGGCATTTAGAGCGAACAGTCGCTTCGAGAGGATGGCATGAGCGAACCTTTTTCATGGCAAATGATGTGTTGCACAATGGCAAGCATGTTTTAGTTGCCATCTCTTTTCTTTTTTGTTTTCAGTTGCCATGCGCTTATGAGCAAATGCCATCTTTTTTTCTTTTTTGCATCAGAGCGAGTTGCCCGAGTAGCAGTCGCGCGTGCCATCCTTTGGCGCGACCATTCGCGCCCTATCATTTGCCAATAATAATAGGCCAGCGCTAACCTCCGGTCGGTCAGAGTGCAGCCGTACGAATGTTCGATTATCACGATCCAATGGTTCAAATTCATGTGTATCATTTCGTGTTGTAGGATTGCAATATTTGCGGTACCGTTGCAATATTTGTGGTAATTTGTAACTTATTTGGTATACTAATATAATATTTTTTTATTTTTTGCGTAGCATTGTTTACTATCGGTTGTAACAAAAAAATCATAACCCGTCATCGCTAACCACTTTATCATTTTTGGTTGTAACAGAAACTCTCAATAGTAGTAGCAAAAATAGACAGTAGTGTAAGCAAAAATTTAAACGATTGCAACATTGTGCATAACAAAAAAATTCTCAGATATTCCCTTGCAGCAAAATCGCCCCACTGGTTGAAGTGTTTCTTCCTTTGATTTTTCGTACATAATGTTTCGTCCGTCGTTGGTCTTGGTCACGCAAACAGTTTCGTACGTTGTCTTCCCACTGATTGTAACGTCGTAACTGCATTGGATTGGGCTCGGCCTTTTTCCCACAGTGTCCTGCCTTCCCTCAGCTGTCCTGGGCCGCATCAATGTGAGGCTGGCTGGGCCTGCACTTTGGATTTCCGTAGGATTCGCAAAAAGAAAAAAAACAAACTAAAACATGTACTCTAAATAGTACCACCTCGGTTCTTTATTTTAAGAATAATGATATGCATCGCACGTTCGAGCGGTCACCCCACGCCTTCATCCAAAGACAGTTTTTGTTTTTTTCCCATTAAAAAATGTTTTATCTCCTAAATAAAAAAAATTCCGATTAAATTTTTTGTTTTCACCATTAACTCTGTCTCGACGAGATCTTTAAAACTAGATGTTATATTGATATGTTTTAGCAACTTTTTTTTGAACCAAAAGTTGCCATGCTGTTTACACTGAAATTGGCATCCTGTTTACAATAAAGTTTCCATGATTTCTTTCATCTATTATTTTCTTCTAGATTTAAAGCCACTATTGTATTTTAATGCCTTTTGACTCATCGCCGAGGACCGGGGAGAGCTGCGTTGATGCTTAGTGGACCCCAAGCAAATATCTGGCACGGGGGGAGGGGGTGCGCGACATGGTTGTCTCGTAGGTTACGAATGCGTCGAGGAGATCCTCTGACGCATCTCAACGCATGAAGGTGGGAGAGGGGACATGGATTGGAGGGAGAGTTTGTCGACGGTGTGGTGCTGCTCTGGCGGCAACTATTTTTTGTGCCCATGGCAATTTTTATTCATAGGACATGGCAATTTTCTATTCATAGGACATGTCAATTCTTATTCATAGGAGGACTGAGGAGAGCTGCGGTGATGCTCAGTGGACCCCGATTAGATATCTGGCACGGGTGGGGGGGAGAGGTGTGCGACACGGCGATCTCCTAGGTTAAGAATGCGTAAAGGAGATCATTCGACGCATCTCAACGCTTGACGGTGGGAGAGGGGACATGGATCGGGGGGAGAGTTTGTCGACTGTGTGGTGCTGCTCTGGCGGCGACTTTTTATTGTGCCCATGGCAATTTCTATTCATAGGACATGGCAATTTCTATTCATAGGACATGACAATTCTAATATATAGGACATGGCAATTCTAATATATAGGACATTGCAATTTCTATTCATAGGACATGACAATTCTAATTCATAGGACATGGAAATTTCTATTCATAGAACATGGCAATTTCTATTCATAGGACATGGCAATTCTTATTTGTAAGACTAGCATCTACAACTTCAAGTTGTCACCCTCACATAACTAAACTTGCCATAAAAAATATCAGCAATTGCCATGTTTCGTGTCACACATGTAGTTATCAGCATTGCCATAAAAACATGCCACACGTGTGGGCGGACAGATGATAAGCCCACACGGTTTGATGGCAACTTTAGCACATGTGAGATGACAACTTCGCTAAATACATGACAACTTTGACTAATAATTGCCATATATGTACAACTAAAACTAGCATCTAAAAAACGTGTTGGCAGAAGTGCTTCCGATATACGGTAATTTTATTCATAGGACATGGCAATTCTTATTCATAGGACATGGCAATTCTTATTCGCAGGACTAGCGTCTACAACTTGAAATTGTCATCCTCACATAACTAAAACATACCATAAGTGTGGGTGGAAAATGGCAAGCCCACACGCTTTGGTGGCAACTTTAGCACATGTGAGATGACAACTTCTGCTAAAACATGGCAACTTTGGCTAATAATTTCCATCTACGTATACCTGAAATTAGTATCTAAAAAACGTGTGGGTGGAAGTGCCTCCTACATATGGCATTTTATTCATAGGACATGACAATTTTATTCATAGGACATAGCAATTTTTATTCGCAGGACTAGTGTCTATAATTTAAAGTTGCCACCATCATATAACTAAACTTGCCGTAAAAGACATCAATGATTGCCATGTACTCGTGTCACAGATGTGGTAGTTATCAACATCTCAAGTTTTTCTATCTACCAATGGCAAAAAATTTGTTTTGTGTACATGACAAATTTAACATATCTTTCGCCATGATAATTTAAGATGTGATTTTGCCATGGCAAAAATAACATGTGTTTTATCCAAGGTAAGTTTATAAAGTTTTATTTTAAGAATTATGACAAATTTACATAGAACATTAAAGAAAAAGTGAAAAAAAACGTAGTTGAAGCAAATGATGGTAATTTTAGTGCAAACAACATGGCAATATAAGTGTAATAGACATGGCAATTTTTAACCCGAAAAAAAAATTGTCGAAACATATCGATATGGAATCTAGTTTCGAAGATCTCATCGCGACGGAGTTAATGATGAAAACGGAATTTTATTTGTAAATTTTATTTGAAAGATAAAACTTTTTGAAAACAGAAAAACGCAAAAGCTAGTCACATTTGCAATCAGCTAATATTGGTGCTCGGCGTTCGGGCCTGGAGAAGTGGCGCGAACGTTCGGTGTCTATCGACGTCCTATTTTAAACCCTACAAATTTATATACTTTCACATGTTTTCTGAAAATCAGCAAGGCATCTAAAAAATAATCAATTGAAGGGTTTGGTGTGGGATCGATTTATCCTAGGAAAACAAGCCGATTAATTCGGCTAAGTGTGGCTGCTATGCACGTATGCTAATAAGAACGAGGGCAGGGCATGGCTTGTGTTTGCAAGTGAGAGATGCATGGCATGCTAGGTTGCCAAAGATATTACAAGACGTGAACCTTCAGTGCAAGGAGCGTTTGCTGCATGCTACTCCCTCCGTAAAGAAATATAAAAGCATATAGATAACTATTTCAGTAATCTAAACACTTTTATATTTCTTTACGAGGGAGTACACGATAAATTATTACAAGACTGATTGAATCGACCGCGCTAATAAACGACCGGTAGACTCAATGATATATGTTGAGTGTGAGAATACTCAAGATGATGTATCAACTCAATCTTTCGGCTTATAAATTATACACGTGCATGTGTTGTGAGTGAATATTATTTCTCATTGTTTAAAATATCTTCCGATATTCTATGCGACTTTAATTCGGCTTCGCTGCTGCGAATGGCACAAGCGACGCTGCAAGGCCGATCCCCCACTTTACCTGCACGCTAATGCAACACCGGTTGATGCTAATCTTTCTACTGGATGTGGGTTGTACTTAATAAAAGAAGGAAAATATGGTTTTACTTAGAGGTGATTTGTGAGATTTTATGCAATAAAAGAAAGGAAAGAAAGACATGATTAACTCTCTAATTAAATGGATCGCGAGGTTACTGCATGGCGGCTTGTTACTTCCCTAATTAAGTTAGTCTCTTAGATGTTTTTGAAACATTTTTTTGTTCTATTCATCATTTAGTAAAATGCTCTTTTCTATATTATTATCTAGAATAGTTGTTATAAAATATCTATAATTTCTAGCTCCATGTATAATTTTCTACAATTTTTAAAAAGCAAACACACCAACAATCTCTAGCACAATGTCAAATTTTCTATAATCTCCATGAAACATGTCAAGGAAGATTTTAGATACCATGAGTTATGTGGGTGTCACAAAAACAAACAAAGTGTGTGTGATGCATGGTGCAACCTCATATTTTCATACGGCTTCTCTGTAACAAAGCATGAACGTTGAGCTCAAGAGAAAAAATGTCAAATTTAATGATTGAAAATTTTGTTTTTTATAACCCCGTAGCAACGCACGGGCCCTTTTGCTAGTATATATATCTAATAATAAAGGAAGATGGCTTTCTTAGTTCGTTTTTTATATTTTTGAGAAAAAGTCCCTTCTTTTTTAACAAATAAGCCCGCAATCCAGTGTTAATAGAAAAGAAAAACGATTTGCTGGTCTGTTGGCCAGAAACATTTCTCTGGTCTGTTGGCCCTCTTCACCAGTGATAAATAACGCTTTGGCATTTTTCTCTTTTTGGCCAATAATAAACACCGCAAGTAGTAATCCCTGAATGGGCCTATATGGGATCATTGCATATTTTTTAATTAAGTACTTTTTACAATTTATAATATATTTCCTTAATTAGCATGTAGAAATAAAATATAGAATATAAATATGTGAATGCAAAGAATCGATAATTTTTTTAATATGGAAATAGAATGTAAACATGCGAATGCACGGGGTTAATAATTTTTTTAATAATTTTTTTATTCCTAAGTTCCATCATTCATCATCATTTATACCGTTTTTTCATATTATTTTCCCTGTTATGACAACAAATATAGCCTTTGCTATTTTTAAAAGTAGGATGCCATATACGTTCATCGCAGTGCACGGGCTAATTAATATGTGGAAAATAAATCTAATTACCAAAATGAGTTCTTATTTTTATATATATTATATTTCCTTAATTAATACTCCCTCCGTTACTTGATATAAGGTGCCTAAAGTTTTGAGAAAAAAATCCAAAACACATGGCATATTGATATTATACCATCCGTTTAGGCAAATATACCTACGGAAAGAGATAGAACAGAGAGTCTCTTTTGTATTATTGGCTGATTCGATTTGTTTTTTTTAATTTTTCTAGGGAAAGATCAGTTCAATTGTATCATTATACATTCGCGTTAATATCCGTGCAAAAACCTTAGGCACCTTATATCAAGGAACGGAGGGAGTATGTGGAAACAAAATACAAAATATAAACGTGTGAATGCACGGGCTTAGTAAAAAAAATCATCCTAAGTTCCATCATTCATCGTCATTTATACCATTATTTTCATTATTGTTTGTATTATCATAACAAAAAAATCTAGCCCTTGCTCTTTATAAAAATAGGATGTCATATTCCTTCATTACAATGCACGGGCTAATTAATATGTGGAAAAAAAATCTAATTACGAAAGTGATTTTCCTATTAAATACTTCTTATATTATCTTTCCTTAATTATCACGTGGAAATAAAATATAAAATCTAAACGTGCGAATGCATGGGCTCAGTTAATTTTTTAATAAAATAATAATTATTCCTCTATTCATCGTCCATCATCCTTTATATCGTTGTTTTCATTATTGTTTTCACTGTCATGCCAATAGATCTAGCCTTTGCTCTTTTAAAAGTAGGATTCCAAATTCATTTGTTGCAATGCAAGGGCTATATTCTATTTTCTATAAATCTACGTATCTACACCTTCCTACATGATTAGCTAATTAACATTTATAAATGTGTGGTGACCTAATTAAACAAAATTGGTGACATATGTGGAGCAATGAAAGAAGGACTGTATGACCCATGGTCAGCTTTCGATTTTGCAAAAATGGTACTCCATAGATCAGGCATTAAGAGAATCTAAAATATCAGATTAAAATTTTGGCTAGCCAATTACATTTTAGGTACAAAAGAAATAATATTTAGGTAAACAATAAAATATTACTTTTATAACACATTTAAAATTGGATGCCCCTCTTTTTAGAACCATCTAAAATGTAAAAGATTTGATAGTGAAGAGGTTGGGAGGGGGTGTGATGTTGGAGAGGCCACGGCGGTGGTTGGGATGGTTGGATAGCGACAGAGGAGCAAGTTCAGTGGCGAGGTGAGCCTGTCGGCGGTAGCGGCGGTCGTGATTATCGACCCTAAGAAGCGAAGAGCGGCGGGCTCGACGGGCATGGGAGTGGTGGTGCATGGCGAGGAAATTTCACGCATGAATGGTTTGCTTACTCCACGTTTTGTAGTTATTGGACTAAAGGAATATCATTTTTTTCTTCTGTTTCAACGCACGAGCATGTTTGCTAATAGTAATAAATGAAGGTAACTTTCTCCTTCCGTTATGACATTTTTCAGAAAAACCTCTCACATTTTACTGAACCAACCCGCAGTCCATAGTGTGTGGAAAAAAAAAACAAAGTAAAAATGTTGCGCTGCTTGGGGGTCAGCCCATCTTCCGCAAGTCGCGCCTGGGCAACGAACGAAGCTGGCCCATCTAGTGGGGCGAGCTAGGTTCATTTTTTCTTCTTTTTCCCGGATGTATTTTATTTTCGCAAAATAAAATTTTCGAGGATGTAAACACAGTCGCTTGCGTACTTCCTCTGCGCTAACACTTTTCATAAATTAAAAAAGTCTTTGATTTTTTTAAATAATCACATATTTTCAAAATTGTTTGTAGTTAATTTTTTAATTATTTTATATAAATTGACACTAATAAATTATATGTGTAAATAATTAAAAACATTTAAATACAAAAATATTTTAACACATTTTTTAAAATATGAAATATTTAAATGCGTTTGCGCCTTTTTTTTAATATATTGAATTAATTTTACGTAATTCATAGGTATTTCATCATAAGATTGAAATATTCTCCCTTTGTTTTAAGCAATCTTTAATTTTATTAAATAATATTACTTCAAATATCCCAAAATAAATGTTCACATAATTTTAATTGTTTGCGTCATTCATTTCAAAATCCGACATGTATCTATTCACGGAAAAGTGTACCCGCAAAATATACACCCGAAAAGTGTTCACAAGCTTTAATATTTTGTATTATTTTAAATGCGTTTGCGTCGTTTTTAAATATATAAAATTAATTTTACGTAAATCATAGTTTTTTTTTCTTTTCCCCGTATGTATTTTATTTTAGCAAAATAAAATGTTCGAGGATGTAAACGTAATTTTACGTAATTCATAAGTATTTTATCATAAGATTAAAATTTTCTTCCATTGTTTTAAGCAATCTTTATTTTTATTAAATAATATTGCTCCAATATATCCAAAAACAAATGTTCACAGGATTTTAATTTTGTGTGTCATTCATTTCAAAATCCTACATGTAGCTAACTCATGAAAAAGTGTGCCCACAAAAAAACTCATGGAAAGTGTTCACATGTTTTAAAATTTTATATGCGTTTGCGCCTATTTAAAATATATAAAGTTAATTGTACGTACATCATAGATATTTTATCATAAGATTAAAACTTTATTTCGTTGCAACGCACGGGCATTGTCCTAGTATACAATTAATGTACAACGTGTATAGAAAAAGTGAACATCAAAACTTTAAAGTAAAACCGTTGACCATGTATTTAGAAATATTAAACATGTATAACACAATGTTGCTGGTGTATACAAAAATGTAGAAGATGTGTTAAAAAATGGAAACCAAAATTTTGAAAAGTTTCATCATGGTATTGAAAAATGATAATTGTGCGTACAAAAATGTCCAATGTGCAATAAATTTACATAAAATATGTGTCAGTGAAAAAAAAACATAAAAAAGCAACGATAACGGAAAAAGAAAAAATGAAACCAAAAAAGACAAAGAAAACCAGAAGAATATCATTCCAACGATGAAAACATTTTCATGACATGAATTCTACGTGATTGTTTTGGTGGTTTTCGCCTGGTTGATTAGTATGACCTCGTTCCTTATACGTAGGAACGAACCCTGTAACTACCTTTCTTATTCCCGCTGCCTCCTTCCTCCCTCAAAGAATCCTAAGGGCACACATCTTCTTCAAAATAACATCTCGCCTCCCTCCAGGGGTGACTGAGGGAGAAACCATAGCCCTTCCAGCCGCCACCGCCTGCTTCCCTCGTCGTCCTCGAAGGCGGTCATCGGGTAACCCCCCACGCTTCTGGTGAAGGGGAGGCAGAACCTGGCGTCTCACGACCATGGCGCAGCGAGAGGGGCAACACGATGGTGATACGGGGCGGCGGCGTGATCTACTGTGATTGTTTTTCCCTGCGGTGCGCCATCGCTCCGATAGTTTCACGGGAACAACAGTATCGGTTAAGGGGTGTTGATCATTCTGTGGCGCATGGAACTCGGAGCAGCGGCATCAGCGCCCCTTCCGTCGAGGATGTTTGGCCAGGAGGCGACTTCATGTGTCAGCAAATGGGGGCAGCGGATCATGGTATCTCGTGCTCATGTTCGTCACGGGAGATGGGTGCGCATGCCTAACAACGACGGGCTGGATCAGGGTGGCGTGGGGGCCTGCTGTCGTGATGAGAAAGGTGGTGGTCCTCGTGCTCTTCGGGTTAGGTTTGCACGCGAAGTGGCAGGTCCTTTCCTTCGTTGATCTTAAAACTTTTATGTAATCATCATACATTAACCTTACATGCCCATTTTTTGTCTTATGGGTCCCTCTAATATATTCCAAACATTAAGTGAATATTTAGAATTTTGATATAGGAATTGAAAAACTGAATTGCGGCTACAAGAAATCATAATAAGAAATGGGTTAAAAGTTTCTATTTATGGTCTATAGTGTGTGTCTAGGCTCTGTAGAACCAAAGAAGAGGAAACCTAGCTAGACAATGGTGGGACAAAACTAGGTCGTTGAAATGCACGTTAATGTTGTTTTAATACTCACAAATTCAAGCGAGGCTCAAAATTCAGAGCTGTTGCTGATACACATAGCATCAGTGTTGAGCTGTACATTCTGCCCGCCACTAAAGACACTTTATCAGCAATGGGCGAAGTGCCAACCACTAATGTATTGTTAGTAGTGACGGGAGGCCGGTGATGGATGCGCCTTCCTGTCGCACCCACCATCGATGATGCTTTTCGGCCCGCTATTGGTAGGTAGTCTTTTAGTAGTGTGTTATACTTCCTCCGATCTATAATAAGTGTCGTTCATTTTGTACTAAGCTAGTACAAATTTTGTACTAGATGAGCGACACTTATTATGGATCGGAGGGAGTAGTTCTTAGAAATTGAAATGAGGTTTAAAAGTCACTAGATTTGATACATTGTCATCATATGGCCCCTAGAGGTTGTGATAAAGTTTTGAGAATGTTTTAAAATTTTTGTCATGTAGCAACGATACCATTTTCTAGGAAGGATCTTTTGAGAGGGAAGAGGGAACACGTCATGTTCGCATATGAAGTGTCGAGCCCTTGCTCCATTGGCCTTGAAAGTTTTAATATACTAGAAGAATACCTCGTGCGTTGCAGCGGAAATCTCAGTAAAAAATTCTACAATGTAAATTTTAAGGATATAAGATCTATGTAAATGATAGTGAATGACATGGATAAATGATTGACTATAATATTCGATGATGTGGATAGCTTGCATGTTGAGATAAATACCGTAAATGCATGCATCTTAGTGGAATTTTGTTAGTGAATGATATGGACAAATGATTGGCTAATATAATGTGTGATGTGGATATCTTGCATGTTGAGATAGACACCATAAATATATCTTAATGAGATTTGGCTTTATAAGGGCTCTCCCAATGCATTGTTTTTTATCACAATATCATAGGAGCAATAAAAACTTAAGATACAACTCTTATAATGCATTGTTTCTTAGAAGTTGTATCTTATTTAATGATTTTAGCTCCATGCATACATGTGATTGGTCTAACCATACTTTTTGCATATGTCCACGCGCAGGAGTTGTATCTTAGCTAAGATACAACCTCCTTCTCTTTTTTCATTAAATAGTATACCACATAAGCAAAATGCCTATGATTACGTGCTAAGATACAAGCATTGGGAGTGCCCTAAGGGATATAGATTCCACATATACCACCATTACTTCACACATGCTAAGTTTTCGCCTTTTCCGGGCATGTCTTCTATATTTCGTATATTAAGTACATTTTCTAGAGTTTTAGTACCAGAAATTGAAAAAATGAACTCCACATGCAAACGCAACAAATATGGGAAAATACCTCTTATTTTATACTTCATGGCAATTATAGACAAAAATGGCTTATCGCACGAAAAATTTAGTATCTTTTTTACCATGGCACGTTTACGAAATTTTGCAACCCATATCACTCCAAATGTATGAAAAAATTGTACTACTCACATCTAATTTTTTTATATATTTATCTTGTTTTTTAGTTTTTTGTGATAATATTTATGATCTTTATCATGACAAATCCATGTGTTTCTATATATCATGGTGTGTGTGTGCGCGCGCGAGCGTGTGCGTGTGCGTATGTGTGTGTGTCCTGTTTTGCTGTTTTGTTTTCATGAAACCGCTAATGTTTACTCATCATTGCAAATTTATGCTCTCTATTATGGAAAATTCTATTTCTTGTAGTTTTCAAGTTCTATATTCATATATGAAAAGAGCGCTTCTTCGGTGATTGGCATGGTACTGGGAGTATTTTCGAGTACTAGCCCCTGCGATTTTTATGGGCCGTCGGATCTGGTGAGAAAATAGTTTTTTAAAATTAGTTTAATTCCACAAGGGTAGAATTGTTCAGAAAAAATCTAGTGCTCTCAACCGATCTCGTGCCCGTCCTATCTCCTCCCCGACGATTAGGGTTTTCACCAGCCCCCGCCGCATCGTCACCGGCCATCTCCGTCGTCCCGACACCGTCTCCGCCGGCCCCCGACGCCGTCTTCAACGGGCGTCTCCATCGCTCCACCGGCACCCGCCGCCGTCTTCACCGGGCGTCTCCGTCGCCCCGACACCGTCTCCATCGGCCCCGCCGCCGTCTTCACCGGCCGTCTCCATCGGGCCCCACCGCCGTCTTCACCGTCCGTCTCCACCTACCCAAGGTGACCCGCCCTCTGTCGATTAGCCAATCTTTTTGGGCGCCCTCCATTTGCCGTAGCCCAATACACAAATCCTTGGACCTCTTTTCAGTCATTGCAGTAGAAAAATAGTAGCAAGTGTGATACGCCTGTTGATCTGATCCCTGGGGGACCTTCGGTTTTGTTTGGGCGGGTGGTAGTGGCAATTCGCCCATAGGCAAGGCCAAAGGCCCTAGGCGTGCATTGTGGTGCCATCCAAATTTAGGATACGAATACAAAATCTCTATATACCCTTAAAAATGAAGACCGTTCTTCGGTTTTTCAGTTGGATCTCCCCTCTGTCCTTGCCTTCTGATCTCATCCCTGGGGTACCTTCGGGTTTGATTGGGCGGGTGATAGTGGCCACTCGCCCATAGGCAACGGTAAAGGCCCTAGGCGTGCATTGTGGTGCCATCCTAATTTACGCCCTTAAATGAAGACCGTTCCCCGGTCTTGGACATTGATGATCCGTTGCCCTCAAATATAGAACGATCAGAGTTTAATATTGCACACAATCTTTCATGACACCTTTTATATATTTTATAGGACACAGTTTATAGGAAAATGAGTATCTGTGAAGTGTGCAAATCAAGATGCAGAACGTCCCTGACAAGTGCCACATTGTTCAGTGTCCAATTTCATCCACGTTTTGCTGATTACATGGTAATAAACCTCTCTTATATGATTACATTGTCCCCCTTTCATTAGTTATAGCTTAGTGTTTTAACATTAATTGAACTTGTATGTACGCAGATAGTCCCATGCCATGTAAGGCTGGAATTCGATGAGCTTATTAAGGAAGATAGTGTGGTCTTCGAAGGCGGGGGCGTACACTTTCTATATTCGTAAAGGATCCACAAAACCAAGATATACGGAGATGATTGGGGTCGTTTCATCGACTACTTTCAGATTGATTGTAGTGAGCAGCATATTCTTTTCTCCCTTAGTGGAAAATGTCCGGTCATTTCTGTTTTCTATGTCGGTGATTCTGAAGAGACTTTTGACGACGCCATCTTTGCACAAAGGCTTAGGCTGAATGAGGAAGAGATTGAAAACCTACTGGACACACTTCCGGAACGTGAATCCTACAACGGGATTCCATTCGTGACCCGTCTAACGAAGACCAACCTTCAGGGCCATATAATGGTACTTTATCAATATTTCTGGTTTTATTGTAGAATCTGATTCACGGTATTAGTGTACAAATATGCTTACTGATCTTAGTGTACAATCTGATTCATTATCTTATTGTAGACATAATTGTGTTCAACGATTGTTAATCGACATCTTTTCATATATTTTGGTTCCAGAAATTGCCGAAGAGCCTAGCTGAAGCATGTGAGATCGAGGTCAATGGAGAAGGCCTGATTGCTGGATTACGCCTTGGCCCAATGGGCACCATCACCATTTTTGCTTACAAGGTGGACCCGACGGATGGCCGTATCATCTTAGGTGCGGAGGGAGGGTGGAAGAATTTCCTCCACGGGAAAAAAATATGATGGTTGGGCAGGCCATCATGATCACTATCAGGAACCCGATGCAGGAAAAGTTGAGGATGATGGTCGTCATCGACATCATCTAGAGATGTATATGATTTAGTTGAAAATAAGTTTGTGAGTTCTTGAACATGAGACTGCAGTACTATGTTTAAGTGAAAACAATGTCAGTGGTCTGTTGTTTTTATGTTGGTATCATCCAAACTTTATGTCATTCAGGTGGCAATATGTATTTGCTTCGATTGCCAAAATGAATGGTACCAAAAGGACCAACATAACTGTCCAAACCAAAAAAAAGATCGATAGAATTGTTGAACCCATAACATCAATCTTGACATCCAGGTGCAGTTGCTGATGGAGGTGCAATCTTGGATATTCAATCTCCCAGTGGTAAAACCGAATAGGGCAACATCAGCATCTTAAGAGAAGTTGGAACGTGTCTAACAACGGATATATCTGGAAGAACATCTCTGAAGAAGCGCGTCAGGTGATTGTTCAAAAAAAAAATGAAGCGCGCCCAAAGCATGTCAGGCAGTGGGACAGGGCCAAAAAACACTTTCACTATACCAAGTTGACGACCCCACGGCGTTTGTTTACTCAATTCAGATCTTGTGCGCTCGTCGCCATCCTATCTCCTCCCCGACGTTTAGGGTTTCCTTGTGTTCCTCCCTTTCTTCCTCTACGTTGCCGGCGAAAAGAAGAAGAAGGCACCCTCTGCGCACGCGAATCAACGGCGACATCGGCGCTCATATACCACGCGACCAAAACCCCGCTTGTCATTCTTAGGTATGAACCCGAACGACTTGGATTAAACGCTTCGTACTCATGATCGATTTAGGTTTGCGTAGTTCTTGCAATATCTCTTAGGTATTTACGTCGGCCGTTCCCATCTCTTCCCGTCTGCCATCCTTCCGTATGAACACAATTTGTGATCTGCATTCCTACATCTATTTTGGTTTCCAAAGTTCATGTCATATAACATATATTTCTGATTCTTATAAACCGTTGCCCGGGATCTAACTTATGCCCGGGATCGTACAACACCCGCCCCCAACCCTCACCCCTCCCTCCCCTCCGTACTTGGTTGTCTGTTGATCTGATCCCTGGGGGACCTTCGGTTTTGTTTGGGCGGGTGGTAGTGGCCACTCGCCCATAGGCAACGGCAAAGGCCCTAGGAGTGCATTGTGGTTCCATCCTAATTTAGGGGGCGCCGGAACCAATTTTGGTCTTTTACGTTGATGACCGGATGCCCTCAAATGTAGAACGATCAAAGTTTAATACTGCACACAACCTTTCATGACACATTTTACATGCACTTGTCTTTGCCCATCAGCTATTTTTTAGCTTCAACATGGATTAACATGGAGCGCCAATTTGTACGTTATATGCAGCAAGTCATGCCGGACGTAAGTCCTAAGTGTATGTCCGAGTACATGGATATTGTCAACACGATGTTTCACAGTGAGGATGAAGGTTATGCCTTTTATAACAAGTATGCTCTTAAGAAAGGTTTCAGCGTGAGGAGAAGCTACGTTGAGTGGGATGGATCCAACTCAAATATAATTTTAAGGAAATTTGTCTGTAGTCATGAAGGTGTTCGTGAAAAGAAACACATGAAGAGGGGTATGGATGACAGACAGATGAGGCCACGGAATATCACTCGTGTTGGTTGTAAAGCTAAAATTATCATTGCAAGACATGAGGTAATATGTTTGTGGTTTGTGAAGGATTTCATCGATGAACACAACCATTGCCTTGCCCCACCAGATCTTGCATGTCTTTTGCGTTCACACAGACGACTTACCGATGAGAAGAAAGCAGACATTCAAGACATGGAAAAAGCTGGGATCCGCAAGCACAATATTATGGATATTTTGTGCATGCAATATGGTGGGTATGATCTGGTTGGATGCACGAAGAGAGACATATATAATTTCTGCCACTTTAATAAGGAGGAAACAATCTCTGAAGGTGATTCTGAAACGGTGATCAACCACATGACGGCGCGGCAAGTGCGTGCTCCATATTTTTTCTTCAAGTACTTGGTTGATGATTTTGGCCACCTCCATGGACTGTTCTGGGATGATAGACAGTGCAGACTTGACTATGAGGCTTTCGGGGACGTTTTAGTTTTTGATAGCACATACAGATTCAATAAGTACAATCTGCCATTTGTGCCGTTTATCGGGCTGAATCAGCACCGCAACACTGTCATTTTTGGATGTGGAATTATATCTCATGAAACATCCCAGGCATACGAGTGGATGTTGCGGACCTTTACTACTTGCACGAAACAGAAGCATCCGATATCTGTTATCATGGACGAGGACCTTGCAATGTAGAGAGAAATCAGGGTGGTCTGGCCTGGCACAACCCATAGGCTGTGTATATGGCACATTCAGCAGAACATTGTACGTAATCTGCATGATGACGACATAAGGAAGGACTACAGATCTTTAATAAATGACTCATCTATCTAGCATTGAAGAGCATGAGAGCAAATGGT
Source organism: Bromus sterilis (assembly GCA_950022295.1). Classification (NCBI taxonomy): domain Eukaryota; kingdom Viridiplantae; phylum Streptophyta; class Magnoliopsida; order Poales; family Poaceae; genus Bromus; species Bromus sterilis. The sequence goes on from OX465601.1 coordinate 281,002,901, forward strand.
TGAACTTCTTACAATGACATAATGTAACAAGTGAGGAATCCTGGTTGCATCAGATGTATCAGATGCAAAAGTTGTGGTGTCCTCCATATCTTGAATGGTGTTGTTTCTTAGGATTGAAAAGTAATCAGTGGAGTGAGAGCCTAAACTCTGTGCTACATAACGAACTGGATGGTAGGATGACATTGTTTAAAATGGTAGAGCACTATGAGGATTGCCTTTCGGACCGACGCGTCAAAGAGGCCGAGTATGACAAAAACGCCACGCAGTCCATTCCATTTACACCTGAAGATGCTACACCACTTGAGAAACACGCCGCAGAAGTTTTCACTCCTAATGTGTTCAAGTTGGTCTTGTTCAGCATAAATGCTGCCGGAGCATGTGTGGTCAAAGAGATACTAGATGCAACATATGTTACTACATTTGTTGTGTCTAAGAAGGAAAGAATGGATAAGAAGTTTGAAGTACGCTTAGAGGAGCAGGACGGTGTTTTCCAAAGGATCAGTTGTTCTTGCCTTAAGCTGAAGTGCGCAGGGACACCATGCTCCCACCGATTTTTCGTTATGGGACTTTTAAAAATGGAAAGACTACCCAGGAGTTGTGTTCTCACCAGGTTCACAATGAGTGAAAAATCTGGATACGCCCCGACCAGAAAGAATGAGATGTACGACTATTCGGAAAACCTAGTGAGGCACCGTATGCTGCGGAATTTTAGTCACGCGGCATGTTTCAAAGCATGTCACTCCGATGAGGCGTATAAAAGACCGATGCTGATTTTGGATGCACACGTTGATAGCAAGGAATCAAGTAATGAAAAATCTAACACCAAGGAATCAACTAATGCTCATAGTAACACCATTAGGTTTGGTCCGCTCATGCCGAAAGCGGTGAACATTGATGCTAAAGGTAAGCGTAAGGTTCTGGATCCCGTGCATGTGGCAGGCCGAGGTGCACCGAAGAAAAGGCTACAGGCAAAGATGAAGAACACAAGACGTACATCCAAATGTGGCTATTGCAAGGGGCCAGGCCACAATCGAACTACATGCAAAATATTGGAGCAGGTATTCCTTTGCTTGTCCAAATATGTCCAAATTTAATGTTTGCTTCTGTTTAACTCATCAATATAGTGCATGCCATCAACTAATTAATATTTTTTGTAGGATCTCCAAGCAGCACTGTCATAACTACATCTATGTGCGCGCGTTCAGAGTGTATGGTTGGTGTGTAGGATCTCGAAGAAGAACAATGATATATGTACAACTTAGTGCGCACGTTCGGCGTGTATGGAATCGACAATGAACCTGATAGTGTGGTGTACCATGTCGTGGTTTTTAGGGTTCCTGGCTTCATCATTTGATTTAATTAGTGACTTGTGGATTATTTCTTATTTATGACTCAGTGAATTGGTGCTCCAGTGCATTCTGATCCGTATGTGTTTGAGATCTTTTGCTTGCATATTAACGTTCAAATTTTAAAATCATGGTGTTATTGTAACCCAAATAAGGGCCTGTATGGGTCTCGTGTTTTGTCTAGGAATATTGTTGAAAAATACAATTTAAAATCATGGTGTCTTCAAAGCCAAATGAAATATCAACATCAGTGTTTTCTTAGGGTTTCATCAACAGCACACCTGGGGTCAATCTTGCATGAAATATCAACATCACTGTTTTAAAATCATGTGCCCAACTTTTGTCATGACTTATTTTAGAGCACACGCCTTTCGGCTTTTATTCTGACGTGATCAAACGAGACACGTACTTTGTTCCAGAGGGACGCGCGCCCGTGTGTAGCAGCAGGGAGACACTAGTTCATGAGAGAAGCGCTCGCGCGCGCGTTGGAATCCTTTGAGGCGCGCGGCTCGTGTCATCAAGGGGGTCTACCGGCGGTTTTTACGGGGATGTTGTTTGGTCTTGTTTTAATTGGCCATTAAGGGATGCGCCCCCCCCCCTAGAATTCAGGTGAGGGAGACGGTAAAGGAAAGGTCCGTAGAATCCGTGTGTGTACCATTTTTGTCCTCTCAGGCGCGGGGGATCGCGCGCGCGCGTTGGAATGCTCTCAGGCGCGCGGGATCGTGCGCACGCGTGTTGGAATGCTGTCAGGCCGCGGGATCGTTCGCGCGCGCGTGGACCACAAGAGAAAGCGAGACAACTAGTTCCTGAGGCTCGCTCGCGCGCGCAATGGAAGTCTCTCATGCGCATCACGTCTGGACGATAGCGTAATACAATGATTGACAAAGTTGAATATGTTACGTTCCCCCTTTCAAGAAAAAAAGTTGAATATGTTACGTCAAACTAATCGAAATGTCTATCTTTAAATTAAATACGATAATTCTCCATATCATTTAACTAAACATTTTTTAGATCGTATGTGGCAAGCGACATGTAAGTCGTAAAACCAAAGTTGTCAAAAGTTGTTTCTTACCGGTACTCACACCTGAAGTAGCTGCAAGGCCGTTTCAAAAACAATTGTTTACTACAACATAAACACATGCATGTCACCTCAAAAATCGAAAAGCATCTTGAATTAAGATTCTTAAAAGACCAGCACCAACGAGTTCACAGCATTAGACAACCACCACGACGTTTAGACATTACAGCCAAACAGTTATATTGGCACACAAGCCACAAAATAAAGGAAACATGACGAAAGAACGACAGCAGACTCAGCGTCCTCGCTAAGGGACGGCTTTAGCTTTGGCAATGGAAACCTCCAAGTTCTACTATTTAAGCTCGTCTCCACTTCAAAAATCCAATGACTTCTTCGTATTGTTCAATGCAGATTGCTTCGGGCTTGACAACGACCCATCTTCTCCCAATTCTAAATCCCCAAATACATACACACCGCAATCCATTTCTTGTAAATCCACTACGTGCGATGCACACTGGAAATAAGACATAGCAAGGTATGAGGACTAAGTACAAAATAAGGTATCCATAAAGTTGATGAAATATGTACACACTATGCAATATATCTACCTCTGTATATATCCATGTCGATAGTTTCATTTGTCACTATGTACAATTCACATGTCTTGGTGCCTTTCAGATCATCAAGCATTTTTTCTACATCATCTAGACCTGAAATCAAGGCCATTCCTTCTACCCATACTGGGGTAAGAAGTAGTACAACTATGCTTCCCTTTTGTAACCAAAGGGACACAAATTTTCCACAAGAATACTGAAGTCCAATTTAGCGAGCTCGATAAATGTCAATTCATCGGGGTTTCTAGATAAGTATCCCGACGGGACATGAGAAAGCTCCACATCTTTATGAACATTGAATTGCATTACAATCTCCTACATACGAATATCTCGTATCAAATTTAATACAGTACAATGAGCAAAGGGGCAAGCAAAATTTTGGATGTGCATAGCAACATTGCGACATAGTTACCCTTTTATATGACACTTCTTTCTGTTGAGGGATTGAGGGTTGAGGCCTCTCATGATGGTTAGCCTACATATGAGTCACCGACAGAAGGTTACCCACATGTTAAAAATGTTCATAGAAATACTCCGTTGTTAATGCATACCATCGGTGCGAGATACTTACAGGGGGAGGACTGAAGGCAGATTGTTTGGGTGAATTGTTGTGGCTTTGAAGCTGTTCAGGTTGAACCAGTATTAGCACATACAAGGCATGGGATATGTGTCCGTGACATGATAAAAAATGAGTAACCAAATTAATGTACCTGTGATAACATCAGACGGTCTTGCATCATCTTCGCATCCATATTGACTTTCTCCACCATCATCCTGTAATCCAGGTCCTTGCGCGCCTGTATCAACCAAGTGTCCATAGCGGCACGTTCCTGAATTATATCGGCATCCATCTTCATACGCTCTTTCAAAATAAAAGAGTCGACGACCTTCCGGCCCCTTTGCAAAATCTGCTGCATCTCCTTGAAGGCCAATTGAAGTTTATTTTCCAAGTCCTCAACAAGCTTCTGAACCTTGCTTTCAAGCTCTTCCCGCATCATCTTAATTGAAGCCATCAGATTAGTACGCTCCTCCTTTATCATCCTGTCCATGTATCCGCGTTCTCGTTTGATTGTACTGTCCAACTCAGCACGTTCCTTTTGCACCTCCATGTCCATCTGCCTGCGCGCTTCAAGCAAAGACCTGTCATACTCCGCACGGTTCTGCTGCACCGTTGAATCCATGATCTGTACCGCAAACCACACAAACAATGCGGTTAATAAGTTTATCATCTAATTTTTTTAAACATATCTCCAATACTGAAGTAGAATGATGTGGGAGACAAACTGGCTGCTATGTTTAAATATCTGAACGTATTAACAATCACCACATCCAAGTCAGGCCTAACAATCCAGCAAACACCAAATATGGTGTACTTACATAACATAACTCTGTGTATACGGGTCTTGTCATTTATCCAATAAATCTCTACTGGCACCTCATTTACTCCCACTATTAACGATCACCACATCCATGGCTCCATGCTACGTATAGAAAAACAACTATCCTTAACCAGATCGTGTAGGACAACAAATATCATTAATCAGATCGTATAGGACAACGAAAAAGCCTTGTCCATGGTTCCATGCTACCTATGGACGATAAAATTAGAGAGAAAGAGAGCGGCGGTCGACAAGTAAACTAGGTATGATCAACATTGCAAGTCAAGATGGGAGCAGAGAAGTACTCACCTTTTTACTCCAGCGTCGGCCTGGCGATGGCTAGGCCAGGAGACAGAAAGAAGATTATGGGGCGTTCAGGTAGGATATACATGCGGTAATGACGGAAGGGTATATATCCATGATTTTAGGGGAGTTAAGGTAGGATAGACATGCGCAAATAACGGAAGATATGCGCGTCGTGGGAGGGGATACACGTACCACTTTATTTTTTCTTTTTGATCGAGACGATTTTCTACTTGGCCTATTTATCGGGAAGGATCGCGATCCTCTAGCGTTGATGTAGGAGTTTGTTGGGCCAACGTACGCACGTCAAATACACCTAACATCCCTAGTTCTATCCAACCCAATGGATTATGGCTGTTTGCCATTGTTGTCGTCGCCGTCGCCGTCGCCGAGCACCTACCTAATCCACCATGTCGTCCTCGAGCTCGATTAGGCCTTGTACAATGCAAGGTGCTTAGGGAAGTGCTTAGTAAAATAAACCAACTTTTTTTGTAGCACCAGTGCTTATTTCTATAAGAGAGATGCCTAATTAAGCGTCTATCCTTTACATCTAAGCATCAGTGCTTAGAGAAAAACCTGGTTTTTTCTGTAAGCACCACTTCTAAGCACCTTGCATTGTATATGGTCTTAGTAGGTCTGTGATGAGGGGACGCTCAGTTGTTGTGCCCCTAATCCCTTGCCCACGTTGTGGCGAAAAAGTGAGGTTCTATCTCTCCAACACCGAAGACCACGATGGCTGGGTGTTCTATAGATGCAAGGAGCAGGGAGTAGGTTCTCTTTCTAGTTGGGGTTGATTTTTTCTGCTGAATTCAAATTAGTAATTACTGTAGTGTTTGATTTGTGATGATTTGCTTGATAGGTTGGATGTGATTTCTGCGCTGAGAACTACAGTATGTGCAACATCTTGTTGCTTCAACTGTCCTTGTTGGTGCTGCTGCTGTTGATGCAATTGGTGCAGCAGAGGATAGAAGGGAGGAGTTGAATCGTGCAAAAAACCAGCGCGGAAAGAATACAGCTACCAGTTTCAACTACAATCTTGGCGGCAAGGCCAACCAGAACAATGTCCCAACCATTACCAAGCACCAAGCTTCTATGTTGTTAGGATTAGGGGGACAAATTATTTTTCTGATGAAGCTACTGATGGGTAGTGTAATGGTGTTGTCTGTGCTGTGTGTCCTGTTGATTATCAAGATATAATGAAGTATTGTACTCTGGTGTTATACCAAGTGCTTCTATATGTAATGGTGCATCACCTCTTCAATAGTGCTACTTGCTAGCAATAGCACAAAGGTTCTCTAGATGTACCCTAAGTATTGCACATCTCAGTTTTGTACCATTGATTTTACATGCAAACATTTTCTTTTACCTTTTTCTTCCTAGATTGAATGAACCACTTAGGATGTGTTTGGTTTGAGGGATGGTCTAGTGTGGTTGTGGGTATCCCCAACCAGCTGGTTAGAGTTAGCCTTTTTTTTGTTTGGTTGAAAGGATTGGTTAGCCCTTTTTTTGTTTGGTTGGAAGGGTTATCCCCAACCCAGCCGCATGTCCTACTCCTTCTCCTCCGACTCCGGCCAGCTCCTCGTGCTCGCCGCGCTCGCCGTCCTCCTTCCTAACCCCGTGCTCGCCGGAGGCCGCCGTGCTCGCATCGCCCAGCGCCTCCCCGTGCTCGCCGGAGGCCGGCTGCGCTCGCCCCGCCAACCGCCTCCCCGTGCTCGCCGGAGGCCGGCCGCGCTCGCCCCGCCAACCGCCTCCCCGTGCTCGCTGGAGGCCGGCCGCGCTCGCCCCGCCCAGCGCCTCCCCGTGCTCTCCAGAGGCCGGCCGTGCTCGCCCCGGCCGCACTCGCCCCGCCCAGCGCCTCCCCTTGCTCGCCGGAGGCCGGCCGCGCTCGCCCCGGCCTCACTCGCCCCGCCCAGCGCCGTCCTTGCTCCCGCTCTTCCGTCGCGCGCAGGAGGGATGGCGTGACCCGCTCGTTTTCTGCGGCTGGTGGTATCCCCTTTTTCTGGGAATATTCCAAGCATATGGTTGCCTCTATCCCTCTTTGCCTCAGATCCAAACAGGTGGTAACCAGTTTAAAAGAGGGCTATCCCTGTCCCTGAGAGGATAGCCCTCGAACCAAACACATCCTTAGATGTTCCAACTGACCGATTCGGCCTCCAAACAACCGAGTTCAGAAGAGGAAGCTCGCTGCCGATGACGACGTGCTCGACATTTAGCTTTGGACTAGTATATTTGTACGTGCAATGCACGTGTAATCACACGAAAAAACGCCCTTACCAATAATATATTTAAACATGATGAGCAAAAGAATTGAATGCGATTAACAGAAAATAAAAAATGGGACAATATTATACTTCTATCTCTATTGTATATCTAAAACGATGTAAAGATTCATATTTTATCCATCGGTGTTTCGTTTACCACCTTCTGTTGATCTTCACTTCGTCCTCTCGTCCTCCCTCTGCTTCTTCATAATTTTTTCTTCTCATTTTTGGTTTTTCTGCAGATTATTATTGAAAACCACATAAATATTATGGTTTATCAAATGAAAACATATCTTCTTAGGTAAGTCGATAGGTTTTAGTTATTTTAAGAAAGTATTATTTAAAAAAATCTCAATTCAATTGACAGCTTGAATATATTTTTATTTAATCATGGTAATTGCATATAAAATATACGTGCCCCCCTTTGTAACGCATGTGCAATTATCTAATGCAATAATATATAAGAATCAATTGAGAGGTCTACTAATGTTGACAAAAAAAAAGTGCAACTTGCACTCAAATTGTAGGTGAGCTTATTTATCAACCTGAGTACACGTGTTGATATCATGTACTCGTGTTGATATCGTTTCCTAGGTAAAAAGATATATATATCAAAACTTGGTAATGAAGCGGTGTCTATGTCGGTCTAAGAATTTGAGGCCCCGATGCAGAAAAAAATTGCGCTAGAACTTGACTATTAATTCACATGATTCACACTTGTCATGACATATATCGGCCAAGATGACATCACTCTATGATCTTCAATTGTGTACGCTGCTGAATAGTCGACCACATGCCATACATCTCCTACGGGAAGTACTTCATCTTGCACATTTGCGCGATATGTACATTGAATATAAAATGGGTCCCAAAATTTTAAAAAATCTTACACCATCTGTTTCATATTATAAGGTGCATTTATTTGTCAGGGAATTATAAAACATTAATTGTATTTGGTTGATTCCAAAATTTGATCGTTGATGGGTTCTTTCCATTTAAAATCTATTGTAAAAAGACGTCATGAATGGAACGATCTCCATGGTTCAGTTCGTCCTTAATCTTGACGGATGCAATTACCGTGACAACAAATTTGAAAATAAATGTTGCATGTGTAGGGAGTTGGGTAGGAAAAATACTTCCCATGTGAGATAAGAAGCAATGATATGCATGCAATAAAAGATAATCAATGCAGAAGACATAATCGAGCAAAGAATCGCGTGCATGCATGGAAGAAATTAGTGCATTCATGCCACATAATTAATGCAAGATTAATGATATTAGGGGCTCCATTATTGTAATGGCAGTGGTGGGTAATTTGTAGCAAGTTTTAAGGGTATTAAACGTGTTGTGCTGCGCTAAACATGGAAGCAATTCTAATCGTCAGATTTGATGAATGGAAGGTCAGGATGTTTTGGATCAGCTCCTCTCGTGCTTTGATATATTATTTAGCTTTGGACTAGTCTCCATGCCGGAGATTCTCTTTTCTATTATTGGCTGATTCGAATTGTTTTTTTTAATTTTTCTAGGGAAAGATCAGTTCAATTGTATCATTATACATTCGCGTTAATATCCGTGCAAAAACCTTAGGCACCTTATATCAAGGAACGGAGGGAGTATGTGGAAACAAAATACAAAATATAAACGTGTGAATGCACGGGCTTAGTAAAAAAAATCATCCTAAGTTCCATCATTCATCGTCATTTATACCATTATTTTCATTATTGTTTGTATTATCATAACAAAAAAATCTAGCCCTTGCTCTTTATAAAAATAGGATGTCATATTCCTTCATTACAATATGTGGAAAATAAATCTAATTACGAAAGTGATTTTCCTATTAAATACTTCTTATATTATCTTTCCTTAATTATCACGTGGAAATAAAATATAAAATCTAAACGTGCGAATGCATGGGCTCAATTAATTTTTTAATAAAATAATAATTATTCCTCTATTCATCGTCCATCATCCTTTATATCGTTGTTTTCATTATTGTTTTCACTGTCATGCCAATAGATCTAGCCTTTGCTCTTTTAAAAGTAGGATTCCAAATTCATTTGTTGCAATGCAAGGGCTATATTCTATTTTCTATAAATCTACGTATCTACACCTTCCTACATGATTAGCTAATTAACATTTATAAATGTGTGGTGACCTAATTAAACAAAATTGGTGACATATGTGGAGCAATGAAAGAAGGACTGTATGACCCATGGTCAGCTTTCGATTTTGCAAAAATGGTACTCCATAGATCAGGCATTAAGAGAATCTAAAATATCAGATTAAAATTTTGGCTAGCCAATTACATTTTAGGTACAAAAGAAATAATATTTAGGTAAACAATAAAATATTACTTTTATAACACATTTAAAATTGGATGCCCCTCTTTTTAGAACCATCTAAAATGTAAAAGATTTGATAGTGCAGAGGTTGGGAGGGGGTGTGATGTTGGAGAGGCCACGGCGGTGGTTGGGATGGTTGGATAGCGACAGAGGAGCAAGTTCAGTGGCGAGGTGAGCCTGTCGGCGGTAGCGGCGGTCGTGATTATCGACCCTAAGAAGCGAAGAGCGGCGGGCTCGACGGGCATGGGAGTGGTGGTGCATGGCGAGGAAATTTCACGCATGAATGGTTTGCTTACTCCACGTTTTGTAGTTATTGGACTAAAGGAATATCATTTTTTTCTTCTGTTTCAACGCACGAGCATGTTTGCTAATAGTAATAAATGAAGGTAACTTTCTCCTTCCGTTATGACATTTTTCAGAAAAACCTCTCACATTTTACTGAACCAACCCGCAGTCCATAGTGTGTGGAAAAAAAAAACAAAGTAAAAATGTTGCGCTGCTTGGGGGTCAGCCCATCTTCCGCAAGTCGCGCCTGGGCAACGAACGAAGCTGGCCCATCTAGTGGGGCGAGCTAGGTTCATTTTTTCTTCTTTTTCCCGGATGTATTTTATTTTCGCAAAATAAAATTTTCGAGGATGTAAACACAGTCGCTTGCGTACTTCCTCTGCGCTAACACTTTTCATAAATTAAAAAAGTCTTTGATTTTTTTAAATAATCACATATTTTCAAAATTGTTTGTAGTTAATTTTTTAATTATTTTATATAAATTGACACTAATAAATTATATGTGTAAATAATTAAAAACATTTAAATACAAAAATATTTTAACACATTTTTTAAAATATGAAATATTTAAATGCGTTTGCGCCTTTTTTTTAATATATTGAATTAATTTTACGTAATTCATAGGTATTTCATCATAAGATTGAAATATTCTCCCTTTGTTTTAAGCAATCTTTAATTTTATTAAATAATATTACTTCAAATATCCCAAAATAAATGTTCACATAATTTTAATTGTTTGCGTCATTCATTTCAAAATCCGACATGTATCTATTCACGGAAAAGTGTACCCGCAAAATATACACCCGAAAAGTGTTCACAAGCTTTAATATTTTGTATTATTTTAAATGCGTTTGCGTCGTTTTTAAATATATAAAATTAATTTTACGTAAATCATAGTTTTTTTTTCTTTTCCCCGTATGTATTTTATTTTAGCAAAATAAAATGTTCGAGGATGTAAACGTAATTTTACGTAATTCATAAGTATTTTATCATAAGATTAAAATTTTCTTCCATTGTTTTAAGCAATCTTTATTTTTATTAAATAATATTGCTCCAATATATCCAAAAACAAATGTTCACAGGATTTTAATTTTGTGTGTCATTCATTTCAAAATCCTACATGTAGCTAACTCATGAAAAAGTGTGCCCACAAAAAAACTCATGAAAAGTGTTCACATGTTTTAAAATTTTATATGCGTTTGCGCCTATTTAAAATATATAAAGTTAATTGTACGTACATCATAGATATTTTATCATAAGATTAAAACTTTATTTCGTTGCAACGCACGGGCATTGTCCTAGTATACAATTAATGTACAACGTGTATAGAAAAAGTGAACATCAAAACTTTAAAGTAAAACCGTTGACCATGTATTTAGAAATATTAAACATGTATAACACAATGTTGCTGGTGTATACAAAAATGTAGAAGATGTGTTAAAAAATGGAAACCAAAATTTTGAAAAGTTTCATCATGGTATTGAAAAATGATAATTGTGCGTACAAAAATGTCCAATGTGCAATAAATTTACATAAAATATGTGTCAGTGAAAAAAAAACATAAAAAAGCAACGATAACGGAAAAAGAAAAAATGAAACCAAAAAAGACAAAGAAAACCAGAAGAATATCATTCCAACGATGAAAACATTTTCATGACATGAATTCTACGTGATTGTTTTGGTGGTTTTCGCCTGGTTGATTAGTATGACCTCGTTCCTTATACGTAGGAACGAACCCTGTAACTACCTTTCTTATTCCCGCTGCCTCCTTCCTCCCTCAAAGAATCCTAAGGGCACACATCTTCTTCAAAATAACATCTCGCCTCCCTCCAGGGGTGACTGAGGGAGAAACCATAGCCCTTCCAGCCGCCACCGCCTGCTTCCCTCGTCGTCCTCGAAGGCGGTCGTCGGGTAACCCCCCACGCTTCTGGTGAAGGGGAGGCAGAACATGGCGTCTCACGACCATGGCGCAGCGAGAGGGGCAACACGATGGTGATACGGGGCGGCGGCGTGATCTACTGTGATTGTTTTTCCCTGCGGTGCGCCATCGCTCCGATAGTTTCACGGGAACAACAGTATCGGTTAAGGGGTGTTGATCATTCTGTGGCGCATGGAACTCGGAGCAGCGGCATCAGCGCCCCTTCCGTCGAGGATGTTTGGCCAGGAGGCGACTTCATGTGTCAGCAAATGGGGGCAGCGGATCATGGTATCTCGTGCTCATGTTCGTCACGGGAGATGGGTGCGCATGCCTAACAACGACGGGCTGGATCAGGGTGGCGTGGGGGCCTGCTGTCGTGATGAGAAAGGTGGTGGTCCTCGTGCTCTTCGGGTTAGGTTTGCACGCGAAGTGGCAGGTCCTTTCCTTCGTTGATCTTAAAACTTTTATGTAATCATCATACATTAACCTTACATGCCCATTTTTTGTCTTATGGGTCCCTCTAATATATTCCAAACATTAAGTGAATATTTAGAATTTTGATATAGGAATTGAAAAACTGAATTGCGGCTACAAGAAATCATAATAAGAAATGGGTTAAAAGTTTCTATTTATGGTCTATAGTGTGTGTCTAGGCTCTGTAGAACCAAAGAAGAGGAAACCTAGCTAGACAATGGTGGGACAAAACTAGGTCGTTGAAATGCACGTTAATGTTGTTTTAATACTCACAAATTCAAGCGAGGCTCAAAATTCAGAGCTGTTGCTGATACACATAGCATCAGTGTTGAGCTGTACATTCTGCCCGCCACTAAAGACACTTTATCAGCAATGGGCGAAGTGCCAACCACTAATGTATTGTTAGTAGTGACGGGAGGCCGGTGATGGATGCGCCTTCCTGTCGCACCCACCATCGATGATGCTTTTCGGCCCGCTATTGGTAGGTAGTCTTTTAGTAGTGTGTTATACTTCCTCCGATCTATAATAAGTGTCGTTCATTTTGTACTAAGCTAGTACAAATTTTGTACTAGATGAGCGACACTTATTATGGATCGGAGGGAGTAGTTCTTAGAAATTGAAATGAGGTTTAAAAGTCACTAGATTTGATACATTGTCATCATATGGCCCCTAGAGGTTGTGATAAAGTTTTGAGAATGTTTTAAAATTTTTGTCATGTAGCAACGATACCATTTTCTAGGAAGGATCTTTTGAGAGGGAAGAGGGAACACGTCATGTTCGCATATGAAGTGTCGAGCCCTTGCTCCATTGGCCTTGAAAGTTTTAATATACTAGAAGAATACCTCGTGCGTTGCAGCGGAAATCTCAGTAAAAAATTCTACAATGTAAATTTTAAGGATATAAGATCTATGTAAATGATAGTGAATGACATGGATAAATGATTGACTATAATATTCGATGATGTGGATAGCTTGCATGTTGAGATAAATACCGTAAATGCATGCATCTTAGTGGAATTTTGTTAGTGAATGATATGGACAAATGATTGGCTAATATAATGTGTGATGTGGATATCTTGCATGTTGAGATAGACACCATAAATATATCTTAATGAGATTTGGCTTTATAAGGGCTCTCCCAATGCATTGTTTTTTATCACAATATCATAGGAGCAATAAAAACTTAAGATACAACTCTTATAATGCATTGTTTCTTAGAAGTTGTATCTTATTTAATGATTTTAGCTCCATGCATACATGTGATTGGTCTAACCATACTTTTTGCATATGTCCACGCGCAGGAGTTGTATCTTAGCTAAGATACAACCTCCTTCTCTTTTTTCATTAAATAGTATACCACATAAGCAAAATGCCTATGATTACGTGCTAAGATACAAGCATTGGGAGTGCCCTAAGGGATATAGATTCCACATATACCACCATTACTTCACACATGCTAAGTTTTCGCCTTTTCCGGGCATGTCTTCTATATTTCGTATATTAAGTACATTTTCTAGAGTTTTAGTACCAGAAATTGAAAAAATGAACTCCACATGCAAACGCAACAAATATGGGAAAATACCTCTTATTTTATACTTCATGGCAATTATAGACAAAAATGGCTTATCGCACGAAAAATTTAGTATCTTTTTTACCATGGCACGTTTACGAAATTTTGCAACCCATATCACTCCAAATGTATGAAAAAATTGTACTACTCACATCTAATTTTTTTATATATTTATCTTGTTTTTTAGTTTTTTGTGATAATATTTATGATCTTTATCATGACAAATCCATGTGTTTCTATATATCATGGTGTGTGTGTGCGCGCGCGAGCGTGTGCGTGTGCGTATGTGTGTGTGTCCTGTTTTGCTGTTTTGTTTTCATGAAACCGCTAATGTTTACTCATCATTGCAAATTTATGCTCTCTATTATGGAAAATTCTATTTCTTGTAGTTTTCAAGTTCTATATTCATATATGAAAAGAGCGCTTCTTCGGTGATTGGCATGGTACTGGGAGTATTTTCGAGTACTAGCCCCTGCGATTTTTATGGGCCGTCGGATCTGGTGAGAAAATAGTTTTTTAAAATTAGTTTAATTCCACAAGGGTAGAATTGTTCAGAAAAAATCTAGTGCTCTCAACCGATCTCGTGCCCGTCCTATCTCCTCCCCGACGATTAGGGTTTTCACCAGCCCCCGCCGCATCGTCACCGGCCATCTCCGTCGTCCCGACACCGTCTCCGCCGGCCCCCGACGCCGTCTTCAACGGGCGTCTCCATCGCTCCACCGGCACCCGCCGCCGTCTTCACCGGGCGTCTCCGTCGCCCCGACACCGTCTCCATCGGCCCCGCCGCCGTCTTCACCGGCCGTCTCCATCGGGCCCCACCGCCGTCTTCACCGTCCGTCTCCACCTACCCAAGGTGACCCGCCCTCTGTCGATTAGCCAATCTTTTTGGGCGCCCTCCATTTGCCGTAGCCCAATACACAAATCCTTGGACCTCTTTTCAGTCATTGCAGTAGAAAAATAGTAGCAAGTGTGATACGCCTGTTGATCTGATCCCTGGGGGACCTTCGGTTTTGTTTGGGCGGGTGGTAGTGGCAATTCGCCCATAGGCAAGGCCAAAGGCCCTAGGCGTGCATTGTGGTGCCATCCAAATTTAGGATACGAATACAAAATCTCTATATACCCTTAAAAATGAAGACCGTTCTTCGGTTTTTCAGTTGGATCTCCCCTCTGTCCTTGCCTTCTGATCTCATCCCTGGGGTACCTTCGGGTTTGATTGGGCGGGTGATAGTGGCCACTCGCCCATAGGCAACGGTAAAGGCCCTAGGCGTGCATTGTGGTGCCATCCTAATTTACGCCCTTAAATGAAGACCGTTCCCCGGTCTTGGACATTGATGATCCGTTGCCCTCAAATATAGAACGATCAGAGTTTAATATTGCACACAATCTTTCATGACACCTTTTATATATTTTATAGGACACAGTTTATAGGAAAATGAGTATCTGTGAAGTGTGCAAATCAAGATGCAGAACGTCCCTGACAAGTGCCACATTGTTCAGTGTCCAATTTCATCCACGTTTTGCTGATTACATGGTAATAAACCTCTCTTATATGATTACATTGTCCCCCTTTCATTAGTTATAGCTTAGTGTTTTAACATTAATTGAACTTGTATGTACGCAGATAGTCCCATGCCATGTAAGGCTGGAATTCGATGAGCTTATTAAGGAAGATAGTGTGGTCTTCGAAGGCGGGGGCGTACACTTTCTATATTCGTAAAGGATCCACAAAACCAAGATATACGGAGATGATTGGGGTCGTTTCATCGACTACTTTCAGATTGATTATAGTGAGCAGCATATTCTTTTCTCCCTTAGTGGAAAATGTCCGGTCATTTCTGTTTTCTATGTCGGTGATTCTGAAGAGACTTTTGACGACGCCATCTTTGCACAAAGGCTTAGGCTGAATGAGGAAGAGATTGAAAACCTACTGGACACACTTCCGGAACGTGAATCCTACAACGGGATTCCATTCGTGACCCGTCTAACGAAGACCAACCTTCAGGGCCATATAATGGTACTTTATCAATATTTCTGGTTTTATTGTAGAATCTGATTCACGGTATTAGTGTACAAATATGCTTACTGATCTTAGTGTACAATCTGATTCATTATCTTATTGTAGACATAATTGTGTTCAACGATTGTTAATCGACATCTTTTCATATATTTTGGTTCCAGAAATTGCCGAAGAGCCTAGCTGAAGCATGTGAGATCGAGGTCAATGGAGAAGGCCTGATTGCTGGATTACGCCTTGGCCCAATGGGCACCATCACCATTTTTGCTTACAAGGTGGACCCGACGGATGGCCGTATCATCTTAGGTGCGGAGGGAGGGTGGAAGAATTTCCTCCACGGGAAAAAAATATGATGGTTGGGCAGGCCATCATGATCACTATCAGGAACCCGATGCAGGAAAAGTTGAGGATGATGGTCGTCATCGACATCATCTAGAGATGTATATGATTTAGTTGAAAATAAGTTTGTGAGTTCTTGACCATGAGACTGCAGTACTATGTTTAAGTGAAAACAATGTCAGTGGTCTGTTGTTTTTATGTTGGTATCATCCAAACTTTATGTCATTCAGGTGGCAATATGTATTTGCTTCGATTGCCAAAATGAATGGTACCAAAAGGACCAACATAACTGTCCAAACCAAAAAAAAGATCGATAGAATTGTTGAACCCATAACATCAATCTTGACATCCAGGTGCAGTTGCTGATGGAGGTGCAATCTTGGATATTCAATCTCCCAGTGGTAAAACCGAATAGGGCAACATCAGCATCTTAAGAGAAGTTGGAACGTGTCTAACAACGGATATATCTGGAAGAACATCTCTGAAGAAGCGCGTCAGGTGATTGTTCAAAAAAAAAATGAAGCGCGCCCAAAGCATGTCAGGCAGTGGGACAGGGCCAAAAAACACTTTCACTATACCAAGTTGACGACCCCACGGCGTTTGTTTACTCAATTCAGATCTTGTGCGCTCGTCGCCATCCTATCTCCTCCCCGATGTTTAGGGTTTCCTTGTGTTCCTCCCTTTCTTCCTCTACGTTGCCGGCGAAAAGAAGAAGAAGGCACCCTCTGCGCACGCGAATCAACGGCGACATCGGCGCTCATATACCACGCGACCAAAACCCCGCTTGTCATTCTTAGGTATGAACCCGAACGACTTGGATTAAACGCTTCGTACTCATGATCGATTTAGGTTTGCGTAGTTCTTGCAATATCTCTTAGGTATTTACGCCGGCCGTTCCCATCTCTTCCCGTCTGCCATCCTTCCGTATGAACACAATTTGTGATCTGCATTCCTACATCTATTTTGGTTTCCAAAGTTCATGTCATATAACATATATTTCTGATTCTTATAAACCGTTGCCCGGGATCTAACTTATGCCCGGGATCGTACAACACCCGCCCCCAACCCTCACCCCCTCCCTCCCCTCCGTACTTGGTTGTCTGTTGATCTGATCCCTGGGGGACCTTCGGTTTTGTTTGGGCGGGTGGTAGTGGCCACTCGCCCATAGGCAACGGCAAAGGCCCTAGGAGTGCATTGTGGTTCCATCCTAATTTAGGGGGCGCCGGAACCAATTTTGGTCTTTTACATTGATGACCGGATGCCCTCAAATGTAGAACGATCAAAGTTTAATACTGCACACAACCTTTCATGACACATTTTACATGCACTTGTCTTTGCCCATCAGCTATTTTTTAGCTTCAACATGGATTAACATGGAGCGCCAATTTGTACGTTATATGCAGCAAGTCATGCCGGACGTAAGTCCTAAGTGTATGTCCGAGTACATGGATATTGTCAACACGATGTTTCACAGTGAGGATGAAGGTTATGCCTTTTATAACAAGTATGCTCTTAAGAAAGGTTTCAGCGTGAGGAGAAGCTACGTTGAGTGGGATGGATCCAACTCAAATATAATTTTAAGGAAATTTGTCTGTAGTCATGAAGGTGTTCGTGAAAAGAAACACATGAAGAGGGGTATGGATGACAGACAGATGAGGCCACGGAATATCACTCGTGTTGGCTGTAAAGCTAAAATTATCATTGCAAGACATGAGGTAATATGTTTGTGGTTTGTGAAGGATTTCATCGATGAACACAACCATTGCCTTGCCCCACCAGATCTTGCATGTCTTTTGCGTTCACACAGACGACTTACCGATGAGAAGAAAGCAGACATTCAAGACATGGAAAAAGCTGGGATCCGCAAGCACAATATTATGGATATTTTGTGCATGCAATATGGTGGGTATGATCTGGTTGGATGCACGAAGAGAGACATATATAATTTCTGCCACTTTAATAAGGAGGAAACAATCTCTGAAGGTGATTCTGAAACGGTGATCAACCACATGACGGCGCGGCAAGTGCGTGCTCCATATTTTTTATTCAAGTACTTGGTTGATGATTTTGGCCACCTCCATGGACTGTTCTGGGATGATAGACAGTGCAGACTTGACTATGAGGCTTTCGGGGACGTTTTAGTTTTTGATAGCACATACAGATTCAATAAGTACAATCTGCCATTTGTGCCGTTTATCGGGCTGAATCAGCACCGCAACACTGTCATTTTTGGATGTGGAATTATATCTCATGAAACATCCCAGGCATACGAGTGGATGTTGCGGACCTTTACTACTTGCACGAAACAGAAGCATCCGATATCTGTTATCACGGACGAGGACCTTGCAATGTAGAGAGAAATCAGGGTGGTCTGGCCTGGCACAACCCATAGGCTGTGTATATGGCACATTCAGCAGAACATTGTACGTAATCTGCATGATGACGACATAAGGAAGGACTACAGATCTTTAATAAATGACTCATCTATCTAGCATTGAAGAGCATGAGAGCAAATGGTTGAACTTCTTACAATGACATAATGTAACAAGTGAGGAATCCTGGTTGCATCAGATGTATCAGATGCAAAAGTTGTGGTGTCCTCCATATCTTGAATGGTGTTGTTTCTTAGGATTGAAAAGTAATCAGTGGAGTGAGAGCCTAAACTCTGTGCTACATAACGAACTGGATGGTAGGATGACATTGTTTAAAATGGTAGAGCACTATGAGGATTGCCTTTCGGACCGACGCGTCAAAGAGGCCGAGTATGACAAAAACGCCACGCAGTCCATTCCATTTACACCTGAAGATGCTACACCACTTGAGAAACACGCCGCAGAAGTTTTCACTCCTAATGTGTTCAAGTTGGTCTTGTTCAGCATAAATGCTGCCGGAGCATGTGTGGTCAAAGAGATACTAGATGCAACATATGTTACTACATTTGTTGTGTCTAAGAAGGAAAGAATGGATAAGAAGTTTGAAGTACGCTTAGAGGAGCAGGACGGTGTTTTCCAAAGGATCAGTTGTTCTTGCCTTAAGCTGAAGTGCGCAGGGACACCATGCTCCCACCGATTTTTCGTTATGGGACTTTTAAAAATGGAAAGACTGCCCAGGAGTTGTGTTCTCACCAGGTTCACAATGAGTGAAAAATCTGGATACGCCCCGACCAGAAAGAACGAGATGTACGACTATTCGGAAAACCTAGTGAGGCACCGTATGCTGCGGAATTTTAGTCACACGGCATGTTTCAAAGCATGTCACTCCGATGAGGCGTATAAAAGACTGATGCTGATTTTGGATGCACACGTTGATAGCAAGGAATCAAGTAATGAAAAATCTAACACCAAGGAATCAACTCATGCTCATAGTAACACCATTAGGTTTGGTCCGCTCATGCCGAAAGCGGTGAACATTGATGCTAAAGGTAAGCGTAAGGTTCTGGATCCTGTGCATGTGGCAGGCCGAGGTGCACCGAAGAAAAGGCTACAGGCAAAGATGAAGAACACAAGACGTACATCCAAATGTGGCTATTGCAAGGGGCCAGGCCACAATCGAACTACATGCAAAATATTGGAGCAGGTATTCCTTTGCTTGTCCAAATATGTCCAAATTTAATGTTTGCTTCTGTTTAACTCATTAATATAGTGCATGCCATCAACTAATTAATATTTTTTGTAGGATCTCCAAGCAGCACTGTCATAACTACATCTATGTGCGCGCGTTTAGAGTGTATGGTTGGTGTGTAGGATCTCGAAGAAGAACAATGATATATGTACAACTTAGTGCGCACGTTCGGCGTGTATGGAATCGACAATGAACCTGATAGTGTGGTGTACCATGTCGTGGTTTTTAGGGTTCCTGGCTTCATCATTTGATTTAATTAGTGACTTGTGGATTATTTCTTATTTATGACTCAGTGAATTGGTGCTCCAGTGCATTCTGATCCGTATGTGTTTGAGATCTTTTGCTTGCATATTAACGTTCAAATTTTAAAATCATGGTGTTATTGTAACCCAAATAAGGGCCTGTATGGGTCTCGTGTTTTGTCTAGGAATATTGTTGAAAAATACAATTTAAAATCATGGTGTCTTCAAAGCCAAATGAAATATCAACATCAGTGTTTTCTTAGGGTTTCATCAACAGCACACCTGGGGTCAATCTTGCATGAAATATCAACATCACTGTTTTAAAATCATGTGCCCAACTTTTGTCATGACTTATTTTAGAGCACACGCCTTTCGGCTTTTATTCTGACGTGATCAAACGAGACACGTACTTTGTTCCAGAGGGACGCGCGCCCGTGTGTAGCAGCAGGGAGACACTAGTTCATGAGAGAAGCGCTCGCGCGCGCGTTGGAATCCTTTGAGGCGCGCGGCTCGTGTCATCAAGGGGGTCTACCGGCGGTTTTTACGGGGATGTTGTTTGGTCTTGTTTTAATTGGCCATTAAGGGATGCGCCCCCCCCCCCCTAGAATTCAGGTGAGGGAGACGGTAAAGGAAAGGTCCGTAGAATCCGTGTGTGTACCATTTTTGTCCTCTCAGGCGCGGGGGATCGCGCGCGCGCGTTGGAATGCTCTCAGGCGCGCGGGATCGTGCGCACGCGTGTTGGAATGCTGTCAGGCCGCGGGATCGTTCGCGCGCGCGTGGACCACAAGAGAAAGCGAGACAACTAGTTCCTGAGGCTCGCTCGCGCGCGCAATGGAAGTCTCTCATGCGCATCACGTCTGGACGATAGCGTAATACAATGATTGACAAAGTTGAATATGTTACGTTCCCCCTTTCAAGAAAAAAAGTTGAATATGTTACGTCAAACTAATCGAAATGTCTATCTTTAAATTAAATACGATAATTCTCCATATCATTTAACTAAACATTTTTTAGATCGTATGTGGCAAGCGACATGTAAGTCGTAAAACCAAAGTTGTCAAAAGTTGTTTCTTACCGGTACTCACACCTGAAGTAGCTGCAAGGCCGTTTCAAAAACAATTGTTTACTACAACATAAACACATGCATGTCACCTCAAAAATCGAAAAGCATCTTGAATTAAGATTCTTAAAAGACCAGCACCAACGAGTTCACAGCATTAGACAACCACCACGACGTTTAGACATTACAGCCAAACAGTTATATTGGCACACAAGCCACAAAATAAAGGAAACATGACGAAAGAACGACAGCAGACTCAGCGTCCTCGCTAAGGGACGGCTTTAGCTTTGGCAATGGAAACCTCCAAGTTCTACTATTTAAGCTCGTCTCCACTTCAAAAATCCAATGACTTCTTCGTATTGTTCAATGCAGATTGCTTCGGGCTTGACAACGACCCATCTTCTCCCAATTCTAAATCCCCAAATACATACACACCGCAATCCATTTCTTGTAAATCCACTACGTGCGATGCACACTGGAAATAAGACATAGCAAGGTATGAGGACTAAGTACAAAATAAGGTATCCATAAAGTTGATGAAATATGTACACACTATGCAATATATCTACCTCTGTATATATCCATGTCGATAGTTTCATTTGTCACTATGTACAATTCACATGTCTTGGTGCCTTTCAGATCATCAAGCATTTTTTCTACATCATCTAGACCTGAAATCAAGGCCATTCCTTCTACCCATACTGGGGTAAGAAGTAGTACAACTATGCTTCCCTTTTGTAACCAAAGGGACACAAATTTTCCACAAGAATACTGAAGTCCAATTTAGCGAGCTCGATAAATGTCAATTCATCGGGGTTTCTAGATAAGTATCCCGACGGGACATGAGAAAGCTCCACATCTTTATGAACATTGAATTGCATTACAATCTCCTACATACGAATATCTCGTATCAAATTTAATACAGTACAATGAGCAAAGGGGCAAGCAAAATTTTGGATGTGCATAGCAACATTGCGACATAGTTACCCTTTTATATGACACTTCTTTCTGTTGAGGGATTGAGGGTTGAGGCCTCTCATGATGGTTAGCCTACATATGAGTCACCGACAGAAGGTTACCCACATGTTAAAAATGTTCATAGAAATACTCCGTTGTTAATGCATACCATCGGTGCGAGATACTTACAGGGGGAGGACTGAAGGCAGATTGTTTGGGTGAATTGTTGTGGCTTTGAAGCTGTTCAGGTTGAACCAGTATTAGCACATACAAGGCATGGGATATGTGTCCGTGACATGATAAAAAATGAGTAACCAAATTAATGTACCTGTGATAACATCAGACGGTCTTGCATCATCTTCGCATCCATATTGACTTTCTCCACCATCATCCTGTAATCCAGGTCCTTGCGCGCCTGTATCAACCAAGTGTCCATAGCGGCACGTTCCTGAATTATATCGGCATCCATCTTCATACGCTCTTTCAAAATAAAAGAGTCGACGACCTTCCGGCCCCTTTGCAAAATCTGCTGCATCTCCTTGAAGGCCAATTGAAGTTTATTTTCCAAGTCCTCAACAAGCTTCTGAACCTTGCTTTCAAGCTCTTCCCGCATCATCTTAATTGAAGCCATCAGATTAGTACGCTCCTCCTTTATCATCCTGTCCATGTATCCGCGTTCTCGTTTGATTGTACTGTCCAACTCAGCACGTTCCTTTTGCACCTCCATGTCCATCTGCCTGCGCGCTTCAAGCAAAGACCTGTCATACTCCGCACGGTTCTGCTGCACCGTTGAATCCATGATCTGTACCGCAAACCACACAAACAATGCGGTTAATAAGTTTATCATCTAATTTTTTTAAACATATCTCCAATACTGAAGTAGAATGATGTGGGAGACAAACTGGCTGCTATGTTTAAATATCTGAACGTATTAACAATCACCACATCCAAGTCAGGCCTAACAATCCAGCAAACACCAAATATGGTGTACTTACATAACATAACTCTGTGTATACGGGTCTTGTCATTTATCCAATAAATCTCTACTGGCACCTCATTTACTCCCACTATTAACGATCACCACATCCATGGCTCCATGCTACGTATAGAAAAACAACTATCCTTAACCAGATCGTGTAGGACAACAAATATCATTAATCAGATCGTATAGGACAACGAAAAAGCCTTGTCCATGGTTCCATGCTACCTATGGACGATAAAATTAGAGAGAAAGAGAGCGGCGGTCGACAAGTAAACTAGGTATGATCAACATTGCAAGTCAAGATGGGAGCAGAGAAGTACTCACCTTTTTACTCCAGCGTCGGCCTGGCGATGGCTAGGCCAGGAGACAGAAAGAAGATTATGGGGCGTTCAGGTAGGATATACATGCGGTAATGACGGAAGGGTATATATCCATGATTTTAGGGGAGTTAAGGTAGGATAGACATGCGCAAATAACGGAAGATATGCGCGTCGTGGGAGGGGATACACGTACCACTTTATTTTTTCTTTTTGATCGAGACGATTTTCTACTTGGCCTATTTATCGGGAAGGATCGCGATCCTCTAGCGTTGATGTAGGAGTTTGTTGGGCCAACGTACGCACGTCAAATACACCTAACATCCCTAGTTCTATCCAACCCAATGGATTATGGCTGTTTGCCATTGTTGTCGTCGCCGTCGCCGTCGCCGAGCACCTACCTAATCCACCATGTCGTCCTCGAGCTCGATTAGGCCTTGTACAATGCAAGGTGCTTAGGGAAGTGCTTAGTAAAATAAACCAACTTTTTTTGTAGCACCAGTGCTTATTTCTATAAGAGAGATGCCTAATTAAGCGTCTATCCTTTACATCTAAGCATCAGTGCTTAGAGAAAAACCTGGTTTTTTCTGTAAGCACCACTTCTAAGCACCTTGCATTGTATATGGTCTTGGTAGGTCTGTGATGAGGGGACGCTCAGTTGTTGTGCCCCTAATCCCTTGCCCACGTTGTGGCGAAAAAGTGAGGTTCTATCTCTCCAACACCGAAGACCACGATGGCTGGGTGTTCTATAGATGCAAGGAGCAGGGAGTAGGTTCTCTTTCTAGTTGGGGTTGATTTTTTCTGCTGAATTCAAATTAGTAATTACTGTAGTGTTTGATTTGTGATGATTTGCTTGATAGGTTGGATGTGATTTCTGCGCTGAGAACTACAGTATGTGCAACATCTTGTTGCTTCAACTGTCCTTGTTGGTGCTGCTGCTGTTGATGCAATTGGTGCAGCAGAGGATAGAAGGGAGGAGTTGAATCGTGCAAAAAACCAGCGCGGAAAGAATACAGCTACCAGTTTCAACTACAATCTTGGCGGCAAGGCCAACCAGAACAATGTCCCAACCATTACCAAGCACCAAGCTTCTATGTTGTTAGGATTAGGGGGACAAATTATTTTTCTGATGAAGCTACTGATGGGTAGTGTAATGGTGTTGTCTGTGCTGTGTGTCCTGTTGATTATCAAGATATAATGAAGTATTGTACTCTGGTGTTATACCAAGTGCTTCTATATGTAATGGTGCATCACCTCTTCAATAGTGCTACTTGCTAGCAATAGCACAAAGGTTCTCTAGATGTACCCTAAGTATTGCACATCTCAGTTTTGTACCATTGATTTTACATGCAAACATTTTCTTTTACCTTTTTCTTCCTAGATTGAATGAACCACTTAGGATGTGTTTGGTTTGAGGGATGGTCTAGTGTGGTTGTGGGTATCCCCAACCAGCTGGTTAGAGTTAGCCTTTTTTTTGTTTGGTTGAAAGGATTGGTTAGCCCTTTTTTTGTTTGGTTGGAAGGGTTATCCCCAACCCAGCCGCATGTCCTACTCCTTCTCCTCCGACTCCGGCCAGCTCCTCGTGCTCGCCGCGCTCGCCGTCCTCCTTCCTAACCCCGTGCTCGCCGGAGGCCGCCGTGCTCGCATCGCCCAGCGCCTCCCCGTGCTCGCCGGAGGCCGGCTGCGCTCGCCCCGCCAACCGCCTCCCCGTGCTCGCCGGAGGCCGGCCGCGCTCGCCCCGCCAACCGCCTCCCCGTGCTCGCTGGAGGCCGGCCGCGCTCGCCCCGCCCAGCGCCTCCCCGTGCTCTCCAGAGGCCGGCCGTGCTCGCCCCGGCCGCACTCGCCCCGCCCAGCGCCTCCCCTTGCTCGCCGGAGGCCGGCCGCGCTCGCCCCGGCCTCACTCGCCCCGCCCAGCGCCGTCCTTGCTCCCGCTCTTCCGTCGCGCGCAGGAGGGATGGCGTGACCCGCTCGTTTTCTGCGGCTGGTGGTATCCCCTTTTTCTGGGAATATTCCAAGCATATGGTTGCCTCTATCCCTCTTTGCCTCAGATCCAAACAGGTGGTAACCAGTTTAAAAGAGGGCTATCCCTGTCCCTGAGAGGATAGCCCTCGAACCAAACACATCCTTAGATGTTCCAACTGACCGATTCGGCCTCCAAACAACCGAGTTCAGAAGAGGAAGCTCGCTGCCGATGACGACGTGCTCGACATTTAGCTTTGGACTAGTATATTTGTACGTGCAATGCACGTGTAATCACACGAAAAAACGCCCTTACCAATAATATATTTAAACATGATGAGCAAAAGAATTGAATGCGATTAACAGAAAATAAAAAATGGGACAATATTATACTTCTATCTCTATTGTATATCTAAAACGATGTAAAGATTCATATTTTATCCATCGGTGTTTCGTTTACCACCTTCTGTTGATCTTCACTTCGTCCTCTCGTCCTCCCTCTGCTTCTTCATAATTTTTTCTTCTCATTTTTGGTTTTTCTGCAGATTATTATTGAAAACCACATAAATATTATGGTTTATCAAATGAAAACATATCTTCTTAGGTAAGTCGATAGGTTTTAGTTATTTTAAGAAAGTATTATTTAAAAAAATCTCAATTCAATTGACAGCTTGAATATATTTTTATTTAATCATGGTAATTGCATATAAAATATACGTGCCCCCCTTTGTAACGCATGTGCAATTATCTAATGCAATAATATATAAGAATCAATTGAGAGGTCTACTAATGTTGACAAAAAAAAAGTGCAACTTGCACTCAAATTGTAGGTGAGCTTATTTATCAACCTGAGTACACGTGTTGATATCATGTACTCGTGTTGATATCGTTTCCTAGGTAAAAAGATATATATATCAAAACTTGGTAATGAAGCGGTGTCTATGTCGGTCTAAGAATTTGAGGCCCCGATGCAGAAAAAAATTGCGCTAGAACTTGACTATTAATTCACATGATTCACACTTGTCATGACATATATCGGCCAAGATGACATCACTCTATGATCTTCAATTGTGTACGCTGCTGAATAGTCGACCACATGCCATACATCTCCTACGGGAAGTACTTCATCTTGCACATTTGCGCGATATGTACATTGAATATAAAATGGGTCCCAAAATTTTAAAAAATCTTACACCATCTGTTTCATATTATAAGGTGCATTTATTTGTCAGGGAATTATAAAACATTAATTGTATTTGGTTGATTCCAAAATTTGATCGTTGATGGGTTCTTTCCATTTAAAATCTATTGTAAAAAGACGTCATGAATGGAACGATCTCCATGGTTCAGTTCGTCCTTAATCTTGACGGATGCAATTACCGTGACAACAAATTTGAAAATAAATGTTGCATGTGTAGGGAGTTGGGTAGGAAAAATACTTCCCATGTGAGATAAGAAGCAATGATATGCATGCAATAAAAGATAATCAATGCAGAAGACATAATCGAGCAAAGAATCGCGTGCATGCATGGAAGAAATTAGTGCATTCATGCCACATAATTAATGCAAGATTAATGATATTAGGGGCTCCATTATTGTAATGGCAGTGGTGGGTAATTTGTAGCAAGTTTTAAGGGTATTAAACGTGTTGTGCTGCGCTAAACATGGAAGCAATTCTAATCGTCAGATTTGATGAATGGAAGGTCAGGATGTTTTGGATCAGCTCCTCTCGTGCTTTGATATATTATTTAGCTTTGGACTAGTCTCCATGCCGGTGAAGGCTTCGTCAACTTTTTGGATGGGATATTATAGCTTTGGACTAGTCTCAATGTTGGTGACGGCTTCCTCCACCTTTTGGATGGGATCAGAATGACGAGAAAAGAGCTAACAATTTTTTTTTCTTAGACAAAATGCCACACGGACCATCTTTTCATTAATATAAAGCTAAACAAGCAGTAAACAGAGTTTCATACAGCCGAATTCCACGACAACACCAGGCACGCAGGACACAACCTAACGCAGAAAGTTCCAGAAAAGTAGTCACAACCTGGTCCAATCCAATGACATGACAAAAGTAAGCAAACTAGGACGCCAACGGAGAGCTTGACGGAGATTAGGAAGTTCAAGCCAAATGAAGCTACGCTGTCATCTTTACTTTGGAGATCTCGACACCCGTGGCATCCGCAAACATGGCCTTATATTTAGCAGCCTCCATTGCTGCAAGAAGATGATCAAATTAAAAAAAATCAGCCTGCTTGGCAGGTAACACATTCCCAATACTGAATTTGTTGCGAACAGTCCATTGCACAAGTCCATCCCATGGCAGACAAACCAAATCAAAAGAGGCGTTTTGAGGCGCCCAAGAGGGATTCCACTAGGATAAACAAGTCACATAATGTATTAGGGCTCCACGACAACGCACCGAACAACTTCTTCACGGCGCAAGCAAGGAGGAAAGTAAGGGGGATCATAGGGTGGGAACCATCCTCCAGATTCCTCAAAGTGAAAGGGAGGGGCAGCCCGAGTGGTTAAAGCCAGAATCAAGCAGAATAGGAGTGTGGTTCAAACCCACGTGCGAGTCTGCCTTCAGATAAGCCAACGGGCCCTGACACAGCTGAGCTCAATGGATTGGGTATGGATCATACTAATGTTAAAGAAGAGCTCATCAAGAAAGGAGGGGGAACGAGCATGGTCCACCAGACCATAAACCAGCACAACCTCCCACTGGTAACCAAAATCAAAAGCCACCAGGTAAAAGACATCAATGCGGTCCCCGACAAGAATGCCCCCAGATTGGCCCAGCGCAGGCAGCCACTGCCACATAAAACGACCAACACCAGCAATAGAATTGAACACAAGAGCCGAGAAAGATGATTTGATGTCTCTTGAAACCACACAAGGTCGGCCCCGGGAGTCCAAGACCAATTTGCGTAATTGGTTCCGGCGCCCCCTAGCGCGGAAGCCACACAAAAACCGAAGGGCCTTCATTGGGTGTGTTGATTTTTTATTTGGGGCCTAAATCTGGATGGCACCACAATGCATACAACACACCTAGGTCCTTTGGCCTTGCCTACGGACGGGTGGCCACTACCACCCGCCCAAACAAAACCAAAAGGCCACCAAAGATCAAATGCCAAGGACGGAAAGGGGTTGGCTGGGGGTTAGATGAGCCCGGGCATCAGCAAGAGCAGCGTTGGAAAGATAAGCATGCCGTTATCCATGGACCATAATTATTTTATAAGCAACCATTTTTATCTTCACAAATTTTCAAGGAAAGGAAACACTGCTAATTAAAAACAGATACATGATAGTACTAATTAAATACAGGAACAGGAAAATACTAATTAAACACAAAAAAGGGGACATTACTAATTAAACAAAGAAACATGACACTAATAATTAAACACAGAAACAGGACAATACTAATTGAACACAAAAATAGGGCACTACTAATTAGACAGGGAAACATTTGACAACAACATCAAGCTCACCATCCAGGAGCTAAAAAAAGCAATAAATAACCTACACTTTAAATGCACATTCTATTCAATTATGTGGGTACTGATGAAAAGTAAACTTGAAATTAAAGTACAATAAACGCATAACATTAGCAACATAACACAAGAAATCATGCATCCAACATGTATATCACAGTAAAACTGGGAACATAAGTACTCCCTCCGTTCCAAAATAACGGTCTTAGCCTTAGCACAACTTTGTACTAGCTCTAGGACAAAGTTGAGACAGTTATTTTGGAATACAGAGAGTAGTAGGAAAGGTTTGAGTGAGAAAAATCAAAATAAATAAGAATCTAGGGTGGGTGAGCCGTACATCGGAGGCGGTCTAAGGGTGAGCTCTTTTACGCCTATCTATCGGACAAAGGCCTTCATTTGTTGTAGAGATAGTGTGGCGAGAGCCGGTGCGATGAGAATCGATTTATATGGTAAACGGCGATGGCCTATTGCGACGTGAGTCGGCTTTTTTTAAGTGCGGCGATAGCCGATGCGATGAATGTCGACTTGTATTTATTATAGTGGCAAGAGCCGGTGCGACGAATGTCGACTTATGTTTATATGGCGAGAGCCGGTGCGACGAGTGTCGACTTATGTTTATATGGCGAGAGTCGGTGCGACGAGTGTCGACTTTTTTTTGACGACTTTGGATGTAGTAGGGACGGAGCTGGATGATATCTCATGTTTCTTTCACTTGGTGATAAGTACATGGGCTGCCGACTTCTTCATTTGCTTCATGAGTCGGTAGGCTTTAATAAGCAATATTTATACTTTACTGTAATGAGCTGTTGGGGTGTCTCGTCCCTTGGCGTGTTTCCTGGGTTTTGCTAACCCGGATCGACTCTCTATTGTGGAA